>CM059971.1:12196801-13543978 GCA_030490835.1 Annona cherimola | reverse complement strand
TGAAGCTATTTGCTAGATCTATTTTAAACACAGATCATAATTCAATTAATGCAAGTTATATATAAATCCACCAATTAACCTCCACAAAAAGTGGGATCCGCTTTTAATTATCCCTCATCCCAGCAAGAGAATCAACATTTTGCAACTTCAACTTATTTTTTGCCCTCGATGATACTGACAATGCTATTAAATACATTTTCAATATGCCACTTTGGGGGTTTCTTCAGTGGTACGACATCTGCCTAATACGCTAATACTTTTTCTCTCCATAATTATTTTATTTTAAAATTATTTTTTAAAAATTAAGAGATAGGATGAAAAGTTAGATGGAAAAAATAACTAAGAGATTTACATTTATACATATACATACATTAGATATTAATGTAAGCGACATAATGAAAACTTAGCTGCAAAAAATAACTAAGAGATTTACTTTTACACATATACATATATTATATATTAATGGGTCAAATAAATTAAATAGGGTTGAATGGGTTAAATGGGTTGATTGGTTATAAAAGCTAAATCCTAATTCCTTTATTTAATTAAACAGTTAAAAAGGTTGGTGACTCATAAATCATTTATTCAAAAATTCCAACTAAAACACATTTATAAATAGATTGGACAAGCGGGTTGACGAGTTGACTATGACCATTATTATCTTAACAATTACCTTATTTTCTTATCATTTCTATACAATTATTCATACGGCAAAATTATCTATTTTAATCTTATTATTTATACACTTCATCATTACTCCTATGATATCACATATTTCCCGCAAATTTATTAACTTTACACTAAAAACTTTTCATACATAAGTTTTATTATTTCCCAAACACACTCTTAAGGTGAAAGTTTTGTCTCTCATAAATTTATGTTCTTCTAATAAATATGTTTGATTATAATATCAAATGTACTATACAACGCCAATTTAGAAATTAAATAAAACTACTATTTAAAAAAGAAAAGAAAAGAAAGTATGAACCTCAACAGAACAGCCGTGGAAAAAAAAAAAAGGCCCTTGACTTTCGCATGCGCCTTAAACTTGAACAGCACTGTCAAGAGCGAATTATTGAGGGAAATAACTGACTAATTTATGTCACCGTGCGAACTACGGTGAACAAATGTCAATGGCACGGACGGTGATCACAACGACCGTGACTGTCCTCGTCACAAGCCTCTATTTATTTATTTTATACTGATATAATAATACCTGCAATGCCGGCCTACGTAAGGCTTTGTTTAGGCCGGCCTAAAAAATATGTTTTTAAATACTTTTTTTCGGCTTTTTCTTTACAAATATAACAATGCCTGTAATGCCGGCCTATGTAAGGCTTTATTCAGGCCGGCCTAAAGAATATATTTTTAAGTACTTCTGTTTTTATTTACAAATATGTTAAGTTCGGCATATTAAATTTATAAACAAAATTTTACCACTTTTAGATATTTTCAAATATTTTTTAAAAATTTTTAGACACAATAGTATTGTCGTAATTTTTAAATGATAGAAAATTACAACAATGCCATTGTATTAAAAAATCTTTTAGAAATACTTAAAAATATCTAAAAATGATAAAATTTTGTTTATAGATTCAATAACATGTTTATAAAGAAAAATTAACAAAAAGTGCCTAAAAATATGTTTTTTAGACTGGCCTAAATTAATCATCTTCCATAATAATATAAATAATATATTATTATTAACTTTGTTGCTGCTGTTATTGTTATTTGATGGGCATTGGGCTTCCTAAAAGATGCCCTTAAAAGTTATTTGCTAGATCTATTTTAAACACAGATCATAATTTAATTAAAACAAGTTATATATCAAGCCTTCAATTAACCGTGGGATCCACGTTTAATTCACTCTCACCACAAGCAAGAGAATCAACATTTTGCAACTTCAACTTGTTTTTAGCCGTCGATAATTTATTCTTGACAGTGCTTTTAAATACATGTTCAATCGATGCTACGGAATCGGATAAGATTTTATATTACCAATTTTTATTACCAATACAAGTTCTTATTTCTTCATATCTAATAATCCTGCGTTTTAGTTTTCAATATTATTTTTTCATTTTGAATATATATATATATATATTAATTTTCCCATACAACACAACCTCTGTACATTTAGACTCTTTAATGAAAACCTTACCCTATTCCATCATATAGAACCGAAGGGGCCCTCTATTCCATAACTAGAGAAGCCAAGAAAAGGGCATTGGAAAAGAAAATATTTATAGATTTTTCAATGCAACTTAAAAAATTTAAGGGATTTTTTTTATATTTCAGGGAAAGTTAATTTTATACCCACAATATTTGTTCATAATTTTTAATATACCTACAATATTTCAGAATTTGTTTATATCCATAACATGTTATTTTAAATTTATATCATACCAGTGTTGTGTGTCATTAATTACCTCTTGAAAAAGACAAATTTGACCCTCAAAATTTCTTATTGAAAAAATTAATCCTAATATGACTTAATTGATGTTGGTAAATTATTAACTTATGATAACGAATAATTCAAAGATCATATTATGATGAATCATTTCAATTTGGGAAATTTATACTAGAGAAGAAACTTTTTAATATAGGAAATTTTGAAGGAGCACGATTGTCAATAACGTAAATAACCATTGTTTTGGTAACATAGTGGAAAGGCAAAAAGCTCTTGATTTTTCAACGTGGCTTGACACTTTAATAACACTGTTGAATGATGAATTATTGAGATAAATAAAGGAGAAGTATCCATCACTGAGTGGGCTACGGTGAACAAACAATAATGGTTGACTCTTCTTGTTTATTTATTTAATATTATAATAATAACAACAATTATAATTGGTCGTAGTTATTATTATTATTATTTGATTGGCATAAGACTGCTTAAAAGATGCCCTTAAAGCTATGGAGCACGATTTAGTGCAAGCAACTTAGAAAAATTTATTAATATTCAAAAATAGTAAAAATTAATACATATGTTAAATATACTTAGAATAATAATTATATAAAAAAATTAAAAAAATTTAAGTACACCCGGGTGCAAGATCTTAGACCTGATGTGTTTTTGCAAGATCTATCTAAAACGCAGATCATAATTAACTAACATAGTTATAAAATCTTTTGCCAATACCCGCATATCTCGATGGCTTGAGTTTCGATCCACTACCTAATCAAAATTGTAAGATGAATAAATGGTTGAGAATTCAGCTTCCAATTAATACCACTTTTTGCTCTCTCCCGTAAAGGAGTGAAACCTGGACGTACTGACATTAAGGCCACCGTTTGTACTACTGAACTGCACCCCTAGACGCGACCCGAGTCAAATATAAGAATCTACGTGGGTCATTACTGAAGTGACATATAATTAATAGTGTTTTTTTTCTTTTTTCTTTTTTCTTTTTTTTAAACCAGTCTATAATCTATATAAACACATCAGAAGCATCTGCTCATCAAGACCAACATTTTCCGACATTGCTTCTATCCTCATTCGATCATGTCCCCCTCATCTCCGTCTTCCCCACATAAATTTTCCAGCATTAATCTCTCCTCCTTGTCTCCTTCCCTAGTCAGTTACCTCTTCTTCTTCCTCTCGCTTTCATCACCTTCTCTCCTCCAGCTTTCTGCTACTACAGACAACTCCCACAACCAAACATGCTTCCATGAACACTTGAGTGCCTTGCTTGATTTGAAACGGAGCTTTGACTTCACTATGGTAAGCGCAAGTAATCTGTCATCATGGAGTGCTAGTAACAGACATAATTGCTGCTTGTGGGAAGGCGTTGCTTGCAATGCTCACAATGTCCATGTCATTGGCCTGGACCTCAGTGGCCTCTTTCTCTCTGGGGTGTTTGATTTTCACTCTCTCTTCCGTTTGAGAAGCCTGCAGCAACTCGACATCTCCCTAAGTGACTTCCGAGAGTCCCCCATCCCTTCCGGCTTTTACCACCTTTCCAGCTTGACCCATCTCAACCTGTCATACAACAATTTTGTTCACGAAATCCCGCCTGATTTCTCCCGCCCGACCAGGTTAGTTGCTTTGGATCTTTCTTGGAATACTGGTTTAAGCCTCAAGAAACTGGGGATGAGAGGCCTCCTCCGAAACTTGTCCAGCCTAAGACAATTATCTCTTGACCTTGTGGACCTGTCAAACGAGGGTGGCGATGCTCTGTACTATGCAACCCCTGTTCTCCAGAAATTGAGCATGAGCTCCTGCAGTCTTTCAGGACCCATCCTTCCTCCCCTGTACCCACTTCCTGTTATCACCCACATCGATCTTAGTGAAAATTCTCTCTTCTCTCCCTTCCCACATTTCATAGCTAACTTCACTTCCTTAACACAATTGCATCTCCGAAAATGGTGACCTGCATGGTGAATTCCCCAGGAGCATTGTCAACCTCCCAAGAATACAAACCATCGGTGTTTCTTTTAATGAACTCCTCATTGGCTCCTTTCCGGAATTCTCTTCAAACAGTAGCATAAAAACATTGGCAATGGAACACACGGGGTTATATGGCATGCTGCCAAGGTCATTAGGGAATCGTACGTCTCTGAAGTCTTTGCAACTGGGCAATTGCAACCTGTCAGGACCTGTACCACAATCCCTTGGGGAGCTCAACCAACTTGTCTTGTTAGACCTCTCAGACAATAGGTTAGGTGGCCCAATCCCAGAGTCTTTTCTGACCTCACCCAACTTGTCTCTGTAGATTTATCAGATAATGGATTCAGTGGCCCAATTCCTTCAGCATGGTTTTGTCTTCCATCACTGAGAGAACTGGATATGTCATATAACCATTTCAGTGGTGAGCTTGGCAAGTTCAAAAATGCATCATCTTCTCTGTTGAGGATGGTCTTATTGAATGATAACAATTTGCAAGGACGTGTTCCTAACTCACTATTCGAAAATTCCAAACTCAAAGAGCTCTATCTTTCAAGGAACAATTTTAGTAGCATCGAATTCCTAAATCTCTCCTCGTCGTATCTTCAATCCCTAGACGTGCACGGAAATAATTTTCACAGGCCAATTCCAAAGATAATTTTTAAACTGACCGAGCTTCGATCTCTGGATCTCTCTTTGAACAATTTTAGTGGTGTAATAGATTTGGGCATGCTCCACAACCATCAAAGCCTCAATTCCCTTGATCTTTCATATAATAGTTTCACTGCCATTACTGATACAAGGGAAAAATCAATGCCAATGTCATTTCCCCAGCTGTCAGCCCTGCACTTGAGATCTTGTAACATCAAGAGATTTCCATCTGTATTGAGAAACCAAGTTGGGATGGGAAAACTAGACCTTTCTAGCAATGAAATTGGTGGTAAGATACCTCAATGGATATGGAAGGTCATGTCAAATGGTGGTTTTTTTACAGGTTCTTTGAATCTTTCTCACAATGCATTTCATGGAATTGAAGAGCCTTTGTCCCTTGTTAGTGCATTTGGACTGCTACACCTCGATCTCAGTTCCAACCGGCTAAAAGGCTTGATTCCGATGCCTTCACCTTTTTGCAAGTTCTTTTCCATTGCTAATAATCAATTGAGTGGAGATGTGCCATCGCAAATTTGCAAGCAACGAGCCTTGAACTCATGGACCTGTCAAATAATAATTTTAGTGGCCAGCTTCCAAAATGCCTGGGTGCAATGAGTCATGTCCTTTCTATACTCAAGCTTGGAGGAAACAACCTTGGTGGCACATTTCTTCAAGAATTCAATGACACGTGCAATCTTAGAACAATCAGCCTGAGAAGAAATAGAGTGGAAGGACATCTACCAGAGTCTTTGGCCAATTGCAAAAAGTTGGAGGTCTTGGATCTTGCAAACAATCAAATTAATGGTCACTTCCCTGTTTGGCTAAAAGATTTGCCTCGGTTACGGGTTCTAGTATTAAGATCCAATCAATTTCATAGTGTTCTAGGATATTATCCTAGAGTTGGCGACTTCCCACAATTACAGATATTTGATATTGCCTTCAATAACTTCTCAGGCACGTTAGCAACAGATATTTTCAACGGTTGGAAGGCAATGGTGGTGAGTAATAAATCAGAGCTCTTGTACCTTGGAAACAAAACAGAATCTGGCATTTACTATGAGGATACAGTAACTGTGGTGGGCAAAGGCGTGGAAATGAAATTGGAAAAGATACTCAAAGCATTCACCTTAGTAGATCTTTCAAATAACAAATTTGAAGGGAGTATTCCAATGTCAGTTGGGAATCTCAAGTCGCTCCACATCATTAACATGTCTCACAATAGTTTCACAGGCTTGATTCCGGCTTCCATGGGAGATATACAGGAACTTGAGTCATTGGACCTTTCGGATAATGAATTATCTGGAGAGATTCCACGACAACTTGAGATGATACGATGGCTTGCAGTGCTAAACCTTTCACAGAACTCTCTAGAGGGACCTATACCACAAGGTAATCAATTCAAAACATTTACAAATGAATCATTTCAAGGAAACCTGGGATTGTGTGGACCACCACCACCGACAAAGGCAGAAAAGGAGAGTGAATACGACTGGGAAGTCATGTGGATCGCATTTGGTATTGGGCATGGAGTGGGTTTCGGAATGCTCCTTTGGACTCTAGCACTATGGAGGCAAGGCAGGATAGCCTTCTTTACATTCGCTGATAGAATGTTATCATTCCTATTTCCTCCTGTAGCGTTTTACCACTTGCACCACCGTCGGCATCCAAAGAATCTATCGAGGAAGAGGAATGAAAAGGCAAGGATTAAAGATTGAAGCACTACAAAAATTGGCATGTCTTGGTCTAGTTTATCTTTTTTTTTTTTTTTTTTTCCTTTCTTTCTGTTTTTAATAGCTTCTAGGTATCTTTCTTGTTATCTTATTTTGTTTTTAATATTTTTTTAGGTATCTTTTTGATCATTTCTTAGTATGTTTCAAATGTATTATGTAATGAATAATTTGTCTATAATTGCGAATTTATGTGGGTCCCTAGTTTTCATTTATTTGTGATCAGGTGACTGGGAGTATCTAATATATTAATGACAACAGAATATAACATGTTTGCAATAAATATATTTTATTGTGTTAATGTTCAAGAGCTATGCGAACTGCAAAGAACATGAAAGGTTCAAGATTCAAATATACACGTTACAAATTAGCTAAGAGAAATATATCTCAATATTTTCTAAATCAAAAATAACATAAAGGCAAAAATTAAGCGAAAGAAAATAAATTAAATCGCAAAAAATATAACAAAACTCACTAATTAAAGCGGTTCTAAAACAATAATAGAGGTATGTCTACTTATCTAGAACTCGGGATTCAAGGAAACAGGTTAAATATATGCGGCCGGAATTCAGGATTGAAACGAGATAAGATGTATCAATATTCGTGCATGTTTCAAAGCCTCTGGACTGATGATTCGGTTGGTCAGTATGTTATGAGCTCTAGCTTTGCGTTTCGACAGGGAAGAATCTCCCTGTAAAAGCAGCTTAATCACTGATCATATTGAAGGATTTCTATCTAATGGCCATTTGCGCGCTGGCCACTGGTTGCTCACTGCCGACCGGCAAACGACCATTGCACCCCAAAATCTTCTCTGCTTCTGCAACAGGGATTATTTTTATCCGTCTGAACCCACTTCCTTTGTCATTTTCTATACTCATTTTCAAATCCCTTAGACCATTGCAGCTCTTGCGCATCGGAGTTCTAGCTGATGGGTGTGTTTGGCAACAGATAGAAAATATCAAGTTAAAATTTTTTACTCTCCACAACTATCATATTTTTAATCATTTTTTCACATTTTCCTATATAACTATTATACTTTTCAATTAATTCTACAAAACTATCCACATAACTAACCTATTTATTTTAACTTTATCCTATTTACTACTTATCATTACTCCTATCATATCACATCATTTGACAAATTTTACTCTCCAAAAACTTTCATCAGAAGTTTTATTCATTACCAAACGCGCCCTATGTCTATAATTTTTGATATTATATAGCATGCATTTTTTTTTAAAAAAAAGCTAGAAGTTATATATTCACTTTTAAAAATGTTAATATTTTAAAATATGTATTTTCAATACTAGTCGTTTTTGGTAACATGATAAATAAACATTGTCAAATAAAATAGACGGCTTAGATTTAGAAAAAAATATATAATAAAAGGGGCCGACTATACGGAATTGTCATCCGTTCATAAAAGAGGTCTGATCATTTTAGAACAGTCCAAAATACATATTTTTATGCTTTTTTTCAAATTTTTTTTACATAGTAGTTATTCTGGTTATATTTAATTTATAAACCGAAATTTACTAATTTTGTTGATGTGTAAATATTTATTTTAAACTGTTCAAACATGACTAAAATGTCCTTATTTTTAAAAAATGAAAATAAATATATGTATACATCTCCAAAATTTGTCAAAATTGGTTTACAGATTAAATAAAATTAGACTAACAATTTTGTAAAAGAATTTTTAAAAACATATTTTTGGACTGATACAAAGTAAGCTCATTGTAGACAGATCTGAAATGAACATTTTGCTTTATAAAAACATCGACATAGTCTCATATATGATAGGGTGTGTTTGGTTTTAAATAAAAATTTTCAATCTAGAACTTTTCGTTCGCTACAACTAAATAGTTTTTTAATTATTTCTTCACATCTTCATATATAAACTACTCGATTTTCAATCATTTTTATACAATTATCCACGCAACTAATCTATCTATTTTAACTTTATTCTCTTTATTCATCATCATTACTTTTATCATATCATATTATAATATTTTCTCTTATTTTAATAGCTTCTATACTAAAAGTTTTTTATTCAAAATTTTTATCACTTCTCAAACACACCCATAATGAGTCTTATTTAAGAGTTTTATTTCAATGCATCCGAGTGTGAAATTTATTTTTTAATTTTTTATAAAATTGTTAATCTATATGTATTTAACTTATGTATTATGTTTTATCATTTTTGGAAATGTGTATATATATTTTATTTTTAAAATTAGGAGATTTTAGTCATTTAAAAAGGACTAACACCTCTCTATTTTAAAAATAAAAAATATATACATATCTTCAGAAATAATAAAATTTGGTTTATACATTAAATATACTTAGATTAAAAATTTTTTAAAAAATTTCAAATTTTTTTTTTAAAAAAGTTTTGCACATGATCACATTGAAATTTCAATGCATGAAGATACACTTAAACGTTACATAGTACAAAACCCATTTTTTTTTATCTTTTTTTTAATTTTTTATAAAATTGTTAATCGAAGTGTATTTAACGTGTGTATTAAAATTTACTGTTATTAAAAATGTGTATATATTGTTAATTTTAAAAACAAAGGTATTTTAGTCATTTCAAAAATGATTAAAACTCTGTTTATTTTTATAACTTTAAAAATATATATAAATATTTTTAAGAAGACTTAGTTTATAGATTTTTTATATAAAGTCTATGGATGTGGATTAATAATTTTATAAAAATTTTAAAAGATTTTAAATAACTGGTTTTGTACCTAGGTGCATTAAAATTGTAACGCAGCAGGATGAATTGAAATATTACGTATGTAGAATAATCAAAACGAATTACATGTAAAGTATTATTGACAGTTAATGTTATTTTTCACCCACATTGGATAGCCACACAACTCGAATATTCATGTCAACCAATTAGGGATCCAAGCAGGGACACCGGGACATTGATAATTAGTGTTGGTAATGCATAAAGAATGAATCTCAATGTTCGCGCTCTCATTATCTTTTTTTTAAAAAAATATTTTTTTCATACTTTGCATGTATTTGTGAGTGCAACCAAGATCTTTTTTAATTTTTAATTAAATATACTTAGAATAAAAGTTTTACTAAAAACTAAAAAAATGTATTATAGCCGAGGCGAACAAATGAAACGGTTAGCACAAGCTAACAAGAGAAGTTATTTGCCATTTATTTTATTTTTTTAAAAAGGGATTTTTGCAAATATACCTACAAATTTTGACTAATATTGCATCCATGTTCCTAAATTTTCCAATATTGCAAATATGCTCACAAAGTTTGCGTGAAATTGCACACGTGTTCCTTCCATTACTATGTTGATAGAATTTTTTATAAAATGACGATAATGCCCTTTAAGCCAAGTGATACATTTGCAATTTTTCAAATATTGTAGATATATTTGCGATATCATTATTTTATATATTTATATATATTATTATTTTAGAATTTTCTACAAATATGCTTCTAACATTTGCAAAAATTATAGGTGTATCACTTGGCTTAAAGGGTATTATTGTCATTTTATAAAAAAATTAATGACATTATAATGGAAGAAATACTTGCAATTTCATACAAATTTGGTAGGTATATTTACAACATTGGCGAATTTAGGGACAAAGATGCAAAAGATGCAATATTAGTCAAACATTGTATGCGTATTTGCAAAAAGTGCTTTTAAAAAATAACAAGAGTACATGTTCCGCCATATCGAATTAAAATGCTTATTTGTAAGAGCCTCAAAGATGATGAAAGGATGGGATTGCCTAGTATATCCCATCCTTGAAATTTTAATTTTTAAGATTAAAATAAAATATCGAATAAATTCAAAAAATAAAAGATTTAGGTGTGGCCTGCATAGAAATTAAAAAAAATCAAAAATACAAAGTTTTCCTGTCGATCTCTAGTCTATGGCATAAGATCGCATCCGAATTGGATTTTGCATGGCCGATACATAAGATTGCACCCGAATGGGACTTTCCATTTTGATTAGACAGTTGGATCCATGATCTTGTTGGCCCGGGATTGGATCTTCCATGGCCGATATATGAGATTGCACCCGGATCGGATACAAAGAGTAGTTATTTACTGGCACAACGATGGTAACCTGGGACTCTTTATTTACTGAAATTATATTGCCGAAACTTTGCCAAAGTGGGTAGAAGCAGAACTTTTATGCAAATTGTGTGGTTTATAAACCATTTAGTAAATTTAAGTCATTAACATGGTTCATCCTTATTGTTCTGAATTGCGATGCTGAGATGTTAGGAAGATGAAAGAGCTTGTGGCATTGATGATGACATGTGCTTGACATAATTTGATATATTTAGATTTGGCATGCGAATCTAAATATACCACCATGAAATTATATGGCAAGTACATTTATTTTCTAGTGATGTCTGGTCCACTCGATATAGATGATCATGATGAGGTCGGTACTTTATTATAGCTTATTTTGTCTTTCGGACCTTGCTTTGCTGGGGCAAGAGGTTAAAGAACATTGACTTCTAACATGTGTAAATCCACCACAATTGGCCATAAGATCTCCTATGAATCACAATCAACCCAAACTAAAAACAACAACTAATTCACAAAAAAGACACGAGATTTACTAGGAAAACACTTAAAAAATGAAAGGAAAAGCCACAAGGCAAGAGGAGCAAACTATTTATTATGAAAAAAAATAAGATCATAATCTTAGGGTTATACCCAAACACTAGAAAATAATAAATCAATCAACCCATAATCATCCACATGAAAATAGTCATATCAAATGGACAAAAATCACCTTGGAAAGCCCTAAATGGTATACAAGTTAATTCCACTTTCTTTCACCTCTTCTTCCTTTATCTTTTTTTTTGTTCTTCCCTTCAAGCAAGGAAGCCGCATTAACCAAAAAGAAACCTTGATTTGAAGTCTTTCAAGTTACCTTTTGTTAAAAAAGAGAGTATATAGAAAAACCCCCCAAAAAATTCTTAAGAAAATCTCCCAAGAAAAATGATCGGCAGCACTAGCTAAGGGTTTTTAAATGTGCCTTTTCTCCTCACATGAATGAGCAAAAATAGAGAGAGGAAAGAAAAAGAATTATGGTTGCAGTTATCTTCTTTTGAGGTTTTAAGTGTTGGTCAATAGTAACAATCTTTGCCCGAAATACCTGAAGGGCACCAACCAACTCAATGCTCATCTAACACTCAAGTTGACCAAGTTTCTATAGAGAACTTGCTTCTTCTTTGTATTGGTCATCCTATTTGTTGGATTCTCACTAGCGCAAATCTTTACGATCTTCATCTTTTCATTCTGAATGACATCTTGTGTCCCATGATACCCAACATCAATGTGCTTAGTTCTTGAGTGATATTTTATGTTTTTGTTCAAGTCTATGACACTCTAGTTATCACAGTGTATGATGTATTTCTTATGCCTCAAGCTTACCTCCCTAAGAAATCTCTTTATCCACAATGGTTCCTTTTCGACTTTTGTAATTGCAATGTACTTTGGTTCTGTTATAAATAAAGTAATTCACTTTTATAATCTAGACTGTCAAGACACAACTCCCCCTACAAAAGTGATAACATACTCAGAAGTAAACTTCCTACAATCCATATTACTTTCCATATCTATATCTATATATCCCTCCATTATAAGATTGTCACCATCAAAACATAAACACATACTAGAAGTGCCTTTCAAACATCTAAAGATCTAATGCACTTTCTTCTAATGCTCCTTTCTTGAATTGGCAAGATACCTACTCACAACTCCAACAACATAAGCAATGTTTGGCTTAGAACAGACCATGGCATACATGAGACTCTCAATTGCAAATCAATACAGTCTAGAAGCCATGCTATCCTTTTCTCACTCTGTAGTTGGACACTTTTCGACACTTAGCTTGAAATGATTAGCTAGCAGTGTAGAAACAAGTTTAGCATCCTTCATATTGAACTTTTTAAGCACTCATTCAATATACTTCTCCTATGATAGCCACAACTTTTTTCCTTTCCTATCATAAGATATGGTCATGCCCAAAATCTACTTTGCTTATCCTAAGTCCTTCATCTCAAATGACTTGGGCAACTTTTGCTTTAACTTGTCGATTCTACCTTTATCTCTTCCCATAAGTAGCATGTCATCCACGTAAAACAAAAAAGATAGTGAAATCATCTTTAAAAAAATATAAAAAAATATACACACAATGATATACGTGTGTCCTTTTGTAACCATGACTTATCATGAACGTGTCAAACTTTCTGTACCATTGCCTTAGTGTTTGCTTTAGTCATATAGATTTTTTTTAGCTTGCAAACCAAATGTTCTTTACCTTTGACTTCAAAACCTTTTGGCTATCTCATATAAATTTCCTCCTTCAAATCCCCACGAAAGAATGCAGTCTTGACATCTAATTGCTCAACTCAAGGTCTTGACTTATAGCTAGGTCCAAAATAGCTCGAATGGAAGATATTTTCATAATAAGAGCTAAGATTTCATCAAAATGGGTGGCTTTCTAATCAAAGCCTTTCACCACCAATTGAGCTTTATATTTGGTGTTCCTACTATCATTATTTTTCACCTTGAATACCTATTTGTTCTATTTTGCCTTTCTTCCTTTTGGAATTTCAACTAGCTCGTAAGTTATGTTTTTTGTAAAGCGGTCATTTCTTCTTGCATTGCTTGCTACCATTTTTCTCTTTCCTTATGAGCATTTACCTTTTCAATGCATTCCGGTTCCCTGCATTTAATGAAAAAAGATGTTATGTTAATGGATATCTTGTAGAAGGTTGACGTTCTCTAGTGGTCTTTCTCAACCAGGGCTCCATATGTTCTTCCATATGTTTCTCTTCTAAAATCACTTGCTCCCCATGCTCAGCAGGCTCAACACTCTCCTCTAGAATATTGGCATCATTAACCTACTCTTCATTTTCGTCATGCATATCACCAAGTCCTTCAATACGCTACATAAGAAGGAGACTAAGAACCAAACTAGGCATCAAGCCCCTCTCCTCAAATCATATCTTTGCTTCTCACTATTCTTCTCTTTTCTTGATGCTAAAGCCTATAACCAAACTTCTCATCTCCAAAACCCAAGAAGATGCATGAAATTGCTTTATCTTCAAGCTTGGATTGTTGCTCTTTTGGTACATGTATAAATATCTTGCATCCAAACACTCATAAGTGAGAATAAGATAAATCTCTGCTAGTCCAAACTGTTTCAAGCACATCACTATTCAAAGCCAATGAAAGAGATCGTTGATTAAGTAGCATGCACTACATATAGCTTTCTCCCAAAATGCCTGAGGTAACTTTACAAATGAAAGCATACTCGTAATCTTCTAAACAATAGTCCTATTCATCATTTCTGTTACATCATTTTGTTGAGAATTCATTAGAATTATCGTTTGATGTTTGATATAATTATTCTTGCAATACACTTAGATCTTATAAATGACCTTAGATCTTTATTTAGCACGCTTGGGTGCATTGAAACTTTAATGCAATCGAAGCGAAGGACCATCTAGGTGTATTTTTATGTGATGGACCACGTTTTGTCAAACTTGGTTTATGGACTAAATATACTTAGATTAACAAGTTTATGATAAAATAAAAATAAAAATCTATCAATTGCGTCAGTAGAGGAAAGTTCCAATGCACTTGGGTGCACTGGGATGAACCTTTTGAGAGATAAACAATGTACTATAAGTGTTAAATGAACATTATCATGTTAAAATAAAAAAAATTATAGAGTTTGGTTAAACTTGTTAAACTTAGTTAGACTTAGCTAAAATTAGTTAGATTGATTACACTCAACTAGGCTAGGTTAAGCTGGGCTAGACTTGGTTAGATTTGTTTTAATTCTAAAAGTAACATCCAAACTAGATATTTTTAGTTTAAGGAAGTATTTTCCAACTAAAACTTTTCACTCTGCACAACTATTATATTTTTTAATTATTTCTTCACTTCTTCATATATATATATATATATCTACTCTATTTTTCAATCATTTCTACACAACAACCTATCTATTGTGACTTTATTCTCTTTATTCCTCATTATTACCCCTATCACATCACAATAGTTTCTCACATTTCAAAAACTTTGACACTAAATTTTTTTTATTAAAAGTTTTATCACTTCCCAAATACACTCTAATTTAGTAAAAAAGTGTTTAACGATTAAATTGAACTGTTTCATAAGAAGGGCCCTAAAAAGGCATTTCATAAGAGTTGAATTGTTTTATGCCCATGTAGTCCTTATGAAATCTTAAATGAATAATATCCATTCTTAAGAAGTTGAAGAATGAACTAGGATAAAAAAAATAAGTAAATTGAGTTCTATTATTTAATTCACTTATTATTTCTTTTACCTTCAAGTAAAATGATGAATAAGGAAAAGAATGTTAGGGGTCATAGAATAATTATAGAAAGTGAAAAGTTAACTAAAAGACAAGAGGCTAGACAACTCTTGTTTGTATGAATCATGAAGGGCCTATCCAAATGATTAATGCAACATAGAAATTAAAACAAAAACAAGAATGAAATTTGTCTATGTAAATGTTTTTATGCTTGGACTATATGTATGCACATATAGGCACATGTTTGTTTTGCATGAGCATGTATAAATGAGTATAGGAATTATCAACGAATATTTATATGAGTTTGTGAATGGAAATATTCAATATGATATTTTAAGAACTATTAAAAAAAATATCTAACAATGATGGGTGATATATGTATATTGGGTATTAAGAATAATATTAGAAAAAATAGCCTCTCAATAGTTTACAAATACTGAAACAGTTTTGGGAGGAGACCTTTTATAAAGAGGGGAGAATGTAGTACTTGTAATTTTTAGATTGCAATCCATAAGCACATGGCATATGTAAATGAAAATTTTAGGCCATAAAATTAATAAAAATAAAATTTTATTAATGTCCAAGAATTAATAAATAAATAATGATGAGTTGAAATGATATTATTGAATAAAAAATGAAAAAGTATATTAATTAATTGTGGTTAAATAGTCCTATTTAAAAATTTTAATTGGTTTAAAATTTTTAAATCAACGAATGACCATGATTTAATGGATTGAATGCATACCGTGAGTTTAAGTTATAAAATTCAAAATTTTATAATCCATGACATATAAATATACATGGACATATATTTATAAAAAAAATACATGATGGGGATCACAAAAGAGAGCCCCTTTCAATTCGTTTGAGTAAACAAAGAAGGAGAAAAATGGAAAGAGAAAGGGAGGAAGAGGAAAGAAGGAAGAAGAAGGAGAAGGGAGAAGAAAGAGGAGATCCGGTTGCATGCTCACCATTGCCACCAATCATCCCGTCACCGGCCAAAGGTAATGAAGATGCATTTTTTTTTATTTTTTAAAAGAAATTCGTACCAAATCACGTTCAAAACGTAGGGCTTTTACTAGATTTATATAGACCTGTAGGTATGGAATGAAATCATAAGAATAGGAAGGGGATACGGGTGCTTGTTGAAAGGGGGATGATAGAGTTTTGAAAATCTTCCTAAAATGGGTAGAAATCATGGCGGTTTCTATAGATTTTTGTAAATATGGATTTTAGGAGTCAAATCATGCAAATGGAATGTGCTTTAATTCAGATTTTACAGTAAGAATTTATTCATTTTATATGCTTAAAGTATATTATTTTTGCGTGATTTATGACATAAAGCATGCAGATATGGTGAATAGGCGTTTATACATGCAATTCTAAAGGAGATTTGGATTTCTAGCCAACCCTAAATATAGGGCAGTTATGAGATATGAATCTATGCATGGGGTTTTTCGGTAAAAACATATAGGATGGATTAAATAATGATTTTTAATTAACGTAAGTGTCAAAGTTGAATTTGTTATGGTGACCGGTATAGGACAATAGTGCAAATGACCTTTAAACATGTGATCTTGATGTAAAAGATGTGTGATTTAGTTGTTTTATATAATATAAAAATAATATGAAATGAGATTTTAAAAGCCTAAAACTAGGTGCATATGATGAATGAAACTTGATAATAATGAAATTTATATGGAGGTATGGGATTTTTTTGTTCAAATATATATGAGTTTTTTTTATATAATCTTGGTATTAAATAGATGTGAAAAAAGGGCAGCATGTTGGTCCCGAGTTAATGGCAAATACCTAAGAGGGGAAGGGTGAATTGGATAATTAAAATTTTTAAACTTAAACGAAGACTTTACCCCGGTTTGGTCCAATCCCCTTTAATGAAATAAAAGGAAGGCAATAAGATAATAGGAGAAGAAATATAAATCAATAGACAAGGTTTTATAGTGGTTCGGGCAACCTTTTCTACTCCACTCTTCCAAGCTCATACATCTTGTCACTTGAGTTTCATTATGTATTTCACAAATACAACTAGAGCTCCCGCTCTCTTCTAGATTCTAGCTTTAGGGGGCATAAACAACACACAGCACAAGTAGGTGACGAGTTCCACTCCAATCACACACTACTTTGCTTACAATTGATCTTAGTTACCCAAACTAAATCAAGTTCAATACAACAAGAGAAAATAAAAGAAAGTTTCTACACGTTACTGATCTGTAGAGGCAGATTTGGCGCAGAGAAGAACTTGTAGAGTAAACTTAATAATTCAGCGAGCAGTTCTTGACAATTTGAAAGCAAGGTTCTTCTTCTAGATGTTGGCTTGATCACTTAACGCTCTTAGAGATGGGAGTTGTGCTCAATCAATGATTTTTCAGCTACCCTCCACGTTCATATTTAATGCCTTATATAAATGGTGAAGGAATCAGAACGTTTGGAAGTAGGTGGCACGCATTTAATGCGCCAACATTCAAAAAATTTCTGACCATTGTGACCCAAGTTCCAGGTGGGGTCGACTTCGGGTGCGACTTCGCCCAAGTCGCAGATGGAGTCGACTTCGGGTGCGACTTCGACTGTCCGCAACTTCTTCAAGTTCCATTCTAGGTCGACTTGGTCCTCGACTTGACCCAAGTCGCAGGTGAAATCAACTTCGGGTGCGACTTCACTTTCCGTACTTGCTTGATGAACTCGAAATCTTCAGAGATGATTTTGATCACTTGATTTTCTTCATATTGATTATTCTCCCATTTATTTATATCTCTTGGAACTTAGTATAATCATCCTATCTTGAAAACTTTAAGCTCTATATCTTGAAATCTTGAATACTTGAATCTCGGAGTGCCTAATGATGTCTAAATCTGTGTTCTTAATTTGAATTGATGAATCCATGCATCTTTACTTAGCTTTAGACTCGTTGTGATTTTCATTTGTTCTAAGTCGAATATTTGAGTCTACTTGGTCTTCAATTCTACTCAAGTCGAGCATCGAGTCAACTTGGTCTGCGACTTAGCTCTTCAAGTTCCGCACTGTCAGTCTGAAGTCAAAGCTGGAGTCGACTTGGTCTGCGACTTCGCTCAAGTCGATTGTGAAGTCGACTTGGTTTGCGACTTCAGCAGCTCTCGTCCCCAATTTTAATTCTGGACAAAAAATCACGTTTGAAGTTGATGCTGGAGTCGACTTGGTCTGCGACTTCACCCAAGTCGCATGTGAAGTCGACTTGGTCTGCTACTTCGCAGCTCTCGTCCCCAATTTCAACTCTGGACAGAAAATGCCTCTTGAAGTCGCTTCTGGAGTCGACTTAGGGATCGACTTGGACTAAGTCGATGTCTGAGTCGACTTGGAAGTTGACTTAACCTGTCATGCTTCATTTTTATATTCTTTAATCATCTCAAAAACATGTTAGTAAATAAAACTTACTCAAATTAATTTGTTAATCATTAAAACATAAACTTGGCTTATTTTCCACATATTTCCAACAATCTCCTCCTTTTTGATGATTGATAAAATTGATTTGAGTATATACCTTTCAATGTCTTTTAGTATCTTTAGAATAAACACTGGTCTTTTGCATTTTGAAGTTTAACATACATATTTCATTTCCAATAAATCACAAGTTAAAACCATTCATACAAGCATTTAAAATCGAGACTCAAATCTCGATCTCTTCTCTCCCTTTTTGTCAATTGATCAAAAAATAGAGATGGAGTGGGTTAATCCTTTGAGAATGGTGGGGCTGCTCCCCCTGAACCTGTGCTCCCTCTCAGCTTGTGCTTTTCTAAGTTCATTTCTTATATCTTATTGTTCCTAATTTAATTCAATGATCCCCATATCATTTTTTATTTTATAAAAGGATTCTTTTGCTAGAGGTTTGGTGAATATATCTGCAATTTGATCTTCTGTTCTCACATATTCCAAATATATATCATGATTTTCTACATGTTCTCTAATAAAATGATGTCTAAGGTCTATATGCTTGGTCCTAGAATGTAGTACTGAATTTTTAGTTAAACATATTGCACTTGTATTATCACATCTAATAGGTATATCTTTAAAATCCATACCATAATCCCTAAGTTGTTGTTTCATCTAAAGAAATTGGGTACAATAGCTCTCGACGGCAATATATTCGGCTTCTGCGGTGGATAGAGCAACACTAGTTTATTTTCTTAAAAACCATGAAACTAACATGTTTCCAAGAAATCGACATGTTCCACTAGTGCTTTTTCTGTCTACCTTGTAACCGGCAAAATCCACATCCGAGTAGCCGATTAGATCAAAATTAGAATCCTTTAGATAGCAAAGTCCTAGATTAGTAGTATTTATTAAATATTTAAAAAAAAAATTTACAGCCAATAAATGTGATTCTTGAGGACATGCTTGAAATCTAGAACACATACAAACACTGAAAAGGATATCCGGTCCGGAAGTAGTTAAATACAATAATAATCATATCATATTTCTATAAAGCTTTTGATCGATACATTTACCATTTTCATCCATGTTAATCTTAGTTGTTGAACTCATTGGAGTATTTGCTCCCTTGCTAGTTTGCATTCTGAATTTCTTTAGCATTTCTTTGATATATTTGGACTGATTGATGAAAATTCCTTCACTTAATTGCTTAATTTGTAGTTCAAGGAAGTAATTCAGCTCCCCTATCATACTCATGTCAAATTCCTTCTGCATAAGCTCAGAAAATTCTTGACAAAGAATCTCATTAGTAGCGCCGAAAATAATGTCATCTACATAAATTTGAATAATCAAAATATCTCTTTCTTTATACTTAATGAACAACATGGTGTCTACCTTTTCCTTTTAAAAGTCATGATCAATCAAAAATTTGCTTAATCTTTCATACCAAGCTCTTGGATCTTGTTTTAATCCATATAGTACTTTGGTTAATTTGTATACAAATTTAGATTGATCTTTCTACTCAAATCCATGTGGTTGTTCAACATACACCTCTTCATTTATATATCCATTCAAAAATACACTTTTAACATCCATTTGAAACAACTTAAAGTTCATGTGAGATGCAAAAGCTAGTAAAATGCAAATGACTTCTAATCTAGCAACTGGAGCATAGGATTCCTCAAAGTCTATTCTTTCTTCTTGTGAATGTCCTTTTGCCACAAGTCTAGCTTTGTTTCTTACCACAAGTCCACTTTCATCTAATTTATTCCTAAAGACCCATTTTGTGCCAATGACAGTACAGTCCTTTGGTCTTGGAATAAGATGTCAAACTTGGTTTCTTTCAAATTGATTTAATTCCTCTTGTATTGCTATGATCCAGTTTTCATCATCAAGAGCTTGGTCAATAGTGGTTGGTTTAATTTTGGATACAAAGGCGTATTGTCCATAACTATTTTGTTTTGTCCTTCTAGTCTTAACACCTTCATAAATATTGTCTATAACTTGCTTAATTGGATGAGCATTTTTTAACTTTAAATCAGTTGGAGGTTTATAGAAATTATTACCTTTACTTACCCTTTCCTCCGTGGATTCTTCTTGTTTTTCCACATGCAATTTTTCAAGGTTACTTGTAACATCATCTGCATCACTTAAATCATCTTTTTTTTTGGAGCATGGAGTAAATTCATCAAAAATAACATATATTGTCTCTTCTACAACTTGGTTCCTCTTATTAAAGACTCTATATGTTTTGCTATTTGAAAGTAGCCAAGGAATATTGTCTCATCACTTTTAGCATCCATTTTTTCCAAGTTGATTTTTCCATTGTTCAAAACATAACATGTGCAACCAAAAACATGAAAATATGAAATATTTGATTTTCTACCTTTCCATAGCTCATATGGGGTCATTTTCAAGATTACTCTAATGGTAACTCGGTTTAACACATGACAAGCTGTACTTATAGCTTCACCCCAAAATTTCTTGGATAATTTACTCTCATTTAGCATTGTTTTAGTCATCTCTTGTATGGTTCTATTTTTCCTTTCAACCACTCCATTTTGTTGTGGAGTTCTTGGTGCAGAAAATGTGTGGTGAATTCCTTTTTCATTACATAATTCTATGAATCGTTTATTTTCAAACTCACCACCATGATCACTTCTAATGATCGTAATAGTACATTGTTTTTCATTTTGCACCAAGTTTACAAAGTTGCAAACATAAAGAAGGCTTCATCTTTGTTAGCTAAGAGAATTATCCATGTGAATCTTGAAAAATCATCGACTATTACCAATATATACTTCTTTCCACCAATGGTTAAAATATCGGATGACCCATATAGATCTATGTGTAGCAATTCAAGTGGCCTAGTGGTGGAAATCTCTTTTTTGGAGGAAAAAAATATTTTAAGTTGTTTTGATAGTTGACATGCTTTACAAATTTTATCTTTTTCATATTTCAGTTTTGGCAATCCATCTAACAAATTCTTTTTCCATAGGGTCTTAATGTTTGACATGTTTACATGCCCAAGCCTCTTATGCCAAACCCATGGATCATTGTCAATGACCATTAGACATTGATTATCTAGTTCATCAAATGAAACCAAATATATATTTCTATGTCCTTTTCTGCTAAACATGATATGCTCTCCATCAAATACATTATAGATAGATGATTCAAACACAACCTTGTATCCTTTATCATATAATTGGCTAATACTCATTAAATTATTTTTGAGTCTTTCAACAAATAATACATCTTCCATACATGCATTTGAAATACTGTAAATATTTTCTTTACCTTTGATTTTACATTTCTCGTTATTCCCAAAGGCAACAGTTCTATCGTTGTAAGGTTTGAGTTTATGAAATAAACTTCTTTCTCTAATTATATGCCTTGAGAAACCGCTATCCATGAACCAAACGTTGCTTGCTTTTGCCTTGAAACATACCTGAAAAATGAGTAAATAAAGCTTATCTCTTTGGTACCCATTTTATGGGTCCATTTGAGTTAGTAATTTGATTTAATCTCTGTTGGTCTATATAAGATTTATAAGATTAAGATTAATTTAATTTTATAATGTCACTGAGTTAAATTCCATATTTGGAAGTCTAGAGTGGGAATAGAAAGCTTATTCAAGTGTAGGATAAAAATTATTTAAATGAGATTTTTAAGCACAAAAATGCTTGAATTTCTTGTTAAAGCCAATAAAAAAAGAGCAAGTAGAAAAGAAATAGCCATGTAGATTAGCATACTTGATGATGGGAATGATATGTTTAAATAATATTTCTTATTAGTTATGCTAGAGAGTGATAAAGGAAAGATTGAGAAAAGCTAAAGGAAAAAGTAAGCAAGTACTTTCAACTTTTCATTTCAAAAGAATGGGGTGGTAAGAAAATCTATTTTACCCTTTTATTTCAAGAAAGGTTATTTGCCAATGAGTTTGTGTTATTTAAATTCTTTTATAAATTAACATGTGTTGAAAAGGTACTTGGGGATGGCCATTGCCCCGTGCATATATTTTTTAAAAAAAATGTGTGCTTTGAAATATGTTTCACAACTTGATTTTTGCATATAGACCATGTTATCATGTTGAGTTAGCAAAACTCAACTCATACCATAAATGTGTCATGAAAAGTGAATTAAGGAGGCTTTATCAAGGTTAGAAGAGGACAGATTGTCCGCCGTTGATGTAGTCCAGTCAATACACCTAATACCTTTTAATAGAATGGTTTTTATGAGTGAATGATCACTTGGTAATTGTCATCACCCCATGAAAATGATGTTATTGAATGATGCATGTTTGAACACTCATCTCATTATCACACGTGTATAACGGAAACTTAAAAATTTTATGATTTCAATTAATGTCATGGGTTTTGAAAATTATGTATTTCTAAATGCTTGGTTACTAAGTATTTTATACTCATTATTTTCGACTAATCAGTGAATGCAGATAATGCAGATTTGATAGAAGAGCCTTCACTGTTAGTAAAACAGTAAAGGTATGATTTTTAATATTTCTAAAATATTGGAGCCATCAGGATGTAATTTTGTTAATTATGAGTATATATTATATTGAAATATTTTATGTTGTTGTTAAATGTAGTTTGTAGCTTCTCGTGTGAAGTGTAATTGTGCAAAAGATGTATTAGTTGAACTAAAGTAAATATGAGTAATTTAGTAGAAGATGTTGGATTTGTAATGACTATTAGATTTTGTATATCCTACATATAGATGACATATTGCCAGATTTTATTTAAGGAAATAGAACCAATGTAGGTTTTAAAGAAAAAAAGAAAAAAATTCAAGTTGATTTCTTGGCACCTTAGAAAAGCTTTCGCTCATTTAAGCAATGAAACTTTGGTTTCGTTCATAAGTTTCACCACCTAAAAAGATCCATGGAGTAAGGTACCATGCAGTGGCGTACTCGTGAGTCGAGGCGCTACAGAGAGATAAGAGGATTGCTGCATTTATGAATTAAAATTTTTTTTATAGCAATAAAATCCACAACTCAAGTTCCCTTTTAAACCATAATATAAAAATTCCCCTTTTAAACTACATTTTACACCCGTTAGCAATATTTTTTCATTATCGAGTATGTAATGGATTGAAATTAAAAGCTTCAAAACTTTATCAATAAAAATAAATAATAATGGGAATATTAAATAGGGGAAACGAGGAAAAAACAACAATGAACTGGGAAAACCTGTTACATCGTTGTTTAAAAAATTATATATGATAATAATAGAACTAAAAATATATGTGAAATCGATTTATATTAGTTTTAATTATTAGATTAAATTATCAAACCATATATTTAGGAATTTTTCTTTCGGACCATGACTATGAGGATTAAATTATAAAAATTTAATCATTTTAATATAAAGTGTCCTAAAGATAAATTTTCCTAGAGATGGTTCAATAAATCAAAAATATCTCCATCACATTAAAACTAGAATTTGACTAATAAATAGTTGAAATCAAATAGAAAAAAGAGATCTACAACTTTCATATCGATCACTTTTCAAATTAATAATGTTTAAGGGTCATTTTTAGGTCTTAATACAGCCTTTGTTTTGAGTACCTTGCTAGACAAATAGGTATAATCTTTGAATGATTAAATCTATACAAAATTATGGTCAATTAAAATTAATGGCTCAAATTTTTACGTTATATTACTTATAAATCATCTAGATATTCATGTAGTATTTTAATTACTAAATTAGTGGTGTCATAATTTAATACAAATTTTTTAACTAAAATTATATACTACATAAAATTATAACGCTCTAATGGCTAACTTTTGCCCTTAACTAAGGGTCACTACATTTCTCCAGAAAATTGGGTAGCGCCTCCTCAGAACAATGACACTGAGGAGCTATATAGAATCACTCCTTATAAGCATTCTCACATCATACTGTCTATTTTAATATCTAACATAGAAATATAAAAACTCTAAACTAAATAAATCATCCAAATCTACACCGATCCCTCAACATAATTAACCATGTATCAACTCTACAATAAGATAAGTTTTACAAGAAGTCCTCACTAAATTGCTCATTCATGCATAAAAATAAAAATGTTAAATTTGATCTTTTGTACTGATTGGGATAATAATTTATATATCCTAAGGGACCAGGATCTCTCTTCACTTCTGTCTAAGCACCAACCTTACATTAGGCTCTTACCTTGATCCTATCATCTAAAAATATAAACGTTAGAAAACATAAGTCTAGGTCAACTTAGTAAATAGATAACAAAAAACTCAAATATTAAAGCAAATGAACATCATTTTCATTAAAATATCTCAACCATCAATATCTTTAAACTTAATATACTTATTTGTCCCATGCCCATACAGGCAACCATGCTCTAAATGCTCATGTAATACAAATTTTCATCTTTCACATATCACGTCCATGTCATCTCGATGCCCTGAGTAGACTCATCATTAACGAATCATCATTAACGAACATTTCACATGGCTATATTGTAGTATATAGCCACTCCTTTTATTCTCTAGCTTGCCTGGTGAATCATCATTAGGGGTGTTAATGGATTTTGGACAGTTAGAGTATAATCATAATCATAACCTATTTAAAATATCTCAACCTTAATCCATTTACTAACCTATTTACTACTCATTTAATAAATAATTTGGCAGGTTGTTAATGGGTTGTATAGCAAATTACTTAAAGGCTTAAACTCTAGTAGACGATGATCTCGTGAGGAGAGACTAGAGAGTATTTTTAGAGCAGAGAGAATAACAATAAGACAATAATTGAAAAATAGAATTAGGATAGTAGTTGAAAAATAAAAATTAGATAGCAAGAGGAAAACTTGCTAGGAAAAATAACCAAAGAATTTATATTTAAAAAAGTTCCTCCCCAAGTTGTTCTGACAGGCGATTGTAGTCACGCTCGGAGAGGGGTGGAGGTGATTCATTTTGCCGATGATTTCAGAATGGAGGAGAGGTCAGAAGAGATTTACCAAGTGGCAGGGGACTAGCGGGCAGTGGTTAGACGAGATAGAAAACACTGTAGGGGAGCATCCAGGCGACGGATATGAATCCAAGTGAGGGAGATCTTCTTGGAGCTGAGCTTCAAACCATGACGATATCGAGGGGGGCAGTCAAGAAGATCGACCCGGGCGAGGCAGATGCTCTTCTCTGCTCAGTATGGACTCATAATCATACAACCGGGACTTTTTCCATTCATCGATGCGGAGGCTATGGCGGACACGAGGCACTTTCTACTTCACAGACGTTGGTGAGAATCTATACTGGATCTCCTTCTCTGATCAGAACGACAAAAAGAGGATTATGGCCGGACGACCATGGTTATTTGAGAGAAACCTTGTGCTGCTTGAGGATCTTTAGGAGGAGCTGACTACTGCACAAGTGGTGCTCGTCAAAATGCCCCTGTGGGTGCATGTCGTGGGCACCCCATACCTGGTTGATAAAAACTATTTGGGACAAAGCATTGGTAAATCGTTTGAGGAGCTGCATGAGATCGTTGCCAATGATTCGGAACTGAAGCTGTTGGTCACGGTTGATTGCACTGAACCATTGAGGAGAGGAATCTTCATATAAGTGGAATCACAACAACGACAATGGGTGAATTTCCAATAGGAGACCTCCCTTTTTTGCTTCTATTGTAGGGTTATGGGACATGCGTATAAGGACTGCACGGTACTGACTAAGAACACTGAGCAAGTTCTAGAAGCTGATATGCGGTATGGAAGATGTTTGAGAGCTGGAACCAAACCGATGAGATTACGAGCTCAAGATCACCAAGATAATCGTGTTACATCACTCAAATACATGGGAGGAAAGGGCCTCTCCCATTTGGATGCTATCGGTGAGGGCTGGGACCAAACGGATGCAACGGCTAGGGGGTTCTTCCCCAAATTCTGTTGGGATGATAACTGCCCCATTGCCAATGGGGGGCAACCTGTTCCAACAGCAAAACCCGACGGTCAGCGTCACTGCCCATCCCATCCCAGTGAGCCCCGATGCAACAATGGTGGCTCTTGGGTTGATAGTTCAGGCTGTGAGGAGCAAAGTAGGCCACGACTAAATGGACACCACACGGGTACGCCTGCTATTGGATCCTCTCCCAAAATTTCTCTCGTTCTTCTTGCCCAGACCGCTCCACCATGTTTTGATACGGGGACTGCTACTGCGGTCTTGGAGAGCCATCACGCTGTTCAACACTCTAGTGATGGTTCCTCAACGCAAGTGAGTGAGAATGTGGGTCATTATGGATTGTCTGCCTTGTGTTGCCATGTTGATGAAGACCCACTGCCTCATAAGGATCACAACCCATCTGTTTGGGAATGCCCGGGTGCCCACATCATCAATACTACTCAAACAGTCCAGCTCAATGAAAACTACAACAAAGTTTATCTTGGTCAGGTACCAACTGATCATGTGTAGAGTCTGAATGATGTGGTTGATAAAGCCAAAAGGAAGATGGACAAGGATGGTAAGGGGCATGGAGGCAGAAGATAGAAGGTGGTCATTTGAGAGTCACTTGGATGAAGGAAATAAGAGAGGACAGAGGGGTGACTTTGGGGGTAAACAACACAGCAAGAAGCGGTTGAAAACGGTCGCACCATTCAATGCGGAGGAGGTGGTGGTTAAGGGACGACCTCAGCTCCACCTCACATAACATGGCTCTCTTTGTCTGGAATTGTCGTGGGCTTGGGAAACCACGTGCAATTCGATGCCTCCTCGACTTAGTCAGGAAACAAGATCACATTCTAATCTTCCTCAGTGAAACGAAACGCTAAGCAAAGGAGATGGAGGGGATTAGACAGAAGCTAAATTTTGACTGCTATTTTGTGGTGGAGTCAGTAGCAAGAAGAGGTATTTTAGCTCTCCTATGGAATAATGCTCATCCAGCAAACATCCTGAGCTTCTCGGTTCACCACATCCATGCAGAATTTTTGGGATGGCCTTTCACAAGCTTTTACAGCCATCCAGAAACACATAATCAATATTAAAGTTGGCATATTTTGGAGCAACTAAAGGGTGGGCCAAGCACACTGTGGTTAGTCTTGAGGGATTTTAACGAAGTCATGGGACCCACTAAATATTTTAGTCAGAGGACGTGCTCTTAGGCACAGATGGATCTATTTTGTGATACCTTGGACAGTTGCAACTTAATGAACTTAGGATTTGTTGGCCAGCGTATCACTTGGAGAAACAATTGAAGGGGACCCCAACATGTGGAAGCCCGATTGGACAGGGAGCTAGAAACCCCAAACTGGGTATCACTCTATCCTGTGGCCAATGTCCTCCACTTATCTGTGGCCAAATCGGACCATAGCCTCATATTGATGGTGTTGGACTCGAGAAGGAGCAAGAGAAGACCTCTTAGGGAATTTTGATATGAACTTTTATGGGCAAGAGACAAGGCAACACATGGCATTGTAACCAAATTTGGGGCTCGATACCTACCACAGACTTGCCTCCTACTGATCTCCTGGGTTGGAAGATCAAGGCATGTAGTAAAACGTTAACTAGGTGGAATAGGTCGAGGAGGGGAAATTTACGGCAGGCGATTGACCGGAACCAAATGACACTTGAATCCCTTATGACCCAGTAGCCCACTGACTAGAGGGATGAGGCTATATAGAGGAAAAATTCAAAATTAATCTCTTACTTTATGATGAGGAACAATTATGGCGACAACGTGCAAAAATACATTGGCTTCATGCAGGGGACAAAAACACTGGATTTTTCTATTGCATGGCTTCTAATCGAAGGCGATCTAACTTCATTGAGGTGCTATGAGACCAAAATGGGCAGTGGGTTCAGAATCAAGACCAATTGCAGGACTTTGCAATAGAACATTTTCAGAAGGTATTCTCTTCCTCGGGGCCCTTGGACGCTTCCTGGGTTCAAAGTCTGATTTCGCGGAGAATATCTATTTAGCAAAGGCACAATCTCACTAAGCCTCTGGTTTTTGCGAAAGCGACAAAGGCAGTGAAAGTAATGAGTCCCACAAAGGCCCTTGGACCGAATGGGATGTCCATCGGCTTCTTCAAGAAACATTGGAATACGGTGGGTCAGGAGGTCTTTCTTTAGTGCAAAATGTTCATGGAAGAGACGAACCCCGCATATCAGGCTACCCAACTTCGATCAGTGAACTCCACCACACTGGTTCTGATCCCGAAAAAGGCTGGTGCCCAAACTTCATCTCACTTTCGCCCCATTAGTCTTTGTAAAGTGGCATATAAGATTTTGGTCAAGGTCCTGGTGAATAGGCTCAAGTTGTGCCTTCATGAGGTCATCAGTGAGCAACAAAGTGCTTTTGTACCGGTCAGCTTATCACTGATAATATGCTGGTGGCTTATGAAGCCATCCATTATCTTCGCCGGAGGCAAGGACGGAAAAGAAAGGAAATGACTATAAAGCTGGATATGTCTAAGGTGTATGATCAGGTCGAGTGGATATTCCTTCAACAGATCATGGAAGCGATGAACTTCTGCCTGGGATGGATTAACTGGATTATAAGTTGTCTTACCTCTATGACGTACCGGGTGAACACAATGGTTTTAAAACAAGGTACTTCCAACCTCAGAGGGGTTTAAGGCAAGGGGACCTGCTATCCCCTTATCTATTTTTATTGTGCTGTGAGGGGCTTTCTGCTTGATCACCAACGTGGTTGCTTGCTCAAGTATTCATGGCATCAAAATCAACCCTCGAGGGGCCTATACTCACTCACTTACTGTTCACGGACGATGCCATTATCTTTTTGTGGGCTTCACCTCTGGACGTCAGCAACTTCTTGGCTCTCATCCGCAAATACTCGGAGTTATCCGGGCAGGTTGTAAATGTTGACAAGATATCTATTTTCTTTAGATCCAACACCAATTTTGGTACTCAGGGGCATATTAATTCTCTTTTGGGATCCACAGGCCATGAGCTTATGAACTATCTTGGACTCCCTGCATGGTTGGGGACGTCAAAGGGGATGATGTTTAAGGGCTTGAAAGAGCGGGTGTGGAAGAAAGTTCAAGGATGGAAGGGTACGTTACTCTCCTGGGGTGGTAAAAAGATCTTGATAAAGGCGGTTTCTCAAGCAATCTCGACATATACGATGAGCATTTTCCTCCTACCAAAATCCTTCTGTTATGAACTCAATGGGATGCTAAGCAAGTTTTGGTGGGGTGAACAAGTGGTAACGCAAAATGAGCTAGGTGGCTTGGAAAGAAATGTGCAAAACAAAGTTCTCGGGAGGGTTAGGCTTTCAAGATCTAAACACATTCAATTATGCTCTCCTTGCAAAACAAGTCTGGCGGTTAACTACTTTCGCCAATTCCTTGTGCTATGAGGTTCTTAAAGCCAGATATTTCCCGAATGAGGACATTTAGAGCTATCATGCAAAACCTTCGGACTCATTCACTTGGAGGAACATCCTGAAGACAAGAGATACGATTCGTTTTGGATGCAAGTGGTGGATCGGCAATGAAAAGCGGGTTCAATTCTTTAAGGATGAGTGGCTGGACACTATGGTCACCAAGGCGGGGCCTATTCCGTTATCAATCCTGGACAATGTCAAAGTGTGTCATTTCATCAACGAGACCTCAAGCTCATGGATTAAGGATTACATTGTGGCAGCTGCGGGGGACAAAGGGTGGCATGTCATCAATCACATTCCCCTCCCCCAATCTGCATAAGAGGACAAGATTTTTTGGAAGTATGAACCTCGCGATGCCTACACTGTCAAGTCAGCTTACAAAGTGCTTTTCTCGGGATATAGTTGCTCCCCTCAATCCTCCATCTATAAGACAATTTGACGGACTAAGCTTCCTAGCAAAATCCTCATTTTTGGGTAGAGATTGTTCAAGAATGGACTCTCGACTCTTCAGAACTTGCGGAGCAGGAGCATTGATGTCGATCTCATGTGCCTTTTTTGTAGGTCAGGTTTTGAGGATACCAACCATTTATTCTCAGAGTGTGACCTTACTAGGGGGATCTGTTTGAGGGCTGTAAAACGCATCTCTTCTTCTGCCACTGTTCAGGAGATTATTACTTGCTTAGTGTCACGTCATACGTCTAACGACCTCGCCTTTTTCATTCTATGCTACTGGAGGATTTGATTCTTGCTAAATGCATTAAGGGCTGATGGGACTCAACCGGATTTCTCCAAAACTCTTAAATGGTGTGAGGATTATCTGGAGCAATACCACAGGGTAGCTCCCCTCATTCACAGGGGCGCAATTGATTGATCGCTTGTCACCAGATGGACTAAACCACTGGATGGAACTTTTAAAATGAATGTGGATGCCCGAATACTTCATCAGAATTCATCTACGGGCTTTGCTGCTGTCATCTGGGATTCTAGGGGTTCTTTTATTGCTACAAAAGGATGGCGATGATGTGGCTCGATGGAGCCTTTGCTCTTAGAGGCCCATGCTTTTCTCTTACGAGCAAGATGGGGACTTGAGCTCATCCTTGCAAAACTCCAAATTGAATCTAATTCCCTCCTCCTCGTCAACTTCCTATCTATGGATGGCCTCATCTCCTCCCCTGTTGGTTTGGTGATCGACGAGAAGTCTATTCTTTCATCTTCTAACTACTGTTCATCATGTTCTTAGGCAAGGGAATCGGTTGCACATGCTTTAGCCGACTTTGTTTCTGTTTCTTTTGTGGATCAACAGGTGTGGTGGGGTACCCCCAAGCTATACAGGAAAAAATTTGTATAGAAAATTTTTCGACAATGAATTATTTGGATCATCCTATCCTATCTCCCTTTTAGATTGCTAGGGAGTTGGGTTAGGGTGTTTCCTTTTTATAAAAAAAAGAGTTTATATTTATATATGACTTTAATGGGTTAAACGAGTTAAATGAGTTGAACGGATTAAATGGGGTAAATGGATTACTAGAGAGGTTGATGAGTTTTAAAATCTCAACCCTAATCCATTTTTTAATTAAATGGTTAAACATGCTAACAAATCATAACCCATTTATTTTAAAATCTCAATCCAAACCTATTTATAAACAGGTTGAACGAACGAGTTGTCATGCTAAACAACACAATGCATTAATTTTATTCCAACATATTCTTCACTTTAATTTGCACCTAAACAATAACAATATTCTTAAATAATTTTCTAAAAGTAATTTTATTTAATTTAACTCAAATACCCTATTTTTCTCATTCTGAAATTCTAAATGTTGGAAATATGTGGAAAACTAGCTAAATCTATGTTTTGATGATTAACAAATCAATTTGAGTAAGTCTTGGCTACTAACATGTTTGTAGAAATGTTTAAGGCATATACATTTGAAGAATATAAAGCATGGAAGGCCAATTCGTTGTCCAAGTCGACCCCAAGATCGACTTCAAGAAGCCAAATCTGTCCAGTGTTGAAAATGGGAGAAGAACAAGTGAAGTTGCAGGCCAAGTCGACTCCACTTGCGACTTGGGAAGCCAAGTCGCAAACGAAGTCGACCTCACCATCGACTTCAGTTGAGCAAATCACTCCAGAGCTGAACTTAGGACAGAAGAAAGCCGAAGTCGCATACGAAGTCGACTCCAGTTGCGACTTGGGCGAAGTCGCGGACGAAGTCGACCCCAAAGTGCGACTTGAGAAGTTCAGACTTCAAAGATGCAGATTCAAGCTTATTCCAAGAATCTTTCACTCAAATTCAAAGCAAGGAGTCAAGATTAAGATCAAAACAAGTTTATCAAGTCCAAGATCAAATGAGTTCAATTCAAAGTAAAAATTCATGTCAAGTCTATCAAGTCCAAGACAAAGATACAAGTATGCTTCAAATCAAGTCTATCAAGTCTTAAAGATCAAATGAATCCAATGCAAAGCAAGGTGCTGAATCAACCAAACAAGACTCAAGCAATCCAAAGATTCACAAGGTTCAAGCCTATCCAAGATAAACCAAAGACAAGGACTTCAAGATCAACAAGATCTACAAGCATGAGGAATTATTTCAGAATGAAAATGATTAAAGGAAACAAGTCAAGCAAGATAGAGGAGGATCAAATGAAGCTCAAAGCATTTTTAGCAAAGAACGAGTCAAGTCGCAACTCAAGTCGACTCCATGATTGACTTGAGTTGAAGTCCAAAGCCAAGTCGACCCAAGACTCAAGACTCGGAACATGAAGAAGGTGAAGTCGCACCCGAAGTCGACTCCACCTGCGACTTGGGTCAAGTTGATACCCAAGTCGACCCGACCTGGAACTTGAAGTTGCAAATTGAAGGCGAAGTCGCACACGAAGTCGACTCCATCTGCGACTTGGGTGAAGTCGCATCCGAAGTCGACTCCGCATGCGACTTGGGTCGCAACAGTCGGAATTTATTCGAACGTTGGCGCATTAAATGCGCGCCACCTACCTTCTAACGTTCGGATTCCCTCAAAAATTATAAATAGCATTCATGGTGGATGAGGGAGGAAACTGAGATTCATTAAGTGAGCATAACTCCTATCTACAAGAGCTTTAAAGAGATCAAGTCATTCAAGGAGGAAGAACTTTAATTCAAGTTGCAAGAGCTATATTTCAGAATCTTCAAAGCCATTATTACAAGTTCTTCTCTGCGCCAAATTGTCTCTACACATCTGTAAAGTGTAGATTTCTTTTATTATTTCATTTGTGTGTGTTGTACTTGATTTAGCTTGGGTAGCTAAGATCAAGTGTATGCAAAGTAGTGTGTGATTGGAGTGAGACTCATCACCTACTTGTGCAGTGTGTTGTTGATGCCCCCTAGAGCTGGAATCTAGAAGAGAGCAGTGACTCTAATTGTATTGAGAGAATACAATAGTGGAACCCAAGTCACAAGGAGTGTGAGCTTGGAAGAGTGGAGTAGGGAGATTGCCCGAACCACTATAAAAATTCTTGTCTGCTTGATTTTATTTCTGCTCTCTACATTACGTTGCTTTCTATTTTGTTTCTTCTTTCAAGGGGATTGAACTTACAAGGGGTTAAGTTTTTAAGTTACCAAAGAAATAAAGAAATTTTTAAGAACCCAATTCACCCCTCCCCTCTTGGGTTTTGCCATCAATTCGGGGCCAACACTAAACACCTATCTAGACTATCTAGTGACATCCATCTTTCACATTATCTCAAATATTTAAAACAATGATTATATTTAATAACAAAAATATCATCTTAAAATTATCCATATGGTGTACGCTGAAATTTAGATCAGAAGAGGTTGTAGTGCACATATGATTTTTACGGATTCTTTAACTTCCAATGAACTGATTAAACGGATTTTACAAATTAATCATATAATTTTTATTGAACGTATTACTTCGTAAATAATACCAAAGTTTTAAAAATTATTAAACAACATGTTTCAAAATTCTATTAAATTATTTTTTATCATATTTTCTGGTTACAATCTTAATCATTATCTTTATTGACATTTTGATTTATTAAATAGGTACAAATTAAACATTATTCTCTATAATTTGTTATGATAAGTACATATAATACACATTAATTTAGGAGAATGAGCTTACATGTACATTTTTTTATAAATGTAGTCAGTGACCCAAATTTTAAGTATTGAACACCGTAAGGTGTATTTTTTACTTATTTTTCTCAATCCATGTTGTAGACCCAAAAATAATTTTAATTCTTAAAAATTATCATAAGATGTAAACAATTAATTAACAAGTAATTTTAATTACTCGTCCCACTAGTAATTGTCATTGTTAGTTTCAAAATAATTAAGCACTGCAAAATGCATTTAATAAACACATATAATGAGTGCATCAATTAAGAAGAATAAGATGGTGTATACCTTTTTCTAAAAACATGAATAGTGGCCAATATTTTAAATATTAAACACCGTTAAGGAGGTGAGTTTTATGCTTATTTTTCTCACCTCATATTGGAGTCCCCAAAATAATTTTAACTCCTAAAATATTATCATAATGTTTAAACAAGAGTTAATTAATTGGTAATTTTAATTAACTATCCCACTAGTAATTTTTATGTTGCTTTCAAAATTATTACGCACCAAATAAATTATTTATAGAAATTGTATTTAATAAAACATATAACAAGTAATTTTAATTGTTTGCCATGTAAGTAATTTTATTTTGAATAGGTACGGTTTCTAAGTTAGCGAACTCAAATACATTATGTTCATAAATTTTATTCAGCATTCATAACATTGACCTGAAAATAATTGCATTTCAGAGGATATTGGTTAAATAGCAATGCTAAGGGCTTAAATAATGGGTAATTTTAATTATGCATCCTACATATAATTTTTTTTTTAATAATGGTGTCTTGAAAATTACCAAAGATCAAATATATTAGTTGTAAAAATTTAATTTAGCACAGTAGATCATTGACCCAAAAAAATAATTGTGTAATTGTCACATGAGATTTTAACTAATAATGAAGTTTAAATATTTTTCGTACGAGCAATTTTATTTGTAATAGCGTGATCTCGAAAATATACCGTGTCCAATAAATTACCATCACAAATTTTATTTGACACCCCATATTATTAAGTGTTAAATAAATTAACTGTACGAATTTAATTTGGCACCCTATACCATTGTTGAGGAAAGAGCTTTAATGTTGAATAAATTAATTTCTATCATTTGAAAGCTCTGTTCAATATTCGAATGACACTTATTAAAAATTAGACAACAAAACGTTGCGTGTTAAATTCCATCTGACTTGTCTCTACTATTGAACCATTACAATGGTGATTCCATCTAACTAAATATTATTTTAGTTTTCTGTTATCTTATAACATTGAAGATTGAGAATGAAAACCAAAAACTACTTCTTTAGTGCACATTAATTTCAGAATCACCAAGTGAATATACACTAACATTCAAAGTGAACCACCATAAAAAAATCAAATTTGTGTACAATGAAATGCTAACAACATGGAGAAAACTTTATGTTAAAAAAAATATGGTAAACCACATCCATGGGAACATTGTAAGAACTTAAGTCCTCACATCACTTGCCTATCCTTGTTTCCTTATTGGCAATTCCTCTCCTCTTGCCTGTCCTTGCCTCATCTTCCTTCAGTTCAAATCTACGGCTAGACTTAAAAGCACATAAAATCAACAAAAATGGACAACACAACAGAACTATTTGTGATAAATATTAAGGCTTCATCATTCATCATTCTTTGATCAGGCACATCAATGACTTATGTGAATTACAAATGGATCTGTCAAAAAGAAGGTCACACATAATAATTCACAAACCAAGAGAAAGAAGGAACTTAAACAGATAAAACTCCATCTTGACAAAGCTAAGAGTCTCAACATCGAATGACATTGACTAGAAGCTAAGAAAATTTAGCGACCTTCTACATGGAAAGAAATAAAATTAACCCTAAGGTTGACCATACAAGATTACTCTTTCAAATAGAACGAAATAAAATCCAAAATGCCTTGATGCTTCTTTCATGTCTCATGGGGTTCAATACTTCCACATGGTCACTTGGATGAACCTGTATAGGATAAAATAGTATAATCTTTTCTAGTCATCTTTGTTGTGTCCTTTGTATTCTACAACTTTAAAAGATGTTGATTGGTTTTGCCATTTTACTCGTATATGATCTGAAGAACTGAATCTTTTTCTACTTGAATTTAAGCCAACACCCACTATTTATTATTAGATTCACTTCATGGTCTTACATTAAGCTAACTGGCTGATTAATTAACCTTGTCGCCAAAATAAAATATGACAGGCCATCACATTTCATTTATAATGATGTGCAGAAATTTTATGTTTGGTCTCATATCTGTTTTGACAAACCATCCTATGTTTCTTGATCCTTTCAAGACATGTTTTCTTCCTTTCTACAAGACATTTTTTTTTGCCATGTCTTTTGTATTTCTTGTTTTCATTTATGGTAAAACAAACATCTTTTCCCCCCAGACTTCTTCCATGTGTCCTAATGTTGTACTATAAAGGCAAGGCCTCCGATTTTCCTAAGGACTATGATGATGCTTGCCTTCAGATGAAATGGTATTTATTTATGAAAATATTTGCTAAAGTCCTCACGTTCCATAGGCATTTGTGATTTTCTCCTCTTTGCTGCAACTCTCAAGCGGGATAATAGATATGGAAGATAAAAAAGCAGAAGGTAGTGTGTGATCTGGATGACATCTCTGTTTTGTGCAGAAATTTCTTAACAATAATATCTCCAAATTTTCACAATGAAGGTTGATTTGTTCTGTTTAGAAAGTCACCTCGATGGAAAGTCATATTGCCTCCGTGACCATTATCTCCTCAAGATCAATATCAAATCCATCTTCCCTGCACTTCAAGGATAGATTCAAAATAAGAGTCACTATCACCTTAGATTAGCAATGAATTAAATGCATTTGCAGAAGGCCCCGACAACCTGCAAGACAACAGCTGATTGCCAGCCAGTGATAGAGATGGCTGGCCTAGACATTTTTGGAAGGTGTGATGCTTGAGATAGAACGATGGGTGGTCATTGCCAGACAAAGACGAGGACAAAGGGAGGTTACTAGTGTGATGGTATTAGAGATTGAGATGATGCCTATGTTATGGCCGATGACGGCTTGGTGGTAGTGGAAGCAAGACCAAAGAGGAATTTTGTCTTTAAGCCATGGTATTTTGCCCAAACGTTGTTGCTTTCAGATTTTTTTTACATTTTTCCAAAAAATGTCGCATTCAAAGGGACTAAACCGTAAATTTTAACGTGGGCTAAGTACCCAGGCTCTTCGTCTGGGTGCATAAGATCATGGCTCATATATATTATGACCAAAGTTATAACTAAACATTAATCTCTAGAGCACATTACAAGTGTACATTGTAATTGTAACCATCTTTCTAAGCCATTTACACAGCTTGACAACTTTATTAAGAAAAGGCATGAATTACAATTGCGTGACAAGTAAATGAAAGATCACAGACAAAGTTTACACAAGATACATTCCATCTAACGTCTTATAAAAGAATCATTTGACTTGATAAAGCAGGATGCAAACTCAAATGTTGAAAATTGAAATGAAGAAAGCAGGTAAATTGGAATGATTCAAAATGGCCAAGCATAAACAAAATCTCCACATACATAAGTTTAGCATGGAAAAACAAAGGATCTTAATCCTTTTTAGATGAATTACTTATCAAATGAGCCTTCATTGGATTAGTGATGCTTAAAGTGAGGACAAAGAAACATACTAGTTTAGAAAGCCACAATTACAAAGCTAATGCTTATAAGGTCTCCCATCAACCATCTAGTAGCACCAGACGTTTCGAATAGCTTTACTAGAATATGAAATTCAACTAAGAAATTGCATTGTTCAGTGAAGCCTCCGAACCATGACAACCTAAAATTCTGCTGGAAGTTACACATGGTATCAATTTAATGAGAATCCCATTTCTAATATAACGATAGGTATCAAATTGTACTAATCTTGGAATGTATTTATTTGTCCAATCAAATGCAAAGAGCATGTTAAACAACAATGATAATTCAGAAATTATTTAAATTGATAAGATTCATATTGTTTCTAAATATTAAGACTCAATTCTAGGGAAGAACATGCTCTATTATTCCAGCTAATGGTAAGCCAGATACTTAGTCCAACTATATTTTCCAACATTGATATAAATGAAAATAGAGAATCTTATCCCCCATAAGATACACATATCACATGGGAGGAAACACAGAAGCAAATTAAGCCAACGACAATATAAAAAAGCATAGTTGGCTAGAAGTTCTCCCAATCTAACTTGATGGCAAGGAATGGTGAAAAGCAAACAGAGGAGTATCCTATCAAAAAAATAAAACCACAAATAAGTTATCTATTCCCACACTAACTAGGCTAACTCTCAAAATGCACATATCTATATGAACAACCAAGTTTACATCTAATAATCCTTGATTCCATGACAAGTTTATTATGGATTAGACATTGAAACAAGAAACACGTACTCATCCATCTCAATAGGATCTGTTTGGCATTTTGCAAGAGTGAAAATTTTTTTGTTAGTTCATCTTACACACCTTTTGATATAACTTGACACATTAACTACATAATTACTCTCCTTCCTCTATTATTTCTCTACATTCTAGTGGCTCATCTCTTTTATCATTGTTCTCTTTACTCCTAATCATTACCTACCATTATTATATTACATTACAGTTAAGCTTTGCAATGAAGCCGAATCACCACTTTCCCGTGAACAAATCAAATGCAAAACCAACTGATTTTAAATCAAATCACCATGCAGAATTTTACTCTTGCCAACACATGCATCACCACAATCTTGACAAACCAATCTCAAATAGATATATAAACTAAATGTCTCCCCAAATCAGCAATCCAATTTCCCATTCTGGTTTATTTCAACAAGAAATCCACAATTTTCAGTATTAAAACTGAAATTCGGAATAAATAAGAATTCTACTTCTCAATTTCTGTAATGTAATTCAACCACGGTTTTCTCCCAAAACAGATTCTCATAGAGTGAACACGCAACTTGTAACTCATATAGAAGCCTCATATAGAAATAACTTATGAATAGGGTCAAATCAAGCAAGGCAAACATGCCAAATTGCCAAAATGGTTGTCCTGATTAGGCATACAAACATTTTATCTCCAATATTCTTCATTGCAATCTCTTAATAAGTAGAGAACTCTCAATGAATATCTGTATTTTATACATTGACCGCAATGACCAAAATTCAATATTAGAGGCTGCACTTTTCAATGAATCAGCACAAAATAAGACAGCACAAAATAAGACAACTTAACTAGATCACTTCAAATCAATGAAAACAAGCTAGAATAGCAAAACAAATAGAAAATATAGTTAAAATACAACAGGGACCTCAAATGAGAGGGTATAATTCGAGACTGGCAAAGATTACAAAAATGGAACACTGATGTAGATAAAATGAAAATGAACCAATTGGTATTTTTACAATAATACGTGAGGTAGGTTATGAAATTTCATTTGATTTTTCATCTAAATGAATGTGATAATTCGAAAATGGATAAATTTGCAGCCAGGTAAAATGATTCAAGAGAAAGTTCCAAGCTGCCAATCATATTTCACCCATAAGAAATACTTCAAATCGATAGAAAAAATCAACATGCATGCATGAATTCATGCTTAGAAGAAGAAATAAACAAGCAAAAATAAGAAAAAATGAGAAAAAGAGGTTTTTACTTAGAAAAAAATAGAATGCAATCTATCCATCTGTCCATACGTGGAAGCAACCGGCATTGCTGCTCTGTCCGTCCTCCCTCTCCGGTGAAGACTGACTCCTCTCATCCAACACTGTTGTTCATCCGTGAAAGGTACTGGCGTCAATGCTCCGATTGCTTGTCCTCTCCGTTGGTTTTTGGTTGGAAAAGAGAGCACCACCACAAGAGGGAATGTCTTATGAAACTTCTGTAGCAACCCACTAGCCCTCTCTACTATACACGTGTATGACTTCTTTCATTTTCCAATTTTTCCCCTGCCTCTTGTCCCTAATCTCAATAGCAAGTTTCAAATGAACAGTAGATGGGGCATTTTTATTTTCAGCCATGGCTAAAAATGTTTGCACAAAAATCTGTCGCAATGGACAATTAGGCAGTGAAGTTTAGGTAAGTTGCAATTTTGGAATCGGAAACTTCACTAACAGCAGTGGTTTCAATCCTATGACAATAAATTATCCACTAGATGGAATGATTCAATACATTAATATGGGGGATTGATTATAATAAAAATTGTTAGCTACAAGGTGTATTTCATATTGCGATACATAACATCCCACTACGAACTTAAAGATACTATTTATTTATTTGACACAAGAAATAGAAGAGAAATAAAAATGTTTGGATGCTTGGTTGAATTAATATAATTTTGTGGTTTCAAAACACTAGAACTGGGATTGCCCTGGAAATTTGTAGGGTCAGGGTTTGAAAACCAAATGAATTTCAATTCAACTCAATCGATGATCCAAATAATCCCTTAGAGATTGTGAGATAATACATTTCTATTCGAGCTTCTAAACATCACCACAGAATTATGTTGTCCAAGGACACAACTACTCATTTTGAACATCGTCAGTGTATAACATGGGAAAAGAATAGCTTCCTTAACTGAAAATCTTTAAATAAAGATATTAATGAGTCTATAATGACTAATGATAGACACAACGACTAAATCTTCATAAACAATAAAACTTGTTAAATGCAATTAGACATCTAGATAAGTACAGTGCATAAATGAGATTATTTATAATGCACTTCACTTGGTTTGTATCGATTCCATCTTCTAGTTTCAAGGATGCCACAACAGGCTTAATTGGCTGTGCAGATAAATGAACAAGATTTACCTTGACTCAATCACTACATCCAACTCAAACAACAAAAATAAACTACAACTAGTGCAAGACACACCAATAACTAACCAACAAATAATTTTAAAAAAAAACACAACCATAAAAGGCAACACTCAACAACTCGAAAAGCTCCAATAAGCAAGAATAGAAAACACAAAAAAGCCACACCAAAAAAATACAAAAATGACAAATGAATGTTCACATGCAATCTGATTGAAGAAACCATCTTACCATTTCAGATTATAATAAGAGGAAAAGACACACTAAAAACTCTGCTCAACCCCATGTTATTTGTTTTAAATGGTTTAAAGTCCCAAAATTCATGAATATAATGTTTCTAGTAAATCATGGATTGAGATAAGGTCAAAATCAAAATCCATAATTTTAGTATCTGAACTCATAAGAATACTCACCGGACAATTGTGTCTTTAGAAAACTAGACATGCTACATATATAAACTGAGTTAGAATTATAAGGGATGTTTGAACCTACCTCTCTTCAAAAACTTGACATAAACCAAGTTATCCAAAGATAATGTTTACAAATTATTGCTGAGCAACATTAATCTACATAACCATGCATTTATAAGAATTTTATAGTATTCAAAATGCTACAAATACTCAAAAGATCGACTTGGCCTGTAATCGATTCAGACTACTTTTCTTCAACTTTAGCCCCATTTTTGAATTTTTTTACAAGTCTTTCCAAACTAAGTGTTGGGTTATGTTTTTGAGTCATTGCATTATGTCTGTAATGTTTCAAAGTCATTTCTTTATCATTTGATATGTTATTAGCAACATCAAAGTAGAGTATTTGAAAACAGCAAGTTCCAATACAATTGATTTAGGCTGTGTTTGGTTACACACAAAACATGTCAATGAAAACTTTTCAATAAAAAACTTTTCACTATCTATAACTACCTTATTTTTTAATTATTTTTTCACATTTTCCTATATAAACAACCCTACTTTTCAATAATTTCCACACAAATACTCATACAACTACCCTATCTATTTTAACTTTATTCTCTTTACACCTCATTATTACCCCTATCATATCACATCATTTTTTATGAACTTGACAACTTCTACTCTAAAAAGTTTTCATCAAAAAGTTTTACCTCCAACCAAACACACTCTTACTTAACATGTGTTCATGAAATTTAGTTTTTTTTCCCTTCATTTAGATACTTCCCATACATCAAGTTATGCTCAAATAACCTGCACCTAATATTAGTTATAAATAATTCCATCGCATATAATTTTTAAATATTTTTTCAAGAACTACATTTTTATAACTGTTAAAAGGAAATTTCTGGTTTTATGAAAATTTTCTAAAATAATGTTTCTCACACAATTCCTTAAACCTAAGTATATGTTAGCATATTAATTTTGACATAAATGATCTTACTTTCAGTTCAGGGGTTTTGAATTATAATAGATTTGATGAAGAAATTTACTATTTTAATCCCTATTCACTTTCACTTTCGTGAAGGTTTCTATTGGTGGCCACCTGCTGCCTTTATCCATCTTATCTTATGGATTGTATGAATCTAACGATTTTAATAATTGTTGAAAAATAAGTAATAATGATATTGCTATCCTAGAAATTTTACCATTAAATGATCATTTTTACATATCCATTAGGCTACTTCAAAGGAATTGTTGGCCGCGTTGTTGCAATTTTGCAGAATTTGCAAAAGATAGCCGGCCAAATTACAAAAACTAGGATAGTCGACGATTCGAGGGAAGCATCATAGCGTACATGCAAAAAAAATGATTTTCTCCAAAAAATAAAAGGAAAATACTGACTCGTTCGATGGGAAAAGCAATCAATATGATGCTTCTATAAAAATAAAAATGATCTCCCCATCAAATTGTTCACCCATATGACATCTTCCTAATTGGGACTGCCTCATGCGATCGAACGAGAAGAAGCCAAAGAGCTTCACTGATTAATTCAGTTGTAAAGTTGCCAAACCACTAGTGGTAAGGCAAAACGGGAAAAATTAAAAGCGTACATTCTTACATGGATATGATATGAATCTATGATGATAGTGCAGTCACTGGATATAAAAGCGCAATGCACGATGGAGCTGACCTGGTGGAGTGCAAGGATATGCTAGTGTCAAAATTCCAAGAAGAAGATGAGCTCGATCACCCGTCGGATGCATCATCCACCCAAAAAGTAATTTCCTGTTTCACCCAATGACCGGCGACTCTCTCCTTTAAAGATGCCTACTATCTCCTCTCCCTGCTGTGAGATCAACCTGCTCCTTCGACACTCCTATCCATCTATAGCAGTTTTCCGAATCATTGCTCCGACTCTTATTCTCTGCTCATCCCCCGTCGAAAAAGGGCTCTTCTTCCCCGCTTCTCCACCATCAAGAAAGGAAAATATCGTTGGATGATATTGTTCTTCCCAAATCCTAAGTTGTCGCAGGTCGGAAGCTTCCTTGGGAAGCCATTGACTAGAAATCCAAACTGTCCACACGCAAGTACAGGAAATTAACATTCCCATTTTGCCCCTACTTATCTCAACAGCACGTTTAAAATTAACGGTAGATATGGCATTCCCACGTTCACCTAGCGTCCAAACATTTGCATAGAGCCCTTTGAGGTTAAGATAGGATGTGATGTTTCTAAGAATACTGAGCCTAGTTAGAAGTACAACATAGGTCAGTTAGATTTGATACAAGTTGTACCTTATTTTAAAAAATTTCTATTCTACCTATTTTAGGTTAGGTTGGTTCTAAATATACCTTATCCTATTTTTTAGGTCAGTTCAGTTCTGATTTCTATTTGAAATTAATTCTTTAAAGTAATCTTTATATTATATTTGAAAATTATAAGTTTACCATAAGTCTTACTTAAAAATTAAAATGAAGATGATAGTAATATAATTTTTTAAATACATTTATTAAATTTACTAAATAATTGATAAATTAAACAAGTTTCTATTTATTTAAAGAATATATTTATGTCTTTCATTATATAAAGCATTTTACAAAATTTACATTAAACATATATTAATAATTCAAGTCGATTTTGATCGCTCAAACCTTATCATACTCTAGTTGAACTAAGATAATTTTTTTATTTAGAACTGTTGATCATATGCTTTCCTTAAGAAAAATTACTTTGATTTTGATGATTAACAAACAATTAAAATATTATTAAAAAGGATATCATGAATACATATAAGTGTGTTCAGATATTTTGTCTCCAATTATATGTATGAATGAAAATGTGAAATAATTTAAGTTTTAAGAGCTCAAGACCATATATAGCAAGTTCAACAAATTGAAGTCTCAACCCAAGTTGACTTCACTTACTACTTAGGTGAAGTCCCACAACCAAGTTGACTTTGCCCGCAACTTTGGACAAATAACAAAATGAAGTTCTAACCTAAGTCAACTTTACTTCACTTGCGACTTTGGTAAAGTCTCAACCCAAGTTGACTTCATTTGTGACTTCAAAGGAAAAATTTTGGATAACAAGTTTTAACCAAAGTGAGGTCGCAACTCAAGTCAACTCACTTATCCCAAGTCAACTTTACTCATCCCAAGTCGACTCCACTTGCGAGTTCACCCTATAATGATTGAAAATTCGAATATTGGAACATTAAACGCACTCTAATCTCCACTCTAATGGCTACATTTTTTTTCTATAAATATCATCGAAGTATGAACGTGAACGAAGGAGGGAAACAAAAAAATCGAGCTTACACCTTCCATTATTTAAGAGTGTTGAAATCATTTGAACAACTATTGAAGCTTCAAGTGCTATTACTTGAAGTGAGCTTGTAATATCATCTTCTTCACATAACAAGGAGCTTCTAGAGTAGATTAATTACACGTTGTAAAGTGTAAATTTTCTTTTATCGATTTCATTTTTGGTTGTTGCCATGTATCGGTGTTGGAGACCAAATTCAAGAGAAAACAAAACAGGGGGTTAGTTTGAATTTATCTCAATAATGAGTTTTGCTTAATTGGTTTAAGTTTTTCTCACCAACGGATTGAACTTAGTTGGTTGGAGTTAGTCTCACCAACAAGTGATTGTTATATGCCCACTAAAGTTAGAATCTAGAAGAGAGCAAGTGCTTTAGGTTATATTAAATATACAATAAAAGAACACAAGAGACAATAAATGTGTGCTTGGAAAAGTGGAGTAAGCAAGTTTACCCGAACCACTATATATTGTTATCTCTTATGTGGTTTGACTGTTTCCATTTTATATTTTATTTGCACACTCTCATTCTATCTCTTAGCACATTTCATCAAGTGGATTAAACTAGCAAGAGGTTAGGTTTTAATTTGCCAAAGTTATTTTTTCAAGAACCCAATTCACCCCTCCTCTTTTGGATTTTGCCATAAAATTGGGACCAACAAGAATCTGCACTATCCTATGGATATAAAAATAGGAACCTATTCTACTCATTTTATGGTACTTAACAAGTTAATAAATAGGTATCCTACCAAAGTTGCACCCCTAAAGCGAATTACTTGATGAGGATGTCCTAAGGTAATGCTAAGAGTGTTTCAAAGTATCTTCTAGAGTTAAGCAAAATAAATATGATTCTTATAAAGCATTGATAAGCATGAAAATTTATTAAAATTATTTGGTACTTTTTTCTATGCTCCTATTTACCAAGTAATATACTCATGTCTTTTGTAAATGAAAATATAGCAATATAAGCCCTAGATAGTGCATCAAGTCATTGAACAATTCAAGGGGATACTTATTTTTATTATCTAGTTTTTTAAATAGTATAATTACTTTGTATTTAGAAATATTTTTTAATATTTTAGATGACAAGCATCATGTGAACTTAGTTTACTTTTGAAGAAAAGCTAGGCAGAATTTTGCAATTTGCTATAATTTGATTCCTTGAGTAAGATAATTCTCATGACATCTCATGTCTTAGGATGATACCATTAGATTTTGTTAGATTTAGCTAGAATTTATTATATTTGGTGAGATCTTAAAAATAACATCCAAACTATATATTTTTTTGATAATACAAACTATATATTTTGACATAAACGATCTTGGGACTCAATCTAGTACATCTCGGTGCACTAAAAACTTCAATGCACCCTATTTGATGGACTATCTAAGTGTATTTTCTACTTTTTATGAAACTATTAAATGATATATCTTGAACATAGAAAAATGATCTATTTAGTGGGGACTAAGAAAATTACTTACTTAGCCTATCTTAAAAAATCATTTAAATTTTTTTTTGCTTTTTTCCATAAAGTTGTTAATATAGATGTATTCAACCTATAAAATAAGTTCTACCATTTTTTATATGTATATATATTTTTTGATATTTTTAAACATAAAGATATTTTAAAATGGCCAAAATATTTAAAATAACGTTATGTTTAAAAAACTCATAAAAATATATACACACAAACAAAAATGTCAAAACTTGATTTATATATTAAATACATTTAGATAAACAAGTGAATGAAGAAAAAGATAAAAAAACATTTTAAATGTGTTTTTTGAGATAGGAAAATAAGTCACTTACTTAAACTAAGCTAATAAGAACATTTCTCTTAAACTTACGGGAAGAACAAAATTCCTGGCGGTAATGAGAGGGAATGCATGGAAAGCAATCCATCATATTCCAATTCCAGGGGTCGATACTAATGAATCATGGTTTTGGAAAGGCTAAGCTATTGGCTTTTTTTTTTTTGTTAGATTAGCCTACAGACTATTTATGGCTAATAATTAATCTTTTGCAAGTATAGTCTAGGCAGAACATATTCGAGGCTGGCAAATGACGAGAATGTGTAAAAAAGGACTTGAAATGCGTTGTTATTGATTAAAATCATAATCATCTTAGGATATTTCATGTCAAATCAGCAAGAAAAATAAATCATAAATAGAAGTGTAGCTGAATCCATAGCACATAATCCACATCGAAAGTGAATGTTGTGGTTTCTAGCCTTCCAAGTAGTGCCCTAGGTTGGAGTAGACAATTCCCTCTTTCTAATAATCGAATGTTAGAAAAGAAACTCTTATACATAACCTGGAGACCACAACCATTTATATAAAGCCTCTATCTTTTTTATTTCCAATTCATCCTATCATAAAAATAGAAATTAGAAATTAAACAATAAGATTTCTACACATAGATACCCATATTTTATTAGATGATTAGACCCATAAATCTTATAAGACCACTTTAAAAATTAGGATACTCTTTATAATAACATGTATATAATTGTTATAGATGTGTGTCCAAAATCTGACAACCTCTCACTTGGACTAAATATATTTTTTGTAATTATATATAATGTTATGAGTTTAAAACCTTTCGTTATCATAACCAAAATCATCTCCAAATAATCTCATTCATTAGTTATGCTAACATATGAAGGCTGCCTTTATTACATTCATTGTAACTAGACCCATCTATGGTCATGTATGTCAAAGATAAATGACATAGATCAAGTATGAATGTGTAGCATAGAAATTACATGCTATGTGATCTAACATGCCTATTTCCAATTGGTCCAACTTTAATTTGGTGAGATCAAACTAAGAATAAAATACTAAATACTGTATTTCTATTAAAAATATTCATAACTATAGAAAAGTATCCAAACTAAAAAAGTACATAAATACAAACTCTCACTAAACCAACATATCATCAAATGATACAATACCCATATGAGCAATGTGTCCATGAAAGACCATAGTGTTATCCTTTAGTAAATGGATCTGCAACTTTGGAATTTTATCTAATGTGCTTTATAGAAATATCTTCTTGAATTCTTTTTTTTAATAACCAAAAACTTTATCCAGCTCCTTTTATTGTTGGAAATGAGAGTACCGATTTATCGTCACAAAATAACTTAAGTAGTCTTTCTATACAATCTATATTCAGCAACCTTGTGACAAAATCTTGTAGTCATATTCCGCGAGTGAATGCCTCCTAATATGCTATAAACTTGCTGTGGTAAAAGAATGATAAGTGTCTGCCTAGCACTCTTTCCTGATATATTTTCTCAAATAGATAGATAAATCTAGCCTAAAGTAGATCTAAATTGTATTCGCATCCAATGAGGTCGGAATTTAAATACCGAATGATCTCGAACTTAATTCCTCTGTATGAACATGCAATCTTTTGTTCTCTGAAGATACTCTAAAACCTGTTTGGCTACATTCAATGATCCATTTCTAAATTGTTTAAATATTTATCCAACATCCCAACAATATAGACAATATCTAGATATGTACAATGAAGAAAAAATTATAAATTTTCACTGCTAAAGCATAAAGAGTTTCATATTTTCTTAAATTTAAAATCATTCTTAGGACACTGATTGAGACTAAACTTGTCTTCCATACCAATAAGGTGTTTTCTAGTTTATAATCCTTCATCAAAATATCTTAAGTACATTCTCAATATTGGCCTTTTGTAATAATAAAAAAATATCTTGAAAGTAATCCTGATGCGTCTGAATTTCTAATACAAAAGATGCATTTTAAGGTTTGTCATCTCAAACTTCTTTGATAGAAATATCTTGATTTCATTTAATAAACCTATATTAATACTAACAAGTGGTATGTTATCTATATATAAAATCAGAAAGATATGCTTACTCCCACTAAACTTTCGATTACTACCATTGAACTTATGGTATTTGTGATCATCAATTGAATTTATCTCAAAACTGAACGAGATAACAATTTGATAAAATTTGCGATAATATTTACGAAAAATAAACATGGATGTACGCAAGCACTATTTTGGACAAGCTCCATGGGTTTGGGTGTTATGATATAAGATCATCAAGGGCAATTTGTGGCTGTTTAGTGCTGGAAGCTATCATGGATTGTGGATGCTCTAACTATGGAAATGATGACAATATTGTTTGGATTCAAATGCTCTAACTATGGAAAAGATGCTCTAACAACATTTGCATTTTAGAAATTGAATGTGATTCTCTAATTTTGATTAGCTACCTAAGTCATGAACGTTCCATTTTGTCAATAGTAGGTGTTATGATATAGGAGGTAAAAAAAAAAAGCTAGCACAGTTCCATCTGCAAATATTTTTGCATGTTTTGCATATAGGTAATGAAGTAGCTCATAAGCTGGCAACCTTAGCTGTAAATATGAATGCAAATAGTTAAACATGGGGGAAACCACCCAATGAAATTGTAAATTAGTTTTATATGGATCTTTCTAATTCAACGTAATTCATTTTAGTTATCAAAAAAGTGTATTGAACATATTAACCAAGTTATGTTAATTTTGGAGATATGTATATATTTATTTTAGATTTTTAGATATAGAGGTATTATGGTCATTTTCAACTCTGTAAACGGCTATAATACCTTTTTGTTTAAAAATTCGAGTAAATATATAAACATCTCCAAAAAGATAAAACTTAGTTTATGGGTTTAATACTTCGAATATTAGCAATATATAAAGGGATGATGATGTATATAATGTAGCTTAAGAAGCCACATGATAACAAAATTTTCATGAATCAAGGATCAAATAGGTGAAAGATTGTGTGAATTAAGGTGAATGGATAGTTCCAATTATTAGGAATGGATACATAAATTTTGAAAAAAATGGCTTGATAGAATACTAGTACGAATTTACATGTGTTTGTCAGAGATTTTGGATGTGTCGGAATCATTAATTTGATTGAATGACAGATATTTGAGATATGACTCTTACCTTCAAATTTTGAACGTAAAAAAGAGTACAACTTGAAGTTGACTATATTTGAAAAAAATTTAGCCATTAGTGAGATGTTTAACATATTTGGACTGGATACAGATCATTATAGATAAGATATGAATGACAGATTTGATAGAATGATGTAAATGAGCCTAGTTGTGTAATTAGGCTGGAAAAAAATGAGATAATGAAAATAATCAAGAATCATTGATGAGAGTCATGATTTACATAAGAATGATTATAAATCTGATTAAAATGTGTTCATGATTATTTTCAATGAAATTGAAATACCAATTTTGAAAAGCTATTTGAGGGCTAATTGTGAGAATTCGATAACAAATTAACTTAATGTGTGAAATTTTGAAATAAAATGAGGCATGGTGATTTCTAGAATAGATGAGATGATAGATAATATGTGTAATGTGTCAAAAGTGCTTTTGGAGGTATTAGAGATATATATGTAATTTTGGCCAATAAAACTTGTTGTAGAGGCAAAACGACTAAAGAGTTAAGTTGACGGATTAATTCTATATAATAAAATATTTTGATCAGAAAAATTACATAAATTTGATATTATGATGAGATATGTGTAAATGATTAATTGGGAATATTTTTATATGAGATAGATACACAAGTTGCGAATGAGTGAAAATTTTCGATAAAGTTGTCGAGTAAAATGTATGTCAAAGTTTGCAGTGATAGAATTTTGAGCTGAATTTTGTGCACAGATAGTACTTGAAGTTAGAAACCTAACGTAAAAAAAATTCACTTCAATCTAAGTTATATAAAGAAAGTTATAAGCAAAATGACATAAGATTATTGAAATTAAGCCATTTACAAGTCCACAATTTTAAATGGGGAGAGTTTGAATCCACTCATTTGCATTCCATTTTCTTCTTTTCTTTCTTTTAGGTGACCTTAGCTTTCTACTATCATGAAAATCCAATTAAAAGTACTTGACTTAACATGATTTTGCATCAAGAGAGCTTAACGAAGCAAGGAGAACATTTAAAGCCTTGAAGATCTTGAAAAAAAAAAAAATTTGAGGTAAGTAAGTTGCTTTATTTTTGAATAAATGATGCATTTATGTTAGAATCTTATTGTTTTATTGATTGTTTATGGGCATCTTGTTTAATTTTATAATTTGTTGGATTTTAATGATCCGGGGCTTGTATAAACAAGATAGAGTATTAGAAATTAAGAATTCTTTTGGGAATGTAAATGATGGATTAGATGTTGGTAGAAGTGATTTTATATGAGATTATGATATATTAGATGGAATTCCATGGATATTATGTGAGTTGGGTATGATTCCCATATTATGCCTATGATGTGTTTGGTAGAATATTTAAGTGAGGCTACGTATGTGGAAATGATGTATAATGGGTGTGTAAAACTTTAGGAATGCAAATGATGCATTGAGCATGTTTTGAACATGTGGGATGGTAGGTCATTTGGAATGGAAATATTGTGCATGAGTTGTATATTTTGAAATGAAAATTTAAACTTGGTTGCTTGAGTTTGTAGATGAATTAATGTTGAGTTGTATAACCCTCATATTGAGAAGAGAATGATTGCTTGAGATGAATTTTTAATGTGTTTGAATTAACAAGGATGAATTCTAGTTTAACCTAGCTTGATGTTGAGGTCAATGAGACAAAGGATGGACTTATGCCTTGATGTGGCTGTGTTCGGATGGATTTTGAACTGGTTGGGTATTTAAATTTGCACTTCATGTATTGATTTTTGTTGATTTGGGGTTAAGCCTATTGAAAATTGTTTGATCTTGTTGATTATGTGTTAGGCATGGTTTTGTGAAACTGATAATGCATGTTTATCAAATGAGCATGATATATAGTTTTGGCAAGGTTATGATCTGTACGACAAGACAAATACACACGATGGTCTGTATAGGATTGTTCATAGCTCTTTATTGATATGAGGATAAGGTTGTTCATAGCCCTTGATGGACATAGGTTGATTTGATTTCATGTTTGTGTTTGTTTTATGACATTGTGTGATTTGATTATGTGATGCTAGTGAGAACACAAATTCTGCATTGCACACAATGACATGACAAACACAGTGATTTTGGCATAGTTTTGTTATTCTTTGCACCAACCCAAACAACTTACTGAGTTTGCCTAACTCACATGTTTGTTTTTTTATGTTTTTTAATATGATTGGTATTGTAAGTACCTAAATATGAACTAGGTCATGTTGATGCTCAGCTAAGGGGGCTTGTAGAAGGTATAAGCGATGTAGTTATGATTGTAATTATTTGATGTTGAAGTATATATGACATGATAGATTTATAAGTGAATGTATTATATGATGAACAATGAGACGTATATAATATTCTGGACTGAATTCATGATGTATGGCTTGGCGAGGCTTTATTGTTGAGATTGTGATTTATGTAGGTTGTACTTTACTTCTGCCGTGATTTGTAACCTTGCTTCCATAGATGATGAGATTTCAATGATAGAATTGATGCAATTGAGCTGTGTTTGCTTTCATAGGTTAATTATTATATTACTTGTGCATATTTAGGATTATTACAGGTAGATTTTCTTATATATTTGGTCCTTTACTTATGGAATTACTACAGATTTTGGAAAAATGCTGCTAGATCTCTGCCGTAATGACTCTCAATTTGGAACAATGGTTGGCAAGGCATTGTAATAAATTAAATACACCAATAATAATAATTTTTAAATAGAAATACAAATAAATAAGAAAATAGTATATTGCACTAAGTACACTAAAGTTCTAGTGTGTCTAGTTTGGCTAGGATGACCTTTTCTAGGGGCAAAAAAATATATTATAGGTGTTGAGTGACCATTATCATGTTAAAATAAAAAAGTTTGATTTGGTTGAACTTGATTAAACCCAATTAGATTGGATTAGATTAAGTTAGCTTAACTAAGTATGATTAGATTGGATAGTTAGACTTGGAGAGGTTTGATTCGAGTTGATTTGATTTAGCTAGATTTAGTTAGACATGTTAGATTTTTTAAATCCTAAAATTAACATCCAAACTATATGCATTTTAAGATGAACATGAACTTTTCAAAAGCTAAAGAATATATTATAGACATCAAATGAAAATTATCATGTCAAAATGAAAAGGTTACACTTTGCTAGACTTAGTAAGATTTGGTTAAAATTATATAGACTTCGCTAGATATAGTTAAATCCAAACACATTTTAAAAATAAATTAAAATATAAAAATTAATACAATGTTTGTTATATGCAAGACTTTCTTGTTGATATGCAGTTCAATTAACAAAATAAACGCTAAATACATAAAAAATTTAAATCTTACTAATTGCATTGAACTCTTATATTAAATCAATATTTTCTTAAAAAAAATAGGGGCTTCTGTTCACACCAAAAAAATTTCAAACTAAAACTTTTCAATCACCACAACTATCTTATTTTTTAATTTTTAATTTTTTACTTTTTCCTATACAACTGCCATATTTTTTAATTATTTTTATGTAACTATTCTTATATTTAATCTATCTAATTTAAAGGGTTACATTTCATCATTGTATTGCATAATCCTTATTATATTGCATCATTTTTTCTCATTTCAAAAATTTCTACACAAAATTTTTTTTATCAAAAGTTTTATCACTTTTCAAATTAATCTTAAATAGTAAAAATTAACAAAAAATAAAATCTTTATTTCATTATCTATTAATTGAAAGGAAAGAATTACCTTTTTTGTGAAACTAAGATATAATCCATAAAACTTGCATACATACTCACAATTTTAAACAAATATTACATTTTTTTCACAAAGTAAAAAATTTCAACTATGAGTGTAACACCGTTGAGTTATTCAGATTAGAGGCTAACTCTAACCTTAATTCATTTAAAATATGTCAACCTTAATTTATTTTAAAAACCTCAACCTTAATCTTTTTTTAGCACATTCGATTATTATGTACATGTGAAATTTAACATTTCTCTCCACAACCATCATATCTTAATTTTTATTTATAAAACTTTGACAATATATAAATAACTTCCTCAAATTGCTCATTAAATATCTCTTAAATCACCACTGGAAGATTAACGTGCGCGACATCATAATCATATAATTAGTATTTATATGAAATGAAAAAATAGGATAAATAAATTCAGCGAATTTGTCCATTTATTAAAGATTTTCATAAATTACCTCAGGAAGCTTGACCTATTGGAATTGACATCATCTTAGGACATAGCATTACTGAAGAGGAATGATCTCATTAGACGGGGCTAAGTAAATGACCTAGTTAGCTCACTTCAAAAAATTCATTTACAATAAATTTTTTATTTTTTTTGATACATTTGTTTATCTAAGTGTATTTAACATATAAACTAAGTCTTACTATTTTTGAATTTTTTAAGATACACATATCCAAAAATAGTAAAACTTGATTTATATTTTAAATATACTTAGATAAACAAGTGTATAAAGAAAAAAATAAAAAAAATTATTGTAAACAAATTTTTTGAAATGAGCTAAGTAACTCATGTACTTAGCTCAAGCTAACAGAATCATTCCTCATTGATGAATGTTTTTATAGGCATTTTTTTTTAGGTAGTGGCATCATCTTTAATAAAGTGCAGGTGTCCACATTAATCTATCAGATGTTTTTTTTTTGGAAATAAATAGGAGTTATTTATCTTTTTCGTCTTGTTCTAGATTCTTCAATTCAATAAATGCTGATAAAAAATTTCAATAAGTTGACAAACAAGTTGATGAATTTTTGACACAACTATTCTAATTATTTCCACCATATTACTTTCATACTTTCTAAAATTACTTTCATCTCCACTCACGGACCTACATTACCAAAAGGTGCCTTAGTCAGATAGAGCCCTAACCTATGGAAAGCACTTTCCACAATTCTCCCATGGGAACCCTAATCTCCATTGTATATTTTTGCTCAATGGCTAAGATCTATTTGGGTATTTTCGGAAGCCAATAAATTCAAAAGGGGCATAGAGTTTATGCTAAGATGTGTTTGGGTATATTCGGAAGCCATGTAATTTCTAACTTAGAAAATTACAAAAACGTCACTATATTTAAAAGTAAAAAAATGCCTAAAAGCATTAAAAAATGATAAAACTTGGTTTATAGATTAAATACACTTAGCTTTATATGCTTCTAAAAAAATCAAAAAAAATAAACAATATGTTTTTTTGGTAGGACTAAGAGTTAGCCCGACTTAACAAAATCATCCCTCTTTAAACAAATATACTCACATTATCAATTTAACTAAATGCCCTTTTTTTTTCTCCACGGAACAGCTTTCCATGAATCAGGCTTCATCTGCCAAATGCACGTGGCCTACCTTATTTAATGCGATGAACACTTTTGCCGGCATTTTATTCAGAGACTCCAAGTGATTAAACTGATACAGGCATCGTCTTTGCAAGCATTTTTCCAGCCTCCAACTCGAAGTGATGACAGTGATACAAAATGGACATTTCAATGAAAATTTTTGAAACATAGTATCTAAGAGGCTCTGCACGCCTTTTTTTTTAAAAAAATTTGATCATGCTATCAACCCATCAACATGATCAAGCTAACACATCTAGAAATCAAATAATAAATGAAGTTATCATGAAAATTGAGATAGATCGTTACGATGAAGAAATTTAGGTTGTACCATTTGATTTGAGAAATTATATGAATTAAAAAAATTATATTATAAAGTAATATATTTACTTTTAGAAAATTTTAAAAATAAAAAGTTAGATTTAGTGGTTACACTTAATTAGATCCTTTAAAGTTTTTTAGACTTTATTCCATTTGATTAATCTTAAAATTAACATTCAAACTATATATTTTTGAAGCAAATGACCATAGGCCTCAATTTAGCGGACTCGAGTGCATTGGAACTTCAACATGCACCCGTTGCAAAGGACCTTCTATGTTTATTTCTCTTTTTTATGTAATTGTTAAACTAAATATATTTAACCTACTATCTAAGTTTGTTGATATGTATATATTTGTTTTAGACTTTTAAACACAAAAATATTATGGTTATTTATAATGGTCATTTCAACTCTATAAATGACAGTAATACCTATATATTAAAAAAATTCAAAATAAATATATATTTGAAAATAGCAAAATTTGATTTATAGGTTAAATATGCCTAGATAAATAATTTTATAGTAAAATAAAAATATATTAAAGCTGTTCATCTCACCAGATACTTTGAGGTTCGAGTGCACCGTGATGCACTACAAGATGACCTTTTCAAGAGCCAAAAAATAAATTATAGGTATTAAGTGACAATCATCATGTTAAAATAAAGAAGTAAAACTTAATTAAATTGGTTAAATTCTTGTAGACTTAACGAAATTTGGTTAGAGTCGATTAGACTCACTTGTACTTTGTTAGAGTTGGTAAAATTCAGATACGCTTGGTTAGATTTATTTATATCCTCAAATTAACATCCAAATTATATATTTTAATGGGGAAACGACATTTTCAAGAGCAAAAAAAATATATTACAGGCGTTCAATAATGATTATTATGTTGAAATTAAAAGGTTAGATTTGGTTAAGCTTGATGAGAGTTATTTACAATTGCTCAGACTTTGTTAGATACAGTTAGATTCAGACAGAGTTAATAGAACGGGTTAGATTTGGTTGCAAGTCCAAAACTTTTTAAAAATTTAAAACTTTTGTAAATTAGATGAATTAATATAGCATTTGTTGTATATGGGAGTATCTTATTTATATGTGCTTCAATTAATAAAATCAACGCTAAATACATAAAAAATTTAAACCTTACTGATGCGTTAAAATCGAATATTAAATCAATATTTTCTAAAAATTAATAAGTAAGAAATTACACAGCATAATTTTTATTTCATGATCTATTAATTGAATGAAATAATTAGATTTTTCTGTGCGTCTACAATATATTACATAAAATTTATACATATACTCACATTTTTAACAAATATTGCATTTTTCACTCCGGAAAAGCTTTGAAGTAGGGGTGTGGTTAGTCCTGTTGGTCTCGAGTTTATGACAATTACACAAGAGGAGAAGGGTAAATTGGGTATTTTAAAATTTTTCACTTAAACAGAAATTTACCCCTGTTTGATTTAATCCCCTTAATGAAACAAATGAATAATATGGAGAATAATGAAGTAATAAGATCAGAAATGTAAATCACAGCAATAGACAAGATTTTTATAGTGGTTCGGGCTGTTGGAAACAATGTTCAAAATAATCTAAATTGACCAAAGCCTGAGTTTTGATGATTAACAAGAACTTATTTGAGTATATAAAGAGTACTAACATGTTTGACAAATGTTTAAGGAAAGCAAAGAGGTCAAGTCGATCTCCAAGTCGACTTGGACTTCGACTTGGGTGAAGTCGATCCCAAAGTCGACTCAAATATCGACTTGAGAATGAATCCCAAAAGGCAACAGGTGAAGTCGCAAGTCAAGTCGACTCCACTTGCGACTTGGGAAGTCAAGTCGCAGACGAAGTCGACTCCAGCATCGACTTGGAGTATCCAGAGCTGAAAAGTGAAAACGAACATAACGAAGTCGCAAACGAAGTCGACTCCAGGTGCGACTTGGGTGAAGTCGCAGGCCAGGTCGACTCCATCCACGACTTGAGATGTTCAAACTTTCAAAGATGCTGTTTTCAAGATATTCAAGAGGATTTATCACTCAAGTCCAAGGAATCAAGATGAAAAACAAATGAGTCAATTTCAAAGTTAAGAATCATGTTCTACATTCAAATCAAGTCTATCAAGCTCAAAGCAAATCTTCAAGCTAACTTCCAAATGGAGTAAAATCCAAGTCATGAAGACCAAGTGAGTCTAAAGCAAAGCAAGGAACATACATATATTGTGCAAGAACTCAAAGCTTTCAAATGGTTTGCAAGACTCAAGACATTTCAAGAAGATCAAGGCGTTTCTGCAATAAACCAAGCCAAGTCGCAACCCAAGTCGACTTCAGGATCGACTTGAGTTGAAGTCTGAAAGCCAAGTCGACCCAAGTCTCAGACTTGAGTTTCTGAAGAACCCAAGTCGCAGGCCAAGTCGACCCCATGTGCAACTTGGAAGCCAAGTCGCAGGCCAAGTCGACTTCATCTTAGACTTGGAGAATAACGGTCAAATTTTTGAACGTTGGAGTTCATTTATTGCATGCCAACCACTTCTACAACGTTCATATTTTCCTCAATCTATAAAAGGACATTCAAATGAACGTGAGAAAAAAACAAGAGACACTACTCAAAAGATCAAAGAGAGAAAAGAAGTGCAAGAAAGACCTTCAAATACCTTTTCTCCATATTTGAGTGTTTCAAAGGAAGAAAGAGCTTCAAACTGCAAGTTGCTTCAGCAATCATCATTCAAGCTACTTTTGATTTCGTCCTCGAGCTCAAAACTGCCTACACAAATCTGTAAAGTGTAGTTTTTTTTTTTTTTATTCATTTCTTTATTTGGTTGTATAAATCTTGATTTAGCTTGGGTAGCTAAGATCAAGTATATGCAAAGTAGGGTGTGATTGGAGTGAGACTCATCACCTACTTGTGCAAGTGATTGTATAAGCCCCCTAGAGCTTTGAATCTAGAAGAGAGCAAGTGGCTCTAGTTGTATATGCCCCCTAGAGCTTTGAATCTAGAAGAGAGCAAGTGGCTCTAGTTGTGTATGCCCCCTAGAGCTTTGAATCTAGAAGAGAGCGGTGACTCTAAGTGTATTCTTGGAATACATAGTGGAACCCAAGTCACAACGGAGTGTGAGCTTGGAAGAGTGGAGTAGGGAAGGTTTGCCCGAACCACTATAAATCTTGTGTTCTACTTATTATTACTGCTTTATTTTATTTGCTCTCCATTCGCTTAAAAAAGGGATTAACTTTTTCAAGGGGTTAAGATCCTTGAGTTTACCAAAGAAATTTTAAAGAACCCAATTCACCCCTCCCCTCTTGGGTTTAGCCATCAACTCGGGACCAACAAGTGGTATTAGAGCAGGTCTTTGAGTTTATCAAAGAGATCTTATTGAAATGGCATCCCAATCTACTTCCGTTCCCGCATTTGCTGAAGGCCAATCCTTTACAAGGCCACCGTTGTTTGATGGGAACAATTTTGGATATTGGAAGCTTCGTATGAAGCAACTCATCATGGCTACCGATATGGACTCTTGGATTGCTATCCAAGATGGAGTAATATTGCCTACCGATGAACGAGCTTCCAAATGGACCGATGAGGAAGTAAGAATAGTGAAGAGCAATGCCAAAGCTATGAACTCCTTATTTTGTGCTCTCACTGCCTCCGAGTATGATAGAGTATCCTCTTGCTTAACCGCCAAAGAGATATGGGATACACTAACCTCTATCTACGAAGGAACTTCTCAAGTCCAAGGGACGAGAAGGAATGTTTTGATTGGAGAACTAGAGAACTTTAGAATGCTAGAAACAGAAAATATTTCTGAAATGTTTGCTAGATTCTCTAAGATTACTAATGCTTTAAAAGGTCTTGGAAAAGCAATATCTGAATCTGAGCAGGTCATGAAGATTTTAAGAGCTCTACCCGAATCATGGACTCCAAAGATCACTGCAATTGAAGAAGCCAAAGACCTCAACACGCTGAAGCTTGAAAACTTAATTAGCTCACTTATGTCACATGAGCTAATTAAGAAAAGGAATGAAGATCAACACAGGGGCAAAAGAGTAATTGCCTTAAAAGCCGCACAAGACACCGATGACACATCTTCTTCTCAAAATGACGACGAGATTGCTCTACTCACAAAACGATTCAGAAAATTTGTGAGGAAAGGCAAAAATTTCAGAAGCTTCAAAGAAAGAACTCACCAAGAGAAGAAGAAAGAATCAACCAAGTGCTACCGATGTGGCGGTTCGGGACATATGCAAGCCCAATGTCCAACTCCCGAAGAAATCAAGGCAAAAGAACAAAGAAAGGATCGAGGGGACAATAGAAGATTTCAGAAATATAAAGGAAGAGGCATGTACGTGAATGACGAGGAATCTACAACGAGTAGCTCCTCAACCGACGAAATCAAAGCGGAAGAATGTGCGAGAATTTGCTGTATGGCACAAATCGAGCAAGGAGAACAAAATACATCAACAAAATGCACAAGCAATGAAGAGGTAAGTTCCAAATTCTCCCTTCCTAATTCAAGTTATTCTTCCTCTCATGAATGCCTCAAATGTGCTGAATTAGCTGAGCTACAAATGGCATATGATTCTTTATATGAAGAAATGAAGAAATTAGGAAGCAAGTTTACAATTAAGAAAAAACAATGTGATGCAGTAATAATTATAAATGGTAAACTTGCAGAAGAAAATGATTTGCTAAAAAAGGAGAACAAATCATTAAATGAATCATTAGCCAAGTTCTCTAATCCAGGAGAAAGCGTCAAAATGTTTTTGAATATGACCTCCCAAACACATAAAAGAGGTCTTGGGTATCATACATTTGAGCAAGGAGAAAGTAGCAAATCAAATGTGAAATTACTTGAGAAATATCAAACTAAAACTGCATCTATATACAAGTCACAAAAGAAAAATTTTAAGTGGACTAGAAGACTAATGATTGAACCTTTGTATGCTTGGAGACCTACTCCAAGATTACCTTTGGCTTGTAATTTCTGCAATAAGATGGGTCATAAAACTTACAAATGTAATTTTAAGAAACTATATGACCATGGTGCTAAATTAGTTTGGGTTCCAAAAAACACAAGATTTGGGCTTTCAAAGTTAGATCAACTTAGATTAGATTCTATTACTAACCCAAATGGACCCATAAAATGGGTACCAAAAAGATAAGATTTATTTCCTTATTTTTCATACATGTTTTAAGGCAAAGGCAAACAATGAATGGTTCATGGATAGCGGTTGTACAAGGCATATGACCGGTGAAAGAAGTTTGTTTCATAAACTTAAGCCTTGCAACGATGGAATGGTTGCCTTTGGAAATAATGAAAAAGGTAAAATTAAAGGTAAAGGAAATATACTTAGTACCTCAAATGCATGCATGGAAGATGTTTTATTTGTTGAAGGACTCAAACACAATTTAATGAGTATTAGCCAATTATGTGATAAAGGATATAAAGTTGTGTTTGAATCATCTATATGTAATGTATTTGATAGAGAACATATCATGTTTAGTGGTAAAATACATGGAAATGTTTATTTGGTTTCACTTGATGAATTGAATGGTCAATGTCTTATGGCCATTGATAATGATCCATGGGTTTGGCATAAAAGGCTTGGACATGTAAACATGGGAAATATAAAGACCCTATGGAAAAAGAATTTGGTAGAAGGATTACCAAAATTGAAATATGACAAAGACAAGATTTGCAAGGCATGTCAATTATCAAAACAACCCAAGATGCCTTTCTCTACCAAAAAGGAAATTTCCACCACTAAGCCACTTGAATTGCTACATATGGATCTATACGGGCCATCCGACATTCTAACCATTGGTGGAAAGAAATATGTATTTGTCATAGTTGATGATTTTTCAAGATTCACATGGATAATTCTCTTAGCTAGTAAAGATGAAGCCTTCTCTATGTTTGCAACTTTTGTAAATTTGGTGCAAAATGAAAAACAAAGTACGATTGTGACCATAAGAAGCGATCATGGTGGCGAATTCGAAAACAAACGATTCATGGAATTTTGCAATGAAAAAGGAATTCACCACACATTTTCTGCACCAAGAACTCCACAACAAAATGGAGTAGTAGAAAGGAAAAATAGAACTATACAAGAGATGGCTAGAACTATGCTAAATGAGAGCAATCTATCCAAGAAATTTTGGGGTGAAGCTGTGAGTACAGCTTGTCATGTTTTGAACCGAGTTACCATTAGAGCAATCTTGAAAAAGACCCCATATGAACTATGGAAAGGAAGAAAACAAAATATCTCATATTTTCATGCTTTTGGATGTACATGCTATGTTTTAAACAATGGAAAAACCAATTTGGGCAAATTAGATGCAAAAAGCGATGAGGCTATATTCCTTGGTTATTCATCAAATAGCAAAGCATATAGAGTATTCAACAAACGAAACCAAGTTGTAGAAGAATCCATACATGTTGTATTTGATGAAATTAACCAAAGTCCGAGAAAGGAGGATGAACTAAGTGATGCAGATGAGACAAAAAGCAAAGAACAACCAAAGGAACTCGAGTTCAAGACAGAAAATCCAGAGGAGGAAGAGGTAAGTGAAGGTAATGACTCTTACAAACCTCCAACTGATTTAAAGTTCAAAAATGCCCATCCAATTGAACAAGTTATTGGAAACATATATGAAGGAGTAAAAACTAGAAGATCAAAACAAAACGTTTATGGCCAATATGCGTTTGTATCGGAAATTGAACCAAATACCATTGAACAAGCTCTTAATGATGAAAATTGGGTTATTTCAATGCAAGAAGAGCTAAATCAATTCGAAAGAAACAATGTATGACATTTAGTTCCTAGACCAAACAATCATACAGTCATTGGTACAAAATGGGTATTTAGGAACAAATTAGACGAAAGCGGTCTTGTAATTAGAAACAAGGCAAGATTAGTAGCCAAAGGGTATTCCCAAGAAGAAGGAATTGATTTTGAAGAATCATATGCACCCGTGGCTAGATTAGAAGCCATACGCATCCTACTAGCATTTGCTTCTCATATGAACTTCAAATTGTTTCAAATGGATGTAAAAAGCGCATTTTTGAATGGTTATTTGAATGAAGAAGTATATGTTGAACAACCCCCTGGTTTTGAAGAAAAGAATCAATCAAAATTTGTTTATAAATTAACCAAAGCATTATATGGACTAAAACAAGCACCAAGAGCTTGGTATGAAAGGTTAAATAGATTCTTGATTGATCATAAGTTTCAAAGAGGGAAAGTAGACACTACTTTATTCATCAAGTACAAAAATAAAAATATTTTGATTGTACAGATTTATGTGGATGACATAATATTCGGTGCTACTGATGAAAATCTTTGTCAAGAATTTTCTAAGATAATGCAGAGCGAGTTCGAAATGAGCATGATGGGAGAATTAAATTTCTTCCTTGGACTACAAATCAAGCAACAAAGTGAAGGAATATTTCTGAACCAGTCCAAGTATGTCAAAGAGATGCTCAAGAAATTTGGAATGCAGAATAGCAAAGGGGCAAACACTCCAATGAGCTCAACAATCAAAATCGACACGGATGAAAACGGTAAAAGTATCGATCAAAAGCTTTATAGGAGCATGATAGGATCTTTGCTTTATTTAACTGCTTCTAGACCCGATATCTTATTTAGTGTTTGTATGTGCTCTAGATTTCAAGCATGTCCCAAAGAATCACATCTACTTGCTGTAAAAAGAATTTTTAAATATTTGATGAAAACTACAAACCTTGGACTATGGTATCCAAAGGGGTCAACCTTTGATCTAATCGGCTATTCGGATGCAGACTTTGCCGGATATAAAGTAGATAGAAAAAGTACCAGTGGAACTTGTCAATTTCTTGGACATATGCTAGTTTCATGGCATTCAAGAAAACAAACAAGTGTTGCACTATCTACTGCGGAAGCCGAATACATAGCCACCGGTAGTTGTTGTGCCCAATTACTTTGGATGAAACAGCAATTAAAGGATTATGGTATTGATTATGTTGATATTCCTATTAGATGTGATAATACAAGTGCAATTTGTTTGACTAAAAATCCTGTATTGCATTCTAGAACCAAACATATTGATGTGAGACATCATTTTATTCGTGAACATGTTGAAAATCATGATGTGTGCTTAGAATATGTAAAAACAGAAGACCAAATTGCTGATATTTTTACCAAACCTCTAGCCAAGGACTCATTTTATAAGATTAGGAATGATATGGGAATGATAGAGCTAAACTAGGAAAAATAAATAAGAAAATTAAATTGGAAAATGTCAAGTCGATAAGTCAAGTCGACTCCAAGGACGCCAAGTCGACTCCGCCTCCAGAAGTGAAGTCGACTCCAGAAGGACCGAAGTCGACTTCGCCTAGGGCAAGTCGACTCCGCGAGCGCGACCGTCCGACTTCCATGCCTATTTCTTCTTCTTCTCTTTCTTTTCTTCCTCATTTCTTTCCGGCTTCCCTGTTTCTTTCTTATCTCTCTCTTCTCCGGCTATTTTCATTTCTCCATCGATTCCCTTTTTCTCTCCGGGAATCCTCTCCCTCTCCGGCGACTCCTACTCTCTCACTGCCTCTCTCCTAGTCTCTCTCTCTCAACTCTCTTCTTTTGCTCTCTCTCTCACTATCTCTCAAACTTTCTCTCTTTCACTAGCATTCCCTCTCAGATTCCATAAATCCCATCTCAATGGCCCCGAAGAAAGCCGTCTCCAAACCATCAAAAAAGCCTGTGCCTAGACCTCCCACATCTCACACTGAGGAAGAAGTCCCTAGGAGAGCTAGGACACCTGCAAAACGGGTTCGAGAAGAACCCTCAACTTCGACGGGTAAACGGGTTCGATTCCAAACCTCCACTCAATCATCTGATCAAGCACCCAGGTCAGAAAATCAACAAACCTCACAGAGCACACAATCCGGAACAAGCAGAAGGGGCACTGCAGCTGGGAAAGCCCAAGTATTGAAGATGCCCACTACCTACTTCAAAACCGAGCTCCAACATAGCCGATTCTACAAAAAGTTCTACGAATGGAAGGTATTCATACCCAAGATTATAGATTTTAATTTCCTGAAAGAATATGGATCCGACATAGAAGATCTATTGGATTTTCAAGGATGGACTAATTTGCTAAAGGAAGACGAAAGGGTCTATCCAGATCTTACTCGAATGTTTTATTATCTTTGGGATGAAGAATACTTTGGAACATTCGTCAAAGGAGTCGAAATGGATCTTGGAATCGGAATAGTTGCAGGACCGACTGAAGTAATGAGTCATTTAAGACACATACTTGGACTCCCGTATGAGGATGAGCCTATTCCAGAAGACCTCACAATGGATCAAATGTATAATCAGCTCACCCGGAGCAACAAGTACCATCCGGGAATCAAATTCCTTCGGTACATGGATTTGTCACCCAAACTTCGGGTACTAAGGCTTCTCATTGCCCACTGCATCTACCCAAAGGGCGGTGGAAGAAATCAATTGAATCCACAGGAAGCTGGGATATTATGGGAAGTGGCCAACAGGGTCAAAGTGAGCATACCCAAATTATTTCTAGAAGCCTTGGCAAGTAGAAAGGACAACCCACGAGGAGTCCTTCCCTATGGCACATGGATCACAAAGATTTTGGAATTCTTCAAAGTGGATATTGAAGGCGAGCCTTTCGAAGTGCTCAAATCCACAAATGCCATAAATAAAGCACTAATCCAGAGAATGAAGATCAATCTGCTTGAACTAAGGCATGAAGCTACAGAAGAAGAGCAAGCAGACAATGCACAAACTGAGGGGGACAAACCTCCCGCGGCACCACCTGCTCAAGAGGAGCCAGCATCTCCCATATCGCACGGATCCTATTCTCCACAAGGGTCCGCTGCAAGAGAACGGGTGCCTCCAACCTCTTCTGAGGAGGTCACCCTAAAGGATTTGAAAGATGAAATCATAGCCATGAGGGCTGAAATGGGACAACAAGAAAACCGGATGACAAGTCTTGTCACCGGTGTCCTTAATGCACTTGAAGATATGCATTCCCGACAAGATAGAATCGAGCGGGAAATGCGACATATTCGCTATCATCTTGCCTCAGGCCATCATAAAAAGAGACCCATGCCTGAACTCGATCCCTACGAGTCGGGTTCAGTTCATAGAGAGGCAACTCCCGATCACGCTTCTCTTGTTTACTCCTCGGCCCATCATTGTCCCATCAAACCTATTCTCTATCCCATCTCTCAATTTCAATTTACCAAGTCTTTAGTACTTTTTGAATGATTGACAAAAAGGGGGAGGAAGATAGGTTAGATTTAGATTTGAGTGTTTTTGGGTTGGGTAGTTTGTATCTAGGATAGTTTCATTTATGCTTCATTATATTCTGTAATGAAACTTCACATATATATGAAATGATGTTTGATATGATAATTGGTTTATATATGATTGATACAGAGTTGAATGAATGATATAGTTGATCAATGATTACAATACAAAGTACTCTTAATGATTAATACTCAATATATGGCTTGTAAGATATTCAAAACATACTCTATGCCAAAATGATTAAATGTTCTCAAAACTCTAAATTATATGTTCAACGATACCTATATGCTCTGTTTTCTCAAATGAATATGTTTGAAATTTTTGAAAGGTATCAACTCAAATGAAGTTTTGTCAATCATCAAAAAGGGGGAGATTGTTGGAAACAATGTTCAAAATAATCTAAATTGACCAAAGCCTGAGTTTTGATGATTAACAAGAACTTATTTGAGTATATAAAGAGTACTAACATGTTTGACAAATGTTTAAGGAAAGCAAAGAGGTCAAGTCGATCTCCAAGTCGACTTGGACTTCGACTTGGGTGAAGTCGATCCCAAAGTCGACTCAAATATCGACTTGAGAATGAATCCCAAAAGGCAACAGGTGAAGTCGCAAGTCAAGTCGACTCCACTTGCGACTTGGGAAGTCAAGTCGCAGACGAAGTCGACTCCAGCATCGACTTGGAGTATCCAGAGCTGAAAAGTGAAAACGAACATAACGAAGTCGCAAACGAAGTCGACTCCAGGTGCGACTTGGGTGAAGTCGCAGGCCAGGTCGACTCCATCCACGACTTGAGATGTTCAAACTTTCAAAGATGCTGTTTTCAAGATATTCAAGAGGATTTATCACTCAAGTCCAAGGAATCAAGATGAAAAACAAATGAGTCAATTTCAAAGTTAAGAATCATGTTCTACATTCAAATCAAGTCTATCAAGCTCAAAGCAAATCTTCAAGCTAACTTCCAAATGGAGTAAAATCCAAGTCATGAAGACCAAGTGAGTCTAAAGCAAAGCAAGGAACATACATATATTGTGCAAGAACTCAAAGCTTTCAAATGGTTTGCAAGACTCAAGACATTTCAAGAAGATCAAGGCGTTTCTGCAATAAACCAAGCCAAGTCGCAACCCAAGTCGACTTCAGGATCGACTTGAGTTGAAGTCTGAAAGCCAAGTCGACCCAAGTCTCAGACTTGAGTTTCTGAAGAACCCAAGTCGCAGGCCAAGTCGACCCCATGTGCAACTTGGAAGCCAAGTCGCAGGCCAAGTCGACTTCATCTTAGACTTGGAGAATAACGGTCAAATTTTTGAACGTTGGAGTTCATTTATTGCATGCCAACCACTTCTACAACGTTCATATTTTCCTCAATCTATAAAAGGACATTCAAATGAACGTGAGAAAAAAACAAGAGACACTACTCAAAAGATCAAAGAGAGAAAAGAAGTGCAAGAAAGACCTTCAAATACCTTTTCTCCATATTTGAGTGTTTCAAAGGAAGAAAGAGCTTCAAACTGCAAGTTGCTTCAGCAATCATCATTCAAGCTACTTTTGATTTCTTCCTCGAGCTCAAAACTGCCTACACAAATCTGTAAAGTGTAGTTTTTTTTTTTTTTTTTTATTCACTTCTTTATTTGGTTGTATAAATCTTGATTTAGCTTGGGTAGCTAAGATCAAGTATATGCAAAGTAGGGTGTGATTGGAGTGAGACTCATCACCTACTTGTGCAAGTGATTGTATAAGCCCCCTAGAGCTTTGAATCTAGAAGAGAGCAAGTGGCTCTAGTTGTATATGCCCCCTAGAGCTTTGAATCTAGAAGAGAGCAAGTGGCTCTAGTTGTGTATGCCCCCTAGAGCTTTGAATCTAGAAGAGAGCGGTGACTCTAAGTGTATTCTTGGAATACATAGTGGAACCCAAGTCACAACGGAGTGTGAGCTTGGAAGAGTGGAGTAGGGAAGGTTTGCCCGAACCACTATAAATCTTGTGTTCTACTTATTATTACTGCTTTATTTTATTTGCTCTCCATTCGCTTAAAAAGGGGATTAACTTTTTCAAGGGGTTAAGATCCTTGAGTTTACCAAAGAAATTTTAAAGAACCCAATTCACCCCTCCCCTCTTGGGTTTAGCCATCAACTCGGGACCAACACGGGCAACCTCTCCTACTCCACTCTTCCCAACTCACACCTTTTATGACTTGAATTTCACTATGTATTCTTAAATACAACTAGAGTAACAGCTCTTTTCTAGATTCTAGCTTTACGGGGCGTGTACAAATTACAACACAAGTAGGTGACGAGTCTCACTCAAGTCACAACATTACTTTGCTTTCACTTGGTTCACAATCCAAATATTAAAGCAAATATCAAATATAAATAATGAATCAAATAAAGAAATCTACACTTTATAGATTATGTAGGCAAGTTTCAGCTCGTGAAAGAACTTGTAGAAGAGTTGATATGATTAGCTTTAAGGAGTGTAGTAAGTTGAAGTATAGTTCTTCACTAGAATATTTTGTTGATTACTTAATGCTTGGAGATGATGGTAGTTGGATCTCAGTTAATGCTCTATCTAACCTCTAGCTCGTTCACTTGAATGCATATTTATAATGGTGAAGTAAATTTGAACATTTTGAGGTAGGTGACACACATTTAATGCGCCAACGTTCGAATTTTTTCGACCGTTGAGATCCAAGTCGCAAATGGAGTCGACTTCGGATGCGACTTTACTCAAGTTGCAGACTAGAGTCGACTTCGGGTGCAACTTCGGTCTTCAGCAATGTTTCAAGTTCCTGCTTCAGGTCGACTTGGTCCTGGACTTGACCCAAGTCGTAGGGGAAGTCGACTTTGGGTGCGATTCAATTTCTGTATTCACTTGATGAACTTAAATTCTTTAGAAATCAACTTGCTGGATTGATATTGATCTTATATTTGTTCTTCCACTGATGCATTTGATCTTTGTTGAAGCTTTGACATGTTCAACTGCTCTTGGAGATCTTATGTTCATGTCTTGGTTTCAAGATGCTTTGATAATCTTGATTTTGCAATCCTTAAAAATGGCCAAATGAGTTTTCCTTGATCAGAATATAGTCTTGAATAGTTTTATCATGTAGATTTGCTTGACTTGGACTAAAACCATCTTCAATTTGACTCAAGTCGGATGCCTAGGTCGACTTGGGGATCAACTACACTTCAAGTTGCATGTGGAGTCAACTTGGGTATGTGACTTCACTAACGTCACACATGGAGTCGACTTTGGGTTCGACTTCATTAGTATTATATTCAAATTTCAACACTGGAACTTTCGAACACTTGAAGTTGATAGTAGAGTTGACTTGGGTTTGCGACTTCACCCAAGTCGCAACTGGAGTTGACTTAGACTTGCGACTTCACTTGTCTTGGATCCCATTTTCAGCATTGGAAGGTTTGGGCTCTCGAAGTCAATGTTGGAGTCGACTTGGGTCTGCGACTTCAACTTGGCCTTGCGACTTTATCTGTCTTGGATCAAATTTCAGCACTGAAATATTTTTCTTCTTCCAAATCGCTTTTGAAGTCGACTTGACTCAAGTCGATAGCTGAGTTAACTTGGATTGCAACTTGATTTATCAGATTCTGATTTATCATTTTTATAACCTTTAAAAATTTTCGCAAAACATATTAGTAATCGAAACTTATTCAAATTGAATTGTTAATCATCAAAACACATATTTTTCTTAATTTTCCATTGATTCCAACAAGTCCAATTGGAGACTAAAACCCACTCTAATCCATTTAAAATACTCCAATTTTAATCTATTTATAGAAACATCAACCCTAATCTTAATCCATTTGACATAAACAAATCAGGTTGTAGGTAGATAATATGAGTTATTAATAGACTGAATAGTAAAAATTAAAATAATATATTATTTAAAATCTAATTCTACATAATTAACAAAGCAATCTATTATTAATCATCTAACTGAATTTACAAAATCACGTTCATAAAAATATTCTTCATTACAATACTGATGTCATTACTAATAAGTATATATAACTTAAACTAAATATTAAAGAGTATTAATTCTTCATGGATTATAATTTTTAAGCTGATTTTAAGATCTTTAAGCTTTTTGATCTCTTAAAATGGGTAATACTAATAACATGTAATATGTTTTTTATTTAGTTGTAGATGACTGAGAGGAGAAACATAATCTCTTTTAAAAAAATTAAAAATCTGTAAAATAAAAAAGGTAACTTTTTTAGCACATTCGATTATTATGTGCATTTGAAATTTAACATTGACCTCCGCAATTATATCATAATTTTTATTGATATAGTTTTAAAAATATAAATAAATTCATCAAATTGCTCAATTAAAGACCTCCAAAATCACCTCAAGATGATTAACGTGCGGAATATCATGATCATAAAATTATTATTTAATTTAAATGAAATTAAAAACATTATAAAGAAATTCGACGATTCCTACAATTGATTAAAGATTTCCAAAATTACTTCATAAAGATTGACGTATTGGACTTGACATCATCTCTAGCCATAGAAAGGAATTTAATTGGCGAATGCTTTTACAGGCATTTTCTTTCTCTTTTAGTGCATCTTTAATAAAGTGCTGCAGGTTTCCGTATGTGGCCCTTAAGGCATCCTTCATGTTTAATTAATAAAATGTGGCATAAAAAAAGAGGTTGCATCAACAGTATTACATAAAAGTAATTTTGTGTAATCTGTTCTGTTTTTAAATGTTAATGATTGATGTAAAATAAAATTCATTTATTATATTTAATATCATTTATTTAGTTAGGAGGTCAAATTTCATATAAATCAAATGCCTACATGAGCCACATTGGCTCAAAAATAAATATATTCACGTATAAATTAGAAAAAATACTCAAATCTATTTATGTATATATTAGAATGTAATACAACTTTTAAGAATTTTATTGACATAATAGTTATATTTCAAATATTAAAATCTTAAGAAATATTTGAAATTAATTTTTTAGTATTAAATTATTTTATTACATTGACCGACGTGTAATGATATTAAATAAATGAGAGAATCTTTACAATAACATAAATGTTAAATATAATAGATAAAGTAAATTTCCATCGTTTATTAAAATATTAAAAAATAAAAAAATTACATAGAAGAAGGATTTAGCAGATGCAGAATCCAAAAAATAATAACAATATGTGGCTGGCGATGCAATGCATGTGAGGGTGAAAATTAGCTGACATGTCCATTTCCCTTTAGCAGCGGAGATAGATGATAGGCTTTCCTCCTTTCAGGGACGCAGTTTTTTCCTTTTCAGAGATGGCATTCTAGGTCCCTGATCTCTAAGCTTTCTTATTTCTCCACCACTGATCTAGTACATACCATTGTATCAATTTAATGCAGCTTGGACGCACTACTTCGCCATTCCATACCTATATAAGCTGGGAGCTTCTTGTACTGCCACGAGTGGTAGATGGCTGCATAATGCTCGACTTAAGAAGAACTGAATATGAAGCCCTAAACTTATTAGTAGTATAGTACATGACTAAATTTACAAGCCTTAAGCCCCCCATTTTCAATCAGTTCAAGAAGCCATCCATAAGGATCATGTGCATATTATAATTTATAAATCCGTCTGAAATTATATTACTATCACACACTCCGTGACATTCTGACAATCTCTCCTATCATCCTTACAAGTTTCACTTCTTTTTTCCTATGTTTCCATCAAGAGATACCAACAATCATGCCCCCCTAAAGAAACATTCACGGCCCCACAAATTTTGAAGCCCCGGCACCGGAGAAGCTTACCACCACGCCACAAGTGCGGTGACCATGTGAATATTATTTAAAGTTAACTGACGATAGGTTACTCAGGTGAATGCTATTATGCCATCCTGAGCGGAAAGAGTATTATTGCATTCAGTTTTTTAAACCGCCACATAAATTTTCTCGATTTTTGAAGAGATCAGAAATAATGTTAATTGAAATGGCTTATTAATTAATTTATCAATGTCTATCAAAAATTAATTTCTCAATGAATTTACGAATTTAAATTAATTAATCAATTTATTTATTTACTAGTTTATTTATCAATTTAACAGTTTATAATTTATTTATCAGTTTATCGATTTATTTATCATTAATGATTTGGCAAATTTAATTATTAAGATATAGATTAAAATTATTGATTAGTTTATTTATTGGTTATTTATCTGTTAGTTTATCTCTTTATAATCCATTGATTAGTTATTTATTATTCGTTAATTTATTATTTACTGCATAAATTAATAAATTAATTTTCAGTTAGCAGAAGAGAGGCATAAATGGTTTATGCGTCAATTTCCGAAAGGAGTACAAATACCAAAGGCCAGATGATAGCTGGAGAGTTGATTTTCTGTTCAAGCGTTTAAAATGGGAGACAAAGCTCCCTGGCCAGGATTCTCTCCTAGACACGACCTTCGGAGTCAAATTGAAGCATAAAATCGATGAAAAACCTATGTGGACCATACCCGCATCGAAAATAAGAAATTTAGCAGGTTTACATGCGTCGCATTACAGATCTATATAAACAAATCAGGACTTCTGCTCATCAAGGCCAACATTTTCCAGAGCAAATTCCTTCTATCCTCATTCGACCATGTCCTCCTCATCTCCGTCTTCCCCACTCAAAATTTCCAGCATTAATCCCTCCTCTTCTTTCTTATTAACTTACCTCTTCTTCTTCCTCTTGCTTTCATCATCTTCTCTCCTTCAGTTTTCTGCTACTACCTACAGCTCCCACCACCAAACATGCTTCCATGAACACTTGAGTGCCTTGCTCGATTTGAAACGGAGCTTTAACTTCACTACAGTCAGCGTTAGTAACCTGTCATCATGGAATGCTAGTAACAGAGAAAATTGCTGCTTGTGGGAAGGCGTCGCTTGCAATGCTTACAATACCCATGTCATTGCCCTCAACCTCAACGGCCTTTTGCTCTCTGGGATGCTTGATTTGAACTCTCTCATCCGTTTGCGAAGCCTGCAAGAACTCAACCTCTCCAGAAATTTCTTCGATTCTCCCATCCCTTCAGGCTTTCACCAGCTTTGCAGCTTCATCCGTCTCGACCTCTCCTACAACAATTTTGTGGGCCAAATCCGGCTTGATTTCTCCCGCCTGACCACGTTAATTGCTTTGGATCTTTCTGGGAATTCTGATTTAAACCTCAAGAAGAAGGCATGAGAGGCTCCTCCAAAACCTATCCAGCCTAACAGAGCTGCTTCTTGACGGTGTAGACTTGTCAGCCGAGAGTGGTCGGCTTCAGTCTAATGTTTTAAAAACCGGACCGGGAACTGAACCATTTTTATGTCCGGTTCAGGTCCAACCGGTTCAACCGTGGTTCAAACCGTTTTGAACCGTGACGTCAGCATGACATAATTATGACGTAATAATTATATTTAATTTATTTTAATTATTTAAAAATTAAATTAAATATATAAATTTTATATAATAAAAAAATTACACTTGTCATCAACAATACATTCAAGTACATCAAATTAAAATTATTATGCAACTAAAAAAAAGAGTGCACTAACCTGAAATAGCTTTTTTTTGTTCTTATATGGTCGATCAAAATATCTGCAATGAAATTTCAAATATGAATGGAAAAAATTAAATTTACTTTACTTGAAGAAATTATAAAGTGTGTGTTTGAAAATTGATAAAAAGTTTTTAATGTAAAAAATTTTGATACCGTAATTATAAAGTGTGAAATGTTTTATAATGTGTTTGAGGAGATAAGTTAATGCACCCAAGTGCACTTAGGCTCCATGCATTCAGGTGCATTTAACCCTTTTTTATATTTTTTTGATTTTTTTAATATAACAGTTAATCTAAACTTATTGAATATATATCAATTTTTTTAGATATTTGTATATATATTTTTAAAATTTTTAAAATTAATAGCATTTTTAGTAAATTTTTGTTACGTGTAGTCGTAACTGTGTAGAAATATTTAAAAAATAAGATAATTATATCAGAAGATATGAAAAATAATAAAAAATAAAGTTTCTGTAGAGATTACAAAGTTTCAGTAAGGAAAAGTTTCTGTAGTTGCCAAACGCCGCTTAAAAAGTTTCCAAAGTTTTCGGTGAAATTCCGCCCCCATGCCCCCGCCATTTTCCCCAGGGAGCCCTACAACCGTCGGCATACCAGACTACCACTAGACCGATCAAGGAGGGCGATTTGGGGCTTTGGATGAACAAGGGTTGCTATCGTTGTTGAAGAAGGAAGTGGACGCGGCAGGATTTAGATGGGGAAGTGGCTTGGCCAGATGTCGTCGGAGCTGCAGAGGGCTGGAAGCTAGTGGAATCGAGGAAGACAGGTTGGACTCTGTGGCAACTACGAAGAGTAAAAAGCGATGGGTTCGCGGAATCTGTGATGACGAATTAGCTGTGGAACAGCATTGCTGAGATGGCAAACGCGGGCGAGCAGCAACGGGACGGCCCAGACAGACCTCGCTGCCTTGCGCTGGAAGCTCCGAATCTTGCTGCTTTGCTGCCAGAAGCTCCGAAGATAATAGCCGGAACCGATGAGGAAGATGCCGATGAGGATGACCAGGCAGCGACTGTTGCCGGAACCGATGAGGATGACCTCGCTGCCTGGATCCGTTGCAGCAGATGGGCGACGGCGACGGCGGGTCAAACCCTAGCTCTGCGCGAAATGGGAGATTGGGAGGTGCCGATTGCCGAGGAGGACTGGAGGAGGTTCAGCTTCCGCACTTCCGCGACATTTTTATTTTTATTTTTTTTTAAAAAAAATTTGCGAACCGAACCGCGGTCAGACCGGTTTTTACGGTCCAACCGCCCGGTTCTCATGGTTTGAACGATTTTCGTCAAAAATGGGGAACCGTAGCCGAACCGAACCATTGAACTAGCGGTTCACGGTCGGACCGGTCGAACCGGACGGTCCGGTCCGGTTTTTAAAACACTGCTTCTGTCTTATGCATCCCCTGCTCTCCGGAAATTCAGCATGTGTTCCTGTCATCTTTCGGGACCCCTCCTTCCTCACCCATCCACACTTCCTCTCATCACCCACATCGATTTCAGTTCCAATCTTCTGTCCTCTCCATTCCCATCTTTCATAGCTAACTTCACATCCTTAATATATTTGAATCTCCAGTTCTGAAACCTATCGGGTGAATTCCCCAAGAGCATTTTCAACCTCCGTGGATTACAAACCATCTACGTTTCTCATAATCAGTGCCTCATTGGCTCTTTTACAGAATTCTCCTCAAACAGTAGCATACAAACATTGGCAATGGGGTACAGATGATTCTATGGCATGCTGCCAAGGTCGTTGGGGAATCTTAAGTCTCTGGTTTCTTTGAGCTTGGCTAATTGCAACCTATCAGGACCTATACCACAATCCCTTGGGGAGCTGAGTCAACTTCTTCAGTTAGACCTCTCAAAGAACATGTTAAGTGGCCCAATCCCACAGTCTTTTCTGAACTTCACCGAACTTGTGCCTGTAGATTTATTACATAGGACGCTCGTTAAATGCACCCGGCCTCAATGCACCCGGGTGCACTGAATCATTTTTTTTATTTTTTTTGAAAATATTTTTACACGATTGTTAATCTAATTGTATTTAACATGTGTATAAATTTTTATCATTTTTGGATATTTTTAGATATTTTTTCGAATTTTTTAAAACCAATGGCATTTTTAGTAACTTAAAATTACTAAAAATGCCACTGCTTTTAAAAAATTCGAAAAAATATCTAAAAATGATAAAAATTTATATACATGTTAAATACACTTAGATTAACATTTTCATAAAAAAATTTAAAAAATTTTAAAAAACGGGTTCAGTACACCTGGGTGCATCTAGCTCAATGCACCCGGGTGCATTGAACCACCGTCCTACCATATAATGCATTAAGTGGCCCAATTTCTTCAGCAGTGTTTTCTCTTCCATCATTGAATGTACTAGATTTGTCCCATAACCATTTCAGTAGTGACCTAGGCACGTTAGAAAATGCATCATCTTCTCTGTTAAGGACGGTCAGATTGAATGACAACAATTTGCAAGGGCTTGTTCCTAGCTCACCATTCAAAAATTCCGAACTCAATGGGCTTTATCTTTCAATTAACAATTTTAGTAGCATTGAATTCCTAAATCTCTCATTGTCATATCTTCAGCACTTAGACATGCGTGGGAACAATTTTAATGGGCCAATTCCAAGGATGATTTTTGAACTGACTGGGCTTCAATCTTTAGATATCTCTTTGAACAATTTTAGCGGTGTAGTAGACTTAGGTTTGCTCCACCACCACCAAAGCCTCAGTTCCCTTGACCTTTCGTATAACAGTTTCACTGTGATTATTGATTCAAGAGAAAAATCAATGCTAATATCTTTTCCTCAGCTCACATATCTAAATTTGAGATCTTGTAACATCAATAAATTTCCAAATGTATTGAGAAATCAAGTTCAAATAATAAGTCTTGATCTTTCTAGCAATGAAATTAGTGGTAAGATACCTCAATGGATATGGAAGGTCATGTCAAATGATAGAATTACTTTTTGGTTATTTGAATCTTTTTCACAATGTGTTTCATGGAATCGAAGGGCCTTTGTCTCTTGTCACTGCATCAATTGGATTGGCATACCTCGATCTACATTTCAACCAGCTAAAAGGGTTGATTCCGTTGCCTTCTCCTTCTTGCAAGTTCTTTCTATTGCTAGTAATCAATTAAGTGGAGATGTGCCATCACAAATTTGAAATGCAGCAAGCCTTGAACTCATGGGCTTATCCAACAACAATTTTAATGGGCAGCTTCCAAAGTGCTTTGGTGGAATGAATCATGTCCTTTATGTACTCAAGCTTGAAGGAAACAACCTCAACGGCACATTTCTTCAACAATTCAATGACGCATGCAGTCTTACAATAATCAGTCTCAACAGAAATAGAGTGGAAGATTCAGACTCAAGTAGACCCGTACGCATCTTACAACAAAAAAGTTCATCCCCTATAGGACCGATAGGCAGCTGCGGTGCGCTCAGAACTGGGTGAAGGTCAACGGAGAGGATCTGGGAGATCCTTGGAAGACATACAGAAGGCCATAGTGACTGGGGGTGTTAGGAAAGGAGGGATCGGTGGAGAGCAGCAATAATGAATCCGAACATTGGGGCACTATTAGGAGAGGAACTTCAGACACTGGCGATCTTCGACACGGCCATAAAAAAGATTTCTCCAGGCCCAGCTGCCTCAATCCTTTGCTCACTGTGGTCATCGAAGACATATAATAAAGAGATTTTCAAATCAATAATGAGGAGGTTGTGGTGGCCGAAGTATTCCTGTCAATTCAACGAAATGGGAGAGAACCTGTACCAAGTCGTATTTGGGGAGGTAGAGGATAAGGAACATGTCGTCAAGGGTTGTCCATGGGTTTTCGAGCGTCAGCTGGTGCTGATCTCTGAACTTTGGGAGGAAACCGACATCGCACACGTTCTGCTTGTGAAAATGCCTCTGTGGCTGCACATCACGGGAGTTCCATTTATCATCAATAAGACGATTCTAGGGACACACATTAGGAATTCCTTTGAAAGCTGGACAGAGATGGAAGCCTCAGAAGTCGAGATCAAGATGAAAGTGGTTGTGGATTGTCGGAAGCCCCTTAGAAGAGGAATGTATATTCAGATTGCCTCCCAACAGAAGCTATGGCTCACGTTTCAGTATGAGAAGTTGCCGTTGTTCTGCTACCTATGTGGAATCATGGGACATGTCCATAGGGAATGCACAGTGAGAACAATGCCACAGCAGAAGATGGCTAAAGAAGAGATGCCCTATGACAGCTGGCTGAGAGCAGGAGTTAGACAGTTGAAGCCTCGGTTTGAAGTCTATAACACCAACAGGGCCTCGCCAATCAAATACCTTGGGGACTCCTTCACCCAAGGGAACCAGGTACGGGTTGAACCAGGTAATGGAGGCAATTGTGAAGGAGGGGGCAGACCAAGCACCGTGAACAGTGGGGTGGGCAAATCGGAAAAGAGGCGGAAGCAGACCTGGACTAGCTCCCCTAATTCAATCCAGCGAGCTTCCCGCATTATGGAGGAGAATCAACCATATGAAGTAAACTCATAGTTTTACAACCATAGGCTGTTGTACCCGCATGATGAACAGAATCTGTTGAGAACCTCAAACAGCCCAACGGTTCCTGAAGGGGATGATACTCCTCGGGAACTTATACCCTCATATATCCAGCAACTGATCCCGCTGCAACTTATGGATTAGAGGCCTGATCTTTCATTGGCGCTTGAAGGCAGTGCAGGGGGTGACTTTCAATCCAGTCAAGGCATGGGGCAGTGGGGGAGGGGGACTCGCCAGAATTCATGCGTCGCGATACCTGAAGTAGAACAGATGGGGATGAGAGGGGGGTATCCAAACAGAGTGTCGGGGGAAAGTGAGGATGTCGGCAAGCAAGTCATTGGGAGGGAGGCTGATGGGCTGTTTGAAGTCCAGGTTTGGCAAGGGGATGATAGCAATGGGCTTGGTGCGGGGTCGTGGAGACCCACGGAACAGAAGGGCAGATGGAAGAGGAGGGCTAGATCGAGGAACAAAAGGGACAAGCGGGAATTACAGGATATTCAGATGACACATCCTTCAAAAAGAGGCAGAACTAATGATTGGAAGGACATTTGGGAATACAAAAACGACAGAGGAGCTTGGGGAGTTCCGATATGGGAGAGGCGGAGGCTGCGGGGAGGACGCAGCCCCGCCTCACCTAATATGGCTCTACTAGCATGGAACTGCCGAGGGCTTGGGAACCCCCCGGCAGTTCGGACTCTCCTTGATTTAGTCAGGAAAAAAGCTCCATGTTTGGTCTTCCTTTGTGAAACTAAATGCTATTCCCAAGAGATGGAAGGAATTTGGAGAAGACTCAATTTTGAAGGGTGTTTTTCCGTGGACCCTCAGGTTAGGAGAGGGGGCTTGGCACTCTTATGGAACCACAACAAAGCTGCCAGCATCAGAAGTTTTTCTAACAAACACATTGACGCAAATTTTTGTGGATGGAGATTTACGGGGTTTTATGGACATCCTGAAGTTCATCAGAGGCACCGGAGTTGGCACATTCTTACGCAACTGAGTTCAGAATGCATGGACCCTTGGCTTGTGATTGGGGACTTTAATGAGGTGATGGTTCATAGTGAATACAATAGCGTAAGAACCCGTCCCCAGGCCCAACTTGATCGCTTTTGTGAAGCTATGGACTGCTGCAATCTACTTGATTTGGGATTTACTGGCGCGCCAATGACATGGAGAAACAACAGAAGAGGATGATATAGGGCTGAAGCGAGACTGGATAGAGGACTGTCCACCCCATCTTAGCTTAACTTGTTTCCCCACGCAAAACTCATCAACTTGTAGGCCCCAACTTCTGATCATTGTCCTTTACTGCTGGTTCTTGATTCCAACAGCAACAGAAGGAAACCGCCAAGAGAATTTAGATATGAATTATTTTGGAACAGGGATGAAGAAGCCACTAGAATTATAAACCAAGTTTGGGAGGCTCAACCCACGATGGAAATGAAAGTTGCTGAAGAGCTATGCTGGAAAACTGAACGGACTGCCTCAGAACTCTCCATTTGGAATCGACGGAAGAGGGGAAATCTTCGGAAAGGGATTGAGCAGAATCAAAGAAAGGTCGATTCTCTCTCACGCTATGACCCAAGCGACCAAAGGGATGCAGCCATTCAAAAAACCAAACTCCAAATCAATCTTTTATTGGAGGATGAAGAACAATTATGGAGGATGCGTGCAAAGACTCTCTGGCTTCATGAGGGAGATAGGAACACCAGCTTTTTCCACCGGATTGCTTCCAATAGACGAAGAACTAATACCATTGAGGCGTTAATGGACCAGAATGGTAATTGGGTTCGGGAGCAGGACCAGCTCTTGGATTTGACTGTCAAGCATTTCTCCGAGGTCTTCTCATCATCTTCACACTCGGAGGCGCCATGGCTGGAGTCCGTTATTTCTAGGAGAATCTCTAACAATCATAGGCAAAATCTAACAAGGCCACTTTTGCCTAAGGAAGTTATTAAGGCAGTCAAGGGTATGAGGCCTACCAAAGCCCCCGGGCCGGATGGGATGTCGGCTGGGTTTTACCAAAGACACTGGAACACAGTGGGTAGCGACATAATCAAATGGTGCCAAAAATTCATAGAGGAAAGAAACCCGGACCAACTGCAAAGGCTCACAAAGGATCTAAACACCACCACTTTGATTTTGATTCCGAAAAAGGCGGGAGCCCAAAACCTTTCTCATTTCAGGCCAATTAGACTTTGCAACGTGGTATACAAAGTCTTGGCTAAAGTTCTGGCTAATAGACTCAAGATGGTTCTCCACGAAGTCATTGGGGAAGAACAAAGTTCTTTCGTCCCGGGACGGCTGATTACCGATAACATGCTAATAGCTTATGAAGCAATCCATTCCCTCCGTAAGAGAAAGAAGGGACAAAAGAACGAGATGGCTATCAAGTTGGACATGTCTAAAGCATACGATAGAGTGGAATGGAACTTTTTATAGTAGGTTATGATGGCTATGAATTTCTGCCCGGTGTGGGTGAACTGGATTATGAGCTGCATTTCAACTGTCTCATACCGGGTGAATGTTAATGGTTTTAAATCTCCATACTTCCAACCCCAGAGAGAATTGAGACAAGGTGACCCACTATCCCCCTACCTCTTTCTTTTGTGTGCGGAGGGGCTATCGGCGCTTATACACCAGGCGACTGCTAGTGGAGTTCTTCATGGAATCAGACTCAAGGAAAACGGACCGACGATATCCCACTTGCTTTTTGTAGACGACGCTATCATCTTTCTAAGGGTGACGGATGGGGATGTCAGGTGCTTGCTCGAAGTGTTAACCCGATATGCAAGCTACTCAGGTCAGATGGTAAATGTGGACAAAACGGCCGTCATATTCAGTCCCAACATTGTGTACCATTCCAGAACTCATTTGATTCAGCTATTAGGCTCTGCTGGGCAGGATCTTAACCAATATCTGGGTCTTCTGGCTTGGCTTGGGAGAACCAAATCGGTTTTCTTCAAGGGCATTAAGGATCGCATCTGGAACCGCATCCAAGGTTGGAAAGGCAAGTTGCTCTCGGGCGGAGGGAAGGAGGTGCTAATCAAGGCGATCGCCTAGGCAATACCGTCATATGCAATGAGCATTTTTTAATGCCTAAATCATTCTGTAATGATATCAATGCTATGCTTAGCAAATTCTGGTGGGGGGAAAAAGATGAAAAAAGGAAGCTGAGCTGGGTGGCTTGGAGGGAAATGTGCAAGCCCAAGTGTGAAGGGGGAATGGGGTTCAGGGACCTCCACATATTTAACTACGCCCTTCTAGCCAAGAAGGTATGGAGACTAGTTACTTCTAACCATTCCCTCTGTCATAAAGTCTTAAAGGCCAGATACTTCCCGAATACGGACATATGGAATTGCAAAGTGAAACCATCAGACTCTTTTACTTGGAAACGTATCTTGAAAGCGAGAGATGTAATCCAGACGGGCTGCAGATGGCGGATTGGCAAGGGGGACCGGGTGAAGGTATTCTTTGATACCTGGTTGGAGACTAAAGCACATAAACCAGGACCCCTCCCATTATCAATGCCGGAGGACATGACAGTTAACCACCTCATCGATAATGCAACCAAATTATGGAAAAGGGAGTGCGTGGTAGCGGCATTGGGCGAGGATCGTTGGACGGAGGTTAACTTGATCCCCCTCCCGGTGGGACCGGTGGAGGACTGCATGTACTGGATTCATGAACCCAATGGGGCCTACTCCGTCAAATCGGCATATAGAAAGTTATGTTCTGGAAACGCTTCCCCCGAACACCCGGGGATCTTCAAGGCAATTTGGCGAATGCAACTTCCAACAAAAATCACTGTTTTTGGATGGAGACTGGCAAAGGATGCCCTTCCCACCTTGCTAAATCTCAATCATAGGGGCATTGCAAGTGATTTACGTTGTGTTTTTTGCAGGAATGAAACTGAAGATGCAAATCATCTATTCCTCAGGTGTGAAGCAACCAGTGGAATATGCAGAATGGCTGCTTGAGTGGACCCCCTCGGGTTAACGGTCCAGGATGTCTTGGATGCTTGTGTGCGTGAGAAGAGGCATGATGATCTGACCTTCTTCATCCTGTGCTGCTGGAAGATCTGGTTTCTACGCAACAAGCTCAGAGAGGAGGGAGCTCAACCATAAATCCCGGGAACCGTCGCTTGGTGCGCGGAGTACCTTAATCAGCACCGTATGGCAAAAATGCTGGTGCAATCGGGGTCTTTGGATCAGCCATGGTAACCAGATGGGTCAAACCACCTCAGGGGTTTGTCAAGATAAACATGGATGCCCGAAGCCTAAAGGAACGGGATGGATTTGGTTGCGCCGCAGTGATTAGAGATTCAAGGGGGTCATATATCGCAACAAGTGGCTGGAAGCGGTCTCGGGCGAGGGAGCCATTACTTATTGAAGCGACTGCCTTTCTTTTGGGAATCAAATGGGCTACTCAACTTAACATCACATAGGTGCTATTTGAGACCGACTCTTTATTACTGTGCAATTATCTGTCCAACCAGGAACCTATCTCTTCCCCAGTGGGTCTTATTATTGATGAAATCAGATCGATTATCACTATGTATGAGTTCTTTTCAGTTCATCATGTGTTAAGGCAGGGAAATGCCGTCGCGCACTCCCTAGCTGAAATGGTCTCGGTCTCAACTTCGGACTATCTGTTGTGGTGGGGTGTTCCACCCCAAACCGTGATTGGAAAACTTTGTACAGACAATTTTTTAGCAATAAATTTTTGGGACCCCTCTGTCCCTCTTCCCTCTCAAATTGAGAGGAAGTAGGGACAGAGACTACCCTTTCATAAAAAAGAAATAGAGTGGAAGGACATTTGCCAGTCTTTGGCCAATTGCAAAATGTTAGAGGTCTTGGATATTGAAAACAATCAAATTAATGATACCTTTCCAGTTTGGTTGAAAGACTTACCTCGATTGCGGGTTCTCGTCTTGACATCCAATCAATTTTGTGGCACTCTAGGATATTATCCTAAAATTGGCGACTTCCCGCAGTTACAGATATTTGATAGTGCCTTCAATAACTTCACTAGTATCTTAGCAACAAATATTTTCAGCAGTTGGAAGGCGATGGCAGTGAGCAATAAATCTGAGCCGTTGCACCATAATCACGAAACAAACACCGGCATTTTCTATAAGGATACAGTAACTGTGGTGGGCAAAGGCAAGGAAATGAAACTAAAAAGGATACTCAGAGCATTCACCGTGGTGGATCTTTCAAACAACAAATTTGAAGTGAGTATTCCAATATCAACTAGGGATCCCAAGTCCCTTCACATCATTAACATGTCTCACAATGGTTTCACAGGTGTAATTCCATCATCCATGGGAGATATATAGGAACTAGAGTCAATGGACCTTTCGGATAATGGATTATCAGGAAAGATTCCATGGCAGCTTGAGAAGATACGATGGCTCGCAGTGCTAAACCTTTCACGGAACCGTTTGGAGGGACCTATACCACAAGGTAATCAATTCAAAACATTTACAGACGAATCATTCCAAGGAAACTTGGGGTTGTGTGGACCTCCACTTTTTAAAATGTGTGGACCTCTACCACCACCAGCAGCGGAGGCAGTAAAGGAGAGTGAATATGATTGGGAAGTCATGTGGATCGCATTTGGTATTGGGCATGGAGTGGGTTTTGGAATTTTGTTTTGGACTTTAGCATTATGGAGGAGAGGCAGGATAATCTTATTTATATTCACTAATAAAATGTCTAATGGAAAGGGAAGACTCAAAGATTGAAGCACTACAAAATTTGGCGTATTTTGGTGTGGTTTATGTTTTTTTTTTAATGTTTTCATGGTACGTTTCTTCTTTTAAAAAATAAATTCTTACTATGTTTCAAAAGTACTCATATAGTGGATAATTTGTCTGTGATTGCAAATTTGATATGGCTGCTTAGTTTTCATTCATTTGACTTGAATTGTTTAATATATTAATGACAATAAAGTATATCATGTTTGCAATAAATATATTTTACTCTGCTAATGTCAAAATACTATATGAACTCCAAAGAACATGCAAGGTGCTAGATTCAAATATATACATTACAAATTAGCTAAGATATATATATATATATTCCCTACATAAAATTAACTTAAATGGAAAAATTAATTAAAAGAAAATAAATTAAATCACAAAATATACCAACTCCCTTTAATTAAAGGTGAAATGTTTCAATGCATCAAATGAATTGAAATTTCAACACGCCCGGGTGCAAAATTTATTTTTATATTTTTTAGAAAACTGTTAACCTTGGTATATTTAATTTATAAATGAAGTTTTAAAATTTAATATTATATTTAATTTATAAATTAAGTTTTAAGTTTTACCATTTAATATATTTTAAAAATTTTAAAAATAGAGGAGTTTTGGTCCTTTCTAAATGAGTAAAATAGTCCATACACATCTCCAAAAATGATAAAACTTAACACATAAATTAAATATGCTTTCAATAGTATCTAAAATAATTGTTAAAAACAAGTTTACACCGGAACGCATTAAAATTTCAATACATCTAATTAAAGAAGTTCTAAAACAATAATAGTATACAACTCTAGATTCAAGGAGATAGGTGAAATTACTCTTGTCATAACCGGACCGGACCGACCGGTTCGACCGGTCTGATTGGGAACTGGTGCCCAATCCGGTTCATTTATACCCGGTTTGGTTTACAGGTCAGGAATCGACAGAACCATTTAAACCACGGTTCAAACCATAAAACCGGTTGAACCCATTTCGTTCGGTCCCGAAATTTTACTGGACCCACCGCCAAAATTCAATTGCTTTTTCAAGCAGCGTGAATTCCCATGCGGTGTTATAAGCTATTGTCGGTAAAATTTCAAAAGATCATTTTCCATCTACGTGTAATATCAAAAGTTAAAATTTTAGAATTTTTTTCAGCGCACACACATCTATCTATGAAAATTTCAATTTTAAATTTCCTTGAATTATACAAAACCTGTGACACACATCATATTTTTTCCTTTAATATCTATACCATATACAAATCATATTAATTAGATTTGAATATAAATTTTTAAAAAATTAGATGTGCATATAATATACAACAAATGCAAATGCATAAGGTTATTTAGATTTTTTTATTAATGTTTTCATGCAAGTTTTGTTGTGAAGCTTAAAATTTAACATATGGATTTAAGATTTTGTAAATATGTAATTTTAGTATTTTAATAATATATAAGTAATTAAAAATTATTAAACATTTATGATATCATAATTATGTTATAATGACGCCACCGGTTTAAACCGGTTTGTTTAATCAATCAAACCAGTTTGAACTAGACCGATTCCTTTACCGGTTTGGTTCTGATAATATTGGGTGAAATCCATGCAACGGGAATTGAGGATTGAAATATGATAAGCTGTATCGAAGATGGCTTCTGTTAAGAAAATCTCATGTGATTAAGATTCAAAATATTTGCATCACTATTTATCATAATTAACAGTGCATTTGGTCAAAAAATTTGCCCCATATATACTTGAATGTATTCATAATTTATATAATCATTTATCCATAAATAAATTTTATATCGAATAATTTATATGTTAAAAAACCACTTTAAAGTTATTACTTATATCAAACTATTTTATTGCGTTAAATTTGTATAATTTTCATATGAGTTCTATACACATATCCAATTTGGATGAATATTAGTATGGTAATAGAATATATAATTCTAAATACAATGGGTGGAGTAGATTATAATTTTATAGTTATGAGGGGCCCATTTTGAGACAACTGCACCAGAAATTTGGTATAATGAAACTGCACCTGAATATTTCTCTCTTTCTCTCTTTCTATTTATATAATAATCAAAATGAAGTACATGTAAAGTAAATTTTGACAATTAGTGTTTTTTATGTCACCCACATTGGAAGACAAGACATGAACTATTCACATCAACCACTTGCTTATCCATGTGGTGACACTAACAATTAGTGTTGGTTATGCACAAAGAGTCATGTTTCTATATCGTTGGCAATGTAGCCTACAACTTGCGTAGATCCTAATCTAAAAAGGATATGGTAGAAAATATTAGCAATTGGTGCGAGCACGGTATAAACCAGTATTGGCCCTCCTAACTAGGGCACAATATGGTAGATATGCTAGGTATTGGAAACAGATCCTCATGGGTACTCATATAGATAATTAATTATTTGTATAAGCATATATATATATGTATATTATATCATATACAATATCATATTTGTTGTGTTTTGTTTATGACATCTTATTTGCACACCCCTCTTAACTACTTCATATCCAAATGAATCTTATGTCCTATGAACCTATAAATTGTGAAAAAAATAGTTGAGTTTTTATGCATATGTCATTGCTTTTGAATTATGATTTTAATAAATCAATAATTTTACCGATTGAGTTATGACAATCTATACTATATATGTTATTTATATTTCATTTATGTACTAATGCAAATAGTAACATATCAAAATGATAAGTTTATGATTTTAAAATATAAATGAGTACTGCTTCATATTATCTAAAACAAATAGAAATATTTTTTCAAAAATATTGTATATGAGTATTAAAGGAATTAATTTGAAATTGAAACTAGAACCAAAACAAACCATTTGAATAATGAATAGGCTAGGCTACACAAAAACCAAACTGATAAATGAATAGGGTAAAGTATACTTTTTGTAAATAGGTATAGGTAGGATAGAACATTATCAAAGTGAACTAACCTGAGTTGCACCGCTAGTTTTCATTGAAGCTCAATGCTCTCACTTTCATTATCCTTTTTTTAATTTTTTTTGATGTTTTGCATAGATTTTGTGGGTGCAATTAAAATCTTTTTATGAGTGCATTTAGCATTTAATAAAACTATTGAAAGAAAAATATTTTATGTAAAATTTTTTGAAATTGAAAAATGATGTGATATGATGGGAATCATAATGGAGAGCAAAAAGAATAAATCTAAAATAGGTAAGATAATAGTTATGGAGAAACAACTGAAATTAAGTCAGTTATATAGAAAAATATAAAAGAATTTAAAAAGGTAACTACAAAAATGAAAATTTTTAGATTTATAATTTTTCATGATTGCCATGTTGGAAACAATGTTTAAAACAATAAAAATTGACCAAATCTTGAGTTTTGATGATTAACAAGAACTAATTTTGAGTATATAAAAGGTACTAATGTGTTTGCTAAATGTTTAAGGAAAGCAAAGAGGTCAAGTCGATCTCCAAGTCGACTTGGACTTCGACTTGGGTGAAGTCGATCCCAAAGTCGACTCAAATATCGACTTGAGAATGAATCCCAAAAGGCAACAGGTGAAGTCGCAGGTCAAGTCGACTCCACTTGCCACTTGGGAAGTCAAGTCGCAGACGAAGTCGACTCCAGCATCGACTTGGAGTATCCAGAGTTGAAAAGTGGAAACGAACATAACGAAGTCGCAAACGAAGTCGACTCCATGTACGACTTGGGTGAAGTCGCAGGCCAGGTCGACTCCATCCACGACTTGAGAAGTTCAAACTTCAAAGATGCAGTTTTCAAGCTATTCAAGAGGATTTATCACTCAAGTCCAAGGAATCAAGATGAAAAACAAATGAGTCAAATTCAAAGTCAAGAATCATGTTCTACATCAAATCAAGTCTATCAAGCTCAAAGACAAAGATACAAGAATGATTCAAACAATGTCTATCAAGACTACATAAGTCAAATATGCATGAATCATCTAAGTAAGAATCAAGCCAATCCAAGATAGAAGAACACAACTTGAAGATCAAAGCAGGTTCAGCAAAACCCGAGCCAAGTCGCAGGCCAAGTCGACTTCAGGATCGACTTGGGTCGAAGTCTGAAGTCAAGTCGACCAAGCCTAAGACTTGTGAATCTGAAGGACTGGAGTCGCAGACGAAGTCGACTCCAGATGCGACTTGGGTAGCCAAGTCGCATCCCAAGTCGACTCCACCTTCGACTTGGGTATAACGTTCAAATTTTCGAACATTGGAGTTCATTTATTGCGCACCAACCACCTCCACAACGTTCATATTTTCTTCCCTCTATAAAAGGACCCTCAAATGAACGTGAAAAAACAACAAGAGAACACAAGACACTACGTTAAAGTTCAAAGAGAGAAAAGAAGTGCAAGAAAGGTTTCCTATTTGCTTTTCTCCATTGTTGAGTGGTCCGTATAAATTCTAAGGAAGAAGAAAGCTTCAAGTTGCTAGCGCCTTCAACAATATTCATCCAAAGCTGCTTCTACAACTTCTTCCTCGAGCTAAATTTGCCTACACAAATCTGTAAAGTGTAGTTTCATTTATTTCATTGTCTTGTTGTATAAATCTTGATTTAGCTTGGGTAGCTAAGATCAAGTATATGCAAAGTAGGGTGTGATTGGAGTGAGACTCATCACCTACTTTTGCATGTGAGTTGTTTATGCCCCCTAGAGCTAGAATCTAAAAGAGAACAAGTGACTCTAGTTGTATATGCCCCCTAGAGCTGGAATCTAGAAGAGAGCGGTGACTCTAAGTGTATTCGTGGAATACATAGTGGAACCCAAGTCACAACAGAGTGTGAGCTTGGAAGAGTGGAGTAGGGAAGGTTTGCCCGAACCACTATAAATCTTGTGTTATATTTCTTTTTACTGCTTTATCTTTATTGCTCTCTAGCTCTTTTCAAAAGGGGATTAATTACTCAAGGGGTTAAGTCTTTATTTACCAAAGATTTTTTAAAGAACTCAATTCACCCCTCCCCTCTTGGGTTTTGCCACTAACTCGGGACCAACAAGTGGTATCAGAGAAGGTCTTTGAGTTTACCAAAGAGATCTTATTGATATGGCATCCCAATCTACTTCCATTCCCGCATTTGCTGAAGGCCAATCCTTTACAAGGCCACCATTGTTTGATGGGAACAATTTTGGATATTGAAAGCTTCGTATGAAGCAACTCATCATGGCTACCGATATGGATTCTTGGATTGCTATCCAAGATGGTGTAACACTGCCTATCGATGAACGAGCTTCCAAATGGACCGAAGAGGAAGTAAGAACCGTCAAGAGCAATGCTAAGGCCATGAACTCTTTATTTTGTGCTCTTACGGCTTCGGAGTATGATAGAGTATCCTCTTGCTTAACCGCCAAGGAGATATGGGATACACTAATATCTATCTATGAAGGAACTTCTCAAGTCCAAGGGACGAGAAGAAATATTTTGATCGGAGAACTCGAGAACTTTAGAATGATTGAAACAGAAAACATTTCTGAAATGTTTGCTAGGTTCTCAAAAATCACTAATGCTTTAAAAGGTCTTGGAAAGGCTATTTCTGAATCTGAGCAGGTTATGAAGATCTTAAGAGCTCTACCTGAATCATGGACTCCAAAGATCACTGCAATAGAAGAAGCCAAAGACCTAAACACTTTAAAGCTTGAAGACTTAATTATCTCACTTATGTCACATGAGCTGATTAAGAAGAGAAACGAGGATCAACACAGGGGCAAGAGAGCGATTGCCTTGAAAGCCGCAGAAAACTCGGACGACTCTTCCTCCTCCCAAAATGACAATGAAATCGCCCTTCTCACAAAACGCTTCAGAAAATTTATGAGGAAAGGGAAAATTTTCAGAAGCTTCAAGGAAAGAACTCCCAAAGAGAAGAAGAAAGAACCAACCAAATGCTATCGATGCGGCGGTTCGGGACATATGCAAGCTCAATGTCCAACTCCAGAAGAAAGCAAGGCAAACGAACAAAGAAAGGATAGAAGGAACAACAAAAGATTCCAAAAGTACAAAGGTAGAGGCATGTATGTAAACGATGAGGAATCTACAACGAGTAACTCCTCAACCGACGAAAACGAGGCAGAAGAATGTGCAAGAATTTGCTGCATGGCACAAATCGAACAAGAAGAACGAATTACCTCAACAAAATGCACAAGCGATGAAGAGGTAAGTTCCAAACTCTCCCATTCTAAATCAAGTTTTTCTTCCTTTCAAGAATGCCTCAAATGTACTGAATTAGATGAGCTACAAACTGCATATGATTCTTTATATGAAGAAATAAATAAATTAGGAAGCAAGTTTACAATTAAGAAAAGACAATGTGATGCAACAATAATTGTAAATGGTAAACTTGCAGAAAGATTAGACAAATTGAAAGATGAAAATGATCTGCTGAAAAAGGAGAACAAATCATTAAATGAATCATTAGCTAAGTTCTCTAATCCAGGAGAAAGCGTCAAAATATTTTTGAATATGACCTCCCAAACACATAAAAGAGGTCTTGGGTATCATACATTTGAGCAAGGAGAAAGTAGCAAATCAAATGTACAAATATTTGAGAAACATCAAACTAAAAATGCATCTATATACAAGCCACAAAAGAAAAATTTTAAGTGGACTAGAAGACCAATAATGGAACCATTGCATACTTGGAGGCCTACTCCAAGATTACCTATGACTTGTAATTTCTGCAATAAAATGGGTCACAAAATTTACAAATGTAATTTTAAGAAATTATATGACCATGGTGCAAAATTAGTTTGGGTTCCAAGAAACACAAGATTTGGGCTTTCAAAGTTAGAACAACAAAGATTGATCTATATTACTAACCCAAATGGACCCATAAAATGGGTACCAAGAAGATAAGATTTATTTGCTTATTTTTCAGACATGTCTTAAGGCAAAGGAAAACAATGAATGGTTCATGGATAGCGGTTGCTCAAGGCATATGACCGGTGAAAGAAGTTTATTTCACAAACTTATGCCTTGTAATGATGGAATGGTTGCTTTTGGCAATAATGAAAAAGGTAAAATCAAAGGTAAAGGAAATATACATAGCTTTTCAAATGCATGCATGGAAGATGTTTTGTTTGTTGAAGGACTCAAACACAATCTAATGAGCATTAGCCAATTATGTGATAAAGGATACAAAGTTGTGTTTGAATCATCTATATGTAATGTATTTGATGGAGAGCATATCATGTTTAGTGGAAAAAGACATGGAAATGTATATTTGGTTTCACTTGATGAATTGAATGGTCAATGTCTAATGGCAATTGATAATGATCCATGGGTTTGGCATAAAAGGCTTGGACATATAAACATGAGAAATATAAAAACCTTATGGAAGAAAAGTTTGGTAGAAGGCTTGCCTAAGTTGAAATATGACAAAGACAAAATCTGTAAGGCATGTCAATTATCTAAACAACCAAAGATGTCTTTCACTACCAAAAAGGAGATTTCCACCACTAGGCCACTTGAATTACTACACATGGATCTATATGGGCCATCCGACATTTTAACCATTGGTGGAAAGAAATATGTATTTGTCATAGTTGATGATTTTTCAAGATTTACATGGATAATTCTCTTAACTAGTAAAGACGAAGCCTTCTCTATGTTTGCAATTTTTGCAAATTTGGTGCAAAATGAAAAACAAAGTACTATTGTGACCATAAGAAGCGATCATGGTGGCGAATTCGAAAATAAACGATTCATAGAACTTTATAATGAGAAAGGAATTCACCACACATTTTCTGCACCAAGAACTCCGCAACAAAATGTAGTAGTTGAAAGGAAAAATAGAACTATACAAGAGATGGCTAGAACTATGCTAAATGAGAGCAATCTATCCAAGAAATTTTGGGGTGAAGCTGTAAGTACAACTTGTCATGTATTGAACCGTGTTACCATTCGAGCAATCTTGAAAAAGACCCCATATGAACTATGGAAAGGAAGGAAACCAAATATTTCTTATTTTCATGCTTTTGGATGTACATGTTATGTTTTGAACAATGGAAAAACTAACTTGGGAAAGTTAGATGCTAAAAGCGATGAGGCTATATTCCTTGGTTATTCATCAAATAGCAAAGCATATAGAGTATTCAACAAACGAAACCAAGTTGTAGAAGAATCCATACATGTTGTATTTGATGAAGTTAACCAAACTCCGAGAAAGGAGGATGAACAAAGTGATGCAGATGAGACAAAAGGCAAAGAACAATCAAAGGAACTCGAGCTCAAGCCAGAAGATCTCGTGGAGAAAGAGGTAAGTGAAGGTAATGTTTCTTACAAACCTCCAACTGATTTAAAATTCAAAAATGCCCATCCAATTGAACAAGTTATTGGAAATATATATGAAGGAGTGAAAACTAGAAGATCAAAACAAAACGTTTATGGTCAATATGCCTTTGTATCTAAAATTGAACCAAATACCATTGAACAAGCTCTCAATGATGAAAATTGGGTGATTGCAATGCAAGAAGAGCTAAACCAATTCGAAAGGAACAATGTATGGCATTTAGTTCCTAGACCAAATAATCACACTATCATAGGTACTAAATGGATATTTAGGAACAAATTAGATGAAAGCGGACTCGTAATTAGAAACAAGGCAAGATTAGTAGCCAAAGGGTATTCCCAAGAAGAAGGAATTGATTTTGAAGAATCATATGCACCCATGGCTAGATTAGAAGCCATACGTATTTTACTAGCATTTGCTTCTCATATGAATTTCAAATTGTTTCAAATGGATGTAAAAAGTGCATTTTTGAATGGCTATCTGAATGAAGAAGTATATGTTGAACAACCCCCTGGCTTTGGAGAAAAGAATCAATCAAAGTATGTCTATAAATTAACCAAAGCATTATATGGACTAAAACAAGCTCCAAGAGCTTGGTATGAAAGATTGAATAAATTTTTGATTGACCATGAGTTTCAAAAAGGGAAAGTAGACACTACTCTGTTCATTAAATATAAAAATAAAAACATTTTAATTGTGCAGATTTATGTTGATGACATAATATTTGGTGCTACTGACGAAAAACTTTGTCAAGAGTTTTCTAAGATAATGCAGAACGAATTCGAAATGAGTATGATGGGAGAATTAAATTTCTTCCTTGGACTGCAAATCAAGCAACAAAGTGAAGGAATATTTCTAAATCAGTCCAAATACGCCAGAGAGATGCTCAAGAAGTTTGGAATGCAAAATAGCAAAGGAGCAAACACTCCAATGAGCTCTACAATCAAGATCGATGCGGACGAAAATGGTAAAAGTATCGATCAAACACTTTATAGAAGCATGATAGGATCCTTGCTATACTTAACTTGTTCTAGACCCGATATCCTATTTAGTGTTTGTATGTGCTCTAGATTCCAAGCATGTCCAAAAGAATCACACCTACTTGCTGTAAAAAGAATTTTTAAATATTTGTTAGAAACTACAAATCTTGGACTATGGTATCCAAAGGGGTCAACCTTTGATCTAATCGGCTATTCGGATGCAGACTTTGCCGGATATAAAGTAGATAGAAAAAGTACCAGTGGAACTTGTCAATTTCTTGGACATATGCTAGTTTCATGGCATTCAAGAAAACAAACAAGTGTTGCACTATCTACTGCGGAAGCCGAATACATAGCCGCCGGTAGTTGTTGTGCCCAATTGCTCTGGATGAAACAACAATTGAAAGATTATGGTATTGATTATGTTGATATTTCTATTAGATGTGATAATACAAGTGCAATTTGTTTGACTAAAAATCCTATACTGCATTCAAGAACCAAGCACATTGATGTGAGACATCATTTTATTCGTGAACATGTTGAAAATCATGATGTATGCTTAGAATATGTGAAAACGGAAGACCAAATTGCTGATATCTTTACCAAATCACTAGCTAAAGAATCATTCTATAAGATTAGGAATGATATGGGTATGATAGAGCTAAATTAGGAAAAATTATATAAGAAAATTACAATTGAAAAATATCAAGTCGATGAATCAAGTCGACTCCAAGGGCGTCAAGTCGACTCCACTTTATAAGCGAAGTCGACTCCGCCAGAGTTGAAGTCGACTTCGCCTAGGGCAAAGTCGACTCCGCGCGCGACGCTTAGCATTCGGCCGACTCTCCTCTCTTTTTCTTCTCTCCTCTCTTCTTTCTTCCTCATTTTTCCGGCCTCCCTGTTTTTCCTTTTCTCCTCCGGCGATTCTCCTTATTTCTCCCTCTCCGGCGACAGCCTTTTCTCCGGCGATTTCTCCCTTGTCACCGGCAAATCGTCACACACTCTCTCTCTTTCACTCCCTTTCATTCTCTTTATCTCTCACTCCCTCGATTTCCTTTTCTTTCTCTTTCTCTTTCACACTATCTCTTAAACTCTCTCTCTCTCTCACTCGCATTCCCTCTCAGATCCATAAAGTCCAAACTCCAAATGGCACCAAAGAAAGCCGTATCAAAACCATACCCCAAACGGGTTCCCACACAACCACAACCTTCATCTCAACCAAAAGAAGTTCCTAGAAGAACTAGGACTCCATCAAAAAGAGCCAGAGAGGAACCATCAACTTCGACGGGTAAACGGGTTCGATTCCAGACCTCCACTCAATCATCTGATCAAGCACCCAGGTCGGAAAATCAACAACAAACCTCACAGAGCACACAATCCGGGACAAGCAGAAGGGGCACTGCAGCTGGGAAAGCCCAAGTATTAAAGATGCCCACTACCTACTTCAAAATCGAGCTCCAACATAGCCGTTTCTACAAAAAGTTCTACGAACGGAAGGTATTCATACCCAAGATTATAGATTTTAATTTCCTGAAAAAATATGGATCCGACATAGAAGATCTATTGGATTTTCAAGGATGGACAAATTTGCTAAAGGAAGACGAAAGGGTCTATCCAAATCTTACTCGAATGTTTTATTATCTTTGGGATGAAGAATACTTTGGAACCTTCGTCAAAGGAGTCGAAATGGATCTTGGAATCGGGATAGTTGCAGGACCGACTGAAGTAATGAGTCATTTAGGACACATACTTGGAGTCCCGTATGAGGATGAGCCTATTCCAGAAGATCTCACTTTGGATCAAATGTATAATCAGCTCACCCGGAGCAACAAGTACCATCCAGGAATCAAATTCCTTCGGTACATGGATCTGTCACCTAGGCTACGAGTGCTCAGAATCCTCATTGCCCACTGCATCTACCCAAAGGGCGGTGGAAGAAATCAATTGAACCCACAGGAAGCATGGATACTATGGAAAGTGGCCAACAGGGTCAAAGTGAGCATACCCAAATTATTTCTTGAAGCCTTGGCTTCTAGAAAGGATAACCCACGAGGAGTCCTTCCCTATGGCACATGGATCACAAAGATTCTTGAATTCTTTAAAGTGGATATTGAAGGCAAGCCTTTCGAAGTGCTCAAATCCACAAATGTCATAAATAAAGCTCTCATACAAAGAATGAAGATCAATCTGCTTGAACTAAGGCATGAAGCTTCAGAAGAAGAGCAAGAAGACAATGCACAGACTGAGGGGGAGCAACCTCCCGCGGCACCACTTGCTCAAGAGGAGCCAGCATCTCCCATATCGCACGGATCCTATTCTCCACAAGGGTCCGCTGCAAGAGAACGGGTGCCTCCAACCTCTTCTGAGGAGGTCACCCTAAAGGATTTAAAAGATGAAATTGTTGCTATGAGGGCAGAAATGGGTTATCAAGAAGACCGGATGACAAGTCTTATCACCGGCGTTCACAATGCCCTCGAGGATATGCACTCCCGGCAAGACAGAATTGAGCGGGAAATGCGGACTATCCGCTATCATCTTGCCTCTGGCCGACATAAGAAGAAACCCATGCCTGAACTCGATCCTTACGAATCAGGATCAGTTCATAAAGAAGCAACTCCAGATCACGCTTCTCTTGTTTACTCATCGGCCCATCATTGTCCTATCGAACCAATCTTATATCCGATCTCTCAATTTCAATTCACAAAATCATTAAGAGTTGATCGATTTTTGATAAATTTTTGATAGTTTGACAAAAAGGGGGAGATAGAATAGGTGAGTTGAGTAAAATTTTCTTTTGGGTTGGGTAGTTTTGTATCTAGGTTTCATTTTTGTTTTGTATTGCATTTTGTAAAAATGAAACTTGATATATATATATGCTTTTGATGAATGTTATGTTTGCTTAATATGTTATGCTTGATTAATAAAGTATTCAACATGATTTGCTTGAAAGGTATCCAATATGCCAAAATGATATAATGGTTGAAATTTCAAAAAGCTCTGACCTATAAGACAAATGCTCTGTTTTTCAAAAGACATATGAACATGATTAATGCTTGAAAGGTATCAACTCAAATGAAATTTTGTCAATCATCAAAAAGGGGGAGATTGTTGGAAACAATGTTTAAAATAATAAAAATTGACCAAATCTTGAGTTTTGATGATTAACAAGAACTACTTTTGAGTATATAAAAGGTACTAATGTGTTTGCTAAATGTTTAAGGAAAGCAAAGAGGTCAAGTCGATCTCCAAGTCGACTTGGACTTCGACTTGGGTGAAGTCGATCCCAAAGTCGACTCAAATATCGACTTGAGAATGAATCCCAAAAGACAACAGGTGAAGTCGCAGGTCAAGTCGACTCCACTTGCCACTTGGGAAGTCAAGTCGCAGACGAAGTCGACTCCAGCATCGACTTGGAGTATCCAGAGTTGAAAAGTGGAAACGAACATAACGAAGTCGCAAACGAAGTCGACTCCATGTACGACTTGGGTGAAGTCGCAGGCCAGGTCGACTCCATCCACGACTTGAGAAGTTCAAACTTCAAAGATGCAGTTTTCAAGCTATTCAAGAGGATTTATCACTCAAGTCCAAGGAATCAAGATGAAAAACAAATGAGTCAAATTCAAAGTCAAGAATCATGTTCTACATCAAATCAAGTCTATCAAGCTCAAAGACAAAGATACAAGAATGATTCAAACAATGTCTATCAAGACTACATAAGTCAAATATGCATGAATCATCTAAGTAAGAATCAAGCCAATCCAAGATAGAAGACACAACTTGAAGATCAAAGCAGGTTCAGCAAAACCCGAGCCAAGTCGCAGGCCAAGTCGACTTCAGGATCGACTTGGGTCGAAGTCTGAAGTCAAGTCGACCAAGCCTAAGACTTGTGAATCTGAAGGACTGGAGTCGCAGACGAAGTCGACTCCAGATGCGACTTGGGTAGCCAAGTCGCATCCCAAGTCGACTCCACCTTCGACTTGGGTATAACGTTCAAATTTTCGAACATTGGAGTTCATTTATTGCGCACCAACCACCTCCACAACGTTCATATTTTCTTCCCTCTATAAAAGGACCCTCAAATGAACGTGAAAAAACAACAAGAGAACACAAGACACTACGTTAAAGTTCAAAGAGAGAAAAGAAGTGCAAGAAAGGTTTCCTATTTTCTTTTCTCCATTGTTGAGTGGTCCGTATAAATTCTAAGGAAGAAGAAAGCTTCAAGTTGCTAGCGCCTTCAACAATATTCATCCAAAGCTGCTTCTACAACTTCTTCCTCGAGCTAAATTTGCCTACACAAATCTGTAAAGTGTAGTTTCATTTATTTCATTGTCTTGTTGTATAAATCTTGATTTAGCTTGGGTAGCTAAGATCAAGTATATGCAAAGTAGGGTGTGATTGGAGTGAGACTCATCACCTACTTTTGCATGTGAGTTGTTTATGCCCCCTAGAGCTAGAATCTAAAAGAGAACAAGTGACTCTAGTTGTATATGCCCCCTAGAGCTGGAATCTAGAAGAGAGCGGTGACTCTAAGTGTATTCGTGGAATACATAGTGGAACCCAAGTCACAACAGAGTGTGAGCTTGGAAGAGTGGAGTAGGGAAGGTTTGCCCGAACCACTATAAATCTTGTGCTATATTTCTTTTTACTGCTTTATCTTTATTGCTCTCTAGCTCTTTTCAAAAGGGGATTAATTACTCAAGGGGTTAAGTCTTTATTTACCAAAGATTTTTTAAAGAACTCAATTCACCCCTCCCCTCTTGGGTTTTGCCACTAACTCGGGACCAACAAGTAACACAACATATATATAAAAGTTCACATTTTTAAAATTTTTAATATATAATTTTTGAAATTTAAAAGAATTTTTTTTTTCATGTGCTAATATGGTACATGTTAAGAAGGATTCAAGAGGCTTGAATGAGATAGAGAAATATAAGCATGTAATAATGTTTATTAGGAATAGGGGTGCAACTTGGGTAGGGTACCCATGGGTACCCACCGACCCGACCCTAATTTGGGTAGGGTAGGGTAGAAAATATTACCCATAGCTATGGGTAGGGTACAAATTATTACCCGCCTTCTCAAATAGGGTACGGGTAGGGTAGATACGTTGGGTACCCAGAACCGACCCGCAGAGATACTTATATGGGTAATTAATTAGGTGCATAATTATATATGTATAATATTATTATATACTATGTATTATGCTTTGTCTTTGACATGTTATGTGCACACATATTTTAACAAAATTCAAATTTAAATGAATTTTGTACCTTGTAAAGTATAAATTTAAATGGATTTATATATACACTATTGACTTCCGAAAGACTCTTATAAATACGCTTGTGACTTATGATTATAGTATATTATTAGTTTTAATGATTGGGTCATGACGGTCTATATTTCATATTTTTATATAATAATATAAACAATAATATATGTACTTATGATTTTAAAATGTAAATGAGTATTATTTTACATTATTTATAATAACATAGAAATTTTTAAAAAATATTTTATTTGAGTATTAAAGGAACCGATTTGGAACCGAAACCGGAACCGACCCTATGGGTAATGGGTACGGTAGGGTATACTAGGAACCGAACCGACAAATGAGTAGAGTAGGGTAGGCTTTTTACAAATAGGGTATGGGTAGGGTAGACCACTACCCGTACTGAAACCGACCCGAGTTGCACCCCTAATTAGGAATGGAAAAAAGTTGTCTTTAGAATCTAATCCCATACACATCCCATGCATTCAATAATCTCGTATCATTTTGAAGATCCATAGACTTAGTTCACCATTAAGCTGCACTAGCTCTAAGTTGACCATTTATAAATTAGAAATTTATAAGATAAGAAGTCTGTAGCTATATACCTTATAAAAGAAATATTTATAAAAATTAGAGATTTTTGTAAATATGCCTACAAAGTTCAACCACTATTGTATCTGTATCCCTAAGTTTGCCGAAATTGCAAATATATTTATAAAGTTTGCATAAATTTGTAAACATGTCCCTTTCATTATGACACCATTAGATTTTTGTTGTAAAATGACAAAAATGCTATTTGAACCAAGTAATACAAGTGTAATGTTTTCAACTATTGTAAACAGATTTGCTATTTCATTATTATATATTTGCCTATATTATTAATTTAGATTGTTCTACAATTATGCTTGCAATATTTGTAAAAATTGCAAGTATAATATTTAGCTTGAAGGCCATTATCATCATTTTATAAAAAAATTTAACGACGTTATAATAGAAGGGACACATTTACAAATTTATGCAAACATGTGGATATATTTGCAATTTCAGCAAACATAAGGACATAGATGCAATATTGGTCAAACTTTTTATACATATTTGTAAAATTTCTAAAATATGGATTCTTCGTAAATCGTAAATTTTTTAGAGCTAATTTTAAACTCTTTAAGCTTTTTGGTCTTTGAAAGTGGGTACTACTAATAATATTTAAATACGTTCATTCAGGTTATTTGCAAATATACTCAAATAGTTTCACAAAGTTAAGATAACACTTACAAAGTTTCACTTAAATTGCATATAACCTTATCTTAAAGGCTAGAAGGTAACCAACAGTTAAGTGAAAATTATTATTCCAAAATTACCCTTCATTAATTTGCAAATATATCCCTCCTACTTTATCCAAAATTGTCGATATATCCACACAGTTTCACGAAATTAATATAACCTCCACATTGTTTAACAAAAATTATAGACATACTCATATAGTTTCACGAAATTAAGATAACCCTCACATAATTTTACTGAAATTGCATATAACCCTCATGAACTCACTTTTCCGTCAGCTATATTTTGGTGCACATACAAGAATGTTTGCCTTCTTTTAATTGATCAAAAACATTAAAATTTATTATAATTTTATTAAAATCATTCTAATGAGCTGTAAATATTTCAAGTTAATTTTAAGCCTATCTAGACTTTGATATAATATGTAATTAGTGTTTAACAATTGATGGATTCTAATATAAATTCAAATAATATTATTTTTGTCATTTTTTAAAAATTTAAACCTTATTAACTATAGTCGAAGGGAAAGTGGGCTCGTGGGGGTAATATGCAATTTCGGTGAAACTCTTTGGGTGTTATCTTAATTTCGTGAAACTGTGTGAGTATATCTACAATTTTAGTTAAATTATGTGGTGGCTATCTTAATTTCATGAAATTGTGTGGATACGTCTGCAATTTCAGTTAAATTATGTGGCTATATTTGCAAATTAAAGTAGGATAATTTTGGAGGGAAGTTTTCACTTAACGGTTCGTTACCTTTCAGCAGTCAATATAGGGGTTATATGCAATTTCAGTGAAATTTTGTGGCGGTTATCTTAATTTTATGAAACTGTGTAGGCATATCTGCAATTTTGCTCAAATTAAGTGGGTATATTTACAAATAACCCTTCTTTAGAGAGTTGTGGATGTCATTATCAACCGTCAGGAAGAAGGTAAAGTTTTTAGAAAATTCCAATATGTATATTTGAAATTTAATAATTAACTCCACAGTCCACAACCATTATATCATAATTTTTATTTATAAATGTTTGGAAATATATAAATAAATTCATCAAATTGCTCAATTAAATATCTCCAAAGTCGCCTGAAGAAGGTTAATGTGCCGGACATCATGATCATATAATTACTATTTATATGAAACTATAAACAATATAAATAAATTCAGTGAATTGATCAATTGATTAATGTGTGTTTAGGAAGTAATAAAACTTTTGGATCAAAATTTTTTGATATAAAAATTGTCAAATTGATTAAAAAAATAATGCGACATGATAGAGGTAATAATGAGGATAAAAAAAGAAAACTAAAATAGATAAACGAGTTATATGAGTAATTGTATAGAAATTATTAAAAAATAAGATAGTTGTATAAAAAGATGTAAAGAAATAATTTTAAAATACGATAGATATAGAGAGTCAAAAATTTTATATTCAAAAGTTTTAGTTTGAACAGTATTTGCTAAAAACACACATATCGTAAAGATTTTCAAAATTACTTTAAGAAGATTGACGTATTGGACTTGGCTTCATCTCTAGCCATAGCAAAGAGTTTTACTGATGAATGCTTTTACAGGCAATATCTTTTTCTCATCTCTAGCCATAGCAAAGACTTTTATTGATGAATGCTTTTACAGGCAATATCTTTTTCTTTTAGGTAGTGGAATGGTCTTTAATAAAGTGAAGGTGTCCGCATGTGGCCCTTGATTAAGGCATGCTTCATGTTTAAATAATAATAAAATGTGATTAGCTCTTTTTACTGAAAACTTACTCGTCGAGTCCATTGACTTGGAGTCAAATGGACGCGGCACAGCAATGCATGTGAGGATTAAGGGTGTATTTGGAAATTGATAGAAAATATCAAGTTAAAACTTTTCAATCTAAAACTTTTCACTTTCCATAATTATCATATTTTTTAATCATTTTTTCACATTTTCCTATACAACTACCCTATTTTTCAATCATTTCTACACAGCTATCTACATAACTGACCCGTCTATTTTAATTTTATCATCTTTACTACTCATCATTATCTCTATCATATCACATCATTTAACAACTTTTACTCCATAAAACTTTTCATCAAAAGTTTTATTGATTACTAAACATACACTGAAATTATTTGACGGAGTGCCTTTGGTAATCTATGAACATTTTTATTTGAAATATATAGGAGTTATTTAGGATTTCCGAGTTTTTCTAGATTTTTCAATTCAATAAGTGCCAATAAAAAGTTCAATGGGTTGACGAACAAACCGGCAGAATATTCACCTTGATTATTTCTTTTTTTCACAAGGAAAACAATCGAAGTAATAATAATTGAAAATCCTTAGGTAAAAGTCTTAAATTTTTACTAAGATGATTTTAATAATTTAGGGTAAAAAAAAGTTCCTCGAATTATTTTTATAAATATTCAGAGATAATATTTTAATCTAAATTTAAATAAAAAATATTTTAATTCGATATATCTAACCACTATTTGAAGGAAGCGTAAAATTAAAGAGTTTGTGAATTGCAAGCTCAATAATGTGAGACTTAACACCGCATATATTATTGGCAAAGAAAAAGTAAACACGTGTTTTAAAATGATTGAACATAATTTTGTGAAGGGAAAATTTTTATTATCTCCGTAATGTTTGCATCTAATTCTTAATATAACCATAATATTTTATAAATTCCTCAAATACCCATATAACTTTGTCCTAATTTATATCAAACTCATACCATCAATACAACCAATATCTAACCACAAAAAAGGCTATTTTATTTATCTATATTTTTCTAATTGAATTGACTCAACCTTAGTATTGACTTACTTGAATCTTTTAATGCCACATATTGAGGTTTTTTTTCTAAGAACAAATTGAGGATTTACTATCATTAAGAAGTGTATATTATGGTGGAATCATTTCAATAAGTAAATTTTAGATGAGCAAAACTGCTTTTCAGTAGTGTAGATAATAGCTATTTGTGACATTGTTAACAGCATAAATATGAAAAAAATTTAGGATAAAATATTATAAGCATGAAAGGAATTTGAGAAACATTATAGATATATTATGACAGGCAACCGTACCGTTGTGGACTAAGAGAAATTTTCCTTTTATAAATAATAAAATAAAAATCTAATTTATGTACCAATCACAAAAACGTGAGCTCACGGTTTCGAAATACACCCTTGGCATGTGGTAGTGAAGCGTTTTATAAAGAAGTTTTCTCCAGTTGTAGGGGTTTTACAATTTCTCCAATTGTGAAGTTTTCAAATGTAAAATTCTTTACATGTGAGGGTCATGAATATACATGATTGTAATATTAGTTGTTACGTTATATAAATCCCAATAAGAAAACACCTTCTAGAAGATGATAGGTTTTTTTTTTTTTTTTCTATAAAAAAATGACAGTTTTTTCCTCCCTCCATGTGATGAAAATGATATAAAATGGAGATTCAGTTAAAATGCTAAATATTTTAAAACTTAGTTGTTGTCATCTAAGTGGCTCTGTACATCCACTTTTTTAAAATCCTGATCACGCGAGCATGACCAAGGTAACACATCTAGAAATCAAATAATAAATAAAATTTATAAATGGATAATAAATTATTAGATAAATTTGATAGAGAATTAGTTAAGATGAAGAATTTAGGTTGTAGCATTTTATTAGAGAAATTACACACTATCTACCATATATTAAATAAAAATTATAAATTTATACATTTATTTTATAAAATTTTAAAAATAAAAAAGTTAAATTTATTTAGACTTGGTTAGATTCAATTGCACTTCATTGGGCTTAGTTAGATTCTGTTAAACTTAGACTTTGCTATCTCTTGTTAAATCCTAAAATTACCATCCAAACTATATAATTTTGATGTAAAAGACGTTGGACGTCGATCCGGTGCACCTGGGGTCATTGGAACTTTAGTGCAACTCATGCAACGGACCATCAAGGTGTATTTTTATTTTTTATTAAATTGTTAAACTATGTGTATCTAATCTATAGATCAAATTTTATCATTTTTAAAAATGTGTATATAAATTTAAATATTTAAACACAGTAATTATGGTTTTTTCAAGAATAATTTTCAAATACGCCCACTTAATTTGACCATAATTGCAAATACACCCACATAGTTTCAAAAATTATAAATTAACCCATATAGTTTTAACATAACTGTAAATGTACCTATATCGTTATGATGTCATTATTGCATGGCTACACCAATACAACATGAGTATATTTGCAAAGGTTTGCAAACTATGTAGGTATATTTGCAAAAATAAAATATACTTACTTAATTTTTTAAATTACAAATATACTCACATTGTTTGCAAACCTTTGCAAAAGATATACTTATGTTGTGACAATGCATTAACGACATCATAATGGCGTAAGTATATTTATAATTATGGTCAAACTATGTAAGGGTAATTTGCAAATTTTAAAAACTATGTGGGCATATTGCAATTATGATCAAACTATGTGAGTATATTTACAAATTACCCTATTTTCAACCCTATTAATGATTATAATATCTTTAGGTTTAAAAATTCAAAATAAATATGTACAAATATCTAAAAATTGCAAACCTTAATTTATAGGTTAAATACACATAGACTAATAAGTTTATAATTAAACAAAAATAAATAAAAATGGTTCCTTGCACCATGCATATTGAAGTTCCCAGGATGCATTTGGTATGACCTCTTCATGAGCCAAAAAATATATGGGTTGCTATTTGCTGCACATGGTTATACTTTGGGTGAACCTAGCTCAAGTGCACTCCTGTGCATGACCTTTTTTTAAATTTTAAATTTTTTGAAATTATATGTGGGCATCATGGATATCTCATATATACATATATATAATTTTATATTTTTCATATTTTTAAGTTTTTTATTTTGAATTTTAAAAACTGAAAACATGTAAAAATTATATATATAAGACATTCATGCTTGGGCACATATAAATATAGAAAAATTTTTAAAATAAAAATGTATTACTTATTGCACTGGTTGCGTGAGAGTGATGGATCATTTCTCAAATTATATTATACGTGTTAAGTGACCATTATCATATCACAATAAAAAAAGTTAGATTTTGCTTAACCTTAGATAAGCTTGATTAGATTCCATTGGATTCAGTTAGAATTAGTTAGGTTGGGTTAGATTTGATTCGACTTAGTTAGATTCATTTAGACTTGATTAATTTTTTTAATCCCTAAAATTAACATCAAAACTATTTTACATAAAAATGACCTTTCCAAGAGCCAAAGAATGTATTTTGTGTTAAAAATAGTTATTATATCAAATTAAAATATTAGGTGGGTAAGGTTTGGTTAAATTTGTTTAAACTTGTTAGACATATTTATTTTCAAATGGAGTTGTAGAATTGGTTACATTTGGTTCGATTCCACAAATTTTAAAAATTAAAGGTTTCTATAAATTAGAAAAATTAATATATACTGTTTGTTACATACGGAAGTGTCTCTTTTATATGTACTTTAATTAAGAAAATAAATGCTAGATACATAAAAAATTTTAAATCTTACCAAAAGCATTAAACTCTTATATTAAATTAATATTTTCCTCCATAAATATTTTCTAAAAAATTAATTAGTAAAAAATTACTCCTTTATAATTTTTATTTCATGATCTAAGAATGAAATAGATTAGATTTTTCTATACAGCGAAGATATATTTCTCAAAGTATACATGTACTCATATTCTTAAGGGAAATGTGCTAATGAAAATGTTTTTATTTTTATGTAAATTGCAAATGGGGACAATATGGTAATTTCATACATTGTGAGTATGATTAGAGGTGAAGTGTTAGTATGGGTAGGTGAGATGACTCATAGTAAATTGTGGTGCATTTTTTTTTTATAGTAGGCCATATGCTTTTAATAAAATGGTATTGATCATGGAGGATTTGAGACATCTGACATGTAACATAATCATCCTAAATAATAATAAATAATGTATACTCAAAATTTGGAACAATAAATTAGATTTGTTAAAAATATAATTAAATGAATGAAGTAATTTAGCTTGTTCTACTAATTTTACAGATTTCATGGATTTTACATATTTTATGAATTTGACAGATTTTATACAATTCATGAGGGTGATGAGTTGTATAGGTTATTTATTTTTGTTTTGGGACCGATTTCCCTACAAACATTTCTATGCTGCTTAAACGTGAAAAAAGCCATATCTACCGTTCATTCCAAATGTGTGGCTGAGATTGATAGGGACAAAATGGGAATGTTAATATTTTATACACGCATGTATGCGGATGTTGTGGATGATAAGAACTGAAAGAAGACGACTGACAACAAAATTAAGATAAGAATAGTGACCTTAAATAATTATAATTGATAAACATATATTTTATGATGTAGGAAGACGGTGCCGCCTAAGGAGAATAAGGGAAAGCAAATGGTGATGGATGCACCACTTCCTCAGTTAAAATATAGGATCTGTAGGTTCGTAAGAGGCGAATTAGTTGATGGACGCATACTAGAATCCCAAGGCAGTGAGGATTCTTCTTTAGCACCCACAAATGGCCACTATAATGAAGCTTTAGGGGAAAATAACAACCTTAGAAATGATGCTGCTGAGACATCAAATGCAGAACAAGCACAAGGGACCACAAACCTTAATGCTCAAGTGATGAATGCAGTACTAAGAGCATTGTAAACTACGGAGCGAATGGTAGCCCAACAGGTTCTAGAAAACCTTTTAGCTAGGGAAGATGCATCAAGGGATATTAGAGAAGCTGATATCCATAGAAGAGTTATGAATGATTTTCTAAACATGTAATCCTCATTTTATCAAGGTGTTAAAGTATGGATAGAAGAATTCGAGAAGATCTTTGATTTGTTCCAATGCAGTGAGTAGCAAAAGGTTTGATTTGCCACTCATATGTGAAAGGGTAATTCAGTTAAGTGGTGAAATATACTAAAATTAAATATTCTTACTTGACAACAAATGAACTGGGAGGATTTTCTCTTGCATTTCAATGGGGCATACTCATACTATTCTGAGTCTATTAGATAACAAAAGTTGGAGTTTTGAGCAATTATATTGTGGGAAATCATCAATGACGGACTATGCAACAAAATTCATTGCATTATCTAAATTTGCTCCAAGGGTGCTGACAAACCTTGCCCTTAAAATCCATGAATTTGGAATGAGGTTACGCCCTTTTATACGACAGCAGTTAGTCAACCACTATTTTCATCAATATTCTAATATTGTAAATTGCGCAAGAATGGTGTAGATGGAAGATAATGCAATTTGATCTTTTTGCTAAGGAAAAAGGCATGGTGACTCTAAATACACAATATGATGAAAGAAATGTGGAAAAGAAGTTATTATGTCCCTCATGCCTTACTTGTGGTAAAAATCATATAGGAGAATGTTGGAAACCATTGGTGAAGTGCTTGAAGTATGGAAAAATTGGTCATTTATTGTAGGAGTGCATAGGAAAGATCACATGCTATAAAAGTGGACAGGCTGGGCATCGAGCAAAAGACTGTCTACAAAAAGTTGAAAGCAAGTAAACCGTGGAAAGACAAACATTACAAATAAGGCTACCAGCACCACTGATTTATGGCCCAAAACAGCAAAGGTAGAGGACGAATGCTAGGGTGCATACTATGACTAATGTAGAAGTCCAGACTTCTTATAATGATGTTCTTATTAGTACATTACTTATTCACTCTTATCCTGTCAAAGTGTTATTTGATTCTGGTGCTACGCATTCTTTTATTTCTTATGCATTTGCTGCAAAATATACAATAACAAATGAAAGCATGAATATGATTGTGAATGTGGAATCTATAGTATATAGACTAGAAAAAACATATATAATTTGTAAATCCTACTGACTAGTTGCGTATATGTCTAAATAAAATGCTCATTTTAACGCAAGTATACGTGTCGATCAAGTAATAAAGAGTGAGTAGAGTATCGTTCCCACAAGGATTGTGTTAAACAAATTAGAACCTTAAATCTCAATTGTCTAAGTGAATTGGTGAAGTAATGAGAGTTTTTTTTTAAAGAATTGAATTAAACAAAACTAAGAAAGCAATAAATGACCAAAGTGGGGTGGATATTGCTGAGATTTCCTTAAGATGATTAAGATAGATGGGAATATGAATTCATTGAATAATAGCTATATCATTTGGCCCCATGTAAGTAGTTGTGCAGAAATTACTAATCTAGGTTCATTCATATTCATATATGTCTTCCAACACATAGAAAACTAACCAAGTTTTAGCTATGTGTTATGTTCCCATGCACACAAGTAAAATAAAGTTGATAACCACATAACCTGATCAAGATTACACAAGGTTAATAGGTATATTCCTATCCATATTAACATCCAACACAGACAAGAACTGGGAAACCTGTGCCTTATATATGGATCTTATTCAAATCTCATTTTTCAAGCATGAATCTAAATATTCGATCAATCCACAAGGTTGCAAAGCTTGTACATGCATTAAGCGTAATCTCAAGCAACACAAGTCACAGCGCAATTGTGTTATCATTTCAAGTATAAGAAAATTAAATAACATATGCTATGAGTTCAGATCCTACATAGCTCCCACCATAGAAAGGTTCAGCCCATAAACATAACTTCAATTCTCATTAAAATCAAGTTCAAGCAAGGAGAATAACAAATATGAAGAGATAGATGAGAAGAGAAGATGAAACTCAATAGATTTGCAATGATAGCTTGGATCTCCACTTGCTCTTCTCTCCTTCCTTAAACCTTTGGTTTCCTCCTTTTTCTCTACAGCAGCCATGACCCTCTCTCCATCTTCTCCCATAACAAACCCTAAGAGATATATTTATATTTATATTTATATCCCTCTAAAAGCAGCACGAGACACGTGCTAAAATTTGTTCGTGTGGGGTTTGGCGCCGCGGCGACACTTGGTTGGTGCCTAGGTGCCAACTCTCTAGAAGCTTTGCCGACTTAGGGATTCTGAGTTGTTCTTCTAAGGTGATGGGTTGGCGCCTGGGCGCCAAGTCCTTTCAAGCGTTTCATCGTGTGAGGTGCTGGAACATCCGTCTAGGCAGTGGTTGGGCGTCAGCCTACTCGCTTCTTGTCTTTACTGGTTGTTCATCTTGAGTCCCTTGCACACGGATAGTTTCCCGTCCTTCTTGCAAAATTAACTAAAACTAAATAAATGAACTATTAATGTATATTTTATACTAAAAATGCATAAAAACTAAATATTATTCCTGAAATGCAAAGTGAGTGAAAAGTAATTTAAATGGATATAAACTAACCACATTCTCTTTGACTAACATGCAAAACTGGTCTGAAATGGGTCATAATAACTCGTATTTTTACGAGTTATCACACCCCCAAATTTAAATGTTGCTAGTCCTCGAGAAACACATAAAAATACAAATGTATGCAATTATTATACGTTAAAATCAAGCCTACGTTTAACCCTTATCAATGCAATGATATCTCTCATCTTGACAATGCACAAGATAATAATAAATTGAAATCACTCACGAACCCCTGTTAAGATCAAGCCAAGATGTCATTCTTAATATGAAAATCAAACTTCATGCAAATGATATCCATAAGTAGTTAAAAGTTATAGTTCAACCTTGCTAACCGTTCTCTTGGTAAAAAAGACTTCTCAGGACAGATGTAATACAAATAAATATGCTCAAAGTAAATCTATCATCTCAAAAGGACATAGTATTCATCCGTCTATTTTACTTGGCCTAGACTTACAAAATTGTATAATTAGTTCCTCTAAACTTATTACTTTGACTCGCCTCACCATATTTCAGTATATCTAGAGAATTTTCTATAAATCGCTATTACTGTGGCTTTCCCTTACCTTTTGACACGAACCTTGACATTTGTAGATGTCAAGTCCCGATTACTCAACTTTAGTCAGTTATCCCCTTCATTATTTATTGCAAAATCTTATTAGGAGGAATATATTAAGCCCATTTACTATGTACCTGCATTTTTCAACCTTAAGTCTCAAGTAAAAAGATGAATTACACTATGAATCAATGAGACAATATATTTACTTTAAAGCATAAGGTTGAAAAGAACATATATATATAAGCTCAACAATGGGGAATAAAGATTGCAAAAGATATATCATTAAAGCATGATTAGGCACAAGCATTTATATTACACAAAAATTTACCTTAATCATTTCAATAGAACATATTGGCAAGTACATGAACTATAAAATTCAACTGCTTAACTGATCATATCATTCATATGTCATTTGAAATTAACACACTCTTAATTAATGCATTATCATGGCTCAAAATTTTCATGAATGTTGATTTCAATTTAAAGTTTTCTTGAATATTGCAAGTATTCCTTAAGATAAATTGCAATTAACTGATTATCACAGGAAAGATTTTAAATGCAATGCAACCTAACACACATATATAATATAGCCATATAAATGCAATGCATGACTAGAAACACAATAGAACAAAGCACTCACCCCAAACTTGAGGGATGCATTGTCCTCAATGCATATAAACTAAAAAAAATGCAAACGACAATGATATGGAGATCCACATGCAGATATATGCAAATCAAAATGAAAAACTAAGGAAAAGAAAAGGAAAGAAAAGGAACTAATGACTCCCTTGGTCATTGGGATGGAAAGGATGTTCATCGTCTCCATTGCATTCTTCTCCTTCTTCTTCTACTGATTGAAAATGTGCATTGGCTGCCTTCATAATATTTAATACAGGATGATAAATGAGGCATCCAACATCAAATAACTTGCAAGCAAGGATAATGTATGACAAGAGAGCTCGATTGAGAGTGATGTCATAAATAAGAAGAATGAAGAAATCGAGCAGCATAATATTGAAAAGTGTAGTACAAGCCAAATATCAAGGACTCAAATATATTCCATAGAAGCTCTTCTCAGACAATCCAACTCAAGTTTCAAGCTATGTGATTGATACCACAAATGCAGTCCATAAACTCCTCCCCCACTATTTAAAACTCTTAGCCACAACAAAATAATGGAACCGCTTGAATCAAAAAGTTGCCCATAGAAGCACATCCACATGCCTGTAAATATATGAAAAATGCAAACCACCCACTTGTACACCTTTTACTTAAAGTAATAAAACAGGTGATTCACTAAAAGCAGTAAAAAAAATTACGTAGAACTTCAACGTCCCAAATATGAAAAAATAGATGATTTTGATATTGAAAATGATATCAACTAAGCAAACCATGGTTTTCATCTCGACGGGCTCAAAAAATGTTGTCCGTTGATATGTGGTAGCTCCCATAACTCCTCCAGGATCAAAAGTTATGGCCAGTTGAAGTTGGCATACTGAAAAATCGTGTTTTACTGTTTTTTATGCTGGATGGGGGAACGGTGCTGGGGCACCAAAAATTGAGGCTGGGGCACTGACTTGCTGAATCAAAAGTTGCAACATGTTGTCTCCTTGAAAAAAGGTGGCGCCGGGGCACCGAATCATGGCGCAGGGCGCCGCTTCACTGATCCCAATTTGCTGCAACCTATTCTTTTACGAAAACTTAGCGCCAGGGAGCCAAAAATGGAGGTCGAAGCCTCACTCTAACTGCTTTTCTTGTCTTAATACTGCTTTCCAAGGCTATGCATTGATCAATTAAGTCATGCCGCACCTAAATTTCAGGAAGACAAATTAGAGCATGTTAATATGATAATTTTCAACTTTCTCCACTATACCAACCTTTATTTCTTCATCGATTTTCTCTTTCACTTCCTGGCTTTCCATTGGCTCGGCCAATTGTTCAAGTATGAATTGAGGGGAAAATTTTCTGCTGTATAAATGTATATATCTTCTTTGATGCTTGTACGGACTTTGTAGGCCTCACTCAATATAGTTTCCTTTGAGTCCTCCTCAATATTAGTTGAAGAAAATTCTTGATGCCTACTTTAGATTGCAGTAGCCAATTGCTCCACCTGCTTTTTCATGTTCATGTTAAATTCCATTTGGCTCTTCATGAATTGCATGAACATGCCCTCCAAAGATGACGTGCTTTCAGGTGGTGATGGCTCCCCTACTTGATATGCTTGAAATCCTATCGGCATCATATTTTCTGATTGCGGGTCTCCATAGTTGTCCCGTGCATCATTTGAATGATCAAGATGACCCATAATTACTGAGTAATACATGCATTGATTTAATAAATGTCCCTTGCCCCCACACAAATCATAGTAAGTTAAATAAAAATTATCCACATCCTGCATTTGATTGTCAAAACCTGCAAATTGAGTTGGAGGTGCCCATATATTATCATACTCATGGAAACCCATTGTGCTTAGTATTAAAAATTCTGCATTTAGCTAGTGGTAAGCATTTGAAGCCATTGAAAATTGTAATAAAAAGACCCTGAAATAAACTTCTGTCAAAAGCAAAGAAAGAAAAGAAAAAACTATGTATAATATATACACATTTATAAAAGACAACTGAAATTGTCAGGTTCTAAGTTTAAAGCACAAATCCCTGGCAACAACGCTAAAAAGTTGACAAGCTGTGTATATGTCTAATTAAAAAGCTCATTTTAACGTAAGTATATGTGTCGATCAAGTAATAAAGAGTACATAGAGTATTATTTCCATGAGGATTGTTTTAAACGGATTAACACTTTAAATCTCAATTGTCTAAGTGAATTGGTAAAGTAATGAGAGTTTATTTTTAAAGAATTAAATTAAACTAAACTAAGAAAGCAGTAAATGATCAAAGTGGGGTGGATATTGCTGAGATTGCCTTAAGATGATTAAGATAGATGAGAATATGAATTCATTGAATCATAGCTATGTCATTTGGTCTCATTTAAGTTAGTTGTGCAGAGATTACTAATTTAGGTTCATTCATATTCATATATGTCTTCTAACACATACAAAACCAACCAAGTTTTAGCTATGTGCTATGTTCCCATGCACATAAGTAAAATAAGGTTGATAACCACATAACCTTATCAGGATTACACAAGGTTAATAGGTATATTCCTATCCATATTAACATCCAATATGGACATGAGCTGGAAAACCTGTGCCTTCTATATGGATATTATTCAAATCCCACTTTTCCAAGCATGAATCTGAATATTCGATCAATCCACAAGGTCACAAAGCTTGTAAACACATTAAGCATGATATATAAGAATAATCTCAAGCAACACAAGTCACAGCGCAACTGTGTTATCATTTCAAGTAGAAGAAAATGAAATAACATAGGCTATGAGTTCAAATCCTACATATCTTCCACCAAAGAAAGGTTCAGCCCATAAACATGACTTCAATTCTCATTAAAATCAAGTTCAAGCAAGGAGAATAACAAACAGAAAGAGATATATGAGAAGAGGAGATGAAACTCAATGGATTTGCTCTATTTGGTTTCCTTGAACCTTTGGTTTCCTCTCTTTTCTCCACAGCAGCCACGACCCTCTCCCATCTTCTCCTATAAGAAACCCTAAGAGATATATTTATATCCCTCTAAACGCAGCATGAGACACGTGCTAAAATTTATTCGTGTGGGGTTTGGCACTGTGGTGCTAACTCTCTAGAAGCTTTTGCCGACTTAGGGATTCTGGGTTGTTCTTGTGAGGTGGTGGGTTGGCGCCTAGGCACCCCAAGTTGGAACCTAGGCACCAAGTCCCTAGAAGCTTTTCATCTTGTGAGGTGCTGGAACATCCGTATAAAGGTGTAGGTTGGCGCCTGGGCGCCAGCCTACTTGCTTCTTCACTTTGCTGGTTGTTCATCCCAACTCCTTTGCACGCGGATAGTTGCCCGTCCTTCCTGCGAAATCAATTGAAACTAAATAAATGAACTATTAATGCCTATTTTATACTAAAAATATATAAAAACTACAAATTATTCCTGAAATGCAAAGTGAGTGAAAACTAAGCTAAATGGATGCAAACTAACTATATTCTCTTAGACTAACATGCAAAATTGGTCTGAAATGGGTCATAATAACTTCTATTTTATGAGTTATCACATACTCAATCAAAATATGAGAAATAAATTTAGAAATAGACTCGATATTGTTACCTATGTATGATTTCAATGTGATATTAGGGATGGATTAGTTATCTAAGTGAAAGACAATAATCGATTGTGGTAATCAAAAAATTATTTTTAAAATGTCGAACTGACAGAAGTGGTAGTAAATAAATCTCAGCAAGTCAAAATTATTTTTACCATGAAGGTTGTAAAGTCGATAAACAAAGGATGTCAAGCATATTTAGCTTTGATAGTTGATATAAACAAATAGACTTCATCTCTTAAAGGGCTGATGATAGTGAAAGAATTTTTTAATATTTTTCCTGTTGAGTTGCCCCCTCAGAGAGATAGAATTTATAGATATATTATCTAGAATATTTTCAATTTCTAATCAACCTTACAGAATGGCCCCAACAGAAATGATAGAATTAAAAATACAACCGCAAGAATAGTTAAATAAAAGTTTTATACGACCAAGTGGACAGTATTATTTTTGAAAAAGAAAATCAGCAGCTTGAGATTATGCATTAACTATAGAGAACTGAATAAGATAACTAAAAAAATTAAGTACATTTTATCTTGAATAGATGATTTGTTTGATTTACAATCAGGATATCATCAATTGTGGATTGAAGAAGTATGAGTTTTGGATGTATAGTGTTTCTTTTTGGGGTATATTGTCACAGTAGAGGGTATTATGGTGGATCTCGCTAAGGTAGAGATAGTGGTGAATTGGTCAAGGCCGACAAATGTTACAAAGATACATAGCTTTCTTGGTCCTGCAGAGTATTATTGCAGATTTGTGGAAAAGTTCTCTTGGATACATACTCCTTGCACAATGTTAATAAGAAAGGAAGTGAAATTTCAATGGGTTAATGATTGTGAAGCTAGTTTTTAAGAACTTAAGAAAAGGTTGGTGAAGGCACCGGTTTTTGCCACCCTTACGAATGGTGGAGGATTTGTTATTTACAGTGATGTTTCTCAAAAGGACCTTAGATGTGTATTAATGCAGCATGGGATGGTGATTGCATATGTTTCTTGATAGTTTAAACCTTATGAAAGGAATTATTCGACTCATGGTTTAAAGCTAGCCGCAGTAGTGTTTGCATTGAAAATTTAGAAGCATTATCCTTATGGGGAACAATGTAATGTTTACATAGATTACTAAAATTTAAAATATATTTTTACTCAAAAAGAGTTAAATATGAGGCAAAAGAGATGGTTGAAATTATTGAAAGATTATGATTTGAATATCCAGTATCATCTGGAAAAGGCAAGTATTGTAGTCGATGCTTTAAGTAGGAAGTCAAATAGCAATTTAGCTACTTTAATTACATATCAGAAAGAGTTAGTTCATGACATGTGCAGATTGTCATTAGAAGTTTGTCTCAAAGAGTCAATGTATTAATTATATTAAATGCAAGTGAAACATTCTCTATTTGAATAGATCAAAGAAGAACAAGGAACAGATGAACAAATCTGAAAGATAAAACAAAAATGATAGAAGGGGTTATAGAAGAATTTATAATTGATGATAAGGGCACTCGCAGATATAAAGGGAGGCTATGCGTACTCAATGCAGCTGAACTATATGGGCCTGGCCCATTTTAAAAAATTAATATATGCTGCTGCATGTGGTGCATATGCAGAACATCAAATAATATTGAGGGGTGTAAGAGAGAGTTCGAACGGATGCTCGAACAGAACAGAAAGAAAAAAAAACGGAAGAGAAAGAGAAGAAGAGGAAGAAAGGAAGAGGAGGAGAAGGAAGAAGAAGGAGAGGAAAGAGAGGAGAGGAACCTTACCAACGTCGTTGCCAAGCTGCTGTCCACACAACCACCGCCAGGTCGCCGGACGTAAGGAATGAATAGTCTCTTTGTTGTGTTTTTCTAATTTTCGCCCAAATCATACAATAAACATAGAGATTTTGTTAAAATACCTTAGATAAACATGTATGGAAGTAAATTACACCAATTTGAGTAGTAGATTTGGTTATTTAGGGATCGAAGAGTTGAAATTGATAAAATTTTGATTTTTATACCCAAAAATAGCAAGAAAATCATGAGACTTTTGATAAATTCGTGAATAAGAGGATATTTGGAACCCAAGTCATGAAAATGAAAGGCTAAAATCAAACCAAGTGTAAAATAAAAAATTCAAGAGTGATGTATCCAAATTTTTTTGTTCCAAATTATGATATAATAGTAGCGAATGCTATTAGGATGTATTAATTATAGATTAATATGCCCAATTTTAGGTAAAAAGGAGAAAAATTAGAATTTTTCATGACCCGTGAAAATTGGGCAGCCCAAAAAATGTGAGTTTAAATATGGGGCTTTTAGAGTATTTGATTTAAACATTATTTATGGATAAATTTTAAAATGTTTGGAGTGTTGAAAATATAAAAATAAATTAAAATAAAAATTATGAAGATATTATGCTAACTTATAGGAATGGTACGGGTGTCAAAAATTTATGTAAAATGAGTAAGTAACTGATTCACATAGTATAAGAATGATTAGAGAGATTTTAATATACCTAATATATCTTAAGGGGAGTAAATGCCCTTAAATGGTCTATATATTTATTTAGAATGCAAATACATGGTGATTTAGTGAATGTTTAACTAAATTGTTAATTTTGATAGGAAAAAGAAAAGAGAAAGTGCAAGACACAGCTTGAGACTCTAAAGTAAACAAGCTTTTTTTAAAAATTCAATGAATTATTATGATAAAATTTCTATTTTTGTTACTTATTTTGATAAAGAATGTTTGCAACAAATGTTCGTATTACGCTTTTATGTGTTTCCTTAGAAATATGCGCAAATCAAGTCATTTTTCATAGTTATTCTAATTAAATTTACACAAACATTAAGAAAATCTTTGGGAATGACCACTACCCTATTTTCCTTTATTTATGCATATATATTTATGTTGATAAGGCATGCTTTTGAACTTGATCTTCGGAAATGAACCACTTTTATGATTAGCAGAGTGAACTTCTTTTTATGACATAAATGCACTTGACCATTTGTGTGAAAGTAATTCATGCATGAAAATGAATATAAGGTTTCGCCAAGGTTGTAATTGGACAAGTTATCCGTCATTGATATTGCCTAGTTGGTGCGTCCGACGTATGAGTGTGGGTGATCACTTGATAAGTATCATCTGCCAAAGAGAAATTATGTCATCAAATGATGCATACTGTGATTGCATTTCATTCTCATGCATATATTATGTTTTATGGAAGTTTTCATGTTCTTTCCCTTTAAATAATGCTTTCTTATTGGGTTTCTTGAACTCACCAATTTTATTAAACAGTTGCAAAGTATTTTGATTTCAAGAGCTATGGAGACTTCATTAGGTAGAAGAGCAGTGAGGTGAAGAGCCATATAAGGCTCTTGCGTATCTTTCAGCATGTCTTGTAATAAGAGAAACTTTAGAAGTGCTAGATTTTCTTTTATTTTTTGAGATGTGTATATGACCTATATATATAATTTGTGTGTATGGCGTGAAAGATATTTGTAGTATTAATTCATTTATATTGTGTAAATTATATTGATGTATGTATGGTATAAGATGAAGAATATTGGAGTATGGGTGTTAGGTGTGGTTATCATGAATTTGTGAAGAAAATGAGGTGTTTGTGGTTATGATGAAGTGTTATAGGTTATTTCTTGATGTAAAGAATTATATGTCGAATGTTTTTATTTAGGAAATGTCTTAGTTATAGATGAGATGCCGCCGAAATTTTTATAGATATATATAAATTTAGATCACTTTATTCTTGTTTGGTGTATAAATGTAGATTAGGTTATGGACTTCACCACTTTTCAAAAGATTTCCTGGCATGAAATCCTATGAAAAACTTAAGTATAAATATGTCATTGGTTGGGGGCGCTACAAGAACTGAGAGGATAAATTTTAGAAAAAGCTCATTATTCATCCTATACAATACACGCGGGGAGTACAAAGATGTATAAAGATTTTTAAAAAAAATTTAGTGGTGGGTATGAGGAGAATGATAGTAGAGTTTGTTGCAACATGCTTAACATATCAGCAGGTCAAAGCTGAACATCAAAAACCTGTAGGATTATTGCAACAAATTGAAATAGAAGAATGGAAATGGGATGAAGTCAATACGGATTTTATTGAGAGATTACCCAGCACTGTTACAGAAAATAATTTTATTTAGGTAATCATGGATAGGTAAACAAAGGTCACACATTTCTTACGAATAAAGTATAATTATTCTGAAGAAAAGTTAGCCAACTTATATCATAAAGAGATAGTTTGGTTACATAGAATTCCTAAGACAATTATTTCCGACGGAGATACTATATTTATTTTCAAGTTCTGGTGCAGTTTACGTCAAACAAGGGAGACAAGATTAAAATTTAGCACAACATTTCATCTGCAAACATATGGGCAAACTGAGCAAGTAAACCAAGTAATTGAGGATATGTTAAAGATGTATATAATAAGTTTTGAAAATGGTTGAGATAAATATATGACTTTGTTAGAATTTGCATATAATAATAGTTATCAAGGTAGTATTAAAATATCTCCTTATGAAGCTCCGCATGGAAAACCTTGCAGAGCACTATTGAATTCGGATGAAGTTAGAGAATGAAGGATGATTGGACTAGATATTGTGCAAGAGACTACAGATAAAGTGAAGCTAATCAAAGAAAGATTACTTACTACCCAAAGTAGAGAAAAATTTATACAGATAAAAAACGGTGAAATTTAGAATTTTTTATAAGTGATAAAGTATTTGTAAAAGTATCACTTATGGAAAGGGTGATGAGGTTTAGTAAAAAGAGAAAGCTCAATCCTTGTTATATCGGACCATATGAAATTTTAGAGAAAGTTGGAACAATAGTTTATCGAATAGCACTATCACCCTCATTCACTGTAGTACATAACGTGTTCTATATTTCTATGTTGAAAAAATACGTGTCAAATCTTTCCCATATATTGACAATATATCAACTACTAATTTTGGATAAGTTAATATATGAAGAAAACCCAATTAGGATATTAGATTTCAAGGAGCAACATTTACGGAACAAATTAATAGTATATATTAAAGTACAATGGAGTAATCATGAAGAATCAGAAGCCACTTGGGAACTTGAAGATGATATCAAACAAAAATATCCATACTTACTTGATTAAATTTCGAGGATGAAAATTATTTTTAGGAGAGGGATGATGTAATAGTTGTAAATAATAATAATATAATATAATAAAATTTACGAACATTAATAGAGAGCGCTGGTGAATGCGTGTTGGCAAGCAACAACGTGCTCTTTTAAAGAATGCGGGGGCAGAGAAAACACACAGAAGGAAAGACATGAAGACTATCGAGTTGAGATTTACAAGAAATCTTACAATATTTTCATATCTGATCCAGTAAATCCCTCCGTAGGTACGCCAATTAGGTAAGTGAGAATTTATACGATTAATTATTGGGAATAGATGAGAATTTTTACTTTTTATAATTCATCAAATTTTTTTCGAACTCTATAGATTTGCTAGAATTACGAAAAAATGGTACTAGACGAACCAATATTAAATAAGAAACTCAAATATGTGCCCTAAGAAAAAATCCGAGCTTGTTCGGGCAATTTCTACAACTATCGAAGATCAAAAGAAAATGGAATAGTGACTAGAGAAAGGGAAAGAAGAAAGAGACTATAGCAATTTCGACTTTTTGATGAAAATTTTACAGAAAACACTCATGAATTTATGATTTTGCAAAAAGGTACCTATTTTGAAGAAATCATAGAAAAATCCAAATCTTGCTAAAATATTTATAGGAGATTTTTTAAAAAATTATTACATAATACTCTCTTGACTTGTGAAAGAATTTCATTAGAAAAGTTTTCAAAAAAATTAAAAAAGCCCCTTTTGAATGAAAAAGTTGGCAAAATGCCTTATATTAGCTAGGAATTCATAGAATAAATAGAAAAATGTAATTTCGACTAAATAAAATTATGAAATATTTTGGAGAGGTCATAAATGAAAATTTAAATAATATTTATGAAAATAATAAGATGAAATAATAAACATATTGTGCTGAAATTAGAAAGAGAAATTTGATGCTACTTCAAGAGATTGAAAAAGGAGTTTAAAGCCTTCTTAAAGGTAAGTAAATTTTTACTAAATCATGACTTTAAAAAAAATATTGCATTAAATATTATGATTTGCTATGAAGTGTGATTATTTACTAAGTTTGGAATTTTCTTTCAAGTTGGTTTATTTAAGCATGAGCATGATTACTTTAAAATATTCTTAATCATGTTAATCAATAAATTTAAGTGTTGCATTGATAATGCATGATCATAATTCATACTTGGGCTTGCCGTCAAATAGTAAAGCAGTATGGTAGTATCTGGGTAGCAATTTTAAAACTACAAAAGAAGATGAACTAGCTCACGAATGTGTAGCATGACAGACGCGAGCACAAGAAGATGATAATGCCCATATCGTGAATGCATGAATTAGAGTGGACATATATTTGCACACGTATAAAAGTGTTTGACTTTTCATTAATTAGAGTTTATTGTGCACAAAAAACAACATAGATGTTATTTATTTAAAAAATAAATTTAAATAAAAAATTATTTACTTACTAAGCTTCTAGCTCATATAATTTTGTTTTCAGTGAAAAAGGAATATAATACTAAATTAGAGTCACCGTCAACATGGAAAAAAAGGTGAAATTAACATAACAAAGGACAAAAGTTTAGAATTGTTGAAGTTTTCTCATAATGCTTACTTACATTGATAATGGACACTGAATATGTATAATGAATCCATGAGGAGTAGACTTGAGATGTATTAATTAAGATTTATATAGTTTTGCATCTTGGGAGATTTTATTTATCACGGTATTTTTAGCTTTGACAAAGTAGATCAAGTCTATGACACCACGAGGATGGGGTGTTACATAGTTATTGCATCCCAGTTGCAAATTTCAAATCCATGGTAAAACCAGTCCCTATTTTTAAATAAGTATTGCATTTTTCACAAAAAAAATTTTTGCAAGGGATGTAATAAGGTCATATTCGAGTCAACCCTAATCTATTTATATCCCATTTATAAAAACCTCAATCTTAATTTTAATTTATTTAACATGAATGGAAGTGGGTTGTAAATGAGTTGATAAAACAGGTTATTACTTATTAACAATTTGGATAACAAAAAAAATTAAAAAAAGCCGTTTAAAACCTAATTTTACATAATCAACATAGCTTTCTAATACTAACCGTCTAATTGAATTTAAAAAATCAACTTTCATATATATATATATATATATATATATATATATAGAAGTGATCCTGTTAGCCCGATTAAGTAAATGTCTCATTTAGCCCCACCTTAAAAAAACTTATTTACAACAATTTTTTTTTTACTTTTTCTTCGTGCACTTGTTTATCTAAACGTATTTAACATATAGACTAAATTTTATCATTTTTGAATATGTTTACCTATTTTTTGAGATTTTTAAACATCTATGTGTATATATGTATTTAAAATACCCTTATTTTTAAAAATCTAAAAAAATATATATGCATATCCAAAAATGATAAAACTTGATTTATATATTAAATACACTTAGATAAACAAGTGTATGAAGAAATAAGCAAAAAAAATTTGTTTTAAATTAGATTTTTGAAGTGAGCTAAGTGAGACATTTACTCAGCCTGGGCTAGCAGGATCATTCATTATAGATATTCTTCGTTAAAATGATGACTCCATTGTTAATAAATAGGCATAACTTGTAAAATAAATATTAAAAAGTATTAACTTATCATAGATTATAAAATTTTTTAGAGCACATTTTGATGCCTTTAAGCTTTTTGGTCTTTTATAGCGGGTAATACTAATTATATTATATATATTTTTTATAACAGTTGTAGATGACGGAGATGAGAAACATAATTTTTTTTAAAAAAAATAAAAACTTGTAGAATCAAATGCCCGAAAAAGGTAACTTTTTTTTAGCTCATTTGATTATCATGTACATTTGAAATTTAACATTTACTTCCACAACCATTATAACATAATTTTTATTAATGTAATTTTGAAAATATATTAATAAGTTTTTCAAATTGCTCAAGTAAATATCTCCAAAAACACCTTAAGAAGATTAACTCGCGGTACGTCATGATCATATAATTATTATTTATAGGAAATTAAAACAGTATGAAAAAAATTCAGCCAATTGTTCAATTGATTGAAGGTTTCCAAAATTACTTCATGAAGATTTACGTATTCGACTAGACATCATCTCTAGCCATAACAAAGACTGTTATTGATGAATGCTTTTACAGACATTCTCTTTTTCTTTTAGGTAGTGGCACCGTCTTTAATAAAGTGCAGGGGTCCGCATGTGGCAGCAAAGATAGATGATAGACTTTCCTCCTTTCACATACGCATATGACAGGTTCCCACTAGTGATCTAGTACACACCATTGCAACAATGCAGCTTGACTGCTCTAATTCGACATTCCATACCTAGATAAGCATTTGATTCTACAAATTTTTATTTTTTTAAAAAAATTATGTTTCTCATCTCCGTCATCTACAACTGTTATAAAAAAATATATATAATATAATTAGTATTACCCACTATAAAAGACCAAAAAGCTTAAAGGCATCAAAATGTGCTCTAAAAAATTTTATAATCTATGATAAGTTAATACTTTTTAATATTTATTTTACAAGTTATGCCTATTTATTAACAATGGAGTCATCATTTTAACGAAGAATATCTATAAGGAATGATCCTGCTAGCCCGGGCTGAATAAATATCTCACTTAGCCCACTTCAAAAATCCAATTTAAAACAACTTTTTTAATATTAGATTTGGGTTTAAGTTCACTTAAATCTGATAGGCTTAGGATTTGGATTAACCTAAACTCAAGACAACCCAACCCCAGTTGCACTCAAAATACATCGCTACATGTAAATGCCACCGTTAAGAAGAAGCAACCATTTTAAGAAGCCATCCAAAGCAACCACGTGCATATTATTTAAAGTTAACAGAGTCTTGAGTCATTATTATCGTTTACCTCCTTTTAGTAATAAAGTATGGTCGAGTCTATAGGCGGCTCGAGAGTTGATTTTCTATTCAAACACTATTGTCAAGCACGAAGCAGTAAGCATTGAATCTTTATTAGCTAATGGGGAGGCCGATAAAGGGTAAAATCACAACCTTTGGAGTCCAATTGAAGCGTAAAATCAAATACCAAAAAAAAAAAAAAAATCTGTGGCCCATACCCACATCGAATTTAAGAATTTTTACCATAACATTTTTTTTTAACCGAGTCTTTTCTCTTTTTTTCAACAAAACTTATATAAGCAAATCTGGACCTTCTACCCATCAAGACCAACATTTTCGAGAGCACATTCCTTCTATCCTGATTCGATCATGTCCTCCTCATCTCGGTCTTCCCCACTTGAAATTTTCAGCTTTAATCCCTCTTCTTTTTTCTTAGTCAATCACCTGTTCTTCCTATTGTTTTCATCACCTTCTCTCCTCCAGCTTTCTTCATCTTCTTCCCTCCGGCATCCTGCTACTGGTGACAACTCTCTCCTCCAGGCTCATATACCTTCTCCCCTCCGGCCTCCTGCTACTAGCAACAACTCCCACTATCCACCATGCTTCCATGAACACTTCAGGGCCTTGCTCGATTTGAAACGGAGCTTTCACTTCACTAGGTTAAGCCGAAGTAATCTGTCATCATGGAATGAGAATAACAGAGATAATTGCTGCTCGTGGGAAGGCGTCACTTGCAATGCTTACAATGCCCATGTCATTGCCCTCAACCTCATCGGCCTCCGGCTCTATAGGTTGCCTGATTTTAACTCTCTCTTCCGTTTGCGAAGCCTACAGAAACTCAACCTCTCCAGAAACTTCTTTCATGCTCCCATCCCTTCTGGCTTTCACCAACTTTCCAGCTTGACCCATCTCGATCTCTCTATAAACAAATTTGTTGGCCAAGTCCCTCTTGATTTCTCCGGCCTAACTAAGTTGGTTGCTTTGGATCTTTCTTGGAATTCTGGTTTAAGCTTCAAGAAGCTAGGCATGAAAGGCCTCCTCCAAAACCTGTCCAGCCTGACAGAGCTAAATCTTGACGGTGTAGACTTGTCGACCGAGGGTAGTCAGGTTCTGTCTTATGCACCCCCTGCTCTCCGGAAATTGAGCATGAGTGACTCTGGTCTTTCAGGACCCATCCTTCCTCCCCCATCCCCACTTCCTCTCATCTCCCACGTCGATTTCAGTTTCAATCTTCTCTCCTCTCCATTCCCACGTTTCATAGCTAACTTCACATCCTTAACAGATTTGGATCTCCATGGATGTGACCTGCATGGTGAATTCCCCAAGCGGATTTTCAACCTCCCAAGAATACAAACCATCGACATTAGTTTTAATCAGCTCCTCGTTGGCTCTTTTCCGGAATTCTCTCCAAACAGTAGCATACAAATGTTGGCAATGCGGAACACGGGATTCTATGGCATGCTGCCAAGGTCGTTGGGGAATCTTAAGTCTCTGACTTTTTTGCACTTGTGGAATTGCAACCTTTCAGGACCTATACCAGAATCCGTTGGGGAGCTCAACCAGCTTGGCTCGTTGGACCTCTCAGAGAACAGGTTAAGTGGCCCAATCCCCCAGTCTTTCCTGAACCTCACCCAACTTTTCTATGCAGATTTATCATATAATGGATTAAGTGGCCCGATTCCCTCAGCATGTTTTTGTCTTCCATCATTGCGCGTACTGGATATGTCCTATAACCTTTTCAGTGGTGAGCTTGGCTGGTTCAAAAATGCATCATCTTCTCCGTTGACAACGGTCCAATTGAATGACAACAATTTGCGAGGACATGTTCCTAGCTCACTATTCGAACTTTCCGGACTCAATTGGCTTTCTCTTTCAATGAACAATTTTAGTAGCATTGAATTCCAGAATCTCTTCTCGTCACAACTTGAAGACTTAGACATGCATGGAAATAAATTTCACGGGCCAATTCCAAAGATGATTTTTCAATTAAATAAGCTTGAATATCTAGATATCTCTTTGAACAATTTCAGCGGTGCAGTAGACTTCGGCTTGTTCCACAACCACCAAAGCCTCATTTCCCTTAACCTTTCATATAATAGTTTCACTGCCATTATTGATACAAGAGATAAACCAATGCCAACGTCATTTCCTCAGCCTTCATCCCTTGTCAATGTACCGATTGGATTGGCATACCTCGATCTTAGTTTCAACCAGCTAAAAGGCTTGATTCCGATGCCTTCACCTTTGTGCAGGTTCTTTTCCATTGCTAATAATCAATTAAGCGGAGATGTGTCATCACAAATTTGCAATGCAAAAAGCCTTGAACTCATGGACTTATCCAACAATAATTTTATCGGCCAAGTTCCAAAGTGCTTGGGTGAAATGAGTCATGCCCTTTCTATACTTAAGCTTGGAGGAAACAATCTCAATGGTACGTTTCTTCAAGAATTCAATGACTCTTGCAGTCTCAAAACAATCAATCTCAACAAAAATAGAGTGGAAGGAAAACTGCCAGATTCTTTGGCTAATTGCAAAATGTTGGAGGTCTTGGATCTTGGGAACAATCAAATTAATGATACCTTCCCAGTTTGGCTAAAAGATTTGCCTCGATTGAGGGTTCTAGTCTTGAGATCCAATCAATTTCATGGCACTCTAGGATATCATCCTAAAGCTGGTGACTTCTCACGGTTACAGATATTTGATATTGCCTTCAATAACTTCACAGGCTGCTTAGCAACAGATATTTTCAATGAGTGGAAGGCGATGGTGGTAACCAATAAATCTGAGCCCTTGTACCTTGGTAACAAAACGGCATCTGGTATTTATTATGAGGATACAGTAACTGTGATGGATAAAGGCAATGAAATGAGGCTGAAGAGGATACTCAGAGCATTCACCTTATTAGATCTCTCAAATAATAAATTTGAAGGGAGTATTCCAGTGTCAGTTGGAAATCTCAAGTCGCTCCATGTCATTAACATGTCTCACAATGCTTTCACAGGCGTAATTCCCTCATCCATGGGAGATATACAGGAACTAGAATCATTGGACCTCTCGTATAATGGATTATCAAGAAAGATTCCATGGCAACTTGAGAAGATACGGTGGCTTGCAGTATTAAACCTTTCACGTAATTGTCTGGAGGGACCTATACCACAAGGTAATCAATTCAAAACATTCACAAATGAATCATTCCAAGGAAACTTGGGGTTGTGCGGACCTCCACTTTCCAACATGTGTGGAGATATACCACCGTCACCAGCGAAGGCAAAGAATGAGAATGAATATGACTGGGAAGTAATGTGGATAGCGTTCGGTATTGGGCATGGATTGGGTTTTGGAATTCTATTTTGGACTCTAGCACTATGGAGGCATGGCAGGATAGTCTTCTTTACATTTACCGATAGAATGTTATCCTTCCTATTTCCTCCAGCATTTTTTCTTTCGTGCCGCTGCAGCCGTCCAAGGAATCCAACAAGGAATGGAAAGGCAAGACTCAAAGATTGAAGCACCAGAAAAATTAGCATGTTTTGGTCTAGTTTGTCTTAATTTGTTTTTAGCGTTTTCTTGGTATGTTTCTTTGTTTTTTTTTTTTAATAATTTCTTTTATGTTTCAAATGTACTGATGTAATGGATAATTTCTCTATGATTGCAAATTTGGCGTGGCTGACTAGTTTTTATTTATTTGTAGGTTGGGTAACTTGAATTATTCAATATATTCGTGAAAATAAAGTATATCACGGTTGTAATAAATATATTTTCAGTTATGTTCCAATGCACCCAGTTGCATTGAAATCTTAGTGGAACCAGGTGCAAAATCCATTTTTTATTTTTTTTAAATTTTTTTTATGAAACTATTAATTAAATGTATTTAACGTATAAATCAAGTTTTACCATTTTTTAGATATGTGTGTATGTGTATTTAAAACAAGAGTACACGTATACACTTGTTTTGACTTTTAAATAGCTAAAGTTGAAGTGTAGTAGGAAAGAGAAATGATTGGAAATGAAGGCATAAAAAGGTAAAAATATGGTTATTAACGGAGCATGAGAATCCATAATCCTATGGATTCCCATCACACATAAACAAACATAACCTTGGTGGGCTTAGCTTATGTATTAAATTTTATCATTTTTAGAAATGTGTATATTTTTAATTTTTTAAGAAAAGGTATTTTAGTCATTTAAAAATAATTAAACCCCTCATTTAAAATTTTTAAAAATATATATTTCAAAAAATGGTAAAAATTGATTTACAGATTAAATGCACCTACATTAATAGTTTTATACAAAAAATCAAAAAATTTAAAAAAAGAGTTTTGGACCGTGATGCATTCAAGCATTCCTCATATTTTACTATGCCAATGTTAAATATTTTGTATAAAAAAATGTTAAAATACTATGCGAATTCCAAAGAACGTGCAAAGTGCAAGATTCAAATATATACATTACAAAAATTAAGCAAAAGAAAAAAAATTAAATCACAAAATATAAAATACTACTAATTAAAACGGCTCTAGGTTTTAAAAGCCAAATATTTCCACAACTCTGACATTTGGGGTTGTGCGTCGAAACAGTCTGATTCGTACACTTGGAAAAGTATTCTTAAGGCGCGTGACATGATTCATTCTGGTTGTCAGTGGAGGATTGGTGATGGGAGAAGGGTTCGTTTCTTCAAGGATGTTTGGTTGGATGCTGGGGTGAGTAAGGTGGGACCACTTCCACTATCCATCCCGGAGGACGTATCGGTAAGTCATTTTATTGATGATGGGACCAACAGATGGAACAAAGACAGGGTTATGGCTGCTGTCGGGGAGGAGGGGTGGCAGGCTATCAGCCTTGTTCCCCTCCCTCGTCATCCTAAAGCGGATTGTATCTTCTGGAAACACGAGGCGAACGACCAATTTTCTGTTAAGTCGGCTCATAGATGGCTCAAGGCAGTGATTGAAAACCCTCCTCTTTCAAGCTATTATAGGGCCATTTGGAGGACAAAGCTTCCGAGCAAGATCCGAATTTTTGGGTGGCGTTTATTCAAGGATGCCCTCCCAACTCTATGCAACCTCTTTAATAGGGGTAATGAAGTGGATCCCCACTGTGTTTTCTGCTTGGGGGAGGTTGAGGACGCTCAACACTTATTTTGAATTATGCCAGTATTGCAAGTATATCTCAGCAAGTTGTTCCTACACGACCTTCGGTGATCTCGGTGCAGGAAATTTTCATGTTCTTAGCATCTAAAAACAGGTGTGATGAGTTGGCCCTCTTCATCGTGTATTGCTGGCGAGTCTGGTTTTTGCGAAACAAACTGAAGGTTGAGGGGGCTCAATCCATGCTAGCTGACATACTCCCGTGGTGCCGGGATTATATCGAGCAATTGAGGCTAGTCAAGTTTCTTGATCAGGCGAACGCTCTAGATATTTCCCTCGTACCTAGATGGACCAAACCACTAGATGGTGTCTTCAAGATCAATGTGGATGCCCGATGTTTAGCGGATCGGGGAGTCTCGGACCTTACCGCCGTTATCAGGGATTCTCATGGGCACTTCATTGCTGCCTGTGGCTGGAGACGGATGGGCAGGGGGGAGCCTCTTATAATGGAAGCAAATGCTTTTCGGCTAGGTATTTTGTGGGCTCTCCACCTCAAGCTCCGCATTGTCCAGATTGAGTCCGACTCTCTTATTCTGTGCACATACCTGACAAACGACAGCCAGATCTTCTCACCTGTGGGTCACATTATATATGAGATTAGATCAACTCTCAAAGCTAATGCTCATCTCTCGATCCACCATGTTCTGAGACAAGGGAACACGGTTGCCCATGCCTTTGCGGACTTGATTTCTGTTTTGGCTATGGAACTTATTGTTGGTCCCGAGTTGATGGCAAAACCCAAGAGGGGAGGGTTGAATTGGGTTCTTAAAAAATTCTTTGGTAAATTAAAATCCTAACCCCTTGAAAGATTAATCCCCTTTTTGAAAGCAAATAGAGAGTAATAAGATAAAGCAGTAAAAGAAAGCAACAGACAAGATTTATAGTGGTTCGGGCAACCTCCCTACTCCACTCTTCCAAGCTCACACTCCTTGTGACTTGGGTTCCACTATTGTATTCTCTCAATACAATTAGAGCTACTGCTCTCTTCTAGATTCCAGCTCTAGGGGGCCTCAACACAACGCAGCACAGGTAGGTGATGAGTTCCACTCCAATCACACACTACCTTGCTTACACTTGATCTTAGTTCCTCAAACTAAATCAAGTTCAATACAAACAAACAAAATAACAAAAGGAGTCTACACTTTACAGATGTGTAGAAGCAATTTGGCGCAGAGAAGAACTTGTAATGTAGGCTTTGAAGATTCAGAAGTTTTGGCTCTTGCAGTTTGAAGTGAAGTTCTTCTTCTTTGAATGGCTTGATCTCTTTGAAGTTCTTGAATGTGGTAGTTATGCACACTTAATGATTCTCAGCTGCTTCCCTCGTCCATAATGAATGCCTTTTATAATTTTGGAGGGAATCCGAACGTTAGAAGGTAGGTGGCGCGCATTTAATGCGCCAACGTTCGAATAAATTCCGACCGTTGCGACCAAGTCGCATGCGGAGTCGACTTCGGATGCGACTTCGCCCAAGTCGCAGATGGAGTCGACTTCGGGTGCGACTTCGCTTCTCCGTCGCAACTTCAAGTTCCAGATTAAGTCGACTTGGGCATCGACTTGACCCAAGTCTCAGGTGAAGTTGACTTCGGGTGCGACTTCACCTCTTCAAGTTCCAAGTCTTGAGTCTTGGGTCGACTTGGCTTTAGACTTCAACTCAAGTCGATCATGGAGTCGACTTGGGTTGCGACTTGACTCGATCTTTGCTAAAAATGCTTTGATCTTCCTCTATCTTGCTTGGCTTGTTTCCTTTAATCATTTTCATTCTGAAATAATTCCTTATACTTGTAGATCTTGTTGATCTTGAAGTCCTTGTCTTTGGTTTAACTTGGATAGGCTTGAACCTTAAGAATCTGATGAGAGTTTGATCTTTGCATGATTGATTCATGCACCTTGCTTTGCATTGGACTCATTTGGTCTTCATGACTTGATTTCATCTTGAAGCATATTTGAATCTTTGCCTTGGACTTGATAGACTTGATTTGATCTTTGAACATGCTTGAAGCTTTTTGCCTTAGACTTGATTTTGATAAAGAGCTTGTATTCTTGATTTGGTCTTGAGAGATCTTAAGTTGATCTTGGGAATGAGCTTGAATCTGCATCCTTGAACTTAGAATACCTCAAGTCGAAATTGGGGTCGACTTCGTTCACGACTTCGCCCAAGTCGCAACTGGAGTCGACTTCGTTTGCGACTTCGGCATTCTTCCATCCCAAATTCAGCTCTGGAGAGAATCTCCCGACTGAAGTCGATGCTGGAGTCGACTTCGTTTGCGACTTGGCTTCCCAAGTCGCAAGTGGAGTCGACTTGGCCTGCGACTTCACTTGTTCTTCTCCCATTTTCAATTCTGGACAGATTCTTCTTCTTGAAGTCGATCTTGGGGTCGACTTGGACAACGACTTGGCCTTTCATGCTTTATATTCTTCAAATGTATATGCCTTAAACACTTCCACAAACATGTTAGTAGCCAAGGCTTACTCAAATTGATTTGTTAATCATCAAAATATAGATTTAACTTGTTTTCCACATATTTCCAACACTTATGTCTTGGTGGGGAAACCCCCCACAAGCTATTATTGAGAAAATTTGTACAGACAATTTTTTGTCTATGAACTCCGTGGATTACTCTATCCCGAACCCTTTTCAAACTGTGGGGGGGGTCGGGGTAGAGTTATTCCTTTTATAAAAAAAAAAAACAATGATAGAGGTATGAACTCCGGATTGCGGGACCCAGGTCAAATCTGACTGTGTTCTAATAATTAGATGATGGCATTCTCTTATCAAAGGATGTGAAATATGAGATGATGGCCATTTGCATGCAGGCCGCTGGTAGCCCGCTGCCAATCCGCAGGCGACTACCGTACCCTAAAATCTTCTCAGCTTTTGCAACTGGGATTTTTTTTCCTTTCCAATTCCAAAACCCACTTCCTTTGTCATTTTCATATATACCTACAAATTTTCCTCGTAACTTCATTTATACCTATAATTTTTTTTAAAAAAAAAATTATATCTATGAATTTTTATTCTAATTCCATTTATATCCATGTCATGAGGACTAGTTAAATGGGCTGTTAGCCCCTTGTAAAATGACAAATATGTTCAAACACTAATATATTTTAAGGTTATTTTTTTAAAATTAAAAATTCATTTTCAAATAATATATGATTTTATAGTTCTAGAGTTACTAAAATTCATTAAAATATAATTTTTTGCTATAAAATCATAATTAAGGATGGACATATTCGTCATTTTTTAAAGAGTTAACAATCTTTTTAATAAATTCTTAATGGCATTGGTATAGTGGAATTCGGATGAATGTTCATAAGCATGAGGGGAATTTTTGAAAATTTATAAGTATAAATAGAATTACGGATAAAATTCATTAGTATAGAAGGAATTTTCCCTTTTCTATATTTATTTTCAAACCCAACAATCATTGCAGCTCTTGCGCATTTGAGTTCTAGTTTATGCCTATAAATTTTTATATATAGCATGCATTTTCGCAAAAAGATACTAGGGGATTTTTAATAATTTAAATTTTATAGGAATTATGAGATAGGGTGAAAGTAAAAAATAGAATATTTTGAAAATTTAAAGTGCAAAATTATGATTATTAGTTGATTAATGATGGGCCTTGGGAATAGTGCTTCTACCTCTTCCCAACCCACATTTCCAATGAGTGTTACCAAACATGCCCTAGAAATTAAGTTATATATTCTCTTTTTATAAGTTAATATTCTAAAAAAAATGAATTTTTAATAAAATTTATTTTTGTTACCATGATAATAAATAGTGTTAAATAAAATAAAGGCTTAGATTTTGGAAAAATATAAACAACAAGGGGTCGACTATATCGAATAATATCCATTCATGATGCCAACTATTGTTTTATATGTAATAACCAAAATGTAGTGTGTGTAAAGTATTGTTGGTAATTAGTGGTTTTTTATATCGTCCGCATGAGATGATGAGGCACTAACTATTCGTGTAAACCATAAGGGTACAAGTAGGGTAAATATGTTGGGTACTCGGAACCGATCTGCATGGGTACTCATTGTCACACCTCACTGACAAAGCCAAAGGTAGTTACTAAAATATAGGATTGATGATAATTGGAGAATATACACAGGTGCAATAACATAAATTATTATACTATTATAAAACAAGTATCTCACTAAGTTCGTAGCTGGATCTAAGCGATTAAATTCATAAATATACGCTTCACATCTTCACTAATTACTCTTTTAAAAATTCAAATTAGATAATTCTTTGTCTATTTTCATCAAGTTCTAGCCTCATCTAGTAAGCCAACCACATGTTAGTCTCCACTCATGTACTTGTTACCTATAAAATGATAAAATATGAGGCATTCGGGCAAACTCAGAAAATAAAGCATATAAATATAAATCAATAAAATTTGAGTAAATAATATACATAGGGATTGACAAAACATTAATTATTTAAATCCATATAAAATATGTTTTAATGTCCAAGTATGCATCAATGCATCGTAGACATATTACTTGTTAAATTAATCCGGCAAATGTCCCAAATTCGATGGGAAAGTTTAGTATCTCACCTCGAAATCTTACCTACAATGTAACCCAATGGCTAATAAACCATAACATAAATGGCCAACTTTGCCTAATATGAAAGGTTAGCCTAACACAACATGTGGACCGGAAACACCTTTATCTAAACTTGAGACATATCTAATATCATGTTGTGCTCAACACATAGCCACGGTCATGTCATACCATATTACATAAATAGCTTTGGCTCCAACCATTACATTGAGGGCGACCAGTCCCACAGATCAGTTAATAACAAGCATTAATTAAATCATAAGAGCCAGACAAATTAGGTTTGTAGCCCACCAAATCTACAATGGTCAAACAAGTAGGTCTGAATCAATACCACTCAAGACATCACATCCCGATCCCTAGTCAGGATGTGCCAACAGTCGTCACTGATGGCCCAACAGCAACACTTTGCAAATTTACAAATGCAGACATGACTCATGATTCATGAATATACCAACATACCAAGCACTATATGTCGATGTTATAATGCATAATGCTAACATGAATAAAGGTCAAACTCAACATCATAATAAATCATCATAACTAATATTATTTATTTACTCAAAAATTTAAAATAACAGCATCCAAAACATTCATGTCAATAACCATTCATTACAATTCAAAATCAAAAGGAGAAGAAAAGTGCTCTACTCCCTTGTATAAACTATATTTGATATTTTTATTGTAACATTTTCTAATGCTCAAAGCGTTGCACTCAAAAATTAAAGTTTTATCTAATTAATATATATCTTCCAAAAATTATTATTATATTATTAATTATCACTTCCTTAATTAATAAAAGTAACTACGTAATTGTATTTGGGTATTCCTTAAAATTTACATATTACCCATTTAGTTTTAAGTTTATATTTTCTAAATCGCCTAAAATAATTTTCTTGTTAAAGTAATCAATTTTCATCTTTAAATATCATTTTATATTATTATTTATCAATTAGTAATTTATTCAGCCTCAAAATTTAATATGGGTATAGATGAACCTTTCCCTTAATCACACTAATTGTTGACAATATTTTCTTATTCAATCAAATTCTTAAAATTTTTGAAATATTTTATAAAATACTTATCATGAATCAAATTAATAATTTCATATTCTAAATAATTATTTTATTTTGATACTTAATATTTGAGTTTAAAATTTCACTTTAATTATTTCTCAATCTACCCATAGTTGTTGAAATCAAACATAATGAGTTCTCTTGATTTTTTATTATGATCAAATAAAAGAGTTTAAGTCTAAATTTTTTATCATAAGTCAAAAAACTACATGAATTGACCAAATAAAATACATCCATCATAAAATAATAATTAATATTTTTATGTATTTTTATTAGGCAGGACAGGTATGTATGTTTAGGAATTATTCAGATTATGTTAATTTTTACCAATATTTATTTCATGAGAAAATTTATTTTATATTTTCTAAATAATATTCATGATGTTATGTATTTTGCATAAAAATTTTAATCTCAATTACGTTGTATAAAAATTATAAAAAATCAATTAATGAAACTATTTTTGATAATCATTTTACCTTGCATAAGTTAATCATCTAGGATTTTTAATTTATGAACTATTAAGTATTTTAAGATGAAAATTTAGTCATTCATTAATAATTTTATGGGCTAACAAAAAAGTTTTATACTAAAAATTATTTTTTTACTATTTCATATTTTTTTATTTCAAATTTACTACATCAGTTGTGTAAGTTAACTATGAACTGTTATAATTATTAATTGAAACCACTAATCATAGTTTTAATCATAGATATAACACATACATTATGTCACACCACTTATATAGTTTGGATTTAATGACCTAGATCATTAAAAGACTTCTTTTATTAATTTTTAACGTTAAGATCAATTTATCATAATTTCTAGCAATATATCTATTAAAGATAAAGAATTGAACATTTTCAAATCTAATTATCTATTAGGGCATCCACATATGATTTAAGGTCATATTTAACATAAAACTAAATTTTACACACATTTAAAAGTTTGGATCATCAAGTTTATGTATGAAATCTTGGGTTAAAGGGTTGATATTATCTTCTTACTGTCTAACGATATAAGATCTATTTGAGCCCACTTTGATTAAAATTTTGTTCAAATTTTTTTCCAATAAAAACCTCTGATTATGACCCCTTCCCAAGTTTCAAAACTCTCCACCATTGCATTTAAACTAAACATAATTAAATTTAATAAATCTGATGTTTATACAACAAACTACATCCTTTAAGTTGAAGTTTACCTCCCAAATTCAAAGGTCAAGATTTTTAATTTATGAACTATTAAGTATTTTAAGATGAAAATTTAGTCATTCATTAATAATTTTATGCATTAACAAAAAAGTTTTATACTAAAAATTATTTTTTTACTATTTCATTTTTTATTTCAGATTTACTACATCAGTTGTGTAAGTTAACTATGAACTGTTATAATTATTAATTCAAACCATTAATCATAGTTTTAATAATAAATATAACACATACATTATGTCACACTACTTATATAGTTTGGATTTAAGGACCTAGATAATTAAAAGACTCCTTTTATTAATTTTTAACGTTAAGATCAATTTATCATAATTTCTAGCAATATATTTATTAAAGCTACAGAATTGAACATTTTCAAATCTAATTATCTATCAGGATATCCACATATGATTTAACATCATATTTAACATAAAATTAAATTTTACACACATTTAACAGTTTGGATCATCTAGTTTATTTATGAAATCTTGGGTTAAAGGGTTGATATTATCTTCTTACTGTCTAGCGATATAAGATCTATTTGAGCCCACTTTGATTAAAGTTTTGTCCAAAATTTTTTCCAATAAAAAACTCTTATTATGACCCCTTCCCAAGTTTCAAAACTCTCCACCATTGCATTTAAACTAAACATAATTAAATTTAATAAATCTGATGTTTATACAACAAACTACATCCTTTAAGTTGAAGTTTACCTCCCAAATTCAACGGTCAAGATTTTTAATTTATGAACTATTAAGTATTTTAAGATGAAAATGTAGTCATTCATTAATAATTTTATGCATTAACAAAAAAAATTTATACTAAAAATTATTTTTTTACTATTTCATTTTTTTATTTCAGATTTAGTACATCAGTTGTGTAAGTTAACTATGAACTATTATAATTATTAATTCAAACCATTAATCATAGTTTTAATAATAAATAAAACACATACATTATGTCACACTACTTATATAGTTTGGATTTAATGACCTAGATAATTAAAAGACTCCTTTTATTAATTTTTAACGTTAAGATCAATTTATCATAATTTATAGCAATATATTTATTAAAGCTACAGAATTGAACATTTTCAAATCTAATTATCTATCAGGGTATCCACATATGATTTAACATCATATTTAACATAAAATTAAATTTTACACACATTTAAGAGTTTGGATCATCTAGTTTATTTATGAAATCTTGGGTTAAAGGGTTGATATTATCTTCTTATTGTCTAGCGATATAAGATCTATTTGAGCCCACATTGATTAAAGTTTTGTCCAAAATTTTTTCCAATAAAAACCTCTTATTATGACCCCTTCCCAATTTTCAAAACTCTCCACCATTGCATTTAAACTAAACATAATTAAATTTAATAAATCTGATGTTTATACAACAAACTACATCCTTTAAGTTGAAGTTTACCTCCCAAATTCAAAGGTCAAGATTTTTAATTTATGAACTATTAAGTATTTTAAGATGAAAATTTAGTCATTCATTAATAATTTTATGCATTAACAAAAAAGTTTTATACTAAAAATTATTTTTTTACTATTTCATTTTTTTATTTCAGATTTACTACATCAGTTGTGTAAGTTAACTATGAACTATTATAATTATTAATTCAAACCATTAATCCTAGTTTTAATAATAAATATAACACATACATTATGTCACACTACTTATATAGTTTGGATTTAAGGACCTAGATAATTAAAAGACTCCTTTTATTAATTTTTAACGTTAAGATCAATTTATCATAATTTCTAGCAATATATTTATTAAAACTACAGAATTGAACATTTTCAAATCTAATTATCTATCAGGATATCCACATATGATTTAACATCATATTTAACATAAAATTAAATTTTACACACATTTAACAGTTTGGATCATCTAGTTTATTTATGAAATCTTGGGTTAAAGGGTTGATATTATCTTCTTACTGTCTAGCGATATAAGATCTATTTGAGCCCACTTTGATTAAAGTTTTGTCCAAAATTTTTTCCAATAAAAACCTCTTATTATGACCCATTCCCAAGTTTCAAAACTCTCCACCATTGCATTTAAACAAAACATAATTAAATTTAATAAATCTGATGTTTATACAACAAACTACATCCTTTAAGTTGAAGTTTACCTCCCAAATTCAACGGTCAAGATTTTTAATTTATGAACTATTAAGTATTTTAAGATGAAAATTTAGTCATTCATTAATAATTTTATGCATTAACAAAAAAGTTTTATACTAAAAATTATTTTTTTACTATTTCATTTTTTTATTTCAGATTTACTACATCAGTTGTGTAAGTTAACTATGAACTATTATAATTATTAATTCAAACCATTAATCATAGTTTTAATAATAAATATAACACATACATTATGTCACACTACTTATATAGTTTGGATTTAATGACCTAGATAATTAAAAGACTCCTTTTATTAATTTTTAACGTTAAGATCAATTTATCATAATTTATAGCAATATATTTATTAAAGCTACAGAATTGAACATTTTCAAATCTAATTATCTATCAGGGTATCCACATATGATTTAACATCATATTTAACATAAAATTAAATTTTACACACATTTAACAGTTTGGATCATCTAGTTTATTTATGAAATCTTGGGTTAAAGGGTTGATATTATCTTCTTACTGTCTAGCGATATAAGATCTATTTGAGCCCACATTGATTAAAGTTTTGTCCAAAATTTTTTCCAATAAAAACCTCTTATTATGACCCCTTCCCAATTTTCAAAACTCTCCACCATTGCATTTAAACTAAACATAATTAAATTTAATAAATCTGATGTTTATACAACAAACTACATCCTTTAAGTTGAAGTTTACCTCCCAAATTCAACGGTCAAGATTTTTAATTTATGAACTATTAAGTATTTTAAGATGAAAATGTAGTCATTCATTAATAATTTTATGCATTAACAAAAAAAATTTATACTAAAAATTATTTTTTTACTATTTCATTTTTTTATTTCAGATTTAGTACATCAGTTGTGTAAGTTAACTATGAACTATTATAATTATTAATTCAAACCATTAATCATAGTTTTAATAATAAATAAAACACATACATTATGTCACACTACTTATATAGTTTGGATTTAATGACCTAGATAATTAAAAGACTCCTTTTATTAATTTTTAACGTTAAGATCAATTTATCATAATTTATAGCAATATATTTATTAAAGCTACAGAATTGAACATTTTCAAATCTAATTATCTATCAGGGTATCCACATATGATTTAACATCATATTTAACATAAAATTAAATTTTACACACATTTAAGAGTTTGGATCATCTAGTTTATTTATGAAATCTTGGGTTAAAGGGTTGATATTATCTTCTTATTGTCTAGCGATATAAGATCTATTTGAGCCCACATTGATTAAAGTTTTGTCCAAAATTTTTTCCAATAAAAACCTCTTATTATGACCCCTTCCCAATTTTCAAAACTCTCCACCATTGCATTTAAACTAAACATAATTAAATTTAATAAATCTGATGTTTATACAACAAACTACATCCTTTAAGTTGAAGTTTACCTCCCAAATTCAAAGGTCAAGATTTTTAATTTATGAACTATTAAGTATTTTAAGATGAAAATTTAGTCATTCATTAATAATTTTATGCATTAACAAAAAAGTTTTATACTAAAAATTATTTTTTTACTATTTCATTTTTTTATTTCAGATTTACTACATCAGTTGTGTAAGTTAACTATGAACTATTATAATTATTAATTCAAACCATTAATCCTAGTTTTAATAATAAATATAACACATACATTATGTCACACTACTTATATAGTTTGGATTTAAGGACCTAGATAATTAAAAGACTCCTTTTATTAATTTTTAACGTTAAGATCAATTTATCATAATTTCTAGCAATATATTTATTAAAACTACAGAATTGAACATTTTCAAATCTAATTATCTATCAGGATATCCACATATGATTTAACATCATATTTAACATAAAATTAAATTTTACACACATTTAACAGTTTGGATCATCTAGTTTATTTATGAAATCTTGGGTTAAAGGGTTGATATTATCTTCTTACTGTCTAGCGATATAAGATCTATTTGAGCCCACTTTGATTAAAGTTTTGTCCAAAATTTTTTCCAATAAAAACCTCTTATTATGACCCATTCCCAAGTTTCAAAACTCTCCACCATTGCATTTAAACAAAACATAATTAAATTTAATAAATCTGATGTTTATACAACAAACTACATCCTTTAAGTTGAAGTTTACCTCCCAAATTCAACGGTCAAGATTTTTAATTTATGAACTATTAAGTATTTTAAGATGAAAATTTAGTCATTCATTAATAATTTTATGCATTAACAAAAAAGTTTTATACTAAAAATTATTTTTTTACTATTTCATTTTTTTATTTCAGATTTACTACATCAGTTGTGTAAGTTAACTATGAACTATTATAATTATTAATTCAAACCATTAATCATAGTTTTAATAATAAATATAACACATACATTATGTCACACTACTTATATAGTTTGGATTTAATGACCTAGATAATTAAAAGACTCCTTTTATTAATTTTTAACGTTAAGATCAATTTATCATAATTTATAGCAATATATTTATTAAAGCTACAGAATTGAACATTTTCAAATCTAATTATCTATCAGGGTATCCACATATGATTTAACATCATATTTAACATAAAATTAAATTTTACACACATTTAATAGTTTGGATCATCTAGTTTATTTATGAAATCTTGGGTTAAAGGGTTGATATTATCTTCTTACTGTCTAGCGATATAAGATCTATTTGAGCCCACTTTGATTAAAGTTTTGTCCAAAATTTTTTCCAATAAAAACCTCTTATTATGACCCCTTCCCAAGTTTCAAAACTCTCCACCATTGCATTTAAACTAAACATAATTAAATTTAATAAATCTGATGTTTATACAACAAACTACATCCTTTAAGTTGAAGTTTACCTCCCAAATTCAACGGTCAAGATTTTTAATTTATGAACTATTAAGTATTTTAAGATGAAAATGTAGTCATTCATTAATAATTTTATGCATTAACAAAAAAAATTTATACTAAAAATTATTTTTTTACTATTTCATTTTTTTATTTCAGATTTAGTACATCAGTTGTGTAAGTTAACTATGAACTATTATAATTATTAATTCAAACCATTAATCATAGTTTTAATAATAAATAAAACACATACATTATGTCACACTACTTATATAGTTTGGATTTAATGACCTAGATAATTAAAAGACTCCTTTTATTAATTTTTAACGTTAAGATCAATTTATCATAATTTATAGCAATATATTTATTAAAGCTACAGAATTGAACATTTTCAAATCTAATTATCTATCAGGGTATCCACATATGATTTAACATCATATTTAACATAAAATTAAATTTTACACACATTTAAGAGTTTGGATCATCTAGTTTATTTATGAAATCTTGGGTTAAAGGGTTGATATTATCTTCTTATTGTCTAGCGATATAAGATCTATTTGAGCCCACATTGATTAAAGTTTTGTCCAAAATTTTTTCCAATAAAAACCTCTTATTATGACCCCTTCCCAATTTTCAAAACTCTCCACCATTGCATTTAAACTAAACATAATTAAATTTAATAAATCTGATGTTTATACAACAAACTACATCCTTTAAGTTGAAGTTTACCTCCCAAATTCAAAGGTCAAGATTTTTAATTTATGAACTATTAAGTATTTTAAGATGAAAATTTAGTCATTCATTAATAATTTTATGCATTAACAAAAAAGTTTTATACTAAAAATTATTTTTTTACTATTTCATTTTTTTATTTCAGATTTACTACATCAGTTGTGTAAGTTAACTATGAACTATTATAATTATTAATTCAAACCATTAATCCTAGTTTTAATAATAAATATAACACATACATTATGTCACACTACTTATATAGTTTGGATTTAAGGACCTAGATAATTAAAAGACTCCTTTTATTAATTTTTAACGTTAAGATCAATTTATCATAATTTCTAGCAATATATTTATTAAAACTACAGAATTGAACATTTTCAAATCTAATTATCTATCAGGATATCCACATATGATTTAACATCATATTTAACATAAAATTAAATTTTACACACATTTAACAGTTTGGATCATCTAGTTTATTTATGAAATCTTGGGTTAAAGGGTTGATATTATCTTCTTACTGTCTAGCGATATAAGATCTATTTGAGCCCACTTTGATTAAAGTTTTGTCCAAAATTTTTTCCAATAAAAACCTCTTATTATGACCCATTCCCAAGTTTCAAAACTCTCCACCATTGCATTTAAACAAAACATAATTAAATTTAATAAATCTGATGTTTATACAACAAACTACATCCTTTAAGTTGAAGTTTACCTCCCAAATTCAACGGTCAAGATTTTTAATTTATGAACTATTAAGTATTTTAAGATGAAAATTTAGTCATTCATTAATAATTTTATGCATTAACAAAAAAGTTTTATACTAAAAATTATTTTTTTACTATTTCATTTTTTTATTTCAGATTTACTACATCAGTTGTGTAAGTTAACTATGAACTATTATAATTATTAATTCAAACCATTAATCATAGTTTTAATAATAAATATAACACATACATTATGTCACACTACTTATATAGTTTGGATTTAATGACCTAGATAATTAAAAGACTCCTTTTATTAATTTTTAACGTTAAGATCAATTTATCATAATTTATAGCAATATATTTATTAAAGCTACAGAATTGAACATTTTCAAATCTAATTATCTATCAGGGTATCCACATATGATTTAACATCATATTTAACATAAAATTAAATTTTACACACATTTAACAGTTTGGATCATCTAGTTTATTTATGAAATCTTGGGTTAAAGGGTTGATATTATCTTCTTACTGTCTAGCGATATAAGATCTATTTGAGCCCACTTTGATTAAAGTTTTGTCCAAAATTTTTTCCAATAAAAACCTCTTATTATGACCCCTTCCCAAGTTTCAAAACTCTCCATCATTGCATTTAAACTTAACATAATTAAATTTAATAAATCTGATGTTTATACAAAAAACTACATCCTTTAAATTGAAGTTTACCTCCCAAATTCAACGGTGAAGATTAATCTCTATCTTTAATCTTTACTTAATTTAGAAATGAAGACATAAAATAAATGATAACTTACGTGGATGATAATAATTGATGATTGAGATTAAATTGATTAGACCATTCTTCTTCTTTATCTTCTCCCTTCCTTCCTTTTATGTGAATCTACTCGGATCTACAACAAATTTTTTTGATATATTATATATTTTTAGGTGCTAGCATGCTTAATATCCATTATCTAGAAGATAAGATGTTGACTATTATGTTCCCCTCATCATGCATGTAATGTGCATGTGCTGTATTTTTTTCATGTTGCCACCTTTTAATTCAATCATTATATACAGCCTTACATTTTACAGATTTGGAAATTCACACTTGATTAATTATAAAATGTTAAAATACTCATATTTTCCTTCCAAAATTTTTCAAATTGATAGTAATGACACATGTGAATATGTTCTATATATTAATAGTAAAATTTAAGTATTTGAAGTCATAAAAAATTGAAAGTTGTATATTTTATATTGGTTATATACACTTGTTCGTAAAAGTAGAAATTTGCTTCCAAAATTCAAATAAGGTGTTTTCACTCATATAGATAATTAATTATATGTATAATCATATATATATTTATTATATGATATATTATATAACATTCATTGTATTTTGTTTGTGATGCTTTATATGCACACCCATTTTAACTAATTCAGATTCAAATGAATCTTATGTCCTATAAAGCTATGAATATAAAGCAAAAACTAGTTCAGCTTATCATCGACTTTAGAATGCCTTTTATAAATAGACTTCTGAATTTTGATTATAATATATCAATAATTTTAATGATTGGATTGTAACAATCTATACTATATATTTCGTTTATACTTCATTTATGTAATAATGTAAATAGTAGCATATGTAAATGATAGACTTATGATTTTCAAATGTAAATGAGTATTGTTTTACATTATTTAAACAACATAGAAATATTTTCTTAGAAAAATATTATATGAGTATTAAAGCAACTGATTTAGAACTAGAAGCAGAATTAGAACTGATTTTGTTGGAAACAATGTTCAAAATAATCTAAATTGACCAAAGCCTGAGTTTTGATGATTAACAAGAACTTATTTGAGTATATAAAGAGTACTAACATGTTTGACAAATGTTTAAGGAAAGCAAAGAGGTCAAGTCGAAGTCCAAGTCGACTTGGACTTCGACTTGGGTGAAGTCGATCCCAAAGTCGACTCAAATATCGACTTGAGAATGAATCCCAAAAGGCAACAGGTGAAGTCGCAAGTCAAGTCGACTCCACTTGCGACTTGGGAAGTCAAGTCGCAGACGAAGTCGACTCCAGCATCGACTTGGAGTATCCAGAGCTGAAAAGTGAAAACGAACATAACGAAGTCGCAAACGAAGTCGACTCCAGGTGCGACTTGGGTGAATTCGCAGGCCAGGTCGACTCCATCCACGACTTGAGATGTTCAAACTTTCAAAGATGCTGTTTTCAAGATATTCAAGAGGATTTATCACTCAAGTCCAAGGAATCAAGATGAAAAACAAATGAGTCAATTTCAAAGTTAAGAATCATGTTCTACATTCAAATCAAGTCTATCAAGCTCAAAGCAAATCTTCAAGCTAACTTCCAAATGGAGTAAAATCCAAGTCATGAAGACCAAGTGAGTCTAAAGCAAAGCAAGGAACATACATATATTGTGCAAGAACTCAAAGCTTTCAAATGGTTTGCAAGACTCAAGACATTTCAAGAAGATCAAGGCGTTTCTGCAATAAACCAAGCCAAGTCGCAACCCAAGTCGACTTCAGGATCGACTTGAGTTGAAGTCTGAAAGCCAAGTCGACCCAAGTCTCAGACTTGAGTTTTTGAAGAACCCAAGTCGCAGGCAAAGTCGACCCCATGTGCGACTTGGAAGCCAAGTCGCAGGCCAAGTCGGCTTCATCTTAGACTTGGAGAATAACGGTCAAATTTTTGAACGTTGGAGTTCATTTATTGCATGCCAACCACTTCTACAACGTTCATATTTTCCTCAATCTATAAAAGGACATTCAAATGAACGTGAGAAAAAACAAGAGACACTACTCAAAAGATCAAAGAGAGAAAAGAAGTGCAAGAAAGAGCTTCAAATACCTTTTCTCCATATTTGAGTGTTTCAAAGGAAGAAAGAGCTTCAAACTGCAAGTTGCTTCAGCAATCATCATTCAAGATACTTTTGATTTCTTCCTCGAGCTCAAAACTGCCTACACAAATCTGTAAAGTGTAGTTTTTTTTTTTTTATTCATTTCTTTATTTGGTTGTATAAATCTTGATTTAGCTTGGGTAGCTAAGATCAAGTATATGCAAAGTAGGGTGTGATTGGAGTGAGACTCATCACCTACTTGTGCAAGTGATTGTATAAGCCCCCTAGAGCTTTGAATCTAGAAGAGAGCAAGTGGCTCTAGTTGTATATGCCCCCTAGAGCTTTGAATCTAGAAGAGAGCAAGTGGCTCTAGTTGTGTATGCCCCCTAGAGCTTTGAATCTAGAAGAGAGCAGTGACTCTAAGTGTATTCTTGGAATACATAGTGGAACCCAAGTCACAACGGAGTGTGAGCTTGGAAGAGTGGAGTAGGGAAGGTTTGCCCTAACCACTATAAATCTTGTGTTCTACTTATTATTACTGCTTTATTTTATTTGCTCTCCATTCGCTTAAAAAGGGGATTAACTTTTTCAAGGGGTTAAGATCCTTGAGTTTACCAAAGAAATTTTAAAGAACCCAATTCACCTCTCCCCTCTTGGGTTTAGCCATCAACTCGGGACCAACAAGCGGTATCAGAGCAGGTCTTTGAGTTTATCAAAGAGATCTTATTGAAATGGCATCCCAATCTACTTCCGTTCCCGCATTTGCTGAAGGCCAATCCTTTACAAGGCCACCATTGTTTGATGGGAACAATTTTGGATATTGGAAGCTTCGTATGAAGCAACTCATCATGGCTACCGATATGGACTCTTGGATTGCTATCCAAGATGGAGTAATATTGCCTACCGATGAACGAGCTTCCAAATGGACCGATGAGGAAGTAAGAATAGTGAAGAGCAATGCCAAAGCTATGAACTCCTTATTTTGTGCTCTCACTGCCTCCGAGTATGATAGAGTATCCTCTTGCTTAACCGCCAAAGAGATATGGGATACACTAACCTCTATCTACGAAGGAACTTCTCAAGTCCAAGGGACGAGAAGGAATATTTTGATTGGAGAACTAGAGAATTTTAGAATGCTAGAAACAGAAAATATTTCTGAAATGTTTGCTAGATTCTCTAAGATTACTAATGCTTTAAAAGGTCTTGGAAAAGCAATATCTGAATCTGAGCAGGTCATGAAGATTTTAAGAGCTCTACCCGAATCATGGACTCCAAAGATCACTGCAATTGAAGAAGCCAAAGACCTCAACACGCTGAAGCTTGAAAACTTAATTAGCTCACTTATGTCACATGAGCTAATTAAGAAAAGGAATGAAGATCAACACAGGGGCAAAAGAGTAATTGCCTTAAAAGCCGCACAAGACACCGATGACACATCTTCTTCTCAAAATGACGACGAGATTGCTCTACTCACAAAACGATTCAGAAAATTTGTGAGGAAAGGCAAAAATTTCAGAAGCTTCAAAGAAAGAACTCCCCAAGAGAAGAAGAAAGAATCAACCAAGTGCTACCGATGCGGCGGTTCGGGACATATGCAAGCCCAATGTCCAACTCCCGAAGAAATCAAGGCAAAAGAACAAAGAAAGGATCGAGGGGACAATAGAAGATTTCAGAAATATAAAGGAAGAGGCATGTACGTGAATGACGAGGAATCTACAACGAGTAGCTCCTCAACCGACGAAATCAAAGCGGAAGAATGTGCGAGAATTTGCTGTATGGCACAAATCGAGCAAGGAGAACAAAATACCTCAACAAAATGCACAAGCAATGAAGAGGTAAGTTCCAAATTCTCCCTTCCTAATTCAAGTTATTCTTCCTCTCATGAATGCCTCAAATGTGCTGAATTAGCTGAGCTACAAATGGCATATGATTCTTTATATGAAGAAATGAAGAAATTAGGAAGCAAGTTTACAATTAAGAAAAAACAATGTGATGCAGTAATAATTATAAATGGTAAACTTGCAGAAGAAAATAATTTGCTAAAAAAGGAGAACAAATCATTAAATGAATCATTAGCCAAGTTCTCTAATCCAGGAGAAAGCGTCAAAATGTTTTTGAATATGACCTCCCAAACACATAAAAGAGGTCTTGGGTATCATACATTTGAGCAAGGAGAAAGTAGCAAATCAAATGTGAAATTACTTGAGAAATATCAAACTAAAACTGCATCTATATACAAGCCACAAAAGAAAAATTTTAAGTGGACTAGAAGACTAATGATTGAACCTTTGTATGCTTGGAGACCTACTCCAAGATTACCTTTGGCTTGTAATTTCTGCAATAAGATGGGTCATAAAACTTACAAATGTAATTTTAAGAAACTATATGACCATGGTGCTAAATTAGTTTGGGTTCCAAGAAACACAAGATTTGGGCTTTCAAAGTTAGATCAACTTAGATTAGATTCTATTACTAACCCAAATGGACCCATAAAATGGGTACCAAAAAGATAAGATTTATTTCCTTATTTTTCAGACATGTTTTAAGGCAAAGGCAAACAATGAATGGTTCATGGATAGCGGTTGTTCAAGGCATATGACCGGTGAAAGAAGTTTGTTTCATAAACTTAAGCCTTGCAACGATGGAATGGTTGCCTTTGGAAATAATGAAAAAGGTAAAATTAAAGGTAAAGAAAATATACTTAGTACCTCAAATGCATGCATGGAAGATGTTTTATTTGTTGAAGGACTCAAACACAATTTAATGAGTATTAGCCAATTATGTGATAAAGGATATAAAGTTGTGTTTGAATCATCTATATGTAATGTATTTGATAGAGAACATATCATGTTTAGTGGTAAAAGACATGGAAATGTTTATTTGGTTTCACTTGATGAATTGAATGGTCAATGTCTTATGGCCATTGATAATGATCCATGGGTTTGGCATAAAAGGCTTGGACATGTAAACATGGGAAATATAAAGACCCTATGGAAAAAGAATTTGGTAGAAGGATTACCAAAATTGAAATATGACAAAGACAAGATTTGCAAGGCATGTCAATTATCAAAACAACCCAAGATGCCTTTCTCTACCAAAAAGGAAATTTCCACCACTAAGCCATTTGAATTGCTACATATGGATCTATACGGGCCATCCGACATTCTAACCATTGGTGGAAAGAAATATGTATTTGTCATAGTTGATGATTTTTCAAGATTCACATGGATAATTCTCTTAGCTAGTAAAGATGAAGCCTTCTCTATGTTTGCAACTTTTGTAAATTTGGTGCAAAATGAAAAACAAAGTACGATTGTGACCATAAGAAGCGATCATGGTGGCGAATTCGAAAACAAACGATTCATGGAATTTTGCAATGAAAAAGGAATTCACCACACATTTTCTGCACCAAGAACTCCACAACAAAATGGAGTAGTAGAAAGGAAAAATAGAACTATACAAGAGATGGCTAGAACTATGCTAAATGAGAGCAATCTATCCAAGAAATTTTGGGGTGAAGCTGTGAGTACAGCTTGTCATGTTTTGAACCGAGTTACCATTCGAGCAATCTTGAAAAAGACCCCATATGAACTATGGAAAGGAAGAAAATCAAATATCTCATATTTTCATGCTTTTGGATGTACATGCTATGTTTTAAACAATGGAAAAACCAATTTGGGCAAATTAGATGCAAAAAGCGATGAGGCTATATTCCTTGGTTATTCATCAAATAGCAAAGCATATAGAGTATTCAACAAACGAAACCAAGTTGTAGAAGAATCCATACATGTTGTATTTGATGAAATTAACCAAAGTCCGAGAAAGGAGGATGAACTAAGTGATGCAGATGAGACAAAAAGCAAAGAACAACCAAAGGAACTCGAGTTCAAGACAGAAAATCCAGAGGAGGAAGAGGTAAGTGAATGTAATGACTCTTACAAACCTCCAACTGATTTAAAGTTCAAAAATGCCCATCCAATTGAACAAGTTATTGGAAACATATATGAAGGAGTAAAAACTAGAAGATCAAAACAAAACGTTTATGGCCAATATGCGTTTGTATCGAAAATTGAACCAAATACCATTGAACAAGCTCTTAATGATGAAAATTGGGTTATTTCAATGCAAGAAGAGCTAAACCAATTCGAAAGAAACAATGTATGACATTTAGTTCCTAGACCAAACAATCATACAGTCATTGGTACAAAATGGGTATTTAGGAACAAATTAGACGAAAGCGGTCTTGTAATTAGAAACAAGGCAAGATTAGTAGCCAAAGGGTATTCCCAAGAAGAAGGAATTGATTTTGAAGAATCATATGCACCCGTGGCTAGATTAGAAGCCATACGCATCCTACTAGCATTTGCTTCTCATATGAACTTCAAATTGTTTCAAATGGATGTAAAAAGCGCATTTTTGAATGGTTATTTGAATGAAGAAGTATATGTTGAACAATCCCCTGGTTTTGAAGAAAAGAATCAATCAAAGTTTGTTTATAAATTAACCAAAGCATTATATGGACTAAAACAAGCACCAAGAGCTTGGTATGAAAGGTTAAATAGATTCTTGATTGATCATAAGTTTCAAAGAGGGAAAGTAGACACTACTTTATTCATCAAGTACAAAAATAAAAATATTTTGATTGTACAGATTTATGTGGATGACATAATATTCGGTGCTACTGATGAAAATCTTTGTCAAGAATTTTCTAAGATAATGCAGAGCGAGTTCGAAATGAGCATGATGGGAGAATTAAATTTCTTCCTTGGACTACAAATCAAGCAACAAAGTGAAGGAATATTTCTGTACCAGTCCAAGTATGTCAAAGAGATGCTCAAGAAATTTGGAATGCAGAATAGCAAAGGGGCAAACACTCCAATGAGCTCAACAATCAAAATCGACACGGATGAAAACGGTAAAAGTATCGATCAAAAGCTTTATAGGAGCATGATAGGATCTTTGCTTTATTTAACTGCTTCTAGACCCGATATCTTATTTAGTGTTTGTATGTGCTCTAGATTTCAAGCATGTCCCAAAGAATCACATCTACTTGCTGTAAAAAGAATTTTTAAATATTTGATGAAAACTACAAACCTTGGACTATGGTATCCAAAGGGGTCAACCTTTGATCTAATCGGCTATTCGGATGCAGACTTTGTCGGATATAAAGTAGATAGAAAAAGTACCAGTGGAACTTGTCAATTTCTTGGACATATGCTAGTTTCATGGCATTCAAGAAAACAAACAAGTGTTGCACTATCTACTGCGGAAGCCGAATACATAGCCACCGGTAGTTGTTGTGCCCAATTACTTTGGATGAAACAGCAATTAAAGGATTATGGTATTGATTATGTTGATATTCCTATTAGATGTGATAATACAAGTGCAATTTGTTTGACTAAAAATCCTGTATTGCATTCTAGAACCAAACATATTGATGTGAGACATCATTTTATTCGTGAACATGTTGAAAATCATGATGTGTGCTTAGAATATGTAAAAACAGAAGACCAAATTGCTGATATTTTTACCAAACCTCTAGCCAAGGACTCATTTTATAAGATTAGGAATGATATGGGAATGATAGAGCTAAACTAGGAAAAATAAATAAGAAAATTAAATTGGAAAATGTCAAGTCGATAAGTCAAGTCGACTCCAAGGACGCCAAGTCGACTCCGCCTCCAGAAGCGAAGTCGACTCCGCTAGGGTCGAAGTCGACTCCGCCTCCAGGCGAAGTCGACTCCAGAAGGACCGAAGTCGACTTCGCCTAGGGCAAGTCGACTCCGCGAGCGCGACCGTCCGACTTCCATGCCTATTTCTTCTTCTTCTCTTTCTTTTCTTCCTCATTTCTTTCCGGCTTCCCTGTTTCTTTCTTATCTCTCTCTTCTCCGGCTATTTTCATTTCTCCATCGATTCCCTTTTTCTCTCCGGGAATCCTCTCCCTCTCCGGCGACTCCTACTCTCTCACTGCCTCTCTCCTAGTCTCTCTCTCTCAACTCTCTTCTTTTGCTCTCTCTCTCACTATCTCTCAAACTTTCTCTCTTTCACTAGCATTCCCTCTCAGATTCCATAAATCCCATCTCAATGGCCCCGAAGAAAGCCGTCTCCAAACCATCAAAAAAGCCTGTGCCTAGACCTCCCACATCTCACACTGAGGAAGAAGTCCCTAGGAGAGCTAGGACACCTGCAAAACGGGTTCGAGAAGAACCCTCAACTTCGACGGGTAAACGGGTTCGATTCCAAACCTCCACTCAATCATCTGATCAAGCACCCAGGTCAGAAAATCAACAAACCTCACAGAGCACACAATCTGGAACAAGCAGAAGGGGCACTGCAGCTGGGAAAGCCCAAGTATTGAAGATGCCCACTACCTACTTCAAAACCGAGCTCCAACATAGCCGATTCTACAAAAAGTTCTACGAACGGAAGGTATTCATACCCAAGATTATAGATTTTAATTTCCTGAAAGAATATGGATCCGACATAGAAGATCTATTGGATTTTCAAGGATGGACTAATTTGCTAAAGGAAGACGAAAGGGTCTATCCAGATCTTACTCGAATGTTTTATTATCTTTGGGATGAAGAATACTTTGGAACATTCGTCAAAGGAGTCGAAATGGATCTTGGAATCGGAATAGTTGCAGGACCGACCGAAGTAATGAGTCATTTAGGACACATACTTGGAGTCCCGTATGAGGATGAGCCTATTCCAGAAGACCTCACAATGGAACAAATGTATAATCAGCTCACCCGGAGCAACAAGTACCATCCGGGAATCAAATTCCTTCGGTACATGGATTTGTCACCCAGACTTCGGGTACTAAGGCTTCTCATTGCCCACTGCATCTACCCAAAGGGCGGTGGAAGAAATCGATTGAATCCACAGGAAGCTGGGATATTATGGAAAGTGGCCAACAGGGTCAAAGTGAGCATACCCAAATTATTTCTAGAAGCCTTGGCAAGTAGAAAGGACAACCCACGAGGAGTCCTTCCCTATGGCACATGGATCACAAAGATTTTGGAATTCTTCAAAGTGGATATTGAAGGCGAGCCTTTCGAAGTGCTCAAATCCACAAATGCCATAAATAAAGCACTAATCCAGAGAATGAAGATCAATCTGCTTGAACTAAGGCATGAAGCTACAGAAGAAGAGCAAGCAGACAATGCACAAACTGAGGGGGAGCAACCTCCCGCGGCACCACCTGCTCAAGAGGAGCCAGCATCTCCCATATCGCACGTATCCTATTCTCCACAAGAGTCTGCTGCAAGAGAACGGGTGCCTCCAACCTCTTCTGAGGAGGTCACCCTAAAGGATTTGAAAGATGAAATCATAGCCATGAGGGCTGAAATGGGACAACAAGAAAACCGGATGACAAGTCTTGTCACCGGTGTCCTTAATGCACTTGAAGATATGCATTCCCGACAAGATAGAATCGAGCGGGAAATGCGACATATCCGCTATCATCTTGCCTCAGGCCATCATAAAAAGAGACCCATGCCTGAACTCGATCCCTACGAGTCGGGTTCAGTTCATAGAGAGGCAACTCCCGATCACGCTTCTCTTGTTTACTCCTCGGTCCATCATTGTCCCATCAAACCTATTCTCTATCCCATCTCTCAATTTCAATTTACCAAGTCTTTAGTACTTTTTGAATGATTGACAAAAAGGGGGAGGAAGATAGGTTAGATTTAGATTTGAGTGTTTTTGGGTTGGGTAGTTTGTATCTAGGATAGTTTCATTTATGCTTCATTATATTCTGTAATGAAACTTCACATATATATGAAATGATGTTTGATATGATAATTGGTTTATATATGATTGATACAGAGTTGAATGAATGATATATTTGATCAATGATTACAATACAAAGTACTCTTAATGATTAATACTCAATATATGGCTTGTAAGATATTCAAAGCATACTCTATGCCAAAATGATTAAATGTTCTCAAAACTCTAAATTATATGTTCAACGATACCTATATGCTCTGTTTTCTCAAATGAATATGTTTGAAATTTTTGAAAGGTATCAACTCAAATGAAGTTTTGTCAATCATCAAAAAGGGGGAGATTGTTGGAAACAATGTTCAAAATAATCTAAATTGACCAAAGCCTGAGTTTTGATGATTAACAAGAACTTATTTGAGTATATAAAGAGTACTAACATGTTTGACAAATGTTTAAGGAAAGCAAAGAGGTCAAGTCGATCTCCAAGTCGACTTGGACTTCGACTTGGGTGAAGTCGATCCCAAAGTCGACTCAAATATCGACTTGAGAATGAATCCCAAAAGGCAACAGGTGAAGTCGCAAGTCAAGTCGACTCCACTTGCGACTTGAGAAGTCAAGTCGCAGACGAAGTCGACTCCAGCATCGACTTGGAGTATCCAGAGCTGAAAAGTGAAAACGAACATAACGAAGTCGCAAACGAAGTCGACTCCAGGTGCGACTTGGGTGAAGTCGCAGGCCAGGTCGACTCCATCCACGACTTGAGATGTTCAAACTTTCAAAGATGTTGTTTTCAAGATATTCAAGAGGATTTATCACTCAAGTCCAAGGAATCAAGATGAAAAACAAATGAGTCAATTTCAAAGTTAAGAATCATGTTCTACATTCAAATCAAGTCTATCAAGCTCAAAGCAAATCTTCAAGCTAACTTCCAAATGGAGTAAAATCCAAGTCATGAAGACCAAGTGAGTCTAAAGCAAAGCAAGGAACATACATATATTGTGCAAGAACTCAAAGCTTTCAAATGGTTTGCAAGACTCAAGACATTTCAAGAAGATCAAGGCGTTTCTGCAATAAACCAAGCCAAGTCGCAACCCAAGTCGACTTCAGGATCGACTTGAGTTGAAGTCTGAAAGCCAAGTCGACCCAAGTCTCAGACTTGAGTTTTTGAAGAACCCAAGTCGCAGGCCAAGTCGACCCCATGTGCGACTTGGAAGCCAAGTCGCAGGCCAAGTCGGCTTCATCTTAGACTTGGAGAATAACGGTCAAATTTTTGAACGTTGGAGTTCATTTATTGCATGCCAACCACTTCTACAACGTTCATATTTTCCTCAATCTATAAAAGGACATTCAAATGAACGTGAGAAAAAACAAGAGACACTACTCAAAAGATCAAAGAGAGAAAAGAAGTGCAAGAAAGACCTTCAAATACCTTTTCTCCATATTTGAGTGTTTCAAAGGAAGAAAGAGCTTCAAACTGCAAGTTGCTTCAGCAATCATCATTCAAGCTACTTTTGATTTCGTCCTCGAGCTCAAAACTGCCTACACAAATCTGTAAAGTGTAGTTTTTTTTTTTTTATTCATTTCTTTATTTGGTTGTATAAATCTTGATTTAGCTTGGGTAGCTAAGATCAAGTATATGCAAAGTAGGGTGTGATTGGAGTGAGACTCATCACCTACTTGTGCAAGTGATTGTATAAGCCCCCTAGAGCTTTGAATCTAGAAGAGAGCAAGTGGCTCTAGTTGTATATGCCCCCTAGAGCTTTGAATCTAGAAGAGAGCAAGTGGCTCTAGTTGTGTATGCCCCCTAGAGCTTTGAATCTAGAAGAGAGCAGTGACTCTAAGTGTATTCTTGGAATACATAGTGGAACCCAAGTCACAACGGAGTGTGAGCTTGGAAGAGTGGAGTAGGGAAGGTTTGCCCTAACCACTATAAATCTTGTGTTCTACTTATTATTACTGCTTTATTTTATTTGCTCTCCATTCGCTTAAAAAGGGGATTAACTTTTTCAAGGGGTTAAGATCCTTGAGTTTACCAAAGAAATTTTAAAGAACCCAATTCACCCCTCCCCTCTTGGGTTTAGCCATCAACTCGGGACCAACAGATTTTATGGGTAATGAGTAGGGTAGGACATACTAAAAATTGAATTGATAAATAAGTAGGGCAAGGTATGCCTTTTGCAAATATAGTATGAGTAGGATAGATAATTATCCGAACTAAACTGACCTGAGTTGCACCTTATTTGACATTGAAACTCAATGTTCTCACTCTCATCACCTTTTCTCAAAAGATTTGTGGGCGCAATAAGATATTTTTATGAGTGCATTTGACATTTAGTAAAACTTTTAAAATAAAAGTTTTTGATATAAAACTTTTTAAAATAGGAGCTATGATGTGATATAATATGAGTAATAATAAGGAGTAAAAAGAATAAAGTTAAGATAGATAAGATATTCATATTTCTATTTATAGAAAAATGGTTGAAAATAAAGCATTTGCATACAAAAATATAAAAAAAGATTAAAAATAAGATAATTGTAAAAGGTGAAAATTTTTAGGTTGTTAATTTTTTGTGATTGAGAAACACACCCTATATATAAAATTTCATATTTTTAAAATTTTAATGTATATTTTTTGAATTTTAAAATATGTGCATGTTAAGAAGGATTCAAGAGGCTTGAATGAAAAAAAGTTATATTCAGAATGGAAAATCAAATCCCATATGCATCTCATGCTTTTAAGAATTTTGTGTCCTTTCGAATAGCCATAGAGCTAGTTCAACATTAAGCTACACTAGCTCTAAGTGGACCTTTTATAAATTGGAAATTTAAAGGACAAGGATTCTGTCGTATTTGTATTATTCCAATTTTACTCTTATTATTTCTTATCAATCACATAATTCTCAAAATATTTCTTTTATTATTACTACCACATCTCACTATTTTTTCCCATTCCACATTCCCGAACATCACCTGTACTTTTATTTCAAAATAAATAAATCTGCATTATTATCTTACATACATACTCCTGCAGTGCAACTCAACGTTGGTTAATTTTATGCAATGCTGCACTAATTCACTTATATAACTTCTCTTGTAGATGACTTATGTTTGATTGTAGGGACTTACACATCTTCTACTGATGCACTTGTGAATTTGCCCCTTCAAATAATCCATGATTCAGTTCTTTTGAATTTCCCATCGCATCAAAGGTCCTGACTTTGTTATTGGGTGTATTCTATATGCTCTTGGCCTATTCAACTCATGCTCATTAATATGTCCTATTTATAAAATAAATTTAAAATAAACAAAAATATAATGCATCATCAACGTTCAACATAAGAAGTCATAGAGTCATCATCATCACCATGGATATAAAAAAACAAGTTAAAAAATTTAGAAAAGTCTATACTTACATGCCTTAAAACCTAACTTATCACCCTATCTTTCTTCCTTTACTTTTTGAATATTTTGGAACTCCAGTTGCATTTTATACATTCTCTTAAAGATTTATAGACCATTACAAAATAGATATGCAATCATGTGCATAGAGAAGCCATGTTAATTCGAATGCGATGTGGATTACTAGACTCTTTTATATGTTTTAAGGATATTTTAATAAAATTATTTGACGATTTTCCTAATAGGATTCCTATTTGGAAGGATTGAAAAGTTCTGAGCGGCGTAGACAAAGGGGCTGTTTGGATTCGATGAAAACTTTTCCCTTTCGTTAATACTTTTCACGCCAGGGGCTTATGGGCAAAAACCCGTCAACTCAAGCTGTCCTTCCGGCGAGAGGCTGAACTCCCGTACGTTTACAGCAGCTGTCCTAACGCCGCCTACGGGAGCAGCGGACTCTCCCATCTCCAGCAGCTGTCCATGCTCATTCAGTCCACCTGCGGATGAAATCCCGCTGCCGGAGACGCATAACGCGTGCAAATGCGCATTCAGTTCACCTGCGGACTAGCTGTTGTCTGCTGGCATTCCTACCTTAAATCAGCGTCTTCAACCATGTTGACAGTCCGTATTGGTCCGCATTTAATGCAAGCACAGCAGTTCATTAGCAATCAATGGTTGACGTGTTTTAACTCAGTAAACTCGTCACAAAGTTTTCATGCAATCCAATCAGCCCCAAAATGAGTTAAAAATATAATGATGTATGTTAGAAATCTTAAAAGTGGTATTAAAAATGTAAAAAGTTATATTATAAATGAGAAGTGATTTTGTTAGTCCAAGCTAAGCAAATCGCTCACTTAACCTACTTTAAAAAATTCATTTAAAATATTTTTCTTCATTTAAGTGCATTTAACATATAAAGTAAGTTTTACTATTTTTGGATATGTGTAGATATTTTTTGAGATTTTTAAACATAAGAATATATGTGTGTACATATATACACATAGATTTTTAAAATTTTTTAAAAATATGTACACATATCTAAAAATAGTAAAACTTAGGTTATAAATTAGATACTCTTAGAAAACAAGTACAAGAAACAAAAAAAAGTAAAAAAATTTATTTTAAATGATTTTTTTTAGATGAACTAAGGGAACTATTTGCTTAGCCCAAACCAATAGCATTATTCCTTATTTTAAATTAAAAATGCTTATTCCTTATTGTAAATTAAAAATGCTACCTTAGAAGCGGGAAAAGTCATTCCATACAGATTACATTTAAGAATCTTATATCATTTAAAACACTTATACAATCTAATTTATTCATTTTATGAAGACATAATAAATTATTACAACCTATTAAATTTCGTATCAAACACACTTATCCATATATTAGCTTATTAAGAAAAATTTTAAGAAATTCCAGTTTGGTTTTATAATATATTCAGGATTCTAAAATAGTCAGAATTTATGCCAAAAATGCTAATTTGAAAATTTTCGTTAATTCATGGAGTGAATTTGAAAAACAAAAGAACTCGAAAACCCAGTTAATTGCAATCCCAAATGCCAAAGCCTGGTTGGCGTGGGCACGAATTTTTCTTCGCTTGTTGCACCTCTCTACTTTGAATTGTGTGTTCAACTGGTTTTGTGATGTCGTTATTCATAAGGGGTGGTTGGGTGCGGTTGGTCGTAATTGAGCCCAGCTGCTTCCAGAATTTAATTTATTTTTTTATAACATATACAGTTATTTGTATTTAATCTGCAATGTAAGTTTTACAATTTTTGATATGTTTATATATTTTTATTTTTAAAAACAGAGGCATTATAGTCATTTTCAACCCATGAAAATGACCACAATAGTTAGGTTAAAAATAAAAATACGAATATATCAAAAAATTAAAAAAGTTAAAATATATATTAAATACTCCTAAAATAACACATTTATAAGAAAAAATAAAAATAAAATATGATCCATGTTAGGCCGATGCTAACCCTCATTTGTAAGAGAGTGGAGCTGCACTTGTAATTTGCTTGCGAATTTGGTTGTGCACTTAAATTTCATGTTGCCTATACACGGAAATAAATTATGAATCTGTGACAGACGGTCCAATATTTGCTGTAATTTGCTTATGAATGTTATTGCGTATTTCTCACGCACAGAAATAAATAATTCGTCTGTAAAAGAGGGTCCAATATTTGCTGTAATCTGCTTATAAATATTTGGACTGCATGTTGCCCATGCAGGAAAATAAATTATGTGTCTATTATGGACGGTCCAACATTTGCTGTTATCTACGTATGAATGTGACTGTAATTGCTTATAAATGCGATTGCACACTTGGATTGCGTGTTGCCCCTGCACGCAAATAAATTACATGCCACAGTCCAATATTTGCTGCATTGGTGGAATTGCGCACATTGGTGCGCATTCTATATTTCTGTTTGATTTTGCTTTTATGGATGTTTGGTCAAAGGCGGTGGAACTTGGATGCCGTCTATAGTAAATCAATGCTGGACCCTTAAAAGGACGAAATTATTAACCCAGCATCTATGGGACCCCATACGCTTCATCCGGGTGCACTTAGCACAGGTACACCAAAGTGCTTTAACTCATTTTTTAATTTTTTCTAAATTTTTTTTATACAACTATTAATTTAAGTATATTTAAATACCTTTAGATTAATAATTTTATAAAAAAATTTTAAAAAAATTAAATGCACGCGAGTGCACTAAGACTAAGTACACCGGGTGTAGTGCACGAGGAAAATGGAACAAATCCGCCTGGGATACAAATTAGTTTAAAGTAACGCATATAGACCTAGGGGTGTAAATCGGGTCAGGTTGACTCGGGTTGGGACAAATACAACCCTAACCTACCTTGTAAAATCTCAACCCAACCCTACTTTCAACCTACTTTTCACACCTTAACCCAACCCTATTTCAACCCACCTCAAATCGGTTTGGTTCGGGTTAGAAATCGAGCTAATAGATTACACATATTATCAATGTTAGTTAAGCTTTTGTTCACCCAAATTTCTAAAATAAAACAAAAACAATGATAATTATAAAAAAAATAAGTACTAAAAAGTTCTACGTAACTCAAAAGTGGATGATAAGTTTTGTAATTGATTTATTTTTTTGCTTTTGTATTCTTTGAGCAATTGATGTCCCCTGCAAGTCAAAAAGTGAAAGCCAAGTAAAAGTATTGCAATAAATTATGCAAAATGAAAAAACGAATATCATAGTCTTACTTACATTCTTAGTTGGCTTCCAATCAAAGCTACAAACATCTCAAATTCCCAATTGACCTGTTCGTTATTTCAAATCACCAATGCAAGCGAACATCTAAACAACCTATTTACAATGCAATATAGGGTATGTTTGGCAATTGAAAGAAAAAGTCAATTAAAACTTTTCAATCTAAAACTTTTCACTCTCTACAATTATCATATTTTTAACTATCATATTTTTTAATTATTTTGTCACATTTTCCTATTCAACTACCCTACTTTTCAATCATTTATATACAACTATCAACACAACTAACCTATCTATTTTAACTTTAGTACTCCTATCATATCACATCAGTTGATAACTTTTACTCTCTAAAACTTTTCATCAAAAGTTTTATTCATTATCAAACACACTCATAACCAAATAATTCAAACATAATTTCACAACTAATTAACCAAATATATTTCCAAACCAAATAAATTCAAACAACATTTCACAACCAAATTGTCAAACATATTTCCAAACTCCACACAATTTTATTTAAATATCCAAACAACATGAATGAAATACACTCTCATAAACATATCCAAATACATATCTTACGAAATCGGGTTCGTTCGGGTCAGTCAAATCGGGTCGGGTCGACCGACCCCCTAACCCGGCTCAAATCGATTTTGAAAATCGGGTCGGGTTGAACCCGAATTTCCAAAACATCAACCCAACCATGGTATAAATCGGCTCAGGTTGAACCCGACCCTATTTACACCCCTATATAGACCTGGTTTCTTGCGGAGATTGAAATTGTGTTTCACTTGCCTGGTATTTATTGGCAGTCTGCATTGATATCTGACAATCTCTATTATTTCTATCTCCGTTCATCTTAATCTCATAGGGACGGAAGATCAAGGCGACTAAAGACTCCAGCGACAATGGCGACAAGAACCGGAATGCGCGACCTTCATCGTTCAACAGTAAGCATGTTTTGAGATGACTGACTTATCTCCTCTTGCTCTCTTGTCATTGCATAAATTAGAAATTTTGCTTGGCAAAACTACTAAACTAAGGTTCATGTGGAAAAATCATATATAATGGCAAGTAGCTATACACTAAATGAATTGTGTGAGAAGTAAAATATTGAAGAGAAATTCGAAAATGTGAAAGTCAAAGCATTGAAGAAGTCGAGTTGTAGTAATGTAGTGTAAAAAGGGAACTAACTTGACCTGTTGTGCTAATGGGGTAAATGAACTCTAAAAATAATGAAGCTTGGCAAGATTATAAGACCAAAAAATTTGCTAAGTTTTAGGGCAATCCAAGTTGAAGAAGTCATTCAAACAAGCATGCCAAAATAAGTACATAGAAACATGTATAAATTAATTTTTTTTTATTTTAAAACCATTTAAATGCATTGTTTTCAGTTGTATGAGATAGAGCATATTTAGTAATGCGTATAAGATGTTTTCATGAATTTTTGGATAGTTAAGTTTTTTCATTTATGAAAAATAAGTGTTCAAGTTAGGTAATTTCTAAATTTTTTTAAAAAGGGATTTTTTTATGAAACTTTTATGAAGTAAGAATGATGAGAACATATATTTAGGTTTACGTTGATGTTCGAGATTGTTTTAAAAAGTTTATGTTGTGTTCAAGTGAGAATGTTGAAGTAAGATGATTTATGTTGTGTATAAATAATAAAAGTAGGATAATCGTATGGGTGGAAGTGAAATTTTTTTTAAAAATATGTTATTTGTGAAGAGTAAAAAGTTTTAGATTGAAAAATTTTAGTTCGAAATATTTTCCGTGTAACAAACACTCAAGTAATTCCAAATTATGTGATGCATGAAAATATAGTGTGATGGTGATTGTATAATTATAGTATGAATATACTTATGAAGCTAAGAATGAAGTTTAGATTTCATTGAAATATATTTTTCTTTTTTTGATTTGGTCATTCGTAGCTCGCTTATCTCAAGGTTTAAACCTTGGATCTCAATATTAATGGCCTAGATCACAATCACCTACGCTAGGTTGCAAACTTATTGAAATTTATATATTTGGATTCATGTGAATCAACAATTTCTTTGAAGATAGCTGAGCTCTCGTCCAATGTCTATAATTATAGATGACATGTAATTCAATTTTAGATTAGAAAAATAGAATTAGGGTGTTTTTGGAAATGGATAAAACTTTTAGTGAAAAATTTTGAAGAATAAAAGTTATCAAATAATGTGATATTATAGAGGTAATGATGATGAGTAAAGAGGATAAAGTTAAAATAGATAGGTTAGTTGTATAGGTAATTGTATAGAAATGATTGAAAAGTAGGGTAATTGTATAGGAAAATGTAAAAAAAAATGATTAAAAAATGATAATTGTGGAGAGTGAGAAGTTTTATATTAAAATTTTTAACTTGACATTTTATACACATTGCCAAACACACCCTTAGATTAAAGTTTTAGAAAAATTAGATTGAATTTTAGGATTCACAAAAGATTCCGTGATTAAAATTCTAGTTCTGTTGTAAGCTTTACCATTAGAAAGACTCCAACAGTAAGGAGCATATTGTAATGCGTCCATCGATGGAGGCATTACAAAAATCTAGTTCCTTTCCATGACCATTATATTTAATTCGAGCAAAATTGTGTAGTTCGAATTCTCTCTTTGGAAATTGTTTGTTGACTTAGCCACGACGAGTGATAACTTTTTTTAAAAAAATAAGGACAAGAAGCAATAACTTGGAAGAATGACTTCGTCCCTTAAACATTTATTACCAACCAAATGACTGCAATTGCTAAAAGGTCTCGTTTGCATTTGTTATTCTTACCCTGTTGTTTTTTTACTATTGAATTTTGTGCAGGAAACAAAGTTGAGATCCAAAAACTCGCAACCTCCTCCAAAGCAGGGCCCCTGACTTGTCTCTTTTCATGGAAAAGGGAGAAAAACTCAAACCTTCTGCAATGCATTGGATAAGACTTCCACTTCAAGAAACATACCAGAGATGCGCCAAACAAACTGTTTGGCTTCTAACTTTGGTTGGTTAGTGCTGGAAAGCACAATTTCCGACGACATTTTCCTACTCCATATCATGTCGTTGCAAAGAATTCCATTACCATTTTCAAGATTATTGAGTTCTTTGGGTAGGTGCATTCTCTCATCTCCTCCCACTGATCCTGATTGCGTGGTCATGTTGTATAGTTGTGACCGTAATTCCTTTATTTATTGGCGTCGGGGTGCTAATCAATGGTATAAGCGCAAGTACAAAATTGGAGAAATGGAGAAATCTTTACGTTCAGTTGTCAGCTGCAATGGCAAGTTTTATTGTAGAGGATTAGTGGAAAGCTTGGTGTTATTGATGTCACTGCTAATCCTCTGGTAACTTGGCTCGAAACAATCTTCGATGTCCAGCCTTACTCTGAAAGCATGTGGTGTAATTATTTGGTGGAATCTTGTGGTGATATCTTTTTTATCCAATTGGGATTCTTTCCAGCTGCGCGCAAGGTTACACATTTTCTTGTTTATAAGTATGATTTTGAGAGGGTTTGCTATGACTAAGGTCAGGACATTGGGAGATCGTGTGCTTTTTTTGGATGATATAGGCTCTTCACCCTGCTCCGCATCCCTTTATGGGATGGAAAAGGATTGCATCTACTTTCGGAAGACCATCTTTGAAGATAGAAGTCTTTATATATTTCATTTGGATTCCGGAACTATCTCTATGCACTTGTCTCGTCGATATCTTCAACCACCATAGGAACCAGGATTTTGGGTCATGCCTTCACTGACGGATTCTTTGTAGTTTACTTTTTGGATAATGAGTATTGAAACATGAGTCCGGTTTCGGTGCAAACGTTTTCACCATGAGAAGAACGTGAAAATGCCCTATCTACCGTTCATTTAAAACGTGTGGCAGAGATTTGCAGGGGCAAAATTGGAATAGGTGCGTTGCTTACACGCGCGTGTAGGTTGGTCATTGGCTTCCTAAGGAAGCTTCTTACCGAAGACATGGTTTTGCGCTGACAGAAAGGAGCGGATAGCAGAGAGCGGAACCAGGTGAGAGAAAAAAGGAGATGGCATAGCAAGTGAGGTCGCCGGTCGCTGAACTCAGTAGCTGGTCACGCCTATTAAGATTTTTGTTTCGAAAAGGTATAAAACCATAATCTTCTCTGTTTTAATGAAATCGGCAGCCATGTAATCTTGGGATTTTTGTTTCCAATTGTGAATAAATCAGCAAGAAATAAGTCAATGTTTATTGGCCCATAATAAAATCGTTCGATTTATTTTTTTTCTGTTGATTTTAGAGCTCTTTGATTTTTGGGCAGTTGGAATGAGTTGATTTATTCCCATTGATCGCCTCAATGGGTTTTACATAGGCCGGATTCATTTTATTTATTTATTTATTTATTTATTCTTTTCTAAAATCATGCTTTGATTCACGAAGTTTCTGTCCAAATCATTTTGGGGGTAGGGATTCACTTCTTTTTCGTGCTCTGAATTCATATCCGTGATCTAATCTTCATCTTTTGCATGTTGTGCTTAGCCTCTAATTTTCGAGCAAATGATGGGTATTTTTGTTTTTTTTTTCTTTGTTTGTATGGTTTCATCTGTGTTTTTGGTCTATCTTTGAATAAACCGTTTTCTATTTTTGTTTATCAGAATTCGTGCAAATGAAATTGCAATGCTCTATCTTCTTTCTGGTTTTGTGCCAAGCGGTTTTCTGGGACTGTGCATGGCCCTGGGCTAGACAGAAAAGGATGGCAGCTGGGTTTGTCTTGTCAAGCAGCAACCAAAGATGAATTTGGAGGTACGAACTTGTTCTGCGGAGGTTCTTTGAAAGGGAGCAAAAATGGGTCTCGTTTGGATGCGTTTGACGAATCAACTGCTGCAACATTTGACGTCTTGAGTACTGAAATAACTTCCGAAACAATTGATTTCTTTGTTAGTGATGTTGGATGGGTTCTTGTCCATTGATCAGGCAATTGATGCATTAAGCAGAGGGAAGATGTGTCATCAACTTCACCAATTCTTCTCAAATTTCTAAAATGTACATGTTGGACTAATTTTTTTTTATTTATAATCAATGACGAATTGTGAAATTTGGTAAAGATACTAAATTTTGTTGTACCAACATATGATCCTAGTGTTCGTCATCGATTGCCTATTCTTTTTCCTTCTTCGTTTTCATTGAATTATCTGCATCATCTTGTCTAGTTGTAGCCTCAAACATTTATTCACCTATGACATGTGCAATGCAGCTTTTACATTTGCAAAATGCCCACAGGTGTTTTCCCTGTAGGGGGTTTCCAATCTTCTCAGCAAAATGGCTTATCCTTGTTACTTATTTGTAAATAAAATGGTGAATGTGCATGAGAATTCTACTCCATCTAGTTTCAAGTAAAAATACGCTATGAATAAAATTGTCAGGAGTTAAGCTAATCTGGTATCAAATTAGACAGTCCTCAGTTTCCATATTTGAGCTTCACTTTCTCCCAAGACTGAAACCATTGTTTATCTATGTTTTGGCCTTCAGTTTGTGATTGCTGTAGATGATGAAAATGGAGATGAGGAAGGAGATTCGATTATGGTTGCATCTCTTGCTAGTGCACAAGCATTGGCTTTTATGATTAGGCATGGATTTAGGATAGTATCTGTGGGAATGAACGAAGAGGATCTGCAGAGACTACCCCTGCCTTTGATGTCTGGCAACAACAATAAGGATCCATCTGTGCCAGTGTACACAATATCAGTGGTATGGCTCTTTGGCCTTTTCTATTTCACCTTGTTCTTCTCATGCATCAAAATTGCATCAGACATGTGCATAAAAAATCTTATTCAAGAAACTACTAGGCCTATCAATCAGGAAAAAAAAAAAAGAAACCACTAGGCCTAACATTATTCATGTGGCTATGGCTGTTTTGGTGTCACAAACTGTCACACGTTTTTCCTTGAGCGGAAATATGCAAAAAGATTTTTTTCTTTTTCAGCTGTTATCATAAATCTGAGTCCTTGTTGTGAGTTTTAGATTTGTAAGTAACACACAACAAACCATGAAGATCATCTGAACTTTGTGATCAAGTTTGCCATAGTCCGCTTAATTAGTTGAAACTATACAGAAACCCGAATCTTCTACGGTTCTACCAGTGATCTTCCCTTTGCATCTTTCCATGCAAAAAAAATGCAAGATTTGTAGTTCTGATTTCATGATCTGGGTAGAAATCCATAAACCTAACATATATCTCCAAAATCTAGAAGAGGAAGCTAACGGGGTATAGCCCAGTTGGTAACGATTAACAACTCATATCACTATTTTTTTGGGGCATTATGGGATCCAACCCCATGTTGGGGAGTTTCGTCCCCATCCTAGTGGTGGGAGCTGTGTTCTCCTGTATAGAGAGTGTTTAGTCTTCCCCTTAGAAAATTATAAGGGCGTTTGAGATTGATTTATAATATAAAATGAGATAAAAAGATGTAAGGATTCTTTTTTTTTTATATTTAAGATGTAAGGATTCTTGAATTTGATTGTAATATAAGTTGAGATGAGATGTACTATACGACCAATCAAAAGAAAAAATCTAGAAAGGAAAATAGAATGTTCCCATCTAATACATTTTTCATCCATCAATCTTACCTTTCTCCGGTCTGCTCTATCTCACCACTGAAACCTTTTACTCAAACCTTCTTATCTCAAAGCATCAACAGAGATTTTTCCTTGCCCATGCACAAGCAAGAAAAACGAATGATAAGATATGCATTTTTATTTGATATTTTCTATCTTATCCATGCTTCACCTATTATTTGCAAATAATTTGAACTATAGTCTAAATAATTTGCTCAATCAATTGAAAATTTTCTTGTTTGATTAACAATACACCCGCCTAGTTTGCTGAACCTGAAATCACCACCTGGATTAATGATTTAGCATTAACTGATAGTCATTTAGTGCAATCGATTGTTATTTTAACTTACCAAGTTTGATGCTATAATGTGACACACTCAAATGGATGAACCATTTAGTTTGTAGCAGAAAGATGAGCAGTTGGGAAGTTGTCAATTCTGAGACTAATGTAGCCCATGTTCTGGTTGTTGGTTTTGCAGGACATTGGTGTTCGTACTATGAGATTGATGACAAACAACCCAGTCAAATGTACTGATTTGAAGGGTTATGGTTTGGCTGTTGTTGGGAGAGTTCCTGTGCTATTGCCCATCAAAGGAAAATCGAAAATATCGAGAAACAAAGCGTACAAAGATGGGCAATGTTTATGGTTCAAATTTTCCTAGATCCATCGCTGGATTGGCTAACCCAAACACAAATAAATCAAAAGAAGCTGATGGACAGACAGACTGAATTCAGTACTTTTTATGATTCAATCCATTTTGATCGAGTTTCCATTATAGCATGTTGAGAACATTGCTCTTGATGAATTCACCTCATTTTTGCCTTAGTGGTCGATTCTTGTTTATTGTTGTAATGTTATCTATATTTTAGCTAAATTCAAATTTCAATGTTTCAAATTTTAATGTTTCAGCTAAGAAGAACGGATACCTGCAGCGGGTGCCCATTGAAGGTATGCGTCTTCTCAATTTTTTATCAGACATGTTTTTTGAGCTATCATCTTCTCCAATTGGTGTATAGGTAGTGCTCCAATCGATATATATGTAATTCGATGTATACCTGCAGCAAGCACACCATCTTCTCCAATCCATTCATAAGGGGAAGCATAGCTAAAGATATGCTATAAGGAATGTCAACAAATGTACTACACTTACACAAAAAGTATAAATATGAGAGACTTTTTTACCCGAACTAGTCCAAAGCGAATAGCCCCAATGCCAAAATGAATAAATCAAACTATTAGAACAAGGTCCTTCGTTAATAAGGATGATAGCAAGGTTGGTCCACCTTATGTCAAAAGTTCAACTTCATTTTTATCCAAATGAATAACTTATTACAAGAAAGTTATATCACCTTTTCAAGTAGAACATTCTAATGATTAGAAGGGCGGTAGTAATAGTGAGACCATAGGGCTTAATATAAAATTAAGACACAGTAAATGAATATTCACATTGTGTGATTTCATTATTGTATGCAAGACATGAGTAAAGTAAATGAATACTGGTTTCTGTTGAAAATATGTCGACATCGTGTTGCAATTGATTTGAAAAAATTCATCATAGTTCATTGATGCCTACTGATGAGCTCTGCTCCAAATTTTTATAAACCTTAATTTTTTGCACTATTGTCTGTTCGTTTGCCACATCTAGGCATTTGCAAAGTTCAACCTTCAAATTTGATATTTGTAGCTGTTTTGCCATCGCATCTTGGTAAATGTAAATTTTGTTGGAATTATGGTTTGTTCATATGGTATTTGGACTGTGTTTTTCTATGATTTTTGACCAATTGTTGAATATCATGGGGAGTTACATTACGCATGTATGAAGTTGTTGGTTCTTGTTGCTTATATCAAGTTGTTGGTTCTCATTTGTAAAATGCGATTGAACAGTTGATATCGACATAAATGACCAGGCTACCTACCTATTGAAGAGTTTCAGAATTAAGTTGCTAGATAAGGTGTTAAGCGTGTGCATTCAAAAATTTTGTAGACAGATGGTTGGGCCAAATGCTATCAGTTATCTGGTTCTGTATTGATGAATTTTTTAGCTACTCATTGTACACCTATTCATTGTACACCTATTCATTTTGAAGGCTGCTGAAATGTCTCCCAGTTAGTTTTGACTATTATACACTTTTTATGATAAATCTGCCCATGATGCTCTTGGCTTTGTACAATTTTGCATATTGGAATGTGTTTAATGATTATAGAAGATGTGTAGTAAAATATTATGACATTTACCAACCTATTTAAATAAGCAAAATGAGTTGTTGATGAATTTGTATGTTCTCTTCAAATTAGCACTAGTAGTCTTTTTCCTTAGTAAAAAAATAAGTATTTGCTAAAATTGCAAAAACTACCTAAGGTGTTGATAAAAAAATTCGCATTACACGATCCTTTAGGTTCATTCATCAACTGGTTATGAAACATGCTTCGCGGTACGTAGTATTCCTATTGGTTCCCATTGCATTGTATTTTTCATAATTGACTATCTCATAATGTCCATCATAAACCTGTTGCACGTGTCTAATTTCAAGAACTTGTCGTAACCTAACGTATTTTATTGCATCTGAATAGCTTAAGAATACATGGGGTTGGCAGTTCATGAAAAAGAATTTGTCTGGCAGTATTAGTATGGAAGAAATTGGACATGCGTAAGGAATGGATTATCAAAGCAGAATGCAGACGCCTAGTGAAGTAGAGTCCATGAAACCACATATTGGGCAGGAATTCAACATCGAGGACCAAGCATGGGATTTCTACAACACCTATGGCAAACACACAGGATCTAGTATCCGCAAAGATCAGCATCGAATACTCTTCTCTACTGGTGAGGTGGTGTGGCAAAGATTTATGTGCTCAAGGGAGGGTCATGGGAGTATAGTAGGCACCAACATTTCCAAAGTTGAGCCAGTGAAAAAGAAAGTGAATCAACGAAAGAAAGTGAATCAACGACCATCAAGACGGGTTGGATGTCTTGCAGAGATGGTGGTGTGAAGCAAGCGGGAAGCGGCATGGCAAGCGGTTATCATTTGTAAATGCAAACTAGTGCCATATCAATATGCATATAGGTTATCTCAAATTCAATGCAAAAAGTTCTCAAATTTCATCAATATGTATGCCACTATATGCATGTCAGGTGTAGTCAGGATCTCTGACAATTCCAATGAATCACAAGAATGCCTAAGGGGATCCACTGTAGTGGAGTATGTGGCTATTATGATTGGCATGACCAACGTAAGAGCAACACTTGTGGTTTGTTCTTTTTGGCACATAGAAGTCTTAACTTCTTCATCAAAAAATATTAATCATATCACAATACTAGGATTTTGAAGCTGGCATCAGAAGCTCCCTTTTTTATAACAAGTGAATTATAAAAGATTTGCAAGACTTTAGAATCATGTTATACCCTAACATGCAACATGAGGAGGGCAGCGCATGACACACACCCTTATAACTCAAGCTATTAATGAAATAATGTATTATAACGACTTTGGAGATGGAACCCGATGTGGAACGGATGCCGTTATCACTAAAAGCTAATTTATCCTTTCCAATCAGGAAATTTGGGAAGCAGTTTGACATAATTTGTTAAATATTGAGCATTGAGCAGGTAAAATATAGAAAGTAAAATTACTAAAAGACACTTGAGCAAGTAAAATATAAAAAGCAAAATTACTAAAAGACACGAACAACATACTATTACACGGACAACATTGTATCATTCAAATTTTAATTCCTGTCTTCCGAATATTGAGCAAACCATTTAAATCGCTCCAATTAATTTATTTAGCATTAAATTTCTTTATTGATACGATTGCCAAATGAAATTTATGCACTTAATTTATATGACAATCAATATTATGGGCTATCAAATATAATTTGAAATTATTATTTATTGGACATACAAATAAAAGTGCATCTGTGACAAAAATTTGAATTTAAGTATTAATTCAAATTTTCATTTGTAAGTATAAATTTTCGACGATCTATGGTGCTCAATTTTTTTAAAAAAACTAATTTATTTGATCGTTCATGATATGTAGGCTACCCTTAATAAAAATAAATTTATGTTTATAATGAATATTTAAAATTATCCATTGCTTAAGCCTCGTTGCTGCAGCTTAATTTAGTTTTGTATCATGAATTCTCATGTGAGAATTACTGTTAATGGAATTATAATTATTTTTTGTCTATGATACAGGGTGCAATAAAAATTGAGCAAAATGAACTCACTAATTTATTCAATGCTTAAAATTTTTGCTACCAACCACGTTAAAAATAAGAATAATAGATTCATATTAATGTATTCTTTTTGATTGATTAGTTTATTATAATAAATTATAGCATTTAGTGCTTGTTTTGTACCTATTCAATCAAATTATTTCTGCAACAAATCATTACAATTATCTATTAAATAATATTCTCAAAAGAACATTACAATATTTTCTTCTAGATTAATTTTTTGGGTCAACAATATGAATTATGAAATAAAAGTACAAGTAATTTTTTTGATACTAAATAATTTTGATATTACCCTTGTTAAGAAATGAAATTACTTTAGCAACATAATCCAAATTACTCGTAAAATAATATTCTCGTGTGTATGTTACATTAAATTTTTCTCAAATGTAATTATTTTTTAGGTCAACTGTACAAACTACCAAATAAACTTTGTGTAATTAATTTATTTGGTACTTAAAAATTTTGATACCACTATTGTTAAAAAATATAATTACTTCTAATACAAATAATTCAAATTACTATCAAATAATATTCTCATGTCAATATTTTTCTATTTTTTCTCAATTATAATTATTTTCAACTCAACAATTCAGGATGACAAAAAAAATTGTGCAATAATTTGTTGGGTACTTAATAATTTCGATACCACTTTTATTGAAAGTAGCATTACTTACCTGACAAGTAATTAAAATTGAGAAGTAATCTTGTTAGCCCGGGATAAGCAAATACCTAGCTTAGCCCACCTCAAAAATTCATTTGTAATATTTTTATTTGCTTTTTTCTTTATATACTTGTTTATTTAAGTGTATTTAACATATAAAATTAAAATTATTTCTTAGTCTATAATGAATTAAAATTATTTTTTGGCTTATAGCATGGGCTAGGAAAAATAAGTACAAAATACACCTCGTTAACGATGTTCAATATTTAAAATTTAGGTTGCTGACTATATTTATAAAAAAGGTGCATATAAACTCATTTTTCCAAATTGATAGGTGTATTATATGTATTTATTATAAAAAATTATAAAGCATAATGTTTATTTTGTGCTTATTTAATAAATCAAAATGTAAATAAACAACATGAATCCAAATTAAACCCATTTTTAAATCTTTTCCTATTTATTTATATATGAGTTAGAGTAGGCTTGGATCAAGTTGAAAATAAATTTATTTTCATCCAATTTATTTTTCGAGTGATAGATTTTGTATGGTACTACAATATGGATGCTGTCTTTTCCATGTCATTTTCTATACAAAATATTCTTTCAAGCAAAAAATAATAATTTTAGTTTTAATAATTCATCGGGCCAATGGTATAGCAAGCTAAATGAAATTGGCGTGAATAATTTTGTTGACATAAAAACATAGAGTTATTTTAACATATTATTTAATATATTTAAATATATAAAACTCAAACCAATTATGTGGAGAATGATGCTAAAAAATTTTCTGTATTACTATAATAAATTATTCATCACAACTATTACTGATGCATATACTCTATTATCTAAAAACTAATGTATGTTAGTAGATTTTCATAGCATAAACTCCAAAATAATTATGACAATATATGTTTCAATCTAGATTGAACTACGAAATAATTTCATACATTATTTTTGGGTCTAAAAAATTAATTTAGCATTTAACAACATTTTTATTTACTTTTATGCAGTTGTAAATTTTATATGATTTACACAAAAAATAAATCATTTCAAATTTGTGTCATTTTATTCTAAGTTTAATGGTATGAGATGACAAATTAATGACAAATTAATGTATCATTTCAAATTATATGTTTAATGGTATGAGACATAATAAAGGTAGCAACGGTCATTTATTTACTTTCTGATACCACCTATTATAAATTAAATTTCTCTTTATAAGAAATAATAAAAATACACACAAGCATTACAGGATTTGTTCATTTTTTGGTCAAAATATGAGGTTAAAAAAAGGTGCATAATGAGTAAGGGGACAAGTTTTATGTTGACCATGATTAATATACTTGTTTATTACATAAATATATAATTTATACATTTACGGATAAATAAAAGTATATTAATTACGCATAAATAAACATATAAAAGTATACGTATAATTACTACCTTTCCAATAAATAAAAGCATAAATATTTATTAGTGACTTATTAATATATATTAATTACGTAAAATATCCAATTATTGGATTTGTTTATATTTTAATAAGAATCTATATTTATATTTTAGTATATTTTCGTATTACATTTACAGATAATATATTTCATATAAATTTTATGAACAATCTATAAAATCCATCAAATCCATCATATCAGTACATCTGTTTACGATTACTCTATAAAATTCATAAATCATGTAAATATTAGTTTACGATTTTGCATAATTCTTGTAAAATCTGTGTTGTCCATCTAATTGGTGAAAATGAAATGTCATGAATTCTATTTTAGCTATTAAAACTGTACAACTGGTTTATCGTATCAAACGAATATGTATCAAAATAATTTAGTCTATAAAACTCGTAAAATTTATAAAATTTATAAATTTCATATGCGCTATATCCGTGAAACTCGAATAACCTGTAAAATTTATTTCATTGGAAAAATGAATACAAGATTATCAGTGGAACACATCATTCCCATAAATTTCATAAAAACTGTAAAAGCCGTAAAATCTGTAAAATCTATATCAACGGTCAAACAAGCTAAATTATATCAGTCGTTCAAATTTATTTCTTTAAATAAAACTATTCTTAATTTTATAATTTCAGTCCTACATTACAGATTATAATTTGGAACGAATATCATTCAATTTAACGTTGGGGATCACTCATCATCTATAGTAATTTATTAAAATCATGTGAATAATCATAAAAATGCATGCACCTCAAAGTGTTATACTTTAATTCACCTACCCCTACTCACGGTTTTTCCACATTTCTACTCTCATGCTATGAAATTACCTTTTTGCCCCCATTTGCATTTTATGCAAAAGTGCAAACGTTTGCATTTGAACCCGCCTCTTGAAACATTTGAATAATTCTTTTGCTGTAAAATGGATTATCGGATATTCTTTCTTTCTTTGTTTTATGTTTTCTTCTCCTGTTGAATGGCTAGATGACAGCCATAATCTTTATATATATATATATATATATATATATATATATATATATATATATATATTCTGTTCCGGTGCAGCGTCACTGCACCGGAACAGTGGTGCAGTGGGCTCAAAATGGGCCCCACATGATCATGAAATCATGATCTACTCCACCCATTGTATTTAGAATAATGTATTCTATTACCATACCAATTTTCATCCCAATCAGATACTTTAAAGTTGTTTTTTACATCAAACTATTTTATTACGTTGAATTTGTACTATTTTCAGATGGGGCCGATATACATATCTGATTGGGATGAAAATTGGTGTGATAATAGAATACATTATTCTAAATACAATGGGTGGAGTAGATCATGATTTCATGATCATGTAGAGCCCATTTTGGGCCCACTGTACCGCTGTTCCGGTGCAGCGTCACTGCACCGGAACAACTCTCATATATATATATATATATATATATATATATATCCGATCCTGTGCAGTCCGTTCTAAAATAGACCCCACACATATTAGATTGTAATAAAACTTTATACAATCATTTATCCATATATAAATTATACTTTAGACGGTTTAGATGTTGAAAAAACCACTTTAAACTTGATATTTACATTAAACTATTTTATTATATTGATTTTGCACCATTTTAAGATGGGGATTACACACATGTTGGATTTGGATGAAAATTGGTATACTAATAAAGTGAACAATTCTAAATAGAATGGGTGGGGTGAATTTTCTATTTATGATCAAGTGGGGCCCACAGTGCATGGACTGCATGGTGCAGTCGCATGCACTGGATTATTTCCCATATATATAGTTGTTCCGGTGCAGCATCATTGCACCGGAACAGCGGTGCAGTGGGCCCAAAATGGGCCCCACATGATCATGAAATCATGATCTACTCTACCTATTGTATTTAGAATAATGTATTCTATTACCATACCAATTTTCATCCCAATCAAATACTTTAAAGTTGTTATTTACATCAAACTATTTTATTACGTTGGATTTGTACCATTTTCAGATGGGGCCCATATACATATCTGATTGGGATGAAAATTGATGTGGTAATAGAATACTTTATTCTAAATACAATGGGTGGAGTAGATCATGATTTCATGATCATGTGGGACCCATTTTGGGCCCACTACACCGCTGTTCCGGTGCAGCGTCACTACACCGGAATAGCTCTCTCTCTCTCTCTCTATATATATATATACATACACACACACCGTCCAGCTTCTATGCAATCGGGTTACATAAAAGTGGACCCCTGTAACCGCTTTAAAATCTAAAATTTTGATCATTAATGTAAAATCAATTCATTCATTATATTTAACATCATTTGTTTATTTACATGACAAATTTCATTCCAATCAAGTATGTTTAAGGGCTGCATTTGTTCAAATATATATATATATGCATGTGTAAATTATGAAATCTCTTGTTATATTTTGTAATTTTTATATTAAAATATATAAAATAAGTTTCATGCTTATGTCCCCTTAACCCTTAATCTTATTATTGAACCATCAAATCTTTCTTAGTGTGAATTGAGTTATACTAAATTGATAATACATAAATCTTATGATTCACCTTATTTTGTGCATATAAAAAAATAGTTCACTAAAAAAATTTCTACTAAGGTATGTGGTAAATATCCTTTAAGAGAATTATATTAAGTTATGATCAATTAAATTCTAAATGTTCAAAATTTATGTTTACATCACTATAAGTCATTAACATCATTATACCTTACTTTGATCATCAACTTAATAGTTGATTTAATCATTAAGGGTCGCACCTAGCTATTCAGCAAGGTGCTGAAAATAAATCTATCTTGCGTCCCAAAAATGACCCTCTATAAGTCATTATTTTGAAACTTTTTAACATGAAAATTGTAGATCTCATTTTCCTTCTTAACTTTGACTATTTACTCATCAAATTACGTATTAATTTGATTTAAATTTTATTGATTTACTGAAATGTCTCTAAAAAGTATTGTCTTTATGATACTTCTACTAAAATAATTAAATCATCATAATCTCACTTTTATAATCATGATTGAAACTATTCATTTGAAAGAAAACTAGCCCAAATCTGTAGGATAAATGAGAAAAATTATAAGACCAATTTCTTTTTGCTAATCTCTCTTGTCTATCACTACTATTTTGCTCCTTTCTTCTGTTTCTTCTCCTTTTACCCACCTTGCTTGTACATCTGAATGTCTCATCTATCTGAATGTCTCATCTAAGTACACTATTTATAATCATATTTTTTTCTTTATTTAACGTGTGAGATTAACTCTTGGATAGGCTAAGATAGGCTATACTTAGTTTTTTTTATAAGAACCCTCAAGTTTGCACTAATGAGAGAGCTCCATGTGCAAATTATTTGAATTTGTTTCACCCCACATGGCTGGACCTTATCTTGCCATGTGGCAAATACATTGCATTAATTTTCTCCCTTATCAATCTGAGATTATCTTCGATTAATGTGGCATTTGGATCCAACTCAAATTTGTTTATTATAGTTGATGATGTCCCACTTGTAATGCTCTCAATTGATATACCTAAGCTGAAATCTATGTCGATCACTTAATTTCTAATCATTTTTATTTTTATACTTTTTCCCAAACCCATCATACTACATGTGGATGAATTTAAAATTTCATATTCTTTTTAATGATATAATTTTTTTAAAATTTTATTTAACTGTTAAATATATTTTAACAAATTAAATCAGAATTATTTCTATTTCCACCGTAGTGTAGAAATCAGGATATATTTTCACTATGTTCCATATATGTTTCTCATTTAAGTCCAATTTAGATGATTCTCCTTAGATTAGAAAGTAGACTTCAAGAGCTTTCGAATGACACTAGTTTTATATTATTTGGACTTACATATAATATTTTTTGATTTTTAAAGTCAGCTGGTATATAGTTTTCTACTACTTTGTAACTTTATCATAATTCTTGAAAAAATTTTTAGAATTCGTCTCTCTTAATTTCTAAAATTTTTAAGAATTTTAAGAAAACATTCATCACCTTTATTTCATTTGGAATAATTTTTATAATTTTTTTCATATTTTTATTGTTTGTATAATTTTTTTTTCTTTTTATTTTCTTCTAATGTAATTTCTTATAATTTTTTTTATCTATTTTTCTTACAATATTGCTCATTCTTATTAGTTTATTTTCTTATTAGTCTTAAAACAAAAATTATGTATTTCTTTAATCATATGCTAAATAAAATTTAGTCTCTAACTAAATCACATTTTAATATAAAAATAATGTAAATAAGCGATTAATTTATTCGGACATTACATTTCTCCCTCCTCGTTCCTTCTCTTCTCCTCCTCTTTCTTCTTTCTTCTCTCCTTTCTTCTTCTCCTCCTCTTTTTTTAAACAATTTGATTGCTATTAATTAAATTAATTAATATACTTTGTTATTATTCCATTCAATAGTGACGAACTGCATATATGTCAATTAAAATGCTCGCTATTTACGCAATTATATGTGTCGTGTCAAGTAATAAGAGTAAGTAGAATATCGTTCCCACGAGGAATTGTTAACCGAAATTATTAATTAATTTAACTGCTTTCAATGGGTGGAAAATTCTGAGTTTATGGATTTAAACTAAGACTAACAATTGTAATAATAAATCAAAGTAGAGTTCTCGAAACTACTGGATACTAGAAACGGGTTTAATAATCAAGGATGGCAGATGGATAGCTCGGAATCCTTGAATCTAAACTATATCGCATTGGTTCTTTTTAATTGGATTGTGTATAGATTTACTAGCCCAAGTTCATTAATTTTTATATATGTCTTCCAACATTATCTAAAACTAATCATGCCCTATTTAATTGTTATGTTCTCATGCCATTAAATAAAGTGAAATTAATAAGTTCATAACCTGTTTAGTGACTACGCAAGGTTTAACAGTATATTCTTATCTGTTAAACAACTCCCCTTAACCAAGAGGAAACCTATGCCTTGCACATGGATCTAGCAGAGATTTTCCTCTTCCAATGATAAACCAAGCAATTAAATCATCTTACAAGTTAGCTAATCTTGTAAAAAGCATCAAATCCACACATGCAAAGGTAAATCATACACAATCATATATAAAATCAAATATTCATTTCCGAAATTCAAATAACCAAAAAAAATATTGTTTAGAATTCAATTCATCCTAACTATCTATCTAATGGAGGTTTAGTTCAAAAATATTATCTCAACATCCATTACATCCATATAAAAAGTATCCATGAAAGCAGAGAAAGAAAATTAGAAAAAAATAGAGAAAACTGTTTTCTGGCGGCTTCCACCAACGGTGTTGAATCCTCTCTTCAATCTGTGCTTTGATCGTGATTTCCTCTTTCTCTTGCTTTGTAGTTCGTTTCTGGGCTATCCTCTTCCTCTCTTGCACGCGAACCCCTAGGATCTATTTATAGAGTCCAGTTGCGTAGCCTACGCATTGAAATTTGCGCATACATATGCGTATTGGCGCCTAGGCGCCAACTCCCTGTAGTTTCATGACTTGAAGCTTTTCCTGGACACCCTGAGTGATCATGTTTGGCGCCTGGGCGCTCCTAGCTGGCGCCAAGGCGCCAACTCCCTAGAAGCAGTATGACTTATGGCTTCAAAAACCCTAGCTGCTCTACATGTTGGTAAGGTGGCTCCTGGGTGCCCCTGGCTGGCGCCTAGCCATGTGTTTTTTGAATTTTTCTAGAGTCTTGGCAAAGGCACGTAAGGTGGCGCTTGCGCGCCAATGGTTGGCGCCTAGGTGCCATCCACCTGCTTGATGACTTGGTCTCGATCTGCATTTAACTCGCCCGCATGCCTTCATATGGCCCGTCCTTCCTACAAAAAAATGAATAAATTAAGTAAATGAACTAAAAATTCCTAATTAATGCTAAAAATGCCTAAAAACTAAATAATGCTCCTAAAATGCAAATTGAGTGGAAATTAAGCTAAATGAATGCAAACTAAGCTTAATCTCTCGGACTAACATACAAATAAATTCTGAAATAGGCCATGATAACTCGTATTTTTACGAGTTATGAAATAGTCGTACTTATCACTATTTATTTATTAATGATCTCTTTCCTTTCTTTATAATTTTAGAATATCAATAAAATTCTAATTTTTAATATTTTAATGTCTAAAAATTTTCCTTATATAAGTTGCATTTTTAGGATTTTAATTTGAAAATCACGAGTGATATACCAAATATCGCATCAAGAATAAATATTTATGTTAGCAAATTATAATGGACATTCTCATCCCTCTAACTGAATCAAGTCACAATCTCTTCTGTATTGGTGAGCATGATAGGAGATTTAGAGTTAAATTGGCTTACAGGATGATTCATAGTGTGAGGCAGATACACGGTGCAAACCTGGTCCTATGCTCCGGGAGCATTGAGCCTCAACGCTCCCGGGCACATATACCTATTTTTGTATTTTTTTCACGATTTTTCATGAACTTGTTAAACTAAGTGTATTTAACATATGGATCAATTTTTACCACTTTTGGAGATTTTTAGATATTTATTTTGGATTTTTAAAAATTAGTGGCATTTTAGTAATTTAAAATTACCCAAAATGTCACTGATTTTCAAAAAGTAAAAAATAAATATCTAAAATACTCTAAAAATGGTAAAAATTTATACACATATTAAATACATATAGATTAATAGTATTGTAATAAAATTTTCAAAAAATTTTCAAAAATAGGTGTATGGGCCCGAGCATACGATCTGGGTCCATACACGGTGTGGTAAATTCTGAAACAGAAAAGAAATTGGTATGTACTCCCTTATTATTTGAAACAGAGGCCATCCTAGAAAATTTTGATATTTAGCTAGAGACTTATCTCGGAACTGTTACTAGTCAAGACTAATCTGCTTAGGAGAGGGGTCCGATTAGACGATGTTTGCTGTGTTTTTTGCAAGCATTCGTAGGAACATTGTCTCCACCTTTTTTGGAATTGTTTAGTGGCTAGGCATGCACGTGATGTCCAGATTACCAATGTTTTAACTGGCACAAACCCAAGCACATGAAGTGATATTTTTTACCAACTAACATCACCAACTTTGAAACTGCATTTTCCTCTATTTGTAGTCATATGCTGGTGAATCTGGATGGTAGAAATACGCTTATTACTCAGGGTGATTAGCTGAATTTTTATGGCATTGCTGGTCAGTGTAAGGAGTTCATCTTGCAATTCCAAGTAGCACAGCTATGATGAGGTGCTCCTACTAAACCTAGGATGATCATGCGAGATGGAACCCCCTCCTCCAAGTAAAATCAAACTAAATGTTGATGCAAGATTTCATGACAAGAATGATCTGTGTGGAGGTGGAGCTATCATTAGAAATTCTAAAGGAGAAGTTATGGCAGCTAATTGCTGGACTTGGAATGGGAGGAAAGATCCTTTTTGGCTAGAGGCTTATGCATTATTGTTAAGATTGAATTGGGGGCAATAGTTGAATTACTCTGTTATCGAGTGTGAGAGACTGGATTAAAAATGATGGTCATGTGTTCTCCACAGTCGGCCATTTGGTGAATGACATTTGGGAAGTTTGTAACATATTTAGGTAATGTACATTTACTCATGTTGGGGCAATGGGGCTACTCACAATTTGATGGAATATGCACTGGAAAATGAAATAGGGAGGTATACTTTTTTTTTTTTTTTTTGATTTTGCCAGAGCAGCAACCGCTCAATGGCAACTGCAGGAGACGGGACTTGAAGCCCGGTCGGTGGGCACGAAGCCCCTATGCGAAACCAACCGCCCTATGGGCAGGTTCGCAATAGGGAGGTATACTTGGTGGGTTGAATATCCAAAATTGTATTGTACAGGCTATTTGTAAAGATATCCAGCTTTTTTGATTAATAAATAATTCTTTTTGGGGCCCTCCTTTCCCCGTCTTTAGCAAGTAGCTGAAGTTAGGGAAAAGCTACTGGCCCATAATCTTCTTCATCAAAATAATAATAATAAAGACAGCATGTCGTACCAAATTTCTAATTAGCATTTGCGCAGATAGTTTACAAGTGTACTGCATGGCCTTATTGAGCTTTGAAACTTCAATGCCTCCATTCCTCTTAGCTAGATAGGGTCAATGATGAGTGGTGACTGATGTAAAGGCCAAATTAATAATAAAGAAAACAGGTCACACCAAATTTTTTATTAGTATTTGCGCAATTAGGGTTAGAGGTGGACTTCTGTTCGCAATCTCACCGCAAGTGTCCGGGTCGTAGATTGTAGTATATAAATATAGATCCACAGGAAATTCGAGACTTAAAATGTTGGATTTAAACACCTTTTAACTAAATAATATAAGAAGAAGAAAGAATAGGAAAAAGAAAAGTTGATCTGTAGAACGTAGAACAGGAATTAGAAATCACAAAATTGAGAGCACCTAGGAATCTAGGATTTCACATTCGTCTTTTGCAACGGATATGTGGAGTGTTTACTTTATCTGGATATTATGCGTTAAAAGAGAACTATCCCTATATTATCCTTGTACCTTCTCTTGAAACCTAGAATGCATACCCTAATCTTCTTGACCGCATATTCTCATGTGATCAAGTTAATTAGAATCCATTAAGGTCTTTGTAAGTTTATGAAATTCCTTAAGGTCATCATGCCTATTCTCATAGTTTTAAATTTCTAATTTTAAATCTTCATTTTCATATATTAGACTTCTACCTCTCAGTTTCATTACCGAATATATGGGAATCATAGCTAAAGTGTAGACCTTCACATCAAGCATGCATTAAATCACAAAATCTTAAATTAACACATAATATCAATCATAAATAAATTAAACCACTATAGCCGCTACATTATATGTATGCTACATCCTAAATCTTAGATTAAGGGTTTAGTCTAGCATGTTTATAATAAAAATCGAACACTAAATAATATTGTATTCAAAGTTTATCACAAACAAGACAACTAAATCAAACTAGAAGAAGAAAAGAAGAGCTTATTGATTGGAAGACATGATGGTGTCTCGACCGCCTCAAGAAACTCATCGTGTCTCCTCTTATCTTGTGCTCTACACATTCTTTTGCCCTCTATACCTCAACCCAAGCTCTCAGGACGTTCTTAGATGCCTTAGGACATTCCTCGTAAGTGTTTATATAGAGATGAATAGTGCGCATGAACAGTAGCAAATAGTGTGAGTATGAACAGTCCACGCGTGAACAGTAACTACGTATGAATAGTGTCTTGCTTGAAACGCAATTTTTCTTTAGATTTGAATCTTGAATTTGTAATTCATTTCTAATTTCATCAACGCTTATCAATTTGTCCATGTTTATACTAAAATTGCATGTATTCTTGCTTTACACAAATTAGTCAATCATGAGTATTTTATGCTTTGTAAAGCTAAATCAATCCAAATATGATTTAAAATACCTTAAACACTTAAATTCTTCTCAATTAATAATCACAATTCATAATATAAATGTAACTCAACAAATACCCCCATACTTAAATCTTTGCTTGTCCTCAAGCAAATACAAAATGATCAAATAATGGAATTTCAAGAATTGGCTTTTCAAGAAATTTGAGAAAAAACCAAATATAAATGATCATCAAAACTAGTAAGGATGGTGAATAAAAGACTTTAAAACGGAGCACTTGTCAAAATCTCAATCAAAAATCCATTTTCATTAGATTAATACTGTACACTCTGTTACCATTTTTGCTTTCAATCACTAAGATTTTAAAAACTCCCGTAATATAAACTCCTAGTTATCAAATATCCTCCCCTTTTATATAGTTATTCAATACACATATTCAACTATTCAAGTAATGGTAGTAATGCAGAAAAATATCAGTTAAATTACCTCATATGTATCTTATCAAAGTCTTGCATCCAAATTTCCTCTACCAACTCAATCAACTAACTCATGGATCATAAGGACTTGGTGGGACAACAATTAGGTTTAGCACAAGAAATAAAAATTCAAAAAAATTTCAAAAATTTAATCATTTTCACATTAATTTTAGCCTCATTTTACAATAGAAAATAGTGTTACCCCCCACACTTAATGCCTTTTTTAAGCCGGTTCTTACCCTTGGTTTAATATATTTTTTTTGAAACTTTTTTTAAACCAAGTCCGGCAATAATTCTCCTCATCATATTTCAGGGTATCTAGGAAACTTTTTTTCTACAAACAAATCCCCTCACCATATTTGAGGATATCTAGGGAGTCATTTTCATCAATGCACTAGCCATATGATTGACCTCATTCCCATCATTCTTTTCAACTCCATATTCAAATTTAAAGTCAATTCAATTGAAAAGGTGAGAATTAAGGTTTAGAGAAGAAAATTTAAATTCATGCTCGATGGGGGTAAACAACAGCTATACTCTCAAAGATAAGCTCATCAAAAGAAGGAATAACTTAATCATGTCCCACAAACAAGTCAGGTTGAACATTAGCTTTGGAAATTCTTCAATCAGAATAAGATTTTCATATATATGGAAAAAACTACCTTTTTAAATTATCAATTGTGTGTATTAGAAATAACCTTTGACAAATTAGAGAGGATTAATCTAATTTTGAAAGAAAACAGAATTGGTTCCTTGGTGTATCAATTTCATCAAATAATTTAGGAAATAAATATGAGTATTTTCAACAAGTAAATGTTTAAACATAAATTCAATATCTCACTAAAATTCAGTTAATTGCATAACTCAAAGTTTTAGAAATCCAATTATGGTCTGCTTAAAGGAACAATCAATAGTTTAAAGTGGAGTCTAAATCAATACAATGTCAACAATCTTGCATATTTTAATAAAATTTAGCAAAAAATTTAAAAAAAAATGTGAAAAATTCAGCACAATATTCATTTAGCTCGCACTCTTTCAATCAAAAGGGTAATCAAATAAATAATGCAACACATTCACCCCTACATTTAAAATTAACATTGTCCTCGATGTCGAGGACAATTCATTCAATCGAACATGAATTAATAAGCATGTACTTTCAGTGATATTTATCAAGTTCCCTATCAATTTGCAAAGGCATTCAAATTACATTCTTCTTGAGCGAGTTCCTGCAAAACGCCAAACGAAAACTCCAAATCGAAAAGCATCAAAATCCTAAAAAAAAAACTAAAAATACTAGAAAGAAACTAATACTTCCCTGACTAAACCTTGAGTTGCCTTCCAAACAGTGCTAAATTAACATCTTTAGTCAAACTATTGAAATTAGGTTAACTAATACCCAATCTTTCAAATATAAGTTCATGTGGATTTTTCTCTAAGTTCTCTTATGTTGTATTTCATGTGCATATGAAACTTGGACAATCACCAGACGTGATATCCAATAACTCTTTCTGCAGAATCATCTTGTTATGGTTTCTGCAACATCATCTTGTTGCGCATGAACAATACCACACGTGAATAGTACTACATATGAATAGTGCCTTACTTGAAATGCAATTTTGCTTCCAATTTGAGTCTTGAATTTGCAATTACTCCCGCTTTCATCGACACTTATCAATTTCTCCATATTGTATACTAAAATTGCACATATTCCTCCCGCTTTACACAAATCAGTCAATCATAAGTGTTTTATCCTTTTTAAAGCTAAATTAACCAAAATATGATTTAAAGTATCTTAAACACTTAAATTCTTTTTAATTAATAATCACGATTCATAATATAAATGTGACTCAATAACTACATGGCCGTGTTGAGCATGCATGATACCATAGTTATAGGGTGTAAAAAAAGCTGTAGAATCATCACCACATATATTAAAATATAATTATACTTTACATAATTATTTATTCAAACATAAAACATGTTCTAGATAGTTAAATTTAAAATAACAATTCTAAAATTGATATTTACATCAAATAATTTTATTATATTTAATTTATTCCATCATAAGAGAGGGCTTGTATGTATATCTACTCTGAACCAAAATTAGTCTGCTAAAGTAAATAATTTTAAATGCAACAAGTGGGTAGATCTAAAATTTTGTGATGTATCGGCCTCTTTTGTAAACTACTCTGATTTATGGTGTAGTCCACAGAACTTAAATAATGTTTATATTAGATGTGATCCTGTAAGCCCAAACTAACAAAATGTTGTTAACTTTGCTCAAAACCATTTTTAAATTTTTTTTTTGCTTTTTTAGAACTTTTTAATATATGTATTTAATTTATAAATCAAAATTTATCACTTCTTAATATATATACATATTGTGATTGTCGCTGTAATGCAATGGTATGTGCAAGAGGTTCAATACTCCCCACCCTTGTCCTTATAGTTATTGTCATGAGGGTTACAATTTTCCCAAGTGACAGGAGTTTGTAAGAATTTTCTCCATGTTGTAAGGATATGGAATGTATCTAATTGTAATATTAGTTGTCCACGTATGTATTAAAAAATAAAAATAAAAAATATATATTTTGGAGTTTTAAACATTAGAGTATTTAAAAATATTTTATATTGTTAATTAAATACCTCCATATTTAAAAATAAAATATATGTCCAAAAATGGTAAAACTTATTTTATAGGAAAATAAATCTAAATTAAGAGCTTCGTAAAAGGCAAAAATTTTAAAAATATGAATTCGGGCTCGAGCTAATAAGACCACAACTCTTTATGTGTGTGTATATATGATTTCTACAATACAACCAAATTGTAATATATACCCACTGAATAATTATTATTTTTTATGTTTTATTTTAAATCTAAGTTATCTATATATTTTACTCCATTTATATTTACATGAAATGAAAAATCATATTATTTGGATTTGTATATGACTCATAACAAGTGTAAATGCATGAGGTTGTTTATAATTATATTTTTAAAGATTATTGATTATAAAATTTTTAGTTCACTTGCTTCATTATACATCAGCTAAATATTTTTTTTAAACATAAGCTATATTTGGCTACACAAAATGTTTAAACTAAAACTTTATACTCTCTACAACTATCCTATTTTTCTTTATATTTTTTATACAAATATCCTACCTTTCAATTAGTTTTACATGACTAATCTATCTATTTTAACTTCATTTTATTTACTCTTCATTATCACACCTATTATATTACGTCATTTTCTCTCATTTCAAAACTTTTGCACCAAATTTTTTTTTTCCACAATTTTTATCACTTTCCAAATACACCCTTAATGAACAAATTGAAAATGAAAAAATAAAAAATTTAGCAGTTTTAAAATACGATTGGTTGTGTTGATGAAGCCCTACACATATTAAAATATAACGAAATTTTATACAACCATTTATCCATATATAAATCATACTTTAGATGGTTTAGATATTGAAAAAACCACTTTAAAGTTGTTATTTATATCAAACTATTTTACTACGTCGAATTTGTACTATTTTCAGACGGGATCCATATACATGTCCGATTTAGATGAAAATTGATATGGTAATAAAATATATTATTCTAAATACAATGGGTAGAGTAAATTATAATTTGATCATCATGTGGGGCCCATTTCAGTACAACTGCATTGTAATTATGGTGCAGTGGCACTACACCTGAATATATATATATGATCAAGCATAGTTGCCAAAAAAAAGTGTAGTAGAATGCACCATAATTCCAGCGTAGTATGTTGCAAGTGGAGCCCAATTAGCTATGAAAAGATTATTAAAATCTAACTCGTGAATTATATTTAAAAGTATTTCAATAATATACAAATTTGCATTCAAATCACCTATGACTTTGAGTATGTGTCTAATCGAAAAATAGCACAAGAATAACGTAATAAAAATTTTAACTTAAATGTCAATTTTAAAATTATATTTTCAACATCTAAACGGTACAAAATACAATTAACATATTTTCAACCCATTACGGGCACTCCAAACATTTCTCTAAGGGTATAACTGGGAACGTGGCAACCCGTGATTTGAATATGCTACATATTTTTGAATTAGGGGTTGAGTGAAATAGATAATTCACCATTTTTTTCAATTAGTCAACTCAACAAATGATTTATTGAGTTGACTTATTCACACTTAGGACATTTCGTTGGCAAGATAAGATTCTTCATTCCAAACTTTTTCTCTTACCTCTTCTCTCATATTATAAGAATAGAGAATTTAGTGGCTGATGACGTTGTGTAATTTACGTTAGCAGCCATCGAGGCTGTTCATGTGCGGTAGGATTTCTACCCCGGTTGTATCTCTAAATCTTTATGTAAAGATTGCCAATCGTTAATTAAATAAGATTCTACTAGGTCTAACTCCGTCGCCTCCTCTTGTTGAGGATTTTGTGGATTGGTCTTAGAGTCTGGCTATCCAAGCCTTTTATAAAAAATAAATAAATAATTTATTGGTTTAAGTTGTAAAGAGCTCGATTGCCCTTAATCTTGGGTTTAGTTTTATGAATGGAAAAAACAAGCGCTAAGCTCCTTGTTAGGTTGGACCAAGCTCAACCTCAGAAATATAAAAAAAATACATGATTTATTTAACTCACCATACCCATTAATTTTCAACAAACTGCTGTACCTCAAGTTTCTTGATCATTTATAAGTGAATCTAAAACAACAAAAACAATAGTTATTAAGTGTACATTATTTAGTGCTGAGATTTGGACTAATTATCTCGATTGTTTTTCTGATTCTACACTATTAAGATTTATTATTTTTTAATAGATTTATTACATCTAATTGGCATATATCGGCTGCATATTTCCAACCCTTTCACAATTCGATTATAACTTGATATGAAAAGTGGGTTATAAATGTTTCGATAGATAGATCAGGAGGATTGAAGATTTTATAATTGGATGGAAAGTGGAAAAAAAAAAAACTTGAAGGTTTTGGATGAAAAGTGTTGGGAAGTGATAAAACTTTCGAATAAAAGTTTTTTGTGTACAAATTTTTAAATTAATAGAAAATTAAGTAATATGATAGATGTAACAATGAGGAATAAAAGTCAGATTAAAAATGAGAAATAAGATATTAAAGTTAAAATAGATTAGTTGTGTAGGTAGTTATAGAAATTATTAATAAATAATAGTCGTATAAAAATATATAAATAAATAATTATATGAAATGAAAATTTTAAATTAAGAAGTTTTTGTTCTACACAAACACGCCCTCGGAGTTAGGAAGTTAAGATCCTGTTAGGCTTTGACTTGTCCCGGTTACACCTTGCATCTCTTCGTTGAATAGAGCCACGTCCGAACTATCAAAAGGCAATACAATGACATGAAGGGCTGAGGCGGGATTTCGGGTGCTTATGAGGGAAAAAAGTGCGTGGAAATGGATCTCGAGAAACAAAACGGTTTCTGAGTTTGGGGTGTGGGGGGGGGGGGGTGGGATTTTGGGTGTTGAGAAAAAATGTGGGCGAGTGAGAATGGGATTTTGGGTGCTATTGCTATATATGAGATAGAAAGGTGAGTAAGAGTGGGGTTTTGGGTGTGAAGCTAGCGATTTGAATTTGGATATTGGTACGAAAGAAACGTAACCAAGGAAAATGGTTGTTGTTGAGTCAGCCGTTTCATTCCTGGTTCATAAGATCCGGGACTCGCTGGCGGATGAAATAATCCTGCTGCAGGGAGTGGAGGAACAGATCGAGTGGGTGGAGAAAGAATTTCGGAGGGTTGAGTGCTTCTTGAAAGATGCGGACGGGAAGATTGAAATGAATGAGAGAGTGAAGAATTGGAGGCAGGAGGTGAGAGACGTGGCCCACTTTGCAGAGGACGCCATAGACATCTTCTTCCTCAGAATCGATTATGTTCGGAGGGCAACAGGATGCTGGGGCTGGTTCAAGAGGGCTCTCTTCATCTTTAACGAGATCTCAGCGTGCCATCAGGTAGCCTCTCGAGTCCAACGAATGAAACTCCAACTCGCTTCAATCTCCGAGAGCCGAGCAACTTATGGCATCGAATTCAGCAACAGCAGCAACTCTGCAATACTCGATCAGTACCGGAGGAGACTGTCGACTCCCCACGACAGATCATATGTGTCAGGACAAGGAGAAGCAAACGACTTCGTTGGCTTTGAAAATGAACTCCCAGATTTCATCCGGCGGCTGACCTGCAACGAGCAGAGGCGCTGTGTTTTCTCTCTGGTGGGGATGGGGGGTCTGGGCAAGACCACCGTCGCCGCCGCCCTCTACCACAGTGACATCGTCAAGAAGCACTTCGATGTGCGGGTGTGGGTGACTGTTTCGCAGCAGTACGACGCGAGAGATATTTGCAGATCTGTACGCAAGCAACTTCTCGAAGTGGAAAAAGATGGCAATCAGGAGAAGCCGAGGGACCAGATAGTGAGTTTGGAGAGACTAAAAAGTCTTATTGTAGAAAAAGATGGCAATCAGGAGCAGCTAAGGCGCGAGATAGTGAGTTCTCTGAGTCTAAAAAGGTTTCTTGTAGTGCTGGATGATGTTTGGAAGAAGGAGGTGTGGGATGATTTAGTTGTTCTGTTTCCGGATTCAAACAATGGAAGCAGGGTCGTCCTCACTACCCGCGACAAATCCGTGGCTTTGCATGCGGATGTGCTCAGCAAGCCAAATGAGCTGCGGCTCTTGAAAGAAGACGAGGGCTGGAAATTGTTGTCTAAAAAGGCATGCTCGGGAAGGTCGCCCGAAGAGAATACTCTGGAGCCAATAGGAAGAGAAATCGTGAAAAAATGCGATTTCTTGCCTCTCGCAATAGTTGCCATTGGAGGGGTGTTGGCTGGAAAAAACAAGGTGGAGTGGGAACGCGCGAGCAAGACCATCAGCTGGCAGCTGGGAAAAGGAGAGGCGGCAATCTCCGGAATCTTGTACATGAGCTACTGGGATCTCCCATACGAGTTGAAGCCCTGTTTTCTGTACTTGTCCATCTTCCCCGAGGATCACGTCTTCAATGCCAAGAAGCTGATACGTTTGTGGGCTGCAGAAGGCCTACTGCCGCAACAGCGAGGTGATGCAACGATGGAAGAAGTAGGGGAAGATTATCTCAACGCATTGGCCCAAAGAAGTCTGATTCGAGTAGAGCAGAGCACCTCCTTCGGAGGAGGAATCAAAAGCTGCCGTGTTCATGATCGACTGCGCGATTTGTCGGTGTCTGAAGCAGAGGAAGATAGGTTCTCGCAGGTTGCTAGTTTATCTTCATCATCCTCATGAAATATAAAAGCTCGTCGGCTGGCCATTCATTGCAGCTCTGTAGAAGAGTACATCACTGTTGACTTTGGGTTTCCTCCCACGTGGAGATGGCCCACATTAAAAGAAAAAAAATACTTTTTTTACGGTGGTTGTCCGTTTTTCTTTCGGCGCCCGTCTTTTTTCTTTTTCTCTCTCTCTCGTTTTCCTTTTCGTCTTTTTTCTCTCTGTTTCCTTTTTTCTCTCCGCAACGTCTGTTCGTCGTCTTCGGCGAGATCTATCTCGTCTGTTCGTCGTCTTCGGCGAGATCCATCATCGGAGAACGCTGCGGTAAGAAGATTTGCAGTTACAAACAGAGCTGGACAGAAACAGGGAGGTTTCGAGCAGTTTTCTTCAAAGAGAGATATCTCTTTGATCTACCGTCCGATTGAGCTGATTTTTGGACAGGTCCTTCTTCGCTCGTGGTTCTACAATCTGACCATTGTGATCGTTGAACAGGAATCTCAGGAGAGAGATACACACCCAGAACAGAGGATTCGAGTTTGTGTAATCCTAACTCCCTTGTTCTTCTTGTTGATTCTACATGTGTTGTCAAGATTAGTTAATCTTGAGATTGATGCATTATATGCTTCTAGCTTAGCTAAAGAGAACATTGTGTATTCCCATTATATTTTGATAGTGGAGATTTCAGAGGACCCGTGGTTTTTACTCCTTAAGTCAAGGAGGTTTTCCACGTAAAATTCTTGGTGTTCTTGTGATTGTGATTGAAATTGTGCTTGTGTTTATTGCTGCTCTACAAAATTGCTTCCTGTTAGGTTCACACAAGAGAGGATAAATATTATTTATTATTATCAGAACAGGTTTTATCCCATCAAGTGGTATCAGAGCGTGGTTTTAATAACCTTGTGCCTTGTGTTGAACAATGGAGGTTAATACAAGTAGAATGATTAATTTGAATGGTTCAAATTATCATGTGTGGAAGGGAAAAATGGAAGACCTGCTGTATGTTAAAGATTTTTATTTGCCTGTGTTTGCGGAACAGAAACCGGTAGATAAAACTGATGCTGAATGGACTTTGCTTCATCGTCAAGTATGTGGGTATATCAGACAGTGGGTAGATGATAATGTTTTAAACCATGTCAGTGAGGAAACACATGCACGTTCTTTATGGGACAGGCTTGAACAACTGTATGCTCGAAAAACAGGGAACAACAAGTTGTTTCTAATAAAGAAGTTGATAGGCTTGAAATACAGGGATGGAACTCCTTTATCAGATCACTTGAATGCTTACCAGGGAATTCTTAATCAGTTGGCTGGGATGAATATCAAGTTTGAAGATGAGGTGCAGGGGTTATGGCTTCTAGGCACATTGCCGGACTCGTGGGAGACGTTTAGAATGTCGGTATCTAACTCAGCTCCAAATGGTGTAATCACTATGGATTTGGCTAAGAGTAGTGTTTTAAATAAAGAGATGAGAAGAAAGTCACAGGGTCCGTCACAGTCAGATGTCTTAGTCATGGAAAAGAGGGGGAGGAGCAAGAGTAAAGGTCCGAAGAACAGAGACAGAAGCAAAAGCAAGTCAAACGGGTTTGCCAATGTTGAGTGTTATCACTGTGGTAAAAAGGGGCATATAAAGAAGTATTGTCGACAACTCAAAAGAGACTACAAAAATGAAAAAGGGACAGAAAAGAAAACTGATGATAGTAATGATGTTGATAGAGTTTCTGCCATCACAGATGACTTCCTTGTTGTGTATGATGATGATGATGTTGTCAACCTTGCATGCCATGACACTAGTTGGGTGATTGATAGTGGTGCCTCCATTCATGCTACATCACGAAGAGACTTCTTTACATCTTATACATCCGGAGACTTTGGGAATGTTAAGATGGGTAACAATGGTGTAGCTAAAGCCGTAGGCATGGGAGATGTGTGCTTGGAGACCAACAATGGTACGATGTTACTTTTGAAAAATGTTAAACATATTCCTGATATTCGCTTGAATTTGATTTCAGCAAGTAAACTTGATGATGAGGGGTTTTGCAACACCTTCAATGATGGTCATTGGAAGCTTACTAAAGGTTCTATGATTATGGCTAGAGGCAAGAAGTGCTCCTCATTGTACTTTATGCAGGCAAAGGTTTCTGCTTGTATTATCAATGCAATGGAGAATGAAAGTACAACAGAGCTATGGCATAGAAGACTATGTCACATGAGTGAGAAGGGTTTGATGGTTTTGGCAAAGAAGAATCTTCTTTCTGGATTGAAGAATACAACATTGAAGAAATGTGCTCATTGCTTGGCAGGGAAGCAAAACAGAGTTGCCTTTAAAACGTCCTCTCCTTCAAGAAAGCCGGGTATACTTGATTTAGTATATTCTGATGTTTGTGGTCCCATGAAAGTAAAAACACTTGGTGGTGCTCTCTATTTTGTGACTTTTATAGATGATCATTCAAGGAAGTTATGGGTCTATACCTTGAAGACAAAAGACCAAGTGTTAGATGTGTTTAAACAGTTTCAGACCTCAGTTGAGAGACAGACTGGGAAGAAGTTAAAGTGTATCAGAACTGATAATGGAGGTGAGTATTGTGGTCCTTTTGATGAATATTGTAAACAGCTGGGTATTAGGCATCAAAGGACACCTCCGAAGACTCCTCAGTTAAATGGGCTAGCTGAGAGAATGAACAGGACACTAGTTGAAAGGGTGAGATGTTTGCTTTCACATGCACAGTTGCCAGGATCCTTTTGGGGTGAGGCTTTGAGTACCGTTGTACATGTGTTAAATCTCACATCCTGTGTTCCTTTAAATTTTGATGTTCCAGACAGAGTTTGGTCGGGAAAAGATGTATCCTACAGTCACTTGCGTGTCTTTGGATGTAAGGCCTTTGTGCATATTTCCAAAGATGAGAGGTCTAAGCTTGATGTCAAGACAAGACAGTGTGTATTCATTGGCTATGGCCAAGATGATTTTGGCTACAGGTTTTATGATCCAGTGCAGAAAAAGCTTGTAAGAAGCCGAGATGTTGTCTTTATGGAAGACCAAACCATACAAGATAATGAGAAAACAGTTAAAACAGTTTCTCAATATTATGATAATTTAATAGACTTAGATCCAGTTCCTCTGACACATGTGCCAGTACAGGTTAGAGATGAAGTTCAAGATGACCAGGATGGTACGGTTGATGTTGATACTCATACACAGGCTGAGATTAATGATGATATTCTCGAGCAGTCGCCAGTATCAGAAGTTTCACCAAATGTTCCACTCAGGAGGTCTACTAGAGATCGCCGTCCTTCTACACGATATTCTGTTGATGAGTATGCGTTACTGACTGACGGGGGAGAGCCCGAATGTTATGCAGAAGCCATAGAAGATGAACACAAGAAGGAGTGGGTTGAAGCCATGAAAGATGAGATGAAGTCACTGCATGAAAATCATACATTTGAGTTGGTAAAGTTACCTATGGGCAAAAGAGCTTTGAAGAACAAGTGGGTATACAGAGTGAAGCTAGAACAACATACCACACAACCTCGATACAAAGCAAGATTGGTCGTCAAGGGATTCAATCAAAAGAAAGGTATTGATTTTGATGAGATTTTTTCTCCGGTTGTTAAAATGTCTTCTATTCGTGTGGTTTTGGGTCTAGCTGCTAGTCTTGATTTGGAGATTGAACAGATGGATGTAAAGACTGCTTTTCTCCATGGTGAATTAGACAAGGAAATTTATATGGAGCAGCCAGAGGGTTTCGTGGAAAAAGGAAAAGAGGATTATGTGTGTAAGCTGAGGAAAAGCCTTTATGGTTTGAAGCAAGCACCAAGACAATGGTATAAGAAGTTTGAGTCAGTTATGGGGAAATATGGCTACCGGAAAACAACTTCTGATCATTGTGTCTTTGTGCAGAAATTCTCTGATGATGATTTTATTATACTATTGCTTTATGTCGATGATATGTTGATTATTGGCAGAAATTCTTTGAGGATTGACAGGTTGAAGATGCAGCTAAGTAAAGTTTTTGCTATGAAGGATTTAGGGCCAGCAAAACAAATTCTTGGCATAAGCATTCATCGTGAGAGGAATGCCAAGAAGTTATATCTGTCACAAGAGAAGTACATTGAGAAAGTACTTCAGAGGTTCAACATGGACAGAGCTAAAGCGGTTAACTCTCCTCTTGCCACCCACTTTAAGCTAAACATCGAGCAGTGTCCCTCTACAGACATAGAGAAGAAGGACATGGAAAGGGTTCCATATGCTTCAGCTGTAGGAAGTTTGATGTATGCAATGGTATGTACAAGGCCAGACATAGCTTATGCAGTTGGTATTGTTAGCCGGTTCTTGTCCAATCCTGGGAGAGAGCATTGGAATGCAGTTAAGTGGATTATAAGATATCTACGAGGTACTTCCAGTTTGAGACTTTGCTTTGGCAATGAGAAACCATTACTAGTTGGCTACACGGATGCAGATATGGAAGGAGATGTGGACACTCGTAAGTCTACCTCTGGTTCCTTGATTACTTTTGCAGGGGGAGTTGTAGCTTGGCAATCAAGGCTACAGAAATGCGTTGCACTTTCTACAACCGAAGCGGAATTCATTGCAGCAACTGAAGCATGTAAAGAGTTGTTGTGGATGAAGATGTTTCTACATGAGCTCGGTTTCAAGCAACAAAGATATATCATATTTTGCGATAGTCAAAGCGCAATTCACCTTGGTAAGAATTCTTCTTTTCATGCAAGATCAAAGCATATTGATGTGAGATATCATTGGATAAGAGAAGCTATTAATGATAAGTTGTTTGAACTTGAGAAAATTCATACCAATCATAATGACTCTGATATGTTAACAAAAGCTCTACCGAGGGAGAAGCTTGAAGTTTGTCGTTCAATCATCGGGATGACGAATTCCTCCACATAGTCGGAAAGGGGGAGATTTGTTGACTTTGGGTTTCCTCCCACGTGGAGATGGCCCACATTAAAAGAAAAAAAAATACTTTTTTTTACGGTGGTTGTCCGTTTTTCTTTCGGCGCCCGTCTTTTTTCTTTTTCTCTCTCTCTCGTTTTCCTTTTCGTCTTTTTTCTCTGTGTTTCCTTTTTTCTCTCCGCAACGTCTGTTCGTCGTCTTCGGCGAGATCCATCATCGGAGAACGCTGCGGTAAGAAGATTTGCAGTTACAAACAGAGTTGGACAGAAACAGGGAGGTTTCGAGCAGTTTTCTTCAAAGAGAGATATCTCTTTGATCTACCGTCCGATTGAGCTGATTTTTGGACAGGTCCTTCTTCGCTCGTGGTTCTACAATCTGACCATTGTGATCGTTGAACAGGAATCTCAGGAGAGAGATACACACCCAGAACAGAGGATTCGAGTTTGTGTAATCCTAACTCCCTTGTTCTTCTTGTTGATTCTACATGTGTTGTCAAGATTAGTTAATCTTGAGATTGATGCATTATATGCTTCTAGCTTAGCTAAAGAGAACATTGTGTATTCCCATTATATTTTGATAGTGGAGATTTCAGAGGACCCGTGGTTTTTACTCCTTAAGTCAAGGAGGTTTTCCACGTAAAATTCTTGGTGTTCTTGTGATTGTGATTGAAATTGTGCTTGTGTTTATTGCTGCTCTACAGAATTGCTTCCTGTTAGGTTCACACAAGAGAGGATAAATATTATTTATTGTTATCAGAACAGGTTTTATCCCATCAATCACCAGCCTGCGCAGGCGCATCGCAGCTTCGGCGGCAGAACTTGTTCGCTCTGTTTTCGTGTATCCGCCGGGAATGGAGAAATTGGGAGCAGAGCATCAGAAGGTTGTTTACGATCGTTTCCAGCTGCTGAGGGTGTTGCACTTGCAAAAAGTGAGAATGGAAATGGTATCCAACGAAATTGGCCAGCTCATCCACCTCCGATATCTTGGATGCACCGACACCTTACTGCAGAACCTCCCCCCATCCATAGCCAACCTTCGCAGTCTACAGACTCTTGCTTGTCACTCTCTTGTTCCTATGAAAATACCCAACTCCATCGACAAGCTGCGGCATCTCAAACATCTGCAACTTAAATCCAGCGCCGTTCTCGGCTATGGAGGCCATGAATTTCAAGGCCAACCGCGGCTGGAGATGATAAACAGCCTCTCCACTCTCACAAATCTCAAGGTGGACAAATGGGTTGATGTTAGCTTGGGAAAGCTTTGCAAGCTTAAAAAATTACGCCTGTCCTTCGACCAGCAAGCGCACCCCACAACTGATGCCCGAATACAATTTCCCCAGTATTGTAGATCTATTGCTGAATTGGAGTCTCTCCATTCTCTGCGGTTGTCCATCACGACTGCAGCTTTCCCAGATCCCCAAAGGCAAGATATCAAAATTCCTCCTTTGGAGCCTTTGATGTGCCTCATCAATCTGCGCAAGCTGTCGCTTCACGGGCCAGTAGAGAAACTGCCTGATTCACCTGATCATTTTCCGGTCAACCTCACGAAGCTCAGCCTGGCCTACTGCGATCTAGGCCAAGAAGCTTTCGAGACGCTGAGCAAATTGCCAAACCTCTGTGTCCTCAAACTGCTGAGAAGATCGTACGTGGGGAAGGAGATGACTTGCCCACCGAACGGCTATCCTAACCTGAAGTATTTGCTACTGGAAGGCTTGCCGCATTTGGAGAAGCTGAGAATTGGGCAAGGAGCAATGCCCGTCCTTCTGCGGTTGAATATAAATCTATGCAAGAAGCTGGAGATGCCCCCAGGAGGACATGAAATCAAAGGTTTACAAGTTGATGTGTCAAATACGGCCGATAGTGACGACGAAAATGTTTTCGGTGCTTGCAGCATGGCAATAGCCTTTGCTCAAGAAGTTGGCGAAATTGAAGGTAGTGCATATTAGATTCCATCAGCATATACGTAGCGTGTGGATTTTGCAGCTGTCATCGGACAGAAATCATGGCGAGAAAGTGAAGGGTTCGTGGCAACGAGTTGGTAAAAACGAGGCATGTTAACAGCAGAGACGTGGCTATAGGAAAGCGGAGGAAGACTTACTCTCATAAGTGTTGGGATTTTAGGCTATCCCCTTTTGTGTAGATTAAACAGGAATAATTAATTTCAGACAATAAATATCACAAATAATAAACAATCAAACCCACTTGAAAAACACACCACAATTTTACGTGGAAAACCCCTCTTTAATAAAGGGGAAAAACCACGGGACCCAGTCCAGGTAAAACTTCCACTATAGAATAATGGGATTACAAAGCAATGTCTTCTCTAGTCAAAACTAGAGGATTTCATCATCACAATAAGGATGGATTTCAACATAGAAATTAACTAAGGATAGATCTCACCCAATCTGAGATAACGGCAGAATTTTCTCTCTTAATGGCCGGAAGAGATGACTGTCGTAGAAGCCCTGAGCATGTGAGGATAGAATCCTCCTTCGTCCGTCGGAGCTGCTGCTGCTGCTTCTCTGAAAACCGAGACAGGAAGAGAAAGACGACGACGGATTTTTTCTTTTCTGCTGAGAGGAGAAGAGCCGTGGTGATATATAATTCTCTCTCTCTCACCTTTTTCTTCTCCCGCACCGAAAGCAAAGGAAGAGACAAAAAGGCAGGTGGGCATTTTTCAACGATGCCAAATGGGTGGTCCCCACCTACTTTGACTTCACGTGGGAGGAAACCACCTAACAAATCTCCCCCTTCCGACTACGTGGAGGGCTCTAGCAAACTTGCCATCTCTCTGCATACCCTTAGCTTTTCGCTAGTTACAGTTTTAGTCATCATATCTGATCCGTTGTCATCTGTGTGAATTTTCTCAAGTTGCAACATCTTCAACTCTAATATATCACGAATCCAACAATAACGCACCTGAATATGCTTAGATCTTGAATGAAAAGTAGGATTCTTGCTGAGATGAATAACACTCTGACTGTCACAGTATATAATATACTTTTCCTGATTCATTCCCAATTCTTTGAGAAATTTCTTCATCCATAGAAGCTCTTTGCTTGCTTCTGTTATAACAATATATTCTGCCTCAGTAGTAGACAATGCAACACACTTCTGCAATTTAGATTGCCATGACACTGCTCCCCCTGCAAATGTTACCAAGTAACCTGAAGTGGACTTTCTGGTATCTACATCACCAGCCCAGTCCGCATCTGTGTAAACTTTAAGCTCAGGTCTATCAGAACCAAAACATAAACAAGCTTTGGAGGTACCTTTGAGATATCTGAGGATCCACTTCACTGCTTCCCAATGCTCTTTTCCTGGATTTGAAAGAAACTGACTCACTACACCAACTGCGAAGGCGATGTCTGGTCTTGTGCACACCATTGCATACATTAAGCTACCGACAGCAGATGAATAAGGAATTATTTTCATCTGTTCTTTCTCTTCTTCACTTGTAGGACATTAATGAGAGCCTAACTTGAAATGACCTGCAAGTGGAGTACAAACAGGTTTCGCCTCGCCCATGTTGAACCTTTCTAACACCCTTTTAATATAGCTTTCTTGAGATAGCCAAAGCCTTTTGTTCTTCCTATCACGAATAATTTTCATGCCAAGTATTCTGTTAGTCGGTCCCAAATCCTTCATAGAAAAGGATTTACTCAACTGCAATTTTAATCTCTGAACCTTGTTAGCATCATGACCAACAATCAACATATCATCCACATATAACAAAAGGATAATAAAATCATTAGTGGAGAATTTTCTAATAAATACACATGGATCAGACATAGTTTTACTATACCCGTGTTGTCTCATGAAGAATTGAAATTTTGTGTACCATTGTCTCGGTGCCTGCTTAAGTCCATATAGGCTCTTTGTTAATTTACACACTAAATCCTCCTTTCCTTTGACCTTGTAACCTTCAGGCTGCTCCATATATACCTCTTCCTCCAAATCACCATGAAGAAATGCTGTCTTTACATCAAGCTGCTCAATCTCCAGATCCAAGCTAGCTGCTAGGCTTAGAACAACTCTAACTGAATTCATTTTCACCACGGGTGAGAAGATCTCATGAAAGTCAATACCTCTTGTTTGACCAAATCCCTTCACAACCAATCTTGCCTTGTATTTTGGCCGTGAACTATTTTCATCTGCTTTCAATCTGAAAACCCACTTGTTCTTGAGTGCTCTTTTGCCTGCAGGTAATCTTACTAATTCATACGTATGCAAGGAATTCATCTCTTCTTGCATGGCGTCCATCCATTCTTCACTGCATTCATGGGACACTGCCTCCTGATAACTTTGAGGTTCACCTTCATCAGTAAGCATCACATATTCATGAGGAGGATACTTTTCTGATGGCCGACGTTGTCTTACAGACCTTCTCAATTGATTTTCAACTAACGGATGTGGAGCAGCTTGCTCATCTGGTTGCTCTGGTGTAGCGTTTGGTATATCTCCCCCATTTTCTGTATGCACAATAGGTGGAGTACATGAACTCAAATCAACAGGGCCTTCTACTGGAGACTTTGCTTTTTCAATTTTCTCAAAGTCTTCGATTGTTTGATCTTCAAAGAAGATTACATCCCTGCTTCTGATAATCTTCTTGTCAATAAGATCCCATAATCTATAACCAAATTCTTCATGTGCATAGCCGAGGAAGATACACTGTTTAGTTTTACTGTCCAACTTGGATCTTTCATCCTTAGAAATGTGAACAAATGCCCTGCAACCAAATACCCGTAAGTGTTCATAGGAAATATCTTTTCCTCTCCATACCTTTTCTGGAATCTCACCGTCCAAAGGAGCTGAAGGAGATAGGTTAATCGAATCAACTGCAGTTCTCATTGCCTCACCCCAGAAGGACTTTGATAATTTTGCATGAGAGAGCATACACCTGACTCTTTCGCAAATACTTCTGTTCATTCTCTCTGCCACACCGTTCTGTTGAGGCGTCTTGGGAACTGTCTTCTCAAGTCTGATACCACGTTCACTGCAGTATCTTTCAAACGGTCCTCTGTATTCACCACCATTGTCGGCACGAACGCATTTTAATCTCTTTCCTGTTTCTCTTTCAACACTAGTTTGGAAGTGCTTGAAGATACTTAGAACCTCATCTTTGGCCTTTATTGCATAAGCCCATACTTTCCTGGAATGATCATCAATGAAAGTAACAAAGTATATAGCACCACCAAGAGTTCTATCACCCATAGAACACACATCAGTATGCACCAGATCAAGTAAATCATGTTTTCTATGTGGAGGGAATTTATGAAATGCAATTCTATGTTGTTTTCCAACTAAACAATCAATGCATGATTTTAGAGGTAAACCTTTAGGCAAATATTGCTTTTTAGCAAGAATATTCAAACCTTTCTCGCTCATGTGGCCAAGTCGCTTGTGCCATAGCTCTGAGGAGGATTCATGCTCCACTGCATTCACTTCTCCCTTAGCAATCTTCATATAAGATCTGTAAAGAGTGTCAGTCTTATTTCCCTTAGCGAAAATAAGAGAACCTTTCGTCAGTTTCCATTTGCTACCACCAAATTGATGACAGTATCCATCATTGTCTAACTGTCCTGCAGAGATTAAATTGAATCGAAGTTCTGGAACATGCTTGACACTTTTCAACATCAGTTTGCATCCCATGTCTGTCTCTAGCCAAACATCACCAATACCTTGAATCTTGCATCTGCCATCATTTCCCATCCTTACATAGCCAAACTCTCCGCTAGTGTAAGATGAGAAGAACTCTTTACATGGAGTAACGTGTGAAGAAGCTGCAGAATCTATTACCCATGTAGGCACATCATTGGCAAAGCAATTAACATCACAAGCTATGACAACATCATCTTCGAATGCAACCGCTGCTTTTTCTGTGTCATCTTTCTTTTCTTCATTTTTCTTTTTATATTCTTCCTCTCTTTTCAACTTTCTGCATTCTCTAATTACATGTCCAGGCTTACCACAATGATAGCATTTGACTCCTCTTGACTTTGATCTCCTTCTTGAATTATCACGATTCCATTTAGACTTGTCACGATCATTATTATTGCGAGAATATCTATGCTGATTTCTCCCTCTGCTTTCTATAACTAGTGCTTCAGAATTGGCGGATGTACCTTGTTCTCTCCGTCTTGCCTCTTCATTAAACATGCTGTCTTTCACCACATCCATTGATACAACACAATTAGGAGCAGAGTTACTGAGTGAAATTACCAAGGTTTCCCAACTATCTGGCAAAGAGCTCAACAAAAGTAATGCCTGCACTTCATCAGCAAATGTAATTTTCATGCTGGATAAATCATTTAAAGCTTCTTGAAAATTGCTCAAATGCTCAGCAACTTTTTGTCCATCTTTATACTTCATATTAACAAGCCTTTTAATTAGAAAAGCCTTATTTACAGCTGATTTGTGTTCATATAGGCTTTCTAATGTTTCCCATAATTTGAATGCATCAGTTTCCTTAGCAACATGGTGAAAAACACTCTGATCAACCCATTGTCGGATATGCCCAACCACTTTTCTATTTAACACATCCCAATCATCTTGAGTTTTATCCACGGGCTTCACTCCTTTCACTTTAATAGGCAGGTAAAGTTCTTTGCAATACAAAATATCTTCCATCCTTGTTTTCCATATTGAGTAATTTGATGATGTGAGTTTGACCATTGTGAATGAAGTTTCTTCCATCTAATCCACACAAGAAATTATGCAAAAAACAAACCAGGCTCTGATACCACTTGTTGGGATTTTAGGCTATCCCCTTTTGTGTAGATTAAACAGGAATAATTAATTTCAGACAATAAATATCACAAATAATAAACAATCAAACCCACTTGAAAAACACACCACAATTTTACGTGGAAAACCCCTCTTTAATAAAGGGGAAAAACCACGGGACCCAGTCCAGGTAAAACTTCCACTATAGAATAATGGGATTACAAAGCAATGTCTTCTCTAGTCAAAACTAGAGGATTTCATCATCACAATAAGGATGGATTTCAACATAGAAATTAACTAAGGATGGATCTCACCCAATCTGAGATAACGGCAGAATTTTCTCTCTTAATGGCCGGAAGAGATGACTGTCGTAGAAGCCCTGAGCATGTGAGGATAGAATCCTCCTTCGTCCGTCGGAGCTGCTGCTGCTGCTTCTCTGAAAACCGAGACAGGAAGAGAAAGACGACGACGGATTTTTTCTTTTCTGCTGAGAGGAGAAGAGCCATGGTGATATATAATTCTCTCTCTCTCACCTTTTTCTTCTCCCGCACCGAAAGCAAAGGAAGAGACAAAAGGGCAGGTGGGCATTTTTCAACGATGCCAAATGGGTGGTCCCCACCTACTTTGACTTCACGTGGGAGGAAACCACCTAACAATAAGAGACCGGCTATTCCGACTGAATGCCAAATAATAGCCTGTATAATCGTGATGTAAAATGGCAACTGGCCACCTACTTTTGTGCTGCATTATGCTTCTCTTTCCTTCCATTTTCTCATTTTCCTTAATTTTATTCTAAATCTAATTTTAGCTATTACAATTGGACATCATCTGTGGGAAACCACACAAAAAGCCATTCCTTTCCTAGCACACCTTTTTCACATTCTTCTAACCTGCGACAATATTCAGCATGTTGCCAGAAAATCACCACCAGTCCACAGAGGGAGGCAGTTCAGCTATCGTGACCCCAGAAGGATTCCAACCCCTATTCATCTACTTGTGAAAATTGGCTGGGAACTCCTCAAATGGAACAAACTTCACTGATTTTACTCTCTCCTGATGAAGGAAAGAGTGGCCCTAGGGATCATCTCGCTATTTTCACCATCAACACTAGCCTGATGAGATTATTAGACGTCATCAAATGCAGAGGCTTTCCAGCTACCTTGGACAGAGATGCCTGCAAGGCTGCAACTGATTCACCAAATTGCCCTAGTGATCAGTAACCTCCTTTTCTCATTTCATATAGTTTTCCACTGCTTACTTTATTAGTCAAATCAAGAGGCTTAAAGACTCTGGTAGATCTGGTGGTCATGTGTCGAAGGCCTAATGAACTTGGATTGCATGCCAAGATTCAACTCAGTCCTATCTCACGACGTGTCTAAAATGGCCTAGATGCCCGAAATTCATTCTCGATGTCTGAATCATGGGGCATGTTTGTTTAATTTAAATTTTTGTCAAATTAAATTTTTTCAACTATCTTATTTTTAATCAGTTTTTCTCATCTTTTTATACAATTAGTATATTTTTCAATCAATTCTACATAACTACCTATATAACTAACCTATCTGCTAGGATTGAGATAACGATGCGAGCACACACAAAACACAGAAAATAACGTGGATGGGCTTCATGCCTATCCTACCGGAGAAAAGAGTAATTAATTAATCACCAAATAATTACAAACTTTCCTCCCACATGTAACAAACCGCCTCTCTCTGAGAATCTCTCACTCTACACTCTCTCCACTTTCTTTGATACTCAAACTCTATAGACCACATGTCTATTTATAACTCTCTCGTACAACTTGCGTAACTCATACACAATTCCATCTCTACTCAACTAAGATATGCAGAGTACAAGATACCTAACTAATCTCTACCTTGGCTTAAATTATGCTTACACACGCTTCACTCTGCATCACGGCATTAATCTTGCAATTGATTATGCATCAGCTACAAACGAAATGAATTGCATTCCATTTTTCAACCCCATCCCATTATCTGGACTCTTTAGGCTCTCCACAATCTTATGCCAATGAATTCTCAAGATCTCACAGCTATCATCTATTGTGGAATTTAGGAAAACCCAATTTATCTCCATGTGCTCTTTATGCATCCTCAGCATCAGCACAACCATAGACTATCAAAAGATCTACTCACGAGGTGTTGCTTCAAAATAGATTGAACTCGATTCATCCCAATCAACCTTAATCTACGTGATCTAACCTGATCACATCCAACGATTTAAAATCCTCTTGATCTACACGACCCACAAGAAGCAAAACACCTCATCTCTCCTAAATCTCCATATAAATATAGAACATCCGTAGTTCCGTGAAGTCCACTCACTCCACCTAGATCTGAAGCATCTATATGCAAAATCAACCACTTTGATTTGCATACCCATCTGATCCGCACAATTGAAGCAAAATCTGCCCAAACAGACATCACCATTGTATTTAGAGCACCTAAAAACATAGAAATCCATACATGGATCACTCAAAACGGACTCCAGAATTATCCAATCAAACCACATGTGCACAGCTTCCATGCTCCACCATGCGCTACAAGTGCAATCATTATCCAATGCATGTATTCTCTACCATGCATCTCAATGCACAAAACATCTCTTCCTTTTTCTCAAAACAGGAACGAACCAGGTACCTTCTTTGTTCTTCTTCAAAACGGAGAAACCCCACAACAAGGCACAAACCGCGTTAACTCCTCCATCTTCGGCCAAGACTTACGAGGCGGCACAAAGACGCCACTCCAGTTGTCTCCTCGCTGCCTAAAAAATTCACACCCAGATTTGGCCATCCAAACTAGGGGTGTAAATAGGGTCGGGTTCAACCCGAGCCCACATCAACCCGACCCGATTTATATCATGGCTGGATCGATGTTTGAAAAATCGGGTTCAACCCGACCCGATTTTAAAACTCGGTTTGAGCCGGGTTGGGGGTCTATCGACCCGACTCGACCCGATTTTTGCATATGCATTTTTCTTGTTAATAAAAAAATTTTGGATGCTAATAAAATTTACCAAAAAATGTATCCTCCTGTAGTATTTGCTTGCTAATATTGACTTTTTTTAAAATTCCTACCTTGTATCCTATACTCTCATTTTTGCAAATTATATTCCATTGAGCACGGGAAAAATGTATGATAATTATGTGTTAAAAATCGGAAATAAGTTTTTAGGAACGAAAGATTTCATTTTATTTACTTTCCATTCGAGCCCCTTATTGTTTTTATAATTATCATTACTTTTGTTATTTTAGAAATTTGTGCAAACAAAAGTTTAACTAGCATTGATAATATGTGTAATTTATTAGCCCGATTTCTAACCCGAACCGAACCGATTTGAGGTGAGTTGAAATAGGGTTGGGTTAATGTGTGAAAAGTAGGGTTGAGTTGGGATTTTACAAGGTGGGTTAGGGTTATATTTGTCCCAACCCGAGTCAACCCGACCCGATTTAAACCCCTAATCCAAACCCATCAAATTTAGTCGTCTCTTTTTTTATTTGAACAGATCTACCCACAGAAGCCGATCTCCAATGCTGCCGCGCAACATCGGGATTCGTCCTTCTCTCTTCTCAACCGACAGCGAGAATCACCATCATTTCCTTCCTGCACGTCACCAGTCTAAGCCATGTGCCATTTACTTCACCAATCTCGAATGATGAGGATTAAGTTGGGGATGGGATGCTTGTAGACAAAAAAGAGCCCACACAAAACCAGGTTTATTAAGTGATGGAATCGAAATTTTAAAATTTAATATACAATAATCAAGATATTAAACCTGAAAATCTAAGACTATAATAATAGGTATGATATCTTAAAGAATTCTATGAACACCCAGATAACTTTATAAATTTTAATTAACTTAATCCTATGAGAATAAGTTATTAAGAAAATTAGAGTACGCCTTGTAGGTTTCTAGAAAATATACAATGATAAATTAGGATTTGTTTTCCTTTAATAAACAATATTCAGATTAAATAATTATGCCACTACCCATTACAAAAGTCGCATGTGAAACTCTAAACTCTAGATACTTATAACTTTATTTTTTTACTACCCATTCTAGTTTTCAATTTTATTAACTCTTTCCACTTTTCTACATTTTATTCCAATTTATTTACTTTGTTCTTTTTATATTCGACACAAAAGCGTTTAAAAATAAAGTTTGTAGTCCTGAATTTTTCGTGCGTCGATAATTTATATACTACAATCTACGACTTGTGCACTTGCGGTGAAATCGCGAACAAGTATTTTAGCACCATTGCTGGAGAATTCAATATCATTTTAAATTTTATTTTTAGATGTTTTCTTTGTTCTTTTCTTTTCTCTATTGTTTTCTTTTTATCTATTCTTTTTCTCTTTCTACTTTCTTTCTCTTGCATCTATCTATTCTCTTCTTTTTCTTCCATCTCCCTTTCTTATTTGTTTTATCTTTCCTAAACTAGCTAGTTAATCTTTGTATGCACCCATATACTTGAAGTTTTGCAAAATAATTAGCTGAAAAACTCTTTGCTGCTGACCCTAAGATTAAATGTTCATTTAGGAGAAGAGTTTGTGAATACAAAAAACAACAATCTTCTTAAGAAACATGGTGGAACTCAACAATCCAAACCTACAACAGCAAGAGCAAGAGGAAGGCCAGGCTGGGAATGACTCTCCTCTAAAAAGGGTAACTATCAGCGATCGGAATCGCCCAAACTCTCAAGAATTTCAATCATGCATAGTAGAAACAAAAATTAATGCAAGAAACTTTGAACTCAAACCAGGACTTATCCAAATGGTCCAACAAGATCAATTTGCAAGATTATTATCTGAAAACCCCAATGTACAAATCGCTAAGTTCTTGTAGCTAAGCAATATAATAAAGGTTCAAGGAATTCCACATAAGGTAATTTGTCTCCAACTCTTCCCATTTTTTCTTCGTGATAGGGCTAGCAAGTGGTTCTTTTCTACACCTTCAATATATGGGACAAGTTCTTTATTGCCTTCTGAGAGAAATTCTTTCCACCTACCAAGACTAGGAAGATCAGAAATGAAATTAATCAGTTCGTCCAAAAAAACGGTGAGACCCTCTTTGATGCGTGGAAAAGAATGAAAGACTTGTACTGCAAGTGTCCACATCATGGCATCCCTCAAGGTGATATCATAGAAAATTTCTTCAACAGACTCGACAAAACCGACTCGGAGTATTGTTAATTCAGCTGCCAGAGGCCGATTCATATGACTTACTAACGAGGAGGCTCTTGAACTCCTTGATGATTTGACCCTTTATGACTCTCAATACGACGATATTCGAAGATCCTCTCAACAAGGTAGTGTATATGATATCAAATCCATGAATTCTCTTCATGTGAAACTTGACCAGTGATTATAGCAAAAGATGTAGGAATTCATGGACCGAAGTGCATTTTCTTCTTGACAAATTTCATATGAGATCTGTGGAGTTTTCCACTACACGTCTGAGTTTAGTTTTGCCATCAAGGACACCACAAGCGAGTAGACTAATGCAATAAAAAACCAATATGATACTCGCACCTATGGTAACCCTTACTTGAATACCTCCAACCATGGATGGAGAAACCACCCTAATTTCTCTTTGACAAACCAGTCAAATACACAGAACTATGCTTAAGACAGTAAGCCACCTGGTTTCTCAAGAATGCCTCTAAACCCGCTATCATATCAAACTCAACATGCTTTACCTGCACCACCTTTAGCGCAATCCTCTAATCTCTTTCTTGATAAATTCTTTGAAAGATTGGATCAAATGCAAACCTCACATTAATTTGCTTTAAAACTACATTGCCTAACAAGTCACCGCCTCATTCCGTAAAGAATAGGGCAAACTCTCTAGTCAGCTTGAAGTAAACTTTAGAGAACAAGTGCAAGCAGTCACTTTGTGGAGTGGAAAACAGCTCAAACCACCTCAACCATCTCAAATTAACACTAAAAAGGAGGCCTAACAAGTATAAGAGCAAGAAGAGAAGCCACAACCTGAGCCAGTGGTGAAAAAGCCATACGTCCTGCCACATCCTTATTAACCTCCTCTTCCCTTTCCTCAAAAGCAAAAACAAGCAAAACTTCAAAAGCAATTTGAAAAATTTATTTCAACACTCAAGAACCATCAATCAGCATGTCATTCACTGACATGATCTCTCAGATGCCAACTTATGCAAAATTCCTAAAAGAGTATTGTCCAATAAAAGAAAGCTCGAGGAGCATGGAATCATTGCACTCATTGAGTACAGGGATATCCTACAAAATAAGCTACTTGAAATACTTAAAGATTCCAGGAATTTCTCCATTCCTTGTGCTTTTGGGAATATTCAAATCTGTAAGGCTTATGTGATCTTGGAGCCAGTGTAAATCCACCCTTTTATCCATCTGTAAAAAGTTGAACATGGGAGATCCAAAACCCATCTCTATATCACTCTAACTTGCCAATCGATCAATTAAATTTTCAGTCGGCATTCTTGAAGACGTACCTCTAAAAGTCAGCAAACTGTTGATTCCTGTCGACTTTCTAATCCTTAACATGGAGGAAGACCGTCAAATCCTCATCATTCTTGGATGACATTTTCTAGCCACTGCTAAAGCTATCATAGACATCAAGAATGGTCAACTTTATCTAATAGTTAAAGATAAAAAAGTGAAGTTTAACCTTTCTGAAGCCACAAAGCATCTGTCAATCGACAATTCTTGCCTACGAGTCAACATTATCGACCCTCTGCTGATTGTAGAAAAAGACAACCCAATGAAGGTATGTATCATTCAAGGTACAAAAATTAAAAATTCTAATCCTGAACTTTTGCTTGTGCAGCACAAAAGCTCACTTATTTCTTCGGCCACCACTAATTGTGAAAATCTGGACGCAAAAGCCACTTTATTGACATCGATGCAGCTAAAGGAAGACACACTAAAGGTAGAACTTAAACCTCTTTCTAAAATCCTCAGGTATGCTTTCCTTGGCCCTGACTCTACTTATCTTGTCATAATTAATATCAATCTCTCTGAATCCCAATATGAGGTTCTTTTAATTGAATTGAGACAATATAGGAAGTCATTGGTTATTGCATTAATAATTTACCTGGCATAAGCCCTTCTTTATCATGCATAAAATACAATGATAGTGTTAATTAATTTTAAAATACGTTTATTACCAAATTAATTTTAAAATATTTATGGTGGTAACTGGCTAAATTGTAAAGGACATTAATAATTTTTTAATGTGAGAAAGTTTTTCAAAACAAAAATTTATTCAGGTTCTTAAGGTTATGTTGTATTTTCTACTATAATGTAAGAAATATATATTTTTAGTGTTAGTTTAGTAATGTGGATAGGGAGGAAAAAGGGAAAGAAGTATTTTTGAAAAGTGAAAATGATTCAATATAAGTGTAAATGTGAAAAATTATAGTAGTTAGGTAATTAAAATATCAACTCATTTTTTAAAAATATATGGGAAGAGGAGTTAAACTAGTTTCTTACCTAAGATTTCTTGGATACCTATCTAGTACAGTGCTTATTTTTAATTTTTACGCTGTTATGTGGGGCCAATAATGATGTTTTCATATATGTAAATTTTTTATATTTGAAATTTTAAAACAAAATTAAGACAATTCTCACTTGATTGGTGAAACACGTTTGAACAACCTAAAGAAGAATAGTTCAGGTAAAGGTTCAACTTGGGTAAAGTACCCATTGTTATGTAATGGTACTATCCTAAACTAAGTAAGGTAAGATTTACCATTACCCTAAACTGAGTAAGGTAAAATTAAAAAACTTACCAATGAGTACAGATAGAAGCGAAAAATTATTAACCCTCCCAAATAAAATAAGATAAGGGATAAAACCTAGGCAACCAGAATTAACGCGTATAGAGAACTAGGTGGATAGATAGCCTCTATATTGCGTGAGTATAACGTTATCATTATATGTATGTATATATATACTAAACGAGAAAAATAAAATTCCTACTATTTAACATATATTTGTTTTAATAAATAATTAATTATTTTTATTGGAAACTATCGACATTATTTTGCTAACATGTATTTGTTTTGATACATATGATTACATGTTTCTATCAGTGGTATCGAAAGAGCCTGTTTAGAACAAGAACCGAATTGTAGCCTGGGATAGACCAATTGGTTCCACATTCCAGCATGTACTAGAAATTTAAGGTTCAAACCATGTGGAGAGTGTCTCCAGCTGAATGCAATCTAGAAAATAATTAGAACCAACCCTATGTCAGGTATTAGGGCCGGCCGAAAACCGAACAAAATACAAGTTGGTAAAGTAAATCATTTACAAATGGGGTATCGCTAGAGAATACTGATAACAGAACGCAATGGACACTAATTGCACTTGTAAGATCACGCCTATTTGATACCAAGAGTGAGAATTGGTGACGATCAATCCGTGACCCGTCTCTTTTCTTAACTATTTGTGGCCAGCCGAGATATTTTTTTACTCGATATAAAGGTAAGTAAAAAATTTTGACCCAAATTTAAAATTAAGGTCCGGATGGGTCAACCATGTCCAAACATGCCCCACATATATTTATTTATTATAAAATATAAGCATATTTTTTAGTCATATTCTCATTTTCTTTCAAAATTTTTACATTAATTATTATTAGTTATATTAACTAAATAAGAATTAAGTGACACGTGCATATATACATATAACTCTTAATCTAATTTTTCCATCATTTTAAACTCTCTTGAAAAATAATTATTTTAGAAAAATATTTTTATAAATATCAAAATTCATTTTGAATGAAGTATATTTTATTAACCTATTTCAATAAAAATACATTCTATTTACTCATATTTGGCTTATTAATCAGGTTTACTTTTTAACTAATAAAACAATGAACCACACAATATTTAAATTTTGTATAGACGTGTCTTTATGTTTTATGTGTATAATTTTCAAAATTATTCTACTTAGACCTCCAGTTTTTACCTAATTTGCTGTCCCAAGACTAACTTGAAATTTGTTTTGAGATCTTTTAAAAAAATGACAATGAAACGGATATTATCCGAACTCCGTCTAAAAAGGATGACATAAAATTTTTAAAAAGTTAAATCAGAATTAGGAAAACTTTAAACTACTACGACCAGTGGTGACATAAAATTTTTAAAAAGTTAAATCAGAATTAGGCAAACTTTAACCTAGTACGACCTGTGGTGATTTCCCCTCCTAATTAATACCATCTTCCCCTCGACAATCATTTTGGATCGTGCTTTTATCCGTGCTCTCGCTTCTGTCTTCTCTCTTAAAATTTTCGTGTGCTTGCGTTTCGTTGTTTCGCACATGGGCGCAAAAGTGACTTGTCCTCGTCCGGTCCACAGAGGACACCTTAGACATCTTCTTCCTCAGAATCGATTATGTGAGGAGGGCAACAGGATGCTGGGGCTGGTTCAAGAGGGCTGTCTTCATTTTCGACGAGCTCTCAGCATGCCATCAGGTAGCCTTTCGAGTCCAACGAATGAAGCTCCAACTATCTTCAATCTTCGAGAGCCGAGCTACTTATGGCATCGAATTCAGGAGCAGCAGCAGCTCTCCAATATTCAATCAGTACCGGAGGAGACTGTCTACTCCCCACGACGGATCATATGGGTCTGGACAAGGAGAAGCAGACGACATGGTTGGCTTTGAAAATGACCTCCGAGTTTTCATCCGGCAGCTGACCAGCAACGAGCGGAGGCGCTGCGTTTTCTCTCTGGTGGGCATGGGGGCTGGGCAAGAGCACCCTAGCCGCCGCCCTATACCACAACGACACCATCAAGAAGCACTTGGACGTGCGGCTGTGGGTGACTATTTCGCAGCAGTATGACGTGAGGGATATCTGCAGCTCTGTATACAAGCAGCTTTTCAAAGAGGAAAACGATGGCAATCAGGAGCAGCTGAGGGACAAGATCGTGGGGTTGCTGAGTCAAAGAAGGTATCTTGTAGTGCTGGATGATGCTTGGAAGAAGAAGGCGTGGGATGATTTAGTGATTCTATTTCCAGCTTCAAACAAAGGAAGCAGGGTCATCCTCACCACCCGAGACAAATCGGTGCCTTTGTACGCTGATTCTCTCAGCAAGCCAAATGAGCTGCGGCTCTTAAACGAAGATGAGGGCTAGAAATTGTTGTCTAGAAAGGCATTCTCGGGAGGGTCGCCCAAAGAGAATAATCTAGAAGCGATGGGAAGAGAAATCGTGCAAAAATGCGATTTCTTATCGTTGCCTTTGGAGGGGTGTTGGCCAGAAAAGATGAAGAGGAGTTGAAACGTGCGAGCAAGGGCATCAGCTGGCAGCTAGGCGAGGGAGAGGCGTCAATCTGCGGAATCTTGCACATGAGCTACAGAGATCTCCCGCACGAGCTGAAGCCCTGTTTTCTGTACCTGTCCACCTTTCCCGAAGATCGCGTCTTCAACGCCAAAGAGCTGACACGAATGTGGGCTGCAGAAGGGCTGTTACAGCAGCAGCGAGGTGATGAAACGATGGAGGAAGTGGGGAAAGAGTATCTGACGGCATTGGCCCAAAGAAGTCTGATTCGAGTAGAGCAGAGCATCTCATGCGGAGGAGGAATAAAAAGCTTCCGTGTTCATGATCGACTGCACGATTTGGCTGTCTGAAGCAAAGGAAGATAAGTTCTCGCAAATTGCTACTTTGTCATCATCATCATCTATAAATATAAAAACTCGTCGGTTGGCCATTCATGGCAGCTCTGTAGAACAGTACATCACCAGCTTGCTCACGCGCAGCTCAGCTTCGGCGGCAGAGCTTGTTCGCTCTGTTTTTGTCTGTCCGCCGGGACTGGAGAAATTGGGAGCAGAGCGGCAGAAGGATGTGTACCGTCCTGCTTCCCGCTGCTGAGGGTGTTGGATTTGCAAAAAGTGAGACCAGAAAAGCTACCCAACGAAATTGGCCATCTCATCCACCTCCGTTATCTTGGATGCACCGACACCTTGCTGGAGACCCTCCCCACATCGATAGCCAATCTTCGCAGTCTACAGACTCTTACGTGCCACTCAATTTATACTATGAAAATACCTAGCTCCATCGACAAGCTGCAGCATCTACAACATCTGCAGCTCAAATATGGAGGCTCAACCGCGGCTGGAGCCGATAAACAGCCTTTCCACTCTCACATATCTCATTGCGAACAAATGGGTTGATGTTAGCTTGGGAAAACTCTGCAAGCTTAAAAAATTAGGCCTGTCTTTTGATCGGCGAACGGACACCCCAACTGAACTCCAAAAAGAATTTTTTCTGCAGTGTTGTAGATCTATTGCCAAATTGGAGTCGCTGCATTCTCTGTCGTTGTCAATCACGGATGCTACTTTCCCAAGTCTCCGAAACAAAGATATCAAAATTCCTCCATTGGAGCCTTTGATGCGCCTCGTCAATCTGCGCAAGCTGTCGCTTCATGGGCCATTAGAGAAACTGTCCGATTCACCTGATCATTTTCCAGTCAACCTCCAGAAGCTCAGCCTGGCGTACTGCGATCTAGGCCAAGAAGCTTTCGAGGCGTTGAGCAAACTGCCAAACCTTTGCGTCCTCAAACTACTGAGAAGTTCGTACGTGGGGAGGGAGATGACTTGCCCACCGAACGGCTTTCCTCGCCTGAAATACTTGCTACTGGAAGGCTTGCTAGATTTGGAGAAGCTGAGAGTTGGGCAAGGAGCAATGCCCGTCCTTCCGTGGCTGAATATAAATCTACGAATGATACTCGAGATGCCCCCAGAAGGACTGGAAATGGAAGGTTTACAAGTGGAAGTGTCAAATACGAGCAGTGAAGACCAATATATTTTCGATGTTGTGAACCTGATTACAACCTTCCCTGAACAGTTTCAGCTAAATTGAAGGTAGTGCATATTAGATTTATTGCGCACACATGGGGCGTGTGGATTTTGTAGCTGTCATCTGGCAGAAATCATGGCGACGAGTTGGTGAAAACATGGCATGCTAACAACAGAGACGTGGCTGGAGAATCCTAAATGATAGCCTGAGAATCATGATATAAAATGGCAACTGGCCACTGGGCTTAAACCGAATATTAAACATGAGTCCGGTTTCGGTGAAAACGTTTGTATTTGAAATGAACGTGAAAATGCCTAATCTGCCGTCGATGAAAAACTTGCGGCTGAGATTTGAATGGGCAAAAAAGGTATTGGGTGACATGTACACGCGTGCAACCTGGGAATCGCCTTTCCCTCTGTTCTGCCGAATCGCCTTTCCCTCTGTTCGTGCAACCTGGGAAAAAAGGAGCATTCCTTTGGGTAGTCCGCACGTACACACGTGCGGCTACCCTCAGGCTATATATATTTTTATTTTTTAATTATAAATATTTATATTAAATATATGTCATGAATCATAATATTATAAATTTTATAAGTTATAAAACACCATATGGATTTAAGCAATTAAATCATGGTCATTCATTAATTTAAACATTTTAAATCAATTAATTGCTTGGATTATACGATTTGTCTTAATTTTATTAATATATCTAAAATTAAATCATATATTTTGTTATTATTCCATACAACATAAACACTCAAACTCATTATTATTAATTTATTAATTCTCCTTTTACTTACTATATAATTTTAGGCTATTAATAAAATTCTATTTTTATTAATAGCATGGCCTAATATTTTTTCATATATCTACGTCACATACTCATGGGCTGAAATTTAAAAATCGCGGCTTCATAGCTTATCCATTTTTCTATCCCAATTTCTTGTCTACACCATAACTTTGAAGATATGAGATTTAAATTTATTACGGAGAATTTTTGTACAGCAAATTGTATAATTATAAAATTGAAAATATTTATATGAACAACGTTTCTACAACAAAATTATATATATTTAAGTATTTATAGAAAAATAATTCTACAAAAATTTTAAATTCTAAAATTAGGAAAAAATCATAAGAAGAACATTTCGATAGCAAAATTGAAATTGTAAATTTTATAATAAATACATGGAAAACATTAACATAGTAATTGTAAAAATATAATATCATAAACTAATTATATGGAGAATGATGCTATAAAAATACATTAAATTAAAATCTATATACAAATTTATTACATACAATTTTTCTAAAATAAATTTATATAAATTTGTATCATTTTATTCTAAGTTTAATGGTATGAGATGACAAATTAATGTAAATCATAGGAGACATAAACTCCGAAATTATATTTTCTTCAGACTAACCATTAAACGCTCTTGATTAGAACTATTTTTATGATAACTAGTTTAAATTCAACATTATATAAAATTCTTATCAAAGTTTTATACAAATTCTTTATTTTTTGAGGTGACATATAAAATTCTTGCCGTTAATTTATTTTTTGATTTATTTCATTTCTTTATTTTTTTTTCGTTGTAAATTCGTGCCGTTAATTTATTATTTTTTTTATGTTCATTTATTTACTTTTATGCAGTTGTAAATTTTATATGATTTACACAAAAAATAAATCATTTCAAATTTGTGTCATTTTATTCTAAGTTTAATGGTATGAGATGACAAATTAATGTAAATCATAAGAGACATAATAAAGGTGACAACGGTCATTTATTTACTTTCCGATACCACCTATTATAAATTAAATTTCTCTTTATGAGAAATAATAAAAATACACACAAGCATTACAAGATTTGTTCATTTTTTGGTCAAAATATGAGGTTAAAAAAAGGTGCATAATGAGTAAGGGGACAAGTTTTATGTCGACCATGATTAATATACTTGTTTATTACATAAACATATAATTTATACATTTACGGATAAATAAAAGTATATTAATTACGGATAAATAAACATATAAAAGTATACGTATAACTACTACCTTTCCAATAAATAAAAGCATAAATATTTATTAGTGACTTATTAAATATATTAATTACGTAAAATATCCAATTATTGGATTTGTTTATATTTTAATAAGAATCTATATTTATATTTTAGTATATTTTCGTATTACATTTACGGATAATATATTTCATATAAATTTTATGAACAATCTATAAAATCCATCAAATCCATCATATCAGTACATCTGTTTACAATTACTCTATAAAATTCATAAATCAAGTAAATATTAGTTTACGATTTTGCATAATTCTTGTAAAATTTGTGTTGTCCATCTAATTGGTGAAAATGAAATGTCATCAATTCTATTTTAGCTGTTAAAACTGTATAACTGATTTATCGTATCAAACGAATACGTATCAAAATCATTTAGTCTATAAAACTCGTAAAATTTATAAAATTTATAAATTTCATATGCGCTGTATCCGTGAAACTCGAATAACCTGTAAAATTTATTTCATTGGAAAAATGAATACAAGATTATCAGTGGAACACATCATTCCCATAAATTTCATAAAAACTATAAAAGCCGTAAAATCTGTAAAATCTATATCAACGGTCAAACAAGCTAAATTATATCAGTCGTTCAAATTTATTTCTTTAAATAAAACTATTCTTAATTTTATAATTTCAGTCCTACATTACAAATTATAATTTGGAATGAATATCATTCAATTTAACGTTGGGGATCACTCATCATCTATAGTAATTTATTAAAATCATGTGAATAATCATAAAAATACATGCACCTCAAAGTGTTATAATTTAATTCACCTACCCCTACTCACGGTTTACCCACATTTCTACTCTCATGCTATGAAATTACCTTTTTGCCCTCATTTGCATTTTATGCAAAAGTGCAAATGTTTGCATTTGAACCCGCCTCATTAAACATATATAAATATTCTATTGATATAAAGACATGTACAACCTACTTTTGTGATTCATTATACTTCTCTTTATCTGCATTCTCTCATTTTCCTTAATTTTATTTTAAATCTAGTTTTGGATATTACAATTGAACATCAGCTGTGAGAAACCGTACAAAAAGCCATTCCTTTCCTAGCACACCTTTTTCACAATCTTCTAATCTACAACATTCATCATGTTGCCTGAAAATCGCGATCTCCAAAATGAAGATCAGAATTAGAACCGGAATGAAGACAGGTTGCAGGATGTGAATCTACAAAACCATGACCAATCCACAGAGGGAAGCAGTTCAGCTATCATGACCCGAGAAGAATTTCAACACTTCAGCTAGAAGGGTGCAATCTAGATAAGGTATGGGCAAGTTGACCCATTAAAAACTCTAAAATAGATGGGGTAAATTTTTATTTTTATACCGATAGGATAGGATAGATTTTAAGTAAAAAAAAATATATATATACAATTACCAAGGTTCGGATACCTAGAATCGACCCTAACTATTAATATATATTTAATATAAATTTCATAAAATATCTATTAAGTGAAATATGTAAATATATTCTTTAAATATATAGAACTTGTTTATTTTATTAATTATTTAGTAAATTTAAGGAATGTATTTCAAAAATTATATTTTGAAGGAAAGAGTGACGATCATCTTGCTATTTTTGCCAGCTTGTTGGGATTATTAGACTTCGTCAAATGCAGAGCCCCGCCACTGAATTATATCTTCTGAAATAAATAAACCGTACCACTAAATTCTATCTCTTGAAACAAGTAGATCTTCCACCGATAAATTACGTTACTTAATACATGCTTTTTTATTTTTATTTATTAAAAATTTTGAATTTATTAAATTTAGTCATTAGTCTGTTGGGTAGTCCTCGAAGGACCTGCCTCAATCAACCTGATCTACTTTTTTATTGGATCGCCATCTTGTGCACACTAACTTCAATAGACTCGGGTGCATTAACTCATTTTTTATTTTTTTGAAAATTTTTTATACAAGTGTTAATCTAAAAGTATTTAACATACTTATCAATTTTTATCATTTTTGAAGTATTTTAGATATTTATTTTTTATTTTTGAAAATAAGTAGCATCACTGATTTTCAAAAATAAAAAATGAATATCTAAAATACTCTAAAAATAGTAAAAATTGGTACTTATGTTAAATACACTTAGATTAGCACTTGTATAAAAAAATTTCAAAAAAAGTAAAAAAATGGGTTAAAATTGATTAAATGCACGCTGGTGCTTCATTGCACCCGGGTGCGTAATCTTTTTTATTAATATTTATACGTGGTGATAATTAATATTATCATCAAATCCATTCACAACCCTTATGCAACGTCAACAATTTTACTATAAAACCTCCGCACAAAAGGAGCGGAGAGGATCAGACGTGGGGCAAACATGCCCCAAATGTTACTGCCAGTGCAGGCCCACGGTGGCGGACCGCATTTAATAAAAGCGGGTAGAAATTAACTTCACTTGCGACAGCGACTCAGAAATTAGAGCAGGGGGCAAAGGCATAGGCACCCAATAAAACAATAGCACTCGGTTATCCAAATAAGGACCTCAGCCAGTTTGGAGTTTGGTCCGGCTTGAATAACACAATTGAGGGATCACTGCAAAAAAATAAAAAATATATATTATTTCAGCAATTGTTGCAAATTCGGTCAAATTGGAATGTCGGAATTCAGATGGAAAATGAAAATCACCATTTTTGTTGCAACGGTATGCTTATTTTATTGGCGACAAAAATTATAGTCATTTCATTGTTGAAAGGAAAATGCCGTGAAACAGTGGTAACAATATTTACTGTCATTTTTGTTGCGGAAAATAAAATTTCTTGCAATGAGTTATCTGATTTTCTTATGGATATTCTCATTTACATATAGTTTCTAGTCATTTCAAAATTACCTTAAATTCGTAATATTTAATATTTAGGGTTACTCGCCTTCATGCCACCTCAAAGTTAATTTTTTATATATATATATACATTCGCGACAATAATTTTTAACATATTTCACATTCCTGTCAATGCTATTAGCCTCCGTTTGTGACTTTTAAATTCTTCCTCAAGGAGCCTAATTCCACAAGCACAACTTACATGACTAACGTGGCTGACAAGAGCCTCGCCTAACGTGCAACAGGTGGAGTCGTGATTTAATGAGTTTATCTTCTGTTTTCCTAATAACTTTTTGGTTAACGAGAACCTTTTCCAAGCATTTGTCTGCATCTTAATTAACGGTGTATTATTCCAAAGTGGCCCCATGTGTACTTAGATATATTGATACTTTACATGTTAAAAAAAAAACAACTTTAAAATTATTATTTATATTAAACTATTTTATTATATTGAATTTGTATAATTTTCAGATTAACTCCATACACATATCCGATTGGGATGAAAATTGATATAGTAATAGAATACATAATTCTAAATACAATGGGTAAAGTAAATTATGATGCTCATTTTGAAACATCTGTATCATAATTTTGGTGGAGTAAAACTGCACCTGAATATTTCTGTTGGTTAACAACATTGTTATATATACAATCCAAGAGCTTGGATTGAATTACGTCCTTAGATTGACTTGTAAAATACCAATAAAAAATGAAGTCTAACTCATAGTGAATATGTCGTACATGACTTCTTTTTGGTATATAAAAATTAAAATAAAAAAATATTATGTAATTTATACTATTAAAATTATATTAATTTATTTAATTTGAAATATACTTAAAAATAATTTTACCTATTAAAAAAAGTAATTTTGAATATTTTAAATTAACTTCCTATATTTTCCCATTATAATATAAGAAAATAATATTTTAATCATATTTACGGTAATTTACGAAATATGAATGAGATGATATTTATTTACTTAATGCAAAGAGTATTTCTAAAATAAATATTTTTAATATTTTTACTCTAGTTCTATTTTTTAAAAACATTCATTTATTTAAATACAATTTTGTTTATAAATAATAAGACATGATATACTATGCAGTAATTTTTATTTTAATATATTTATATTATTATATACTGAAATAAAATAATGAAGCATGCTTACCTAACTATATTGGCTTTAACTCCAATCCCTTGTTGGTTGTCATATGCGTGATTTCATTAGAGTTGGGACTTTTAAAATTTCTTTTTCATAAATATCGAAATTAGTGATTCATCCCACTCAAATTTATCAAAAATGGGCCTCTCAATTTTATATTCCTTTAGAATTAGTTTTTGAATATTTTTGCTAAAAATTAGATCTCTCATATTCAACTATGTTTTATTTAGTTTTACTAAGGGTATGTTTGGCAACAAGAAAAAAATGTCAACATAAAACTTTTCACTCTCCATAATTATCATATTTTTTAATCATTTTTACACATTTTCCCATACAACTACCCTACTTTTCAATCATTTCTACACTACCCATACAATTAACCTATCTATTTTAACTTTATTATCTTTACTCTTCATCATTACTACTATCATATCACATCGTTTCGAACCGGTCCAAAAGATTTTTTTCAAAATTTTTTTACCACATTGTTAATCTAGTTACGTTTAATTTATAAACAAATTTTTACCAATTTTAGAGCTGTGTATATATTTATTTGAGATTTTTAAACATATGGGTATTTTACTCATTTTAAATTGTTAAAACATGACTAAAATACTCATATGTTTAAAAATCTAAAATAAATATATATACATCTCCAAACTTAGTAAAAATTAATTTATAAATTAAACATAACTAGATTAATAGTTTTGCAAAAAAAAATTTGATAAAAACTTTAAAAAATATGTTTTTGGATTTGTGACCGGTATGAAATGATCACTTTTGCAAGTTTAATATAATTAATCGCCTTATACACCTTAAAGCAATGAGCTTTTGAAATAATTTTAGAGTACATTCCAAATATACTTACAGTTTCGTCCTTAATTTCAAATATACCTATGGTATTTCAATAGTTATGGATGTACTACCAATCAAAAAAATAATTCCAAATGTACTTAGATAGGATGACAAAAATTTATTCGTATCATGCCACTTTATGAAAATGATAAATCTGCCTAGACCAAACCATAATTATAATTCTATAGTTAAACATTCATATTCAAATGACATATAATTTTATAACTGTAAAAATATGATTTTATAGTTGTAAAAGCACAAAAAATTCATTTGGATGCGAATTTTTAGCTTAAAGTTATAATTAATGCTCGGACGTATTCGTCATTTTACAAAAGGTTGTAGGTGTGAATGAGATTTTTGTCTAAATAAGTGAGTATAACTCTAATTATTGAAATATAGTTGGTAAATTTATAATAAAGGGCGAAAGTTATAAGTATATTTAGAATTTATCCATAATTTTATGAAGGGGTATTTATACCATGAGGTTGCTCCAACTAAAGGACAATAAGGAGCCTCTCTAAAAAAAATTTTATATTTTCTAAAAATATGCAGGTCCCATCTAATTTTCTTTTTTGTGAAAATTGGCAATTTTGCGCTATCCATTTTATTAATTTTAAAATTCAAAATAAAATACAACCCAAAAATTCATAGAAAGGAAGATCTAAGTAAAAGCTCACGTATTTATAAAAAGATATGAGCCATTATTGCGTCCACAATACGCCATATAAAATCAAAATGCTCAGTTAAATGTAGAGAAGATACATTATGTTAAAGAGGCATGACCGGATTAGATCTGATACTTAGCCCAAGCCAATAAATTTATCTTAGAATTATTTTTTCTCTTTCTATAAACTTGTTAATCCAGACATATTTAATATAATCAAGTTTTACAATTTTTGAAAATGTGTATATATTTTTTGGATTTTTAAGCATAGAGATATTTTGACTATTTTTAATGGTTCAAAATTACTGAAATAATCTTATGTTTAATGACTTTAATATTAATGGTCATTGAAATTAATTTCATAACCATCATCATCATAAGTCATTTCTCACCTAGGTGAGGTCGACTGCATGGATTCTGTTTCGCCATTCTTGGCAATTAGAAATTAAATTTTCAGTAATTTGTAATATTTTCAAATCTTGTTTAATTACTTCATCCGTATTTTGTTGGGTCTTCCTGTCATTCTCCTACCAACTTTCACATGGAGAGACTCTGCCTTCCTAATCGGTGTCATTTCAGGTCTCCATTTAATATGATAAAACTATTTTAATCTGTTTTACCTCATTTTATTATCTATTGGTCTCACTTTTAAATTTTTTCGAATTATTTCATTCCTAATTTTATCTTTTTCTTGTTTTATCACTCATCTACCTTAACGTTTCCATTTTCGCTACATTCATTTTATGTGTATATTGTTTTTTAATTGTCAACATTTTGCCCCATAAAGCATAACAGGTCTAATTGCAGTTTTATAAAAAAAAATTAATTTAATTGGGACTCGACAATCACATAAAATTCTTGACACACTTCACCATTTCTTCCAACCTGCTTGAATTCTATATATTATGTCTTTTTCAATTTTTCCGTTCTCCTAAACTATTAATCTTAAGTATTGGAAGTGATTTATTCTTGTTACTACTTGATTTAAAATCTTAATTAGTTCCTCATCTAAGTTTTCATTATTATTAAACTTGTATTTCATATATTTAATTTTTGCGCAACTTATTCTAAAATCATTAGATTATAAGACATCTACCCACTTATTCAATTTCAAACTTAGTCATTCTATAATTTTAACTATTAGAATAATATCATCTGCAAATAACATGCATCGAGGTATTTCTTCTTATAGATGTCTAGTAATTTCATCTATTACTAAAGTAAATAGGTAATGACTCAAGGCTCAGCTTTGATGTAAACCTATTTTAACTGGCAAAATATTAGTATCTCCACTTATGGTCATCACATTTGTTCCTCATATATATCTTTAACAACATCAATGTATCTGTTATTAATTCCTTTCTTTTTCATCACTTGTCATATTAACTTTCTTGATACTCATCATATGCTTTTTCTAAATCAATAAAAATCATGTATAAGTTTTTTTTTTCTTCCTATACTTCTCAAATAGTTGTCTAAGTAAGAAAATGAATCATTAGTTGATCTTCCTGGCAATAAAACTAATCCGATTTTCAGATACATTTGTTTTTTGTCTTAGTCTATGTTCAATTACTGTTTTCCATTACTTCATAGTATGACTCATTAGTTTTATTTCCTGATATTTGCACAATTTTGAATCTCCCTTTATTTTATAGATTGGGACTAAAGTGTTTTTCTTTATTTACTTGGCATTAACTTTCTTTTTATAATCTTATTAAAGAAATTGATTAATCATGTTGCACCTACATCTCCCATGCACTTTATGCCTCAATTAGTATATTATGTGGGCCTAAAACTTTTCTCGTTTTCATATTTTTTAGAGCTTCTTTTACTTCAGATATTCAAATTTTTGAGAAATAATTGATATTCTTATTTTCTTCTCCTAACCAAACACACCCCTAATGTTAAATGTTCTGGTGGGGTATCATTTAGTAGATTATAAAAATAACTTTTCCATCTTTCATTAATTTCATTATCTTTAACTAGAACTCTTTGGTCTTCAATTTTAATGCATCTAATATGTGTTAAATCTTTACCTTTATTTTCTCTTAATTTAGCCAACTTAAATATATCATTTTTACCTTGTCTAGTTCCTAATCTATCATGTAAGTTGTCATAAGTTTTGTGTTTATTATCGGTAATAATCTTTTTAATAACTTTTTTGATAGCTTGTGTTGTTGTAAGTTTGTGTCTTTTTGTTACTTTGTCATTTTTTAAGCTTTTTTTGTTTATCATTTATTGCTTTTTGAACATCCTCATTCCACCACTAAGTTTTCCTATGTAAGGATCTACGATTTTTATATATTTTTACAACGTTTTGTTCAACTTCTTTTATGTTAGTTGTCATTTTATCCCACATTGATTCTACTTCATCTTCTTGTATGTCTCATTTTCCTCCTTCTATCATTCTTTCACTAAAAAGTTCAATATTGTTTTCCTTTAAATTTCACTATTTAATTTTTAAAATTATATTACTTTTAGTTTTTGTTTACTCTTTTTGTGTATATATATATATCCATCATCACTAGTAATTTTTGTTGTATAGCTAAACTCTCATTAACATTACAATTTATACAGAAGGATTTATCCAATTTTCTCATAAGAAAAAAATCTATTTTGCTAGAATTGGTCCCACTCTTGAAAATTATTAAGTGTTTATCTCATTTTTGAAATAAAGTATTTGCTATAGCCAAATCATATGCTATAGAAAAATATAAAATGACATTCCTCATTTCATTCCTTATTCCAAAGCCGAAACCTCTATGAATTCACTTATATCCTACATTCTCTTTTCCTACATGTCAATTTAAACCTCCTCCTATCATAACTTTTTTTTGGTTAGGTATATTTTGCATTACGTTATCTAAATTATCCTAAAATTATTTTTTGATTCTATTATCTAATCCTATCTATAGTACATAAACACTAATTACATTTATGACCCCTACATTTAATACAAGTTTTATTTGCGTAATTCTATCATTTACTGTATTGACATCTACAACTTTATTTATAAATTTATTTTCCACTATTTTTCCTATACCATTTCTATTATTGAAACTAATTTAATAGACATCAATGCGTCATGGCCCATGGGTTTCATATTATTGCACTCTTTTTGAAAAATTAAATGTTATATAGAAGTGAAAGTTATTGAGAAATGCTTCGATAGGGCATGGACCATTGAAGATTTCATAGTGTCTCCCATATATATTTTTTTCCATCGAAAAAAAAAATGGGGGACACTATAAAGATTTCACAGTGTCCCCCATATTTTGGACGAAGCTGGATAATGAAATTTAAATCTCATGGGTTGTATAATTTTACAATATTTGTTCTACCACATTACCGAAAATCATTTTCATCAGATTTTGGTGAGCTATGCTTGCTTACAATTTTCTATAATCATGTATAAAATTAAAAAAAAATGTATACTTTTTATCGTAATTTAAAAAATACTTAGATTTTTCCCAACAAAAAAATACTTAGATTCCTCTGCATATGCTTAGAACGCACCGCAAGGAGCGAGGAAGAGATCGCGTGGTTTCTGCTCTGCTAGAGACAATGGAGGTGGTGACATGGGAGGGTTTCCCCCGAACAAGGAAAGACGGTTGCACTGCAAGCATTTGCACTGTGGCCGCCCCCAAGTTTAAATCTGGTCAAATAGCTGGTAGCACTTAATTTCCAGGCTTTCCTACAATGATTGTATCCAATTCATCCAAGATTAATTTAAGAATTTCTTGATGTTTTCTCATTGACTAGTAGATGTTCTAGTAAAGCATTTCCCCTTTATTCAATTAAACGCATGTCTATGATGACTTGTATCCAACCCATCCAGATTATTTTAAGCATTTCGTGATGGTTACTGCTAGATAGAATAAATGAATGAACGTAGACACGCATTGGGCGGCGGGCCTAGATATTAGATTAAGCATTGTAGACGGATGAGGATGAAGAAAAAATCCAAAGCTCTAGTTACCTCCACACAAAGTCTAAGCTGCTGCAATTGCAACCAAGGCAGACGCGCTTGTTTCAATGGCTCAGGGCAAGCTCAACCAAGTCCTTATGGAGCAGGTTGAACTGTTTGCGGGTGCTGCTGGTGAGCTGCGGAGCCTCAAGAACACCTTCGAATCCATTGAAGCCCTTCTCGCTGATGCAGAGAGCAGGCAAGTTGCTGAGAAGAATGTGCACCTGTGGTTGTCAAGGCTCAGACAAGTTGCTTACGAAATTGAGTTGGTGATGGACGAGTGGGGAGTATCAGATGAAGGAAGCTGTGATTTGGGTATAGACGGCAACAAGGTATGTGGATCTCTGTCTTTCCTTGTGTATTTTGCGGAACATGTTTTCTCCCGTTACAAGGTTGCTCGCCACATAAAAGAAATCAAAGGGAGGTTAGATTGGATTGCTGCTGATAGAAACAATTACCAGTTCAGCATTAGCAGCAACAGTTTAAGTGGGGGAAACAGTCCTCGTCCTCAGACAAGTTCGCTTATGGAGGAATCAGAGATGATCGGCCGGGGGGAGGACAAAGAAACTGTGATTAGTAGGTTGGTTAGTGAGACTAGCAGTGGTAGTCGGGTTCAGGTGATTGCTGTTGTTGGAATGGGAGGGTTGGGCAAAACGACTCTGGCTCAGGAAGTATTCAATGATGGGAGAGTTCAGCATCACTTTAAAGAGGCTTTGTATTGGGTCTGGGTATCTGATGTTTTTGATGAAATAAGACTTATCAAAGCAATTATACAAGAAGTAAAAGGGCAAAGCTGTTCTCTCACAGAGCTTAATTCCTTGCAAATTGAGCTTGTTAGATCCCTGGAAGAGAAGTCTTTCTTGCTTGTCTTGGACGATGTCTGGAATGATGAATATATAAAGTGGAAGAACCTATGGCTTCCCCTGAAAAAAGGTGGGCAAGGAAGCAAAATTTTGATTACAACCCGTACTGAGGCTGTGGCTGCCTATACACACAATTTAGAAGTGCTATCAGATAATCATGCTTGGATGCTATTCAGCAGCAGAGCGTTTTATGGGAAGAAACCAGAGGAATGTTCAGAGTTGGAAAGCATCGGAAGACAATTAGTGGGCAAGTGCAAAGGAGTGCCCCTCCCAATCAAGGTCCTAGGAAGCACAATGAATTCGAGAGGCAGAACAGCAGACTGGCAGAAGATATTAGAGGATAATATCTGGTCATTGCCGGCAGTTGAGAATGAAATTTTACCAGCTTTATTGTTCAGCTATTGTTGTCTCCCAGCCCATCTAAAACAATGTTTTGCTTATTGCTCCATATACCAGAAAGGCACAGAAATGGTGAAAGATGAAGTGGTTAGGCTGTGGGTAGCGCAAGGTTTCATTCAATTGCAGGGAACAAGAGAGTTGGATGACATTGGCGAAGAGTATTTTGATGATCTAGTGGCATGGTCTATGTTCCAACAGGTTGAGAGATCTGAGACAACTATATATATAATGCATGACCTCCTCCATGATTTGGCCGGATTTGTTGTCGGGGACGAACATTGCTTCTTTATGAGTGGAAAATCGGAACATTGCTCTGCTAATGTCCGCCATGCATCATTAGTTTTAAGGGGTGACTTTCCAATTGCTTCTCTCGATACAAGAAAGTTGCGGTCTTTCTTTTTAAGTGGACGTGTAGAAAATGAAAAAACCCTTACAGATTTTCTTCACCAGGCAAGGTTCCTCCGAGCACTGCAATTGAGCTCTGATCAACTTGCAATGTTAAAACCCGTTGGAAAAATGAAGTATTTGAGATATCTAAGCTTGTCGGGTTCAAACATTACGGAGTTGCCAAAATCAGTGTGCGATCTTTGCCATTTGCACACCTTGAATCTTAATTCTTGTCTTCATCTAGAAAAATTGCCAAAAGAGTTGGGCAGAATGGTTACGTTGAAGCATCTTGAAATTGAGAAGACTCCTAGCCTTGAGCGTCTGCCTCCATGGTTGGGTAGAATTCATTCCCTTAGAACCTTGAGCAAGTTCATTGTGACAGGAGAAGAAGGATGCGGTATTGCTGAGCTGCAACAACTCAACTCTCTCCGAGGAAGCCTAGAGATAACAAACTTGGATAATGTGTTAATTCCAGAAGAAGCTAGGAAAGCAGAACTGTGTAACAAGCCTCACCTTCGCAGATTGCATTTATGCTGCGGATATAATCAAGCAGAGGCTGAGAGGATGAACAATGTACTAGAATGCCTAAGACCTCATTCAAATCTGAAGGAACTGGTAATAGAGTCTGATACAAAGTTGCCAAGTTGGATAGGGGAGTGCTCGTCTTTATCCAAGTTGAAAATATGGGGTCTGACTCAAAGCGCAGACTATCCGCATAGTCTTGGGAGATTATGTGCTCTTAAGTCCCTTGAGTTAGGTTGTGTTGGTTTCCGAAAGATGGGCCATAAGTTTCCAAAGCTTGAGTGGATGGTTTTGGCATGTATGTCCGAATTGGTAGAGTGGGAGGAAGCTGATGCAGCGGAGATTCCTATGCCATCTCTACGTCGCTTGTCACTTACGAATTGTCCCAATTTGAGAGAGCTGCCACCCCGCCTTGGCGATGCTCCTCTAACAGAGCTGTTTATTAGGTCTTGTGATAGATTGATGGGGACTGGATACTCCTTTCCGCATCTTGAAAATTTTCTTTTGTCGGGGAGAAGCAGATTTTTCTCAAATCGACTGCCTGATCTTCCAAAACTCAAGAATTTCACCATACGAGGTATAAACAACGAAACACTCCCAGATGAAGGATGGGAGCAACTGGTGGCGCTACAGAAAGTTCGTATATCAGGTTGCGTTGAATTGAAGTCTCTGCCAGATGGGTTGTCGAAGCTCCCATCATTGCAGTCTTTCTCTCTCTTCCACTGCATAAAACTGAAGACACTGGGTAATTTCTCGGGACAACTCAAGAATCTCAAGATGGTTGACATAAAATCTATGGATTCATTGACTCATCTGCCGGATTCACTAGGACAACTCGAGTTATTGGAGACTCTTGTCATCTCCAATTGTGAGAATTTGAGGACATTGCCTGAGGGTTTGGGACGGCTCAAGATGCTCAAGTCGCTCACAATTGAACGTGTGAAAGCGTGGAATTTTCTGTGTGATTCCGTAGCACAGCTCGTGTCATTAGAGAAACTTTCAATTGGCGGATTAGGGACATTGGCATCTCTGCCGGATTCGTTGGGACAGCTCAAGGCTCTGAAAGAGCTGCATATATATGATTTTGAAAAATTGGCTTTGCTGCCTTATTGGTTGCAAGACCTTTCCCTTAAAAAATTGGAGATCATAAATTGTCCATTACTGTTAGAGAAATGCAAGAGAGAGGAAGGTGAGGATTGGCCCAAGATTTCACGCATCCCCATGATCAAAATTGACCGCCAAAGGATATAAGAAAAGCATAAAAAAAATACAAGGTGCATCTAGTGGAAGAGTTTTTGGATTCAAGTAAGGTGCTTTCATTCTCTCTACACAAAAACGAATCACTGTGATTATGTAAGCTTTTATCCTCTCATTGATTCTAGTTTACTATTTTTACGAACAATTTGTTTTCATTACTATGTTCTAATTTTAGGAGGATGCATGATGAAATTAGCAAACTGGAAATTCTCGAGGGCTCATGTCAATGTCGATCTGTGCCATGAGTTCTTTCATTGGAATTATTACCAGGTCATAGTCCACATTCCACAGAACTTATTTTATTTTATTTTATTTTTTTTGAGGAGAAACAAAACAAAACTTAATTTTGATTCTGTCTCGTTGCTACATAACTCTGCATCCAGAGTCCCTACATTGTAGGGATGATTGAAGGTGAGTCATGTCTACAATGATTTTTTGTTGTTTGCAACAAAATTAGTTGCAATGTAAACAACATGCGCATTTGAGAGTTGGAACAGCCCATTGGCAATAAATTGCTAGTTTTCTTGCAAATAACAAGCTCTGAGGCAGTGCGTGCGGTCATCCCTGCCAATAGCTGTTTCTGTTCTTCCTTTTTTTTTTTTTTTTTTTGGTCTGGATTGTGGCATAAGATAAATCTTGATGGAGAAGTCATTCTTATTTTGTTTCTATTTTTGAATTCTACCTTTCCTGTTTTTCTTTTGAAAATTAGTATTTAAATCTAATTCATGATACTGTTTTCCCTGTCCTGCCTGAAACCTTCTCAATGAGATAAAGAATGACCAGCTTGTGCTTACTCCAAGGCTCACATTTGTCCCATCAATACAAATGCCCACTTTTAAAGTCGAGTTTGGTGACATTTTGAGCGTGTTTTGGTTAAAAAAAAAAAAAAGAAAAAAGAAAAAAGTCTAATGGATAATTGCCTATTTATAACTGCGAATGCAGGAGCGTAGAGCGTTTGTAGCTCATATTATAGGATGTGGATCTGTGGTCGTAATTGAAAAAAGTTGACATTAAATTCTCCACAGTTCTATACATTATGACTTTTGTAAAAGAATACTTTCTACTATCCAGTTCCATTTCTCTGCGGCTTTTGATTTCTACGCTCAAGGTTTTTTTTCTTTGGAATAGGTTCGTTGGTTTCTATGAGCAGATGGATATCAATGTGGAGAAGCTGGTAACAAGAACAAGCAGTGGAGGCAGCTTTGTTGCATGGATACCAATGTTACTAATTAGTGCTGCCGACGGCAACTTGTGATTGCTGCTTTATTTTGAAATGTTTTGGAATCACCATAAAGGAAAGCTACTATTTTTATTTTTATTTTTTTTTGAGGAAAGCTACTGATGGTTATTAATCATGGTGATTTCTGGTTTTAGTTCTTTGCTACGCAACAAATCCAGCTAGTTGCTGCCTCCATCAGAGTAAACGATCCTACTCGATCCACCTCAAAAACCTAGATATGGCAGTCTCTGGTGCAATCCATTAGACCGGGTGAGTTCCGGTGAGAACGAACAACTCTGTAGGAGAGTGGATTGGCCGAGAAGATTTGAGAACGGTTGTTAAATACAAGGATGCAAATAGCCCTGTGAAACCCCTCTTCTTCATAAGTCTTTTTTATTTTTAATATTTTTATAGTCGATGGAAAATTGATTCAACCTATTACATTTAGCATTTTTTATATTATTATAAAAATTCTCTCATTTGTTTAATATCATTATAGATAGTCTTCATTTTTTATTTTATTTTTTTTTATGAGAAGGATCCAACCCTATCCCGGCTCACTTTCATTTTGAAAGGAGGACTGGGACGAGCGGTCCAAGTAATGCATTGCCAAAAAATTATCTATACAAATGTTTGCCAAGATGGCTTGAGGGGGGTTACCCCACCAAACATACTGATCCAAAAAAGAAACTGACACAAAATCAGCTAAAGAATGAGCAGTCATGTTTCCTTGTCGTAGCCGTAGTACGTGATGAGCCGATATGTGAGGAGAAGCAGACATAATGGCTTTGATCTCCGTGATGACAAACCCTGCTGGAGAAGTAACAGTAGAGTCCGATGATAAGTAGTTGAAAAGGAGAAGTGAATCAGTTTCAATCTGCACACGGTCGAAACCGAGTTGGAGAGCCCAGTTTACGCCCATTAGGAACGCATTGGCTTCCATTAGCAAAGGTTCAACAGCCCCTTTCCGCCGCCATCCTTTCGCCTCAATAAAGACACCTCTCGAGTCCCTGATGATCACCGCATACCCCGTAAACATCCTACCGCAGTGTTTCCTAGCATCCATTTTAAAATGTGTGAAATTAACGTAATAAAATAATTTTAAATTAAAAATCAAAACTAAGTAGAATCATCTAAAATATCATAACTATATGAATAAATATTTCTATAAAGTATTATTACATTCTAATACATGTGCGAATAAATTTAAGCATTTTTTTAATTTCTACATGAATATAGCTAAACAAATGATATTAAATATAGTGAATAATTGAATTCTGTATCAATTATTGATATCTTAAAAATAAAAAAGATTATACAAAATTTTTTTTACATAATCCTATTTATGGGTAGAAGAGAAATTTTTAAAAATTAAATATACTAGAAATTATGGTCAAGATTTGTGGATATGTTTGGTCAGCTTTTTCTTTTTCTTTTTTCTTACCTTTATCTGACACGACCAAAACGTATTGGTATTGGTTGTGTCCACTTCCTTGGAATAATTGAATATATTTGAAGTCTCACCATGTGTATTCAATCTGACTATAGGAGTTTGGTAGAAGGTGTTGTCTTTTGTGAGAATAGGTGAGAGTGTGTAACTTCTAAAATATAAGTAGAAGCTTATTATCGCTAGCGTGAACAAGGCTGATAATAATAACATATGACATATAATAAAAAAAAAATCTAGGGTAATTCCCAAATATGTAGTCATGGATTTTAAATGTTTTTCTCATACTCATTAATTTTATCCACAATTCATCTCATACCCAAGCCATTACCTGAAGTTTGCTAAGCTTGAAATTTTGTTTGTTTATTTATTTTTATATTAAGTAAATACAAAAATGCAACGCTCTACTAACCAAGTCAACAGCCGCTACTAATATACGACAAATCGATGACAATGGGGAGAATACAAAAGTGAAACCAAGTTGTATCTAAATGCTCAAATACATAAGATATATATATATATATACACACACACATCATGTCTTCTCTACACCACTCTTAAGACTTGAAATAAATAATTCTAAATTTGGATTCATCATGTCCTAACCTAATCTGGTATACCAACCCTAAGTTAGACTTCACCGATTACCTGTCATCTAAAAATATAATAAAACAAGCTGAGTTTGGTTTAACTCAGTAAGTAGAATAAAAACATAAATTGAATAACATTAGTGTTAAACGATACACATATTTTTCAATAATTTATAAATCATATTCAAATCAATACCATATGCATGCTCATGTTCAAGCATTCCAATAATGTATCATGCACATGATTTTCTCATCATATAGGTTAAATCTAATACAGAGATTCGATATGTTACCCCATCTTACATCAGTGCTAAGCATGAAACAATCAAATACAGAAAATATCATACCAAGCCAAATGACAATGAGGTGTATCTGATATTCTGCCATAATCTCCACACATCCATGAACCCCTCACAAACTTATGCCCATGGCTTAGTTCAGACACTCATATCTAAGCACCAGTCTATACATGCTAGTCTAACAACACATATCAACAAATAGTTGTACACATTCAAGGCTCTAAATATCATATCATAACGAATAGCCAAACACATTCACGGCTCCAAATATCACATAACAATAGATAGTTGAACACATTCACAGCTCCAAATATCACATTACAACAGCCAGACACAACCATGACTTCAAATATCACATCGTAACAAATAGTCGGACACAACTACAGCTCTAATTACAATATCACAACAGCCGGACATAACCACGGCTCCAAATATCACATCACAGTAAATAGCCGGACACATTCATGACTCAAATTGTCACATCACAACAAATAGCCAGATACATTCACGACTCTAATTATAATATCACAATGGCCAGACAATCTGTCTTAGCCCACAACCATCAACAGCTAAATCATACCCCGACCCCAATCAGTAATATGTCATCAACCGTCATCAGTGATCACAAGCAACACTTATCAATCAACAGTTATAACAAATGATAATACTAGCATTCAATGCATATATGCATATGTCAAAATATAATGTTAGCATGCTTGGTTCATAAATCAAATTTCAAATTCGGCATCTCAATAAATCATACTTTCAATTAAATTTAATCATTTTAACAAAAATATCAATCATCGGCATCCAAAACATACATGCCCTGAAAATGCACAAAAAATAATTAAATCAGTTCAAAGAAAAGTCCTACTTATCTCGTACTTTATTCCAATTCACTCCGATTTGATGTATATTTGATATTCCAATTCACTTCGTCTCCGTTGCCCCGCTGTCTCTGTCTAGTCTGGGAGTTTTGACTTCTTCTCAAAAAGACTAATTTTTGAAAAGTTAATTTCCCACCGCCCTCCTCCACTTGTATCTTTGATGTTGGGCGGTCCAACATTCATTGCTTTTATAAGCCAAGCCAATTATTCTTCTCTGGCATTCCATTGCCATGGATGACTTTCTTCCCTTGCCTCTTTAGGAAATATGCTTGAAGAAATACGGTTAACAAAGGTCTTGACACAGACTGAAAATATGAAGGCGTGATAGCAGCATTTGATTGCAAAAAATTTCGGATTTTGTCCTTAACAGTATTTGGGTCAACCAATCCCTAAATAGAGTAATTTCAATGCAGCTTCTCTTCATTTTTTCATCTCTCTCATGCAGCAGTACTAATTATATTCGAGAACTTATTTTAAAATTAATAATTAAATGAAACTAAAAATTTTAAAGCTGGAGCCTGGAGGCACCATCGTCCATTCTCTTTAATGAATTTTATCGCATTATTTCCTCATGTTAACAAAAAAAAAAAAAATTATACGAAATTTCATTCTCAGAAAGACTATCGAAAATATAAATCTCAATCCCAAAGCAAATGATCAGATGGAAACAGAGGCAATGCCTTCTTAATTGATGATGTTATCTCAAAAATATTTCAAATGGTGAACAGCCGGCAGGGGAATTGAAGATTCAGTTTGCATACGGCCACCAGAGAACATAAAAAATCCATTGCGTGCACCGAAGATGGCCGAAGAAGATAGTTGTTGGGGGCGGACATCGTTTTTATAGAGGGCATAAAGGTATTGCAATTAACACTTAAAAGTCCATTTCAGCTCATCTTAATGATTGCAACTAAAACTTAACGTTTGTTTCAGCATCTTAACCGCTTTGGTATGGGAGGAATTGTGGGAATATGAAAGAAATATTTAAAGCTTTGGTATGGGAGGAATTGTGGATAAAATTTGTGAATATGAGAGAAATATTTAAAACTTGGTAAGTATAAGATAAATTATGGGAAAAATCAGTGAGTATATATAGTAATTACCCAAAAATCTGTCATCAGCTCTTCTGAACAAAATTATTAGTTATCTTCCTTGCTTGGCCATGAAATTCCCACGAACCGCCAAGTTGTCTTACTGTCTAACTCGTTTCGGAACTGAAAATAAAATCCAGTTGCAACGCATCCATATCAACTTAATGAAACATGGGAAGTGGAAGAAACAGAGGTTCGGACCATTTAGTTTGCATAAATGGTTGCTTTTTTAGGAAATGGATCCAGTGGACCTGTGTGCACTATACAATTTATTTTTATTTTTAAAATTTTTATGTTTTTATGTGGGCCCAAGCATAAATGTTCCATACATAATTTTAATTTTTAATATTTTATTTCAAATTTTAAAAATTAAAAAGTCATTTCTCAGGTGATGCAGGACATGAAAAATGACCTATTTTCGTGTACATAAAAAATGACTTATTTGTCGACTTTTAAAATTTAAAATAAATTATTAAAAATAATTCAAAATTGTAAAAACTACATATATGGGACATTCATGCTTGGGCTTGCATACGAATTTCAAAAAATAAGACAAAATTTTTTAAAAAAATTATGCACGACTGTACTAAAGGCTAAATGCACCCGACTCCACTAGACCAGGACTTGCTTTCTATATCTTTGAATTTTTTTTACATTTAAACCATTTAAAATAAAAATTTACAATTTACAATACTAAAGATTATTTTAATTAGAAAAATCATATATTTAAATATCTAGCATCACTTCGTGATGAATATGAAATTTTTAAAATTTGAAATTAAATATATGGGGATATAACTCAAAGGTGCTGCTGCCAATAAAGATTCCATAAGTTGCCTCTATTTTGGGCCCGCCTTGATGATTAGACCAAAATCTTGCCCATATATCTTGTTTAACATAATTTATTTTAACATATTATTAAATCGTTTCAGACAGATTCTCGGATGGGATGTAACTTTCAAATGCCTAAATTATAAAAAAAAAAAAAAATTAGATCCATTTATACATTCGTTAAAATGTAATAATAAAAATTCAAAATCATTTATCCAACTATGATTGAGGTTTTATGTGTTTAGATGTTGAACTAAAGTTTTGAAATTCATATATAAATCAGGCTATTTTACATGTTGACTTCACACATTTTTTAGATGGGATTACGCATATTTTTAGATTTGGATGAAACTTGGTTTCCTTATATTGTGACTGCATTACTCACATCTTTAAATTTGGATGAAACTTTTTTTTTTTGATTGGTATATAATTACATGTATCTCAACACATATTATACTTGAAGATCTGAGACATTCTTACAAATCTGGGAATACATAACATCCCAACAAATCTGGGGGACACACATAACATCCCAAAGAAATCTGGAAGACACAGCTTCCAACAGCCACCTGAGAGACTACCTGCTCTCACACCTCTTCCACCCGGGAGACAACCTGCTCTCACTCCAATCTATTTGGGACCGAAATCCCGCGCCAACCGCAGAACGCCGTTCTGCGCCGCTGCTGACGACCAACCGAGCTAGCCTCGATTGGTAAATTTGGATGAAACTTAGTTTCCTTATATTGTGACAACATTAAGCATATCTTTAGATTTGAATGAAACCTGGTTTCCTTATATTGTGACGGCATACCAAATTATTCAATGAAGCCTATGCACTTAAGGAGAAATAGGAATTTCGTCCACACGCATCTGTGCATGTTTGAATCCCATTTGAGGGGAGCTTGTTGTCTCCCTTATTGATATTTGGTAACTTATAGCTTTCTTTGAAAAAATTGTAAGAATTGTTTCAAAGTTTTGAGTGTAATATGAGTTGAGGTATATTGTAAATATACACCAATCAAAAAAAGGAGAACTGATTCAATGCACCGGGGTGCAAAACCCCATTTTTTATATTTTTTCTAAAAATATTTTTATAAGATTGTTAATGTAAGTGTATTTAACTTATGTATTAACAATTTTTGAAGATAAATAAATATATTTTTTGATTTTTTAAAAATATTGGTATTTTTGTCACTAAAAAATGGCTAAAGTACCTTTGTCTTTAAAAAATTAAATATATATATACACATATCAAAAATAGTAAAATTTAGCTTATAGATTAAATACAAGTATATCAATAATTTTATAAAAAATTTCAAAAAAAAATATAAAAAGGGACTTTGCACCCTAGTGCATTGAAATTTCAAAACATCAAGATGCATTAAATCAGTTCTCACACATAAGTATGGAGAATATTTCAATGCATTGAAATTTCAATGCATCAAAGTGAAAAACCTTATTTTTTAATATATTTTTTGAAAATTTTTTATAAGATTATTAATCTAGCTGTATTTAATCTATAAGTCAAATTTTACTATTTTTAGATATCAATATATATTTAATTTATTTTTAAAAAAGAAGGGTGCTTTAGCCATTTTAAAATGACTAAAACACCTCGATTTTAAAAAATTAAAAATATATATTTATATATCTCCGAAAATGATAAAACTATACATAAGTTAAAGACACTTAAGTTAAAAACTTATAAAAAAAATTTCAAAAAAAATATAAAAAATGAGAATTTGCACTGGAATGCATTGAAATTCAATGCATCGTGATGCATTAAAAAATTACTCCTTAAGTGTAGGTCCTTGATTATCCCATGCAACCAGGTGCACTATGAGTACAATACCAGCAGCTGAAAATTTTTTAATTCTTTTTATAACCGTGCAGGGCCTAGTTAAATTTATCAAGTATTTTATAAATGCACCATGATAATCATACTATGAAATCATTCTCATATATACTAAATTATATAACATGATCATTAAAATTTAATAACATAATTAAAAAGTTTGAATGGAACGAAGAAACAGGACTAGAATGTAATGATGTATATCGAGAATGAGAGAAATTATATTGAAACATATAAAAAGTTACATTTGAAATTAAAAAGATACCTCAAAAACGAGATTTGCATTTATTCAAGTATCTTGAGTCTCTTGGAACACCCCTATACGTAAAGAAATATGCACTCATTACATATATAATTATACCATTAATTTAGAGTTAAAAATTCTACCGTTAATTTTTATATTATTTATGAAAATCAATTCATGTATATATACTTTCTTACTATCCAAACTACATAAAACAAAAATAGAAAAGCAAAAATGTATAGGTTCCATTGTAGACTTGTAGTATGATATCCTTTATCTAAATAAAGTTATATATTTATTTTAAAATAGTTTTAATTTAATTAGATATAAACCTTAATTATATTGAAAACCTTTTTAGTTGAATTCTGAAAATTTTAAGAGCTAGGAAGTAAATTTAAGTGTTGAAAACTTTAACAAAGGAAGTGAACCATGTTTAGATTGCTAATCCAGTTCCATTTGCCTTGATATGCGTATATGAATAAGCTTATGAATAGCTTTTGATTTCATTTTTTTTTTATTCTTGAATGCCACCACTTAATGAGTTCCTTTCGACAACGCTGGATTTTCCAGTTTAGTCTTCCCATCGTAGTTAGCTGATTTTGAGCTTGCATTAACAATTTCATTCACTTCCAACAAACTTATAATCTATGAAAAATATGTATTGCTATTCCAACAATTGGACCTGACCCACTTATAATCTGTGAAAAGCAGCATGTATTGCTATTCCAACAAACGCTACATAAAATCAGAGCATCAAAATCCTTCAGAGAACTTCGATACTAATTAAATACAATCTTTCGTTAGCTCTTGTGAACAAAATTCTTAGTTATCTTCCTCGCTCCGCATAAAATTCCCACGAACCGCCATGCTGTCTGTCTTTCTGGTTTCGGAGCTGAAAATAAAAGGAGAAATAAAATTCGGATGTAATGCATCTATATATTATCGGATCAACTAACTTAATGAAAAATGGGTAGTGATCATATCGTGCATGTTCTTGTACGGTAACGTCAACCTCGGTCATCGAGGAGAGGGCAGATGACCCTGTTGTGGATGCAATGGGTTTCAGGAGATAGCGACTTTCAAGAAAGAGGATGGGGAAAAGGTGGCTACCGACTAATTTTACCCACTTACTAGCATCAGAAAATTACAAAGAATCTTGGCGATTTCTAACAAAGTGTGGTTGGGTGTTTCACGCGACTGGAGACTTGGGAGACTTTTGGTAAGGTGTTTTTTTCGTGGGGCTGTGGGATGAGGTGGAGAATGCAAAATGAAATATTTTGAGATTATGTGATTGATATAAAATGATAAGAGTAATGTTGGAGTCTGGTTGGAGTGTAACTAAAATTAAGAAAAAATGATTGAAATGTGAGAGTAAAATTGAAAAAATAGACTTTAAAGCATTAAATGATTTGTGGTGACATGGGAAGAATGAAACGTTTCCCGCCTCACAGCATTCCACCCCACATATGCATGTTAACAAACATCCCCTCGAATTGGCTTCATATGTACACTCTCACATATGTAATTTTTATTTTTAATATTTTATTTTGAATTTTAAAAACCGAAAAATAAATATCCTCTTAATTTTAAAATTCAAAATAAAATATTAAAAACAATAAACATTACAAAAACTATATGTATGGGACATTAACGCTTGTGCCCACCTAACCTTCAAAGAATGAAGAAATTTTTTAAAAAAAAATTATGCACTTGAGTAGGATAAAGTTAAGTGCACCAAAGTTCACTAATTTAGGACTCTGGTTTTTAGAGCTTTGGGGCTTTTTTACATTCTAACGATTTAAGGTGTGTTTCGGAAGTGATTAAACTTTTGAATAAAAAGTTTTTTGTGTAAAAATTTTTTAATTGGGAGAAAATGATATGATAAAGGTGATGATGAGAAGTAAAGATAATAAAATTAAAATAAATATGTAAGTTGTATAGTTAGTTTATAGAAATAATTAAAAAATAGGATTACTTGTATAGAAATATGTAAAATGATTAAAAATAAAGTAGTTGTGAAAAGTAAAAAGTTTTAATTTGAAGTTTTTAACGAACGTGCCCTTAATATAGAAATTAACAATTTTATGATACCAAAATTATTTTAATTAGAAAATCATATATTTAAATATCTACATCGATTGATGAATATAAACTTCTTAAATTTTGAAATCGAATATACAAGGGATATAATTCAAGGATGCAGGTGCCAATATCTATTTTGGGCCCACCATGTGATTAAACCAAAATACATAATTTGTTTTAACATATTACTGAATCATTTCAACCAAATTATTGGATGGGATGTAGCTACTTAAAATGTCTAAATTATGATTAGTCATTAGATCCAATTATGCATTAGTTTAAATATAATTATAAAAATTTAAAAACATTTATCCACCTAGGATTGAGGATTTGAGGTTTTATAGGTTTGGAGAAGGGACTTACGATTTTGTGGGGCCTACCTAGATTTATCACATATTTTAAAAATGCACCAAGATAATCTCATTACAATGAAATTATTCTCACATATAATTAAATTATGTGTACTTGATAATTAAAAATTAATAGATATGGTTAAGAAGCTTGAATGCAATGGAGAAATAGGATGGGAATGTAATGATATATACTAAGAATGTGAAAATTTATTGAAAATGTTAAAAATTACATTAATAATTTAAAAGAATCTGTTAGGAATGAGATATACATTCCATTCAAGTATTTTGGATCTTTTGGAACACCTCTATATGCAAAGAAACATGTATTGATCACATATAATTATATCATGTTTATGAAGATATAATTATATCATTAATTTTTATATGATTTGTGAAAAAATGGATTCAAACATACTTCCTTACTAATAAAATCATTTTCATTGTATCCAAAATATATAAAATGAAAAATAGAAAAGCAAAAATGCATAGGAAAAGTGTAGAAAAATTACATTGTAGTAGAAAATCCTTTGTCTAAGTAAAGTTATATATTTATTTTAAAATATATTTTATTTAATTAGGATATGAACCTTACTTGAAATCCTTTTTAGTTGAATTATGAAAATTTTAAGAGCTTGTAAATAAATTTAAGTGTTGAAAACTATAACAAATGAAAATGGAGGGGGTTCCATGAAATCATTTCCATCCCTAATTAAGACCAAGAGCTTTTGATGTTAATTTCTTAAGAAATGGAAAAGAAAAAAAAAACTCATTTTTCTATGCATTTTGAGTTTATGACGCGCGCACTTAAATACCATGCTTGCCTCGTTGCCTCTCACCCTCCATTGGAGGCATCACTCTATTCAACTACATGTTGCCGCAGCTGCTGGCCGCCAATGAGTTCTCTCAGCGAATTTCTGTCGACAGATCCAATTCCACAATTTGCTCAATTTTATCATTACGATCATGATAGAACTATTGTCATGCCGGTTGTTTCTTCGGTATCTAAAAAAGGTTAAAATTTCGAAACGTGATTCCACACACCCGGCTTGAGAAGAGGAATTCATTGAAGCCGGCTCAAAAATACATTTTTTTAGCTTTTTCTTCAAATACACCCACTACATCTGAGTGCAGATTTAAAATGCCCGTGACCCAAAATCTTAAATATACCCATTACGTTGGTATTTAACCTCAAAATATTAATTCCTTCACAAACATAAATTACCATTTTTTTTATAAAAGGATACACTCTATCCCTACTCCCTTTCGATGTGAAAAGGGTTAGGGATGGAGTAATCCAAACATTTCATTGCCAAAAAATTATCTGTATAAATTTTCCCAATAATGGCTTGGGGGGGTTACCCCACCAAGATAATTGGTCCGAAGAAGATGCCGAGACCAAATCAGCTAAGGAGTGTGCAACAACATTTCCCTGCCGTAATACATGATGAACCGAAAAGAAATCATTCATTTTGAGAATCGACCTGATTTCGTCAATAATTAGACCCACCGGGGAGGAGATAGGGTCCACGTTGGACAAATAGTTGCAGAGCATGAGAGAGTCGGTCTCGAATAAAGCATGTCTGATATGAAGCTGAAGAACCCATCTGATGCCTAGTAGAAAAGCGGTAGCTTCCGTAAGTAGCGGCACCCCCACGCCCGACCGCCTCCATTCACTAGCTGCGATAAATGAACCCCGGGACTCTCTGATGACGACCGCGCATCCAAAGCCTCCCCGATCCCCCTGACAATGGGCATCAATGTTTATCTTGACAAAACCCGGAGGCGGTTTGAACCATCGGGTTACCATGGGCCTACCCAAAGCCCCCGACTGAAGCATTTTTGCCCTCCGATGTTGGTTTAGATACTCCGCACACCGGGCCAAGGTTTCTGAGAATCTCGGTTGGGACCCCTCCTCTCTGAGCTTGTTTCGCAGAAACCAAATCCACCAACAGCACAAGATGAAAAAAGCAAGGTCATCGGACCTATTCTCAAGCACAAAAGTTTCCAAAATCTCACGTACCGTCATTCCCTGAGAATCCATCCTCGCAGCCTTGCTACACACCCCACGTGTCATTGCACACCTAAGGAAAAGGTGATTTGCATCTTCAGATTCATTCCTACATAATACACACCGCGGGTCCACCTCAATGCCCCTATTATTGAGATTTTGCAAAGTAGGAATGACATTTTTGACCAGTCTCCATCCAAAAATAATAATTTTTTATGGGAGTTTCAATCGCCAAATTGCTTTAAAAGTCTAATATATGAAATTATCAATATGCTCATTAAATTTAGGATTAAATTGAAAAAGTTGAAAGTTATAACTTCATGCTACCAAGTTATCCAAAAGCCCCTAAATCCAGGTAGCCCTAATTTCATTACTCATATTTCATTTCATCTTTTACTATTTTACACTAAATGTATTTTGAGCATTTATGAAATATAATCAGCATGTAAACAAACTACTGCTAACTCACATAATGATTTTTAACGAAATCGATATTTTTTGAAATAAAGGCAAATGTAGTTGCTATATTTTTTTTATTTCTGAAATATCGTGAGTATGCCTAGGATTTTAGCTAAATAATGGATTTATTTTGGAAAAAGTCCCTCTTTAATGAAATTGTTGTTATAGGTGTATTTAATTTATAATCAAGTTTTACTTTTTTGTAAGATGTGTATATAATTCGTTTGAATTTCAAATATAGGAATATTTCAATCATTTCCAAGTTGAAACTGAAAATGATTAAAATACTGCTATGTTTGAAGTGAAAAAATATATACATATTCGTAAATGAGATTTTTTACATTCTAGTCCCTCTAAGAATATGCATTTGCTTTTTAAGCCTCAAGATTTACACATTTGCATTTGGAACATCCTAATTCTACCTCCTTTATATTTTAGACCGTGCAGTCGTTGCAACCGTCAAAACAAATGGAAATTGTGTCAATAGCTATCATACGAATTTTATAATGACAATGATGCTCTTGAAATGAATGATTGCATCTTCCACAATATAACCTAGTTGAGTTGACTCACTTAATGAGTAACCTCACTCGATAATGTCCATTGCATGTTGCATGAAAATTTTATTATTTAGAACTCTAATTATCATTAATGAAATATATACAAATTATTTTAAATCATATAATAAATTATTCGAAAGAGTTTATGTACATATTTTATACTAAACGACAAAAATATTCTTAGGTAAATAAAAAACTTTGTAATTTAAAATTACCTAAAATGCCACTGATTTTCAAAAATAAAAAATAAATATCTAAAATACTTCAAAAATAGTAAAAATTTATAAAGATGTTAAATACACTTATATTAACAGTTTTATAAAAAAATTTCAAAAAAATAAAAAAATAGGTGTATTGGCCTGGGAGCATGCAACGCTTCATGCTTCCGGGAGCATACGATCGGCCTCCGCATATAAAGGTGCACCGGAGGAAGTCAAGAGCTCAAGAGTCGGATAAAAATATTTCTCTTTAACCTCTTCTCAAGTTATCCTCCTCCTCTTATCAAGAAAAAAAAAAGTTATTCTCCTTCATGTATATCTTCTTCAGTTATTGGATTATTCAGATGACGACAAGATATCAAAAAATTTAAGCCATTTGAGTTGACTCGTAGTCAAATGGACACGGCCTAGCATGCATGTGTGGATTAAAATTATTTTAATCCCGAATATTAATTCTTAAAAGGGTTATTTGATTATTAAATTTTCGACCTTATAATTTTACAAATTTCGTTTTTAGATTCTAAGGTTTCATATATGAATTTTAGTCTATGAAATTTAGATTTTTATTGCAGTTTAGACCCTATTTATAGAATAGTAAGATCTAAAATGCAATAAATGTTAAATTTTCAATATTCAAAATGAAAATATGAAGACCTATTGGTTTGGAAAGATACAAAAAGTAGAATTGAATTTTTTTTTTGAAAAGGACACTAATGATGTAAATAAAATGAGAATAAAGTAAAAATAAGTAGAGTAATTATATAGAAAAATCTGAAAAATAATTAAAATATAGATATAATAATAGAAAAAGTAAGATAATTAGTTAATTAGGATGTCGAAACATATGAAAATATATGCTCTTCACCTCCCTGCTTTTCTCTTAGCCCATTACCAAAAGCAAAAAGTAAATAACTAACTTTTCGTCTATTAAAGTCGGAGAAACTTATTGATCTAAACATATTTTTTCATAAACATCTGCTTATATAGTTTAATTATAATTATAAATACGTGCACATAGTTATAAAAATTACAAAGAATCTCCACATAATTTGTATATATTTGCAAATATACTTATGAATCACGATGTGGATATTTTTGCAAATATATGTAAACTGTGTGAGAGTATTATGCAATTTCAATAATGATATAGGTGTATTTGCAATATGATCAAATATTGAGGTATATTTTAAAAATTATTCTTTTTATAGTTTTTAGACATATATTTTTTGAATTTTAAAATCAAATTTGAAGTTATTAAGTACATTTTAAAGATGCCTCTTGGGTAGGGTACGCATTGAACCAACTCTAATTTGGGTAGAGTAAAATAAGAAAAAAATTAGCTTTTTTGTTTGCAAATTATGTTACCTTTTATTAAAAATAACAGTCATAAAAATTTAAATCACTAAAAGAAAATTTTAAGTATTTAATATTTCTAAGTACAACCTTAGATACCCATATAGGTAATTTTCAAAAAACTAACTTGGATTTTTAAAAAATTATCTAGATTGGTTTCAAGTACTCGTTATATTGAATCAATCATACTCAAATTAGGATTGGTTTGGTAGGCACCCATGATACCCTATATAAGCTTTACCCCTTAGTTTTTGAAATTGAGAAAATATAAAATTATATCAAAATTAACTAAATGATAGCTTGCAAATATAAATATAATTATAATTAATACTATTGATTATAAAAGTTTTCAATTCACTTAATTTTTGATATGTACACTAAATAAATAGGGTTTAAGTTTTAACACAATAAATGGATTGAACGTTCAAAAATAAAAATTTTAAATAGTTATACCTTACAAACAATTGTACTGAAGCATAATGGCTACATTTACTTAAACACAAATATATTCATGTGTAACCACTGAAGGTGTGCCTTGGTGGTATGCGACTTCGGTGGGGGTATTATAAAAAATGTCCCTCCATTGTATGAGGATTGTATGAGGATTGTAAAAGTACTTTTTTTTAGGATTATAAAAGTAATTGATTGTAATATCATATATCACACCGTATACTACCAATAAAAAAATAGATTCATGTGTAAATTAAAAAAATATTTATATTTATTCACATATATATTAGAATCCTTTAAGTTAAGGGATATCCTATGCGTACTAGGGCCAGTGATATTACATCTGATATTGGCATCGACTTTGAAGGAAAGCGTTGTCTCTTTGTAATGATCTAATAAAAAAAAAAGTGGAGGATACCCTTACAATTTTCGTAAATAATAATTTAACACCTATAATATGATCCTAGGCCCCTTATAAGGTCATTTAGACCTTAATTTCTGAATTTGAAACCCAGTTAATATGATTTAAAGAAATTCAACTTAATCTAACAGCGTCTAACGGCATCTAACGGCATCTAACAACATCTAACAGCATCTAACGGAATCTAACAGCATCTAACAGCATCTAACGGAATCTAACAGCATCTAACAGCATCTAACAGCATCTAATTTTTGAAATTAATAAGTTAATCCTAATTTAACACCTGTAATATGATCCTAGGCCCATTATAAGGTCATTTAGATCTTAATTACGGAATTTGAAACCCAGTTAATATGATTTAAAGAAATCCAACTTAATCTAACAGCATCTAACGGCATCTAACAGCATCTAACAGCATCTAACGGAATCTAACAGCATCTAACAGCATCTAATTTTTGAAATTAATAAGTTAATCCTAATTTAACACCTGTAATATGATTCTAGGCCCCTTATAAGGTCATTTAGACCTTAATTACGGAATTTTAAACCCATATAATATGATTTAAAGAAATACAACTTAATCTAACAGCGTCTAACGGCATCTAACAGCATCTAACAGCATCTAACGGCATCTAACAGCATCTAACAGCATCTAACAGCATCTAATTTTTGAAATTAATAAGTTAATCCTAATTTAACACCTGTAATATGATCCTAGGCCCCTTATAAGGTCATTTAGACCTTAATTTCTGAATTTGAAACCCAGTTAATATGATTTAAAGAAATCCAACTTAATCTAACAGCGTCTAACGGCATCTAACGGCATCTAACAGCATCTAACGGCATCTAACAGCATCTAACAACATCTAACGGAATCTAACAGCATCTAACCGCATCTAACAGCATCTAACAGCATCTAACCGCATCTAACCGCATCTAACATCATCTAACAGCATCTAACAGCATCTAATTTTTGAAATTAATAAGTTAATCGTAATTTAACACCTCCAATATAATCTTAAGGCCCTTATAAGATCATATATGTCTTCAAAACCAAATTTGGAACCCAAATAAATATATTTAATTATAATTAAAAATATTAACTCCACTTGATTTAATGAAATAAAAATTTATATAAAGAAATAAAATAGTAAAAAATATTATATATATTTTGGATGCCCGCGGGACACATGATTATTTTTGTAAAAAAAATATTCATTTGTTAAGGCTCGTAGGATATTTATATATTTTTAAAAAACAATACATTTATTTTTGGAGGCCCGTGGGACACATTTAAATTTTTATAAAACATTATATTCAATTTTGGACGCCCGCGGGACACGTATATATTATTATAAAAATAAAATACTCATTTTTTTAGGCTCGTAGGACATTTATATATTTTTAAAAAATAATACATTTATTTTTGGAGGCCCGTGGGACACATTTAAATTTTTATAAAACATTATATTCAATTTTGGACGCCCGCGGGACACGTATATATTTTTATAAAAACAAAATACTCATTTTTTGAGGCCCGTGGGACGTTTATATATTTTTAAAAAACAATATATTCATTTTTGGACGCCCGCGGGATACGTATATATTTTTATAAAACATTGTATTCATTTTTGGACGCCCACAGGACACGTATATATTTTTATAAAAACAAAATATTCATTTTTCGAGAGCCGTGGGACGTTTATATATTTTATAAAAAATAATACATTCATTTTTTGAGGCCCGCGGGACACATTTAAATTTTTATAAAACATTATATTCATTTTTGGACGCCCACGGGACACGTATACATTTTTATAAAAATAAGATATTCATTTTTTGAGATCCGTGGGACATTTATATATTTTATAAAAACAATACATTCATTTTTTGAAGCCCGCGGGACACATTTAAATTTTTATAAAATATTATATTCATTTTTGGACGCCCACGGGATACGTATATATTTTTATAAAAACAAAATATTCATTTTTCGAGAGCCGTGGGACGTTTATATATTTTATAAAAAACAATACATTCATTTTTTGAGGCCCGCGGGACACATTTAAATTTTTATAAAACATTATATTCATTTTTGGACGCCCACGGGACACGTATACATTTTTATAAAAATAAGATATTCATTTTTTGAGATCCGTGGGACATTTATATATTTTATAAAAACAATACATTCATTTTTTTGAAGCCCGCGGGACACATTTAAATTTTTATAAAACATTATATTCATTTTTGGACGCCCACGGGATACGTATATATTTTTATAAAAACAAAATATTCATTTTTCGAGAGCCGTGGGACGTTTATATATTTTATAAAAAACAATACATTCATTTTTTGAGGCCCGCGGGACACATTTAAATTTTTATAAAACATTATATTCATTTTTGGACGCCCACGGGATACGTATATATTTTTATAAAAACAAAATATTCATTTTTCGAGAGCCGTGGGACGTTTATATATTTTATAAAAAATAATAAATTCATTTTTTGAGGCCCGCGGGACACATTTAAATTTTTATAAAACATTATATTCATTTTTGGACGCTCACGGGATACGTATATATTTTTATAAAAATAAAATATTCATTTTTCGAGAGCCGTGGGACGTTTATATATTTTAGAAAATAAAATATTCATTTTTGGAGACCCGCGGAACACATATATATTTTTAGAAAATAAAATATTCACTTTTTGAGGCCCGTGGGTCATTTATATATTTTAAAAAAACAAAATATTCATTTTTGGAGGCCCGTGGGACACATATATATTTTTAGAAAACAAAATATTCATTTCTGGACGCCCGCGGGACACGTATATATTTTTATAAAAACAAAACATTCATTTTTGGAGGCCCGCAGGACATATATATATATTTTAAAAAATAAAATATTCATTTTTAAATGCCCGCGGGACATATATATTTTTAGAAAACAAAAATTCATTTTTGGAGGCCCGCGGGACGCATATATATTTTTAGAAAACAAAATATTCATTTCTGGACGCCCGCGGGACACGTATATATTTTTATAAAAATAAAAGATTCATTTTTGGAGGCCCGCAGGACATATATATATATTTTAAAAAATAAAATATTCATTTTTAAATGCCCGCGGGACATATATATTTTTAGAAAACAAAAATTCATTTTTGGAGGCCCGCGGGACGCATATATATTTTTAGAAAACAAAATATTCATTTTAGGAGGCCCGTGGGATGCATATACATATTTTAGAAAATAAAATATTCATTTTTGAATGCCCGCGGGACACATATATATATTTTAGAAAATAAAATATTCATTTTTGACCCCCCGCGGGACACATTTATATATTTTAGAAAATAAAATATTCATTTTTGAACGCCCGCGGGACATATATTTTCAGAAAACAAAATATTCATTGTTTGGACGCCCATGGGATAGATATATATTTTTAGAAAATAAAATATTTATTTTTGGAGGCTCGCGGGACGCATATACATATTTTAGTAAACGAAATATTCATTTTTGGAGGCCCGCGTGACAATATAATTTAAAGTTGAGTTCTTATATAATTATTTGCAAAGTATAAAAATACGAAATTTTATTTTTTAGACTAATTTCGTTATTAAATATTTTTAAATCAATTGGGAACAAATGCATAGACATGGTAAATGATTTATATCATTGGATTGCATGTGCTGAAATTTATGATGTATAATATGATTTTTTCCAAATACGGAGCAAAAAGGTATTGATAAATATTATTATTTAGAAATAAAATTTAATAATAAAATTAATTAGGTTTAAAATGATTTGTGTCTATGTATTAACCTATTAAAATAATCACGGAATTTTTTGGCCTATCATAATAATTCGGATAGGCTACATCACTTCGATATTTTAAATTGCATTTTAAAATTGATGCGTGTGTAGGTTGATGGTCTATCACCGGAGCACCACACTTGGTGCTCCATCGTCAACCAGGGACAAAAGGCAGCCATGACCTTTCTACACAAAAATTTTCTTCTCTAGATCTAGCATCAACAAGTTTTAATCCAATGATCAGAGTCATCAGGTGGAAAGTTAGCAAAAACCCCTGAAGTTCGGCAGCAACTATCTTCGTTAGCCAATCTGACACTGATCAACATCTATTGTACTAGCAGCACGGAGTTCGTGCAATGGCCAAACATTAACATCTCTAATCCCAAAAGCAAAAGCAGATTAGAGCATTAGTACTAGTAGGGGTTGATTTCCCCAATCTGAGCAATCGTTCTCTATCTCCCATCATCAATTACAGCACTAAAACTTGGTTGGGGTTGTGGAGAGAAGGAAGACATCGCTGCCATAGATCATTGTAGAGATAAGAGGCACCGGCTAATGTCGTCTGAGTTGATGGGAAGGCCACGAAGAGCCCTGGCCACTGCAGAAGAGAGGGAGAAAGGGATGCATGTATGATTCATCTCAAAACCGACGCCCCCTTGCCATTATCGAAAAGGAAGAAAGGAAGACGGAAGAGGGAAGGATGAACGAAGAGCCAGGGGAGATACGGAGAAGATGCGCGAGTCTGGCACACAATTCGATGTTGCCCAGCTGTTTTTTCAGCTTCCAAAAATGCCCAAATGCATCTCAGCCATCCAGCCTAATTTAACGGTGAAGATGTAGCTTCCTATGGGAAAAGCCGAGGAAGTACTTCCCCTGGGTTGGGGCTCTTTAAAAAAACTTCTACAATTAACATATGGGTAATGATTTAATATTTGTGAAAATAGTGAACTTGATCATAGCCTAGTTGGCTTTGTACTTTTGTGTCTTGGCTTCTATGCCACAGATTCAAGGTTTGAATGCTTGAATGCTGCTCAGCATTCTCACACTTACGTTATGCCAAATTATATCCTCTTACCGTGTCTTGATTAACTTAATCCTCATTTTTTTCGGGTTCTAAAATCAAATATTTTTTCCGTAAAATCAAATTGCTCTTCTTAATAATATCTGTTGTAATTAGCAAGTTCAAATTGGGGATTTGTTCTATTCATAAAATTCTGTGCTGAAACCATTAAATCGACATGCATCATGAGCACCGCAATTTTTTTAGCAATTGATTTTTCTAAATATAGTATTTGAACATCAAAACTTTCTTTTCATAATTATCCTCTCAAAATTTCATTATAGTTGAGCACTGAGCTTTTGTCTAAAGCACGGCATGTGGTGTATGATTTCAATTAACGAAAGCATACTTGAATTTATTGACAGGGATTCCCCACCGATGTAACACACCTACATTTGAGCAAAGAAAAAGAAGAGTATCATTTGCGAAGAATAAGTGAGAGATAATTGGACCTTTAATGGACATCTTGATTCCATGCAATAGTTCGTATCATGATGATTCCTGATGAGAGCAGAGAAACCCTCAACACAAAATAAGAAGAGGTAAGAGGAGAGTGGATAACCTTAATGAATACCCCTACTAGCTTGAAATATAGTGGTCTTGAATGTATTTATGTTAACATGGTAGGCAGGTGTTGAGATACAATTGTATATTCAATCAATCCACATTTCATAGAAGCTTAGTTTTCTCATGATTTAGCATAGATATTTCCATTCAACTCAGTTATAAGCCTTTGTCATATCTAACTTCACTGCCAATTCACCTATCCTGTCCTTTCTCTTTCTTCTCAAAAGATGGATATCCTCAAAGGCGATAAGTACATTATTTGCAATTAGCCTTCTTGGGATAAAAGTACTCTGAGTTTGAGAAATCACATTAGCAAGAACTCCTCTCAACCTATTTGCATAGGCCAATCTGTCTAAAATACATTAGCTTTGAAGCTTCAGATCTCTTGGGGATAAGCACAATCTCTATGTGATTGATTTCTAATACCATGCTATCACAAAGTTGACTAGGATTAGGTTGTAGCAAGTTCTTACAAGCTGCAATCACATCTTCGCCTACTGTGTTCCAATGATGTTGATAAAATCCTATAGTCATTCCATCTGGGTTGGGGGCCTTGAAGGGATCCATGCTTCTGACTGCCTTTATTACCTCCTCTTCCGATAGAGGTGCAGTAAAGAATTGATTGTCTTCATCCGAAATCCTTCTTTGAATCAGATTTGTGATTTCATCGCAATCATAGACTCCATCTAATTTAAAGAGATTTCTGAAAAAATTAACTAATAGTTGTTCCATTTGATGTTGTTCCCTTACCACATTACCTCTCTCATATTCCAACACCAAAATGTGGTTCCTTCTCCTTCTCTCAATGCATATCTGTGCAACTAATGGGTATTTTAATCCCCTTACCTTAACCAATTGACCTTATACCACTGCTTCCAAAATATCTCCTTCTGTTCTAGAAGCACATTAATCTTCCTCTCCACTTCCTTTATACTATGATCTCTAACATTAGAGAGTGGTAATAGCCTCAACGAGTGTAGCTTATCTTGTTCCTTTTGTAAAAGTTTTACTTTATTTCCCCCAAATTCATGATGCCATCTAAGAAGCTTCTCTCCACATTTCTTCAGTTTCATCTTAATTAGCCCAAACATTATCCAATCATTTGTTCTTCTAAACTCCCAATTGTCTTGGACCACCTGGTATGATAACTTGTTTCTTCCCTAGTAATGTTCACACTTGAAAACATGCTTTAGCCTTTTTTTATTCTAGCAATAATTCATGACCAGAAGAATGGGACTATGGTTTGATGCGACGGATGATAAATGGACTACGTGGGTATAAGGAAAAGTTGTGAGCTAATCATTAAAAACCAAAGCTCTATCTAATCTGTCCTCCACACGCTCCACACCCCTTCGATTATTCCTCCATGTAAAAGGTACACTAGTAAAGCCCAAGTTCAACATATTACAATCATCAATGGCCTCCTTGAAAGATATCATCCTATTGTCAATGCTTCGAGATGAATTAAGATACTCTAATGCACTAATCACTTCGTTAAAATCTCCCAACGGCAGCCATAGAATCCTATATTGATGATTAAGTTGACGTATAAGGTCCCATGTCTCCCATCGTCTGCTGCCAACAAGGTTGCCATCGGTACCAGTTAGACGCCAATTTCCTTCATTGCAACAACTGATCTCCACATTAAAATGGTGTTTCCGCCCCACTAAAACAAGAAAAATGCATTTAGGCAATGCACTAATGATTGAGATTTGGAGTCGCCACCAGTTTTTGAGGAAAAACTGGAAAACAATATCATATCCAACTAGTCCACATCAGAGATTTCAGAAAAGTTGCTTAGTTGTACAAAGGGAAAGGTTTAGGCACCCTTTGCAACCCAAAAATGAGTTTCCATAAGTGTTTATTGCATGCTTTTTTACTCAGGTAGATTTTATTGTACTTTGGATGGTTTTGAAAAGATTTTTTGATGGTTTTGTAAGCTGCATGTAGGATTGCACTTGATTTCAACAAACTGTTCAAATTCCATTTCCACACCAAAATATTTCACAAAAGAAATCCAGTTCCAGCACTAGTGTATAAAAATTCAGCAACGCACTATGAGGAGTCCTATTCCAGCCACTAATGCAAAAATTCAGCAATGCACCATAGGAAGTCCTATTACAGCCACTTATTCTTCTCAAGTATATCAAACCAATGATGGAGAATTAAATGCCCAAAAATCATGAATAAGTTCAAACAAAACAGTAAATCTCACAGCCCACTCCAGATATTCTCTTTCATTCAACTAACATATTTTTATTGAACTTAGAAATCTGTTTACTTCAATCTTCTCACTAATGAAAAACAGAGACATGAATTTAATCATCAGGCGGCTGTAAATGGCCCTTAATTAACTCATACACAAAACATGCAAAACAGAGATTCTTAATTAAATTATATGGGACTGACAGAATCATAGAAATGATCAAATCAAGATATGTAGCCAGTATTTATTTCATGCACAAACTCATATATGTAGAAACAGAAAACAGGTTATTCAAAGCATGGAAAACGACTAACAACATGCTCAACTGAAAATTGAAACAGTAGCATGAATCAAAACGACGATCAAATTTCAGAACTATGAACAAAAGGAAGATTCAAAACTGTCCGGAAAATCCTTCTGATGACCATAGGGGATGAGATCTCTCATTCTAGCCATTATGGACAGGTACAGAACTGAGCAAGCTTATAAAAAATAAAAAATAAAGAAAACAGAAATGACATGTAACATCTAATACCAATGAAAGTTGTTTTATTCTATACAAATTTATTGAAGAACAAATGTCAAATGAAAGGCTACATAGCTACCAGATTTGTTAAACCAAAACAGTTCCAATAATCATACCTGATCAAAAACTAAAGGAAAGCTGAAATCTCTCACAATCTGTTGGGAATCTCACTGTCAATCTAAAGGATAAACAACCAGAAACTTGCAGCCCAAGCAAGAGTCAAATACCATCAGTTCTTCTCTCTCCCTTGAGCTCCAACAGCTGCTCCTTCAAAAAAAACATGAGATCTCTCCCTCTCTCCGAAAAAAACTCTTCCTCTCAGAAAAACGTAACTGTTCACGTTTTCCCAGCCCAAGCAGAAAAGAAAGCTCTCTCCCCCCATACGTAGTCTCTCTCATGCAGAAACTAAATAGAGCTTTTATATCTCATGCATTAGGGTCTTAGGAAAGTGCATTGAAGCTTCCTAGTGGTCCCCACATGCAATAAAGCATCCAATCAAAACAAGACAACTCATCCAGACAGTTAGTGGGTGAAAAAATGCACAACAATGCTCAAGTTCTATCAAAATTATAAAACAGCATCTATTTTAAGAATTACCAACACAACCTTAAGTTTTCAAAATGCCAAAAATGCACCACACAAATGACAAATTACTAAAAATATAATTGCAAAACAAACTATATCAAATTAAAAATATCAAAACAGAACAAAAAAAGGTGTCTATAGATGCCCCTCTTTGGCTGAGACTTCGCAAGTCGAAAGTCAAAAATTCGAGACACCTTGCCAACAAAATCATATGAATCCATGGATGGAATAAAAATTTTGAGTCATCCTTCATGAAGAATCAAGTGACCCAAAATTAACTAGCTTAATAGTTTGATATGTTGCACCATTGCGTGCATTCCCTTCATTAAATTGTCTGATTATCATGCCTTGAATTTTGAAACGAATAGATTCCTCAACTCCTTGGTCATCACCATGCTTCATTCGCGAAGCCTTACAGGATATAGACCCATCGCTCATGCACCAACTACCATGCTTCATTCGCGAAGCCTTATAGGCTTGAAGGTGATGGAATTTGCTAATTTGTCGTCAAAATATTTAATAATGATAATGATTTTTTGCAAAATAAATGACATAACAAATCGCACAAATTAATTATGGGAGATACGGTCGGGCTAACACTGTAAGTTTAGACTGACACAATCGAACCATTTATCAAACTTGAATACAATTTTTCATCATCCATTTTTCAGTTGAATTTTGTATTTTCCGATTTTTTTTGTATATTTGGATTTTTTTAAAAAAAATTTCGGGTTCTTTTTGAATTTTCGGATTTTTTTATATGTATTTTTATTTTTCTATTACAAGAATCCAAATGAATTGTATCTCATTTTGTCCATCTCGATGAACCATGTCAAGGTCCCTTGACGACCTCTTCCAATGTATTAGTAAAAGTTTCATCCAAAGCAGCTCATCTTTTTTGCCCAAAATAACATGAGTAGTCACATGTCTCCCAAAAGAAAGCTGCCACCTACAGTATCTTCTCTTTATTGCTGCTCCACCATTAATTTTCTATGACAGCAACTTATTTTTTCTTCAAAATGGCAAAGCCATCTGCTTGTTCTCAAAAGGAAACTATCATGTCTAGTCCTTTTCATTACTGCAGCTTTTTCATTGATATCTTGTTGCTGTAACCTATTTCACCCCTCAATGTTGCTGGAACTTGAGAGAAGAGTTGCTAAAAATTATTTTCAAGCTGCTGGAAGTTACTTTGAAGCTGCTGAAAATTGGTTTGAAGCTGTTGAAAATTGGGTTTGTTGTGCTGAAACCATGTTCTAATATTGCTGAAATATCATTTCTTCTATGTTTCTCTTCATTGTTTCCTGTTTTGATGACTTGAAACTACAGAAAAATCCTCTCAAGTTGCTGAAAATAGATTTGAGACTGCTAAAATCTGATTTGAAGTTCGCTGAAATCTGTTCTAAGCTTGCTAAGAACAAATTTGCATTTGCTGAAATCAAACAAATCTAATTGTAATTGAAACATCTACTTGGAAGTGCTGAACGTGAATTGAGAAGCAACAATTCTGAAACTTCAAAAAACTAGGATTGAAACTTAGTAAAAATCAGTTTCAACAGCTAGCTTGCATGTGAGTTGGAGCTGAAAACTCAGATTTAGAGGTGTAAAAACTGATTTGGTGTATTGAGCTTCTCTTACATGCACAAATTTTTCTTGGTTGGCTCTCTCGCCTTGTTCATTGCTCACACTCTTCAAACATGTATTTTCTTCACACTTTGCAATCGTAAGATAATGGATCAAAGAAAAGCTGGGACGTCTTATCAATTATTTCGATGCAGGCCAAATTGCCATGACAAGTTGAAAGTGTGGATTGACTTTCTCACAGATGATGAATTCGTATTGTTGGGCAAACATAACTTTACTTATGCTTTGGAACTGTGTAAAGTTACCCTCGATTGGGACTTCTTGGAAGCTGTGGCGCAACGTTGGAATCTCATCACCCAAGTATTTCAATTTGGGGGAAATGAACTATCTTTGTCCTTATAAGAGGCATCCTATCTAACTAGACTTCCACTGCATTGTCCATTAACCATCGTGAAACCCAAAGATGGATATCTTTTAGATTTTAAGAAATATTTGGGTTTGACAAGAGACCAAGTGACGCCTAGGCTTCGAGGAAATGATCTGAATCAGTTCTCCACCAAGTACTTGATAGAAGGATTTTCAACCATTCATGGTGGACCCCAAACTAAAGGATACAAGGATTGTATTCATGGCTTGATCCTTTATGTTCTTGGAGAAGTTTACTTTGGTGGTGATATAAAGATCTTTGATCCTCTTCTTTTCCCAGTGTTGGAAGGTGTTCTCTAAAAGCAGACGATTGTGCTGTTGATAGTGTCTGAATCATATAGGGGCTTGACCGATTATGTTTTGAAGAGAACAGCTGTGCTTGAAGGATGTTGTGCGCTCCTCCAAATATGTCTCAAATGCCACTTGGGTTTGATTGCAGAGCTTGTTCCTTACATGGCTACGAAAGTTAACATCATGAGGATTCTCTTAACTCACTGCCCCACCAATGACACAATCTCATCTGACTCCTACCCAAATTGGCTAGCTGAGCTTCGAGATCACGAGATCCATTGGCATTGCTCTTGGCTTCTCACCAACCCTATCATCTGCTCTCCTGACTGGACTCCTCTGTGGTTACTTGGTCTGCATGGATTGATGTCATATTATCTGGATCGTTTTCTCTGCCAACTCGGTTATGTGCAGGTTGTCCCTCAATTGGTACCTCATCCAGAGCCTTTTGTCTCACTTACACAAATGAAAAAGGGTTTCTTGAAGAGAATAACTTCAGCTTGGGAGGATAAATTGATGGCACATGGTGTGGCCTTTGTTGCTTCCAAGACTCCTGAGATAAATCCTGCTTATCATCTTTGGGTGATTCAACAACATCCTGGTCCGTTGGAAATACCGAGCGATTACAAGCTTCTACTTTATGGTCAGGAGTTTCATCCGCTTGTCATTCTTCTGTGACTGATGTTCATGACTCTAGCTTTCCTGCCTTCGGTTTCAAAGCAACGGAGACTACTTATTCTGATGCACCTTACCTTAATAGGGTTCAGGCGAGTCCCTTTGCTTGTGGCACAACCTCTCTTCCTGTGTTTAATGTTGCTTCCTCGAATGCCCCAGTTGCAGCTTCATCTTCTACCCCCTTCACCTATCAAGAAGAAACATATTATCAACATCCATCATCGGGGATTACAGATGAAAGCTCTCAAGAAGAGATCGAGAGGTTGAAAAAAATAATTGACGAACAAAGCAGAACACTTACCAATTTGGAGACTCAATATCAAGGAAGAATTATGGAATTAGAAGCTGTGAATGCTTATCAAAAGAGGGAAATAGCCAAATTGAAAAGAATTATTTCAGATAACAACAAAGAGATTGATCATTTAGCTTCGATATTATCTTAACATGAATTGTAAATATTTTCAAATCTAAACTAAGCCTCATGATTATTCATATTGAAAAGCTTATTTCTGAATTGGAATGTATCCCATTTTGTTTTGAGATAAAAGATTCTAGAAAATGAATTAGCTTACTTGAATGAAAAATTACCAAGTATTATCTAAAGATTGTGAGAGTTCTCAATTGTGTATTTTGGATTCGCTTTTGTTCCGTAAAATATTGAATTAACAATTGTACTCCCTTTATTAGACAACTCGTGAACGCAACTCTCCATTCCAAACCTTGCATCGCTTTGTGATTGTCCATTTTCTTTACTTCCTCCAATGCACGGGTTCATGACTTATCTTCTTATAGCTTTCATCGGTCCCTTGCCACGGCTTCAAAAAATTAGTGCAAGTTCATTGTACTCATGAAATAATCATCAACACTCTTTTCTGTTCTCCACTGACCAATGGAAAAAGACCAACAAGAATGTGTCTCTTCCTTTGATTTAAAAAATTCCACCATTGACTAATACCCTAGTTCAAATTGTTGGAAATATGTGGAAAACTAGCTAAATCTATGTTTTGATGATTAACAAACTAAATTTGAGTAAGTCTTGGCTACTAACAAGTTTGTGGAAATGTTTAAGGAATATTCATTTGAAGAAAATCAAGTATGGAAGCCAAGTCGTATACCAAGTCGACTCCAAGATCGACTTCAAGCATCCAGAGTTGAAAATGGGAGAAGAACAAGTGAAGTCGCAGGCCAAGTCGACTCCACTTGCGACTTGGGAAGTCAAGTCGCAGACGAAGTCGACTCCAACATCGACTTCAAGCATCCAGAGTTGAAAAGAGTAAACGGACATGATGAAGTCGCAGCCGAAGTCGACTCAGACAACGACTTCGCTCAGGCAGACGGAAAACTTCAAATGACAAGTTCTGGATTACTTGATTTCAAGCCAAACTAAATGAAGATGAAGATCAAGGCAACATAGATACTCAAGCTGAAACATTTGAAGACAAATCCAAGTACAAGCAAGAAGCATAAACTCAATCATTCAAATCAAGAAGATATCTAAGATTACATGAGTCAAGATTCAAGATGAATCAAAGTCAAGATTTTCAAGATTCACAAAAGTTCGTGAAACCATCTGACGAGGTGAAGTCGAAGCCGAAGTCGACTCCACCTGCGACTTGGGTCAAGTCGGAACCCAAGTCGACCCGACCTGAAACTTGGAGTTGCGAGCAGAAGGCGAAGTCGCACCCGAAGTCGACTCCATCTGCGACTTGGGCGAAGTCGCATCCGAAGTCGACTCCACATGCGACTTGGGTCGCAACGGTCGGAATTAATTCGAACGTTGGCGCATTAAATGCGCGCCACCTACCTTCTAACGTTCGGATTCCCTCCAAAATTATAAAAGGGAGTTAATGTGAACGAGGGAAGTAGTTGGAAAACATTAAGTGAGCATAACTCCTATCTACAAGAGCATTAAAGTGATCAAGCCAATCAAGAGAGGAAGAATTGTGCTTCAAGTTGCAAGAGCTACATTCAGAAACTTCAAAGCCATCATCTACAAGTTCTTCCCTGCGCTAAATCGTTTCTACACACCTGTAAAGTGTAGTTTACTTTCATTAATTATTTGTTTGTATTGAACTTGATTTAGCTTGGGTAGCTAAGATCAAGTGATAGCAAAGTAGTGTGTGATTGGAGTGTGACTCATCACCTACTTGTGCTAAGTGTTATATGCCCCCTAGAGCTAGAATCTAGAAGAGAGCAAGAGGCTCTAGTTGTTGATGCCCCCTAGAGCTAGAATCTAGAAGAGAGCAAGAGGCTCTAATTGTATTCGTGGAATGCAATAGTGGAACCTAAGTCACAAGGTGTGTGAGCTTGGAAGAGTGGAGTAGGGAGGTTGCCCGAACCACTATAAAAATCTGCGTCTATTTTATTTCTGCTTTCTATATTGCTTTGCTCTCCATTTTGTTTCTTCATTTAAGGGGATTGAACTCACAAGGGGATAAGTTACTGAAGAAATTTTTAAGAACCCAATTCACCCCTCCCCTCTTGGGTTTTGCCATCTATTCGGGACCCAACAAGTGGTATCAGAGCAGGTCTTTGAATTGAACCAAAGAGATCCAACCATATGGCATCCCAATCTACTTCCGTTCCCGCTTTTGCCGAGGGCCAATCTTTTACAAGGCCACCATTGTTTGATGGGAACAACTTTGGCTATTGGAAGCTTCGTATGAAGCAACTCATCATGGCTACCGATATGGACTCTTGGATTGCTATCCAAGATGGTGTAACACTACCCATAGATGACAAAGCTTCCAAATGGACCGAAGAGGAAGTAAGAACTGTAAAGAGCAATGCTAAGGCAATGAACTTATTATTTTGTGCTCTTACAGCTTCCGAGTATGATAGAGTATCTTCTTGTATAACTGCTAAAGAAATATGGGATACTCTAACATCCATTTATGAAGGAACCTCTCAAGTCCAAGGGACTAGGAGAAATATTTTGATAGGAGAGTTGGAAAGTTTTAGAATGCTAGACACTGAAAATATTTCTGAAATGTTTGCGAGATTTTCTAAGATTACTAATGCTCTCAAAGGTCTTGGAAAAGCTATCTCTGAATCCGAACAGGTGATGAAAATACTAAGAGCTCTACCGGATTCATTGACTCCAAAGATTACAGCTATTGAAGAAGCGAAAGACCTCAACACCCTAAAGCTAGAAGATCTAATTAGCTCACTAATGTCACATGAGCTAATTAAGAGAAGAAACGAAGAAAATCATAAAGGGAAGAAAATCATTGCATTAAAAGCAGCACGCAACTCAGATGAGTCTACCTCCTCGTCTAACAATGGTGACGAAGATATTGCACTTCTTACTCACAAGTTTCGAAAATTTGTGAGAAAAGAAAAGAACCTTAAAGACTTCAAAGAAAGACCACAAAAAGAAAAGAAGAAGGAGGTCACAAAATGCTATCGATGCGGGGGCGTAGGACATATGCAAGCTCAATGTCCTACACCGGAAGAAAGGCCAAAGGTGAATCATGAAAGAAGAAAATACCAAAGGCCAAGAGGAAGAGGCATGTTCGTCAACGAGGAAACTTCATCAACATGCAGCTCTTCAACCGACGACAATGATGCAGCCAACTGTGCAAGAATATGCTGCATGGCACGAATCGAGCAAAAAGAGGACTTGCTATGCTTGAACACAACGGAAGTTTTGGAAGATCAATCCATCTCAACTAAATACACAGAAAGTGAAGAGGTAACTTCCAAACCTTGTCATTCTCAATCTAGTTATTCTTCTTTTCATAATTGCCTCAAATGTGCTGAATTAGAAGAACTACAACTTGCATATGATTCATTATATGAGGAGATCAGAAAGCTAGGAAACAAGTTGACATTAAAGAGACAACAATGTAACTTTGTTATTATTGAAAATGGAAAACTAGCTGAAAAATCAACAAAACTGAAGGAAGAAAATGAATCATTGTTGAAAGAAGTAGAGAAACTGAAAAAGGAGAACAAATCCTTAAATGAATCATTAGCAAAGTTCTCTAATCCAGGAGAAAGTGTAAAGATGTTTCTGAACATGACCTCCCAAACAAACAAAAGAGGTCTTGGATACAATACATTTGAGCAAGAAGAAAGTGGCAAATCAAATGTGCCTACACTTGGGAAATATCAAACCAAAATTGCACCTATATACAAGCCACAAAGGAGAAATGTTATGTGGACTAAAAGACCAACATTTGAACCAAAATATACTTGGAGGCCTACTCCTAGATTACCAATGGCTTGCAACTTTTGCAACAAAATGGGTCATAAAGTTTACAAGTGTAACTTTAAGAGATTGTTTGATTATGGTGCAAAACTAGTTTGGGTTCCAAGGAACACAAGTTTTGAACTTTCTAAGTTGGAGCAACAAAGGTTGAATAATGTTACTAACCCAAATGGACCCATAAAATGGGTACCAAAGAGATAAGGATTATTTGTTTACTTTTCAGATTTGTTTAAAGGCAAAGGCAAACAATGTGTGGTTCATGGATAGCGGTTGTTCAAGGCACATGACCGGAGAAAGAAGTTTATTCCACAAACTTAAGCCTTGCAACGACGGAACGGTTGCCTTTGGTAATAATGAGAAAGGTAAAATCAAAGGTAAAGGAAATATTTACAGTAGCTCAAATGCATGCATGGAGGATGTTTTGTTTGTTGAAGGACTCAAGCATAACTTAATGAGTATTAGCCAATTATGTGATAAAGGATATAAGGTTGTGTTTGAATCATCTATATGCAATGTATTTGATGGTGAACATATCATGTTTAGTGGAAAAAGACATGGAAATGTATATTTGGTTTCACTTGATGAACTAAATGGTCAATGTTTAATGGCCATTGATAATGATCCATGGGTTTGGCATAAAAGGCTTGGACACACAAACATGAGAAACATAAAGACCCTATGGAAAAAGAGTTTGGTAGAAGGTTTGCCTAAGTTGAAATATGACAAAAATAAATTATGTAAGGCATGTCAATTATCTAAACAACCAAAGATGTCTTTTTCTACCAAAAAGGAGATTTCCACCACCAGGCCACTTGAATTGCTACACATGGATCTATATGGGCCATCCGACATCTTAACCATTGGTGGAAAGAAATATGTATTTGTGATTGTTGATGACTTTTCAAGATTTACATGGGTAATTCTCTTAGCTAGCAAAGATGAAGCTTTCTCTATGTTTTCAACTTTTGTAAACTTGGTGGAAAATGAAAAACAGAATACCATTTTGTGTATAAGGAGTGACCATGGTGGTGAATTTGAGAACAAACGATTCACAGAATTATGTAATGAAAAAGGAATTCATCACACATTTTCTGCACCAAGGACTCCACAACAAAATGGAGTAGTTGAAAGGAAAAACAGAACTATACAAGAGATGGCTAGAACATTGCTAAATGAGAGCAAATTATCTAAGAAATTTTGGGGTGAAGCTGTAAGCACAGCTTGTCATGTTTTAAATCGAGTTACCATTAGAGCAATCTTGAAAAAGATCCCATATGAGCTATGGAAAGGAAGGAAACCAAACATATCTTATTTTCATGCTTTTGGATGCACATGTTATGTTCTGAACAATGGAAAAACCAACTTGGGAAAACTTGATGCTAAAAGTGATGAAGCAATATTCCTTGGTTATTCATCAAATAGCAAAGCATATAGAGTTTTCAATAAACTAAACCAAGTTGTAGAAGAATCCATACATGTTGTTTTTGATGAAACTAACCCATGCTTTAAAAGAAAAGATGATCTAAGTGATGCAGATGACATAACAAGCAATCTTGAAAAATTGCATATGGAAAAGCAAGAAGAATCCATGGAGGAAAGGGTAAGTGAAGGTAATGACTCCTATAAACCTCCAACTAATTTAAAATTCAATCATGCACATCCAATTGAGCAAGTTATAGGAAATGTGTATGAAGGTGTAAAAACTAGAAGGTCAAAGCAAAATGTGTGTGGACAATATGCTTTTGTATCCAAGATTGAACCTTCTAATATTGAACAAGCTCTTGATGATGAAAACTGGATTATAGCAATGCAAGAAGAGCTAAATCAATTTGAAAGAAATCAAGTTTGGCACCTTGTTCCTAGACCAAATGACTGTATTGTTATTGGCACCAAGTGGGTCTTTAGGAACAAATTAGATGAAAGTGGACTAGTAGTGAGAAACAAAGCTAGACTTGTGGCAAAGGGGTACTCACAAGAAGAAGGAATAGATTTTGAAGAATCCTATGCCCCGGTTGCTAGATTAGAGGCAATTCGCATCTTACTAGCTTTTGCATCTCACCTGAACTTTAAATTGTTTCAAATGGATGTCAAAAGTGCATTTCTGAATGGCTATTTGAATGAAGAGGTGTATGTTGAGCAACCACCTGGATTTGAAGAAAAGGATCAATCAAAGTATGTTTACAAATTAACCAAAGCATTATATGGATTAAAACAAGCTCCAAGGGCTTGGTATGATAGACTAAGCAAGTTTTTGATTGATCATAACTTTCAAAAGGGAAAGGTAGACACCACTCTGTTTATTAAGTACAATGGAAAGGATATATTAATCATTCAAATTTATGTTGATGATATTATTTTTGGTGCTACTAATGAAACTCTTTGCCAAGAATTTTCTAAGCTCATGCAGAAAGAATTTGAGATGAGCATGATGGGAGAGTTAAACTTCTTCCTTGGACTGCAAATCAAGCAACTAAATGAAGGAATCTTCATAAACCAGTCCAAATACATCAAGGAGATGCTCAAGAAGTTTGGTATGGAGAACAGCAAAGGAGCAAACACGCCCATGAGCTCCACAATCAAAATGGACAAAGATGAAAAGGGAAAATTAGTTGATATAAAATTGTATAGAAGCATGATAGGTTCCTTATTGTATTTAACTGCTTCTAGGCCAGATATTTTGTTTAGTGTGTGTATGTGCTCTAGATTTCAGTCATGCCCAAAAGAATCACACTTGGTAGCTGTGAAAAGAATTTTTAGATACCTAGTAGACACTACCAATTTAGGATTATGGTATCCAAAGGGCTCTAATTTTGATCTAATCGGCTACTCGGATGCGGATTTTGCTGGTTACAAAGTAGATAGAAAAAGTACTAGTGGAACATGTCAGTTCCTTGGAAGCATGTTGGTTTCATGGTTTTCAAGAAAACAAACTAGTGTTGCTCTATCTACGGCGGAAGCCGAATACATTGCCGCCGGGAGCTGTTGTGCCCAATTACTTTGGATGAAACAGCAACTTAGGGACTATGGCATGGATTTCAAAGATATACCTATCAAATGTGATAATACAAGTGCCATATGTCTAACCAAGAATCCAGTCTTGCATTCTAGGACCAAACATATAGACCTTAGACATCATTTCATTAGAGAACATGTAGAAAATCATGACATATGTTTGGTATATGTAAGAACAGAGGATCAAGTTGCAGATATATTCACTAAGCCCCTAGCAAAAGAAGCATTTTATAAGATTAGAAATGACATGGGAATGCTTGAACTCACTTAAAGCATAAATTGAGGGGGAGCACCCGTTTAGGAGGAGCTAACCCACCTATCTCTTTGATTACCCTCCAATCTTTTTGATATATTGACAAAAAGGGGGAGAGAGATTTAAGGAGGAGAAGAGTATTTGAGTTGAAAAATTGAGTAGAAGTCTTAATGATTAAAAGGGAGAGAGATGATTAAAGGGGAGAGAGATGTAAGAAGAGAAGAGTAAGAATGGGGAGGAGAGTAGGATATGCTTACATGATATTTGAATGTTCTGTTTGCATAAGCATAAGCATGATTTTTAAAATTCAATATGAACATATTATTTTTAATGAAAGGTATCCACTCAAATCAGTTTTGTCAATCATCAAAAAGGGGGAGATTGTTGGAAATATGTGGAAAACTAGCTAAATCTATGTTTTGATGATTAACAAACTAAATTTGAGTAAGTCTTGGCTACTAACAAGTTTGTGGAAATGTTTAAGGAATATTCATTTGAAGAAAATCAAGTATGGAAGCCAAGTCGTATACCAAGTCGACTCCAAGATCGACTTCAAGCATCCAGAGTTGAAAATGGGAGAAGAACAAGTGAAGTCGCAGGCCAAGTCGACTCCACTTGCGACTTGGGAAGTCAAGTCGCAGACGAAGTCGACTCCAACATCGACTTCAAGCATCCAGAGTTGAAAAGAGTAAACGGACATGATGAAGTCGCAGCCGAAGTCGACTCAGACAACGACTTCGCTCAGGCAGACGGAAAACTTCAAATGACAAGTTCTGGATTACTTGATTTCAAGCCAAACTAAATGAAGATGAAGATCAAGGCAACATAGATACTCAAGCTGAAACATTTGAAGACAAATCCAAGTACAAGCAAGAAGCATAAACTCAATCATTCAAATCAAGAAGATATCTAAGATTACATGAGTCAAGATTCAAGATGAATCAAAGTCAAGATTTTCAAGATTCACAAAAGTTCGTGAAACCATCTGACGAGGTGAAGTCGAAGCCGAAGTCGACTCCACCTGCGACTTGGGTCAAGTCGGAACCCAAGTCGACCCGACCTGAAACTTGGAGTTGCGAGCAGAAGGCGAAGTCGCACCCGAAGTCGACTCCATCTGCGACTTGGGCGAAGTCGCATCCGAAGTCGACTCCACATGCGACTTGGGTCGCAACGGTCGGAATTAATTCGAACGTTGGCGCATTAAATGCGCGCCACCTACCTTCTAACGTTCGGATTCCCTCCAAAATTATAAAAGGGAGTTAATGTGAACGAGGGAAGTAGTTGGAAAACATTAAGTGAGCATAACTCTTATCTACAAGAGCATTAAAGTGATCAAGTCAATCAAGAGAGGAAGAATTGTGCTTCAAGTTGCAAGAGCTACATTCAAAAACTTCAAAGCCATCATCTACAAGTTCTTCCCTGCGCTAAATCGTTTCTACACACCTGTAAAGTGTAGTTTACTTTCATTAATTATTTGTTTGTATTGAACTTGATTTAGCTTGGGTAGCTAAGATCAAGTGATAGCAAAGTAGTGTGTGATTGGAGTGTGACTCATCACCTACTTGTGCTAAGTGTTATATGCCCCCTAGAGCTAGAATCTAGAAGAGAGCAAGAGGCTCTAGTTGTTGATGCCCCCTAGAGCTAGAATCTAGAAGAGAGCAAGAGGCTCTAATTGTATTCGTGGAATGCAATAGTGGAACCTAAGTCACAAGGTGTGTGAGCTTGGAAGAGTGGAGTAGGGAGGTTGCCCGAACCACTATAAAAATCTGCGTCTATTTTATTTCTGCTTTCTATATTGATTTGCTCTCCATTTTGTTTCTTCATTTAAGGGGATTGAACTCACAAGGGGATAAGTTACTGAAGAAATTTTTAAGAACCCAATTCACCCCTCCCCTCTTGGGTTTTGCCATCTATTCGGGACCCAACACAAATCAATGGATCCTACTCGGACATCTCAAAAGTATATTTGGCTCAAAAATCAATGCATTTGGTTGGATGACTACTCAGTCCACTTCTATTCCTTTTTTCTTGACTATTTCAAATATCATCTTTCTTATTTTTCTCAACATTTTATTTCCTTTCAGATTTCTTTTAAACAAATCTTTCTTTCTTTTGTTACATTTGCATTTTGACAATTTTTCTTTCTTTTCATTTATGTTTTGGTAATGTTTTTTCTTCTAAAAAATCCTCTCTTTTTTTATCCAAATATTAGACTAAACTTCATGAACAACATTTATTATGGTTTGTGGGATAATGAGACTCAAATGTGGGTTTCTCTGACAATAAAAAGAAGGCTAATTGCTCAAATTTTAATTTACAAAGAAACAGGTTTCTTTGTACTCCCTATAAGGAATAACTAATGAAAAATTACCTCTTGCATATGAGATTTCTAATAGAAATTTAATTACTTATCACCTGTATTTTGATCTCTAGGTTTATTAGGTAAATCATTGAATTCAAGACCGGTGAAAATCTTGACATAGTCAGAGTTAATCGGTTATGGAAACATGCCCCCATCCATGTTGATCATGTTGGAAATATGTGAAAAATAAGCTAAATCTATGTTTTGATGATTAACAAATAAATTTGAGTAAGTCTTGGCTACTAACATGTTTGTAGAAGTGTTTAAAGGATATACATTTGAAGAAAATAGAGCATGGAAGGATAAGTCGATTTTCAAGTCGACTCAGGCATCGACTTAAGGCCAAGTCGATCCCCAAGTCGACTCCAACATCAACTTCGAGGCGTCAATTCCTTCCAGAGTTGAAAACGAGGAGCAAAACTGCCGAAGTCGCAAACGAAGTCGACTCCGCATGCGACTTGGGCGAAGTCGCAGACCAAGTCGACTCCAGCATCGACTTCAAAATGACATTTCCTTCCAGAGTTGAAGTCAAGACTCCGAAGTGCCGAAGTCGCATCCCAATTCGACTCCACTTGCGACTTGAGGTGAAGTCGCAGGCCAAGTCGACTCCAGTAGCGACTTGGAGGCGTTGTTTTCTGTCCAGAGTTGAAACCGAGAACTAGGGGCACTGAAGTCGCAGACCAAGTCGACTCAGCATACGACTTGGGCGAAGTCGCAGACAAAGTCGACTCCGGCATCGACTTCGATCGGGCAGAAGAAAATTTTCAGAAGACAAATGGGGAATAGAATGATTTCAAGACAAACTTGTATGAAGATGAAGATCAAGTCAACCTAGATGCTCAAACTGAAACATATGAAGACTAATCCAAATCCAAAGAAAGCAAGATGCATAAACTCAACCATTCAAATCAAAGAACTTGCTCATGAATACAAGAATCAAGACTCATGGATTTAAAGCTTGCAAAACATAGAGCTAAAGGAAACAAGCTAAAGTGAAGACAATGACTCAAGGAAGACATTGCTGCCGGGAGCTGTTGTGCCCAATTGCTTTGGATGAAACAACAACTTAGGGACTATGGTATGAATTTTAAAGATAAACCTATTAGATGTGATAATACTAGTGTCATATGTTTAACTAAAAATCCAGTATTGCATTCTAGGACCAAACATATAGACCTTAGACACCATTTTATTAGAGAACATGTAGAAAATCATGACATATGTTTGGAATATGTAAGAACTGAAGATCAAATTGCAGATATATTCACAAAATCTCTAGCAAAAAAACTATTTTATAAGATTAGAAATGACATGGGAATGATTGAATTACCCTAGCACAAACTGAGGGGGAGCAACCTCATATATTTTTGATACATTGACAAAAAGGGGGAGAAGAGATAGGGATTTGAGTCTAAATGATTTGAGTCTAAATGGTTCAAGAGATCGGGATTTTTGAGTATAAGCTTTTATGATTGTTTTTAAAGTTTTCTGGACAAATGTTTCAACTTGATTAATTGCATGAATATTAGCATGTTTTTAAGCAATTGAAAGGTATACACTCAAATCGGTTTTGTCAATCATCAAAAAGGGGGAGATTGTTGGAAATATGTGGAAAATAAGCTAAATCTATGTTTTGATGATTAACAAATCAATTTGAGTAAGTCTTGGCTACTAACATGTTTGTGGAAGTATTTAAAGGATATACATTTAAAGAAAATAGAGCATGGAAGGATAAGTCGATTTCCAAGTCGACTCCAACATCGACTTCGAGGTGTCAATTCCTTCCAGAGTTGAAAACGAGGAGCAAAGCTGCCGAAGTCGCAGACCAAGTCGACTCTAGCATCGACTTCAAAATGACATTTCCTACCAGAGTTGACGTCAAGACTCCGAAGTGCCGAAGTCGCATCCCAAGTCGACTCCACTTGCGACTTGAGGTGAAGTCGCAGGCCAAGTCGACTCCAGTAGCGACTTGGAGGCGTCGTTTTCTGTCCAGAGTTGAAACCGAGAACTAGGGGCACTGAAGTCGCAGACCAAGTCGACTCAGCATACGACTTGGGCGAAGTCGCAGACAAAGTCGACTCCGGCATCGACTTCGATCGGGCAGAAGAAAATTTTCAGAAGACAAATGGGGAATAGAATGATTTCAAGACAAACTTGTATGAAGATGAAGATCAAGTCAACCTAGATGCTCAAACTGAAACATATGAAGACTAATCCAAATCCAAAGAAAGCAAGATGCATAAACTCAACCATTCAAATCAAAGAACTTGCTCATGAATACAAGAATCAAGACTCATGGATTTAAAGCTTGCAAAACATAGAGCTAAAGGAAACAAGCTAAAGTGAAGACAATGACTCAAGGAAGAACTAAATCAGGGAAGGACAAAAGGCATGAAGAAACCTAGGCAAAACAAAAGCATCCCAAAGTTTTTCAAGTTCGTCAAGCTAACTGACGAGGTGAAGTCGCATACCGAAGTCGACTCCACCTGCGACTTGGGTCAAGTCGATGACCAAGTCGACCCAGCAAGGAACTTGAAGTTGCTACGGACAGGCGAAGTCGCACCCGAAGTCGACTCCATCTGCGACTTGGGCGAAGTCGCACCCGAAGTCGAATCCACCTGCGACTTGGATCGCAACGGTCGGAAATTATTCGAACGTTGACGCATTAAATGCGCGCCACCTACCTTCAAATGTTTGGATTCCCTCCACAATTATAAAAGACATTCAATGTGAACGAAGGAGGTAGCTGAGATTCATTAACTGTTCATAACTCCTATCTCTAAAGAGCTTCAAGTGATCAAGTCAATCCTTAGAAGAAGAACTTTGCTTCAAACTGCAAGAGCTCAACTGCTGATTCTTCAAAGCCAATACAACGAGTTCTTCTCTGCGCCAAACTGCTTCTACACAACTGTAACGTGTAGATTCTTTTGTTGTTTTATTTGATTGTATTGAACTTGATTTAGTTTGAGGAACTAAGATCAAGTGTAAGCAAAGTAGTGTGTGATTGGAGTGGAACTCATCACCTACTTGTGCTGTGATTTGTTGATGCCCCCTAGAGCTGGAATCTAGAAGAGAGCAGTGGCTCTAATTGTATTTGTGAAATACAATAGTGGAACCCAAGTCACAATGAGTGTGAGCTTGGAAGAGTGGAGTATGGAGGTTGCCCGAACCACTATAAAATCTTATGTGTTTAATTTATATTTCTGCTCTCTACATTATATTGCTTTTCATTTCGTTTCTTCATAAAGGGGAATAGATTAATCCGGGGAAAAGTTTTTGTTTAAGTTATAAATTTTTTAAATACCCAATTCACCCCTCCCCTCTTGGGTAATTGCCATTAACTCGGGACCAACAGATCAAACGTAGTGCTCCTCCAAAAAATACTTCTTTGACTATGTAAGGACCTTCCCAAGTTGGTTTGAATTTACCTCTTGGATCATGGAGGTACTTAGGCAAAATCCGTTTCATCACTACATCTCCTGGGTGAAATATCCTTTCTTTGACCTTCATGTTGTAAGACTTTGTCATCCGCCGTTGATATGCTTGAGAGTGACATAGAGCCTTCATTCACTTTTCTTCAATGAGTGTCAATTAATCATATCTTATTTTCTGTCATTCAACTTCATTCACCTCTCTTTCCAACAAAATTCTAAGAGATGGGATTTCAACCTCCACAGGCAAAATGGCCTCCATTCCATATGTGAGGGCATAAGGGGTTGCCCCTGTTGGGGTGCGAATGGACGTGAGGTATGCCCACAATTCGAACAGGATCTTCTCGTACCAATCTTTATAAGTTATAACCATCTTCTTGAGAATGCGAATCAGTGTCTTGTTTGCAGCTTCAACTCCTCCATTTCCTTATGGTCGATATGGAGTAGACCGATGATGTTTTATCTTATATGATTTTAGCAATCCATCAACCTTGTTATCGACAAAATTGGTGTCATTGTCTGTGATAATTTTCATTGGAACTCCAAAACAACTGATGATATGTCCCATTATGAATTTTGCCACTTGGTTAGCTGTGACCTTGGCAAATGAAGCAGCTTCGACCCATTTTGTAAAATAGTCCACAACAACCAAGATGTATTCATGTCCATTTGATGCTTTCGAGGATATCTTACCAATCATGTCAATACCCCACCTTTAGAATGGCCACGGAGTAGTGAGAAAATGGAGTTCATTGCTCGTCACATGAATTTGATTGGCATGCTCTTGATATTTTCTGCACTTTCTAACAAACTGGCAACAATCTGTCTCCATAACTAGTAATATCCAATTCTCAAGATCTTCTTTGTCATCATCAGCCCATTCATGTGAGGACCACAGCTACCTTCATGCACATTCGACATCACCCTGCTTGCTTCCTTCGTATCCAAATACCTCAGCATGATATGATCGAATGATCGCTTGTATAGCATGCCTCCAAGTATAACAAACTGAAATGCTAACCTTCAAATTGTCCGACAATCATTTTGAGTCGCTTCTGGTGGATAGGTCTACTTCTCTAAATACTGCTTGATGTCAGTATACCATGGTCCGTCATCCTCTGTTTCTACCTCCTCTATCTGTAGGCAAAATGCTGGCAAATTCTGAGGTTGAACAGTGATCATCCAATTCTCTTCACCATTGGAAATTGGCAAAATGGAGGCCAACGTAGCTAGAGCATCAGCAAACCGATTTTGGGTACGAGATAGATGGGTAAATGCGACTTCTTCTAACTCCTCTATCATGTCCTTCAAATAAACCAGATAAGGAATCAACTTTTCATCTCTAACCTTCCGTACACCATTTATCTGGCTTATTGTAAGAAGAGAATCCCCAAATACTTGCATTTTATTTATTCCCAAAGTTATAGCTTCTCTTAAACCCACAATACATGCTTCATACTCCGCCATATTGTTCGTGCATTCAAACTCCAACCTTCTTGAAAATGGTATAGGTGCTCCGGTAAGTGAAATGAGAATGGCGCCGATCCCACTTCCCTTGCTGTTTGTCGCCCCATCAAAGTACATGATCCAGATATTTCTATCTTCTTCAATTTACGAAATGTCTTCATCTGAAAATTGGTCTCGGAGTGATTCATACTCTGGCAGAGGATACTCCGCAAGGTGGTCTACAATAGCTTGAGCTTTGAATGCCTTTTGGGTGACATAGGTGATGTCAAACTTAGCTAGCATTAATTGCCACTTTTGCTAGTCTTCCTGTTGGAGCAGGCTTCTCACATAGATATCTTAGGGGATCCAACCGAGATATTAGCATAACTGGATATGCCAACATGTATTGCAATAATTTTGGGTCGCCCACACCAAGGTTAGGCAAGCTTTCTCCAACATGCTATACTTCACTTCATAATCACGAAACTTCCTACTAATATAATAAATCGCATTTTCCTTTCTTCCGGTTTCATCGTGCTGCCCCAGGATACATCGTGCTGAAAATTCACTTACTGACATGTAGAGAAGCAAAGGCCTTCCTGGAACTGGTGGAACCAAAACCGGTGGATTCGTCAAATAAGCTTTGACTTTGTCGAAAGCTTCTTGACATTCTTTAGTCCAAATACCCGGGTCATTATTTCTCAACAATTTGAAGATCGGCTAGCATATTGGAGTAAGCTTAGCAATGAACCTGCTAATGTATTTGATTCTTCCCAAAAATCTCCTAATTTCTTTCTCGGTCTTCGGAGGAGGCATTTCTAAGATGGCTTTCCTTTTATCCTCATCCACACTAATCTCATCCTTGCTGACCATAAATCCCAACAGTTTTCCAAATCCCGCACCAAAAATGCACTTTTTCGGGTTTAACCTCAGCTGATACTTTTCTAGGCGTTCAAATAACTTCTCTAGTACTTGAAAATGCTCTTCTACTCCTTGGGACTTCACGATCATGTCATCAACATAAACCTCCATCTCTTTGTGCATCATGTCATGAAACAAAGCAGTCATTGCCCTTTGGTATGTTGCCCTAACATTCTTCAAGCTAAACGGCATGACCTTATAGCAATATGTGCCCCATGGAGCGATGAAGGAAGTCTTCTCTCGATCTTCCATGGCCATCTTGATCTGGTTATATCTTGAAAAGCCGTCCATGAAAGAGAAAATCCTATTGTCAGCTGTGTTGTCCACCAATGTGTCGATGTGAGGCAAAGGAAAATCATCTTTCGGACTAGCGCGATTCAAATCCCGAAAGTCGATGCACATTCTCACTTTCCCATCTTTCTTCTGAACCGGGATAATGTTTGCTAACCATTCAGGATATTTTGTCGTTATTAAAAAACCTGCATCATACTGCTTCACGACTTCTTCTTTGATCTAGAGAATCAAGTCTGGCCTATATCTTCTCAATTTTTCCTTCATTGGTTTGCACCCAGACTTCAAAGGTAGACGATGGACAACCAAACCTTCATCTAGCCCCAACATGTCTTCATAAGAAAACGCAAAGCTAACAAGATGATATCGGAGGAATTCAATCATTCGTTGTCTATTTTGGGAAGATAATGATTTTCCAACCTTTACCTCCCTTAGCTTATCCTCGGTACCTAGATTGATAATCTCAAAATCCTTAGAATCTACATTAGTTTTGTTTTTTAATTCTTTCAACTAATTCATTGAATTTAGATTCTAATGATTCTTCCTCATGAAGCATGATGGGAATGTCTACCTCATAAACATTAAAATTCCAACCTTTATTGCTTGGTATTTTTTGGAAGTTTCTTGATATTTTTGGCTTTTTTGCAATTTTTAATTTTTTGGGGATTTTCTTCTTTTCTAACTTTTTAGGGTTTTCCGATGTTTTTTCAATATTTTTTACAATTTTCTTTTTTCTTGGTTTTTTGAAAATTTATCTGATTTTTTAGTGTTTTTTGCTTTTTCTTATTTTTCAAATTTTTTTGGGCCCGAACACAAAGGTACAGCATACCAATTATATCTGAATTTTTCTATTATATTTACGACTGAGTTTTTTTTTGCCAACCGATGCCTACCCCGCCAGTTGTTTTTGCATATTCGAAATAACACCTTGAGTCATGACATGGTATTCTCAGATTGGTCTCATTCTGATCATATTCAATAACCATAATTCCATCAATGTCAAAATCATCGTCATCATCTTCAATTTCTTCCACTTGACCATCTTCAAAATTTGTCTCTTCGACTCCTTCAATTTGCGTCACCGTGGTTTGTGGTTCCTGCAAAGAGAGATCATCAGTTCTCAATTTCTTGCAATTCGGTTCTAGTTGGAGTGAAGCAAGTGCCTGAGAAAGTTGTTCCTTGGTGATGATTTGCCGAGTAGGATTCAATGCCCCTGGTCTGTTTGGACGAGTTCCGACAGACAATGTCTTCTTGTTCGATTTTTCCTTGAATCCTAAACCGGCCTTATTCTGTCGCAATTTGACCTCTGGAAGTTTGCCTTTTGAGACATTCTTTGCCTTATAGAAAAAGGTCAAACGATCAACTAATGGGAAGATTGGATCAACTATCCTAGGATGCCCCTGGGGCTTACTTTGCACTTTCTCAAACTGAAAACTATGGTAAGAGACATCATCGGCAGTGTGCTCAACTTGTACAACCGGGACCTCGGATTCAACCGTTAATTCTTTTTCCATTTCGGACAATACCACCACAATCTGGTTATTAAATGGAAATTTCGCTCTTTAGTGCAAGGTTGATGATATTGCCTCCGCATCATGAATCCAAGGTCTTCCGAGAAGTAGATTAAATGAGGCTGGAATGTCTAAAACTTGAAAAGGGATATTGAATTTCTTTGGGCCCACTACAATATCCAAGTAAATTTCCCCGATGGCCTCTATTCGGGAATTATCGAAGGCTCTAACAACCAAACTTTTTTGTCTGACTTTCTCCATCCCAATACCCATAAAATTCAATGTCCTCTTTGGACAAAAATTCAACTCAGATTCATTATCAATGAGTACCAGTGGGATTTTGAAATCACCATATTTGACTGATATGCTCAAGGATCGAATGTGTTGCTTCCCCTCCTTTGGTAATTCCTCATTGTTAAAAGTTATCACTTAGGGGAGTATAATCTGTCTAATCATGTTGGCCACAGTTTTAGGAGATGTCTCCATGGGTAAGTGGGCATTATTTAGCACTTCGACAAATTTGTCCCTATGAGCCCGGGATGTCATAAGTAGTTCCCAGAAGGAAATTCGTGCGGCTATGCTTTTTAATAGACTGACTACATTGTATCCTTCCGCCTTCGAGTTGTCAGACATTCCTTCCTTTTGTTCTTCATTCTGAAATGCTACCTTTTCGGTTGGTGTCTCTTTTATATACCCGTCTAAAAGGCGTCATATTAGCAACTAAATCAATCAAATCATCATTTGGTGGCACCTGACGGGTATTAATCGGTTGAGCTAACTCCAACATGACCTTCTTTCCATAGTTTTCAGTTGGCATCTGTGATGGAGCCACTTGCAACACTAACTTCTTTGTACATGAATTGAAAGAAACTTCACATGGTGAGTTCGAAAATCTTACACCAACCTTACCTTGGTTGGCAACTGGCAAAACAACCCGACTGTTACCTGCTTAGTTGCGTGAGGTGGCCGAAGCTAATGGCAAAATTACCCTCTGTGCAGACACAGTTCTTATAGGTTGGACAATCTCTTGCAGGGGTTACGAGATTGGGGGTGTCGTCACACTTTCTTCCATCTTCGCTTTGCCTTTCTCCACCGAATATACACTTCCTCGTGTAATGCTCGTAGCTGAGTTGGACGATCCAACTTCTTCTTTTAAGAAGTTGATTGGTGGAGTATTTGAAGTTGATGGAATATCATGCGCTGGCAAAGGATTTTGAATCACACTTCCTTCTTACCCTGATGAATCTCCTAAATCTACTTTTCCTGTGTCAATAAGATCTTGAATAGCATGTTTTAGTCCAATGTAGCGTTTAGTACTATGTCCCCTCTCTTGATAAAAGGCACAATATGTTTTTTCATCATACCATTTGGGCAAAGGATCTTGTGGAGGTCTCGGGTTCCGTAAGGTGAGGAGGCCCTGTTGGACCAACAAATTTAGCAAATCAGGATATGACATCGCCAACTGAGTAAAATTCCTTCTGGGTCTTGATGGTCGGTTAGTTGATGTCATTGTCACATTTGTCCTTTGTCCTTGTGCTGTGGAGGGTGATGGAACGCTTATAGAATTGAGGCTTTTTCTCACAACATTCACTTCTCCACTTAATGGTCCACTGCTCCCAGACTTCTAATCATTTTCCCCTTCTTAAATGTATTTGTAATTTGATTGCCATATGGAGTACATGGGGCAAGCTTACCAAGTTTGATCATTGTCTCTACTCTATTCCCCATGTTTATCAATGATGGAAAATCCGATTGGCAGTGTACCATCAAGTATCCTACAATTTTTTAACTTCAATTCTGTGACACGACATTCATTTGGTCTTGCTCAGTCATTGGTTCCCTCAATTAAGTAGTCATGGCTCTGACCCTAGTAGCATAAGCTGTGAATGATTCATCTGATTTTTAGGTCATGGCCATTACATCCTCCCTCTTAGGTAGCACATCTTGGTTAAAAGCATATTGTTTCACAAAGAGATGGGCTAAGTGATTCCAAAGAGATGGGCTAAGTGATTCCATGACCTAAGACTCTCAGGTGTCAGTGTGTGAAACCAAGTTAGAGCTAGACTATCTAGACTCTCTGAAAAATATCGAATCATCAAGCCATCATCATGGCTACATTCACTCATGGCTGCGCAGTATGTCCTAATGTGAATCTCTGAAAGCCCTTCTCCTGATTACCTATGGAATACAGGCTTCTGAAAAGCTGGAGAAAATCGGGATCTTGGAAACATGTAAAAATCTCCTAGATTCATTGCTCTACTGGTGCCATCCTACATCTATGTTATTCGTTAATCCAGTCTGGCTAAAGATGCGGTTAACTCATCAATCTTTGCACCTCTAGGATCCTCCTCCTCATAATGATCATACTGATTTTGATTTTTTTGTGCAGTTTGGCCTTGATGGTCATTTGAGGAAGAAGGACGCTCATGATGACCATGACCTTGCCTATTTGAAAATTCAGCATTATCATTGGTATTTTTCTGCAATGTTATGGCCCGGAGGATATCCATCATTCTATCCATTTTTTCTTTTATAATCTGCATGTCCAATGAAAGCACGTGGAACTGCTCTTCAGTAGAATAGCCTCCAGGGTTCTCTATATTTGAGAAACTAGCCATGACGGGTGGTTCTTGATTCGTCCTTTTCAAGCGGGTGATTATTGGACTTCTATGGGTGGACAGAGTTCTCTTAGGACCTATTATTGGAAACCATAAACGCAAGCAAAGAAAATGCAAAAATATGGACAAGCTAGTAAAGAATTCAAATAATTAATCCAAAATAAACTCTTACTATAGACACTATAAATGTAAAGACAAATTAAGATGGGCCTTGTGTAAACGAAATCAAAATGAACTAGGGTTCCTTCTCCTTCACAGGTTCCCCTAACTATATACCTCCTAAGCTAAGCCGAAACTTAACTTGATCTTAGGTACGTGTCGTGGGGTGTGCTCTTTAAAAGCCCATACTGACCGTCAAAGACGTAGCAGTACTCCTTACTCAAGCACAGGATCTTAGCTCTTATTAAAGAGCACAAGCAATCATAAATGCAAAAATATAATGCAAGTTTTTCACTATCTTCTTCTATCTATTACAAGTTGACAACAAGGAATCAAAACAAAAAATGCCTAAGCTAATAACAAAGACTCAATGAAAAATACAACTCAAAGAAGGCACCCACAATAACCCTACAATACTAGGTGATCCAACTCTACGTGGAGTCTTGACTCTCCATGAAAAATGACCTTCAAACTGGTGAAGAACCCCCCCTTGCAAGGTTGACCGCTACAGAAATCCTACTAAAATCTGCTCCAAAATTTGCCCTCAAATCTTCTTCACTTTGCTGCAAACTGATGACAAATGCTCCACAACGTCTCCAACTCACAACCAATAATGTCAAGATGACAATACCTGAAATCAAAACAATAAACAAAAGAAAGCAAGACAATGTTGTTGCTTTCAATCCAAGCTATGTCATCCTCATGCATTTAAAGTCATTCATCCAAGTATATACTATAAATAATGAGTTTCCAAACCAATATCAACCTTTAATTGCTAGAATTGGGATTAATCCGCTCCCTACCACCATTTAGCAATAGGAACCCCTCAATTGTAGCGCAAATCAATTGACATCTATCACAAATCCATAATAAAAGATGAACAACCTATTAAATATAAGCATATGCTTGGTACTATGACTTTTTCAACGCAATTGGATAAAACAACTTGAACTTCAGCTGTCAACATAGCAATGCATACACAAAAGGATTTCCTATGTAATGCAATATTCACAAAATGGAAGCCAATGAAATCTGTTGCTACATACAAACATAAACAAAACTACAACAAAAACCTATTCTACAATTCAAAACAACCTATCAAAATGCATGACCTATCTTTATTTTCAAGATTTATCATTCCACTTCATCCAATTAATGTTCAAGACTAAGTTGGGATCCATCCGCTCCCTTTACCCTTCAGTGAAGGAACCCCCCAACCCTAACCATGCAATCCAAAACTAAATTGGGAATCAATCTGCTTTCCCCCCATTCAGTGAAGGAACCCCCCAAGCATAGCCAAGGAAGCAACCAAAACATCATCTGATTTCAAATGGCAAAATAAATTTCAGAAAATCAGATATATCATTACATTTTAACACATTGTTTTGAATCGTAAGCTCAATTTTGTATGGTAATCATATATGTACTTTAGCAACAAATTTCACATTCAATCAGATTATTCAATCAGACAATAAATGGACAACAAATTACATAAATAGATGCCAAGATATAAATTGATTTTACAATTCAAAATATCATATCAAAATGCATTCCATATCCATTTTTCAAAACTTGTCATTCATAACCACCAAATCATTTATCAAGACTAAGTTGGGATCCATCCGCTTCCTTCACCATGCAGTGAAGGAACCCCCCAACTCTAGTCATTCAACAACTCAAAATAAGATTTCACAAGGCTAAGTTGGGAATCCATCCACTCCCTTCACCATTTGGTAAGGGAACCTCCCAACTCTAGCCATTCGACAACTCAAAATAAGATTTCACAAGGCTAAGTTGGGAATCTATCTGCTCCCTTCACCATTTGGTAAAGGAACCCCCCAACTCTAGCCATTCGACAACTCAAAATGAGAATGCATCAATCTAATCTTCGGGTATCTTGACAAGTTTTGCAAAATCAGATATAACAATGTGTCTTAGTATCACAAATTTAAATGATGAAATCTATCCCTATATGATATCTAAACATGGAATACATCCACAATCATATTGAGTCATGATATCATCATATTGATGATAGTCCGATTGAAAATCATCATCTTGATCAGAGAACTCATCAGCAGTACATCAATTGACATTACGAAATTCAACAATCTCAAGAACAATCAGTTATCCACCAATCAAACCATCTGATTCTAGCAATTTCAGAATTCAATCTTGAGAACAACTATCCATCAGAATCTAACAATCAGCCTTACACAATTTGAACAGAAAATTTCAAAAATAAAATGAGCCAAACAATTAGAAAGTTCAGTAACAGACATGATTCAACAGTTTTCAGATATTAGACCAAGTTGCTAAAAATCCAAAGAAGCGTTAAGAACAAGTTGAAATTCAAATCAATTCATCAAAAATCTGACAATTTAAGAAAACAAATTGCCACAGTAATCCAGCAGTCATGAAAATCTCGATATTTGACACACTCTAAATCCGATTCGGTTCACATGAATCCAAACAATCTGAACTTCATCTCCAAGTTCAGCACTTCAGCAATTTGTATTTTGAAGTTCAATCTCAGAACAAAGGTCGATTCAAAGTGAGCTAAATTCAACAACAAATTGAATAGCTTATACATTCGAAGCTTGTAATCATCACTGTTATTTTAAAATTCAGCAACATAAAGAGAAAGGATCTTAAACAGAACAGATTAAGATTAAGTTCCAAAGATTTCAGCAATTCAGACATTCACCAGTTACGAAAAAAATTCATCTTCCCCATCATATTCAACTGTTAGGTTACAAACCAAAGGCAAGCATTTTCCAAACTCTCTCAAACAGATCATGATTCCAATGAGAATTGTATTTAAGCAAGAACCAATGACAAGCAGTTCAAAATTTCAGATTCAAAGGTTGAACTTTTGGAATCCCTTCACAACCGCATTCAATGCAGCAAATAAAGCTCAAATTAGATTTTCAAAATCCATGAAATTTTAAAGAAATTTTCCAGCATAATCATACTTTCGACATCAACAAACTGCATGCTTATCACCCAAACACACAAAGACATGTTCAACTAGGCAAGAAATTCAGCAGAAATGCGACAAAATCCAACACAAGTGCAAACATCTTTTGAACAGCAAAAGTTGGGAATGCATATTGTGCAATGGAACCTCAATACTAACTATCAAATTACACTCCAATCATATCCACACAACCAACTTACAAACCGGTCCAAAAATCAAATTGATACCTGACAGTTTAAGAAAATCTGCAGGTCAAATTATGTTTGCATTTCCAATCACAATTCTTTCCCAAAACAGATTTTTAGGAATGCGATCTGACACTTGTCGGCCAAAGCAGAATTAATAAAACAATGGAATCAACTCAATCATATCAGAAATTTAAACCAACTAGAGATTCTCAAAGGAAATACAACAAACACTTAACAAATGGAATCAAGTTTTTCCCCAGTGGAGTCGCCAAATTGTTTCCACCCCACTAAAACTGAAAAAATGCATTTAGGCAATGCACTAATAATTGAGATTTGGAGTTGCCACCAATTTTTGAGGAAAAACTGGAAAACAATATCATATTCAACTAGTCCACATCAAAGATTCTAAAGAAGTTGCTTAGTTGTACAAAGGGAAGGGTTTAGACACCCTTTGCACCTAAAAAATGGATTTCCATAAGTGTTTATTCGCATTCTTTTTTACTCAGGCAGATTTTATTGTACTTTGGTTGGTTTTGAAAAGATTTTTTGATAGTTTTGTAAGCTACTGTAGGATTGCACTTGATTTCAACAAACTGTTCAAATTTCATTTTCACACCAGAATATTTCACAAAGGAAATCCAGTTCCAGCACTAGTGTATGAAAATTCAGCAACGCACCATGAGGAGTCCTATTCTAGCCACTAGTGCAAAAATTCAGCAATGCACCATAGGAAGTCCTATTCTAGCCACTTATTCTTCTCAAGTATATCAAACAAAATGATGGAGAATTAAATGCCCAAAAATCATGAATAAGTTCAGACAAAACAGTAAATCTCACGGCCCACTCCATATATTCTCTTCTATTCAACTAACATGTTTTTATTGAACCCAGAAATCTGTTTACTTCAATCTTCTCACTAATGAAAAACAGAGACATGAATTTAATCATTAGGTGGCTGTAAATGACCCTCAATCAACTCATACACAAAACATGCAAAACAAAAATTCTTAACGAAATTATATGGGACTAACAGAATCATAGAAATGATCAAATCAAGGTATGTAGCCAGTATTTATTTCATGCACAAACTCATGTATGCAAAAATAGAAAACAGGTTATTCAAAGCTTGGAAAACGACTAACAACATGCTCAATCGAAAATCTAGACAGTAGCATGAATCAAAACGATAATTAAATTTCAGAACTAGGAACAAAAGGAAGATTCAAAACTGCCCAGAAAATCCTTCTGATGACCATAGGGAATGAGATCTCTCATTCCAGCCATCATGGACAGGTATAGAACTGAGCAAGCTTATGAAAAATAAAGAACAAAGAAAACAAAAATGACATGCAGCATCCAATACCAATGAAAACTGTTTTTTCTATATAAATTTATTGAAGAACAAATGTCAAATGAAAGGCTACATGATTACCAGATTTGTTAAACCAAAACAGTTCTAATAATCATACCTGATCAAGAACTAAAAGAAAGTTGAAATCTCTCACAATTTGTTGGGAATCTCACTGCCAATCTAAAAGATAAACAACCAGAAACTTGCAGCCCAAGCAAGAGTGAAATACCAGAAGTTTTTCTCTCTCCTTAGAGCTCCAACAGCTGCTCCTTCTCAAAAAACGTGAGAGGATCTCGCTGTTGGAAATATGTGGAAAATAAGCTAAATCTATGTTTTGATGATTAACAAATCAATTTGAGTAAGTCTTGGCTACTAACACGTTTGTGGAAATATTTAAGGGATATACATTTGAAGAAAATAAAGTATGGAAGGCCAAGTCGTTCCCCAAGTCGACTCCAAGATCGACTTCAAAGAGCCAAATCCGTCCAGAGTTGAAACGGGAAGAAGAGCAGGTGAAGTCGCAGGCCAAGTCGACTCCACTTGCGACTTGGGAAGCCAAGTCGCAAACGAAGTCGACTCCAGCATCGACTTCAGACGGGAAAAACCGTCCAGAGTTGAATTTGGGACAGAAGTACACCGAAGTCGCAGTCGAAGTCGACTCCAGTTGCGACTTGGGCGAAGTCGCAGACGAAGTCGACCCCGAGTTCGACTTGACGTTCTTCAAAGTCCAAAATGCAGATTCAAGCTTATTTTCAAGATCAACTTAAGATCTCTCAAGACCAAATCAATGATACAAGCTCATTATCAAGATCAAGTTTATCAAGTCCAAACAAAAGCTTCAAGTACATTTTAAGGTGAAGAAACTCAAAGACATGAAGACTAGTATCGAAAGCAAGAAGGATGAATCAAAAACAAGTTCTTCAAGAAGACTACAAATATGTGAAGCCATTCCAGAATAAAATGATCAAAGAAAGAAGCCAAACAAGCTAAGAAGAAGATAATGATCCAAAGGGAAATGAAGGAACCAAGCATTCCAAATATTCAAGATCATCAAGCTTCCTACAGAAGGCGAAGTCGCACTCGAAGTCGACTCCATCTGCGACTTGGGCGAAGTCGCATCCGAAGTCGACTCCGCCTGTGACTTGGGTCGCAACGGTCGGAAAATATTCGAACGTTGGCGCATTAAATGCGCGCCACCTACCTTCAAACGTTCGGATTCCCTCCATAATTATAAAAGGCATTCATTGTGGACGAGGGAAGTAGCTGAGAATCATTAAGTGTGCTTAACTCCTATATTCAAGAGCTCAAAAGAGATCAAGCCATACAAAGAGGAAGAACTTTGCTTCAAGTTGCAAGAGCTATATTTCAGAATCTTCAAAGCCATTACTACAAGTTCTTCTCTGCGCCAAACTGCTACTACACAACTGTAAAGTGTAGTTTTCTTATTATTTCATTTGTTTGTGTTGAACTTGATTTAGTTTGAGGAACTAAGATCAAGTGTAAGCAAAGTAGTGTGTGATTGGAGTGTAACTCATCACCTACTTGTGCTGTGATTTGTTGATGCCCCCTAGAGCTGGAATCTAGAAGAGAGCAAGAGGCTCTGGTTGTATATGCCCCTTAGAGCTAGAATCTAGAAGAGAGCAGTGGCTCTAATTGTATTGAGAGAATACAATAGTGGAACCCAAGTCACAAGGAGTGTGAGCTTGGAAGAGTGGAGTAGGGAGGTTGCCCGAACCACTATAAAAATTCTTGTCTGCTTGATTTACATTTCTGCTCTCTACATTACATTGCTTTCCATTTCGTTTCTTCATTAAGGGGACTAGATTAATCCGAGGTTAAGTTTCTGTTTAAGTTATAAATTTTTAAATACCCAATTCACCCCTCCCCTCTTGGGTAATTGTCATTAACTCGGGACCCAACAAGTGGTATCAGAGCAGGTCTTTGAGTTTTTACCAAAGAGATCTATTATCATGGCATCCCAATCTACTTTCGTTCCCGCATTTGCTGAAGGCCAATCTTTTACAAGGCCACCATTGTTTGATGAGAACAACTTTGGTTATTGGAAGCTTCGTATGAAGCAACTCATCATGGCTACAGATATGGACTCTTGGATTGCTATCCAAGATGGTGTAACATTGCCAATTGATGAAAGAGCTTCCAAATGGACCAAAGAGGAAGTAAGAACTGTAAAGAGCAATGCCAAAGCTATGAACTCACTATTTTGTGCTCTTACAGCTTCCGAATATGATAGAGTATCATCTTGTCAAACCGCTAAAGAAATATGGGATACTCTAACATCTATTTATGAAGGAACTTCTCAAGTCCAAGGGACTAGAAGAAATATTCTGATAGGAGAGTTGGAAAGTTTTAGAATGCTAGATACAGAAAATATTTCTGAAATGTTTGCTAGATTCTCCAAGATTACTAATGCTTTGAAAGGTCTTGGAAAAGCAATTTCTGAATCGGAGCAGGTCATGAAGATTCTAAGGGCGCTACCCGAATCATGGACTCCGAAAATTACTGCAATAGAAGAAGCAAAAGACCTCAACACTTTAAAGCTAGAAGACCTCATTAGCTTATTAATGTCACATGAGCTAATTAAGAAAAGAAACGAAGACAATCATAAAGGGAAGAAAACCATTGCACTAAAGGCAACCCACAACTCAGAAGAATCTACCTCCTCATCTCAAAACGACAATGAAGACATAGCATTTCTCACTCGCAAATTCCGAAAATTTGTGAGAAAAGAAAGAAACTTCAGAGACTACAAAGAAAGACCATGAAGAGAGAAGAAGAACGAGCCAACCACGTGCTATAGATGCGGGGGCGTAGGACATATGCAAACTCAATGTCCTACACCGGAAGAAAAACCAAAGGATTATCAAGAGAGGAGAGAAGGACATGAAAGAAGAAAGTATCAAAAGCCTAAGGGAAGAGGCATGTATGTCAATGAAGAGACTTCATCAACAAGCAGCTCTTCAACCGACAACAACGATGCAGCAAATTGCGCAAGAATATGCTGTATGGCACGGATCGAACAAGAAGAAGACTTGTTATGCCTAAACACGACTGAAGTTTTGGAAGAACGATCCACCTCAACGAAATGCACAAGCAATGAAGAGGTAACTTCCAAGCCTTGCTATTCTCAATCAAGTTATTCTTCTTTTCATGAATGCCTCAAATGTGCTGAATTAGAAGAACTACAACTTGCATATGATTCGTTATATGAGGAAATCAAAAAGCTAGGAAACAAGCTGTCATTGAAGAGACAACAATGTAACTTCGTTATTATTGAAAATGGAAAACTAGCTGAAAAATCAACAAGACTGAAAGAAGAAAATGAATCATTGAAAAATGAGATTGAAAAATTAAAAAAGGAGAACGAATCATTAAATGAATCATTAGCAAAGTTCTCTAATCCTGGAGAAAATGTAAAGATGTTTCTGAACATGACTGCTCAAAAAAATAAAAGAGGCCTTGGATATTATACTTTTGAGCAAAAAGAAAGTGGCAAATCAAATGTGACAATACTTGAAAAATATCAAACCAAGACTGCACCTATCTACAAGCCTAAAATGAAAAATGTTATGTAGACTAGAAGGCCAATGTTTGAACCAATGCATACTTGGAGGTCTACTCCAAGATTACCAATGACTTGCAATTTCTGCAACAAAATGGGTCATAAAGCCTATAAGTGTAACTTTAAGAAATTATATGATTTTGGTGCAAAATTAGTTTGGGTTCCAAGGAACACAAGATTTGGGATTTCTAAGTTGGAGCAACAAAAATTGAATAATATTACTAACCCAAATGGACCCATAAAATGTGTACCAAAGAGATGAGATTTACTTGTTTATTTTTCAGAGATGTTTCAAGGCAAAGACAAATAATGAATGGTTCATGGATAGCGGTTGTTCAAGGCATATGACTGGAGATAGAAGTTTATTTCACAAACTTAAGCCTTGCAACGAAGGAACAGTTGCCTTTGGCAATAATGAAAAAGGTAAAATTAAAGGTAAAGAAAATATACATAGTATTTCAAATGCATGCATATAAGATGTCTTGTTTGTTGAAGGACTCAAGCATAACCTAATGAGCATTAGTCAATTATGTGACAAAGGATACAAGGTTGTGTTTGAATCATCTATACGTAATGTATTTGATGGAGAACATATCATGTTTAGTGGAAAAAGACATGGAAATGTATATTTGGTTTCACTTGATGAATTAGATGGTCAATGTCTAATGGCCATTGATAATGATCCATGGGTTTGGCACAAAAGACTTGGACATATAAACATGAGAAATATTAAGACCCTATGGAAGAAGAGTTTGGTAGAAGGCTTGCCAAAGTTGAAATATGACAAAGACAAAATTTGCAAAGCATGTCAATTATCTAAACAACCTAAGATGTCTTTCTCTACCAAAAAGGAAATATCCACCACTAGGCCACTTGAATTGCTACACATGGATCTATATGGGCCATCCGATATTTTAACCATTGGTGGAAAGAAATATGTATTTGTTATTGTTGATGATTTTTCAAGATTCACATGGATAATTCTCTTAGCTAGCAAAGATGAAGTCTTCCCTATGTTTTCAACTTTTGTAAATTTGGTGCAAAATGAAAAACAAAGTACTATTATGACTATAAGAAGTGATCATGGTGGTGAATTTGAAAACAAACGATTCATAGAGTTATGTAATGAAAAAGGAATTCATCACACATTTTCTGCACCAAGAACTCCACAACAAAATGGAGTAGTTGAAAGGAAAAACAGAACTATACAAGAGATGGCTAGAACAATGCTAAATGAGAGCAAATTATCCAAGAAATTTTGGGGGTGAAGCTGTAAGTACAGCTTGTCATGTTTTGAATCGAGTTACCATTAGAGCAATCTTGAAAAAGACCCCATATGAGTTATGGAAAGGAAGGAAGCCAAATATTTCTTATTTTCATGCTTTTGGATGCACATGTTATGTTTTGAACAATGGAAAAACCAACTTGGGAAAATTAGATGCCAAAAGTGATGAGGCAATATTCCTTGGGTACTCATCAAATAACAAAGCATATAGAGTATTCAATAAACGAAACCAAGTTGTAGAAGAGTCAATACATGTTGTTTTTTATGAAACTAACCCTTGCTTGAAAAGAAAAGATGATTTAAGTGATGCAGATGATATAACAAATAGTCTTGAAAAACTGCATATGGAAAAGCAAGAAGATTCCATGAAGGAAAGGGTAAGTGAAGGTAATAATTCCTACAAACCTCCAACAGATTTGAAATTCAAACATGCCCATCCAATTGAACAAGTTATAGGGAATGTATATGAAGGTGTAAAAACTAGAAGATCAAAGCAAAATGTTTGTGGACAATACGCCTTTGTATCTAAGATTGAACCATCCAATATTGATCAAGCTCTTAATGATGAAAACTGGATTATAGCAATGCAAGAAGAGCTAAATCAATTTGAAAGAAATGAAGTTTGGCACCTTGTTCCAAGACCAAAAGATTGTACTATTATTGGCACCAAATGGGTCTTTAGGAACAAATTAGATGAAAGTGGACTTGTAGTGAGAAACAAAGCTAGACTTGTGGCAAAAGGATACTCACAAGAAGAAGGAATAGATTTTGAAGAATCCTATGCCCCGGTTGCTAGATTAGAGGCAATTCGCATCTTACTAGCTTTTGCATCTCACATGAACTTTAAATTGTTTCAAATAGATGTCAAAAGTGCATTTCTGAATGGTTATATAAATGAAGAGGTGTATGTAGAACAACCACCTGGATTTGAGGAAAAAGATTAATCTAAATTTGTATACAAGTTAACCAAAGCATTATATGGATTAAAACAAGCTCCAAGGGCTTGGTATGATAGATTAAGCAAATTTCTGATTGATCATGATTTTCAAAAAGGAAAGGTAGACACCACTTTGTTTATCAAATATAAAGAAAAGGATATATTGATCATTCAAATTTATGTTGATGATATCATTTTCGGTGCTACTAATGAAACTCTTTGCCAAGAATTTTCTGAGCTAATGCAGAAAGAATTTGAGATGAGCATGATGGGAGAGCTAAATTTCTTCCTTGGACTGCAAATCAAGCAACTAAATGAAGGAATCTTCATTAACCAGTCCAAGTATATCAAAGAAATGCTAAAGAAGTTTGGCATGGAGAACAGCAAAGGAGCAAACACTCCTATGAGCTCAACAATCAAAATGGACAAAGATGATAAAGGAAAAGTAGTTGATTTGAAATTTTATAGAAGCATGATAGGTTCTTTATTGTATTTAACCGCTTCTAGACCTGATATATTGTTTAGTGTGTGTATGTGCTCTAGATTTCAATCATGTCCAAAAGAATCACACTTGGTAGCTGTCAAAAGAATTTTCAGATACTTAGTTAACACTACTAATATAGGACTTTGGTATCCAAAGGGCTCTAATTTTGATCTAATCGGCTACTCGGATGCGGATTTTGCCTGTTACAAAGTAGATAGAAAAAGCACTAGTGGAACATGTCAATTTCTTGGGAACATGTTAGTTTCATGGTTTTCAAGAAAACAAACTAGTGTTGCTCTGTCTACGGCGGAAGCCGAATACATTGCCGCCGGGAGCTATTGTGCTCAATTACTTTGGATGAAACAGCAACTTAGGGACTATGACATGAATTTTAAAGAAATACCCATTAAATGTGATAATACTAGTGCCATATGTTTAACTAAAAATCCAGTCTTGCATTCTAGGACCAAACATATAGACCTTAGACATCATTTTATTAGAGAACATGTGGAAAATCATGATATATGTCTAGTATATGTAAGAACTGAGGATCAAATTGCAGATATATTCACAAAGCCCCTAGCAAAAGAAGCATTTTATAAAATTAGAAATGACATGGAATGATTGATTTAACCTAGCACAATCTGAGGGGGAGCACATGTTTAGGGGGAGCAAACCCACCTCTCTCTTTCTTCTCTTAAATAAATTTTTGATATATTGACAAAAAGGGGGAGAAGAGTAGGATTTGAATCCCAATGACTTCAAAGGGGGAGAAGAGTAGGATATGGTTGGGGAGAAGAATAGGACATAAGCATAAGAATGATAAAATTTCACAATACAAAATGAGCATGTTATTTTTTAAGCAGTTGAAAGGTATACACTCAAATCGGTTTTGTCAATCATCAAAAAGGGGGAGATTGTTGGAAATATGTGGAAAATAAGTTAAATCTATGTTTTGATGATTAACAAATCAATTTGAGTAAGTCTTGGCTACTAACACGTTTGTGGAAATGTTTAAGGGATATACATTTGAAGAAAATAAAGTATGGAAGGCAAAGTCGTTCCCCAAGTCGACTCCAAGATCGACTTCAAAGAGCCAAATCCGTCCAGAGTTGAAACGGGAAGAAGAGCAGGTGAAGTTGCAGGCCAAGTCAACTCCACTTGCGACTTGGGAAGCCAATTCGCAAACGAAGTCGACTCCAGCATCGACTTCAGACGGGAAAAACCGTCCAGAGTTGAATTTGGGACAGAAGTACACCGAAGTCGCAGTCGAAGTCGACTCCAGTTGCGACTTGGGCGAAGTCGCAGACGAAGTCGACCCCGAGTTCGACTTGACGTTCTTCAAAGTCCAAAATGCAGATTCAAGCTTATTTCCAAGATCAACTTAAGATCTCTCAAGACCAAATCAATGATACAAGCTCATTATCAAGATCAAGTTTATCAAGTCCAAACAAAAGCTTCAAGTACATTTTAAGGTGAAGAAACTCAAAGACATGAAGACTAGTATCGAAAGCAAGAAGGATGAATCAAAAACAAGTTCTTCAAGAAGACTACAAATATGTGAAGGCATTCCAGAATAAAATGATCAAAGAAAGAAGCCAAGCAAGCTAAGAAGAAGATAATGATCCAAAGGGAAATGAAGGAACCAAGCATTCCAAATATTCAAGATCATCAAGATTCCTACAGAAGGCGAAGTCGCACCCGAAGTCGACTCCATCTGCGACTTGGGCGAAGTCGCATCCGAAGTCGACTCCGCCTGCGACTTGGGTCGCAACGGTCGGAAAATATTCGAACGTTGGCGCATTAAATGCGCGCCACCTACCTTCAAACGTTCGGATTCCCTCCATAATTATAAAAGGCATTCATTGTGGACGAGGGAAGTAGCTGAGAATCATTAAGTGTGCTTAACTCCTATATTCAAGAGCTCAAAAGAGATCAAGCCATACAAAGAGGAAGAACTTTGCTTCAAGTTGCAAGAGCTATATTTCAGAATCTTCAAAGCCATTACTACAAGTTCTTCTCTGCGCCAAACTGCTACTACACAACTGTAAAGTGTAGTTTTCTTATTATTTCATTTGTTTGTGTTGAACTTGATTTAGTTTGAGGAACTAAGATCAAGTGTAAGCAAAGTAGTGTGTGATTGGAGTGTAACTCATCACCTACTTGTGCTGTGATTTGTTGATGCCCCCTAGAGCTGGAATCTAGAAGAGAGCAAGAGGCTCTGGTTGTATATGCCCCTTAGAGCTAGAATCTAGAAGAGAGCAGTGGCTCTAATTGTATTGAGAGAATACAATAGTGGAACCCAAGTCACAAGGAGTGTGAGCTTGGAAGAGTGGAGTAGGGAGGTTGCCCGAACCACTATAAAAATTCTTGTCTGCTTGATTTACATTTCTGCTCTCTACATTACATTGCTTTCCATTTCGTTTCTTCATTAAGGGGACTAGATTAATCCGGGGTTAAGTTTCTGTTTAAGTTATAAATTTTTAAATACCCAATTCACCCCTCCCCTCTTGGGTAATTGCCATTAACTCGGGACCCAACACTCTCCTTCTCTCCGAAAAAAACTCTCCCCCTCAGAAAAACATAACTGTTCACGTTTTCCTAGCCCAAGCAGAAAAGAAAGCTCTCTCTCCCCCCATACGTAGTCTCTCTCATGTAGAAACTAAAGAGAGCTTTTATATCCCATGCATTAGGGTCTTAGGAAATTGCATTGAAGCTTCCTAGTGGTCCCCACATGCAATAAAGTATCCAATCAAAACAAGATAACTCATCCAGACAGTTAGTGAGTGAAAAAATGCACAATAAGGCTCAAGTTCTATCAAAATTACAAAACAGCATCTGTTTTAAGAATTACCAACACAACCTTAAGTTTTCAAAATGCCAAAAATGCACTACACAAATGACAAATTACTAAAAATATAATTGCAAAATAAACTAAATCGAATTAAAAATATCAAAACAGAACAAAAAAGGGTGTCTACAAATGGTGTTGGGAGTAAGAGTTTACTGTAACTTGGAAGTCCTTGTTCCACGCAAGGGAACGGCTCCCCGATGATCACCGCAGTCTACTTTGAAGCAATATCAAACTTTAATTTCAATCTGATCAATTGCATTTTTGAGCCTCTTCATTTTGTTTTAGCCAAAAAGGTCAAATAGGGAGCTTTTTTCTTAACGATGTTAATTAAATTTTGAACTGTGCATGGGTTCCTAAGCCCACAATAATTCCAAGCAAGGATACTTATTTCGTTAGGCGAGGTTAAGGTTGAATCTTAGCCTCCGCCTCTAGCATTCTATTTTGTTCATCCCAACTATCCCACCCTTTTGTTCTTGCACAGGATAATAACTGACATTCTCTTCATTTGCCTTGTCCTCCTCCGAGTGCCTCTTATTCCCAATCAAGTTGCTATCCACTTGTTTTCCTATCCCTCCAAATACCTGCCCCTGTCAACCGGTTATTCTCTTCCATCTGCCTCCTAATAATTCAGAGCTTCTCTCCTTGATTTGATTTTGAGCACAACTAGTTTTACCTTTACTCCCATCTACACAACTAGCTTGATTTACATTATCCCAAATTAGTTGTCGTACTATTTCAAAAATAGACTAGTTTAAGGGTTCATATCAGGATTTACGGGGTGAAGAGACCCTTCAGTATGGGGTATATACTGTTCATTAAACTATGTTCCACCTTTTGAAAAATTTAGCTAGTTATGCCTAGTTTGGATTGCAATAATAACTAGCCTAATCTCAGCACACTGATTTTTATTGTTTGACACAGCTCCTCATAAAGCACTATCTAGTGCTTGTTGTTGCTCCCTTATTATACATGTGTTTGTCCTCGTATTTGTGTTCGAGAGTTTTTTTTTCTTTAACTTAATGTCATTTGTTGGTTGTTCATCTTGCAACAGACACGAGTGTCGTCTCCATTCATTTGCATTATTTTATGTATGTAGCAACAAATTATCTTTTCATGTAGTACTGTCTTTTAGCCCAATAATAGTCTTTAAATTCAACTCACTATTGCAACAACCTCCACTAGTTCCCATTTTAAGATCTATACACACAAACTGGCACACAATCTCTCCTCTGCTACACCCCTCTCTCATAGATGTCCCCTTTAAAATGTCACCCTAACTGCTCGTCACCACCTCTATCATCCTGCACTTAAACCAACTACTTCCCCCTCTCTTCTTCAAGTCGACTGTCATGTATTTGCTGCTGCACAATTGGATTTATTTGATCCTAAGGATAATAGCAATTGACATTGTCACTGCCCCCACTTCCAACCAAATATAATCTAGGGGCGACCCTATTCTTTGCCCTTGAATCATCTTTGAAATCAATAGATTTGAAGTCTGCTCTTAGTTGACTTCCATTTGGTAACTCTGCTTCTTTTTATCTGCTAGAGTTTGGTTCTTAGCCAATCATTCCTTGAATATGTGTCTCATTCTCCCACACGCATAATAGAAGGAAGCTTTTCATATTGAAAGTTTATCCACTGTTTTTCTTGTGTCCCAATTTGTATAAAAATTCCCCTCTAGAGAGGTTTTCTTACATCCAAAATTACTTTGATCTTGATAATCTGTTCAGTGGCTTCCACTTGTAAATATTATTCAAAGGATTCCCCAATCGTGTCCCAGAAATATTTTATCAACTAGGAACGGTGCATTAGGCACTCCCATCCAAAAGATGACTTATATAGATCTACCTTTATGGATCGGATGGGATTGGACACCACCATCAAAATTACCATTTGTCTGTCATATAGCCACAACCATCCTTCCAGTAATACCTCCCTGTCATCAATATTTTCAAACACTACTATGAATAGGTTGTCATCTAACTCCAGGAAGGAAGTTTTTCGTCTGGTTTTTGAAACCTTCCTTATAGCGTCTTTAAATATCTCTTTATTATAACTCCAGCAGGCCTAGATCAAATAGATGATAGTAGGTTTAGTGCCTGGATCTATCATAGGACACTTCATGGCATCAATCCTCAGGGTAAATATCTCCTCCCCTAGCATCTTTGCATTCGCATCAACATTGTTGCCCACCGTCCATAAAATGGAGACAACAAAAAAATCAGCCCCTTTCTGCCTGAGGAAATCACAACTTCCTCCTACCCTGCTCTCCGATCAGCCTACGAAGTACTTACCGGGGCAAGACCACGGTGGATTTTCAATCTCCAGACTTTTGAGGCCTTCGCACTATAGCGGGATATTTAGCCTAGAGTCATATGTTCAACAAAGAGAATTTTTCTCTCTTGTGCTATAAAATCTATCTCTAACTGAGATTTTTCTCTATTCAATAGAGGATAATATGGAAGAAAACTGAATACGGACGACAAGGGAGGAAGCTGCTACTTGGAAATCAAAAATGTGTGGTTTAGGTCAATCATGTCTCAACTTTGTGAAGACAATAGTTCAATTGAGAACTACAATTTCAGCACTACAATTGTTTGGGTATGATTTCCATTCTTTCCTTTCTTGTTCTTTGTAGTTTACAAAGCTAGATTAGTGTAAGTAATAGTTTGTAGACTTTAATTCACTGTCCTGTCAATAGAAATTTTCGAGATTAAAGAATGGATCTTATCTTTTTTTGTAAAGAGACATATGAAAGTTAGTGACTAACTTCTACTGAAAATAATAATCAATTCTTAGTAGACAATAAACCACAAATGATGAAATTTGTAAAATATAGGAAAAAATAAAAAATAGAGAGCAAAGATCTTTTGTCGCCAAGATTAATTTATTTCTAGGGTGTGTTTGGGAATGAGTAAAATTTTTGATGAAAAGTTGTAGAGAATAGAAGTTGTCAAATGATGTGATATAATAGGGGTAATGATTATGAATAAATAGGATACAGTTGAAATAGATAGGTTAGTTGTGTTGGTAGTTATGTAGAAATGATTGAAAAGTAGGGTAGTTGTATAGAAAAATGTGAAAAAATGATTAAAAATAAGATAGTTGTGGAGAGTGAAAAGTTTTAGATTGAAAAGTTTTAACTTGACAACTTTTCCTTAATAACAAACACACCCCTAATTAATTACTTTGAATTTCCAACACATACTGGGGTCTTTTAATTTTCAATGGTTGAATGTCAAAGTAGCTCAACCATGATGAAGGAAGATGAAGAAAACATCAGTTGTGAATTTGTGATACTGGTTTCGTGGATTTTTCTTTTTCGTGATCGTTTGGTTAGTATGCGTTAGTTTGTCATAGTTATACTAAAATCAAATGAATTGTTCTTCTTCCTCATTTCCTCCAGTCGAATTGAGAGAAATGTCAACTTGAGATGAATTACATGGCACATGAGGGAAAATTTCTCCGTTGCACGTACACTTCTACGCTGAATGAGCTAGCCTGAACATAAAACAACCATGTCTCATAGCTGCTATTGCATTAAATGGCAGCCATCTCTCTCTGAATGCTCATTAAATGAGCCTTGTCCACATACTGATGCCCGCGCCCCAATTATATGGAGATGGATGACATACATTAAACCTCCGAACACAAACGGTGGAGATGGGGCAATGTACAACCACCGAAAATGCGACATATCACATATAATCGCGGTCGGTGATGGGTAGGGGTAAAGAAAATACATAAAAAAAAATAAAAAAAATAAATTAGTTGTATGAAAATGGGTGAAAAATTATTGAAATGTACAAATAATAATAAAAAAGTAGTATAATGTCAAATAGTTGTATAAAAAAAGTTGAATTTTTTGATACATTATTAAACGGATCCTTCGTGTAATCATCAAGATGGGCCCCAAATAAGTGAAATCCTGGAGAATTTGGGCCACTGAAATGGCCCTTTTTACTCTGGAGGTCGGACCCAACCCGAGAATCGAAACGAACCCCTCTTTCGTTTCCCCCCTCTTTTTCCTACTTTTCTTCCCCGTCTCTGATGCACCTGCAAAGCGCATGGTGCGCAGTGCGCCACCACCTCCTCTCTACCACTCAAACCACTCCCCTCAAAACCCTAAAATCCATCCACGCCTCCATGCTCCGATCCCACCTCCACCTCGACCTCTTCCTCTCCACCAACCTCGTCTCCAAATACGCCCTCCTCAACTCTCTCAACCACGCCTTCTTCATCTTCTCCTCCTCCCCCCACACCCCCGACGTCTTCCTCTGGAATGTCCTCATCCGCGCCTTCGCCGACAGCCATCAGCCGCGCCGCGCAATCGCTCTCTACCGCCAAATGCTCGACGCCGGTGTCCTGCCCGACAACTTCACCTTCCCCGCCGTCATCAAGGCCTGCGCAGCTCTCCGGGAGTCTGAAGTGGGCGAGACGATTCTAGATGATGCAACGAGCTTTGGTTACGATTGTGATGTGTTTGTTAGGAATTCTGCTATCTCTATGTATGGGAAGTGCGGACGGTTTGAGGCTGCCAGGCTTGTGTTTGACGAAATGTCTGAGAGAAATGTGGTCTCGTGGAGTGCCATGATTGGCGCTTATGCTGAATGTGGACGTTTTGAGGATGCGATGTGTTTGTTTTCACGGATGTTAGAAAAGCGAATTAGGCCTAATAGAGTCACAATCCTTAATTTGATTCCATGTGTTCATAGGGAAGAAGAGGCAAATGAGGTTTTTAGGGTGATCCTGGAGAATAGTCTGGAGTTAGACATTTGCGTTCAGAATGCGGCCATGATGATGTATGCGAAATGTGGGAGGGTTGATAAGGCAAAGAGATTCTTTGATAAGATGCGTGAAAAGGATTTGGTGTCTTGGAGCTCAATGTTGGAAGCATATGCTCAAGCTGATTTGCCAATGGAAGGTTTGGAACTTTTCAAAGAGATGAAGTTGCAAAAAATTAGACCTGACTTTGTAACTTGCCTGAGTCTTTTTCGGGTCTGTTCAAATTTAGCATCTATTAGGCAAGCAAAATTTGCGCATGGGTTCGTAATCAGGTCTTTTTCTACCCATGAATTGGCAATAGAAACGGCTTTGGTGGACCTTTATGTAAAATGTGGGAACTTAGAATATGCTCGCAGGGTTTTTGACAGTATGCAAGAATGGAATGTTGTCTCTTGGAGCACCATGATATCTGGGTATGGGATGCATGGGCGAGGAAAAGATGCACTTCAGCTATTTCATCAAATGAAGGGGTTGATTGAACCTGACCACATAACATTTGTATCTCTGCTGTCTGCTTGCAGCCATGCTGGTTTGATAGGAGAGGGACGGCAGTGCTTTGCCTCAATGGTTGAAGATTTTAACATTGTGCCAAGAGCAGAACATTATGCCTGTATGGTTGATCTCATGGGCCGTGCAGGGTTGCTAGATGAAGCTTGGGAATTTATTAAGATTATGCCCATAAAGCCAGATGCTGGTGTTTGGGGTGCTTTACTTGGCGCATGCAGAATCCACTCAAATATGAGGCTTGCTGAATTGGCAGCAAGATCACTATTTGACTTGGACCCAAAGAATTCTGGTCGTTATGTCTTGTTGGCTAACATATACAGGTCTTTTGGCAAAAGAGAAGAGGCTGATAATATCAGGCGTTTGATGAAGAGGCGAGGAGTGAAGAAAACTGCTGGCCACACTATAATAGAAGTTAAGAACAAAGCATATACATTTCTTGTTGGGGATCGATCAAACCCACAATCTGATTTGATTTACAAAGAACTGGATAGATTGATGGGGAGGATCCGAGAAGAAGGATATGTACCTGATACAAATTTTGTGTTCCATGATGTGGAGGAGGAGATGAAGGAACAGTTGTTGTATGTGCATAGTGAAAAGCTTGCAATTATATTTGGGCTCTTGAATTCGGTGCCTGGAAGCACAATTAGGATAAAGAAGAATCTCAGGGTTTGTGGGGATTGCCATACTGCGACCAAGTTTATCTCTAAGGTAACAGCAAGAGAGATTGTAGTTAGGGATGCTCACAGGTTTCATCATTTCAATAGCGGGGTTTGTTCTTGTGGGGATTACTGGTGAAAGCCAGCTCCTCTATCAAAATCTTATTTCAGATGAAGCATTTGTAATTGCACTATCCCAAGGCCCAACAGTAGCTGTGTGCAGAAGCTGCACTGTGATTTTTCCATGGCCAGTTATTATCAGCATGCTTAAAGTTGGAAAGAGGAGAAATCACTTTATAAGACTATCAAATTGGGTCTTTTCCCATTTGATTATTACTTGAATGGTTGATATGGGTATTTCATACTTGATAGAGTGAATGGCATAACGGAATTTATATCTGAGTTGAGATTTGGGGCAAGGCTTAGGTAATGGCAACAGTGACTAGGTACCTGGAAATGCAGCATTTTCTGAAGTAATATCTTGGATTAAGCTTGATAGATTGCTATCGAATGGGCATGGGAACTATGCCATTAAAGATTTGGTTATTTTGATAAACAAAAAGTCAGGTATTGGCTTATGAATTCAATTTGAAAATGCAGAAATTTATTAAACTTGTGAAAGACATGCTATTATCTCTATAACAGTGACTCCTGGCTGTTCACTGTTGTTGAGTATTGGAGTTGGATCATGGAACTTCACCTGGCAGAGAACTTACTCTGTTGGTTTTTTGTGAGTTCTTGTTTCAGGGAATCAGTTTATTGGGGGCAGCTAACCCAGCGTAACATGGGCTTTTTAAGAATCAAGCCAATCAGGTCACTGATATGTTCCCCAGGAGTGTAAAACCTGCCACAACCCTGTTAGCAACCCTTCCCCCTGTCAGCTCACAGCATAAATTGTATTGGCTGGATTCCATTGACAGAGGGAGGGACAGAGGAGGAGAAGAGAATGGGGAAAGAAGAGAGAATGATGAGTAGAGGAAGAAATACGCGCGCGCGAGAGAGAGAGAGAGAGAGAGAGAGAGGGAAAATGCAATAGGAAATATTGAGAAGACAGCAAGACTAGGAGCAAAAATTCAAAATCCTATTGAGAGGACTGCATAGACTAATAACAAAAATTCACAATCCTATCATTACCCCATTCCTAATCCAAAACCACTCAACAACTTTATTCAAATCCTATTTTGATCTTTTGAAGCCATTTGGCCAATCAATCATACTCTAACTTTTTAAAAGCCAAGTATGTTTTTCAGATCTTACTGATTTCAAGGTATAAAGATGATTATGCAATATTTTTCGGGAGAACCCATTCATTCCTGAAGAAATGGCATTCTATTGCTGCTGCTGATGTCCTGGTCGTGATGACAGTGATTTTCAATGGTGATGACAATGAAAATGAGTAACAATTGACATCGGCAACAAAGATGATGATACCAAGAAGGGCAAGTGCATGCATGCCATAGATACAAGATGTATGCAACATAGGGTCTTTGCTTTATTTCTGAAGTCTCTGATATATCTTCTCTGTTTATAGTTATGGCGAGAGGGTGACGTGATACTAACCAAGGTGAGAGATGACGTGATACTAACTGAGGTGAGAGATATGTCTGTGAGATATTGTTGACATGATATTAGGAGTGAGGTGAAATTATCTCCATGAGACATTGGTCTAATGATGGCTCTGGTGGTATCTTCTACAAAAGGATGCTTACATGAGATTTGGCAAGGTATGGACTCTACGATCACTGTATTTTCACAGAATCTATCTCAAACTCATCCTCGATTTAGGCATCTATTATATGCAGGATCATCTCATCATGCAACTGGCTATTCATCTGATTTTCTTTATATATTTGTAGTAGCATGATTATTCAATAAAATCTAGTACATACATAATTTTTTATATTTAATTTTTAGAGATTTTTATATTCCCGTGGAAAGCCAAAATCCTGCTTTCAATCTGAAACCCTTTCCACTTTCATGTGTAAACATGTTCAGTCGGCTAGTCCACTTGGACAAGTTGTGCATTGCTCAGATCTGTATGTCTAACTTTGGCAGCTTGCAAGGATACTGAGTTACATTTTATTATTATTATTATTTTTCCTGAGTGTGCCAGAAGTTTTTAGATACTATAATCAGCTGTGAGAGAGATCAAGAGGAGAAATCCCTAGAGCCTTCAATCCTGGAGGAAGACTCCTTTGTTAGTCTTTAATTAATGAAAAGAAGTTTTTTTTTTCATGTGGATGATTGCGTCAATGGTAGCTGGAGAAGTATTTTAGTCCTTCCTTTAAGGATGTATTGACAGCCGACCACCTGCGACTAGCGCAGGTGGCAGAGGCTCTTGCCTCTTAGCTAATAGGTGTTGGCTTCGACTCGCCTCTCCATTATGCGGAGGTTTTACAAAATAGTCCCTCCTGAAGTGAGGGTTTTATGCTTTCCTCCCTAATGTAGGGGTTTTTTCAATTTCCCCTTAGATGGGGGTTAATAGGAAAAATTTCTTTCTGTAGTGTGAATGCATGAATGTACTCGATTGTAATACTAAGATATTACAATGTATAAAAAAAAAGGATGTATTGACAGCCATTCAGTATTTCTTCATTGATTGGAGAATTTCCCATGTACCTTCTATTGTTTTCTCTTATTTTTTACTTGATTCTACTGTATTTGAATTGAAATCCAATTTCAATTGCACTTGTATTTGTGAAAATTACTTCACAGTTTTAACTGGTCATCCCACATGCAAGTAATTTCGAAAAGTAGTTGAATTTTCTTGGACAACAAAAAATTCCAAGTATCCTTTGTCAATCTTCTCATCTCATTGCAGTCTTGCTGCATTTGAAACAGGATTTCTCCATTCTGGCCTCATCTGGTTAGTTGTGAAATCTAATCTTCAGTGTTTTTTCCTCATTGTTTAGAAAGGCAAGTGTGCGTATTGATGTAAATTGCTAGTAGCTGGTATTTTTGTAAATATTTTGAAATTGTTTGTGCAAATGAAATTTGCTATAACTTACGTGCAGCTACTTCGTGAAATTCTACACACAAGATGTTGCTTGGCTGGAAGCCCCGGTGAATTATGCTGGGTTTCATGCTTTCATGGAGATGAGCGATGCCTGCAAGAGCAGTCGCACCATGATCACCTATATATCCCCTTCCCTGCTGTAGTAAACAGAAGAGAAACAGCTTTTGATGGGCTCCAAACCCTGCATCCGTGTATGGTTTGATGGCATCCAAGATTGGTACAAGAGGATTTCCGACGAACAGATAGAGCTTTTCATGTACCACTCCCTCAAGGGCATTCTGATCTTAGATCCTATCATGGTATCCTGCCAGGCGAATCTTTCCATTGCTGAATCATGAGGTGGATGGTTCATCTATGCTAACTTGTGATGTGTAGAGTTCCCCATCAGATGTTTGTGGGCCTTGCAGCAGTTAAAAAGGTGATTCTGGTGATTGAAAACTGAACTTTTAGCAGCACCAACGGCTATGTTCATCCTCTGCCTACAAATTTTAAAGTCTTCCCTCTTCTTCCTATCAATTTCAGTATGCTGCAGTTACTTGAATACGAATCTAGACCACCACTATGCATGATAAACATCGCTTGAATGGAGTAGGACCCGAAAATCATATTGGTCAGGGATCCTAATTATCCCATGTTGACCATCAGATCGATGGCCAAGTTCAGCTTGGTGTTATCAGCCTATGCAAGTGAGCTATTCTGTGTATATGCTATCTATAAAAGATGCAGAGAGTTTCAATTCAGAAAAGCAATATCAATATGATATGGCAAATACAAGTTGATTTGGGACTCATCAGTGATACATTCAAAGAGCGAACCGTTGGGCACGTATTTGTACACCAGTGTTCTCTGGCCTGCATATGATTCAAGTGTATCAGATACAATCTCCCAAGGAGGTGTTTGTCAACGGTTAATACTTTTCACCTAAAACTTTTCACTCTTTATAATTACTATATTTTTTAATTATTTATTCACATATTTATATACAAACTATTATACTTTTCAATTATTTCTACACAATTATCCGCATAACTAACTTATCTTTTTTTTTTAAAACTAACTTATCTTTTTTTTTTATTACATGACTCTATAGGAGATAGTGCTCTTGCTGATGCCAAGGATTGAACCTTGTATGTTCAGCATATGTGCCCAAGCGTGAAAGCAACTGGTGAAAGTTAGGTTAACACTAACTTATCTATTGTAATTTTATTCTTTTTTACTTTTTATCATTATGTCTATCATATAACATCATTTTCTTTCATTTCAAAAATTTTATTACTAAAAATTTTTCATCAAAAAGTTTTATTAATTCCCAAACACATACTAAACAAATAAAATGGCCTTTTTCCTTGTATTTTCTTTTAGAAGCCTGCAGCTTTGTTTTGTGATCGTATGTGGGGAATCTTTTCGTGAGAATCGTTAAGGGAATTTCGCTAATAACTTTCGAGTTTCTAATTCTTCACTATTTTTCGAAAGCTCCTACATTTTCAAGACTGGGTTCCTCACCATTTAGTGTTTTTTTTTTTTTAAAAAAAAAAGAAAAAAGTTTAGGATTGGCCTTTATATGTCATTCAACCCATTTAAGCTAAACAAATGGGTTCGCTTAATTTTATTAGTGAAGTATATTTTACAAGTTGCACATGATTGCTAACAATAGAATCAATGTTTTAATAAAAAAAAATATCATCGCCATAAGCTATTTTTAACCTAAGCGGGATCAACTATATGGATTTTAGTATGTCATTCTTGACAACCAATAATAAAGTTATATATAATGTTTTCCTATTTTATTTAATTATTTTCATTTGTGTTTTTTGGATTTTCCTCTTGTTCTTTTATTCGCTTTTGTCCTTGTTTATGATTAGATTCTAAACATTTTATCATTTTTATTGTTATTATTTAAATTATTTTTACCAACCCATTATCAACACGATCAATTTATGCTAAATGGGTTTAGTTTTGTAAATATATTGTAAACATATTAGGATTGATGTTCTTTAAATGGGTTAAAATCAACCTCGAAGCCATTAGAGATAGGAATCATGGTAAGTCACTCAGATCATAGTTTGCCACTCCAAATTCTATTTTTTGACAGTTTTATTTAGTTCTATGTTTTATACTTGGTGAGGACAAGGTTAATTAAACATCCATTTTTTTTATAGGTTTCGGAATAAATTTCAGGTTGATATTATAGCAGCAAATAGAAAATGCAGATTAAGTATTTATGTTAAGTTTGAAGGTTGAGTGCTTCAACATTTTATTAATTAGTAAGTGAAACATTTTTAACCATAACGAAAAACATAGATTACATAACAAATTTATCAATTCAAGTTAACGTAGTGAATGTAATTAGAAATTTCATTTTCACTTTTATCAAAAAAGTTTTATTTCTACTTGAATTAATATTCTAAGTTGACGATTCAGGGCAATTTCAAATTATTTGGTTTTTAAGTTTTATTAGTCTAGAGACTCATTTGTATCAGACTTGCATATTAATTATTATAATACATTATTTTGAAAATAAAACTATAGTTAATCCTAAATAATGTGAAGATTTTGAAAGAAAACAAGAATAAGTTTTTAAAATATTATTATATTTTTTGATAAATGAATATATATGCAAGGTAGGCCAGGATCTTCCGTTTAGAACATGATAGATCTACTCTTATGCTATTTAATTTTAACTTATCCTTACACCAGATTATAAAATGTTGATTTTACTCAGACAAAAGTGGGTCAGTCATCAAACTCCAACCCTACCAGCCACGTAACCCGACCCAGTTACACCCTGTGGTAAGTTGCATGGTTCCTCAAGTTTTCGTTAGACTCACGAGAAGAACAGTAGAAGATCGATATATATCAATATTATTATTATTATTATTATTTGATTGATCGGTAAGCGAAGATCAGATGCCATATGGATGTTTCTTCCTCGGATGACGGTAGAGCTTGGTGGATGGGACGCCCCGGCCTCCGTTGTAGAGGGGATCATGGGCGCCCCAATTCTGGTCCATGTGGCATTCGACGAAGACGATCCAAGAGCACCAGAAGCCGCTGGCGAACGTCAGCCCCTTGCTCCGCCTCAAGCACTCGTTCCAAGCTGCCTTTACGCACCGCACCGCCGGATTCCGGGCCGTGAAAGGCGCTTCCGTCGCCCGCTTCAGCCACGAATACCACTGGTTGAAGTGCCGCTTACTGCGGAACGTGGCTCCCTCCAGCTTCCGCCCGAGACCTTTCCACCACTTCTCTGCCGCCACAAACTTGTCCGCCAACGTTCTCACGCTTCCCACCACTCCGTTGAAGACGTCCCCGAGGCTCAAATCAGACAAGGAAAATATATATCTAGCGCACTCTGCTGTATTTGATAAGCTGGATGCCATCAATAGCAGTAGCAAGGTTAGACACAGCTCCCTGCGCCTCATAACTCCTCCCCAGTACTCCATATATGCTCTACCTACTAAAATTTCAAATGGGATATTGAGAAGCTGAGTAATGCTCCACGCCGGGATTTATATGCTGTTGTTGCTTCTTCTTAGATCTCTTACGTTTTACTTCTATATATTCATATTTAACCCCAAAAAAAAACAAAAAAGAAAAAAAAAAAAAAAAAAAAAAAACCATGAGTACTTAATTCCATTGTTAAAAGTTAACTGCTCTCTCCCAATAGCATGCATGCATGCCTTCATTTAACTTCCAACTCCATATTTAATTTCTCTCCACTTCAGTTTCTTGCTCTTTCCGTTTCTCAAGCCAAACATCACATTTAATTAAACTATGATATAGTTTTGTGATCCGTATACAGATATACGGAGCACTGCACTGTTCTAATCGGGTTCCTTTGGAACAGTCCACGCCTGTTCTATTCTGGTCACTATCAAAGGTAATGCAGCATGCAATAATTTTTCCATTTGACTTGAAATATTGATTTTGATATCGTATGTTTGGCGCCTTGTTTGTCAAGAATGAGGCCCAATGCAATGGATTTTGAGTAATACGGGACATCACTGAATCCTGTCATCCTCGCTGCTTTTTGCATTTTGAGTACTTGTTCCTTGGAACGTTTCGATTTTAAAATAGAATTGTTGGGATGCATTAAGTATGCTAATAATCCCATTTATACCCATTCTATCACAGGCTTTTGGACAGTAGATAAACTACAGTATTTTAGGGTGGGTAAACTTTTCTCAATGACAGAATTGCCTTTATTCCAGTTTCAAATATACTTATTACTTTTACTCTAATTTCAACTATACTTTTACTGCCAAAAAAAAAAACTAAATAGGTTTGAAAATTTCCATTTGTATCCATTAAGTATATTGTTAATCTCATCTATATCTATTCTGTCTCTCCTGCGCCATTCAATAAAATTCCATGAAAAGGAAAATTAGGAAGAAGACAAGGGGAATAAATTGATTAGAAAAGGGGGGGAAACAGAGGTAAAATCAATCAAGCAAAATGATGAGTTGTTGACATGTTGAACACTACCATTGAGATCTGCTTGGGCCCAATTACCACCCTTAGATGACTGTATTTTAATTTGGTCATCATGAACTTTAATTTGATTACTGATGTAAGTTATAATGTATACTTGTCTAGATGTTTGTTTATGCCATTGGATTTCAGCCATAGGATGGATTTCAACCGATAAGATGATTGTTCTATGATAGCACACATGGTAGTTAATCTTTTTCCTTTCAGTTTACTTAAAAAATGGCCCATGTACAGAAACATCCTGTGAGCATAACCAGGTCTAATTGGTAACCCTAACCCCAACCAATTTAGAAGACTTCAAGCCTTAACCATTTGTAACCCATTTACACAAATTGCAAATTGTGACCTAACCACAAACCGTTCTATTAGATAAAAGGTTGTCTATGGATTGGTAAAACATGTTATCGGCAGGTTAGCAAAATGGGTTGAATAATAAAAAAATTGATAAAAAGGTTTTAAATGTTAATGAATTTTGCATTACCTAATTCGCTGCTATGTGCGTCGGATTGAATCTCATTGGGTGGCATTTTCAACCTAGATGTAGATTTGGAGCAATAGTCTCTCCATTGATAATTGGGAGTTTGTTGTCTCCCTTTGAAAAAAATTGTAAAAATTGTCCCAAAGCTAGGTTGTATCGGGTAAAAATTTGGGTTAATTCATTGATTTTAAGTTCCATTTTGCCTGACAGTAGAGAGCCATAAGCATTTTTAATTGTTAATTTAAAACTCATCTGGAAGTACTTTTTCCATCTTGCTTCATGAACTTTTTTTTTCCTAGTAGGAGACCATGCTCCCAATACAAATGAGAGGCACATGCTTCCCTAACAAATAAGAGGTAAACACTTCCCCTCCTAATTCAAAAATGAGTCAACTAGTACAAGAGTCAGAGCACAATCCAGCTGTGGTAGGGCCATAAGCATTATCTTAACAGTGCTTTTAAAATTCCTGTTTGGCTTATTTTAATAGTGCTTAAAATTCCAATTTGGGCGTAAAAATGCTGTGAACAAAATGCCATGCATAGAATAGCCATGAAAAGCACTATTGAAAGAAGCAAATAAAATCTATTTCTCATAGAAGTACTGGGTTTGGCAAACCATCCAACCGGACGAAGCCTCGAGCAAGTTCAACTGATAACTAATTTATCTTAACCAATCATATGGGTTGGATAACAGGTTCACTGGTTGAATATTAGCCACCTTGATATGTGAAAAATAATTAGATTGGGCCATTCAAGTCAGCGGTTTATCATAACCCAGTTACATCCCTATAAACATCATTTCTTCTTATCATGGCACCAAAATTATCCCAATGAGAGTCTTAAGTCATTTACATTTATTTCATTAAAATGTAATGTAAATGATGAGAAACACTTACACTCATTCATATAGTCCTGTTTCAAATTGATGCTAATGCATTAAAATTTCAATGTACCTCAAGTGCAAAACCCCTTTTATTTTTTTGAAAGTCTTTTTATGAGTCAGTTAATAATCTAAATATACTCTTTAATTTATATAGTAAGTTTTACCATTTTTGGAGATCTATATATTCTTATTGCTAGAAACAAGGGTATTTTAATAATTTAAAAATGACTAAAACCCTCTATTTTTTAAAATAAAAATATATACATTTCTGAAAATAATAAAACTTAATTTATGGATTAAATCCATATAAATTAATGGTTTTATAAAAAAATTCAAATTGAATTTTGCACGCAAGTGCATTGAAACATTATACGTTCAAATATAAATTTGAATTACATTTGAATATTATGAGTGTGTTTGGGAAATAATAAAACACTTGAACGAAAAGTTTTTGAACCAGGAGAAAATGATGTGATGTGATATGGATAATGATGAAAAGTAAAAAAAATAAAGTCAAAATAGATATGTTAGTTATATGGTAGTTATATAAATATAATTGAAAGCTAGAGTAATTGTATAAAAAAATATGAAAAATGATTAAAATATTAGATAGTTGAGGAAAATGAAAAGTTTTAAATTAAAAAGTTTCAATTTAAAAAGTTTTTTCATTAAACAAACATGCCCTATAATATTTTAGAATCATTTATGGACATGGGAATGATGTTCTGGATGACTTAGATTTTAAATTAATACACAAATGAAATAATTTTATGACAAGTGATATTTTTAATTTTAAAAAATTCAAGAGGGTCTCGTCAGCTCAACATGGCTCCACCATGAGCACCGTGATAATGGAATCCTGTTACAGTGCACCCCGACACTTTAACCCATTCTTTTAATTATTTTTGAAATTTTTTAATACAATTGTTGGTCTAAGTGTATTTAACATGTGTATCAATTTTACCCCTTTTTGTAGTATTTTAAACATTTATTTTTGATTTTTTAAAAATTAATGGTATTTTAGTAATTTTACACAGATTAATATTTTTAAAAAAATTAAAAAAATGAGTTAAATGCACCTCAGTGCACTGAACATAAGAGCACCGGGTGCCCCGTATCAGGGTCCGTGACAGTGGTGCACTCTAAGTCTCTAACTAGGCCACAATACAGTGCACCTTTATAAATAAGTATTTATAGGATTGCCCAACCATCATTCGCGCCCGTTAGCAAATGAGTCGCAGCACTTGCGACTGGGCCAAAAATATAATATTTTTTAAAAAATGTTTATACAATTATTACTATAAGTTTATTTAATCTAATAAACTAAGTTTCATCGATTTTGAAAATATATATTTATATATAAATATATTTTAAAAATCGATAAAACTTAGTTTATTAGATTAAATATGTTTATATTAATTGCTGTACAAAAAAATTTTTGAAAAGATAAAAAATATATTTTTGGCCCGAATTTGCAACCGGACGCAAACAATCGCCCCTCTATTTATATATCTTAACCCAACTACGTATTGATGTCTAATCGTTTACAACTGGTCGTAAATGGCAGTCATCTATGATCGGTCAAAATATTCATTTTTTTATTTGTTGAAAATTTTTAACAAAATTCCCAAGTTTTATTAATTTTAAATATGTATTTATTTTATATTTTTAAATATGAGGGTATCGTGGTTATTTTCTCCCACGTGAAAGTAACCAATATACTCTTATGATTAAAATATAATATTTCATCAAAAATATATAAAATAAATACAATTACATATCTAAAAATGGATTTATAGATATTATATACATAGATTAACAGTTTTATTAAAAAAAATTCAAAAAAAAAAATTAAAAAGCGATATTTCCTTCTGGTATGGGAAGAATCACGTCTCATTACATCTTATGGGGTCAGGCTTGTTGGATTTTAATCCAGCCATTCATAATCTCTGGCGTGGAAAACCAAGTCCAGAGTCCGACCTAATAAGTTGGGGAAAGGAGAGTGACGGTTACGCGTCTGCCCGGCCAATGCACGGGCAGCACGGCTTCTAGACAATCAAAGAAAATAAAGACCATGAAATCTGAACCGTTCACGTAGCAAGCTGAGCAAAGCGACGTAGCTTTCATAGAACTTAAATTCAGAATCTTCTGGAGACTTTTTCTTCTTCGGCTTGATTGATAATGACACAATTCTTGAATCCAACGCCCCAAACGCTTTCCAAGAATCCAGAACTATTTCATTCGACTCGCCTTTCGAAAATCGTAAAAATTTTAAAAAAAAATCGCAAGAAAATATAGATAACTATTTAAAAATAAAATAATTCATCGATTAAACGCGTGTCAAAAGAAAAAAAAAAGGATACTAATGGTAATAAAATCAGAAATGTAAAACTCCCGTTTTTGTGGGATTTTGAAGACACCGGGCCGCTGCACAGGAGAACGGCTTCCGCCGGAACTCTACATGGGAACTCTTTCAAAATTTTAATTTTTTAATTTTATTTTAAAATTTAACCGCACATGTTATTTAAAATATGAATTTGACGTTCATAATGAATATAATATAAATATAATGATAGTAATTAAAAAATTATGATATAAGGATATTAATGGTGTATATATTTTTAGATTACAAAAATATATATAAAATAAGATTTGTATGATCTGAAATGTTATATGCATTTATTTGGTTTAGACCAGTATAAAAAATCTTTTTTATTATGATAAAGTATTATATATTAATTTGTATTTGCTAAATATATAAATTTTACGATTTTTACTTATTTAAGGTTACACTAACATTTGCTTTTTTTAATTTTCATTGTGAATGGTCAAAATTACATTTTAAATAATACATGTAGTGAGATTTTTAAAACAAAAGCAAAGACTTAATTTTTGATGAAGTTAATATTGAGATTGTCGATTCCCACCGAAACTGTTTTCCCTATGTATGCGCAGAAATATACATTGAGTAGACACATTCTTCAAAAAAAAACATTCATGTTACCACCGAGGCTTGTGTCTCAGTGGTCACGGCATGGACAGCATTTCCGTCCAGTCGCTTGCTCGATACCTTGCACTGATCCCCGCCAAGTGCAAGGTATCGGTTTTACTTTCCTCTTATTATACAGGGGTTTTATAGCTTCTCCCTGAATAAGAGTACTTAACAAAAATGTTCCTCTGTCATGTCCTGAATGAGAGTATTTAATAAAATGTTTCTCTATCATGTGAAGGTTGTGAAGGTACTTTATTTTAATACTAAATGTCACATTGTACCTCTTATTATACAGGGGTTTTATAGCTTCTCCCTGAATAAGAGTACTTAACAAAAATGTTCCTCTGTCATGTCCTGAATGAGAGTATTTAATAAAATGTTTCTCTATCATGTGAAGGTTGTGAAGGTACTTTATTTTAATACTAAATGTCACATTGTATACTACCAATAAAAAATATATATGTTGTGTCACATTGTATACTACCAATAAAAAAACATATATGCTGTGGATGCTAATGCGTCTGCCTGATAACTCAGCCACAACCCTGAGTTCGAATGTCAAGGCGTGCAGATCTCTCCTGTATTAATGGAGTATTCTCTAAGTTTATAGATGGGGGCAGGTTCTTCCTTTGAATTAAAAATTTGTAAGAATATCTCATGGATTATGTTTAGGTGAATGTAATATATACCAATAAAAAAACATGAATGTTGACCAATTAGGCTCTTGTTCGGTTGGTAACAAGTAGGTTACAGGATCGAATCTCCTTCTCCTTTGGTCTTTCAAATAATATACACTAATTTCAAAAAAACGTGTATGTTGTTGCCCTTACTTCTTTCTCTCCCGAATGGGTAATTAAACTAATGTGATACATAACATTTATCATTCTTGCCTATGATCCCTTTTTATAAAAAATGTAAAAAACTGTGTAAATGAAAAATCGAAATATTTTTGTGGGAGTAAGAGTGCAACTTGGGTCAGGTTTAGTTGGAACCCAGTCCGCCGAACTTGATTTTCAATAGTGTTTGAACTTGCTTTTTTCCAACCAAACCCGGAAAATCCAAACCCGAGGAACACGATTTATAAATATAATAGGGTTAATGTTCAAGTGAGTCCTAACCCGAACCCGGTTTTCCATTTCGTATTTATTATAAAAATGTATTATATACATAATATTTAAACAACATTTCTTTATATTTTACATATTTATGTTATTTATATGTGAATACATGTTTGACATTTGATAATTATATTACAAATAAAATCTATTATTTTATTTTTATTTATCTTTCATTTATATATATTACTTTTACATCCATTTTATCTCTTTATCTTATTTTTTATGTTAAATTTTTTCTAGAAATATTTTTTATATAGTTATTTTTTTAAAAATCTGTAGTTTAACTATATATTATTATGTTTATTTACATAATTTGTTATTATTATATATGTATATGAAATTTTAAACTTATTACTCTTAAATAAAATGTAAATTATTAACATAAATTTCAATTCGAAACTCAACGAACCCGATTTTTAAAAATAAGGTTAGAGTTTAGGTTTTGCAAATAGAGTTAGAATTAGGGTTAATATTTTATAAATAGGATTAGGGTTAAAGTCGAGGTGAACTCCAGTTCCATAGCCCGAATCGCACCCGTGTATGGGAGGAGTGTTCTAGCTCAAGCTAAAATTTTGATTTGTTAGCCCAGGCCAAATAACACTTTTTCTACTTTTTTAAATTTTTTAAAAGCTGTTAATCTAGGCATATTTATTTTATAAACTAAGTTTTATTATTTTTGAGATATTTTTTTCTTGGATTTTAAATGTATGAATATTTTAATCATTTGCAACTATTATTTGACATGGGATAACAAATTTAAAAAGTTAGCCCAGATTTTAAAACTCTTTCAAATATGACAAAAATTTTCAAAATAAATTATATTCATTGAAGCCCTTTTTAAAGTTCGTATAATACCCTTATATTTCATTTTTCCCAAATCACACCCACTTAACTTAATTAACCATCTGACTACACTTCTGGTTAAACCCGGCAGATTTTCAGATTGTCAAGGGAGGTGGTGGCTATAGTGGAGGAGAAGCCAAAGGAGGAGATAGTTCAAGATTGGATGGAGATGAATATGGAGAAAAAGTACAGGTGCAATTTGAGTATGGTTAGTAGATTGATTCATTGAGTATCTTAAAACAAGTAAAGTAGGAATGGAGCAAAAATAATATCCAGTTTAATTAGGATAAAGTAGATTCCAAAGTCCAGACAACCAAAGCTGACCCGTATTACTAATTTATGTTTAATATATTCTTCATGAAACACTTTTGTAGTAAAAGACATAAATGTATTCTTTAAATATATAGAAATTTGTTTAATTTATCTAATATTTAATAAATTTTAAAAATATATTTCAAAAATTACATTATTATCATGTTGGTTATAGGTTCTTAAGTAGGACTTATAATAAAATTACATTTTAAAATATAATATAAAAACTATTTTAAAAAATAAAAATCGGAACCAACTCCACCTTAAAAAAATAAAGTAGAATAGACTTAGAACCGATACAACCTAAAATACAATTAGGCAAGAGTTCTTAAGAACAAAGTAAGAATAAGATTGATTCCACTGAACTACCCTGCCCAAGTTTCACCCAAAAGAAAAAGGACTAATAAAGAGATAAATAATAGATTTAAAGATAAAGCAAATAACAATCGCGATTATTGTTTGGATATTGTCTTTAAACGAAGGCAGTTGGCCACTTTAAAAATGAAAAATCATCACAACGTGAAAACATGAAAGTGAGCAAGACAAAAGAGAGATCAACAGACATTTTACAAAGCTCGCCGATTTTGAGTTTTTGTAGAGGATCTCCCAAGTTTGAAGAGGAATGCAGCTCGTGAGTCAGCAGCTTTGGTTACAACAAAGGGTGAGATGCGAAGATTTTGAGAATTTTAAAAAGAATTTTTGGCGTTGATGCAATTTATTTTAAAAACTGTTGACATATTTTAAAATTTTTTAAAACCATTTACATGGGTAAAAATATTTTAAAGATATTTTCCATTCAAAGCAGAAAGGCAGGAAGTGAGATTTTTATTTATCAGCGTTTCCAAGAATCCAATGTCACGCTGCTCGTCTGGTCATCGGCTGCGGAACGAGGTTTCCGTTCCAGCCGATGCGTGGTTCGAATCCCATGTAGGATTCTGAACCCAAATATGGGTGGGGGCATGTGGTCCCCCTTTATACTTTGATGGGAGCTAGTGGTCTCCCCACTTGATGTGTGGAAGCTTATTGTCGTCTTCCATTGTAACGTTTGGGAATGTTGCCGTACGGGGCAGGATGGAAAACATGCCATGCGCATTCTCCATCATCCATTCTCTCTCATGGATGATATAACAGTCCAACCGTTATATTTTTCAAAATTTTAGTCTTATATTTTAATTATTTTTTCCAACTGGCTTATGTATTCCGATTATATTTTTATTATTTCATTTAATCAAACGATTCTCACAGTATTTCCTTTCATACTCTCCACGCATCCTAAAATTCCATCGAAAATTACATTAATTCTTACCACATGCCTACAGAGGACATTGAGAAAGTACACAGAGAATTACATTAATTCTTACCAAATGCCTAAGGAGAACACTGAGAAAGTATGGAGAGAAACACGGAAAGCAGGAACCTAATTTTCAATACATTTTGACCGTTTTGACTAGCTTAATTATCATACTTTTTATTTTTATTACTGTATTCTAATTATTTTTTATACAATTATCTTATTTATTCTCACTTTTGGTATGTTTGGAAAGTGATAAAACTTTTGAATGAAAATTTTTTTTACATAAAAATTGTTAAAATAAAAGAAAATGATGTGATATGATGCGGTAATAATGAGAAGTAAAACAAATAAAGGTAAAATAGAAAGATTTGTTGTATAAGTAATTATGTAAAAATAATTAAAAAATAAAATATTTGAACAGAAAAATGTGAAAAATAATTAAAATATAAGATAATTATAAAGAGAGAAAAATTTTAATTTAATATCTTTGATGTGTTACAAAGACACCTTTTATTTCTATCATGTCCCGTAATTCTCGTCGTTGTAAAAAATTTTCTTACTTTTTCACTTTCCACCTGCATTCCCAAACGACCCTTGATTAGCCTTTCTCAATTCTCAGTCACTTCATTTGATTTATGACCATGACGCAAATAGCTAGAAAATGCTCAAAATGGGAATAGAGTATTAGAATGCATTTGAAATTTGGGCGTGAAAGACCAAGTCCAGCTCCTTCACGTCGAAAGGGTAGGCAGATACCGAGTAAGTGATGTGACACATCACCAGCCAATGCACCCCTCGCAGAGTCGCAGACTCGCCTGGGAACTCTTTTCCAAAAAATCGCCATTTTTGTTTTTGTAGAAAAAACAAAAACACGCGCAAAGAAAGCAGCAAAAGCTTGACTGACATCTTTGCATCTGAACCGTCCACGTGTAGTCCTAGCAAAGAGTCGTTCGAAGTGTATCTGAGAAAAACATACCATTTCATCGAGCATTCGCAGTTTCACATGTTTGACTGGCAGCAATCGACCGAGGACTACTGAGAAAAACATCCACTTCCTTGCAAATATTAACCTTTTTGTATTTTTGTAATTTTTGATTTTTTTAAAAAATTTCAGCTGTGCATCATATTTTCCTACATTTATGTTTTTATTATATGAAAAATTATTTAATTCGAATTTATATATTGTTCAACGAAAATGAGAATTCATGGAGTTTTTTTTTTTTTACTGAAAGAACTCTATTTTATTTTATCACTGTTTTTTATTTTTATAACTTTATTATTTTATGGTTTCTATTTATTTCATTTAATTGTAATTAGTTTAAAAATTAGAGATAAATTCACCAATTTTTATCCCAAAATGAAAACATGTTTACGTCCTTTTACGTAGACAGGCGTACAATATTTTAAGCTGTGGAAGCATGAATATTTTAAACGATGTCATCTACAAAATTAAAAAAATTTAATAAATGTAATAAGTGAAAACACACTGGGGGTCCTCCAAAAAATTAGAAAAATGAGAATACAAAATTAAAGAGTAAGGAGGTAATGTGATAGATAGAAACACTGATTTGAGAAGAAAACGAAGATAAAGTAACATTTTTAAATGAACCCGCTTAGCCTCCGTGCACCAGCCTTTTTCTATTTTTTATAAAAAAATTTGCAACCGTTAATCTATGTGTATTTAACGTGTGCATTAAGCTTCACCATTTTTGGAAATTTGTAAATATTTTTCTAGATTTTTAAAAATCAATGTCATTTTCTTATTTTATGAATTATGAAAAGGATGCTGATTTTAAAACAATCTAAAAAATATCTAGAAAACTTCAATAATGGTAAAACTCAAGAGACACGTTAAATATACTTAGATTATTAGTTGTATAAAAAACTTTTAAAAAAATAAAAATAAGTTTTTACACCCAAGTGCACTAGATCACATTCCAAAGATAAAATAGCAGAAAAAAATAGTAATTGAGGGTGCAATTACGGTAGAATATCCACTAAACTTACTCTAATTATGATAAGGTAGAAAAACTATTTATGAGTATGGTTAAGATAAAAAATTACTAGCCCTCCAAAATAAGATTAGGATCTATAGCTTATGTGCCCAAAGTCAATCTACATGAATACCTCGTGCCATATATATTAAATGAGTATAAGGTGGTACTATTGTGTGTGTGTATATATATATAAAATAAGAAAAATAAAATTACTAGTATTTATAGGTTATTTTGTTTCTATTGCTATACTATTAACATTGTTTTGTTAACTCGTTATCAAAAAATATGTGTTGTTTTGTTAACATGTATTCATTTTAAACATATATAATTATATGTTACTCTTCGGAATATTGACAAAATCAATTTAAATATGAATCAGTACGGTGAGATATATTAAAAACCGAACTTACATACAAGTGATATAAGATAAGTCACTTACAAATACAGCATAGAGAAATTACATTAATGATAAGTCACTTACAAATACAGCATAGAGAAATTACATTAATACTGGTAACTAAACCGAAACAAGTCACACATTAGTAGTGAAGACGTGAAAAAATAAGAAGATAGTGGTAATACAATATCAGAAATAAGTGAATTAGGTAGTTAAAATATTAAATCAAGTGAAAATTTGTATAAAAAGAAGTACAAAAGTTTTTTACATCTTACTAACAATAATAAAAATAGGATAATATGGTAGGACAATACACATGTTTAAAAGGATACCTAAAAATGTCAAGCACCGGAAAAGCGAAGGAAATTTCCTTTTTATTTTCCTGCTGACAACAGGTTTTCGTTCTTGTTTCTTCTGGCGCATGCGACTGTCACGGGGTCGGTGCCAAACCAAGCAAAGCTTGCAAAGATTCTCTCCAGATGCCGGTCCGTGAAAACCAACGTCGCGGTCGCCACAGCCTCGCCTAATAAATACGACTGCTGGTATTGGTTTTATTCGCCTGTTTCGTATAATTTTGATAATAAAATATAATTCATTTATTATACCTAACATTATTTTTTATTATTTTTTAGCTAAAAGATCGAATTTCATTTAAATTAAATATATGCAGGGACACATTTTTTGAAAATATATATTCATGTGTGAATTATGAAAAATATTCAGAATCATTTGTTTATGTGTTAGAATGTAATAATACTTTATAGAGTTATTTATCTACGTAAAAATGATATTTTAGATAATTTAAATGTTGAAATATAATTTTAAAATTAATATTTAACATTAAATTATTTTATTACATTAATTTTAAACATTTGTAAATGAGGCTCATGTATAGTAATTCTAAATAAAGTAAAAATTTTTCAAGATACTATAAATAATATTAAATATAATAAATGAAGTAGGTTTTTCATTAAGTATTAAAATTGTAAAAATAAAAAAATTATATAAAAGAAGAATTTTGTAAAAGCATTCCCATTGATATTTATTATAATATCTTATTCAAATCAAGACCAACAGATATTTTCCGATGCACATTGCTTCCATCGTCCGTGCTCGTTCGATCGTATCCTCATCTCGTTATTGCCTTTTATGCCAATGATCCCATGAGGCCGGCCCACTTTACCTATTTTTATTTTTATTTTTATAAACTGTTAATCTAGGGGTAGGTTTTAATATTTTTGAAGATGTGTGTTATATTTTTAATATTTTTAAACATTGGCGTATTTTATTCATATTTATATTTTTTTAATCTTATCTATACTTTTGCACAAATGTTTGTTACGTTGAAATTACATTATATGCAAATTATATCACTTTTATTTATATTTACATTATTTACTTTTGGTTTACTTCCTTTATCTTTTTAAAAAATAAACTCTCTTTAAAAATATTACATTTCTATGGTTTTTAAATTTAATTCGGCTATATATTATTATTTTCATTTAAAAGACATTATTTTACATCCTTATAAAGTTTTAAACTATTCGCTCTTTAACTTAAATGAAAATTAGTCGATCTAAATTTCAATCTAAACACAAATTACCGAAATAATGCAAATAGTTTAGGATTATAATTTAAATTTTAGAAATAAATTAAGATTAGGGTCTAGGGAAATGGAAGCATCACTAGCCATAGTTGTACACGCGTACCCCTAGCCCCAATGTCTAATGACGAATATCAACCACCGTGTTTCATGCAAGGATCAGCCTCGCGTCACTAGCCAAAGTCCCACTCGTTGTCCGGCAACAATGATGCAACAGCCACACCTAAGGTTGCTCATGCTCAAGTTTTTGAAATTTACACTTTTGACCATTAAGTTTGCAAGTTTAAGAAATGATAAAACTTTTGGATGAAAAGCTTTCAATGTAAAAGTTGTTAAATTAATAGAAAATAATATGTTACGATATGGATAGTGATAAGGTGTAAAGAGAATAAAGTTACAACAGATATATTGGTTGTATGGGTACTTATCTAGAAATGATTGAAAAATAAGATGATTATATAGAAAGATCTGAATAAATAATTTTAAAATGAGATAATTATGAAAAATAAAAAGTTTTAGATTAAAAAGTTTTAACTTGACATTTTTTTCATTGCCAAACACATAAATGTATAATTTTGGTCCTTTTACTAATGTGAAACCTTAAAACTGCTAGCTTTTCTTCAAAAATACCCAAATACCCTTTATTTAATGTTATCTACACCTTAGGGTAATTTTGCAATTATCCTCAGGATACGAAAAGTGAAATCTAAACTGGAATAGGAAGCAGCACCTTTTTTAGACACACAAACACTTAAAACAGGATTTTTTGTTGAATAGCAAGAATTTCAAAATAATATGACAATTTTATAAATTAGCAACTTAGACACACTATGTCTAAATTAAGACAAGAGTAATTGATTTCTTAATCAAGACACTAGAGGATGGGAGAAGAGAAGTGATGGATGCAATTCCGCTGATTTCAATCTCTATTTATAGCTTCAATAGAAGCTCATCCATGGAATGGACACACCTTTTTACAATTGGATGCATCTTTAGAATCTGCCACATCATCCCCACAATCTGTTGCATCTCCTCATTTGAATTGCATTGTCGTTTCAGACATGCCATTTGGGTTTGAATTTTCCAAAGGTTGCATCCTTTCATGAACAATTGCATAGAAACAAAATTTGCTAAAAAATTGCCACACGTGGTAACAGTCGATCCCAAGACCTCTTATATAACTACTTAAGTCTTCATTGCTTTAGTTATTTTATATTTTTTGTAAATCTATGAAATTATATTATACTTATTATAATTTTTGAAAATCCCAACACTCATAGCATCCTCCATCGGCATCAAGATCCTCTCCTGCAAAGGCATCCACTCATTCACCTTCTTCCAAAAGCTCTCCGCTACACCCTCGCCGCCCTCGGCCTCGCTAAACCCAATGCCAAAGACTGCCGCCTCCAGCTCCACAAGTCCCCCATTAGTCACAACAGAGGCAACAACTCCGAGTGGAATCATCCCATCTCATTCCGCCTCCACGAGATCCCCGACTTCCGACCTTCCGCTCCCTCTTCCTTGATATTTCTTGGGATAATTCCCCTCATACCCATAACACCTGATTCTTATATATACCCACAATGTTTCATAAATTTTTCTCATACTCATAGCATTTCATTCTAAATTTCTCTCATACCCATGTTGTCAACACAACCGTTGTCTACCTAATTGAAAAGATGATTTTTCCCATTTAAAATTTTCTAAATGAGATAATTTAACCTTAACATAATTCAATTGATGATAGTAAGTCATTAGTACAAGATATTAAATAATTTAAAAGTCATATTAAGGTCGAATTACTTTAATTAGAAAAAATATCTTTTAAATGGGGTAAATAACAGTAGTTTTAATGGCATAAGTATAATAAGAATTTAGGTGAAATGTTATAAGTATAAGAGGAATTTATGAAATGTTATGGGTATATTAGGAATTAGGTGCAATTGTACTAAGTATAAAAGAAATTATCCTATATTTGTTTATATTGTTGGATTTCAACCATGGGATGGATCTCAAGTGATAAGATTATTGTTCTATGATAGCACACATGGTAGTTAATATATTTCCTTTCAATTTACTTCAAAAATGGCCCATGGACAGAAACATCTTGCAAGTATAACCATGTCTAATTGGTAACCCTACAACCAATCCATTTAGAAAACTTCAAGCCTTAACCATTTGTAACCCATTTACACAAATTGGAAATTGTGACCTAACCACAAACCATTCTATTGGACTGTAGGTTGCCCATGGATTGGTAAAATATATTATCGACTGGTTACCAAAATGGGTTGAGTAATAAAAAAATTGATAATAAGGTTTTAAATGTTAATGAATTTATATTACCCAATTTGCTATTGTGTGCTTAGGATCGAATCCCACTAGGTGAGATTTTCATCTTGAATGTAGATTGGGAGCAGCAGTCTCCTCCATTGATATTTAGGAGTTTGTTATCTCCTTTTGGAAAAAAATTATAAGAATTGTCTTAGGATTGAGTTGTTTTAGATAAAAATATGGATTAATGGTTGGTTTTAAGCTCCATCAGCATTTTTTTATTGTTAATTTACTATTCGTCAGGAAATACTTTTTTCTATCTTGCTTAATGAATTTTTATTCAAAATAGTAGGAGACCACGTTTGTGATACAAATGAGAGAAACAAGCTCCCCTTAATAAAAGAAAAGTAAATGATTCCTCCCTAAATTCGAATCTAAGTCAATTAGAACAATAGCCAAAGCCCCATCCAGCTGGGCTACTCTCCTAATAGCGCCATAAGCATTATCTTAATAGTGCTTTTAAAATTCCATTCGGGTGGAAAAATGCTGTAAACAAAATGCCATGCGTAGAATAGAGAAACACTATTGGAAGAAGCAAATGAAATCTATTTCTCATAAAAGTACTAGGGGGTTGGCAAACCATCCAACCAAACGAAGCTCGAGCAAGTTCAACTGATAATTAATTTATCTTAACCAGTCATAGGGGTTGGATAACAGGTTCACTAGTTGAATATTAGCCACCTTGATATATGAAAAATAATTAGATTGGGTTAGTCAATTCAATGGATGTTCATAACCCATTTACATCCCTATAAACATCATTTTTTTTTTATCATGGTACCAAAATTATGTCAATGAGAGTCTTAAGTCAGTTACATTTATTTAATTAATATGCAATGTAAATTATAAAAAACACTTACGCTCATATATACAGTCTTGTTTTAAATATATGTTGATGCATTAAAATTTTAATGTACGTCAGGGGCAAAACCCCTTTTATGTTTTTAAAAGTCTTTTTATGAAAATGTTAATTTAAATGTATTGTTTAACTTATATATTAAGTTTTACCATTTTTGGAGATCTATATATATTCTTATTTCTAGAAACATGAGTATTTTAATAATTTAAAAATGACTAAAACTCTCTCTTTTTAAAAATAAAAAATGTATACATATCCGAAAATGATAAAACTTGGTCTATAGATTAAATATACTTAGATAAATGGTTTTATTAAAAAATTCTAAAAATTCTAAAAAAATAGATTTTACCCTTAGACGCATTGAAATTTCAATGGATCTTGAAGCATTGAATCATATATATTCAAATATATATTAAAATATTATGGTGTGTTTGAAAAGTAATAAAACTTTTGAATGAAAAGTTTCTGGTATAAAAATTTTTAAATTGAGAGAAAATGATGTGAAATGATGAGATAATGATGAAGAGTAAAAAAAATAAAGTTAAAATAGATATATGTTTTTAATATATATTTACTATCATCTTAATTTATATTACATTTAAACTTTGAGATGTTTTTATAATTTTTTAGCAGAGACAACTAAAGAACTCTGATTGTATACGACACGGCGTATGAAAGCTTATTTTGCGACCACCGTTTTCTACTGATGTGGTAGGAGATCAGTAGATGTGCATTGATAGACTGTGTCCAAGGAGAGAGAAGGCAGGCTCGTAGCTAAACCGCCCTCCTCCCTCCCTTCCTCGTCTTCGAACGGGGTCTTCGAACGGGTTAGAGTTTGAAGTAAGGGCATAATTTGGTAGGACAATTATGGGTATTTATCCAGCCGATCCTAAATTGAGTAGGATAGGGTAGACAAATTTATCCATAGGTACGGATAAGGTAGAGATCATTACCTGACTCCTTAAATAGGATAGGAGTAGGGTATATATGTTGGGTATTTTGAGCCAGCCTGGATGAATACTCACATAGATATCATAATACATAAATAAATATACATATATTTATATAAATAAATACATAATAGTTTCTGTCTCAGGTTCACCAATAAATTGTTGTTGGTTTGATTTTCTTATTTACTTTTTTATAAATTGTATAGGATTTGTATTGTTAATGACAAATGATCATAACATGAATGAAAATAATGATGTTAATATGATTATTAATATAGATAATGGTGTTACAAAGAATGTGAAGATAGATGTAAACAACAATAAAATGAAATTAGTTATAAATGTAAAGTCTAACAGGTAAATGAGTATTGTTTTATATTATTTAAAACAATAAAAAAAATATTTTTTTACGTGTCATCATTGGTTATCGTAAGAATTGATTTGGAACTAGAACTAAAACCGACCTTATGGGTAATAGATAGGATAGGATATAATAGGAATTGAGCATGTATGTTGGTAGGGTAGGGTAAGTTTTTTGAAAATAGGATATGGGTAGAGTGACTGTTACCCGAACCGAACCAACCAAGTTTGCACCCCAAATTTGAAGCTTTGAGGGGATAATTCTGGACGACAGGTAGACGACATTGCTGTAGGGGCTTTCGTTGAATTTGTCCACCACAAACACATAATTCAAGGCCATGAGCAGTTCAGCCTCCTTTTGGGAAGCCAGTGCATATAGCCCTTGGACTCTTCCTATCAGCTTCAACTTTGGATTCGGCCCCTCCGTCAATGGGTCATCAATCATCACCATAGTGCCCAAGGTAGAAGGTGATTTGCCCGCTTTGGGAGGTGCTGTCTAGGGGTGCAACTTGAGTCGAGTTATACCGGGTTGGAGTAAATCCAAACCGTAAGCCAACCAGGTTGGAGTAAATCCAAACCCTGACCCTAAGAATTTAATTCGGGTTCAGACTATGTTCGGATCGGGTTTACATTGGTTTTGGTTTTGTTTCGGGTTAGAATTCGGGTTACCAATAAACTATTTTTTAATACTTTGAACAATTTTTCTACCATCTCAACACATCAAAACTTGGTTCATTCTATTCAGAAGCTTCCTCCAAATATCTATCTACTTCATTTTTTTACTCATCAACATTCTCCTTAGATTGTTTCTATAGTTTAAACTCATCAAAGAAGGCATTAGATTGGAGTGCCACCCTTATAACACCGCTCTCTTTAGATGAAGACATACCAAGAGGTTGTTGTTGATACATTCTAAAATAGCTAACCAAAGTATGCTTCACCATATTTGTTACTCGGTCACACTTACACGATCTCCTGATACACTGGCCACCTTTATATTAATATTACAAAAAAACATATATAATTTATGAAAAGATTATATAAATTACACCGGGTTTGGACCGGGTAGGGTTTTGGTACAGGGTTGGTGTGACCTAGTTTTGCTTTTTGGTTTCTACGGGTCGGGTTGAAACCGGGTTTATTTTGGAAAAAATCTAAAACATAAAACCTATTTTGGTTTTGGTACCCGGGTCGGGTCGGGCGGGTTCGGTCCGACCCGGGTACCAAGTTGCACCCCTAGTGCTGTCACCACTTTTATCACTATTAGATTTAAGCCACTAACAATGTCGTGGAAGTAGAAATGCAAGTGGCTCATCTTCTTCGATTTGCAAAGCTTCAAGGGCTTGGCCGTTGCAACCGAGAGAAGGAATATGGTGATCATGAAGAGAGGTCGAGAAAGGAATATTATCAGTGCCATGGATTAATTCGGATGAAGAATATACACACACCCAAAAGTGAGACACCAATTTTAATCGAGTTATGTCTTTTATATCTATCCAGCTGCTATGTCGGAGATGAGCAAGCTACTATCTAAACTTATGGTTAGTGCGAAATTAGTTAGGGGTGCAACTTGGTACCGGGTCGGTCCGAACCCGCCCGACCCGACCCGGTATCAAAACCAAAAAAGGGTTTTATTTTAAAGATTTTTTTCAAAATATACCCGGTTTCAACCCGACCCGTAGAAACCCGAAACCAAAACCGGGTTCGCACCAACCCGGTACCAAAACCCGACCCGGTCCGAACCGGTGTAGTTTATATGAATTTTTCATCAATTATACATGCTTTTTGTAATATTAATATATATATACATGTTTTAGGCATTACTAACTCTAATTCAGATAACTCACCTCTTTCTTCATTATCAAAGCATACTTGAGGTAACTTAATTTCTAGGATGATTTTTTATAATTATTATCTTCTTATTGTTAACAGTTGTATGTATTTTTTCGTCTCGGTTGATGCATATTATTTTCAAATATGTAAATCGAGGAGGAAGAACTTGACATTAGAAACGTAGATGAAAATCAAGGGAGAAATTACTTGGAAGTCTTCGAATAGTTTTTTAGTTTTTTTGGAAACTTTGGAGACATGAACTCATTTGAAATTTGAATTTGTTTAAAAGTAGATATAAACTTATTTAAACTTGAGATTTGTTTATATTGTCATTTTAAATTTGGATTGCACTTAAATAAGATTGGAATGTTGAACCATTATGCTTAATGTATTTAGATTTAGTTACTTTGAATAACTGTTATGTGGATTATGTTTGAATTTGAGTCGACATGATAAATCTATTTCATATTATGCTTTCTATTAGTACGAGAAATCTGTTAGTTTGAATTTCAGATTGTAGTATAAATTTGATTCATATTTTAAGTTTATTGGTATGACAAATGGTCAATTTTTACTTTAGCAATTTGTATGATAAATATTCAGTTTGAATTCAATTTCAGTAATTTGTACGATAATGTTTAGTTTCAACTACAAAGTTGGTATGATATGTTCATTTTCTATTTGGTATACTTGAGTCATTTCCATTAGCTATTAAATAGAAATGACCAACTAGTCATAAAACTAACTAATTTGTCATTTATTTGTGTCTATAGGGTGCTGAAAAATTGCTTGCAAAGTTCATTCAAAGAATATTGCAGAATTTAGCATGATGTTGCAAAATTCTTTGAAAGTATCTTGTAGAATTCAGCGTGAGGCTTGACTTCGTAAACACATGTATGTATATTTCGATAATTTTCTTTTAGATTACAACTGAATTTGGAAAAAAATAGTTTATTGGTAACCCGAATTCTAACCCGAAACCAAACCAAAACCGATGCGAACCCGACCCGAACCCGATCCGAACCCGAATTACATTCTTAGGGTTTGGGTTTGGGTTTACTCCAACTCGGTTGGCTTAGGGTTTGGGTTCACTCAAACCCGGTATAACCCGACCCGAGTTGCACCCCTAAAATTAGTGCAGCTATATCGTCTCCTTGTCGTCCAGCGCTTCAAGCTCCAGCCCGGTTCATTAGAAGAGAGGGAGAAGGGGTGGAATTTCGAGCCTGTCTTCATCTTCTCTTTCCGCAGCCTAATCTATCAGTTCGCATGCACTAAACTCTTACCACATTAGCGTTTCTGTCATTGGCATTTTTTAACAAGTTTCAGCGCTTGACATAGCAATGCCCAAGATTCGTCCGGCATCATCCAATGGCAGAAAGCAGTGGTTGCAAAATAAGCTTTTATACGACATGTCGTATGCAGTCAGTTTACTCAATTAAGCTCCCACAAAATAAAAGAGAAATAAACACTTGATGGCACATGTCGGGAATCAAACACTTAACCTCATCAAAACTGGCCATGAGTGTTACCCTCGGGGTAGACCGGGTGGCAAAATAGATATGTTAGTTGTATGAATAATTATTTAAATATAATCGAAAGATAGAATAGTTGTATACAAATATGTAAAAAATAATTAAATTGTGGCGAGTGAAAAATTTTAGATTAAAAAGTTTTGATTTAAAGTTTTTTTTATTAAACAAACATGCGCTGCAACATTTTAGAATCATCTGTCCACATGGAAATTATGTTCTTGATGATTTAGATTTTAAATTAATATCTTTAAGAATAATACACAAAAGAAACAATTTTATCATGGGGGGTATTTTTAATTTTTAAAAAATTCAAGAGGTCTTCGTCAGCTCAACATGGCTCCGCCATTAGCACTGTGATAATCGTGCACTCTAACTACGCTACAATATAGTGCACCTTAGTTATAAACCAGTATTTATTGTACGGTCGTATTGCCCAACCATCATATGCGCCCGCTAACAAATGAGTCACAACATATGCGACTGTGCCGAAAAATAAATATATTTATTTTAAAAAAAATTATACGATTGTTACGATAAGTTAATTTAATCTAATAAATTAAGTTTCATCAATTTTGAAAAAATATGTATTTATATAAATATATATGTACAGATTTGAAATTTGATAAAACTTGGCTTATAAATTAAATATATTTATATTAACACCAGTATAAAAATTCTTTTGAAAAAATTAAAAAATTTATTTTTGGCCCGAATTTTGCGACCGGGCGCAAATGATCAGCCCTCGTATTTATATATCTTAACCCAACTACATTGATGTCCAATCTACGATGGGTCAAAATACCTATTTTTTTTTTTTTTTGAAAATTTTTAACAAAATTCTTAAGTTTTACTAATTTGAGATATATATTTATTTTATATTTTTAACTATAGGAGTTTCCTGGTTATTTTATACTCGTATGTTTAAAAATATAATATAATATTTCATCAAAAATATATAAAAATAAATATGTTTATATATCTAAAATTGGTAAAACTGGATTTATAGATAATATACACATAGATTAACTGATTTATCTAAAAATTTTCAAAAAATAATTTAAAGGTGGTATTTCCTACCAGTCAGAGAAGATTGCGGCTCACAATTGCTGGATTTTAATCCAACCATTCGTAATCTCTGGATGCTAAGTTATTACCCCGTTTATGCTGGCGTGGAAAACCGAGCCCACACTCCAACCTCTAATGAGTTGGGAAAAGGACAGTGATGGCAACGTGTCTGCCCCGGTCAACGCACGGCTTCTAGACGAGCAAATAAAATAAAGGCCATGAAATCTGAACCGTTAATGTGGCTAGCTAAGCAAAGCGACGTAGCTTTCATAGAAATTAACTTCCGAATCTGCCTAAGATTAGGGTGTGTTTGTGTGTTGGAGATAAAACTTTGTGGGGCTGTTTGACATTTTGGAAAGCTTGTAAAAGTCGGTAAAACTTTTCATAGCTGGAGGGAAGGGCTGAAAGTTGTCATTTTAACCGGACGATTTTCAAATTATTGAGCGCGCCATATACATGCAATTTTATTTGTTGAAATACATGCGAGTATATTTCAATTACCCGGAACCATGCACTAGTTACAAGTAGCGACGACTTCTTATCATAGCAGTCGCGCATTTAATGAGCCTATCTGGTCTTATGCATAATGGGACAGTACAGACCGTTTCTAACGAGGTTAAAACTTGTCAAAAACTTTTTCAAAATGACAAACAGCTCCTTTAATGAAAACTTTTCGAGACTGAACTTATCAAGTTAATAGAAAATAATGAGATATGATAGGGATAATGATGAGGTGTAAAGAGAATAAAGATAAAATATAAAGGTTAGTTGTATTAGTAGTTGTGTGAAAATGATTAAAAAGTAGGAATGTTTGTATAAGAAAATGTAAAAAAATAATTAAAAATTAAGATAGTTATAAAGAGTGAAAAGTTTTAAATTAAAAAATTTTGGTTGACATTTTTCGTATCCAACCAAACACAACTTGTGGCTCCTTCTGTTTGATTGACAATGATGTCAGTCTTGAATCCACCGTCCCAAATGCTTTCCAAGAATCTAGAGCTGGCCTAAATTACTAATTTATGTTTAATATATATTTTATGAAATATTTTTTATATTAATATATATTTTATGAAATATTTTTTTATAGTGAAAGATATAAATAGATTCTTTAACTATATAGAAACTTGTTTAATTTATCTAATATTTAATCAATTTAAAAAATATACTTTAAAATTGATATTATATCATGTTGATTATAGGATTTTAAGTAAGACTTGTAATAAAATTATAGTTTTAAAATCTAATATAAAGACTATTTTAAATAATTAAAATCAGAATTGACTCCATCTTAAAAAATAAAGTAGAATAAGCTTAGAACTGAATCAACCTAAAATACAATTAGGTCGGAGTTCTCAAGAATACAATAAGAGTTGAATTGATTCCAATTGGAATTACCCAATCCAAGTTTCACGCAAAAAGAAAAGTACTAATAAAGAGATAAAAAATAGATCTAAAGATAAAGCAAATAACCATCGCAATTAGTATCAGGATATTGTTTTATTATTTCAACTTTACTTTTATTATTTCATATCAATTATACAATTTTCGAAATATTTTCTTTTTATACTTTCCACACATCTCAAAATTCTATAAAAAGTTACATTCACAAAGACTACAAAGGACATTTGAGAAAATACAGATAAAGACTATTACTACTCTATTTATTTCCATTTGTCCCCAATTATATTATATTATTCTCATAATTACAAAAAATTTCTCACTTTTCCGCCTACCACCTACATTCCCAAACTAATCTTAATTAGCATTTTTTTTCTCAATTCTCAGTCACTGCATTTGATATGGGTATTTATGACCTTGATGCATGTAGCTAGAAAATGCTCAAACGGAATTAGACTGCAGTTGAAATTTGGGCGTGAAAGACCGAGTCCAGCATCTTCATATGGAAAAGGTCGATATGATGTGACGGCACCCCGCGCAGACTCGCTTTGGGTGTGATCGGTTGTCAATTAAATTTTTTTATTTTTATACTTTTTTTTATAATTATCTTTTCATATTTTTCTATTCAAATTATCCTACTTTTTAATTACTTTAATATAACTATCTATACAACTAATCTAACTATTTTAACTTTATTCATTTTACACCACTTTATTATCTTGTTATATCATCTTCTATTTGACTATTACTTCGACAACTCCTGTCCTCACAAAATTTTATCCCAACCGAGCATGCCAAATTGTCATTTTTATTTTTTTAGAAAAAACAAAACAAGCTCAAAGAAAGAAGTAAAGCTTGACTGACATCTTTTCATCTGAACCGTCCACGCGTAATCTTAGTAAAGAGTCTTTCATACCTGAGAAAAACATCCTATTTCATCAGGCATTCGCAGTTTCACATGTTTGAATGGTAGTAATTGACCGAGGACCACTGAGAAAAACATCCACTTCCTTGCAATTATTTACCTTTGTATTTTTGCAATTTTTTATTTTTTAAAAAAATTTCAGCCGTGCATCATATTTCTCTACATTTATGTTTTTATGATATGAAAAAATATTTAATTTAAATTTTATATTGTTCACTGAAAATGAGAATGCATGGAGTTTTTTATTTACTGCAATAACTCTATTTTATTTTATCACTGTTTTTTATTTGTTTTAACTTTATTATTTTATGGCTTCTTTTTATTTCATTCAATTGTAATTAGTTTAAAAATTAAAGATAAATTCGCCAATTTTTATCCTAAAATGAAAACACGTTTACATACTTTTATGTAGACAGGCGTACAATATTTTAAACTGTGGAAGAACGAATATTGTAAACGATGTCGTCTACAAAATCAACAAATTTAATAAACGCAACAAGTGAAAATACACTAGGGTTCCTCTAAAAAAGTAGAAAAACGAGAATGCAAAATTTTAAATAGTAAGGTGGAAATGTGATGTATAGAAGTAATGAATTGAGAAGAAAACATAAAAGATAAATGAGTATTTTTTAATGCACCTTAGCTTCGGTGTATTGGGGTGTTTTTAGCTTATTTTTATTTTTAAAATTTTTTTTATACAACTATTAATCTAAGTATGTTTAACATAACTAATAAAAAAGTGTATTTAACATGTGTATCAAATTTTATCATTTTTGTAGATTTGTAGATTTTTTGAGGGGATTTTTGCACATATGTCTATAAAGTTGAACTAATATTACATATGTGTCCCAAAGTTCACCAAAATTGCAAAAATACTTATAAGATTTATATAAATTTGTAAGTATGTTTCTTTTGTTACGATATCGTTAGATTTTTCTGTAAAATGATAATAATATCCTTTAAACCAAATATTACACTTACAATTTTTGCAAATACTATAAACATATTCATAAAATCATCTAAAATAACAATATACGTAAAAATATATAAATTAATGAAATACAAATATGTCTATAATATTTGCAAAAAAATTACAAGTGTAATACTTAGCTTAAATGACATTTTCATCATTTTACAGAAAAATCCAATGGTTTCATAATAGAAGGGACACACTTGCAAATTTATGAAAACTTTATGGGCATATTTGCAATTTTGGAAAATTTAGGAACATAAATGCAATATTAGTCAAACTTTATAGGCATATTTACAAAAATTCGAAAAATCTATAAATTTCCAAAAAATAAATTTTGATACATATGTTAAATATATTTAGGTTAACAGTTTATAAAAATTTTAAAAAAATTAAAAATGGATTTTGCACTTAGGTGCACTACATCATAGCCCAAAGATAAAATAATAAAAAAAGTCATTAATTAGGGTGCAACTAGGGCAGGACATCTATAGGTATCGATTGACCTGACTCTAATTAATTAAGGTAAAGTAGGAAAAACTATTCATGAGTATGGGCGGAATAAAAAATTACTAGCCCTTCCAAATAGAGTAAGTTAGGATATATAGCTTGTGTGATTAGAGTCAGCCTATATGAATACCTGGTATCATATATAGTACGTGAGTATATGGTTATACTATTGCATGTGTGTATACTAAATGAGAAAAATAAAATTACTGGTATTTATTATGTATTTGTTCAACATATATAACTATAGGTTGTTTTATTTTTATTGTTGTACCATTAGCATTGTTTTGTTAACTCGTTATCAAAAAATATGTGTTGTATTGTTAACATGTATTCATTTTAAACATATATAATTATATGTTACTCTTAGGGATGTTGACAAAATCAATTTGGATCCGAACAGAACTAATCTTAAAATGGATTTGGCGGGATTCAATATAAACCGGAATGACATATGATATAAATAAATTATACTAGTACCGGTAACTGAATTGGCACAAGTTGCACCTTAGCATATAAAGATGTGAAAAATAATTGATAGTGGTAATACAATGTTAGAAAAAAATGAATTAGGTAATGAAAATATTAAATCAAGTCAAAATGTGTCTAACAAGAAGTACAAAAGTTTTTAACATCTTACCAACCAATAATAAAAATAGGATAATATGGTAGGAAAATACACATGTTTAAAAGCAGACTTTATGACGAGTGCCGCTTGGTCACCAGGCGCAGAACGAAGCATTCGTTCTACGCTGGTGCGTGTTCGAATCCCCGATTGGAGATTTCGAACCATAGGTTTTCGGTGGGGGCATGTGGTCCTCCTTATTTAGTTGGGAGATGGTGGTCTCCCTCTTTAATATTTGAGAGCTTGTTGTCTCTTTTTGAAAATATTATTAGAATTGTCTCACAGCTTTAAATGTAATATGAATTGAGATATATTGTAAATATACTTCAATAATAATAAAAAAAAAGCGGACTTTACATCAAGCACCGGAAAAGCAAAGGAAATTTCTTTCTTTCTTCTTTTTCTTCTTTCTTTTTTCTTTTTGTCAACCTCTGTTTCGTTCTTGTTTCTTCTCGCGCATGACACCGGCAGTGGGTCGGTTGCAAAACAGGCAAAGCTGGCGAAGATGCTCTCCAGGTGCCGGGTCCATGAAAACCAACACCGCAGTCGTCGCTTTTACGTCCCCGGCATTTTGTGATTTTGCACAGCCTCGCCTAATAAATACGACTGCAGGTGTTGGTTTTTTTTGCTTGTTTCATGTAATCTCTTTAACTTTTATAATTTTGATGTTAAAATGTAATTTATTTATTATATTTAATATCATTTTTTAGCTAAGAGATCAGGTTTCATTTAAATTAAATATGTGCATGTGTCACTTTTTTGAAAATATATATTCCGTAAGTAAAGTATAAAAAATGTTTGGATTCATTTGTATATGTATTAGAATATAATAATACTTTACAAAGTCATTTATCCACATAAAATAATATTTTAGACAATTTCAATGTTGTAAATACAACTTTAAAATTGATATTTAACATTAAATTATTTTTCCTTGCTCTTTTTGAAAAATAAATTCTCTTCAAAAATATTACAATATAATAATATTTTACAAAGTCATTTATTCACATAAAAATAATATTTTAGACAACTTCGATGTTGTAAATACAACTTTCAAATTGATATTTAACATTAAATTGTTTTTCCTTTCTCTTTTTAAAAAATAAATTCTCTTTAAAAATATTACATTTCTATGGTTTTTAAATTTAATTCGGCTATATATTATTATTTTCGTCTAGAAGACTTATTAATTGCATCCATATAAAGTTTTAAACTTTTCGTTTTTAATTAAATGAAAATTAGTCTATCTAAATTTCACTATAAACACGAATCACCGAAATAGTGCAAATAGTTTACGGTTATGCTTTAAATTTTAGAAATAAAATTAAGATTAGGGTACTAGGAAATCAAAGTTCCACTAACCATAGTTGTACGGCCCTTAGCCCCAATGTGCAATATCAATCAGCGTGTTTCGTGCTTATTTCGAGCCAGCACAGGTCAGCCCAACGTCATTGTCCAAAGCCCCATTCGTTGTTCAGCAACAATGCAACAGCCGTACTTAAAAGTCATGTTCCAAATTATATAGGATTTCTGGATCAAATCTGAGATGAAAATATAACAATATGTATTAAGAATGAGTAAAATTGTATTGAAAATTAAAAAAATTATATTAAAAATTTTAAAACTGTATTGGAAATAATGCTATAGATTCAATTAAAAATCTTGTATAAAAAATCTCGTATCATTGGGAACGTGCGCTAACCTTTCTTCCACCGTTTTTCTCTGGCTGTGTCTCTATCTCCTGGGGATTTTCATAAAGGTTGCTCATGCTCAAGTTTTTGAAATTTATACTTTTAACCCTTAAGTTTACGACATACGAATTTAACTTTATAGATGTACGATTTTGGTCCTTTTACTAATAGAAACCTTTAAACTGTTAGCTTTTCTTCAAAATATCAAAACACCTTTTATTTAATATTCTTATATATATATATATACATATATATTCTTATATATATATATATATGGATAAATGAGTGTATAAAGTTTCATTACAATCTAACATATGTGGGGTCCATTTTACAGCGGACTGCACCGTAATTACGGTGCAGTCCGACTGCACACGATCGGATCTCATATATATATATTCTTATATATATATATATATATATATATGGGAAATGATCCGGTGCATGCGACTGCACCGTGCAGTCCATGCACTGTGGGCCCCACCTGATCATTTCCCATAAATCCACCCCACCCATTTTATTTAAAATTATTCACTTTATTACCATACCAATTTTCATCCAAATCCAACATGTGTGTAGTCTCCATCTTAAAATGGTGCAAAATCAACATAATAAAATAGTTTAATGTAAATATCAAGTTTAAAGTGGTTTTTTCAACATCTAAACCGTCTAAAGTATGATTTATATATGGATAAATGAGTGTATAAAGTTTCATTACAATCTAATATGTGTGGGGTCCATTTTATAGCGGACTGCATAGGATCGGTTCCCTATATATATATATATAGGATATGGTAGTAGAATACATTATTCTAAATACAATGGGTAAAGTAGATTATAATTTCATGATCATGTGGGCCCCATTTTGGGGCTACTGTACCGCTGTTCCGGTGCAGCGTCACTGCACCGGAACAACATATATATATATACATTTTCCATCTATTTCTTCCATATCACGCCCATGAATTCTCATACATTTCTTTATAAATTAACCCCATAAATTTTATAATATTAAAAAAGAGACCTGAGCTCCTGATAGAGAGACAACTGCTCCCACATGCATGAGGACTTCCACGGCCCACAATCACACCTTAATTGGACTATCCTGTTTGGTTGAAAGCTTTTGGGCAACTTTTTTGATGGATGTTTTGCTAAAAAAATCTTTTAAATTTATAACGATATTTATTAGAATATGATAGCCCTATTTCGGTAATTTAATGTTAAAATTTTAACAGAATCAAGGTTTACGATGGTAAAGGGATCAAAACTATATATTTTCAAAATCTTAAGTCGCCTACTGCAAATATGAAATTTAAAGATCAAAACGTACAAAATTAAGAAACTTGAGGGACTTTTATGCAAATCCCCAGTGGCCACAAACACGCCCCCCAAACCAGCAGCATTCCCTCCCTCCCTCTCTCTCTCTCCACTGCGAAACACGCCTGGTCCTGTCTCTTTCTCTCCACATCCGCCTTTGTCTCTCCCATTCGTCGAAATATCTTCTTTTCCCAAACTACCCTCCCCAAATCACAAAATCCCCAAAGTGACCTTTCGTCAGTCTCCCTACCTCTTCTAAATCCCCATTCCCTCACCCACCCTCTCCTAAGACATTCCTCCCACTTCCTTTTCATCCCCAAACTACCCTCCCCTCCCCTCCCGCCTCCCATGGCGTTCTCCATCGACGTCAAGCTCCTCTCCTGCAAAGACATCCACTCCTTCACCTTCTTCCGGAAGCTCTCCGTCTACGCCCTTGCCGCCCTCGGCCCCGCCGAACCCAACGCCAAAGACCGCCGCCTTCAGCTCTGCAAGTCCCCCGTCAGTCGCGACGGGGGCAACAATCCCGAGTGGAATCATCCAATCTCATTCCACCTCCACGAGATCCCCGATTCCGACCTCCGCTCCCTCTTCCTCGAGATCGACCTCCTTACCCCCAGCCGACTCTTCTCGGACAAGCTCGTCGGCGAGGTCCGCGTCCCGCTTACCCAGCTCCTCGACGGTGCCGACGGCACCGTCAGTTTCGTCAGCTATCAGGTCCGGAACGCCAACGGAAAACCCAACGGCGTCTTTAACTTCTCCTACCAGGTCAATCTCAAGGACGGCCCCAAGATCGCCAGCTACCCGAAGGTTGACTTCGATCCGCCGCTTGCGTACCCGATGATCGACGTTGGCTCGCCGCAGGCCGTCTACTACCTCGCTCCGCAGCCTCCGCCACCTCCGCCGCCTATGCCGGCGGTCGGAGAAGCCGGGTTCGTGCCACTGACGCAGCCCGCTTACTACCCGCCGATGGCGTCTCCTCCTCCCGCGGCCTTCGCCGACCCGTACGTGTTCCGGCCGGCGTGGACGTGCGCTCACCTGCCTACGGAGGGGTATCCGGCGCCGGCGGGAGGACCGTGGGTGGATGACAGGTGGCAAGATCGAGGGCAGGGCGGGCATCTAAGCCGGTGGGGATGGAGGTGAGTATTCGCAGGAGAATATTCATGTGGATGATTTTGGTTGCTTGCTTTCCCGGGGGAGTAGCTAGTGGGATTTACTCGGAGGGAGGGGTATTGTTGATACTCGACCAGTTTAGATTTTTTTTTTTTTTTTTTTTTTTACTCTGGAGGTGTGATAAATTAAGCGTTCCGGAATCTGGGTTGTTTTATTTAGTTAGATTTTGTACACTTGAAATAAATAGTATTGTGTATTGGAGTCATATGCAGCGGAGATCGGCTGCGGTTTTTCTTATCAGTGAGGGTTGCGGTGAGTGGTGGGTTAATTTTTTAGCTTGAGTAGGTGCTTTCCTTATCAGAGTTTTTAGTTAATTTTGGTCTTCTATTGTTTAATTCGAACGAATACGCTTCCTATTGCAACCCTCTTTTTATTGATTAGTATCTGTATTTTTAACAATTAATTGCCGCTCATGCGAACCTTCTATATACTTTATATATGACTTGCATTATCGTGTTTGCCAAATAAATTCCTATTCATGCTAGCTTTCTATACTTTAGGACTAGTATTTTACTTCTTTCCCCTCATTGTCTATTTCTGATCTTTTCACTTTTCAATTTTATATATTCCTATTATCGAATTATTTTATTTCTAGGCAGGTTGGAAGGAATTATTTTTATTTTTTATTTTTTGAAACTGAAACCTGGAAACCCACATATTCAATCCCAGTTTGCCTCAAAGTCTGACGATCTACGGGGAAATTAATTAACAAAATATCTTTACAAAGTGTGTCAGCAACAGGAGGAGGTTTTTCTTCCATCCATAGCTTTCTAGTCCAGTGCATTTGTTTTGCAAAAGATGCCAAACAATGGGCAGCTAAATTACATGATCTATATACATGTGTAAACTTACAAAAAGTAAATTCTTGGGCTATTCTTCGGATATCCTTGATCACAACAACACCCACCTGAGAATTGATTCTCTTCCCACTATTTAAGAAATTTACTAATATCAGTGAATCACTTTCACATATAATTCGATGGTACCTCTGTTCTCTTGCCCAACACATATTTCTTTTCAAAGCAAGTCCATTAGCAAAACTGAACTGGTAAAAGAACTGAGCTGGCTAAGCGAACAGGTAACATCAGCATTACATATTTATAATTTCATAAATATTTAATTATTTTTAATAATTATATACTCATAATTTGTATATTCATAACTCTTAAGTTTATAGGTTATAATAATCATCACAATAAAACGTAAAGGAAAAAATTAATAAAAATTTCAAAAATTCATTACATAAGCATAGATATTAATATATTAAATTAGAAAAAATTAAATTCATATCGATTGACTTTAAATGTGTAATAAGCTTTTGACCCTTGAGTCTTCAAATCTACCTATTTATATTAGTGAATTTATAATTTGCACTTTTCCATATATAGAAACCTATCCTATGTAGACGGAGTCCGCAATAAAATGTATCCTATACATATTAAAATGTAATGAAATTTTATACAATGATTTATTCATATAAAAATCATATTTTAGATGTCTTAAATGTTGAAAATATTACTTTAAACTTGATATTTATATTAAATTATTTTATAATGTTCATTTTGTACCATTTTAAGATGGAATGCATAGAGATGTTGAATTTGGGTGAAAATTGGTATGTTAATAAAGTGAATAATTATAAATACAACGGGTGGAGTAGATTTCTCATTCTTGATCAAACGAGCCCCACAGTGCACGGACTGCACTGTAATTGCACTTGATTATCTTCTATATATATATATATATATAAGGGCTGTTCCAGCGCAGCATCACTGCACCGGAACAGCGGTGCAGTGGGCCCAAAATGAGCCCCACATGATCATGAAATCATGATCTACTCTACCCATTGTATTTAGAATAATGTATTCTATTACCATACCAATTTTCATCCCAATCAGATACTTTAAAGTTATTATTTACATCAAACTATTTTATTACGTTGGATTTGTACCATTTTCAGATGGGGCCCATATACATATCTGATTGGGATGAAAATTGGTGTGGTAATAGAATACATTATTCTAAATACAATAGGTGGAGTAGATCATGATTTTATAATCATGTGGGGCTCATTTGAGGCCCACTGCACCGCTGTTCCGGTGCAGCATGTCTAACACAATAAAGACTAAAGTAAATTAATTACGGTCGAATAATTAGATAAATATTTTTATTTCATTTTATTTTTAAGGCAAAATTTTATTGTATTATTTATTAGAGTATTCTAATAATTTGAATATATACTATTTATTTTTTACCCATCGATATACGTGATGTTATTAAATAAAGATTTCAATAGCCACATAATACAATTCGTGGATAAAATTCATGGTACATCTTCCTTCCAAGTGATTATTTTTCCATCAAAAACTTTCTTGTTTCTCAAGTGTCATGCTTTCCCGTAGGTACATATGAAATAAATAAGAGGATAACGACTGAAGGCGTTGGTTCAGTGCACTCGGGTGTACTTTATTTATTTTTTAAATTTTTTTGAAATTTTTTTACACAATTGTTAATCTAATTATATTTAACGTATGTATAAATTTTTATCATTTTTTGAGATTTTTAAATATTTTATTGAATTTTTTAAAATCAGAAAAATGCCACTAATTTTAAAAAATCCGAAAAAAATATCTAAAAATCTTCGAAAATAGTAAAAATTTATACACATATTAAATATAATTAAATTAACATTTTCAAAAAAAAATTAAAAAAATGGGTGAAGTACACTCGGCTGCACTGAGGCTCTGCATTGAACCAGCGCCCGACTTCTCCTGTTTCCAAGACACTGAAAGATTTCCCCAATCTTACTAGCACCTGCATTCAGAATAATTTTTACTAACTTTTCATCCAACGTCGGTCTGGTAGCAGGACATCTCCAAAATAATGTCCACGGTCCTCAATTTCTCTTCCGCATAATTGACATAAGGGATCACTCGACATGCCCCTTCGAGCCAGCTTGTCCTCGTTGGCAGTGCTTCCAGGAGAACCCTCCATCCAAAGAATGCAATTTTTTTGGGAATCTTCAGTTTCCAGAGAGTACTAAGAGTTGCCAGATCTCTTCTTCAGATAGTTCTCTTGCTCCATCTCCCTAAAAGTGCTCATAGCAAGTCTTTAGGCAGATTCGACTTTGAATTCTCCATCTTTCTCCGACGCCCAATATCAGCAATCCTCCATCTCCCCTTCAGGAATAGGAACATTCTTCATAATTTTCCAACCTTCTTCCCCCACAGCGCGCATCACAGTCATTTCATTCCATGTTCCGTTCTGCCAGTTTACAAACTCCCATATCTTTGTATTGTCATGAATTTCTATTGGCAAAGGTCCAGCTTTCCTGAGTTCAGATGAGGCCCAATTGTCATAATCGAAACATAGTTTTGGCCATTAACTAATCTCCATCTGCATCCCATTTTCAGTAGCTTTGAAGCTTTCGTTAGGCATTTCCAAGTTAGTGACTCATTTCTTTTTTACCACACTCCCAGATTTCAGAATTAGGAAAGAGTGTTCTAGTTAACCATTAACCTCCATACCTATTTCGCCAGCATGACAAGATTAAACATTTCCAAATTTCTGAATCCCCATCCTCCCCGATCAATTGGATTGCACAATTTCCTCTAAAAGATCCAAGTAGTTTTTCTTTTCCCACCAGTTTCTCCCCACCAAAACCGACTCATCAGAGATTCAATATCCTTCGACAGTTTCTTAGGTAACATAAACAGACTCATATGTGGTTATAGCTTAGACGACAGCCTTTAGGAGCACATCTTTTCCACTCCACCACAGGAGTTTGCCCTTCCGACTCTGAGTTTTTCTCCATACTCTCTCTTTAATGTATCTAAAAATTTCAATTCTGCTTCTTTCCACCCAGGCTGGAAGACCCAAGTAGCTATCCACATTCCCATGTCTGATACCCAATATTTCTTTCAGATGATCCTTGGTATCCTGGTCAATGTTATTACTGAAAATCACACCTGTTTTGCTAATATTCTCTTTCTGTCTCGATCCACCTTCATAACTGTTAATTAGCTCCTTCAATCTGTTCACCTCTTCCCTGCTGACCTGTATGAAAAGTCTTACGTTATCAGCAAAGAACAAATGGGTTAGCGTAGGGCCCATCTTACACAAATTAACTCCATTCAGGATCCTCGCGCCTTCAGCACATATCAAGAATAAAGGGAAATAGGGTCCCCTTGCCGGATTCTCTTACTGGCCTTGAAAGATACAGTCTTTACCCCATTAACATTTATTCTGTATGTTGCAGTTGATATACAGCTATATATCCATCCAATTCATTTTTCACTAAATTTCATTTTCCTCATTACCTGGCATAAGTATTCCCAATCCACCCTATCATATGCTTTTGTCATATCTAGATTTACCGCCATTTCCCCTCTTTCCTGCTTCCCTTTTCTCCTGATCACATGAATGGCTTCATAGGCCTAGAAAATATTATCCGTAATTAACCGACCTGGCACAAATGCACTCTGATTTTCTGATATCAACCTATTTAGACACATCTTCAGTCTATTCGCCAATACCTTTGTCAATATCTTATATATCACATTGCATAGGCTGATTGGCCTAAAGTCCTCCAATATGTTTGCTCCCATTTTCTTAGGGAGCAGAACAATAACAGTTTGATTAATTTCTGCCATCATATTGTTCTGCATCTGTATAGATTCTGGCTCCATAAAATTCCTACAGGCCTTCTATATTTCTTCTCCAACTACATACCAATTTTGCTGATAAAAGCCCACAGACATTCCATTCGGCTCGGTGCTTTGGTAAGGATCCATACTTTTAATAGCCTACACTACCACCTCCATTTGTAGGGGTGCTGTTAATAGCCTGTTTTCCTCCTCCATGACCTGTTGCCTGATAAAATTCACCACTTGTTGAGGCTGAACATTCTTTTCCATAGAAAAAAGTCTTCTAAAATAGTTTAGAGCCAAACCCTCCAGGTGGTTCTGCTCACTGATTATGTTCCCCTGATCATCTTCCAACATTGAGATCTGGTTTCTTCTTTTCCTTTCATATGCAAACCTGTGAAAGAACCTAGTATTTTGGTTCCCATAAGTTAGCCAAATTAACCTTCGCCTGCTGCTTCCAATATATCTTTATTTCCTCCAACAATTGGTTAAGCTTTGCCTCCACTTCTCCAATTCGATCATCCCTGGCGTCCAATGGAACCCCATCCTTCAATTGCTTTAGCCTTTCTTGTTGGTCTTTTATTCTCCCTTCTATGCTGCCTTTCTTCTCTTTCTGCCATTCTTTGAGTTTTGTACCACATTCCTTCAACTTCCTGTTGATTCTTCCAAAAGTGATCCATTCTTCCCCGCTGCTATCCTTCCAGCTATTGGCAATCATCCTTCTAGCCTCTTCATGCCATCGGAAACAATCTTAACCAGTCAGTCATTACAAGTGCCCTGTCTAATCTTGCCTCTACTCCATCCTATCCCCTTATGTTGTTATGCCAAGGGATAACCAATAAAGCCCAGGTCAGTGAGACTGCAATCATTCATCATTTCTCTAAACGCCACCATTCTGCATTCTGATCTTCTGACTTTACTCAAATACTCCCTATCCGATACAACTTCATTAAAATCTCCTATAATGAGCTATGGTAAATTACATAGTCTTCAATCTCCTCAGCAAGTCCCACGTTTCTTTTCTTCTTCCCGCTTCAGGTGCCCCATATACTCCGGCCATTCTCCATCCTCCTAGTTTGGCCCTTTTTGACTACATCAATGTAGTGTTGGGAGAACGATTCCACTCTTATATCAGCCTCATTGTTCCATATAACAGCCAATCCACCCCTTATTTCTTCACAATCCGCAGCCAAACAACATTCCATCCCTATTCTCCTTCTAATACTCTCCATTTCTTTTTGTTTTTTCTTGGTCTCTATTAGGAAAATTATTTTGGGATCTCTCTTGATGATTTCAAGGAGGAATGACTTTCAGTTGCATGGATTTGACATGCTTTTTATGGTTACCTTCTCTTTTTTCTTTTCCATTATATATATTGTCATTTATTACTCAATTTGTTAATAGACTTCACTCAACATCAGCCGTATATTCCTGAGTGCTGCTATCATCATTCCATTCCATCCGAATTTGTGCAAACACTTCAGATCAGACTCGGACCATGTTTATGCAAGTTTGTGGTACAGACACGTTAATGCCACATTCACTGAAGAGAATGTGTTTTTCCTGTCTAGACCTTAAATTAGGAGTAAAAGAGAATCTTAAAAATTGGAACGCATTGATGTTAGAAATTCAATTGAATTGGGAACCTCTAGAAAACATTGATTGGTTGATTTGGATAAGAAAGATCACATCTGGCCAAGCATACAGAGCCAGCTCTCTTGAAAGGAAAAGAAGTTACTGGTGTTCTAGGGTCTTTTCCGTTGGCTCTTTCTTGTAATGCTTTTTCAATGATCTTTACCATCTTTAGAGTTTACAGGGCTATTTGTCAAACGCTTCCAACCTCGTATGCACAAATTAATTGTAGCAGGCATAGAACATGATGCAAGCAATCCCCAAATTGTAGACTAATTCTCAGGTAATTTTTGGCACAAATGAAACTATTTATAGATTCCACAGGTGGGTGTAGTGCTACAAGGAATCCTTTATTCCAAATTTGGAAATTCACTTTGGAAATTATTAATGAAATTAATTTGTTTAGATGTTTCATGGTTTTGGACCCAGGTAATGTAAGTAATTACAATCAATGCATGTCCTCTAAAAAGTTTGTTTTATGGTAATCTCCTCTAATTTTTTAATTACTTTTTGATAGCGTCCTCTAGGAGCACATAATATATGGACCGAATCTACCTATTTTTATTACATCGTCATCATCATAAGCTGTTCCCACCTATGTGGGGTCAGCACTTATGCTATTGCATGATTATAAAAATTATCTTATGATGCAATTAGGGAGTATTTGTTCATGGTTGTGCCTGGTACCCAGAAGGATTCTTGGTAGCCCAATTCCATTGGTCTCTGCACATATCTTCGATGCTGTACTTCGCTCTGCAAATCAATATCTAGGATCCATTAGTAATATAACAGATCAAACAAGCCTATAAAATGAAACAAGATAATTCTATGACATGAAGCTGATAACCCCTAGTCTTAAAATCAAAAAAGCATAAATACATAATTTCTCTTCCAATGCACAAATTAGTGTTTAAAGTGTCTTGCATTCTATTCTACAGGACCCTATCACCGTGCAAGGTTTTTTCTTTTTCTTCCTTCTAGAAAGTGCTTTCTAGGTTCTGTGCTAGAGAGTGAACACAGCTACTATAACAAGGGGAACTTTTGAGTGAGAGAGAAGCTGAAAAAGATTTCTGAATTTATTAATGAAAATCTGATTTATTGTACCAGGTCGAACTTTATAACAGTACTATGTGATATGCGATTGTGCTTGCCATCTTAACCTCAATGCATATTAGGCAGGAAAAACATGTTATTTGAGCAAGCATGTGGCTGGGTAATGAACAAGTAGAAGAACCTTCATGTAAATAGGGCACATGTTGCATCAGCAACTGCACAGAGTCGGAGGTGATACTTGTGTGCCTACTATTATTTTACAGCTTAAATGGTAATAACATAGAAAATGTACTGGTGGATTATCATTTCTACTCTCAATCAGCTCATGACTTACTTCCAACCAAGTTCTTTCTCTGCCTTGTTAGTACTGGCATAGACAGCAGCAGCATCTCCTGGCCTTCTTGGACATAACTTGATGGGAATTTTCTGAGATTAAACCCAAAAATTTATAGTGAAAAGTACATCCACCTAGAAATGAGAATTGTAAGCTGGAAAATATATTACACCTCTCGCATTGTAAATCAGGCATACCATGTATCCTATATTCCTAATTGAGATGGTCCAACACAGAGATATAAGGTACAAGCTATAGAGACTGTAACAAATTTGAAACTCCATTGAAGAAGGTAACTACATCTTGAGTCCATGTAAATCATGGAATCATATGTTGTCTATAAGAAATATATCCAACTCCTGTCTATAAAGTATCAGCCCATGATACGTCATTAGAAACAAGCAGCAAAAATAGCTAAAGCAATAATAAAAATTAATGTGTTATTATGCAATCAACAAGGAGTGCTCACTTTGCCTGATGCCTTCTCAAAAGCTGCCACCATATCAAGCACAGAAGTGCCACATCCAGTTCCCAAATTGTAGGCAGTGCAACCTGACACCCACATAAACTTATTGCTCAGAAAACATAGTTTGCCTTGACTGAATCTAGAATTAAAACCAAACATTTCATATGGGTTCTTTTCTACCCCTAGTGGGATGTACCTATATCGTCTGTTGAGAAGATCTTCCCAAGAGCAGCTATATGGCCATCAGCTAGGTCCATAACATGGATATAGTCTCGAATCTGCTTGTTAAAATTTCAATTAGCATCAAAAGATGTCAATTACATACTTATCTTTACTTTAAATACAATAATGCAAACAGTACAACCAAAAGAATGAACAATCCAAATCCTTACGTTCTCAAACCTAAAAGTATTTACTCTAGCTAGACTAAAGCTCTATTTGGCCGAGTGTTTGAGGACTCTCATTATGCTTTTTTACTTTTACCCAATCGTGGATTTGGTGATTTCCAAGGGTGTTTGGCCTAGCATTAAATTAGCAATAGAGAATTGTGATTGCAAAAAAATCGCGATTACATAAGCACTCATTTGAAGCTTCTTTGCTCATAAAAGCCTATTGCAATTAACATAAATCAAAAGACCAAAATACCCTTAAGAAAATTATTGAAGTTCTGAAATCCTATTACGTCTTATCCCTTGCACCATTTCTACATAGATTAGAAGAATCCACCTGTTATACATATTTGTAACCCCCATCGTTTTATCACATCTCATATACATATAATTAGATTGCGACAATACAAAGGTCATTCATGTCAGTACATATACTTATTATTATTATTATTTTATTAAAACAATATATTTTAATTGAAAGAATTTGTGCATAGTCATTGTAAAAAGGTTATAATCATAGAAAAATCATAAACTTATTTTATAAGTTTTTTAAATTAGTTAGGATTTAAATTATTATTTTCTCTTTTTTAAAACTTAAAATTATTTAAAAAATCTCTTCATGATTTCAATAACAATTTATTTACTTTAATGATATATAAAAAATCTTTATCAGTAAAATAATTCAAATTTAAAATTACTTAGTGCCCTTTTTGGCCATTTTACATGTCTAAAATATTTTTATCTTTTATTGATATTTCTGAGGCTCTGTTTGGCCAAGCTTTTAAAATTCAGCTCTTTTAAAAAGTCCAATTAGAAATTGAACTTTTAAAAAAGTGTGATGGTAAAAAGTTATGAAGTGTTTGTTTTTATACTTTAAAAAGCATTTGCTGATAATATTTTAATATTCTGCCTAATAGAAAAAAAGTGCTTGTAGAGATGTAAAATGACCAACAAGGACAAAAGAAGTATTTCAAAATTTAAATTATTTTACTAATAAAAGATGTTTCTTACACATCATTGAAGTAAATAAATTGTTGTTAAAACTATTTCTTTTACATAGATAAAATAATATCTAAATCCCAAATTTAAAAAATTAATAAAATAAGTTTGTGATTTTTATGAAATATAATCTTTTTACAATAACTATGCTCACATTATTTCAATTAAAACAATTCTTTAACAAAATAAATAATAATAAGTATATCTAATAACATGAATAACCTTCTTTGTAGTATTATAATTTTATGTATAAAGCACGTAATGAAAAGGATGTGGTTACATGGAAAAATCTTCGGGCACCATATATTGAGACCTGATCTTCTACGACCGGTCGGAAATCCGGTGATTTCCGACCGGTCAAAAAATATATTTTTTTTTATTTTTTTTGAAAAATAATTTTATAAACATGTTAATCTAGTTATATTTAATCTATAAACCAAATTTTACCATTTTTGGATATGTATATATATTTATTTTGAATTTTTAAATACAGGGGTATTTAAGTCATGACTTAAATACCCCTGTATTTAAAAATTCAAAATAAATATATATACATATCCAAAAATGGTAAAATTTGGTTTATAGATTAAATATAACTAGATTAACATGTTTATAAAATTATTTTTCAAAAAAAATAAAAAATAAAAATATTTTTTGACCGGTCGGAAATCACCGGATTTCCGACCGGTCGTAAATGATCAGTCGGCCCATATATTACTTTTAATTTAAGGATTGCTAAACATTGAAAGAAATAGAAAATTTTATATCATCTATTTTCTATCTTTTTAGTGTATTTTTAATAAAGATAATGTTTATCTTACCTTTTCTGAAGAACAAAGATTGTGAATTCATTGAAGGACACAAGAAAAAAAAGAGAGAAATGACATAGGAGATAAGATGTGATAGGGTTTTAGAATTTCAATTGTACACTTAAGCGTATTTTTGTCTTTTGGTTTACGTTAATTACAATGAACTTTTACAATGCAGAGAAGCTTGAGATGGATACTTATCAGGACAGCAATTTTTTTCCTATTGCAATTCTCTATCGCAATTTTAATACTCGGTCAAACACCCTTAGGAATCACTAAAACCATGATTTAATAAAAATAACCATGACTTAAACGCTCAGCCGAGAGAAGCTTAAGGCCTCTTTTTGTCATGCGTTTTCGGAGTGCTTCTCTGTTTTTTTCTCTAGCCACTGCGATAAATTCAAATCCCTATGCGGGTATGCTACCACTTTTTATTCTCTTTTTACAATAAATTAAGTGGTTAGAGGAGGTTAGAAGTGAGTATTAGATAGGCACCAAAATATCATTTTTGATAGAAGCGCGTATCAAATTTTTTGGAAACAAAGCAACCTCTGCATGGTAAGCACCAAATGAGGCTAAAACCTGTGTTTGGGGTTGCATATGCAGAGCAACTTATGTAAAAAAAGGGTATTTGGGAAAGTGTTTTTTGCTAAAGCGAGATTTTGATGCTACCAGTGCACATGCTTTTGAGCACTGATTTTGCCCCAAAAATAAAGGAAAACGTGTATTGACAAGCATTGCCCATCCAAACACCTTTTTAAAATATCGTGGTGCGTATAGTGGAAAGCCATAAGTTTCCCATGTAAGTGTAGCCAAACAAACCCTACAGCTCCATTTGGCCCCGGATTGCAAGGAAAGATAAGTCCTTTTATGAATTTTGTGAAATGTTTGAGGATTCCTGGATTCTGTGTTGGTGGCTAAATTCTAATAAAGAAAAAGTGAAAATTCTAATTTTGCAGAAAGCAAAATAAATCTACTTCCCGCATACAGCTAATACGTTCGTGAGGTTCTATTGAAATTAAGCACACCCAAATGAACAAGGGTTCATTTGCCTGTGCATCAAATGGGCAAAAAGTCAACTTCAAAATTTTTTAATTTGTTTGGGTAGCCTAGGTATCCACATTAGCAACTACAAAATAAGAAGGATAAACAAAATCTTCACATTTGCAAAAAACTAAATTCATTAGCTTCCCACAAACGAACTTTACATTCAGCACATTCAATGGAAACAATGCTCATCCAAACGAAGCCTAACTGCGTATTCTTCCCACCGAACATGTCAAACATACAGCTTATTAGTAGAAAACTAATTAATTTTGTTTCTTGCAAACATAAAATTTTCACTCATTTCTTCTAAGTTTTAGCCGCCATCATGAAGTTATGAATCACCCAAACACCTCATGAAATTCATAAATAGGCTTGTCATCCTCTTAATGTGCAGCCAAACAAAGCCTAAGCCGCATGACCTATTACAAGCACTTTTTCACCGTTGTTTTTAAAATTTATTTTGGATGCAGTATTATGCACAAAATCTAAAGCAAAAAATAATCATAACCATAAGTATTCAAGGAAACAGGAAGATGCTACTGCATATAGCGAAGAAGGGAGCAGGAAACATTAACATACCGCAGTGCCATCCTTTGTTGGATAATCATAACCATAAACATTCAATTCTGACAATCTGCCAACAGCTACTTGTTGTATGTAAGGCATCAGATTATTTGGAATGCCCTTTGAGTCTTCACCAATTTGAGCACTCATGTGGGCTCCAACAGGGTTGAAATATCGTAGCAAAACAATTCTCCATTCTGGATCTGCCTTCTGAACATCATGAGCAATGTCTTCAAGGAAAAGCTGTCAATTAAGCAGAAACAAAAACATATAATCAACAGATGTCATCTAGTATTCTAAAAGCCAAATAAAGAATAATTAAGTAAATCAAACAATGCGAAAGGAAAAAAACAGCTAGTAATACAAAAACGACTAGAAAATAACAGCTGCTTACAGACCTTTGTTCGACCATATGGGTTCATTGCCTTCAATTCGAGGTCCTCAACACATGGAACTTTTTTGGGTTCCCCATAAACAGTCGCTGATGAAGAGAAGACCATCTGAAATGCCAAAAGTACTGTAATACGACAAAGCAAATAGGAAACTTATAAACAGAAACTGAAAACTAACAAACAACCTTTTTACAGCCATATTTCACCATGAACTCAAACAGATTCATGGTGCCAATCAAATTGTTGTCGAAGTAGACGAGAGGCTTTAAAACACTCTCCCCAACAGCTTTCAGCCCAGCAAAATGGATAACAGCATCAAATCTGTTGCATTATTGAGAAAATTACCCGTGCGTGTCAAATATTTGAAATGAAATTTTCATAGGGGGATTACAGGGTAAACTAACCACTTAACATGCAAGAAACAGATAAATAGGGAAAAAAACAAATTTGTAGAAGACTTAGGTTCCATTTGAATCTGCTTATTTAGGAAGCTTCAGTAAAAATAACTACGATAAATTCATATATCTGGCTAGGCAATAGGTTTCCACATTTTTTACAGCCAATTTAGTCGCAAAATGTGCTGATTCAGTTAACTTAAAAACATCACTTCTGAAGTTCAAAATGTATGTATATATGAGATATGATCCTATACATTTACATGTACCGATAGTACCATAGGTTATGGTACATTTAGCTCAAAATGAGCCCTACATTCACTTAAATGTATTAATATTTTACACAATTATTTATCCAAGTATAAATTATGTCTTAGATGGTTTATACGTTGAAAAAATAATTTTAAATTTGTTATTTACATCAAACTATTTTATTATATTTATTTTCCATAATTTTTACATTAGGCCCATACACAAATCCAATTTGGACAAAAATTAGTATACTAATAAAATAAACAATGCTAAATACAATTGGTGAAGTATATTATAATTTTATGATCATGTGGGGCTCATTTTAAGCCAAATATACCATAATTTACGGTACATGTAAATGTACATGATCAAAACTATATATATCACTTCCAATAAATACGGTAGCCACCGTTCCTGGAAGCATAAGTCATGTACATTAAGCATGACTAAAAAAGCTTTATTAGTCTTAAACCCATTAAATCCACCTAAGGAGTTCAGAATGCATAAAATTATTTTATGAAATAATAAATTGAAACTAACTAGCAATCCATCTAGCTTGGGTGGTTAGAAGTTTTGGTTTATAAAGTCCAAGTCTCGAGTGTGGTTTCTAGTGAAGTGAAAGAAGAATATTTTACCTTTTTCACTAATCCTGCATGACTACAAAAGGATAAGGATAAGCATTAACATAAATATTTCGGGTAGTTATTACAATTTCCTTCTAGGAAGTTATAGGAGAAATTTCTCCCATGAGGCTAAGATTTTTCTTTTAGGACATTTGGTAGCAGGTAATCTGTGGGAGGGGAAAAATGCTGGGATTTTTCTGTTTTTTCCCACACACACCTATCACCTTGTTTGGCATGGAGTAAAAAAATCCAACCCCCTAGATAGCAGACGAGACAGCAGTACAGCAAGTGCATAGCCTGGCTAGAATAATGTGCTCTGGAAGGGTTATTATTGGGGTATTGGTTTGTTCACTCTGGTGTGTAGCCCACGTTCAATGGGAAGGCAGGATACCATGGCTGGAACTACCTCTAAAGGCATTGCACATTGACTGCGGTGTAAATGAACTCAAGTCACTTCCCAACCATTAATGGATGCTTTGGTATAAAAAAACAGAAAAAGAAAATTTTCACACTAACATTATTGGGTTTTTGTCTTGTTATTTTTTCCCATTTCTTTTACCATCCCATCTTTGTACCACATACCAAGCAGTCCCTTAATATCAAATTTCCGGAGGGTATCTCCTTATAAAGAAGGAGAGAATTAGAAGAAAAGGCAATATCAGAGATCAAAGGATCCACATGACATTTTGGTAAAGCTTGCTAACCTTCAATGGGTTTCCCTAGACAAGTAGAATTATTTTAGGAAGATTTATTTTTTCCCTTATTAAGTATTAAAAGAGAATACGGTTTCATGCTTTTACTTTAGATTGAGAAATGTTTAGCAAGTCCCCACAACCAATTTCCTGGGTAAAATTTTTTTTGAGGTGTCCCCTTTGGCATGCAAGATTTCACAAAATGCAAGGAAGATGACATTATTATGATTTTCTCTTTCATTCTTAAGTTTGAGAATAGATTTGTTTCTTATTTAAATTTCCCAAATTTTTTTTGCATCTGTAAGATATTTATATGATGTAACATGCAAGGAATTAGAAATTTTAGGAGATATATTTTAATTTGTGGAAAAGGTTATATATGCATAGCAGATTATATAGTGATTTATAGAAGTAATTGCTTTTTGCGAAATAGTCGTTCCCTTCAGATTTGCATGGGTCAGCTACAGAAATCGCAATCCTAAGTCTCTCTATCGATCTTCTCACATGTTGCCCCAAGCTAGAAGCAAGTTTTAAATTTTGACAAGTCTAGAGGAATGCCAAACACAACCCCAATTGCTACCCCATTATATTGGATGATTTTCTTCTTTTTCTCCGTATTTCTTTTATTCCATTTCTTTCTCCCATTTGGCCATTTCCAAATGGACGCTGAAAGAATTTGCATAAGTCATATCCACCGTAACCATAAACTTTTAAAGTCATAAAAGCAAATTCCCGAAAATGCCAAAATGAAACCTGTTTCGCGAGAAAACCTTCTCCAAGTCTTCCTTATTCCGAAGATCTCCCTAAATCCACCCAACACCCCAGAAAAACCACAAAAGATCAGTATCGACCACCAATCCACAGACCCAGAAAAGATGCAATAAATTTCAATCCATCAAGACAGAGAAAAGACGGACAGACCCACCACGTAGAATTGCAAGTTGCGCGATCCATCGGAGCCGGCTAAATCCCTGACGCGTTCGACGGCCCTCTCGACCGAATCGATGATGGTGACCTTGAAACCCTGGGTAAGGAGCTGCAGGACGGTGTGAGAGCCGATGAAACCGGCGCCGCCGGTGACAAGGATGGATTTCTTGTTCTCCGATTCCACTGACGCCGCCATGGCTGTTTTAGGAAGCCAAGAAAAAGGAAGACTAGTTTCATCTGGAAAACGAAGGGTTTTATAGCTTTTGAAATAAAGAAGGAAGGGCGAGATCAGAAAGAAGAGGAGAGAAAGTCAAGATAGATACGAATGTCTGTAGCAAAGGATAAGGATTGAAATTTCAGTATTTCTGCTTCTTCACTTGCTAGCGGGGGGAAAAGCCTGGCGGGGAGAACCAGAGGGAGGCTCGACAAGTGAAAACCAGGGCGAATTGGTGTGTTGAAGCGGGGAAAGTATTTGCCAGAAAAATTTTTGAAAGTGTTTTGAAGCAGGCGTGCAACCGCCAAACCCGATTTTGAACGGCACTGAAACTTGATTTTTCATGGCTCGAGCTAAAAAAATTCAAACCCAATTTATAAATATTACAAGGTGAGGGTCAAGTGAACCCGAACTCAAAAAACTTAGCTCAATTTAACATTTTATATTTATTATAAATATATTATATGCATATTATTCAAACAATATTTCTTTATATTCTTCATATTTTATGTTATTATATCTATATTTGAATACATATTTAACATATTGTAATTTTATTGTAAATAAAGTATATTATTTCATTTATATTTATCTTTTATTTCTATCATTCACTTTTACACTTATTAATTTTTTTCTTTATCTTAGTTTTGATATTAAATTTTTTCTAGAAATATTCTTTATATTACTATTTTTTAAAAAATATATAGTTTGATTATATATTATTATGTTTACCTACATGATTTGTTATTATTATTTATTCATATGAAATTCTAAACTTATCACTTTTAAATAAAATGTAAATTCATCAATATAAATTTTAACCTAAAACTCAACTTAAACCCAATTTTCAAAAATAGGGTTAAGGTTAAGGTTAGGATTAGAGTTGATATTTTATAAATAAAATTAAGTTAGGGTCAGAGTTAGGGTCGAGATGAACCCGAGTTTCATGAGTCTGAATTGTATCTCTATTTCAAAATGTATAGAATTGGATGAGATTGCAATGTGATACAGGAGAAATTTACTTCATAAATTTGTTAACTTTGCGAATTAATATTTTTAACTCTAAAGTTTGTGTATTAGTATTTTAGACTTTGAAATTTATATATTAACATATTAGGGGTGTGTTTGGCAATGAATTAAAACTGGCATATTAAAATTTTTCAATTTAAAACTTTTCACTTATCATAATTACCATTTTTTTAATCATTTTTCACATTTTTTTATACAACTACCATACTTTTCAATTATTTTTACACAACTATCCATAAAACTAACCTATCTATTTTAATTTTATCCTCTTTATTTTTCATCATTACTCATATTATATCACATCCTTTAACAACTTCTACTCTTCGTAACTTTTTATCCAAAGTTTTATTATTCCCACGTACACCTTAGACCGCTAAGTTTCGGCTTTCGCATTTCAACGTCACCCCTTACCATAGTAAAAAAACGCTGTTAATTTATGTAAAATGTCAAAAATACTCATTAGTTCTTCTTCTCAAATGCATGTCTCCATGCCGCTGCCACCATTCATCACCTGCAACCCGCTACCACCACCAGCCTCACTTCCATATTCTTTGAATCTATGCTCTTCTAGCTTCATAGCCGGTGGAAACTTTCCTTCATTATAGCAGTGGTAACATAGGCTGAAACGAGACCTCATCTCTTTGAACCAAAAACCGATGATCGGATCCTATGGCCGTTTTCAAGCTTCACCAATGTCCATCATGTCACTAACCCCACGATAGGCGATATAACCAACTCTTAATAACTTGATGTATCTAAGAGCATTAGCTTTCCTAAATGGTGCCCTATCTTCATTCACCGGCCGCCACAGAAGCGAATCAAAGACGGTCGGTCCGTTTGTGCCTCTCAGGAAGGTCAGCGCGGATTGGAGTGAGGACGACAAAGAACATTTCTAAATCCACCCTGCTCGAGCCAGAAGCATCTAGGAGGGACAGAATCCGTTCGTTGATTGCTTTGACAACTCCTTGGAATGTCTCTGGCTTGAGGAAGCTGAGCAATCTTTTGAGGATCACCTCCAATGCAGTCTTCCTAATCGACTTCTCAGACGCCCCACTGCGGGAATATGAAATGGGGACATCAGTTTCATTCATTTCCTTCTTTAAAAGATCGACATCATATCTGCTCAGCCTGGTAATCCTCTGGAACACCCTGATTTCAAGACCAGTAAGGAGATCTTGCCTAATGGTGTTAATGATCGTCAATGTTAATGCCCATCAAGCCTTCTAAAACTGCAGCTGTTGGTGGTGATTTTCCTTTAAGCAGCAGCTGCATTAATAGACTGCTGCTTGTTCAAAATCCAACTCTTCCCAATTTCAGAGGCACAGCTGGCTTTAGCAGCAGCAATCCTCCAAATCACGTCTTCTCTCTCCCATCTAATAGCCTTCCTCTCCCTGCCATCAATCTTATTCTGCTAGCAGCAACCTCTCAAAAATATAGATGAAAAATCACAACTCTTCAGCTCCCAGCAGTAGTCCCGCCCTCCTCCAAACGCATCTTTCTTTCTTCCCTTGTTCTACTTCCACCAATATCAACAACAACAACAACAACAAAATGTTCTTCCTTTGCAATCTAAACACCACCACCCCCTCGATCCTAGCATTCCCAAGATGACATTTCCCGATTCAGGCCAGGAGCTCTTCCTTCGCCAACCATAGCAGTCGCTGCCAACGCGGCAGCTACAGTAGGGGTATTCTTATCATTAAACACGACTTAACAAAGCTTTTATGATGGCGTGAGGTGATAGGATTTGAAGTTTAATATGTCAATACGGAAACTTTAGGATTCAAAATGGTAATACACAAAGTTTGAGAATTTATGCCACAAATTTTACTGTTATATCTTATATATTGAAAACAAAAATGTAAAAAGGTATCTTGAAAATTAAAAAAGATTTTATGAAAAAAGCTATCTTAAGAATGAGGATATGGATTAGAATCTTGTATTTTTTAGAACAAGTCCTAAGTAGCAAAACTTAAGAGTAAAAGGATTAAAGTTGAAATAAATAGGATAATTATACAAAAATATGTAAAATATAATTAGAATATATGATAATTGTAGGAAAATGTGGAGAAAATAGCGGAAAATTAATAAAAAATAAAATTCAAGTTTAGTAAAAGAAAAAAGTTGCCAAAATATGATATTCTTCCCTTATCATGACAAATTTTTCATTTTTTAATATAATTTTTATTTTTAATATTAATTTTCTCATTCTCAATATATATCATTATATTCTTTTCTTATTTCTCCATCCCATTCAAGTTATTGGACTACTTTATAATAGGTTATAACTTTCCTCGCACTTTTTGCACCCATTTTATATAATTAGGTTGATCCTCTGAGGCCTAAAAATATATTTTTAGGTATTTTTTCAGTTTTTTCTTTATAAATTTTTTAACTTGGTGTATTGAATCTATAAACTAAGTTTTACTTTTTTGAATATTTTAAAATATTTTTAAAAAAATTTTAAACATAGTGGAGTTATCGTAATTTTCTATCCTCTGAAAGTTATAACAATGTCACTTATTTCTTAAAAAAATACTTTAAATTATCCAAAAACGATAAAACTTGGTTTATAAATTTAACACGCGTAGCTTAACATGTTTGTAAAAAAAAATGAAACAATACCGAAAAATATGTTTTTTAAGCTGGCATAAGATGATTGTTTTCTTTTATATAAATATTATATTTTTAATCAAATTTATAATTTTTACAGTAGTCTAATTTATTTTAACCTTTTTTCTTTGCTTCTAATCATATAAATTATACATATATATGCTCCAAAAAAGGGGAAAAGTAAAAAAAAAAAAGGCTCAAAACAGGTATATCCATAATTTAGAAGCAAACATGTTTGAAAACATGTTGAATTAATACTTGTTGCATTGAATACAATACACTAAATAACATATGAAATCAAAATTATCTTTGAATAAAACAATGTAAAAAACTATTTTTCTATTGCTACTCTCCTCAACCTTTTTTTATTTTATTATCATATATCGTAAATCCTTCCCAATATATATAGTTTCAATTATTGCTAAAGAATTCTAGCAAAAAAATTTATTGCTAAAGAAGTGAAAATCTAACATCGAATAATATTCTACTAAAATAGAAGAACATAGCTCCCAAACCTAGACAGCCGTAGAAGTTTTACCAGACAAACCACACTAGCACAACTTTCCTCGACTAGTTGGACGCTAAGCATATTTGACCCCAAACCACAAACCAAATTGGATTTGCATTATGTTGCCTCAACAATACTGTTTTTAGAATTTCAATCTAACCTCAACATAACTTAAATAAAATTTGAGTGAGTTCATAATCAATTAAATAGGTTACCGATCTAGACATAATTTGATGGTAAAATGGCTACTCAACCAACTTTACTCATTAGATACATCTCACTTGAGTAGGCCAAGCATTATGCAAAAATAAAAGAAAATATATATTAATTATCTTTTTATTGATATATGTATATACATCTCAATATTTCTTACAATGAAGCTGTGAAACATTCTTATAAATTGAAGGAAACGATTTGATCCATTTTTAAGAAATCTCAAGACACAACTTCCCTTAAAAATTTTGAAGACAACTCCACCAAAAGAATCTAGAGACACGCACCTCTACTTAAAAATTTAGTGAGACAAAAGTTCTCAAAACTCCCATCGTACCCTCTAGGAGTTGAAATCACGACTATTGCAAACAACTTTTTTATTGGTGTTTATATAATGTGATAACTAGTAATAGATAAAGAACTTTCTTAATCCTCACAACATAGAAGAGATTTTGTAAACACCACCATCCCGAAGGGAAATCTATAAAACCCCTACAACAAGAAGAAAATGCAATTAACTTGCACTTAGCAGGACTAGAACCTGAGAGGTCAGATTGTGTGCCCTTGTCCAGTACAACCAAGGCACTACTTTAGTGGCAACTAGCAAATAACTTAATTTGAAAACAAATATAAATTAAATTACTTTCAACTACAAAAAATGTACCTCTTGAGGTCTAAGCTTACTAAACTTAGTAGGAAATAACATAGATATTGGTTTAAGTGTTCAATAGCTTAATGTAATGGACAACAATGGTAAGTGATTTCACAACTTCTCCATAAATTATTTATAATGGACAATAGGTTGTTGTAATGGATAGAAACAGGCAACATCAAAGAACGACAAAATAGATGGACAACATTAAACAACAACATACAATTGATGGACAACAAGGTATTAATAAAAATTGAAGAAAAAAATTGATGTAGACAACGTTAAACAATAATATCAGGTTTGACTTTCACACTAATTAAAGTATCGTAGGAAGAAGATAGAAGAAAGAGGAAGTAACCTCTAAAAAATGAGAAAAGAAAAAAAGATAGAAAGAATAAAGTAATAAAAAAAATAAGAATAAGAATAAGCAGTAGAGGAATAAAAAAAATACTTATACAAATCTCAAATAGATGTGATTTAGAGCTTACGAGGGTTGTACTCATAGGTGAATATATTACCTTATTTAATAACATTTATTAAAGAAGTAATTTTTTTTAAAAAAATTACATGTTGGAAGTAGATTTCTTGGAGAATGAAACTTAAAATAGATACAAGTTTATTTTAATAAAATTTAAAATACCTTTCTACTATTTATTAACAACTCAAAAAATAGAAGAAAAACATTGTAACAAAATTTTTTTAAAAAAAAAATCCTAAGATTATTATCTCTTCACAAAATTCTTACACCTAGAATAAATATGTTTGAAATTTTACTTTTGATTCTCATCACACACCCCCATTAAATTAGGAATTCTTATATGCATATATTTGCATTTTTGTAATGCATGAATCCACAACCATGACAGTTTCATGATAGTCTCTTGCATAGTAATGTCAAAAACATACACTGTGCATGTCTCTCAATTATAGATTTAACAAGTCATTAGTTTGACTAAAAATGCAGTTATACTTACATAGTTTCAAATTTTGCTTATAATCCTCATATAGTTTTATCCAAATTTCTTATGTACCTGCATTGACCGTGGACAGCAAATAGTTGTGTACGCGCACCATTAGACTAAAACATGCAATCCAAAATTACCCCTTGAATTGGGGCACGGTCGAGAGAGCCATTCTTCCCTTTAACATCATCGGCTCTCCTCTCTCATCCATAATAGAGGAGTTTTTCACCTTTGCCACCAATTTCTCATCGGCATGATAGCAACAACAATCAATCTCCCCGTCTTGCTAGTTTGAATCTTTGCCTTTTTTATTTCCACCTATTTTGCATTAGTCATCCTTTGCCTTGACTGTTTTGCATAGGTAGTGATCTTCTTCAATTTGTTTGTGCTTGTTATATTCTTATGATTAAATTAATGTGTTGCATGGTCAATTAAACATCTGTAACCAATTTTTTGATAGCTCCATGTCATTTATTTTGCCCAAATTGAAATAGATTGTGTCTGTTTTTTTTTGAAAGAAAGGGCAACTTGCTGTCTCTCATATGTTATCTGTTGTGGGCGACAAGATGGTCGGTTGAGGCGGTCCATTTGACGAAAATGAGACTTGTACTGGAAAAGACTTATTGTGTCCAATAGTGTGAGCTGCTTGGTGGGTGGTGAGTACCAACAGACATGGCTGAAAAAAGTAGTTGTAGTGGGTGGTGAGGACCTAATTTGGAAAAGACAGATTTTTTGAGTTGAATTAGAAAGCTAGATGCTAACCAATGTTGCAATTGACATGGGCTCATCTAGCATATTTGGTGCACAAGATTTCAGTAACAAAGAGATGAAATGGGTAAATTTTTCATAGATAATTGAAGACTAGTTTTGCTATGCTATATGATACAACAGAGTTTTTTTTTTTTTTTTTTATGTCTTGATGCAATAATTTTATGCCTGGCTTTGGCTCAAATAAGTAGAGTTATCATTAACTTCAATAAGCAACAAATTGTTTGGTTTAACTGTTATTTGTGGCTTTGAACTTGTATTCTGCACAATACAAATCATTTGAATAATTCAAGAATTATAAAAAGAGGCATGATGATAAATGATAAATCATTTCCGCTGGGTTGGTGCGATATGCGCATCCTTGAAATTCATATTTTTGAGCGCTTATTAGCCATTGGATGACACCTTGAGTTGCCTATAGCTTTGAGCACATGCATTTAATGTATGCCGTCCCTTTTCTCCTGCTGCATATCTTAGGGTATGTTTGGTTGGAGGTAAAACTTTTGGTGAAAAATTTTTAAAGTAGAAGTTGTCAAATCAATAAAAAATGATGTGATATAATAGGAGTAATGATAAGGAGTAAATAGAATAAAGTTAAAATAGATAGGTTAGTTGTATGGGTAGTTGTGTAGAAATGATTGAAAAGTAGGGTAGTTTGTATAGAAAAATATGAAAAATAATTAAAAAATAGAGTAGTTGGGGATATTGAAAAGTTTTAGTTGACACTTTTTTGCCCCAAACAAACACACCCTTAGTGTATTTAATGCAATTCGGCTATTGACCTAGTGAAGAGAGAAAACCATGGATGGAATGCATTCCAGCTAGCAGTGTAATGAGGAGAGAGAATCCATGAAGGGAATGCATTCCCGCTACCAGCTGCTTAGGTTTGAAAAAAATGAACGGAACCGCGTGGCATGAGAGATTAAGGTGAAGAAAAAAAATTCACGACTAAGAAAATTTATTTAATATTCCAACTGTTGGAAATATGTGGAAAACTAGCTCAATCTATGTTTTGATGATTAACAAATCAATTTGAGTATGTCTTGGCTACTAACAAGTTTGTGAAATATTTAAGGAATATACATTTGAAGAAAAATCAAGTATGGAAGGCCAAGTCGTTCCCCAAGTCGACTCCATGATCGACTTCAACAAACCAAAAAAACGTCCAGAGTTGAAAACGGCAGAAGGGAAGGTGAAGTCGCAGGCCAAGTCGACTCCACCTGCGACTTGGGTAGCCAAGTCGCAAATGAAGTCGACCTCACCATCGACTTCAGTCGAGCAAATCCTTCCAGAGTTGAATTTCGGAGCAGCAGAATATTGAAGTCGCAAGTGAAGTCGACTCCAGTTGCGACTTGGGTGAAGTCGCGAACGAAGTCGACCCCGAAGTGCGACTTGAGGTTTTGAAGATTCAAAGATACTGATTCAAGCTTCTTTAAAAGATCAAAGATGCAGTTTCAAGCTCCTTTCCAAGAACAACTTAAGATATCTCAAGTCTAAAATCAACATGAGTCTCTCAAGTCCAAGACAAGAACTTCAAGCATGTTCCAAGATGAAGAAATAAGCAAGTCATGAAGATCAATATGAATCAAATGCAAAGCAAGATGATGATACACTATGCAAGACTCAAGTTCTCCAAAGATTCAAGATTTAAGAGGAATCAAAGTCAAGCTTCTAAGGATTGCAAATCATGGAGCTAATGAAAGCAAGGCACAAGGATCCAGAAAGAAATACAAAAAGTGCAAGAGAACTAAAGGCATAGAGAAGACCAAGCAAAAGAAAACGATTTCCAAGTTCCAAGTTCGTGAAGCCATCTGACGAGGTGAAGTCGAAACCGAAGTCGACTCCACCTGCGACTTGGGTCAAGTCGAGAACCCAGGTCGACCCTGACAGGAACTTGAAGTTGCGACAGAGAGGCGAAGTCGCACCCGAAGTCACAGCCGAAGTCGACTCAGACATCGACTTCGCTCAGGCAGACGGAAAACTTCAAATGACAAGTTCTGGATTACTTGATTTCAAGCCAAACTAAATGAAGATGAAGATCAAGGCAACATAGATACTCAAGCTGAAACATTTGAAGACAAATCCAAGTACAAGCAAGAAGCATAAACTCAATCATTCAAATCAAGAAGATATCTAAGATTACATGAGTCAAATTCCAAGAAGAATCAAAGTCAAGTTCTTCAAGATTCACAAAGACTACAAGTAAGAGGAGTTATTCCAAAATGAAAATGATTGAAGAAAAACATTCTGCAAAGAATCAGAACTTGAAGTCGCGAGCAGAAGGTGAAGTCGCACCCCAAGTCGACTCCACTTGCGACTTGGGTGAAGTCGCAAAGCCAAGTCGACTTCATGATCGACTTCAAGTGGGCAAAACCTTCCAGCGTTGAAATTGAAGACAGAAGTTCGCGAAGTCGCACCCGAAGTCGACTCCATATGCGACTTAGGCGAAGTCGCATCTGAAGTCGACTCCACATGCGACTTGGGTCGCAACGGTCGGAATTTATTCGAACGTTGGCGCATTAAATGCGCGCCACCTACTCACTAACGTTCGGATTCCCTCCAAGATTATAAATAGAACTCATTGTGAACGAGGGAGAAAGAAGAGAATCATTAAGTGAGCATAACTCATATCCATAAGAGCTTCAAAGAGATCAAATCACTCAAGGAGGAAGAATTGTGCTTCAAGTTGCAAGAGCTACATTCAGAAACTTCAAAGCCATCATCTACAAGTTCTTCCCTACACTAAATCGTTTCTACACACCTGTAAAGTGTAGTTTACTTTTATTGTTTACTTGTTTGTGTTGAACTTGATTTAGCTTGCGTAGCTAAGATCAAGTGGTAGCAAAGTAGTGTGTGATTGGAGTGTGACTCATCACCTACTTGTGCTAAGCGTTTGATGCCCCCTAGAGCTAGAATCTAGAAGAGAGCAAAAGGCTCTAGTTGTTGATGCCCCCTAGAGCTGGAATCTAGAAGAGAGCAAGAGGCTCTAATTGTATTCGTGGAATGCAATAGTGGAACCCAAGTCACAAGGTGTGTGAGCTTGGAAGAGTGGAGTAGGGAGGTTGCCCGAACCACTATAAAAATCTGCGTCTATTTTATTTCTGCTTTCTATATTGCTTTGCTCTCCATTTTGTTTCTTCATTTAAGGGGATTGAACTCACAAGGGGATAAGTTACCGAAGAATTTTTTAAGAACCCAATTCACCCCTCCCCTCTTCGGTTTTGCCATCAATTCGGGACCCAACACCAACTACCCGTCTAAATCTCGCAGAAGAGAGATATCCACGTTATCAAAGAATCCTAATCGGTATTTGATTTTTTTTGTCCTTCGAATAGAACTATCCTATTTCAGCAAAACACTTCAGCTCATTGAGCCTGGAATATTGGAGGATAAGAACTCATGATTTCAATGTCTTGCATGTAAGACGATATTATTCTTATTTTTCATGCGATTCAATGCCGAGGTACGCTTAGCTTGAGATATCTGTGTTTTTGGTGACCCTTATCCAAATACGAATTCCATGTAGTTATTATTATGTAGGATCCATGTGTAATTAGCACATATCAAGATATGACTTGTTGGTAGTAATTCTAATTGGTGCATGATAGTGTGGCTTTTGAATTCAGAATGCTATATTTTTTTTATTTTTACCTCTGCAGTTTTGCAAGTTTCTAAGTGAATGATGTGATATTATTATGCTAATTTTTTACTATATTTTGATAGTTATAGATCACTTTTTCCTATTTATATTACGGATGATAACATGTAACAAGACAATGTGGTTTGTATCGATGATCAAAATGATGAGGGTTTAGAAGCCGAAGTTGAAGGAGGTTGTGACACCTGTGATGCGTGGGTTAGCGTGGGGACGTTTGTTCCAAATGTATCACCAGAAACGAAGTCAAGCATTGGTAAAAAAATTTCTACTATTGAGGATGCATATAATTTTTACAACACATATGCCTTTTACTCCAGATTCAATATCAGAAAAGATCAAAAAGTCAAGTCAAAGTTAGGTGAGGTTTCTTGGCATTTGTTCTTATGTTCAAGAGCTAGCATGCGGAAAGTATCAAAAGTAATGGAATTTGATAAAAAGAAGTCCCATGAACAAACTCGTTGCGGATATCTAGCAAAGACTGTTGTTCTACTTCGGAAGGAAAAAAGTAACTTTCAAGTCACTCATTTTGAAGAGTCTCATAATCATTCGCTTTTTACACCAACGAAGACTTATTATCTGCGTTCTCACAGAAATGAGACAGAAGATCATTTTAATATAATTACTGGTATGAGAGCTTCTGACATTCATATGTCAAGATCCATCCATTTTTTGTTATCTGTTTTAGGAGGATATTCTGAGCTCGGGTAAACAGAAAGAGATATTAGGAATGTATTACCAAAGAAGCAATGAGCTATGCATGGGACTAATGTTGATGCACTACTGAGTTTCTTCTGGTTGAAGAGCAAAGATGATGCAAACTTCACGTATGAGATACATGTGAATGAGAATATGTGGATGTTATCTTGCTTTTGGGTGGATGGGGAATCAAAGGTCGATTACATGGCATTCAAAGATATTATGTCTTTTGATACAACTTACAAGACGAATGAGTACAATATGTCTTTTGCACCCTTTGTAGGTGTCAACTACCATATGCAGACTATATTATTGGTGCAGGCTTGTTTTGTGGCGAAACTATTGATAACTTCAAGTTGTTATTCTCATCATGGCTAGATGTAATGGGTGGTATACATCCACGGGCAATTATAACTGACTAAGATGTAGCGATGAAAAATGCAATTGCTGAAATTTTTTCGAACACTAGCCACCTTCTATGTTTTTGGCATATTACCAAAAAAATTATGAAAAATTGTCCCACGTCTGTATCAAGCACCCATTGTTCAAGACAAAGTGAGATCAATGCCTATATCATTCACAGAATATTGCGGAGTTCGAATGTGCTTGGATGAAGATGATAGATGAGTTTGATGTGCATGGGAACTCATAGTTACACAATTTGTATAATATACGAGAGAAATGGGTTCTTGTATTTACAAGATCTATATTTCCAGCAGGTATGGGAACTACAAATCGAAGTGAAAGTGTTAATGATTATTTGATAATTTTGTGAGTCATAAATCTAGCTTACTAGATTTCGCAAATGGTTATGAAAAAGCTACTCAAAAGTGTCGTGAAGATGAGAATCATGCAGATTTTGATACATTACATGGGGCACTAGTATTGAATACGCAGTCGAGTATAGAAGCAAATATGGAAAAAGTGTATACCTTAAAAGCATTTTATAAGTTTTAAGATTAATTAGTGAATAATGCTTATTTTTGGGCAGAGAAGATCACGGAAGAGAATGCTTTAGAGTTGTGGCAAGGATACAAATTTGAAGCAAAGGATAAAAGTGAGCGGAAGACTATATCATGGTTTGTGGATGGGTTAAAAGCATCATGTTCTTGTGAGAAGTTTGCATTCATTGGGTTTTTATGTAAGCATATATTTACTATATTTCCCTTTAAGAAGATTACAAAAATGTTGATTGAATACATTCTTCCTCAATGGACATGGGATGCTAAAAGTCAATGCAAGCAGCCTTCACATCCATGATCTCATGAAGCAAAGAGGAGTCTTATTGTATGCAACCATCTTTTAAGTAAGTCATCGACATTTCTTAAAGGTGAAGTCTTGCGAAGTTTCTCAATTTAAGAAATTTTGAAATCAAATTTTGATCGAGCAACCATGAAAGTGAATGAGGCGATTGAATAGGAGAGGCATGAGGTTACGATGGATGAGGGAAATGGTTGTGTTAGGATCTTTGTAGGGGTTGAAGGTGATAACCTTAATGGTAATGTGGGGTTTGAACATGGTAACCTTGATGGTGATGAGATTCAAGTAAATGAAGGAGCAAACGATGCGGGTGTTCATTCAAATATTCATCTTGCAACCTAAAGTTCTCAAGTGAGTAGTATAGGGATCCCTTAAAAGAACTTATACGAAGGAAGGTCATCTAAGCGTTTCAAGAGTCCTATTGAACAGCCAACTTCTGGTAAAAGACTTCATTGTGGATGCAACAAGTGGTTGATTGGGCATGATAAAGGAACCTGTCTAGACCTAAGACCGCCTTCCTCAATGGATGATCCAGGGTACTCAACTGCTAATGCACCTAACAAAGGAAAGGGCTAAGGTAGAAGAGGTAATTAGAAAATTCTATGTAATATGTGGTATATTTAGAAATGTTCATTTTGTAAAGTATATACATGTTCTAATTATTGAGCTTGTAAACAGGTGGCAACCAGGAATGAAGATAATCTCTCCTTTAGTCCATGGAAGGACTAGATCTTGGTGAGTTATTCAAAAAATGAATTTTGTCATATCTCAAGTGCTGTATTTTCTTTTAATGATATTTTATTTGCGTTGCTTGTGGTTTATATTGTTGATGTTTGAAGCCTATATGCATTTGGTTATTGAATTTCTGCAGCAACAACCACATCATCTTATTCGCCCTATTCCATCTTAGCTACAATGCCAGAAGGGTTGAGGCAAAAGAATTCAGAGATGCTTTTAATTTTTTTTGTTAGTAAATCTGTCTTTTGGGAAGAACTAAATTTAATCTCTTTTAATCAAAGACACGTATGCATTTTATTTTTCTGGCTGTGGTAAATGAAAAGAACAGTTAATATGTCTCACAGCGGTTTTTATAATAGTAGAAATCATAAATGAATAATTATATTATTTACTTCTCTCTTTCACTCATTTGTAGTCGCAATCTATACTTAAGTTTTTCACCACGAAAAAAGGTGACAATGATGCCATTTTGCAATTTGAGGAGTCTATGATACAATCAACCTCATCCAAACCAGATTAAAATTTTCTCTTTTCCTTCCATTCATATGATGTTTAATTTGTGATTGGTTGGGCTTTATATATGAAAGCCATGCGACCCAACTCAACGTCTTCAAAAGCTTGGATTGAAAGTGGAATTTAAAAGTCGGATGAAACACAAGTCCAAGCATTTTGTTAGGAATTTATTATGAACTTAATTGCACCACTAGTCCAGCTCTAGTATAAATCATGAAAAGAAAAGCATTTGCTTCGATACTATTTCCTTCCTTCCAATTTTAAGTGAATAGTTAGTTTCAAAAAATTTAAGTGAATAGTTGCATCTTGTAGTAGACATTTCCAAACCTATCAAACATCACGTTGAGAAAAATAAGAACAAGTGGTTGATATTCAGAACAACCATGTCCAACAAACAAAGCAGTTTTCTTAATGATTCATTCACGCATTATCAAAAGTCAATACCATTGACTTAAATTTTACTCTTTCATTCAGTTATTCAACTCCCATCTTGAAAGTGCAAGCTCCTATTGTAAAAGCTCTGTCTCCTTCTTTAAATTCTTCACTTTAGTAGCTAGACCACAAGTGCAGTCTTCTTGCTCATAACGCACCCTCGAGAAATTGCATTCATCAACCCAATAAAAGTAATTGCACTTTGTTGCTCCCTGTCATGTTAAAATTTTAAATTTAATTTGTATTGAACTACAAATTAAAATACATAAAATTTATAAATAACTTACTCTCTTTGGACATTGATAAAACCATCTGTCCAAGTTCCATGCAATCCTTAATTGGTCTAAGTAACATAAACCTTGACCACATTGACATAGAACACTTTCATATTGATTGCGGTTTGAAGAAAACGCCACGTACGCAGTTGTAATCTACAATTTCTACGTGAGCATATACATTCAAAAATAATATCGTTTTAATCTGTTTACATTCTACATTACAATATAGTTAAAATACAAATGCTAAAAAAATCTAATTATAAAAAATCAGAAGACATGTAAATAAATGATTAAAATACTAATTTCTATCAAAAATGTAGGGCTAACCGTCATCAAAAGACATGAAAACAAATAATTAAAATATTAATTTTCATAAAACTATTTAGGGCTAATAGTCATCAAAAGACACGTAAATAAATAATTAAAATAAAAAATTTTAAACTAATCTGTAGGGCTAACAATCATAAAAAACATGTAAACAAATGATTAAAATATCAATTTCCAAAAAATATCTAAGGCTGACAGTCATCAAAACTCATGTAAGTAAATGATTAAAATATCAATTTTCATAAAAATACTAAGGGGCCAACAGTCATCAAAACACATGTAAAAAATGATTATAACATCAATTTTTATAAAATATATTTAACAATTATCAAAAGACATGTAAAGGATTGGCAGGAACCCCCTGTTTTTAGCACATTTTTCCTTAGGGGAATTCTCATCTTGGATAAAAAACACCAACTACATTCGGCTTTTGTTCATCTAGCCCAACTTCGTGGCTAGCAAATCCACCATACATAACTACCATCACAAAGCATGAAATCGAAACAATAGATAATTGAAATTAGAGGGGGTTGATGTCATTGCCAGTTAAATGTCTCAAAATTCATACATCTCTACTTCGAGAATGAAATCCACGGAGCTTTTATTATCGAGATCAGCACGAGTCTAGTTAGATTGTTCGCCAAGAGCAAAGCAGAGAGAATCCATGATTAAAATGTTGAAGAAAACTTGAGCAAGAGAAGAATCTGACAATCTTTCTTAGCAACTAGCAGCAAGAACCTTACCCAAATGTAATAGCGTTTTCTTACTCCACTGCATATATTCTTGTCGCCTTTGTGTATTCTCTCCTGAGCGAGAATGCCGGAAGAATAGATCGCCTGTTCCAATCCAATGACTCTAGGTTGCAGAAGATCAAGCCTCTAGAGCGCACCTCTGGTTTTCAAATTTCTACCTGCTGCTCTCATCCCCACGATTCCACCTACAGCATTCAATGTGGTCTACTTTTCTATTGCATGGTATGGGCTTCTCTCTTGTCTACTGAGGCAGTTAGCCTAAATCCAACGACTAATTTGCGGTTAGAAATATGGACGTCAAGGATGCGCATATCGCACCAACCCAGCAGAAATAACATATTGTTTATCATCATGACTCTTATAAAAATATATCCATCAAATGAATTATGGTTCAATTTTGCGATACAGTTGGTGATCATTGGATCACTATACTTGAGTTTCAAATTTGTTTGGTAACTGAACTACACAATATTCCAAATTTGTGTTAACTTCAGAGATTTACATATTCTAATCCTCATATTTACTTGTCCAACTTATTGTTTTCTACATAACTCTTTAGAATAACCTATGGTAAAATAGTTTGTCATATGATGCAATCTATCAGAAACAACTGAAATACTAATATATCTTGTATTGAGTTAGCTCTATGACTTCTCTGAGCTTTCCTTTTTTATGCTTAAAATGGTTTGTTAGATATTTTATTAAGCATATGAAAATAACTTTCATCCTTTTCTTTGTGAATGATAACTTATTTTTGGCTGGGGTAACTACATTTGTATCTGAATTTGAATCTAAGCTTGACAGTTGGGTTAAGATTTTTCAAAAGCCTGAAAAATGGTTAGTATTTAATTTGATTACTCCATTAATCATCTATTTGATTTGATAGGAGTTAGTATTTAATTTGATTACTCCATTAATCACTTATTTGATTTGGTAGGATGATATTTTCTCTTCCTTTTTCTTGTTACCAAACAAAGCATGATTAAAAATTAATTTTAAGTTCGTGTTAGAAACCAAAATTGATTTTAAGTCCAAAATTAATTTTAAGTTTAAGTTATATAGCACCATCCATGATGTAGGCCTCATGCAATTTCATCCAATATCTTCATTGAAATTGTATTTAGAAATTAGGATTATCTAGGAAATATAGTTGAATCAGTATAGCATGCAAAAAAATTTACTTAGAGCATTTCTTTTCTCTTTTCATAATTCTTCTTATGGAGTTGTTATTAAAATGTCATGCCATAAGTTTTACACTTGATAGAGACAACTAGGTAGAGGAGTTCAAGTTTACAAAAACCAATAGTTGAATCAATAAAGCATCGGACTTTATAGTTTAGACTGATTCTCAGTTTCTATATCTCATCGCAGGGCCGTAGGCCTTCCCCCTCCCCTCCTAAGGCTTGCAACTTGAGTTATTTATATAATTGGTTACTGTTATTCACTTCCCACTAATGCATATTTGGATATCTAATACACATAACCAACCTTCTAACCTATTTTGATTTCTTATTACCTATCTTTAATCCCTTTAGTTCTTTGTCGAATACTAATTCAAATTACCTATCTTTGATTCCTTTTAGTTCTTCACTAAATGCTGAATAATTAGTTCTGCTTTGTAGTTCAAATTTGTTATTATTACTGTTTTTGACATATATGAAAGCCATGACATTGTTTCTTTCCACTTCGATATTTTGTGTCTTTAAAATTATGTATCTTAGGTCATGTGCAATGTGCTAATCTATATCTTAGCATTTAACTAATTGCACTTATCTTATACAGGTTTAATCATGGAACAAGGCCAAGTCAGATTGACTTGTCATTATGGTGGGGCGTTACATAAATATTTTAATCGAAAGATTGCGAAATACATAAGTGGTCTTGTCTATTATGAGATCGTAAGCACAGATAGGTATAGTATGTTAGATCTTCTTAACACAATCACATCTATTGCCCAAAATTCTAGAAGAGAAGATTAAGTTTACTTAGAAGATTCTAGAAGTTGATCTGTTTATTGGGGCTAATAAGTTGAAAACAGACAGAGATTTTAAGGAAATGTTTTACTAGTACTTATCATTACCAAATTGGAGGAGATTGAAGGAGATTTCAATATATATGCTCAACACTAGCACAACAAATAAAAGAAAAGTAGATCGACTAAACGTAGTTGGATCTAGTGAAGTTCAATCTCTATGTATTTTTTCATTCAAAACATGTAAATATAAAGCTGTGAACAAGATTTGTGAAGGAAGCCTAATACCAAGACATGTCTCAAAAATAAAAAAATGAAGGTATTTATTCAAAATTCTATTGGCAGCGATGGTTCTCATATAGAGATAGAAAATTGTCCAACCCAAAGTAAGAGATAAGCAACCACATTTTAGAGATCTTGATTTGTCATTTTTAACAAATCAAAATTTAAGCTCAATCCATCTCTACTCATGTTGTTAGATGATGCAATGGAAGGGACATGAGAGACTGCAAATGAAGGTAATGTATCTCTATCTTGATTTGATATGTGAATTATCTCTCTAAAAAGTGTATATAGCAAATTAAATTATGTCCGTAAATCATTTTTTTTTTGTTTCATGGATATTTCGAGATGTGAATCCAGTGAATTTATATGCAACTTTGGATGAAAAGTTGGATGGAGGAGCTTCCATTGTGTTCTTTGTCAATAAATTATTTGAACCAAATCAAGTGATAGTTGTGGGTATAGCCGAAGAACTAAACAAGGAATTGGAGCACTTGACTGTATCGAACATAAGGGCAACTATGGTGCAACTAAAGGTGAATCTATATTCATTAACACATTCATATTGCATGCACAATTGTTTTTGTTTTATATTTGATGTGTCTATAATACTATGCTTATTTATTGTTTAATCTTTGCAGAGCACAACAACACACATTTTAGTAATAGGAAGCCTTCAGTACAACCTTAATTAGAAGAACACATTGAAGAATTGTTGTACGATAGGGAAAGTGATTCAACATATGAGTTAGATGAGTCAAACGATAATGATGCTAGGTAGAGGAGAAAATTGTAGCATGGCATGACATTTAAAGAGAATAAATTGACCAATTCAGAACTATTAATAGGGACGCATTACCCAACCATTGTATTACATAGAAAAGCATTTGTAGAATTTGTCATTCACAATTACTTTGACTTGGTTTATGTAAGGAATGAGCATAAGAAGATTATTATCAAGTGCATTGTCAATGATTGCACATGTAGGATTTATGCCAGGTGTAAACAAGACGATATTGGAGTGCAAATAAGAACTATGAATAATTAACACAAATATTCTGCATTCAATGGCAATGATGAGAAGATATTACCTCATAATTGGATAGTAGAGAAAATTCTAAGTAAAATAGTTAGTAAAGAGAAATGAACACTTGCAAAAATTTGACAAGAACTTAAAAATACGGTCACAACCTTAACTATGACAAGTTATGGTGAGGAACAACGAAGGAGGTTGTTGATAAAGTATTTGATTCATTTAAGAAGTCTTATTAATTGATTCCACTTATTGTTGGGCCTTAATGAGATGTAATCTAGGCATAAGTGTTGAATATAGCATTACTATGAATGGATTGTTCAAAAAGATGGTTGTATCACTGACTAAATTTAGGGATGCATTTCACCAAGGGTATAGGCTATTCATAAGGTTAGATAGTACATTTATGAAAGGTTCATATTGTGGGATGACCTTGTCAGCTATCACATTAGACAGAGACCATAACATTATTCCACTCGCCTTTGGGATCATGGATGTTGAATATTTCATTACTTGGTCTTGGTTCTTGGAATATTTACTGAGAGTAGTTGGGCCTGATTCATATACCATCATGTAAGATAAACAGAAAGGCTTATAAGAAACTATTCAACATATTTTTCTTTTATGTAGACAACATTTCTGTATGAGACACTTGGCAAAAAAGTTGAAGACTAAATCTTTTGGTAAAAGAGACTAGTTGAAATTTTTTTTTTGAGGAACAGTAACGGCATACATGGGTAGACTTTGAGTAGAACATGGATGGGATTAGCCAATATAACAAGGAGGCATATGATTAGATAAGTGAGATCCATGGATCGTTTTGGTGCAAAACATGGTTCCCAAACGACACGCCTTCAAATCATATTGATAACAATACTATAGAAGCTTGAACTAAGTTTATTATACAATTATATGAGTGCTTTGAAGAGATAAGACGAGTGATGGTAAATGTTTTTTTATAAAAGGAGGAAGAGGAGCGCTAAATGGACTTATAAGGTGGTACTTCAAGTTGTGAAAATTCTAGATGATATGATGATAGGTGTAAACAAATCGCAAGTGATGCGATGTTTTAAATTTGAGTTTGAAGTCATATAAAGTATACTCAAACATATACCGTATGTGGATAAGTGGGAATGCACTTGTAGACAATGACAATTGGATGAGATTTCTAATTCATTTCATTTATGCTTTTGCAGTTATTGTTGAATGGTTTAAATAAGATTCCAAAGACTATTGTTACCAGTGAAAACTTATAGAGCTACTTATGAACATATCATACATAGTCTTCTAGACAACGCGCTTTAAGATGAAATAATAGATGGCTATATAGTTACCAACTATCGTGAAGAAGCCTCTAAGACATCCCAAGATTCAAAGAAGAAAAAGTATGAGGGAGGAATCAACTCGAAAAAGGATAGATGATGAGCGAATAGTAAAATGCAGTCAATATAACATACTTAGCCATAACAAGCAGAGTTGCAAGGGATTAAGAAGGAACAATGATCAAGCTAAATTTGTAAATGCTTCTCTAGGGGTAGGGGCACGTACACAAGAAGAAGGGGTAGAGGAAGGCCAATCCCATCGGTTTAGAATACTGATAGAGGTAATACTCTTTATTATTTCATACATGTAAGTATATATATTTGCTTCAATCTATTAATAAATGATCCTTTATTAGTAGGACAGTTCCCAAACACAGGTAAAAAGAGTGAAGTTACTTGTTGTTAGAAATGCATCTAATCTAATTGATTCGTAAATACTATTGCTTTAAAGTGCTTATAATACTTAATCTTCATGAAATGCATTTGAATTATATTTTATTATGGCAGGTGGGGCTAAAGAACCGATAGGGCATATTATCTAATTGATTTGTAAATACTATTGCTTTAAAGTGCTTATAATACTGAATCTTCATGAAATGTATTTGAATTATATTTTATTATGACAGGTGGGACTAAAGAACCGATAAGGCATATTGTATGAAGTCATTCTTTTAACAAGTAATACATTTTGAGTATTAAAAATGTATATTTTATAGTTGTTCTTTATTCTAATTTAGTTTTCAAATGCATGTATCTTATGACTATTAAGGTAAAATACATCTTGAATATTTAACAATTTGTTTCAAATAATAATACAACTTCATATTTCGAAGTTCTATGATATTTTTTGAAAATGCATGTGCTACAAGCTAGTGACTTCTTTACTATTAGTAAAGAACAAGACAATGGAAATTATTTGAGTGTATTCATGCTTGTCTTTTAGTTTCTTAGGAAGGATATTATTTGCAACTTTCTTTTTGTTCACATGGGAGTGATATGTAGTTAATACTACGAATTTGCAGTTTGTTATAGGCAATAAGGAATACAGGCAATTGCAGTGCAAGTACCAAGTAGACATGGATATAAGGGAACTTGGAAACTTAAAGGAAAGAGGTACCAACAAGCAACAACTAGAGATAAGGAAAAGGAAGTCTGTTATCTGCCCACAATGGGATGAGCATAAAAGTGCTAGGTCGATTTTTTACTCCTTGCTACTAGTTATTCCTGTATCTAATGGCCAAGCAAATTTGTGTAAATTCAAGGAAAATATTTTTATATTTTGAAACTATTTGTATACATATGAAAAATACTATACATTATGTAAGTGGATAGATAATTTTCATCATTACTAAGTTATGAGATTCACAATAGACAAAGATGATTTGTAACATCTATTAGGATTGTAGTGACCTCCTTATTTGATTGTGATTACCTTGATTTTAAAAGAATATTAGTTCTGCGTTCTATTTTGCTTATTTATATTATTAAATAGAGTTCAAATGACAAGTACACGGTATGACAAGTAACTCATCAATGATTAAAACTGTTGCATTCTATTTTGCATGTAAAGAATCCCTATTTGTTAGTTACATTGCTATTAAACCAACATATCCATATTGCCTCATCCCTACCACTATTGGAAGTGTTTGAGCTGTTACATCAAATTTAAAAACAACTATCGATATCAATATAAAGTTCACAATAGAGTACATTCATACAAAATCCCTTAGATATCATTCACTGTTTAGCTTAAACGTAACTTCTGCAAGCTGTTTCAATATGAAGCCGTATTTAAAATCAATCAACTAGTCTATGAACTTCTATAATATCATAATGTATGAAACATTAATTAGTTTGAACACACTAAGCAGCGATCTTCATCTTTCCTGATGCTAAATATAACAAATGGAATATATTTTCCATTAACCATTTAGATATTAAAAATGAACGAGGTTACATAGAGAGAGGGTTTCATAGAAGTACTTTCACATAATGGACTCACTTCTATATAACTGGGTTACATAGAAATAGTGCTATATAATCTTATCCATTTTTTAGATTTTGATGTTCGATGAAAAATTCAATCAATTCATTGTATTTAATATCATTTGTTTAGCTAGGAGACCAAGTTTCATCAAAATCTAATATGTGCAAAGGCCTCATTTGCTCAAAAATAGGTACATTTATGTATAAATTAGGAAAAATACTTAGAACCATTTACATATATATTAGAATGAAGCAATACTTCACAGAATTATTTATCTACTTATTTATGATGGTCTAGATGTTGAAAATACTACTTTAAAATTGATATTTAATATTAAATTATTTTATTATATTGATTTTACATGTTTTTAGATGAAGCTCATGTACACTAATAGATGAAAGAGTTTTCATAATAATATAAATGATACGAAATACAATAAATGAAATAGATTTTTTTATCAATCATTTAGATGTTAAAAATGAATGAGGTTACATAGAGAAGGGGCTTCATAGCAGCGCTCTCGTTAACCAGGCTTGCTTCTATGTAACTGGGTTAGATAGTGATTTTCTTAGTCTGGGTTAAGCAAATGTCTCACTTAGCCCCCTTCAAAAAATTCATTTATAATAAATTTTTTTATTTTTTCTTTATACACTTGCTTATTTAAGTATATTTAATACATAAACCAAATTTTATATTTTTGGATATGTATATATATATATTAGATTTTTAAAGATAAGAGTATTTTAAATCCATATATACATATAAATTTTTAAAAATCTAAAAAAAAATTCACATATTCGAAAAGCTAAAACTTGATTTATATATTAAATACATGCCGATAAACAAGTGTACGAAGAAAAACCCAAAAAAATTATTGTAAATGAGTTTTTTAAGGTGAGCTAAGTAAACAGTTGCTTAGCCAAGGCTAATTAATTAGGTAGCAAATGACATCTCCACATTTGCTTGTTTAAGTATATTTAATACAGAAACCAAGTTTTACATTTTTGGATATGTATATATTATTTTAGATTTTTAAAGATAAGAGTATTTTAAATCCATATATACATATAAATTTTTAAAAATCTAAAAAAAAATAAATTCACATATTCAAAAAGCTAAAACTTGATTTATATATTAAATACACGCCGATAAACAAGTGTATGAAGAAAAACCCAAAAAAAATTATTGTAAATGAGTTTTTTAAGGTGAGCTAAGTAAACAGTTGCTTAGCCAAGGCTAATTAATTAGGTAGCAAATGACATCTCCACAACAACATTTCACAGATGAAAACGGAGCAGCCTTGGGATCTTTATAAATTGAAATAAAAGAAATAACATGAATTAATAGAAGATAAATGCAATACAGTTTGAAAACAACTACACAAACTTATTTTTGTTCAACATGCGCCAAAATTTCCCAGAATGGTTAGCACAAATTCAAGTAAGGATGAAAAAAATATTCCAATGTAATTTTAAAAATGTTATACATTTATTTCATCTGATTTATATATAAAAAGTCACAAATTACTTTTAAAATCATGCCACGAAAAACATCTTTAAAAACTTGCAATTTCATCACATCCGTAAATTAACTTGTGTAACTTATTTATATAAGAAATCATCAACAAGTATATTTCACGTCTATTCTAAAGGATATGAATTCTTTAGATCATGCTATTTCATCTGAACGGACGTGCTTTTTATTTCATTTCAGCTAAAACTTCCCCCCAAAAACACCGTCCTCTAATTATTTATGTGTATTCCAATGAACAGGATTCTTTAAATTATGCTTTTTTAAATCTAAACAAATATATTTCGTCTCAGCTGGTAGATTCCAATAAAAACTCTGTTCATTCAAATGTATGTTTATTCTAGTGACTAGGGATTTTCAAAATCATGTAATGTTATTAAAATATATATGCATTTTATTTCATTTCGACCGTACGCTTCCAAAAAAATCCATCTCTAATAACATAAAAAATAAAAATGCTCATTTATTATTTTCGTCCAAAACAACAAATTTGTATAGCTTTAGAAAAAACTAACCCTTCGAAGCTCTCATTTTGTCTCCAGATCTTTCTAGATGAATTAATTTTTAATATAGATTCGAATAAGGTTATTTTTGTAATTATACGAAAATTTCAACCATTTACTAACCTTAGCTAACTACGAAGAGGACTTGTGGGTATGTAAGTAATTTGGAAAAACTATATATTAACTTATGCGAACACCTCTTTTTGATTGGTTTTGATGACATCAAAAAATATGTTTTTGCGCTATCAATTTTGATTTTGTAAAATTGTATTTGGTAATCTTAATAAGCATTTTGAAAAGTGTGGTGTGCTTATGTAATTATTATTTTTGAGTTTATAATACAAATCGTGATAAATTAAGTTGAGCTTGAGATTCATAGATAACTTAATAATGGAATATGTTGGTCCCAAGTTATTGGTTTAATTTAAGAGGAGAGTGATGAATTAGATTATAAAATTTTTTTAGCTAATTAAAACTTGACCTCTAGTACGTTTATTCCCCTTAAATGAATCACGAAAATCTAGTAAGAGAGCGAGAAATAGAATAAATATATCAACACAAAGAATACACGAAGTTATAGTGGGTCGGATAACTTTTCTATTCCATTCTTTCAAGCACACACTCCGTTGTGTCTTGAGTTCTACTATCTCAGTAAAATTACAATTAGAGCCTCAACTATCTTCTAGGTTTTACCTTTACGGGGCCTTTACAATAAACTCACTTATAGATGATGAGACCCACTCCAACCAATCACTACTTATGCTTCACCTTGGCCTTGATCTCTAACACCAAGCCAAGTAACTTCATTACAAAAAGAAATGAATGAAATAATTAAATCTACACTTTATGAGTTTGTATAGAGAAATTGGAGTACTAGAGCAAGCACTTAAAAATTTGAGAAAGATAAGAAGTTGAAGTTCTTGCAGTGAATTTGAGTCTTGCTTTCAAAATGACTAATTTCACGTTTAAATGTTTGAATGTAGGAAGGTTGTAGCTCAATAAATTCTCTAACCCTCAAAACTCTCATTGACGTACTTTAAATAGTTATGGAGAAAACTTGAACGTTAGAGGTCTGGTGGCTCATATTAAATGCGTCAATATTTAAAAATTTCTAATCGTTGTGACTCAACTCGCATTTAGAGTTGCTTTCGATTGCAACTTCACTCAAGTTGCATGCCGGAGTTGACTTAGCTTGCGACTTCGATCCTCTAATTGCTTTAAGAGAGTTAAGCTTCTATTCTTTCTCTTCTAGTTTCATTTTAGGTCGTCTCGGACTTGGGATTTCACCTAGATTACATGTAAAGTCGACTTGGGTTTCGACTTCACTATATGTTAAATTGCAAGAACTTCAAATCTTCCTCTTTTCAGCTTTTTTCTTCAACTCTAGACTAAAGTCGCAAATGAAGTCGACTTGAGGGTGTAATTTCATTCCTGATACTTAACCAAAATCTCATCTTCCCTCTTAGAATTCCAAGTCTCAAAGTCTGACTTGAGCTTCAACTTCATCCAAGTTATAGGGTGAAGTCAACTTGGGGTATGACTTCATTGTTCCAATTCGAGTTAGTGAAATTTTTATCGTCTTCAGGATTGCAAGTTGCATTTTAGAGTTGACTTTGATTGCAATTTCATCTAAGTTGCAGGCTGAGTCGATTGGTGTGTGACTTTAGTTGTCAAACTTCCATACTAAATTCTCTGACTCCTTGAAGTTGATATTATACTCAATTTGGGTATTAGCTTGACTTAAGTCGATGTTGGAGTTGACTTTGACTTTGCAACTTGATTTATTTTCTCTTGAATTTTCAAAATTCCCACTTTAATCATTAAATCAAACTTGTTAATACCTTAATATTCTTAAATTTGGTTGTTAATCATCAAAACTTGAGTAGGCTTTGATTTGCAATTTAACTTATTGAGTTCACAGAATATGCTTGTTGGAGTTCACAAAATATTCTTGTTGAAATGCTTAGAATAAACCTAGAGTATGTTTAATTGATAACTTCACTTGGAATAGTCATGAAATATGCTTTTTCAGTTGTGCTTAATCTTGAATAAAGATTGGTATATTCGTTTATGATTATCTTGAGTGGATTAACATATTTGAAGCAAATTTTTTTCCAAGACTTCAAATTTCGCAAAACAGGAGAAAAGGTTGACCTTTTTGTTTGTAAAAAATTAAGCTTTTCACGTTGAAACCCACTAACTTATCTGAAGTACAAAAAGGTCGACTTTTGTTTGGAAAAGGTCAATCTTTTTGGGGGGGTAGCGAATTTTCAAATTTTAGATAAGTTGGATTTTCATGAAAATCTCTTAGGTTATCTTCTAGGCCACGACTTAAGTAAACAAGAGACTATAAAAGGAGGATGTGAGAATACTTCTAGAGACTTTGAGTTCCTCCCCAAGTCGTTTCGATAGGCGACCGTTGTTGCGCTTGGAGTGGGGCGGAGGTGTTTTCTTTTCGCCGACGATTTCAGAGAGGAGGAGAGTGCGGAAGAGATTATCTGTGTGATAGGGGAATAGTGGGCAGCGGCAAGTTGAGATTGCAAATAGAACAAGGAATCACCCAGGTGACGAAGATGAATCCAAGTGAGGGAGATCTACTTAGAGCTGAGCTTCAAACCATGTCCATATCGAGTGGGGCAGTTAAGATGATAGACCCAGGCGAGGCAGATGCCCTTCTCTGTTCAGTTTGGACGTCTAAATCGTATTACCGGGAATTCTTCCAATCATCAATGCGAAGGCTATGGCAGACGCGCGGGGCTTTCTTCTTCACCGATGTGGGTGAGAATCTGTACCAGATTTCTTTCTCCGATCAGAATGACAAAAAGAGGATTCTGAGTGGAGGACCTTAGTTATTCGAGAGAAATCTCATGCTACTCAAGGATCTTAGGGAAGAGTTGTCTACTGCACAGGTGGTGCTCGTGAAAACGCCCCTGTGGGTGCATGTCATGGGCACCCCATACCTGGTCCATAAGAATTATCTGGGACAATGCATTGGTAGCTCGTTTGAGGAGTTGCATGAGATCGTTGTAAACAAATTGGAATTGAAGCTGCTGGTTACAGTCGATTGCACGAAATTGTTGAGGAGAGGAATTTTCATATAAGTGGAATCACAACAAAGGCAATGGGTGAACTTCTTATATGAGAAACTCCCTGTTTTCTGCTTCTACTATGGAGTTATGGGACACACGTATAAGGACTGCACGGTGCTTTCCACGAACAAGGAGCAAGTCCTAGAAGCTGATATGCGATATGGTAGCTGTTTGAGGGTCGGAACCAAACCAATGAGACTCCCAGCGCATGATCACCATGGTAATCATGCGGTGCCATCAAAATACATGGCAGGAAAGGACCTCTCCCAGCGGGATGCGGTTGGGGAAGGAAGGAACCAAATAGATGCATCAGTGAAAGGGTTCTTCCCCAAACTTAGCCAGGATGCAAACTACCTCACTGCTAGTTGCAGGTAACCTGTCCCAACAACACAACATGATGACTGGCCATGACCAGATGAGACCCACATAGGGACGCCTGCTGCTGGAATCTCTCATTCTCATCACGCGTCTGTTGTTGCCCACACGGGGACGCCTACTGCTGAAATATCTCATTCTCATCACGCATTTGTTGTTGGAACCTCCCCTTCCCTTTTCCTTCCTATCTAGACCCCTCACCCATTCCCTTTTCCTTCCTATCTAGACCCCTCACCCATGCTCTGACCAGGGATCTGCGGCTGCTTCTATGGAGAACCATCACGTTCATTCATGCTTTGACCTGGGAACTGTGGCTGCTGTGTTGGAGAACCATAGTGTTGTTCAACCATCTCAGGGCAGTTCCTCAATGCAAGCTAGTGAGAATGCTAGCTATGGTGGACTGTCGGTCTTGTGCTGCCATGTTGTGGATGTTCCACTGTCTCACAGAGGCCATGACCCATCTGTTCTGGGATGTCGAGATACAAAAGCAATAAACACTACTCAAACGGTCCCGACAAATGAAATCTGCAACAAAGTCCATCTTTTCTAGGCACTAACCGATTATGAGCAGTGTCTGAATGATGAGATAGCTATAAAGCCAAAAGGAAGATGGAAAAGGAAGGCAAGGGGCATGGAGATGGATAATAGCAGCTGGCCATTGGTAGTCATCTAGTTAAAGGCAGAAAGAGAGGACAAAGTGGTGAATTTGAGGAGAAACAATACAACAAGAAGTGATTGAAAACAGGTGTATCATTTAATGAGAAGGAGGTGGTGGCTGAGGGACATCCTCAACCCCACCTCATGTAACATGACACTTTTAGCTTGGAATTGCCGTGAGCTTGGAAACCCACGTGCAATTCGATCCTCCTCGACTTGGTCAGGAAACAAGATCTCATTCTAATCTTCCTTAGTGAAACGAAACGCTCAGCAAAAGAAATGGAGGGGATTAGACGGAAGTTGAATTTTGATTGCTGCTTCGCGGTGGAGTCGGAAGCAAGAAGAGGAGGACTAGCTCTCTTATGGAATAAAGCTCAACCTGCAAATATTCTTAGCTTCTCTGTTCACCACATCCATGCGGAATTTTTGAGATGGCTTTATACTGGTTTTTACGATCATTCGGAAGCACACGAGCGGTATCAAAGTTGGCATATTTTGGAGCAACTTAAGAGTGGGCTAAGCTCTCCGTGGCTAGTTATGGAGGATTTTAATGAAGTTATGGGACCCACTAAATACTTTAGTCAGAGGACGTGCTCTTAGGCTTAGATGGATCTTTGTTGTGATACTTTGGATAGTTACAACTTAATGGATTTAGGATTTGTTGGACAGCCTATGATTTGAAGAAACAATAGAAGGGGACCTCATCGGGTGGAAGCCCATTTGGACAGGGGACTAGCGACGCCAAACTGGACATCATTCTATCCTCTAGCCAAACTCCTCCACCTATCTATAGCCACATCGGAGCATTGCCAATACTGATGGTCTTGGACTAGAGGAGGAGCAAGCGAAGACCCCCTAGGGAATTTCGATATGAACTTTTTGGGGCAAGAGACAAGACAACGCATAACATTGTAAACCAAATCTGGGGCTCCGCACCTGCTACTATTTTGGCCCCTACTGATCTACTTAGATGGAAGATTAAGGAATGTAGTAAAGCGTTAACCAGGTGGAACAGGTCGAAGAGAGGAAATTTACGACAGGAGATTGATAGGAATCAAATGGAACTTGAATCCCTCATGACCCAGAACCCCATTGATCAAAGAGATGAAGCTATCTAGCGGACAAAAATCAAAATTAATCTCTTACTTCATGATGAGGAACAATTATTGTGATAGCGTGCAAAAACTCATTGGCTTCATGCAGGTAACAAAAATACTGAATTTTTCCATCGCATGGCCTCTAATCGAAGAAGGTCCAATTTCATTGAAGCATTACGAGACCAAAATGGGCGATGGGTTCATGATCAAGACAGATTGCTAGAATTAACAATGGAACATTTTCAGAGGGTATTCTCTTCCTTGGGGCCCTCGAACACTTCCTGGGTTCAAAGTCTGATCTCCCAAAGAATATCCAACCAGCAAAGGCACAACCTTACAAAACCTTTGGTTGTTGCAGAAGTGGCAAATGTAGTGAAAGAAATGAGTCCTACAAAGGCTCCTGGACCGGACGGGATGTCCGTTGGCTTCTTCCAGAAACATTGGAATACGGTGGGTCAGGAGGTTTTTCTTTGGTGCAAAATATTCATGGAGGAGACAAATCTTGCTGTTCAAGCTACCCGACTTCAATCAGTGAACTCCACTACACTGGTTTTGATCCCGAAGAAGGCTGGTGCCCAAGAGTTGTCTCATTTTAGCCCCATCATTTTTTGTAATATGGCATACAAGATTTTGGCAAAGGTTCTGGCAAACTGGCTCAAGCTGTGCCTTTATGAGGTCATCAGTGAGCACCAAAGCGCTTTCGTCCCGAGTCGGCTTATCACTGATAATATGCTGGTGGCCTATGAAGCCATCCATTATCTTCGTAGGAGGCAAGGTCGGAAAAGAAAGGAAATGATAATAAAGCTAGACATGTCCAAAGCATATGATAGGGTCGAGTGGATATTCCTCCATCAGATTATGAAAGCAATGAATTTCTGCCCGCGATGGATTAACTGGATCTTATGTTGTGTCTCCTCTGTGACGTACTGGGTGAACGTCAATGGTTTTAAATCAAGGTATTTCCAACCTCAGAGAGGCTTAAGGCAAGGGGACCCGCTATCCCCTTACCTATTTATTTTGTGTGCTGAAGGGCTTTTTGCTCTAATCACCAATGCAGTTGCCTGCTCTTGCATTCATGGAATCAAAATCAATCTCTACGGGCATATACTCACTCATTTACTATTCACGGACGATGCCATTATCTTTCTGCGGGCTTCTTCTCTGGACGTCACAAACTTCTTGGCACTCATCTGCCAATACTCGGAGTCTTCTAGGCAGGTTGTCAATGTATACAAGACAGCTGTTTTCTTTAGCTCTAACACCGACTTGGGTTCTGGGGAGCATATTAATTCTTTATTGGGATCCACGGGCCATGAAATTCAAAACTATCTGGGACTACCTGCTTGGTTGGGGAGGTCAAAGCGGATGATGTTTAAGGGCTTGAAGGAGCGGGTGTGGAGGAAAGTTCAAGGATGGAAGGGTAGGTTGCTCTCCTGGGGTGGTAAAGAGACTCTCATTAAGGCGGTTGCACAAGCAATTTCGACATATACGATGAGCATCTTCCTCCTACTAAAATCTTTCTGTTCGGAACTTAATGGGATGCTAAGCAGGTTCTGGTAGGGCGAATAAGGAGGTAAGTGCAAGATGAGCTGGGCGACATGGAAGGATATATGCAAAACAAAGTTCTCAGGCGGGCTGGGCTTTCGGGACCTAAACACATTCAATTATGCTCTCCTTGCAAAGCAGGTATGGCGGCTCAATACTCCCACCAACTCATTGTGCTATGAGGTCCTTAAAGCTAGATATTTTCCGAATGAGGACATTTGGAACTGTCACGCAAAACCCTCAGATTCATTCACATGGAGGAGCATCCTGAAGGCTAGAGATGCGATTCATTTTGGATGCAAGTGGCGGATTGGCAACGGGAAGCGGGTACAATTTTTTTGGGATACATGGCTGGACACTATGGTCACCAAGGCGGGGCCGCTCCCATCATCAATCTCGGACAACGTCAAAAGTGAGCCATTTCATCGATGCGGCCTCACGCTCATGGATTAAGGAACACATTGTGGCAGCCGCGGGAGACATCGGGTGGCAGGCGATCAGTCACATTCCCCTCCCGCTTTTCGCACAAGAGGATCGAGGTTTTGGAGGTATGAGCCTCACGGTGCCTACACTGTTAAGTCCGCTTACAGGGTGCTCTGCTCGGGATTTGGCCGCTCCCCTCAATCTTCCGTCTATAAGGCAATCTGGCGAACAAAGCTACCATCTAAAATCATCATTTTTGGCTGGAGACTGTTCAAAAATGGACTCCCGACTTTTCTAAACTTGCGGTATAGGGGCATTGACGTCGATCCCGTGTGCCTCTTCTGTAGATCAGGTTTTGAGGATACCAACCATTTATTCTCAGAGTGTGATCTTAGCAGGGGGATTTGTTTGAGGGCTGCAAGACATACCTCTCCTTTTGCCACTGTTTAGGAGATTATTACTTCCTTAGTGTCACGCCATATGTCAAACGACCTCGCCTTCTTCATCCTTTGCTGTTGAAGGATGTGGTTCTTGCGAAATACACTAAGGGCTGAGGGGACTCAACTAGACTTCTCCAAAACTTTTGATTGGTGCAAGGACTATATGGAACAACACCGCAGGGCTGCCCCCCTCATCCTCAGGCGCGCGATTGATTGACCACTTGTCCCCAAATGGACCAAACCACCGGATGGATCTCTCAAAATGAATGTTGATGCCCGCATTATTGATCGGACTTCGTATGGGCTTTGCGGCGGTTATCCGGGATTCCAAGGGCTCCTTTATTGCTGCTAAAGGATGGTGACAATGTGGCTCGATGGAGCCTTTACTCTTGGAGGCACATGCCTGTCTCTTAAGAGCAAGATGGGGACTCAAGCTTAACCTTGCAAAATTCCAAATCGAATCACATTCCCTCATCTTGTCCATTTTCTATCTATGGATGGCCCCATCTCCTCCCCGGTTGGTTTGGTGATTGATGAGATCAAGACTATTCTCTCATCTTCAAATATCGTCTCCATGAATCATGTTCTTAGGCAAAGGCATACTGTAGCACATGCTCTGGCCGATTTTGTTTCTATTTCTTTTGTGGATCAATAGGTGTGGTGGGACAACCCCCCATGTTATATACGAAAAAAATCTGTATAGATAATTTTTTGGCAATGAATTGCTCGGATCATCCTATCCAATCTCCCTTCCAAATTGCTAGGGAGCGGGGATAGAGTGTTTCCTTTTCATCAAAAAAAAGGAAGATGTGGGAGAGCTAGAAAGCAATCAAAGAAAGTTTCACCAAGCACCTATGAGTGAAGACCTTAAACTTGCTCCTTTGGGAAGATCACCCTTGAAAAAAGTTGTTGTTTTTGAAATGATGGTGTTGTGATGACTCAAGCTTCAAGTTGCAATTAGATCTTGGATTTGTTGCTGTGCTAAATGGTTTGATTTTATTTTCTACACAATCTTGAACTTGGTACTACCTTAGCATTAATTGTGATCAAATCAAGAGATTATTTTATAAGTCTACCAAGGGCTTAGCACCAATCTAGAAGACAATCAAATTGACTATATTGCTATAACTTGCATGTTGAAGTTGACTAATAGAACTCAAGTCATTATGTTTGAAGAGTTGAGCAAGCTTGTGGTTGATCGAACCACTGTACTTGCTTGTTTCTTTTGGATTAATTTGTGCTATGCGATTTGATTTTGATGATCGATTATCATACTATTATTCAAATTCTTTGATTAGCCATTACAAGATACTAACACTAAGGTTACATGCAAAATTTGAAACTATGTTGGTATAACTACAATTTCAGTCAAATAATGTAGGTATATATGAAAAGTATCCAATAAATATGCATATATAGGCACAACTAATCGAGTTCCATAAATGTCATGTCTTCAAACAGCCTAATGCACAACCATGGAGATGTCTACAAGTTTTCATAATGAAAAATTTTCTAAGTTACTAATATAATTGTTGTACTGCTAGGCATCTACAATCTAATAGACATGTTGGCAACATCATTGTACACTTAGTTAACATTACCATTTTCTTATAATAACAAAAATCTTTGGCATCATTCATGGTGATATTGGTGTACAGAAGTACATAATCTTTATAGGTGGAGGGAAAAGCTTACAACTCATAGTAGGTCTCTCCCTCTAGCATTATAAAATGTAACCACTAATATCATTCTAATAAACCATACTAATTATGATGCTAATTCATTAGCTATCATCCCATAAAAAATGAGAAAATACTAAATGTAAAATAACCAACTAACAAAAATCAAGAGAACATAATGAACTAATCAATCTAGATAAATTGAGAATATGTAGTAGCCAAATCTTATAAAATTGAATATCTTAAGAGTAAACTAAATAGCACAAACTTTAAATTAGAAAATTAAGCGATAAAAAGGGATTGCCCACTAATTCTTATGAGTGGATTAGGATCTAGGGTGTATTTGGGAAGTGAGGGAAAAAAAATTTAAAAAGCTTTGGTAGAAAACTTTTCCAAAATAGGAGAGTATAATGTGATACAACAAGAGTAATGATGAGAAGTAAAAAAGAATAAAGTTAAAATAAATAGATTAGTTATATGGAAAGATGTGAAAAAATAATTAAAAATAGAGTATTTGTATAAAAAGATGTAAAAAATAATTAGAAAATTGAGTAAAAATAGAGAAAAAGGGTTTTGATTGAAGAACTTATTTTTTTTATCTATTCCCAAATGCACGTTTGGTTGTTATATTGATTTTGAAATGACATTGATCTTATAGAAATTTTAGGTTCTTGCTCATAATTTGCAATCTTTGATCATAAATTCAACCATGGCTCTATTATAGCTCGAAAGGTCACATAGGCTTGAGAATATTGATGGATAAAGTGGAGAAAGCTTCAAAGAAGAGGCTTTAGAGAAAGTGTGCTTTTGGGGCCGAGTTATCACCCTTCTATGAGTAGCATTTTTTCCCTCCCTTCTTGTTATCTTCTATATTGTCCCTTGTTGTTGAGAATGTTGGCTATTTATAACCTTTTATCACTATAAGCTGAGTTGTCACTTATCTTTTTTTTTTTATTATTGTGTGTATATACATCACATCTAACTTATATTACAATTAAGTTCTAAGACAATTTTTACAATGTTCTAGAGTGAGACCATAAGCTCCTAAATATTAATAGGGGAAACCATAGACTTTGAAACATCAATGGAGAGACAAAGCTCTCAAACCATCCAAACTCGGATTTGAAATCAGGATCTGTGCCACTTATCTCTTCTTTATTTGCTTCTTGTGTGAGAAATTTGACATCCATTGAATAAAGGGAGTTATCCTCTAGTTTGAAAAGCTGTATGTTGGGCTTGTTGATGGAATTTGGATATCTTCACTGATCTCACATGTTGAAATTAGTTACGTTGCTTGAGTATCAAGTAACCTTGTTATACAACTGCTGACATGAGCTGTAGCTCTTTACCCTGCTAGTTTTGCATTTTTTTTCTTGCAATGAGATCCTTAGTCTTGGGCCGTGGGCACCTTTTGCATGATTGTAGTCGAGGAGTTCATCAAAAGACTGACGTCTATGAAGATCCATTGGGCCATATAGTTATTTCTTCTTCTCCTTAGATGGCTTGTGTGTTGGATACTTCGACTCGTCAACTATTATGGGCTCTTCCATAATCGCACTTTGTATGATATTTTTAGATTTCATTGAAAGCTTGGATGTCCACCTATGTAAGGATTTCATATTTGAACTTAGCTCTTATGTAGCGGTAGCAAGGTGTGAATATATTTTTGAAAAACTTGGTTTGATCCAATCTTCTTTAAATGATTTTAAAATTTACCGCATTGATTCAAGGTTAAATATTAATCTGCCTTTACCTTTCAAAAAAATATATTAATCTGCCTTAATATATCTTCGTCTTGATTGAGGGCATTGATCGGGCCAAGCTCCTGGTAGGTATGCTAAACAGAGTGCCCACACTTTTCTACACTTTTGTGTAGGGTGCAACGTAGGTCAGGTTGGCCCCAACTCAACTGCCCAGTTCATTTACATGAATTGAATTTGGGTTGGTTTTGGGTTCATAGGTATTGAAACTCGAGAAACCCAACCATTTTTCTTATATATTTCATATTTCCTTATCTATAAAATAGTTATTGAATATTCTATTAGTAGCCCAAGCTATTGCTTCCTTTGAGCCGGAGAGAATTCTTGGAGAGATATATAGACAAGAAAAATTTCCTGCATGAAAGTAAAGTTATCATGAATTCTTCTTATTTTTTTTTGAGAGAAATGAATTCTTATTATTATATATAATATTTTTATAAGAATATTACTGATGTTAAAGTTGAAACTTATTTTAAATTAGTTGTGTCAGATTTTTGTCAATGGAAAAGTTGTGTCAGATTTTTAGTTCTACTAAAGATTAATGCATATGATTCTTATTATATGACTAAATAAAATACATAATAATATATTGAAATATGTAAAATAATCTATAAGTATAATGCAATAATGCCTACAGCTGTTAGTACCTTACAATTTTAAATTCAAAACTATGTGGATGTGTAAATCCATTCCAAATCTTACATTGGCATGGATGCTTGCTGCTGACTTTATTAAATATGCTCATGCACATTTTTTTGATTTTGCTGCTGATACATTCCCCATCCCTCTAACTCGTACTTATTAAAATGTGGCAGGGTGTCGAGTATGGTTACTATTCTATTTTACTTTCATCAGACCCATGGTTGGTAATATAGGAAGTCATATAGTATAGCATGAATTTCACCCCAAAATATCCCAAATCACTAACCGAAACCCATCCCAAACCCATCTTAAAATCCGAGTTAATTACGAAGTGCATGTTAGGGTTGAGGTTAAACCTACCAATCCCGAATCTATCGTCAGTTAGAGTTACAAACGATTAAGATTGAAGTTTTAAAAATAGAATTAAGTTAGAGTGGTTCCCAAGTTGTATTTTGAGTTCGAGTTGACATTAGCCTACCAGATAAATGGGTGGAAATTTTGCAATATTTTGAAATGATTTTGGACTATGTTATATTCTATGTATCAAAATTTTAGGCCTTCTTATAGGCAAATCATAACTATTACACATCGTGATACACTTATTTTAAGCTATTGAATCTGTTCATGGATGGGGTGCAATGTATATCCCCTTCCATTAAAACAAACAAACGAATCAGAAGACATTGAAAAGGAAAGTAAGGTGCACCAAAAACCAAAGGAAGGTAGCTCCCAAGTCACGAAAAATCCCCCGCGAAGTTTGCCAAGCGATGACCACTGGTGGAAGGCTGAAGGACTCCCATCTTCATTTTATTTTTCTATCTTCCAACTTGTTAACCAGTCATCTCTTAATTTTCTCTAGTATGTGAGGGAACAAAAATATAAACAAAAATAACAAAAAAATAATGACTGAAATGTAGAGATATAATTGGGTTGGGTTATTCTGGTTGGAGGCTAACTTTTTAACTTAACCCATTAAAAAAATTTCAACCCTAATACGTTTGTAAAAACCTGAACCCACGATCAAGTCATTTATTTAAATATATTATATGGGTCATGTAAACAAGTTGGTATGTTGAAAATATCAATTTTAATATACTAAAAATTGGGTTCGGTTAACCAGATTATGGGTTGATCCTGACCTGGTTACACTCCTACTGAAATGACACAAAATAAGTAATGAGATTTTCAATTCTTAAAAACCTTTTTCTATTTTTTTTTAAAAAAATTTCAACTATATAACAAGTTTACTTTTTAAATTCTGAATACTACTTTTTATTTTTAACATAATTTTTTATATTTTAATACACAATAATACCGTTTCATAAAATTTTTGTATCTCATTCTTGTTTCAATATTACACATTTCTAAACAGACCTTTAATGAAGCTGTCCACTAGATAATTTTCGCCATCGAATTGTTCTTAGTAAATTTCAAGGGTTTTGCATGAAATTGATGGAAGGCTTGACTTTGCTAGCATGGTTATGCTGGATGGGTTTCTAGACAATCAATGGTCCGACAAGGTAGAGGCTGAGATTGCACAAATCATGGCCATAGTGTCCAATGCGGTTTGGCTTTATTAATCACAAGCGCGCGCGGATCTGCAATATATAGGAAGATTTGGATAATGGTAAGGATGCGGGGCCCAGATGAAATGATTGGGAGCACCTATCCTAAATTATGCATCATGCCGTTGGTTAGATTGATATTATTCGAATTTCTAGTCTCAGGAAAAGGAATATTATTCAAAGTAGTAAGATTTGAAGAATAATATTTTTAAAAATTAGATTGGACGGAACAATAATTACCTTAATACCTAGCTGCCTGGAGGCGTGTAAATGTTTTTTTAAAAATTATGAATTAGCTTTCTAAATCGGATAACCTAATACATATTTTAGATTAGATTGGATTGAGGAGATTAATCCCGTTTTAGATGTCCTTAAATGATCTAAACCGACTCTTTGCTTTTTCATGTTAATCAAGCATCATCGGCAAGATGTAAAAGTAAAAAAAATAAGAAAGAAAAAAAATTTAAAAATTTTAAAAAGTGAGAAAATGATATAATATGATGAAAATAATTATTAAGAATAGAGAAAATACAGTTGAAATAAATATAATAATTATACAAAAATAAGTGAAAAATCATTAAATTATAAAAATAAAATAGAAATAGTACTGCATTTAGGTGATCAAATTTATTGTATAGAATATCTAAGTGAGGCCTACATGTTTAAAAAAATATAAAAAAGAGATTAATATTGCATTAGATGCATCCGAGTCACGTCCTCGTATAAGTTTCCAATCAAGTCATAAATATATAGTAAACAGTATTTCAATCGTTTAGATGTAAATTTTTTTAAATATAAAAAGTAATTGAATGCTTTTAGGAAACCCCCTTTTTATGTAATTCATTTCATTTTCAATATTTAGATGGTTGATGAAAAATGCACTTCATCTATTGTGTTTAATTAGTATCACTTATATTATTATGAAAATCTTTTTATTTATCTAATAATATCACTGTATATAGACCTTATCCACAAATAAGTAAAATTAATGTAATAAGAAATATCAACTTTTAAGTAGTATTTTTAATATATATTTTTTTATGAGTAGCATTTTCAATATCGAAATCATCTAAAAGATCATTACTATATAAATAAATAATTATATAAAGTATTATCATATTCTAATAATATGTGAATGGATTTAAGTATTTTCTTTGATTTACATATAAATATATTTATTTTTGATCAAATATAGCCTATGCACATATTAAATTTAGATGAGACTTAGTTTCATAACTAAACAACTAATAATAAATACAATGAGTGAATTCAATTTTCCATCAAATATTGAAATCGTAAAATTTAACAAAGTTACATCGAACTGCTTCTCGATCATGCAGTTCCCCGAATTAATCGAATCTTCCCCGAATTTCATCTATTTTTCAGTTCCTAAACATAATAGTTCTTTTCTTCAATTTCAATGATAATTTTTATGAGAATTTCGATTATAATTAATGTCACAATGCAAACATTTTCCTCACCATGCACGACTAGATTATTAATTAATATTTTTTTGTCCTTCATAGTTCGATATACATGTCTGCTAACCTGAAACGTATATAGCGTCATGATTCCAGATACATTAAAGTAACAGTCATATGGGGTGGAGTTATGATCTTGTTGATGATTTTCGACCAGTCCAAGAATGTATTTTTTTTGTTTTTTTCAAACTTTTTTTAATAAATATGTTAATCTAGTTATATTAAATCTATAAACCAATTTTTTAAAATGACTTAAGTACCCCTGAATTTAAAAATACAAAATAAATATATACATATATCCAAATTTTTTATACATATATCCAAAAATGATAAAAATTGGTTTATAGATAATATAACTAGATTAACATATTTATAAAAAAATTTGAAAAAAACAAAAAATATATGGAGTGGGTCCCACCATTTAAAAAACTAGCTATGTATGACTCCGCTACTATATAACTGGGCACCGGGCACATTAATATTACAAGCTAATCAAAATCACAATGCCAAAGTTCAATTATGAAAATGATCATGCTAAGTAATTAATCAATTCCAAGTTGATATGATTTTAAACATTATACACTTAAGTTTCTAATATTTGCCCTAATTTTTTTAGTAATTGCCTATCAAATTGTACTGTTTTCATAGAGGAACGACTAAGATGAAATAAAAGATTACTTGGAAGTAATTTGGACATGTGAACAGCTGAAAAAAAAAAGACTTTACAATTATAGCTTAGGTCTAGGTTGGGCTCTTGATTCAAGAGGAAGTCTTGGCCTTGGGGGCATCATTTATTTAGTTATCAGTTAAGTGGGACCGGTTACGTTGAATGGGAACTAATTATATTCCCTCGGAATTTCATTTCATGTAAGTAAATTTTGGTAATATATAACATATATTTAACTGCATTAAATATAATAAAATAAGCTTGGACCTAGATTAGGTGCACCCGAGTGTAAATGACTATTTTTTATTTTTTTAAAATTTTCTAAGTGTATTTAACATATATATATATATATATATCAATTTGTACTATTTTTGGAGATTTTAAAACTTTTTAGATTTTTAAAAATTGACGACACTTTATTAATTTTAAATTATTAAAAATGACACTAATTTTCAGAAATAAAAATTTAAAAATCTTCAAAAATGGTAAAATTTAACACACATGTTAAATACACTTAGATTAACAGTTTTATAAAAAAAAAAATTAAAAATTAAAAAAATAGGTTAAATACAACGGGTGCACTAAAGCTAAGTGTACCCCATTGCATTTGACTGAAACCGAATAAGCTTTTAAAAGGTGATATTTTTTATTAAGATAAATTTTTATATAAATGCGGCTAAGTAATATTCAATACAACTATTAATTAGTTTCATATAATAATGAAAATAAAACCTCGGTTGTAATTGATGTGGACTTAACTGCATTTAGTATCACACAACCAAATTAAAATTTAGTTGCATAATGTGGCCATATAATAAAAATTGTTAGAATGATAAAAATCTATCACTAAAAATTTAAAATTGGAAGATGCTATTAAAAATTTTAAAAAATAAAAGATCTACAATTGGATAATCCTTTGAAATAGAGGTCTAAAACTGCACCAAAAGGAAAACCCATATGCATGATATGCATGGAGAGTGGGAGACGATAAAATAATAATAGCAGTAGTAGTAAACTACGAAGAGAACTATGCATGATGTGCGTGGAGACTGGAGAGTGGTCCATGGGAAAGCCAACCCATGAAGAAGGGCCCATCCGATTCCCCAACTTTTCAAATTTATATCAAATCGAAACTGTTAGAATAAATCCACTGGGCCACATTGATGAATCAGTGCCAAATATTGGGCAGGATTATTTCATTGCTCAATGGTCCTCCGGCACACCATCTCATACCTTTTCTGTTCTATACATTCCCTTTGAAACTAAAGTGCACCTAAAGTGGTTGTGCCCAGGTGATGTGATCACTTCCTTTGGAAAGGAAGCCCACGCATCCATCACACATGAAAAAAGAAAACAGAAATTTTTTTATTTTTTTAAAAAAGTAGATTCAAATGCAAGGAAAGAGGGAAAGCATCATGTCTCACACCAAACCAAACAACCCTTTACATGGGGTCACATTTAAAAAGGTGCAACCCACACACCGTCGCCAACAAATCCCATACAAGAAGACATGGATACTGATTAATTAATAAACTCTCTCAGTATCCATCACCCATCGCAACAATAAGAGAAAAAAACAACAGAAAAGAAAAGAAAATTCAGTACATCTTATTACATATCAGGCATATATAAAAATAGAAGAACTAACATAATCATGAACTCCATGTAAATAAGCTTCGCACATAGATAATATATACTCGTATCATGTACCAAACTTGGATCAAAACATCTCCACATGTGAAAATGGTCGAAGAGAAAAATATGGAAATATGATGTGCAACATTCATGCATGCAAGGAATGCTTGCATTTATCTGCTGCAGAGGCGGGTGGAGATGGTGGCTGCTCTAAGCAGTGCTCCTAGCAAGCATCTCCTGATACTGCATTTCCTGGTACTGAAGCAATGCAGTGTGCCTCTGCACCCTCAGCTGCTCATAGAACCTCCTGATGAATTCCTCAGCCTCCTTATCGACCTGGCCCGTCGAGCTGCCACCGTCCATCTCGTCGTCGGATGAGTAGTTCAACGACGCCACGCCAGAGAAGGGGGAGATCATGGGGCTCAGCTTCTCCCCAGTGCTCAGATCAGGCGTCTCCGCTGCCCCCGGGAAGCCGAAGGAACATTCCGGCGAATAGTCAATCTTAGGCAGCATGATGACGGCCTTGGGCTCATCAAATTCTGGATCGGGTTCGTCTTCTTGGATATTGATGCAAGGGAAGTGGGGGAAGTAGTGATGATGGTGGTGGTGTTTGCGCTTACCCGCATGGAAAAAAACAGGATTGGGGCTGTTGCTGCATGAGAACTCATAATCCTGTAGGCCATAGCCATACGGGCGGCGGCTCCGGGTGTGGTGGTGATGGAACATGAGATTTCCAAGAGATTTTCCCAACACCTTCCCTCTCTTCATCATCAAATTCATATCCATGATGATCTTCCGCTTCGAGATCAAGCCCTTTCGCATCATGAAGAAAGCAATCCTCAGGACGTTCCACAGCCTCTTGGTGACGTGGGTGTCAACACGGGAATGCATCTTCATTTCAAGAGAAAGAAAAAAAGACAGATAGAGAATTGAAGAAAGGATAATGAAGGAGGAGACAATGGGAATAATGTGGTGTTGGGTTTTCTTGTTTCTGCGAGGTTGTGGGCAACCTCGCAGAAGGAAAAGAAAACCCTTATGGCAGGAAATGGGGGGTGGGGTTGAAGGTTTTTATATAGAAAAGGAAGAGGAGAGAGAGAGAGAGAGGAAACGCCTAGGCTTGGATGGGAAGACTAGAAGGTGGTGGATCCCTTGCAAACTTTCTTTTTTCAAAGAAAAGTCTCAACAACCAGAAACCCGCGTCCCGTTCTTTCCTTTTAATTATTTTTGAATGAACGTTTTTATATTAGGACATTTTAAAAATCAAGGGTAGAAATAGTGGTTTTTTTTTTTCGAAATTTTTTTTTTGAATTGTTTTAGCCAGCTGAGTCCCATTGCCAGCTAACCCGGCAACAGGGGTTTACATTATTTTCGGCAGACTGTAGGTTAGATCAGAATACTGCCACTACCACTTGAATGAATGCATGCATATTTTAGCTTAGGAATTTGGATGTTGGAATATTGTTGGGTGGGGAACCCATTCACCTTGCTTCCATTATTGCAGCCACATCATAGCTCGATGATGGCATGAGCCACAAATCAAGCTTCATCTTGTTTTTTTTTTTTTTTTTTTTTGTTTTGGTTTTTTTCTTTTGCATGTTATTTGAATATGGATGATTCAATAGCTCAATGAGAACACATTAATTGATCAAAAAGAAATTAAATTTAGGAGGTGAAAAGATTTTGTAATAAAACATCGTTTACATAATAGCCAATGTTTACTTAGAGTTTATATAACATGGTTTAAGCGGGCTCCATTTGCACAGGATCTATTATTTAATATAAAGGCCTAATCTTCTGAGACTGGGTATGAAATCTGGTGATTTTAGACCGGTTTAAAAATGTATAATTTTATTTTTTTTGAATTTTTTTTATAAATATGTTAATCTAGTTATATTTAATTTATAAATCAAATTTTACCATTTTTTTAGATATGTATATATGTTTATTTTGAATTTTTAAACACCAAAATATTTAAACACGAGGGTATTTAAAAATTCAATATAAATATGTACACATTTTCAAAAATGGTACAACTTGGTTTACATATTAAATATAACTAGATTAATATTTTTATAAAAATATTTTTTTAAAAATATATTTTTGGACCCGTCCAAAATAAATCAACGATATTTAAGATGTGTTTGAGAAGTGATTAATTTTTTAGATGAAAAATTTTTAGTAAAAATATTTTCAAAATAGAAGAAAACGATGTGATATGACAGAAATAATGATGAAAAAGAAAGAAAATAAAGTGAAAATAAATAGGATAGTTTTACGAGTAGTTGTGTAAAAACGATTGAAATGTAAATTAATTATATAAGAAAAATATGAAAAAATAATTAAAAAAGTAATTATGAAGAAAAAGTTTTAATTAAAAATATTAATTCGAAAATCTTTTGAGGTAAATAATCACACCCTTAATTAATAATATGGGGAGTAGAGATAGAGTTGTTGCACTTCAAGCTTGAAAGTTATTTCTTGTCTTGGTCAGTTTTCTAAACGGAGAGTACTCTGTTTTGTCTACTGCGGGCACTCTACACCAAGAAATCAAGTTCCACGTTATGGCAGTCCTATCTATTACATATATTCAATGTCATTTAGCCAGGAAATTGGGAAGTAAATAATTTGGCTGCTTTTGCAGCGTCAAATTCAGAATCATGTTTGTCCTGTTGGGGATCTCGATCAAGTCCCATGTAAATCATTTATATATGGATCTTTTCAGTTCTTAGCAATGGAACTATCTGTTTTATCAAAAATAATATGTTAATTTAATTTATTTAGAAGTACATACAAGTGCACCACAAAATAAATATAATTTTAGTGTGAATATAAACCTATCAAAACCGTTGTCTTACGTGTAGTCCTACAAATTTCTAACTAAAATAACTTTAAGTGGTATTATTAAGCAAATAACAAAAAATAAGATGGATGGAATAGATCCCTTCGAAACAGTGCAAATGGGGGCCACTTGAACTGGGTTATTTGATTCTGTGAAGTTTATTGTATGATGATAAATGAACATTTGTACTTTCATCATTTATAACCAAGGTAAGGAGAAAGAAGCAATGCTTGGGTAATTGGGTTGCTTTTTGAAAATAACTTAGAATTAAAAAACTTGATTTGTAAATATGATTAAAGTTAGAATTCGAATAAACCCGAACTCAAGGAATTTAAACCTAGTTTTCTTATTCATATTTAATATAAAATATATTAGTAGATAAAACCTAAGTGAAAATTTTGCATATTTATATATTTTGTATCATTTATGTTTAAGTTTGAGGGAATATTTTTCATATTCAAATTATACTGTACGTAAATTATATTATTCTCGTGTATACTTAAGTCTATGCTTGTATTTTACATTTTTCGTGTCTTATCATATTTTGAAAAAGTAAATCTTCTTCTAGAAATATAGTTTTCAAATTTAATTGGGCTATATACTATCATTTTTGCTAACACAATTTGTCAGATATTATATTGTATCTTTCATAAAATTTTAAACCCCTCAGTCTTATCTCAAACACGAAATATGTCATCCTGAATTTCAAGCGGAACTTGATTTATATAAATAATTAGAATCTAAATTTACCGAGATAGGATTATCGCTTAGATTTCATGAATAAAATTAGAATTGAAGATTATAATTTAGATTTTATAAATAGAATCAGAATCGAAGTAATTCTGAGTTTCATAAACTTGACTTGCACTCCTTACATTTATTTGATAAAGTTATAAACCGTTCTTATAATTCTTAAAATTGTTTCTGGTAGCTAAAGCTTGAATATAAAGACAACACATAAAATAATGAAGATTTAATTTGGGGGACATTGAAAGAATATGAAATTGAATCTCAAAAGCTTCCACCTGATTATATATTATAATTGTCATATTAAAAACCAAAAAAAGTAATTTTCTCTAAAAGGCATACGCATTTAATTAGATAGCAAAGAAAACAAAATAATGATGTATTTTGATGATGGAAAAGAAAAAGATAATAACATATTTATACAATGAAATCAATAAAAAATAGAAATATAAATAAGACATTACAATATGATCAAAGGAAATGTATAATTTGAAAAAGATAACTAATTAGAACAATACTAGAAGAGCTGCCTGTTAAATGGTATAATTAAGCTATGGTATAAATAAAAAATAAATAATTAGCGTAAATTGGATAAAAAGACTACATGAAGAATGATAGTTAGGAATATTGAAAGAACTGGGAAGCAGCTGAAATAGGCAAATATAGTATGGAAAAGGCCCCTCATGAGTCACAATGAGCAGGCTTGTCTTTTTTGGGTTTCAACATATTTTCTCCATGTATCAGATATCAGCCTTGCGAGACATGATGCATATGCTGACGTGGTAATGATTTGCAACGATCCAATCCGCACATTAATCACGTGAGCCAGAGCTGAAAAGCAGAAAAATAAAATATAGTAAATTGATGGAATATATATAGAGGAAATCATAGGAGCTCGAACTATTCAATCTAGACCGTTCAATTTGTAAGAATGCAGATGGGTGCGTTCCATGATAAAAAGACGGTCACGATGAACGATCAGAAGTGGCCAATTTTTTGGTAAGGTGCGCTAACTTTGATTGTGGAATGATCCTACGATTAGCGGTCTGGACCTTGAACACGTGTGCCACAGGCGCTTGTGTCGTAAGGAAACCCCCAATCTGCCCTCCCGTGAGATATGCCTTCTACGTATGCCACATTAGGGACGAAAACACGTGCACGTTTCCACGTCTTCTCCTCGAAGACGCAAGCTATGATTGATTCCTCGCGCATGTAAACCAAGAAGCAAGACATCCATTATGTTCATTAATATTTGATTAATTGCAAACATACTTATTTAGTTTAACAATAATTGCAAATATAATCGTTTAGTTTTAAAAACTACAAATAAATTTCTTTCATTTTGATTATAATTGCAAATATATCTACGTCATTGTGAAGCTGTTACATCATAAGTATATTTTCAAAGATACGCAAATTAAATGAGTATATTTACAAAAATTAAATATACTTAATTTTGAATTGTAAATATAATCACATAGATTATGAATCTTTGCAAGTATACTCAGGCATGATGGTGCGGCAATAGTGTCATAATAAATGAGTATGTTTGCAATTAAAATTAAATTACGTGATATTATTTATGATTTTTAAAACTATGTGGGTATATCTATAATTATGGTATATCAAACTAAATAAGTATATTTGTAAATCACCGAATAAATTTCAAGATATCAAAAATAATCTTTATCAAATTATTTGATGGGCCTTAATAAATGCAAACCTTATACAATTACACTAAAATTTCATGATCTATTTAAGTTTTTAATTGATGTGATTTTTGATATCTCAACAAAAGCAATATTAGACATGGAGGGCTTGACACAAAGGGATTGGTAGAAATGCAACCAAATGAAAAGTTTACACTTCTTCTTCTTTGACATTTTAGTTGCATAATACACTATTTTTATCTATATATTTTAATTATTTTTCACATCTTTTTTTACAATCATCGTATCTATTTATAACATATTTTAGTTTTACTTTACCTTTATTATATGACATCACTTTACATTTTTCAAAATTCATTCCATAACATTTTTACCAATAATTAATTCCCAAAAGCTACCTAAATGTAATGGATTACTTGGATTTCTAAAAAGTGTAACTTGGGTTGAGTTGTCATCTATTGTACCTTGTAATGACTGTTAAGGGCTGATTATATGTGATTAATCGCACGTAGCCCTTCGCACGATCATTTTTTATTTTTCATAAATACGTTTTCTTGAGTATATTGAACTCGTCTACAAAGTTCTACTATTTTACAATGTTTTTTCATATTTATTTTATTTTAAAAAATATCCATTTCTTTGTCCCTTAAAAATTAATTGTTAAAAATAAAATAAATATATAAAAATATTATAAAATAGTAAATCTTGAGATATGGGTTAAAATATATTTATGAAGAAAAATTAAAAAATTAAAAATAAATTTCATATGGAGGGTTGACATGGGACTATCAGCCTTCATAAATGTGTTACGTTTATATGATAAAAATTATTCTTTTATTAAAATATGATTTTTCGCATTATTACTCACTTTTCATATTTTATAATATTTATTCTAGAGTTGCTGATTTTGATAAAACACCTTAAATTTTTAAAAAAGAACCCACTAAAATAGTAATTATGTATTGGCCACGATTTCCTACGATGGCATTGCATAGTTGGTAACATGCCATTTTTTTTTGACTTTTTCACAAACATATTTCCCCATGTATTTTAACGCATATACCAAGATTTACTATTTTACAATATTTTTATACTAAGATTTACTATTTTATAATATTTTTATATATTTATTTTTTAGAAAATATCATCAACCCAGAAGACTAGAAATTTGTTTACACAAAGCTTTTATATCTGCTTGTATCCACTCAAGCTGTTCGTTATAATATTGAATATGCCTTAGATCTGTTTCGTTTTCTAAAGCTTCATACAAAAATTGTTTATAATCTCTAAAAGATCTTAAATGCGAAACTAGATTATGCAAAACAAGCATTCATTCAAGAAAGAGAGAATTACAATCAGAGAAAGAAACTTCTTACAATGCACACCAAGCAGTATCTGAAAGACTTAGACTCAAACTTGGCACTTTAGAGATGATATTCTCCTCCGATGCCTTACAACGACTCGAGACTCTTATTTATAGAGAAGAAAAAGGAGAATGCCGATTCGAAACATTTTGAAATCCGCGGACTTGATAACATGTGAAATTCGAAAAGTGGACTCCGGATAAGAAGACGCCGAAAGTAGCCGAAAGTAGATTTGTCGTGTCATTAGATTTGGAGTCGGCTGGAATCTACTTTTGCAAAGTGGCTACTGTGCCCAAACTTTTAGCTGGCTGATAATGATGACGAATCTCTTTAGCTGGATTTGCTTTTAACTGGTTAGAAGCACTTAACACTGCTCCGTTGTCTTTTAGCTGGGAGAGGATAAGGATGGAGTAGAAACCTCCATGTCACTTTCCACATCATCGATCTGACTGTCGAACATTATTTCGAATGCTTTTTTCTTTAATTCCTTGCCAGATGCTGAGGGAAACAACTTTTTAGCATGCTCCAGTGCTTGCTTGAAAGTGGACTTTGCTTCTTCGGTCTCTTTGAGATCTTGCAGCGAAGTAAAGCTTGATGGAGAAGCAACTAATTGTTCTGATACTCGGGAAGCTCTTTCAGCAATCTTTGTCTTCTTATATTCTTACGAGTATGAAATATGCTCTATATCAAATTTGGGCCACCATTTGAGATAGGAAGAATAGGAAATATAACTGGTCAGAGGGGTATCCACATAAAAGGAGAAATCCCATCGAACAATCCATGGGATTAATTCTCTTATAACAAACTCGATTAATTTTGTGGAATTGTCGGGATCAAAGGAAAGATTGGGAAGGAGATTATCTGGGAGAATAGTTTTATGGAATCCCCAATGATCCCAAAATTTTTCAAGGAACCATACTGGGATTTTTTGGTTTGGTTTTTGCAAATTAAATCGGATCCACCATGAATGGGAAAATATAAGATTTTGGCGGAGAAAGACCTTCTTCCAGGCTTCTTGGTAGTCCCAGTAGGTATATTTTCGATAAAGAAAGGTTTCACGGTCCAACTGAGAGGACTTGGGAAAAGAAAGAATATTATTAGGATTATAACAGGACCATTCATCCAAAGGAATAATCCTATGGATAAACATCTTTGGTACTGTATAGCATCACTGTTTTTAGCTTTAACATGGTCTATAACGACAGAACCAGTTAATAACAGGATCCTCTCATAATAGTAGACATCTTTACCAGGTACTGATGGGATGAACCATTCGAACCTTGGTAAATACTTCTGGTATAGTGTTTTAGCAGTCTCTCTTATAACTTTGGAATTTTTATCACTTGAGGAGAAGAAACTTATATCAGGAAGATGACATTTACACAAGTTATAGTCGGCTTCTTCTAAATATATAAATACTTGATCATTATAATGCTCAAAATTATAATTGGGAGGAGCAACAGAATCAGGTGAGGAAGGAATATCAATTATATCGATGTTTTTAGCGGGGGATCTTCCAGAATTTTTAACAGGAGCTTTACTTGAGGAGGCTATAGCAGGAGATGAGCTTGAAGATGCCATACTTTTATCCCTGCAAAAATTCTCTAGACAGGAAATCAGGCAAAGAATTATTTTTTCCTTTAATGTATTCAATGTCAAAATCAAACTCAGCTAGCATAGCCTGCCATCTTGCAAAAATGTTTTTGGAAACTTCATTTTTAACATCCTTTTTTAAAATATATTTTGTAGCTCTGCAATCTACTCTTAATAGAAAATGCTTGTTTAATAAATCTCCTTGAAATTTTTTAATGCATAAAACTATAGCAAGAGTTTCTTGTTTTATAGTAGGATATTTTTGTTGAGTTTCATTCCATAATCCTGATGTGAAATGAACCAACTGTTCTTTATTGTCCTGGGTTTTTTGTTTTAAATATAAGTTATCATCTGCTCATATCTGTAATAAAAAATTATGTTTGCAAACCTCTTTTATATTAGTAAAAAATATACAACACAAAATTATACTAGGAACACCATTTTTACAAATGATAAAACCTTTTTCGGTAACAGACGAAGGAATTCAAACAACTGAAACATTATTTGCTTTTATTAAACCTCCAGAAGCCTCTTTGTTATCAGAATTAAAAAATACTCTGGCCTATAAGAAAAATTTCTTATGTTATTTGCAAGATCAAAATACTATTAAACATATCGAAAAAGAAATAAATGGACCATTAAAACCTTATATTGAAGAATTTAAAAATAAACTTGCCAAGGAAGTTTGTTCTGAAGCTCCAAACACCTTTTGGAATAGAAAGCAATATCAAGTTAAATTACCATATATAAAAAACTTTAGCGAAGACAAAATTCCAACTAAAGCCAGACCTATTCAAATGAATAAGGATTTACTACATTATTGTAAAAAAGAAATACAATCGTTATTAGATAAAAAATTAATTCGTCCGAGTAAATCACCATGGAGTTGTTCCGCCTTTTATGTTAATAATGCAGCAGAAATAGAAAGAGGAACACCTAGACTTGTTATAAACTATAAACCTCTTAATGACGTTTTGACATGGATACGATATCCCTTGCCAAATAAAAAAGATTTGTTAAATAGAATTATAAAAGCTAAATTATTTTCAAAATTTGATCTGAAATCTGGGTATTGGCAAATCCAGATTGATGAAAAAGATAAATATAAAACAACATTCAATGTTCCTTTTGGCCAATACGAATGGAATGTTATGCCGTTCGGATTAAAAAATGCTCCTTCAGAATTCCAAAAAATAATGAACGATATATTTTATAAATATAGCAATTTTATAATTGTGTATATTGATGATGTTTTGGTATTCTCCGATTCAATCCAGCAACACTGGAAGAATCTTAAAACTTTTAAAAATATAATCTTTCAAAATGGTTTAGTTCTGTCTGAACGAAAAATGAAGCTATTTCAACTAGAAGTTACATTTTTAGATTTTCTGATTAAAAATAGGACTATTCAACCTATACAAAGAGCTATAGCATTTGCAACTAAATTCCCTAATGTTATAAAAGACAAAAAATAGCTTCAGAGATTTCTTGGATGTCTCAATTATGTCTCTGAATTTTATAAAAAATTAGCCTTTGACAGAGCCCTACTTCTTAAAAGACTTAAGAAAAATCCTTCACCATGGACCAATGAACATACTAAAGCCGTTCAAAATATAAAAAAGAAAGTTAAATATCTTCCCTGTCTCCATTTAGCAGATCCTGATTTGTTAAAAATTGTTGAGACTGATGCATCAAATGAAGGATATGGAGGAATATTAAAATAAAAAACCCAGGACAATAAAGAACAGTTGGTTCGTTTCACATCAGGATTATGGAATGAAACTCAACAAAAATATCCTACTATAAAACAAGAAACTCTTGCCATAGTTTTATGCATTAAAAAATTTCAAGGAGATTTATTAAACAAGCATTTTCTATTAAGAGTAGATTGCAGAGCTACAAAATACATTTTAAAAAAGGATGTTAAAAATGAAGTTTCCAAAAACATTTTTGCAAGATGGCAGGCTATGCTAGCTGAGTTTGATTTTGACATTGAATACATTAAAGGAAAAAATAATTCTTTGCCTGATTTCCTGTCTAGAGAATTTTTGCAGGGATAAAAGTATGGCATCTTCAAGCTCATCTCCTGCTATAGCCTCCTCAAGTAAAGCTCCTGTTAAAAATTCTGGAAGATCCCCCGCTAAAAACATCGATATAATTGATATTCCTTCCTCACCTGATTCTGTTGCTCCTCCCAATTATAATTTTGAGCATTATAATGATCAAGTATTTATATATTTAGAAGAAGCCGACTATAACTTGTGTAAATGTCATCTTCCTGATATAAGTTTCTTCTCCTCAAGTGATAAAAATTCCAAAGTTATAAGAGAGACTGCTAAAACACTATACCAGAAGTATTTACCAAGGTTCGAATGGTTCATCCCATCAGTACCTGGTAAAGATGTCTACTATTATGAGAGGATCCTGTTATTAACTGGTTCTGTCGTTATAGACCATGTTAAAGCTAAAAACAGTGATGCTATACAGTACTCAAAGATGTTTATCCATAGGATTATTCCTCTGGATGAATGGTCCTGTTATAATCCTAATAATGTTCTTTCTTTTCCCAAGTCCTCTCAGTTGGACAGTGAAACCTTTCTTTATCGACAATATACCTACTGGGACTACCAAGAAGCCTGGAAGAAGGTCTTTCTCTGCCAAAATCTTATATTTTCCCATTCATAGTGGATCCGATTTAATTTGCAAAAACCAAACCAAAAAATCCCAGTATGGTTCCTTGAAAAATTTTGAGATCATTGGGGATTCCATAAAACTATTCTCCCAGATAATCTCCTTCCCAATCTTTCCTTTGATCCCGACAATTCCACAAAATTAATCGAGTTTGTTATAAGAGAATCAATCCCATGGATTGTTCGATGGGATTTCTCCTTTTATGTGGATACCCCTCTAACCAGTTATATTTCCTATTCTTCCTATCTCAAATGGTGGCCCAAATTTGATATAGAGCATATTTCATACTCGGAAGAATATAAGAAGACAAAGATTGCTGAAAGAGCTTCCCGAGTATTAGAACAATTAGTTGCTTCTCCATCAAGCTTTACTTCGCTGCAAGATCTCAAAGAGACCGAAGAAGCAAAGTCCACTTTCAAGCAAGCACTAGAGCATGCTAAAAAGTTGTTTCCCTCAGCATCTGGCAAGGAATTAAAGAAAAAAGCATTCGAAATAATGTTCGACAGTCAGATTGATGATGTGGAAAGTGACATGGAGGTTTCTACTCCATCCTTATCCTCTCCCAGCTAAAAGACAACGGAGCAGTGTTAAGTGCTTCTAACCAGTTAAAAGCAAATCCAGCTAAAGAGATTCGTCATCATTATCAGCCAGCTAAAAGTTTGGGCATAGTAGCCACTTTGCAAAAGTAGATTCCAGCCGACTCCAAATCCAAGGACACGACAAATCTACTTTCGGCTACTTTCGGCGTCTTCTTATCCGGAGTCCACTTTCCGGATTTCACATGTTATCAAGTCCACGGATTTCAAAATGTTTCAAATCCGCATTCTCCTTTTTCTTCTCTATAAATAAGAGTCTCGAGTCGTTGTAAGGCATCGGAGGAGAATATCATCTCTAAAGTGCCAAGTTTGAGTCTAAGTCTTTCAGATACTGCTAGGTGTGCATTGTAAGAAGTTTCTTTCTCTTATTGTAATTCTCTCTTTCTTGAATGAATGCTTGTTTTGCATAATCTAGTTTCACATTTAAGATCTTTTAGAGATTATGAAGAATTTTTGTATGAAGCTTTAGAAAAGAAACAGATCTAAGGCATATTCAATATTATAACGAACAGCTTGAGTGGATACAAGTAGATATAAAAGCTTTGTGTAAACAAATTTCTAGCCTCCTGGGTTGAGAATGGTATCAGAGCTAAAAGTTTAAGAAGCTTGATTAAACAAACTTCTTTAGAAACACTCATTATTCTCTCACTCGTCGCGCAATTAAGCCGTGTTAGCCGTGTGAAGGCGTGTTTTGGCTAAGTAAGTCGTTGTCTGTGTTGAGAATATGAGCTCTCTAAAAAGAATATTTTCTTCATCTTCTTCAGCCTCCAGTACCGATACTACGATTCACTCTGTGAAATTAGAAGAAATCCAAAATATGTCTGAAGGAACCTATGAAAACATTGAGAAATCTCTTCAAAATTGGAAAATTCCAAAAGTCCCAATAAAAGAAATCTATAAGATTGGTAGTTTTGATTTTAAAATAGAATTTCGTATTAAAACAATGGAAACAGTTTTAGAATTTGGTGAAGGGTCTCACCAAATCAAATTATTGGAAAAGATCGCGTTAAAAGAATTATGTCAAAAACAGTTTAAATTTTTGCATTTCGATTTAATACAAATTGCTGTTCAGCCATTAGTAAGAACAGGTTTACAAGCTTCTGTTCTAGCCTGTCTGAAAGATAATCGACACAAAATTTTTTCTGATTCTATCTTAGGAATTGTACAGACCTCGTTACATGCAGGCCCAATATATTTTAATAGTTTTCCCAACTTCTCTATTAGTCTTTCTGATCCTCATGCTTTAGAAGTATTATCTTTACTTATTCAAACTCAAGGGTTTGATATGAAATTAGGATCAAAACTCCTCTGCGTACAATATAGAATTTATTATAAAGCTATGAAAACTCTTGCTCCAAAGTCTTTGGTAATTCAAGAAAGGGGAGCCACTCCTTATTTTATAACCAATCCTATTCATAAAAAGATTGAACCTAAAAAGATTTTGTGGTCTGATATAAATCTTCCAACAGAATGGAAAATAGAGAAAGAGGAAAATCATGTTATTCTTGAACAACATTCAGAAAAAATTGAAACTATAATTGAAACTTCAGATAATATAACATTACAATTTGAACCCCTTCCTGCTAGACATTCCGTATGTCTGTCTAGACCTATATCTGCTAAACCTATCACTATAGAATCACAGAGACCCCTGTCATCATCTGCTTCGGCCAGATTTCCACTTCAATTTGAAGATCAAATAGCCAAGCCTGATATAACACCTACAGAATCTGATTTCCAAATAAATGTTCTGCAATTCAAACCAAACTATAAAGAATTATTACAAGAATTCAAAAACCCCATTCATGCAGAAAAAAGGATTTGGATAAGTAAAACATATAATGAGAAAGAGACACATCAATTATTTAAAAACTGGATGTCACATTGTAAAAGTGTTAAAGAAAATATTTATTTCTTTCAATGGTATGATAATCTTGATAACACATCTATCAATATGCTTCATATTGATGGCCAATCTAGTGAAGAATCATCTAACCCTAATAAAATTTCTTTGGAACATGAAGAAGATTATATCCCTGAGCGAAATATGGGACAACCACCCACTGAATTGGATGGTAAAATCTTTCGCCAACCCTTTAAATCCTCAGTCTATAAGGACACTTCTGTTAGAGCCAAGGACCTCTCTCAAGTTATTGAACAAAATAACTTCACCAATTATAAACTTATCTCTATCGAAAAAATCCTAAAAGGAAAATCCGCTAAAAGTCTTTCTTATTATAAGAAACCTTTAACCTCTCAGTTTAGCCAACTATCTTTAGATGATAAACCAGACACTGAAGAATTTGTTAAAATGGCACAACAAAAAACTACTACTATGGATGAAATTAAACAAAAAATTTCGGAATTACAATCCCAGCACTTTCTCCACACTATTACTGATAATACTTCCCCTGAACTCAATCGTATATTAAAAAATTATTATCATCGCCCTTCTCCGATTGATCAACAATTCGAAGAAGAAAAATCTGGCATCCAAAACAGTTTTAGTATCAATGCCCTTTATACAAGGGATTTAATAGACACCAACCTCATTAGAATTTGATTATTTTTAAAAAAGTAATATATTGATAATTTTTGCCTTTAATTCCAAATATGTCATAACATATTAATAATCACAAATATACCTGTATAGAGTATGCCCTTTTATAAAATGTCCATGCCTTTGTATAAAATGTTTGTATAAAATGTAGAGTATGCTCAAGCCCTAATTGTGATTTTATAACTAAAAATGCATACCCGAATGATATATGATTTGAAAGTAGGACTCTACAGCTGTCAAAGTATTAAAAATTTATTTAAATATGACTTTTTGGCTTAGAATTATTATTACAACTTGGGCATAGTTTTCATTATCATATAGGAGAATGATATGAAAAAGATTGAGGGATGATTTTGTATATCCGATGCAAGAGAGCAACCATTCATTTGGCCCAAAATATATATTTTTAGATATTTTTATTGTTCATTAAATTATTAATCTAAGTGTATTTAAAATATTTCTACGTTTGAAATTAAAAAATATATACACATCCTTAAAAAAAAGTAAAACTTTTTATATGGATTAAATACATTTATAATAATATTCAATTAAAAATAAAACAAATTTTTTTAAAAATATGTTTCTAGGGTGCATCCGGATATATAGATGCATGTATAGAATCATAACACAGCAAGCATTTAGGTAATCTAAGTGGATATGTTTGGAGTTATCAAACTAGTGTGGATATATTTAAAATTAAGGCCAAAACTGGTGAGGTTGATTTGCCGCAGAGAGTATGATGAACAATTTGGAGCGTGTGGGAGCCCTTTTGCCTTTCCTTCTGCTGTGGCGTCGGGGGGACATCGGGCCCACTTCAATGAAAAACAAAACAGCCGTTGACAGGCTCCTCCACTAATTCATCTAGAGAGACGGAGAGAGTAGGGCCCACCAGGTGGACCCGCGAACTGGAGTTGAAAAAACAGAAAGAAAGGAAACAGGTAGATCCCTAATCTCCAGACCAGACACGTGCGCTGCTGAAGGATTCTGATGTCTCACGTGACAATGTTTCACTTTGCCCCTGTTGGTTTGTCAGCTGGCACACCATTGCCTTAAAGCAGCCCTATTTGTAATTAGGACAGCTATAATGATTAGCCCAGTAAATTTTTTGATAATGTAGTTTCAAACTTTCTATTATTATTAGTTTAAGTTGAGAAAAAAAAATTTAAATAAAAATTAATCGATTCATTACAATTTTTTTGATACAGGATTCATTGCATGTTTTAAATAAAGGGAGATGATTAAATATTTTCAGCTTAACTTTGGTTTAAAATTTTAAAATGCATTTTTAAAATCTAAATCATTTACCATATTTATTCATTTGTATTTGTTTATAGTTCCAAAAATTACATGAATTATATTCCACATTTTTAGAAATTTTAATAGTTATATGTTTACTCTAAAAGGATATTATTTTTTAAAAGATATACATTTTCAATGAAAAATATTTTCGGCACCCAGATATAAAAAATTAAGTGTAAGCATGGAGCCTGGATGCCTAAAATGAGCATTGAGTCATTGCTCATAAAGGTTAATATGTATTTTTATTGTTCTAATTGAAATCTTGCTCATAATGTTATATTTTTTTTTCATCTCATATTACATATAAGTTCATAAAATCTTATAAATTTTTATATCAACTTAAATCATTATTACATTAAAAAATTTACATCATTAAAGAGGAGACTAAAGTTCTTTGCATAGGAAATCATAACTCCCATGGGTCTACAGAGGGCAAAAGAGGGGCTTGAACTCCAACCAAGTCTTAGCAGACCAAAGTCATGACTAATCAAGATTAGTTCTTTCATTTACTGTGAATAGTAGAAACGGTGACAGGAGAAGTCCTCCGCATTTTTCTCAGGCTTAGGCTTCAACTGGCATTGCTTAACATCGGTGGCTTTGGATTCCAGCCAATAAATTTCTTCTCGCACTTTTGATATTTTATGACGAAATAGTATTTATACACTTTTCAGGCATAAATCATGGCGAAAAAAGAGTGTGACTTCAAAAGCAATAACCATTACGCCAAAACGGGATTTAAGTATGGATTCACTCGTAGAAGATGAATGCTTTGATTTTAAGTCATACAATCGGTGAGATGAAAGCTTTGATATAGGCGTGTAGCCACATGTCCATTAAGAAAGTTCCCCTTATTCAACATTTCAACTATTACATGACGTTGACTGATTTGCAAATATACTCGCTTAATTTAATTATAATTACAAATATACTATATAGTATCAAAAATTGCAAACTACTTTATATAGTTTGATTATAATTGCAAATATACTTACATCGTTACGAAACTGTTACTGCGCCATTACGGCTTGGGCATATCTATAAAGATTTGCAATTTCAAAAATTAAGTGGGTATATTTGATTTTTACAAATATACTTACATAGTTTGCAAACCTTTCCAAATATACCCATATTATGTAGTGCACTAACGATGTCATAACAACATAAGTATATTTGCAATTATGATTAAATATGTAGAGTAATTCATAAATTTTGAAACTAGGTGAATATATTTGCAAATTACTCTATGAATTTTTGTAGGTACGGCTTTAGTGGTACACCATATACTAAAGCTAATGGTTATAATTGTCATGATTGGGCCTCATCTTATTAATTGTACACAATCTATTCCACTAATTTGTATTCAGCCGTGTATTTAACCAAGATATCAAAAATCACTTCAATTAGAATCTTTTAATGTATAGGGACGTAAAATTTGAAATATTTTTAAATTTATTGAATATAATATTGAAATATGCTAAAATTATATACAAGTGTTATTTTATGTGAGATAAACACTCTAAAAGGTTAAGTTATTTAAGCTATAATTTGTGTGGTATTTTTAACATATAAACAATTTTAATATTTCAGACTGTGCTATGACAGTATAAAGCCTGATGCATGGAGCCCAAAAACGTATTTTTTTAAAAAGATTTTCTAGTTTTCTTTTCATGGGATTGTTATTCTAGGTAAATATAATTCATATAAGAAGTTCTACAATTTTCGGAAATGTATATTTTTTGTTGAATTACAAATATAAGAGTATTTTATTAATTTTAAGGGACTAAAATAACTTTATATTTAAAATTCAAAAAAATATATTTAAAATACCCCGATATTTAACATTCAAAAAAATGTAAATATCTCTAAAAAGGACAACAAACTTTTATGTAAATTAAATATTACCTAGGATTATGGTTTCATGAAAAGAAAAATTTTAAAAATTAGAAATAAATATGTTTTCGGGATGGATGCAGATAATATTTTAGGCCTATTATTAAATATCCAATAGAATTGGATATGTGCCAGAAGAGATTGTTATGTATATTGAGATATGGGAAATAATAAATCGTATGAAAAGTGAGAAAAATAATATTTGAAATGGAAAAGTCTTAAAAAATAATGTTAAAGATGAAAAAAAAATCTTGAAGATTAAAAATCTGACCCGCCGGGGATGGTTTCCGATAAGCCCTTTATTCGTATCTATAATTCTACATACGTAAATGATGATTTTGTATGATCACCTCGATTGAGCCCCAAACCGAACAAATGTACTGATTGACTTTAGTATATATCACGCACTATTAAAGTGTTTCTGTCAATTAAGTAATATATTTTAAAAAGTGACTTTAAAAATGAAAAAAGAAATGAAAAGGAGAAGGATAAGCTGACACGGAAAAGAAGGAAATGATAAAAATTGGATTTAATGTAATAATTGAAACAAAATAATAAATAAACATATATATTTTTAATGGGAAACATATAGACTTTCGGATGAAAATATTTTATTAGAGTTATGGTTCAAAAATGTAAATAACAAAAAATTTCTAAATTACTTGCATATCAAGTAATCTAAATTATTCTATCTAATATAAATTATTAAACGTAGTAAATGTTTCGTTCCCTTTAGAATCCATTGACTAGCCAATGAGATATCGCCACGTGGTTATATATATGACTTGATTTATAAGATGCTGATCAGGTGCACCCGGGAGCATTGAGGCTCAATGCTCCCGGGCACCTACACTTATTTTTTTAATTTTTTAAAATTTTTTTATGAACTTGTTAATCTAAGTGTATTTAACACGTATATTAATTTTTACTATTTTCAAAAATTGTTTGATATTTATTTTGGATTTTTAAAAATTAGTGGCATTTTAATAATTTAAAAATAATAAAAATTGATATATATGTTAAATATAATTATATTAATATTTTTATAAAAAAAAAATTTTTTAAAAAAAAAGTGTATGCGCCAGCACCTTGATGTATGGGCACAGGGAGGAAATTACAATGCGGCAACGGGAAGGAAGCGCGTGAGGCAAATGTGGAAGAGGATTTGACCGTTGCTTTGAGTGGCGGTGGGCCTAAACCCAGCTCATCTTTCGGAGCATTCATTTCCCACGTGGGGTTAACCCCTCGCCTTTCGGTTTCCGTATGCGGTCTGCCGGCCGGTCGCAAATCTTGCCCGTACGCTGTTAGCGGTCTAAAATGGAGCCGCTGGATAAAGGAGTATTCAGAAGGAGGAATTTTCGCGTCGTTTATCTATACGTCAACCAATCAAGTACTTTAAAATAGGCACAGTACATTAGTATCTTTCTACCTCTAGAGCGAGATATGCTACAAATAAAAAAAATATCAGTGTAATTAGAGTAAAATAGGTTTCAAGGTCCGATCCAAATTAATAATATATATTTAGTATCTTTTTTATAAAATATATTACATATTTGAAGATGTAATATAAATTCTTTGAAATGTAGAAATTTATTTGACTTATCTATTATTTAGTATATCTAATAAATATATTTTAAAACTATATCATTATTATGTTCATCATAAGTTTTTAAGTAAAATTTATATTATAATTATGAATTTCAAACATAATATACAGACTAATGCAAATAACCGATTTAGAAGAGGAATTTCAAGATCTTAAAAAATAAAGTATGAAAAAGTCTATAACTAACTGGACCTAAAATAAAATTGAATAGCAGTTTTTTTAATTTATTGTGGGTCTTCTCTTGTCTCTTTGAGAGGTGTTTTCCCAAGCAAATAGAGGTGAAGAATCTTTCTCCTTCCCACGGTTCACTGGTGAGTGCACTCGTTGGAGGTTATACCACACAATAAAGTAAGGAATTCCATAGTGCGCTAGAAGGGAATTGATCCAACTTCTCGGATCTGAGGGAAAGGACTTCCAGCAATACCTGGATCTCCCGGCCTGGCTCGGAAGATCCAAATTGGGATTGTTCAAAGGCCTTAAAGAATGCATATGGAAGCACATTCAGGGATGGAAGGGAAGGTTGCTTTCATGGGGTGGTAAAGAGGTGCTGATCAAGGCAATCGCGCAAGCTATCCCGCCGTACGCAATGAGCATCTTCTTGCTACCTAAATCATTCTGCCAAGATATTAATGGAATGTTGAGCAAGTTTTGGTGGGGTGAGAAGGAAGGTAAACGGAAAATGAGCTGGATGACCTGGAGGGAGATGTGCAAGCCGAAGAGAGCGGATGGATTGGTCTTCAGAGACCTCCATAAATTCAACTATGCCCTAATAGCCAAACAGGTCTGGAGGTTAGTTTCGTGTGACACATCCTTGTGTCATAGAGTGCTAAAATCCAGATACTTCCCACACACAGATATTTGGATTTGCAAGGTGAGGCCATCAGACTCTTTCACATGGAAGAGTATTATGAAGGCTAGAGACGTGATTCTGAGAGACTGCAAATGGAGGATCGAAAATGGGAATCGGGTTAGGGTATTCAAAGATATGTGGCTTGAGACAAGCGTGGAGAAGGCGAGACCCCTCCCGGCTTCAATCCCGGAGGAAGCAACGGTTGACCATTTCATCGATGGTGAAACCAATTCCTGGAACATGGACCGGATGATTGCAGCAATGGGGGAGACGCGATGGCACGAGGTGAACAGGATCCCTCTTCCCATTGGCACTGTGGAGGATACTATCTATTGGAAGCATGAACCTAATGGCTGCTATTTTGTCAAGTCGGCATACAGAATGCTGTGTTCCACGATTGAATACTCGGCCCTCTCGGGAACCTTCAAAGCCATCTGGAGGCTAAAACTCCCATCTAAAGTGATCATTTTTGGATGGCGACTTCTTATGAACGCCCTCCCCACGCTACACAACTTTACAAGTAGGGGTATTGCTGTGGACCCGGTATGCACAATTTGCAAGAGCGAAACTGAAGACGCAAATCACCTATTCCTTAGGTGTGGATTGACTCTTGGGGTTGGCTGGAAGGCTGCAAGGATGGCCCATCAAGAGGTATCAGTACAGGAAGTGTTGGAATTGCTTGCGAAGCAAAATAGGCCCGAGGACCTTGCAATGTTTATATTGTGCTGCTGGAGGGTGTGGTGGCTACGGAACAAGCTCAGAGAGGAGGGAATTCAACCAAATTTCACAGATACCTTGCCCTGGTGTGCGGATTTTCTTTACCATCATTGGAAGGCTAAAATGAATGTTCAGACGGGGGCTTTGGGAAGAAATTTAGTGCCACGATGGCTCAAACCGCCAATGGGGTTAGTCAAGATCAATGTCGACACTCGATGCCAAAAGAAACTGAGTGTATTTGCCTGTGCAGCGGTGATTAGAGACTCCCAGGGTTCCTTCATTGCTGCTAGTGGAAGGAGAAAGAGTGGTGTGCTGGAACCACTACTAATGGAGGCCACAGCATTTTTACTGGGGATCAAATGGGCGCTCCAAACTGATATGAGACATGCTTTGATTGAATCTAACTCCCTCACCCTCTGCCACTTTCTGGCGAATGCGACCCCTATTTCTTCCCCGGTGGGTCTTATCATTGAGGAAATCAGGTCGATTCTTAAAGTAAATGCTTGTTATTCAATACACCATGTATTAAGACAAGGTAATGATGTTGCACATACCTTAGCTGATTTAGTCTTGGTCTCTACTTTGGACCACCAGGTCTGGTGGGGCAACCCCTCACAAGTCATTCTTGGGAAAATTTGTACTGACAATTTTTTGGCAATGAATTGTTTGGATTACTCCGTCCCTAATCTCTTTCACATTGAATGGGGTCAGGGATAAGGCGCATCCTTTTATCAAAAAAAAAAAAAAAACCAAACCGAGTCTGTGGAGATCGGAGGAATCTCATATTAGGGATTTAGTCTCACAAAAATGTCATGTTGTAAAGATGATCTTTTAATTGACGAGCTACAAACACCAAGGATTTCTAAAGGTATGGTTTAGAAATTAGATCCGGGAAATACCCTTTCAGTCGTCTGCTCTTTATGGTCAAAAAATCCTATAATAAGAAATCTTCAAGGCTATGATGAGACGTCTGTGGAAAATACAAGAAAAAAATCAATTTTCTTGAGGTAGAAGAGAACTTGTACATGATTTCTTTTGACAATTAAGAGGACTTACCAAAGATCCTACAAGGGAGACCATGGCTCTTCAACCGGCAACTGGTGCTTATGGAGAACTATCGTCTCCAAAAAGCCCAAAGGATATAAAAATACATTCAACTCTAATATGGTTGCATATTGGCGACATCCCAACCATTCATGACAAGAAGGCAATTGGATAGATGACAACTAACACACATAGCAAGCTTCATAATATGAAGTTGGAAGGTAATGTTGTTTAAATTCAAGTGGACCTTAATGTAAGACAACCACTTAGAAGGGGATTTTTGTTTAATATTCCCAAATGAGGAAAAGGCGGCTAAAATTTCAGTATGAAAGATTACCTACATTCTATTTTGCTTGCCGCAGAATGGGACACAGTTGGAAGGATTGCCATTTTGTCCATTAGGAAATCAAGAAGAAACAGGAATTAGAGCTTCCTTATGGAAACTAATTGCAGTTAGGAATAAGGAATGAAGGGCTGAAGCAGGGTGGGGAAGGGGAAGGGGGAAACAGGGCTAACCAATGTGTTTATTTGGGAATGGAAGAGCAAACTAAGGAGAGAGTTAATGAGGGAGAGAATTTTGGTTAAAAGGGACAAACACATAAAGACATAAATGAGGATGGAGGTAGGTTGAGAAAGTTTAATGAAGGGTGCTACTCTAATGATAGTTTAAGGATAAAGTGCAGTCAAAAGTAAACAACAATGTGATGAAATTTCTAATATAAACCATGAATAAGAAACAACAAGAAGCAAAGGGGAAATCCATAAATATGAAGTGATTAAGAATAACAAGGGAGGAACTACATAGTGTGTGGGTTCTAGTGATGTCCAATAGGATATGTTACTATCTTCTAAGGATGTTTGCATGCTACAGATGAATTTGAGTTCTCAAACAAATTCAGGAAACATAAAAGACTAGCAAACTCATGATAACACTATTGACTGGAATCATATTTGGAAAACAAAAAAGTTTTCATTAGATATGAATAATAAGAGGTGGAGGCTCATACAAGTATTCAACATGACAACATACCAAGAGGTAGTTGGAAGAGGAAAGCAAGGAGCATTGGAAACCTAATGGGAATAGAGCAATACAAACATGTGAAGGAGGCTAGTAGAAGGAAGAGCACCGCTTCTTGTTATGATATCGTACCTTGTGGTAAACTCTAAAAGGAAGTTATGCAACGAGGTTGGTATTTTAGGGGAAAAAAGTGAAACAGTGGATTCTGAGATTGTGGCTCAAGTGTATTTAATATATAAACATAGTTTTACTGTGTTTGGATATATAAAGATATTTTCTTAAGATTTTTAAACATTTATGTGTATATATGTATTTAAAATACCTTTATTTTTAAAAATCTAAAAAAATATATACATATATCCAAAAATGGTAAAACTTGGTATATGCGTTAAATGCACTTAAACAAACAAATGTACGAAGAAAAAACAAAAAAAAAGTGATATAAATGGGTTTTCTTAAATGGGTCAAGCGAGACATTTGTTTTGCTTGGGTAAACAGAATCACTTCTCTCAGTAAAATCTCTTTCATTTTTAATGTCTTGATAGTTTATGAAAAATTTATTCTATTTATTGTATTAAGCATCATTTATGGTATCTTCAAAACCCTTTCATTTGTCTAGTACTACTATGCATAGGGTACATCTATAAATATGTAAAATTAATGCAATAAATGATTTAGTATTAAATATCAATTTTAAAACTATATTTTCAACATTTAAACCATCTTAAATATTATTTTTATGTGGATAAATGATTTATAAAATATTATTACATTCTAATATATATATAAATAGTTTTAAAGATTTTTCATAATTTACATATAAATATATATTTTTTAGAAAATGTGGCTCATTCATATGTTTGATTTGGATGAAATCAGTCTCCTAACTAAGCAAATGACAAATGAATTGAAATTTCCAGCAAACATCAAAATTTTAAATTTTGAAGAGGGCACATAGAACTACTTCTACGTAACCTAGTTATATCAAAGTGGACTAGAGAAGAAAAGTTCCATAGAAGTAAAGCCTATATATTCATGATCCATCTAATCATCCAATTTGGCCAGCTTGTAGGGAATTGAGATCCTCCTCAAAAGCACCCTCATAATTAAATGTTTCTATTCATGGATTAAAAGCTTAGGAACCTAGAATAGATCTTCCACTTTCCAAATTTTCAAAGTTGTTCTATCTTAATATACTCATTTGCCTTCTCATCAAACATGCCCATTAGGTGGGTCATTTACATGGGATTTGTACTAGTAGGGGATGATTGTGTCTTTTACACTTGTATTTTGCAGATGGTGCTATATTTTTCTGAAGGAGAAAGTGAAAAAGCAGAAAAAGTTGTTACAACTTATCAAAGTTGTTCAAGACAAATAGTAAATATAGCAAAGATGACTATTTTTTAGCAAGAATACTAGAGAATAAGATTAAAGTTAGGGGTGCAATTGGAGTTAGTTTGGTTCGGGAAGTGGTCTACTTTATAATAGCATAATCTCTACCTCATTCTACCCATGTATCGGTTCGGTTCCTAGTATATTCTACCTTGCCTATTACCCATAGGATCAATTTCGGTTTCAGTTCTAAATGAGTTCCTTTAATACTTAAATACAGTATTTTAAAAAATATTTCTATGTTATTTTAAATAATATAAAGTGATATTCATTTACATTTTAAAATCAGAAGTACGTATGTTATTGTTTACATTATTATATTAAAAAATATAAAGTATAGACGATTACAACCCAATCGTTAAAATTATTAATATATTGCAATTACAATTCACAAGCTTATATATAAAATGTTTTTGAAAGTCAATAACATAAATAAATAACCAAATTAGTTTTCTACTTCATAATCCACAACTTTACTGAGCACAAGATTCATTTGAATTTGTATTTATTAAAATAAGTATACAAAGAGGACGTCATAGATAAAGCATAATACATACTATGCACTATGTAATATTATATATATATATAATTATATGCCTAATTAATTACCCACGTAAGAACCCAAGGGTTGGTTTCAGGTACCTAACGTATCTACCTTAGTCATACCCTATTTGAAGGGACAAGTAATAATTTATACTTTACTCATACCTATGGATAATATTTTCTACTATATTAAACCCTCATTATCCAAATTAGGGTTGGGTCAATGGGTACCAATGGGTGTCGTACCCAAGTTGCGCCGCTAATTAAAGTGATAATTAAACAATTGATGGGTTTTCAAGGAAAATAGTTACTCTTACTTGGGTCTTCCTATATGGATAAATCACAACAAAATTGTTGTATCCAACACATTAAAGAAAGAGTTTGTCTTTTCAAAAAAAAGAAAGAGTTTGGAGGAAAATAAAATTATAGCAATATAAACTTATTTCTTGCAATGGAAAAGAGGTATTGATTAAGACTATGGCCCATGTAATTCCAAGCTATGCAATGAATCTTTTTCTTCTTCCTTGATGTTTCTACCATAATAGAATAATGAGTAATTTTTTTGTAATAATAATGAGTGAATTTTGGTTGAGAAAGAAAGAAGAAAAGAGAAGAATCAATTGGAGTTGATGAAGTAAATACGTATCTCCAGAGCTAGTGGGGTAATGGTTTTTAGAGAATTTGAGTCTTTCATTTTTGCATTACTTGCAAAACAAGGTTGGAGGATCCTTAACGAGAAAATTTTCCTCTACCATAGAGTGTTTAAAGTAAAGTACTTTGTAGATGGTAGCTTTTGGAATTGTAAAAAATTCCAAATGAATGCTCATATACCTAGAGGAGCATCTCGTCGGGGAAAGCACTACTAAGTTGGGATGCAGAAGGCAAATTGTCAACGGTGAGCGTATCATTCTTTACTGATAATTGAGCCAAGAGGTGGTTACAGAGGGTCGGTCTGCTTGAAGATATGGATGATGACTCAAAGGTTAACCAAGTTATTGATGCATATTTTATTTAGAGGTGTAACTTGGGCCGGGCTCAACCCAAATCCGATTTGGAGCATTATTAAAATTGCCCAATGTTGAACCCGAACCTGATTTTCCGGGCTCAACCCAAACCCAAATTGAAAAGAATTTGATCCTGGGTTAAGTTGAATCGGAACCCGAGTTATATATAACATATATATTTTATATTTATGTTATACTCTATATAGATCTAGTCTCATTTCCATCATATATATTAGACTTATTTTATACCATATATAAGCATTATTTCTTCTTAACTTCAATTATATAATATAATACTTTTATATTTTCTTTTAGGAAAGGAGTTTGTTTAGTAGTAGTTTCAAGACAAAAAGAATGCAAACTATTTTTAGAACTTAAGATATTTTATTTTGTGTTGTAACTTAATTGCTTATGTAGGATGTTATCATTTAGTTATTTTAATATGATATTAATGATTAAATGGTTATTTACTTGAGATAAATTTGTTGTAATCTTTTTTGATTTGATACTATGATTGTTGAATTTTTTATTATGATTGACATTATAAGGTTTTTCTTATAAGACATATTAATGTTTATGTATACGATTATGAATGTTTATGTATATGATTATGATACTAATATTAAATTGCATAATAAGAAAATAATGTACATTTTTATTTTCCAAAATAGGCTACTAGTCTACTCTTTTTTTGAGAAATAACTACTAGTCTACTTAATATAAAGAAAATGCTTAAATGAGATTTTTTTCTTTATATTCTTAAACACTCTTGAATTTTTTCTTGAAAATAGAAAATAATCATTTATGAGTTTTTAGTAATAGATCTAAAGTTGAAAAAAATATAAAGATAGATTACAAATATATAGAATAATTTCAACTTGAATTCTAGCTCGAAACTCAATTTGAGCACAAATTTCAAAAATATAATTAGAGTTTAAGTTTATAAATAAGGTTAGAGTTAGGATCAGGTTGAGGTTTTAAAAATAGAGTTAAGGTTAGAGTTGAAGCGAATCCGAGTTTCATAAGCCAAAGTTGTACTCCTAATTTTATTGCCTAAAAGTGGTTATAAAGTTGGCTGTTGGGGAATTAAGGTGGGATTGTATCCCCCAATATCACCCGACTAAGAGAGAGTTAGGAAGATTGTCTATTGTGGAAGAGAGAATCAGATGGAAAGTTTTCTGTTAGGTCTACATATCGAATTACAGACCTTGAAAGTTGAAAGGAATGATGGGCTCATGGGTTATTTATTCATGGAGGAAGATAGCAAGATTATGAAACTCATCTAAAGCAAGATTCCTAAGAAGGTTTAGATTTTTGTTTCGGTGGAGACTGTTATCTCATTTCCTTCTCACGGGGGTAAATCTTGGTTGTTAGGAGAGGCATACCAATCAACCCAATTTCCGCTTTATGTTATAGGGAGGAGGCCGACGATTTCCACACCTTTTGGAGATGCGATCACTTGCAACATGCTTTCTAGGGCCCTATGCTGGATGAAATTCTTGGGATTCAATTTCAAAGTACTACTGATATCTAATTTCTCTTTCAAAGTGGAGGGATTTTTTTCCCCTTATCTGTGAAAGGTAGTCTTATGCACTCGGATACATTAAGCCTCAATGCACCCAAGTGTAATAAACTTATTTTTTAAATTTTTTCAAAATATTTTTCATGAAACTATTAATCTAAATGTATTTAACTTGTATATCAATTTTTACCATTGTTGGAGACTTTTGGATATTTTTTCGGATTTTTAAAAATTGGTAGCATTTATAGTAATTTAAAATTACTAAAACACCGCTGATTTTTACAAATCTGAAAAAAATCTAAAAATTGCCAAAAACGGTAAAAATTGATATACGAGTTAAATATACTTAGATTAATAGTTGTGTAAAAAAAATTTCAAAAAAATGGTTATAAGCACTCGGGTGCATTAAGGCTCAATACACCTGGTGTATACAACTGCACCTCTTATCTCCTATATCACCAACTATTGTAGGGTATGAGTGCATTTTCAACAAGCTAGTCACGGAGGAAGCTTGCTTACACCTCAACAACATCGGCAGACGGTTGCCAACTTCCTTCATCAAGTCAATGCTACAACCTTAATCCTTAATAGAGACTTCAACATCAATAGAAGTCCAACTAAGTGGGAAAAACCAGAGGAGAATTGCACGAAGATGAACGTTGATGTAAGCTGACTTATGTAGGAAAGACGGATGAGTTGTGGTGCGGTTATTCAGGACTCAAACAGCTCTTTCATTGTTGCTAGGTGCTGGCAGATCCCTGGCCTTGCAAGTCCATTATGGATGGAAGCAATGGCCATACTCAAACGTCTCTTGTGGCTTTTAAAGTTAGGATTCAAGGAAGTCATTGAGGAAAGCGATTTCGTGGTAAACATCTTCTGCCTATTTGGTCAGGGTGCTATGCTTTCAAATGTGAAATTCTTTTTTTTTTTTTTTTTTTGATGGTTCAAATGTGAAATTCATTCTTGAAGAAATTCAGATATTGGGGCCTAGTTTTTATAGGATGTTGTTTTTCCATGTGTTAAGAAGCGGCAATTAGCTAGCTAATGTACTAACTAAGTTAGCCGTTGAAACCTCCCTATCTCCATTGTCGATTACCTTTGTAAAGATTCTATTGACGAAATACAAACCTTTCTAGCTCCTCTTGGATCCCTCCAGTTACTGTTGTGGGATCTTAGAGGAGTAGGGAGGTCATTTCCCCATTAAAAAAAAGTTATTTTGTTTGCTAATTTGGAGACTATTGAGATATAGTGAACTAGACTTCACGCTTGATTTGTTGTAGCTTAACTTCGTGCTTGAAATTTAGAACAATGACATGTTGCGTGCCAGTGGGCATTCCATGTTGGGTGAGTATCGAAAGATATAATTCCTATACAAATGAATCAGAGCGAGCTTCAACGCCTGAATCCTCCAGTGAAACCCTCTTTTCAACGCATGCCCATGGTCTAATTTCAAAAGTAACGTTTGTGTAAGGGAGTCGCTTCTTCTTGTCTTCGCATTTTGGATCAAATCTGTGGCCGGAACTTGTTTGGCTCTGAAAAATGCTTACCATCTTTGACTAGTACTCCTAATAAATATTTTTTTTCAAATTACATGTTTTGAATTAAATGAGCTTAGATGGTGTTTTTTTATCAGAGCTTAGATGGTCTTTTTAAGCATACTGAGGATGCTAAATAACAATTAGCATGTTAAAAATGAAAGTTAGCTTTGGTACAATCACATAACTAAGCGCTAAATTATATTTTTTGAATTAAATGAGTTTAGATGGTCATTAAAAGCATACTAAGGTTGTTAAACATTAACTAACACCTAAAATGAAAGTAAGTTTTAGTTAGATTTATTAAAATTTTAAACTAAGGTCTAAATTAAATTTTTTGTGGATTCAAATGGTCTTAAATGGAGCTAAGAAACATATTAATGATGTTAAATAACAATTAGAAATAAGAGATGAAAGTTGATTTTGATTAGTTTTGGTTAACTTTGATTAGCTTTGGCTAGCTTAGTTAGCTTTAATTAGCATTTGTTAATTTTAATTAGTTTTGTCAAATTTTCATTAAGAGCTAAATTACATTTTTTCAGAATTAAAGTATCTTAAATGAACCTAAGAAGTATTTAATGGTATTAAATAATAAGTAGCATGTAAGAACCGAAATTTACCTTTGATTAATTTTGGTTAAGTTCGATTAACTTTGATTAGCTTTCTTTAGCTTTAATTAACTTTGTCAAAATTTTTACTAAAGTCTAAATTACATTTTTTTGATTCAAATGATCTTAAATGAATCTAGAAGCGTATTAATGGTATTAAATAACAATTAGCGGGTAAGAAATGTAAGTTGGCTTTGATTAGCTTTACTTAGCTTTGGTTAGCATCAGTTAATTTTGGTTTGTCAGTTAGCTTTGGCTAACTTTGGTCGGCATCAATTAGCTTCACTTAGTTTCGGTTTGCTTTGTTGGCTTTCAAAAAATATAAAATTTAATAAATTATTTAAATTAGAAAAGTTTATAAAAATCTTATTACACGTGAAAGTAATGTCCTTGTATGAATTTCAATTAAAAAATTAATTTTCAATATATATAATAATATTTTAACTATATTAATTAAAATAAAATCTTACCTTATATCGATATTTTTCTTTATAAATATTCTGTAAAAGCTTTAATATACTAAAAAAATACCATTATAAGGTTTGTTGGATGGTTCATCAATTGTACATAATGTATTAGAATTTTATGCACTTCTAGAGTATATCTTTCAAAATTATCAAACATATTAACGTCTTTATTCAAATATACTCACAATGTAAAAAATAACTACAATTCCATTCATTTAATTTTTTTCTCAATAGAAGAGCTTTGATTCAATTGGGCCCCTTCAGTTTTACAATCTCATGTAAAATTAGCTTTTCTATTTTATTAGCCTAGGCAAAGTAGTGGTTTACTTGGCTTAGGCAAAAAGAAACAATTATTTTTAAAAATTTTGAAGTTTTTTGTAAAACTATTAATATATGTGTGTTTAGTCTATAAATTCAGTTTACTATTTTTAGAGATGTGTATATATATTTTTTAACTTTTAAATATATAGATATTTGTCATTTTAGTCATTTTTACCATTAAAATAACTAAAACACTACTATGTTAAAAAATTCAAAAAATATATACACATTTTCAAAAATAATAAAATTCTGTTTATAGATTAAATATAATTAGATTGATACTTTTATAAAAATCTTAAAGTTTTAAAAAATATTTTTTTTGTCTAGGCTAATTAGTGATTTATTTAGCCTAGACTAACAAGATCACTACTCTCCCTAATCTCTCCATAAAATTTCTTTAATTCATTTTATATTCATAAAATTTAACCATAAATACCTAATAGAATTATGTAGTTAAAAAAGCTATTACCTAAACATTTAAAAGATAATTTTACCCTCTTTTCAACTATATTTTTCCAATGTTATCAACCTCATGGAAAAATTCATGAATCCTCATTCTATAAATTTGGTCTAAAAGTCTCCCTTTCACTTTACTCTTCCCTTTGCATTTAATCTCCTGTTCACAATGAAGAACTATAGGTTACATTTGGTATCACAAAAAAAAATTCATAAAAAAAGTGATCAATGTTTACAATTGCCTTATTTTTAAATTATTTTGTTGAATTTTCCTATAACTACCATACTTTTTAATCATTTCTACACAATTACCCATTTAACTAACCTACCTATTTTAACTTTATTATCTTTACTATTTATTATTACTCATACTATATTACATCATTTTTCTATTTCAAAAACTTTTACACTAAAAAATTTTCATGTAAGAGTTTTATCACTACCCAAATACACCCATAATCGACTGAGGTTAGCAATTGTTTTCCACTTCATACATTCGGTAGAGAAATCTCTTGATCTCACTCCTATGTATTCTAATCTTATCAAATCTTTTTCTCTCTTTGATAAATTTTTATGTATTATCATAAAATTTGTGCTCTCATGGCATAGGCATATGAATAAAAGCTTGTTGGATTTAAAACAAGGAAAGTAATAATCGTGGAAGAGGAAGATTTGAAAAAAATAATGTATTTTATTTTATTCAAGACAAATTATTTATTAAGAAAAATCATAAATTCCTTCCTACTTTGAAACTGAGTTTGTGGACTGTTATAATTGAAAAAATAATATAAAACTAAAAACAAATATGTCTTGTTGTTATTTCCTGATTTTCTACTAGTCTTATACAATAGAATTTCATTGCTAGAACTAAAATGTTAGCTATTCAACACTACTCATTAGCATTATTGTAGCAAATATTTTGCTTAAGAATTTCAAATCTTTCCTTAGGCGAAGCCCAATGAACAAATAAGCAAGTTGATCATCAAATGAACAATTTACCAGTATTACTTCATTGGATTGTTAAACTTCTTAAATGAAATGGAACTTGACTTTGATGTGTTTTGTCCTACCATGAAACACTAAATTTTTTGAAATTGACATTGCTGAAAGATCATCCCATTTAATTTTCATTGGACCTTTTTGTTGACAACCAAGATCTCTTAAAAGCTTTTCTTAATCATATAGCCTAATTTACAGTAGCGACAAAAGCAATATATTAAGTTGTTATTAGGGGCTTTTTCCAAATATACCCATTACATTTTAAAAATCTCAAATATACATATTACGTTTACAACTAACCCCCAAAATGTTAACTCCATTACTGACATTAGTAAACACTATTAGCACATTTGTAAAATTACGAATGTGCCTATCAAATTTAGGGCTTGATTCAAAAAACCGAATATCATAACTCACTATTACTCTAATTGTAAAAGAATTTCAAATTTTGGAGAGCTCTAATTTCATTCTGATTTTATTCTTTTCATCTTTTATTATTTTACACCATGGGTATTTTGGACATTTATGAAGATAAAACCAAGATTTAAATTGATGATTGTTAACTTATTTAACGATTTTTACTGAAATATGCATTTTTAGGATTAGTTCAAATGTAGTAGGTATATCTAGAATTCTGAAATATAGTGAATGCATTTGAAATTATGATCAAACGTAATAGGTATATTTGGAAAAAACTCATTATATTACGTTTTTTACTTCTTTGAGTTCTATATGAAGATACTAGAATCTATAAAGAAAAGATTTGTAGAAGTACTTTTAAAATCATCTAGATAGCTCAATCATTATCAAATGATTTCAACAGCCTCATATTTTCGTCTCTTGCATTTTTAAGTATAACACTAAGGGTTATGTACCTTTCAAGTATCTAGCTATAAGAGATAATAAGTTGTTATAAAACTTTTGAACAAATCTTCTTAGCTTTTTTCCCATTATCCTCTTTACTCAATTTTTTTACATCTTAGTATTAGGGTGCTCATAGACTTGCAATCTTCCATATTAAATTTCTTTAAGACATATGTTGCATATTTTTTATGATATATGAAAATGTTATTTCTTGACTGATTTACTTCCATACTCAAAAAATACAACATTAATCTTAGATCTATCATTATGAAAACTTGATTCATTTTATTTTGAATGATTTAATAAGACTAGGATCTTATCTTTTATTAACATGTCATCAGCATATAAGGATACTCCCACAATTATGCTACCTTCTTCATTACTATATAAGGTTACTTCACTATTGCTTCTCTTGAAGCCAATTTGTAACATACAACTATCAATTTTATTGTATCATGCTCTTAGGACTTATTTAAGGCCATAAAGAGCTTTCACTAACACGTAAACATAATTCTTCTTCTTAGAAATTATAAAATCATCATGCTACTCAACATAAATATTTTTATCAAAAAAGTCATTTAAAAATGCTAATTTAACATCCAGTTGATTAATTAAGCATTTTTTGGATGTAGCAAAAGCAATAATTAATCTGAGGGGGTCATACGTTGAATGACTAGGGCAAATATTTCTTGATAATCCACTCTTTGTTGTTGTGCACATGTCTTTACCGCAAGCCTCACCTTGTATTTGTATATTGAGCCATTGGAATTAATTTTTGTTTTGAATACGCATTTGACTTCCATTACTTTTTGAACTTCACATCTTTCAACTAGTTGTCATGTTTCATTTTTGTTAATCATATGAATCTCCTTTTGCATTATTTTCTCCAAGCTAGTAAAGTTTTTACCTTAGAGAAGTTGCTAGGTTTTGAGCAAAAAATTTGACCCTCTTATATATATTTATCTTACACAATTCTTGTACCTTTAATAAGTTCATTAGCAAAAGCTTCATCATTCATTACAACATGTAGCTGGTTTGTCTAGTCATTAAGGATTTCAAATAGCATATTCTCAAGATTGTCCTAATTCATTTCATTACATTTAACATCCCTGCTCAACAAAATTTTATTAATTTTCAAGCAACAAAATTTTTTCTCTTTGTGACTAGACTGTAATCAACAAAAATCCCATTTTATGCTCTTTTATTAAGCTTGTCTCTCTTCTATTGAAATATTTGATAAAAACAAGTGTTCCTAAATACTTTGAGATAATGGATAGATGACTCTGCATCTATCCAAGCCTTTATGAAGTTTTGTTTTGAGAGCCTTGATAAGTAGCTTGTTTAATAGATACACCGAAGTAATGACAACTTTAGCCCAGAAATGTTTCGATAAAATTTTCTCAAACATTAGGCACTTAACACTCTCTATTATCATCCTATTCTTTCTTTCATTTACACTATTTTGTTGAGGTATATAAGTAACAATGAGCTGGTGTTCAGTTTCTTTATCACTGCAAAACTCATCAAATTTGCTAGAATTTACTCACTATCCGTGTCATATCTCAACATTTTAATCTTGAAAATACTTTAATTTTCAACATAGATTACGAACTTTTGAAATATAGAATAAACTTATGTTCTAGCTTTGAGAAAATAGCCCCAACGCATTCTAGAAAAATTATCAATGAAGGGCATGTTTGCTATTAGAAAATTTTTTTCAAATTAAAACTTTTCACTCTTTATAATTATCATATATTAAAATTATTTCATTAAATCTATACACATACTTATTTTTTAATTATTTTTATACAATTACCCATATAGCAACCTACCTATTTTAACTTTATTCTCTTTATATCTCATCATTACTCTTATCATATTATATAATTTTCTATCAATGTAAGAACTTTTACATTGATATTTATTAGAAACGGGTAAAGTTGTATTGAAAATTAAAAAAACTATCTCAGGAATTGGAAAACAATCTTAGGAATGCTGATACGGATTCAATCCAAGAATCTTATATAGCTTGGAGTATTTGTTCATGGATTGATCTTCTTTCATGCTTATAATTTCAAAATCAAATTTTCATTTTCTTGGTTTTGTAGCTTTCCAATACTCCACTTTTAGTTGATTTTGAACTTCTTTTGTAATCTTGCATGTAATGATCCCGTGAAAGACTAGGGAGATGTTTGGCAAACATAAAAACTTTTCCAATCAAAAATTTTCAATCTCTACAACTACTATATTTCTTTAGTTATATTTTACATTTTTTCATATAACTACCCTACTTTTCAATCATTTCTATACGATTATCTATACAACTAAATTTATCTATTTTAACTTTATTTTCTTTACTCTTCATCATTACTTCTATCATATATGTCATTTTCTTCCGGTTAAAAAACTTTTACTTTGAAAATTTTTTATTTAAAATTTTTATCATTTTCCAAATACACCCTGAATCTCCTACATAATTTTGAATAAGAGTCTTGAAATATATTTGAAACTCCAAGTTCTTATTAGGTTATCCTACATCAGTTTTGAAAGAGGCTAATTGTTCAATTATAAGTGTGAGGAAAAGTTTCACCTTTCAAGCTAGCTATTAGAGTTAAGAATTCTAGTAAGCAACCAAAAACGGGTATCAAAGCGAAGAATGAGACAACCTTACTCGAGATCCAGGAAAATAGGTTGATATGAAACCAATGAGAGAAGGAAAAGCTCCAGCTCTTAAGCTAAGCATAAAGGCTCCTTCCCTTAGTGAGTATTGGGTATAACTAGCTAAGGAAGATGAAGTACCCACTGTGGTATTCTAGTGGTGCAGTACCAATAATAACATTTTGGGCATTTTATAATATTTTACCATAGAGCTTTTTTAACAAGAAAATTTTGTGCAAATATTTTGTGTGTAGAAAAATTTTCAATGTGTTGTGAGCATGGAGTAAAGTTTACATGTATAAGAGAGATTATTCCAAATGTGATCCCGCTTTCAAAAGAAAATGGCATTAATGATCCCATATTCTACCTACAATTCCAATTATGAAAACTAGCTAGGCTATGTTAATTAATAAGGGATTTTTTTCAAAATAACAAATTTGTCCTTAATAATATATTTTAAAATTGATACTATATGGCTATTTTGGTCATACAAAGTATGATTTAAAGCAAGTAATGATCATTTGTAATATTTCAGTACCTATGCACACACAATAGGGAAAGCAACTCAAGATTATTAAACTTGAGTTTTCTTTAACATTAACCTTAATTTCGTTTATAGAATTTAAACTCTTACTTATAAAATCTAAATCCTAACCTAATTTGTGAAAATTTGGTTCACATTGAGTTTTAGATTAACAAATTTTCTTTCCACTTAATAGTAATAAATCTAAATTTATATAAATGTTCAATAACAATAAATTACACAAGCAACAATAAAAATAACTAGGTGCCAAATTATATTTTTTGAATTAAATGAGTTTAGATGGTCATCAAAAGCATGCTAAGGTTGTTAAACATTAATTAACACCTAAGGGTGTGTTTGTTTGGGGACAAAACTTGTAAATTAAAACTTTTCAACCCAAAACTTTTCACTCTTCATAACTACTCTATTTTTTAATTATTTTTTACATTTTTCTATACAAACTACCATACTTTTCAATTATTTATACACAACTATCCATACAACTAACCTATCTATTTTAACTTTATTCTCTTTACTACTCATCATTACCCCTATTATATCACATCATTTTCTATCGATTTGACAATTTCTATCTCTAAAATTTTTCATCAAAAGTTTTACTTCTAACCAAACACACCCTAGAAATGAAAGCTATGGTTAGCTTTATTAAAATTTTAAACTAAGGTCTAAATTAAAATTTTTTTTGGATTCAAACAGTCTTAAATGGAGCTAAGAAACATATCAATGATGTTAAATAAAAATTAGCATGTAAGATTTGAAAGTTGATTTTGATTAGTTTTGGTTAACTTTGATTTGCTTGGTTAGCTTTAGTTAGCTTTAATTAGCATTTGTTAGCTTTGGTTAGCTTTAATTAGTTTTGTCAAATTTTCATTAGGATTTAAATTACATTTTTTTAGAATTAAATTATCTTAAATGAACCTATGAAGGATATTAGTGGTATTAAATAATAATTAGCATGTAAGAACCGAAAGTCTCCTAGGATTAGTTTTGGTTAAGTTCAATTAACTTTGATTAGCTTTCTTTAGCTTTGATTAACTTTGTTAAATTTTTTACTAAAGTCTAAATTATTATTTTTGGATTCAAATGACCTTAAATAGATCTAAAAGCCTATTAATGGTATTAAATAACAAGTAGCGAGTAAGAAATGAAGTCGGCTTGGATTAGTTTTAGTTGGCTTTGGTTAGCATTAGTTAATTTTGGTTAGTCGGTTAGCTTTGGCTAACTTTAGACGGAATCAATTAGCTTCACTTAGCTTCACTTAATTTTGGTTAGCTTTGATGGCTTTCAAAAAATATAAAAATTAATAAATTATTTGAATTAGAAAAGTTTATAAAAATCTTATGATACGTGAGATTACTGTCATTTATGAATTTCAATTAAAATAATCAATTTTCAATATATAATAATATTTAAACTATATTAATTAAAATAAGATCTTATCTTATATTAATATTTTTCTTTATAAATATTTTGTAAAAACTTTATTATGCTAAAAAATACCATCATAAGATTTGTCGGATGATTTATCACTTGTACATAATGTATTAGAATTTTATGCACTTCTAAGGTATATCTTGCGAAATTATCAAACATATTAATATTTTATTCAAATATTCTCACAATGAAAAAATAACTACAATTCCATTCATTTAATTTTTTTTCTCAATAGCTTTCATTCAATTGGCCCTTTAGTTTTACATGCTCATGTAAAATTAGCTTTTACAATAAAATTTTTGAATTTTTTATAAAACTATTAATATAGGTGTAGTTAATCTATAAATTAAGTTTACTATTTTTAGAGATGCATACATATTTTTTTAAAGTTTTAACTATATAGGTATTTTTGTCATTTCAACCATTAAAATAACTAAAACACCACTATGTTTAAAATTTTTAAAAATATATGCACATTTTTAAAATATTAAAATTTAGTTTATAAATAAAATATACTTAGATTAACAGTTTTGTAAGAAATTTTAAATTTTAATAATAAATTTTGTGTCTCGGCTAATTAGTTACCTATTTAGCCTAGACTAACTAGTGATAGATCACTAGTCTCCCTGATATCTCCATAAAATTTCTTTAATTCCTCTTGTATTTGTAATATTCAACTATAAATACCTAATAAACTTATATAGTTAAAAAAAGCTATCATCTAAACATTTAAAGATAATTTTACTCTCTTTTCAAATATTTTTTGCCAATGTTATCAACCTCATGGTAAAATTCATCAATCCTCATTTTATAAATCTTGTCTAAAAGTCTCTTTTTCATTTCATCTCCTCCCTCTACATTTAATCTCATTTTCACAATGAAGAACTATAAGACATGTTTGATATTACAAAAACAATTCATACAAAAACATATCAATCTCCACAATTGCCCTATTTTTAATTATTTCTTCGCATCTTCGTATATAACTACAATATTTTTTAATCGTTTCTACATAATTTTTATTCAACCGACCTTCCTATTTTAACTTTATTCTCTTTACTAGTTATTATTACCCATATTATGTTATGTTATTTTCTTCCATTTGAAAAACTTTTACACTAAAAATTTTTTATCTAAAAGTTTTATCACTATCCGAACACACGCATAATTGATTGAGTTTGACAGTTGTTTTCACTTCTTGTTCTTACTGGAGAAATCTCTTGATCTCACTTCTATGTATTCTAGTCTTATCAAATATTTCTCAATCTCTATGATAAATTTTTATGTATTATCATAAAATTCGTGCTCTCATGGCATGCACATTTGAATAGAAGCCTATTGGATTTAAAACAAGGAAAGTAGTAATTGTGAAAGAGAAAGATTTGAAAAAAATAATTTGATTTATTTTATTTAAGACCAATTATTTATTAAGAAAAGATCATAAATTCCTTCCTACTTTGAAACTGAATTTGTGGACTATTACAATTGAAAAAATAATAGCAAAACTAAAACCAAATATGTCATGTTTTTATTTCGGGATTTTCTACTAGTCTTATACTAATAGAACTTCATTGTTAGAACTAAAATGTCAGCAATTCAACGCTCCTAATTAGCATTATTGTAACAAACATTTTAATTGAGAATTTCAAATCTTTCCTTAGGCAAAGCCTCAATGAGAAAATAAGCAAGTTGATCATCATATCAATAATGTACTAATATTACTTCATTAGATTGTTAAACTTCTTAAATGACATGGAACTTGATTTTATGTGTTTTGTCCAACCATGAAACACTGAGTTCTTTGAAATTGATATTACTTAAAAATTATCCCATTTGATTGTAGTTGGACTTTTTTCTTGGGAACCAAGATTCCTTAAAAGTTTTTTAATCATATAGCCTAATTCACAGTAGTGGCAAAAGCAATATATTCAGTTGTCATTATGAGTTATATTAGGGCTTGTTCCAAATATAATCATTATAATTCAAAATTTTCAAATATACCTACTACATTCACAACTAACCTCAAAAATGCCTACTCCATTACAGATATTAGTAAACACCATTAACCAATTATGAAATTACCAATATGCCTATTAAATTTTGGGTTTGATTCAAAAATTGAATATCATAACTTACTATTACTCTAATTGCACAAGAGTTTTAAATTTCGAGAGCTCTAATTTCATCCTTATTTTATTCTTTTCATCTTTTTATTATTTTACACCATGAGTATTTTGGACATTTATGAAAATAAAACCAGCATTTAAATGGATGATTTTTACTTATTTAACATTGTTTAATAAAATGAGCATTTTTTGGGATTAGATGCAAATATAGTAGGTATATCTAGAATTCTAAAATATAATGGACATATTTGGAATTACGATCAAATGTAATGAGTATATTTGAAGAAAAACCTATTATATATATACATATTTTTGCTTCTTTGAGTTCCATATGAAGGTACTAGAATTCATAAAGAAAAGATTTCTAGAAGTGTTTTTAAAATCATCTAGATAGCTTCCCCAGTCGTTATCAAATTATTCCTACAACTGCATATTTTCATTTCCTACATTTTCAAATATAACACTAAGGTTTATGTACCTTTTCAGTATCTGACCATAAGAGATAATAGGTTACATATAAAACTTTTGAACAAATCTTCTTAGCTTTCTCTACATTATCATCTTTACTCAATTTTTTACATATTAGTATTAAGGTGCTCACAGGCTTACAGTCTTCCATATTAAATTTCTTTAAAATATATGTTGCATATTTTTTATGATATATGAAAATGTCGTTTCTTGACTGTTTCACTTCCATACTCGAAAATACCACATCAGTCCTAGATCCATCATTATGAAAACTTGATTCATTTTATTTTTGAATAATTTAATAAGACTAGGATTTTATCTTGTTATTAGCATGTCATCAACATATAAGGATATCGTCAAAATTTTGCTACCTTCTCCTTTGTTGTATAAGGTTACTTCACTATCGCATCGCTTGAAGCCAATTTGAAATAAATGATTGTCAATTTTATTGTATCATGCTCTTAAAGATTATTTAACCCCATAAAGAGCCTTATTTAACGCATAAATATAATTCTCCTTCCTAGAAATTACAAAATCATTATGCTGCTTAACATAAATATTTTCATCAAGAAAGTCATTTAAAAGTGCTAATTTAACATCCAGTTGATGAGTTAGCCATTTTTTGAATACAACAAAAGCAACAATTAATATGATGGGGTCATAGCTTGAATGACTAGTGCAAATATTTCTTGGTAATCGACTCCTTGTTGTTGTGCATATCTCTTTACCACAAGCCTCGCCTTGTATTTGCTTATTAAGCCATCAAAATTAATTTTAGTTTTGAATACGCATTTTACTCCCTTCACTTTTTGCACTTCACATCTTTCAACTAGTTGTCATGTTTCATTTTTTGTTAATCATATGAATCTCTCCAAGCAAGTGAAGTTTTTACCTCAAAGAAATAACTAGGTTTTGAGACAACAAAATTGGCCTCTTATATATATATATATTTATTTTACAAAGTTCTTGTACCTCTAATAAGTTCATAAGCACAAGCTTCATCATTCGTTACAATATGTAGCTGGTTTAGCTTGTCTTTAAGGATTTCATGTTGCACATTCTCAAGATTGTCTTAATTCTAAGTTGTCGTTTCATTACATTTAACATCCTTGCTCGCTTAAATTTTATTAATTTTCAAGCAACAAAATTTTACGTTTCTTTGTGACTAGACTGTAATCAACAAAAAATTTCTTTTATACTCTTTTATTAAGCTTGTCTTTCTTTTATTGAAATATTTAATAAAAAAATGCACCTAAATACTTTGAGATAGTGGATAGATAACTCTACATTGATCCAAGCCTCATATGAAGTTTGTTTTTGAGAGCTTTAATAGGTAGCTTGTTGAGTAGATACATTGAAGTAATGATAGCTTCAGCCCAGAAATATTTCGATAAAATTTTCTCAAACATTAGGAACCTAGCCATCTCGATCATCATCCTATTTTTTCTTTCGTTTACACTATTGTATTGAGATATGTAAGTAACAATTAGCTAGTGTTCAATTTCTTCATCACAGCAAAACTTATCAAATTTGCTAAAATTGTATTCGCTGTCAGTGTCATATCTTAACATTTTAATCTTCAAATTACTTTAATTTTCAATGTAGATTTTGAATTTTTGAAATATAGTATAAACTCATCTTCTAGCTTTGAGAAAATAGACCCAACACATTCTAAAAACATTATCAATGAAGGGCATGTTTGTTTTTAGCAAAAACTTTTCACTCTCCCTAACTACCATATATTAAAATAATTTCTTCACATCTTCTTGTACAAATATTTATTTTTTAATCATTTCTACATAACTACTCAGACAACTAACATTATTTATTTTAACTTTATTCTTTTAACACATCATCATTACCCCTATCATATTACATAATTTTCTATCAATTTAATAATTTTTAGAAAAAAAAAATTTCATCTAAAAGTTTTATCACTTCCCAAACACACTCGAAGAGAAGAAAGTATTAGTTGCCATTAACCAATGTAATTTCCATAGGTCCACATACACCAGTAGTCAGTGTATACATACAAGTTACAGCTTTGGAGAGGCTCTATAAGTTTATCCTTTTGGAAATCGAAGCTTTACTTTTTTTCCTTGCTAAGAAGCATCGGTATTATAAAGTTCATTTGTGATTTTTAGCATGTTCTGAATAAGATCCTACTTTTTGAGGTTGGTTAAGCTCCTATGTTTGAAGAGATTGAATCTTTTATGCCACAAATTCGAGCTACTTGAGTTAACACTTACTTAAGCTTTAACCCATTCCATTTGTAGCAAAAGTTTTTCCTTTTTATTTTTACACAAAATAACTCAACTCCATTATTATAAAAAATAGTGTAGTTATTTTTTTAAATTCAAGGAAATATTCATTTTCTAATATTCTCCCAACACAATAAATTTTAACTAAATTCAAGCATAAACATCATATCATTAATAAGAGTGATAATTACTGAAGTTTTTATTTTGATAGTACCTTTGCCTTTTACATCAAGGAGTAGTCTATTCCTAATTTTTACTATAGTTCTATAGCTTTCATTAATGTCTTTAAACATTGTTGCATTAACTTTTATATGGTTTTGGTATCTGTTGCCAATGAGCCAAATGTTATTTGTATCTATGTTTTGAAAACATAAGGTAATAAAGAATTGTTCTTGTTGAACTTCTGACTCAGCTGCTTGTGCCAGTTGGTTGCTTTGAGAACCTTTTATCTTATCTTTGCATAATTTGGCAATGTGCCCAATTTGCTTACAGTTGCTACATATTGCATCGGACCTCCATTAGAAGTATTTCTCCATGTATGTGGTTTTTTCAATGCCAAACATTTTCTTACCATCTGTAAGGACCAGGTATTTTATTTTATTTTATTTTCATTGTAACCCTTCTTTATTTATGAGATAACTTACGAACATGCCACTAGGAGTTTATAATGGTAATGGATGCATAACATATATGAATATGGTATCTAGTGGATATATAGTGCATATATGCATGAATTATGATCTTAGCACTATAACTAATTTTCCCCTTCCCAGAGTAGGTGCGGGGTTCGACCTGCCCGGTCAGGTCGCGGGGGTCAAGGGGGCAGCGCCCCTGAAGAAAATTTTAATTATTAAGTCGTATGAGTGGGAGAGTAAATTACTAATTGCAATTAGACCTGATCCATGCTTCGACCCGACCCGACCCGATAGGGATTCAGTAATAAAGGAAGCCCGCGCGCTAGGGTTCATTTTTCATCCCGCACCCGGCTATCTTCCTTCTTCTTCTCTTCCCGTTCTCTGCTTCTTCTCTTCTTTCCCCACCATTCATTTCGGGCTAGCCATAGATTCATTCAAGGAAGCTCTACCGACTGTTTGAAGATCGTCGACTCTAATCGTGGAAGTTCCGAATCTCTGCGTCTAAGTTAGGAGCACTATTTTTGGAAGAGATTTCGATCCAAGTAAGTAGATGTCGTCCCTTCTCGATTTAGTGATGAAATTTTATGTTAAACACGATATGAGGCTAGAGGGATGTGTAGCACTTGACGACTCTATGGTATTAGGCATAGGGTTTGTAACAGTTAGGGTTCATGGGGAATTTACTTTGAATGTACAATTTCTATGATGTAAAAGACTTTTTAACAGTTTTTATATTGTTGAAATGTGACGTGAATTGATTTGCCCCAAATGAGAATATCGATCGAAGGTTATAGGTTATTTCATTTCGCACCTATCTTGTGTTTGATAAAATGCTTGTGTGACAGATCTATGTGTTGAATTTGAATTTTGTTGATGTTGTATACGTGGTTTGCGACATGTTTCATTGTCTATTAAGTATGATGTGTTATTTCAAATAGTTGGTTGTAAGGGTTGTTCATGGCCCCTGATTGACATGATGAGAGGGTTGTTCATGGCCCTTGATGGACATGAGTAGATAATTGGTTGTGTTGTTCAATTTGTTTGTGGTTATATGCATACGATCTTGGGAGTGGGTATCGGACCCATATGTATTGGCTTCATCACTATACGAGTACTCATCATCATACTTATTTCACTTTGTACTAACCACTATCTACTTACTGGGTTTATTTAGACTCATATCGTTTGTTATTGTGCTTTTAGATCACAGATCGGATGGGGAACTTAAAGATGGGGCAAGTTAAAGATCAAACATAACAGACCATAGCACAATGTGTTAATTTCAGTTCCTTTAGATTTGTGCTCTTTTTGATAATCTTATATGTAGACAATTATTTAGGCAGATTTGCTTTGATAACTATAATGTATTTGGTATCTCAGATTGGATTATAATCCTTGTTGATGCACAGATGCATGGTTATTATATTTGCTTGATGTGTAAGGGTAGTACTTAATGATTTCCTTTCTGTATAAATGTCCTTATTATATGAAAATGCAAGTATATGAATAGGATTGAATGTCACAGATCGAAATATTTATGAATATTAGGTCATGTATTCCATATTACCCTTGTATGTTATGGGGAGATGCTGCCGAATTTTTCGTAGATTGTGTAGTACTTAATGACGAGTTCTTGAGTAATTCTAGGAATTGGGTGTTACACCATCATAGCTTCCATGATTTTCTTTTAACTTCTTGTTAAATTGCTTTTTACCTTTGTTTCCTTGTTGATTTTGTGTATGAAAAGCTTGTTTGATAACTTTTTCTTGCCTCACAATCCTTTTACTTGAGGAGTACTCATTAGTTCAACTATTAAAATTTCGGTGAGATTTTTAGACTCTCCTACAAAGAAAATTTTAAATTCAAATCTATTGAAATGTCACTAAAATTGTTTTTACAATTCTCTTATCAAAATAATCCTCACCAACTAAATTTGGTTGACAATCAAGAAAATTTTGTTAGGGCCTGTTCCAAACTATATAAGATTCTTAGATTGAATTTGCATTGAGGATGAGAATATGATTATGTATATTTGCAATGAGTAAAATTGTATTGAAAATTAAAAAAACTATCTTGAAAATTGGAAGCTATCTTGGGAATGGTGATATAGATTCAATCTAAGAATCTTGTATAGCCTAGGGTATTCGTTGATGGATTCATCTTCTGTCATGCTTGCAACTTCAAAATCTCTTTTCAAATTCAAATTTTCATTTGCTTGGTTTTGTAACTCTCCATATACTCCACTTTCGGTTGATTTTGAACTTCTTTTGTAATCTTGCATGTAATGATCCTAAGAAAGACTAAGTGGTGTTTGGCAAACATAAAAACTTTTCAATCTCTACAACTACCCTATTCTTTAATTATTTTTTACATTTTCTCATATAACTACACTACTTTTCAATCATTTCTACAAAATTATCCATACAACTAAATATATTTATTTTAACTTTATTTTTTTATTCCTCATCATTACGCTTATCATATATGTCATTTTTTCTAATTCAAAAGTTCTTACATCAAAAATTTTTTATTGAAAAGTTTTATCATTTTCCGAACACACCCTGAATCTCCTACATAATTTTGAATAAAAGTCTTGAATTATATTTGCAACTCCAAACTCTTGTTAAGTTAGAAGTATTCAATTACAAGTGTGAGGAAAAGTTTCACCTTTCAAGCTAGCATTTAGTGTTAATAATGCTAGTAAGCATCCAAAAATGGGTATCAAAGCCAAGGATGAGATAACCTTACTTGAGATCCAAAAAAATAGGTTGCTATAAAGCCAATGAGAAAAGGAAAAGCAATACATCTTAATCTAAACATAAAGGCTTCTTGCGTCGGTGAGTATCGGGTCTAACTAGCTAAGGAAGATGGAGTACCCACTTTGGTATTCCAGTGGTGCGGTATCAACAATAATATTTTAGGAATTTTATAATATTTTACCATAGAGCATTTTTAACAAGAAAATTGTGTAGAAAATTTTTTGACATGTTGTGAGTATTAGAAATTAGGGGTGCAACTTAGGCCGGGTTCGGCCCGAACTCGGCAGAGAGCAGTGTTGAAACTCTGACTTTTGGCCCGAACCCGGACCAAATTCAAACAGATATCGATCTTGGGTTCAGGTAAGCCCGAACCCAAGGTTAATTTTTAAAATATTATTATTTTATAACATACAATAGCTTCATAGCAGCTTTGCCAAGCCTGTTTTGTTAATGCACAAAACTGCAACATACACTTTCCTTTCCGCGTCCAGAGTCCAGGCCGCCATTTTCGCACTCGCGTTTTCAAGTTTCAAATTTCGGCCTTTTCTTCTTCGCTTTCAGCATTTTCTCCGCATGCCGCAACTTTCATCCGCTCGCCTGGTCCATCCATTTGCCGCCTCTCGCCGAACTGCCGAAGTCGCCGCTTGGTCTGTCTTGCTCGCCAAATTGCCGACCTGGTTACATCGTCATCGCCACGTCGTCGCCTGGTCCGTCCTATGCCAGCACGGTAGCACCCGTCCCTACCCCTGTCCTGGTGCTGCCTGCCCGTCCCTGTCCCTGCATCCCTCCGTCGGCCATCTACTTTACTGATTTCAGTCCAAACGCGCTGGACAACAGCAGAATCGCGCACCGGTAACATTTTTATTCTTCATATTTTTTAAGAAAAAATCCATTGAGAAATATCATTTACAATCTACTATTTTTTTAAACATCATTATTTTAGTCGTAAAGTTGTTTTAACTCCTTTTCGTTTGACATCTTCTGATTTTGTTTAATTTTAGTTGCTTTATCGCGTTGGCAACAATTACCTTCATCATTCCTTCAAAAAAAGGAAACCTCAATTGGAGTCGTCTGTGGGTGCCTGATTAATTTTTTACTATCTCGCGTAGAATATGAATATCCTAATTTGAATTAACGGAAATCCATTCGGAGATATCATTTTAGTTTCTTGTCATTTACAATCCGCTATTTTTTTAACATCATTGTTTTAGTCGTAATGTTGTTTTAACTCTTTTTCGTTTGACATCTTCTAATTTTGTTTAATTTCAGTTGCTTTCTCGCGTTATCAAAAATTACCTTAATTATTCCTTCAAAAAAAAACCTCAATCGGAGTCGTCTGTGGGTGTCTGATTAATTTTTCCCTATCTTGCTTAGAATATGAATATCACTTAATTTTGGGAATTATTTTCTAACTAATATTTATCTTTCAAAGGAAGCTGATAAAACATTGACATATGCTTCTTTACCTCCTCTTCAATTAAACAATTAATTTAAAAGATGTATTAGTTATGTATTTGAATATATATATACATATATATACTCTTTAAGTCCAATTATACAATATAACATTGAATTTTTACTTTTTCTTTTAAGAAAGAAGAATTTGGCTTGACATATGGTAATAATGCAAGACAAGGGCAATGAACACAACAGTGGAAGATAAAAATGTTTATTTCTATTGTGTTGTAATGGCTGTTGTAATTTGGTTATTCAAATTTAAGATTCATGTTGTCGACTTGGAGTTAACTTGGATGTTATGATTTGGAGTTTGATACTTGAATTAATATAATCTTATTCAACTTGATATTTTATGATTTTTGGATGATTTTTTATTGTAATTAATATGATAATGTTTATCTTACAATTGGATGGTAATATTTATATATATAGTTGTGATATTAGTGTTAAATCGCAGAATGAAAAACGGTTGTACTTCTACATTCTCCGAAATACAGCAATTATTCTACTTGATGCAAAGAGAAGACTCAAAACAGGTTTCTTTCTTTCTACTCTTAAGCGGTATTTGAATTTTTCTTGCTTTCATATAATAAATTATTTTTTAAACTTTTTTGTACAATAGGTTTATGATAAAACTTCAACCCGAAACTTAACCCAAGCCCGAATTTCAAAAATAGGATTAGGGTTGAAGTTTACAAATAGGATTAGGGTTAGGGTTAAGGTTAGAGTTGAAGTTTTACAAATAGGGTAAGAGTTAGGGTTAGGGTTGAAGTTTTACAAATAAGGTTAGGGTTAGGGTTGGGGTGAGCCCGAGTTGCACCCCTATTAGAAATTAGGAGTAAAGTTTACGAGTATAAGAGAAAATTTCCCAAATAAGATCCCATTTTTGGAAGAAAATGACATTAATGGTCACACATTCTACCTAAAATCCCAAATACGAAAACCAGATAGAGTGTGCTAATTAATAAGGGAAATTTTTTTCAAAAATAACAAAATTATCTTTAATAAGTTAATATTGGGAATATCCTAGGAGTATCTCAAGATGAAGATCCTATCCCGGAAGATCTAACACTTACTAAAATGTACGATTAGTTGACTGGGAGTGACAAATATCATCCAAGTATCAATTTTTTGCATTATATAGACTTGCCACCATAGTTAAGAGTGCTACAATTACTCACAACCCATTTCATATATCTTGAAGGAGGTGGAACAAACCAAGTCAACTCCCAAGAAGCGGAGATATTATGGAAGTTAGCTAACAAAAAAAACAGTCAGCTTACCTAGATTGCTTCTTAAAGCGTTTGAGCTTAAAAAAGAAAATTCACGTGGAATTCTACCTATGGAACTTGGATGACAAAAATTCTAGACCATTTTGAGATTAACTTGAAAGGAGAGCCTTATGAGGTCTTCAAGCCAACCAATGCTATCAACAAAGCTCTCTTGATAAGAATGAAAATAGACATAGAGACTTTTAGGATGGCCCAACTTCAAATAAGAATGGGAGGAGGTCCTCCACTAGAACCGGAGTGTGAGGACCAGGTATTTTATTTTATTTTTATTACAACTTTTCTCTATTTATGAGGTAACTTATGAACATGCTAATAAGAATTTTACGATATTAATGGATACATAACATATATGGGCATGACATTTAGAGAATGTATAGTGTATATGTGCATGTATTATGATCTTAGCACGTTGAGTATAAATTGAAGGTGTATGATTAGCGTTCCATTGATGGGCACTACGACTATTGTTTCCTTCGCAGAGTAGGTACGGGGTTCGACCTGCCCGGTCAGGTCGCGGGGGTCAAGGGGGAGACGCCCCTTGCGGGGGTGCAGGGGGCAGCGCCCCTGAAGAAAATTTTAATTATTTAAGTCGTAGGAGTGGAAGAGTAAATTACCAAATGCGATTAGACCCGACTCATGCTCCGACCCGTCCTGGACCCGACCCCGACCCGATGGGGGTTCGATATGAAGCGAAGCCCGCGCGTTAGACTCCATTTTCTCACCTCACGCCCGACTATTTTTCTTCTTCTCCTCTTCCCGATCTCTGCGTCTTCTCTTCTTTCTCTTCTACTCAGTACGATCTAGCAGTAGATCTCTTCGAGAAAACCCTACTGACTGCCTCGAAGGTGATCGATTTGAATCAAGGAAGCTCCAAATCTCTGCAAGCTAAGCCTAGGGTCGCTGTTTTGGGGAAAATCACGATCGAGGTAAGTAGATGTCGCCCCTTCTCGATTTAGTGATGAAATTTTTCGTTAAACGCGATACGAGGCTAGAGGGAATGTATAGCTTCTAACGACTCCATGATATTAGGCGTAGAGTTCGTAACAGTTAGGGTTCATGGTGAATTTACTTTGAATGCGTGATTTCTATGATGTAAAAGACTTCTTAGCAGTTGTTATATTGTTGAAATGTGACGTGAATTGATTTGCCCCAATCGAGAGTATGAATTGAAGGTTCTTTCATTTCGCACCTATCATGTGTTTGATAAAATGCTTGTGTGACAGATCTATGTGTTGTATCTGAATTGTGTTGATGTTGTATGCGTGGTTGGCGATGTGTTTCATTGACTGTTATGTATGATGCGTTATCTCAAATAGTTGGTTGTAAGGGTTGTTCATGGCCCCTGATTGACATGAGGAGGGGGTTGTTCATGGCCCTTGATGGACATGAGTAGATGATTGGTTGTGTTGGTCAATTTGTGTGTATGGTTATATGTATACGATCTTGGGAGTGGGTATTGGACCCATGTGTATTAGCTTCATCACTGTATGAGTATCCATCATTATGCTTATTTGCACCTTGTGCTAACCACTATCTACTTACTGGGTCTATTTAGACTCATATCATTGTTATTGTGGTTTTAGATCGCAGGTCAGAAGGAGAACTTAAGGATGGGACAAGTTGAAGATCAAACATGAGAGACCCTAGCACAATATGTTGATTCCAGTTCTTTTATACTTGTGCTCTTTTGATAATCATATATGTAGACAATTACTTAGGCGGATTCGTTTTGACAACTATAATGTATTTGGTATTTCAGATTGGATTATAATCCTTGTTGATGCACATATGCATGACTATTATATCTGTTTGTTGTGTAAGGAAAATATGTAATGATTTCCTTCTATATGAATGTTTTTATTATATGAAAATGCAAGTATATAAATAGGATTGAATGTTACAGATGGAAATGTAATGAATATCAGGTCATGTATTCCATATTACCCCTTGTATGTTATGGGGAGATGCTGCCGAATTTTTCTATGATTGTGTAGCGCCGTTGATTAGTTATTGAGTATTTCTATGAATGGGGCGTTACACGGAGGAAGTGGAAGCTCATAATGTGCCACCTCAGATAGAGGCATCGTTTGTGCGGAAGGCAAACTCACAACCTATTCCTCCACCACCATAGCTATCTGCCATACCTCATGCCCCTGCATCACTTGCATCTCATGCCTCTTTTTCCCCCACAAAGGTCTAGGGCCACCAATCACTTTGTTCATTCTCGATCTCATCTCTCTACATCTAATGCTCTCTTAGATTACCTAAAGACTATGGAGACCTGAATTTCCTAAGATCTAAGTAATATCAACCTTTCTCTTTTGGAAATGCACACTAGGCAAGACAAGATGGAACAAGAACTCACTTCCATTAAATACGCCCTTGCCTCCAGGTCCAAACATCACCAATCTATCCCCAGTCTTTCATATTTTGACCTCTATCGAAAGACATCCTATGTTTCACAACCCACTATGTTTCACAACCCACCGTCCAAAACAAAACAACCTTCTTCACACCATACGACTCCTCTTCTCCACCTCTATTTGAATCCTTGGATAATGAATCCTATCTGATCACTCCTTTCATTTGTCAGAAAGTTTTCCTCAATTTTCACCTTCTCGTGTTCCATTTTTGGTAATTGACAAAAAGGGGAGAGATAGTTTGAGAGCTACGGGAGCTAATCTTATACCTTTTAGGTTGGGTAACATGTATTTAGGGCATTTTGGTTTCTTACTAAATGAATGACCTATTCTTGATATGCAATATTAAATGGATATGTGTTCTTGACATTAATGAACTGATTTGAATAGATATGCCAATTGATCTTCTGGTTTGTCATCATATAAATTATATGATAATCATTCATGACAACAATGTGTGGACCGACATGTTTCAATTTGAAAATACTTTAACTTAAATTTTGCAACTAGTTACAAATGAAGAAAAGGATAATCTCAAAATTAATTTTGCCAATCACTGAAAAGGAGGAGGTTGTTTTGAAACCACTAGCAAATCAAGCACAATCTATATTTTGATGATTAATAATCTAAATTTGAGAATACTAAGATGCTAACAAACTTGTTGGGTTGATTCAAGTTAAAAACTTTTAAATTCAAGTCATGACAAATCAATTCGCAGAGTCAAGCCAATTCAAGCATCGACTTAGGTCAAGTCAAATTGACTTCAGGATTGAATTCAAATGACATTTTTTAGACGGCACTAAAATTGTGGACATGTGAGTAGACAAAGTTGCAACCGAAGTTGACTTCGCATGCGACTTTGGTCAAGTCACAACCTAGGTTGACTCCACAAGCAACTTGGTTTGATCTCAGGACTCTAATGCTAAATATGAAGAAGTTAAGTCGCATCTTAAGTTGACTCTGACGTGCAACTTGGGTGAAGTCCAAGACGAAGTTGACTCAGCTATGCGACTTGGGTGAAGTTACAACCAAAGTCAACCCCAACATTCGACTTAAAACAAGCAGTATAAAGTTAAAAATCAACTAGAAAAGTTCAAGCAACTCACAACATGCTAGATCAAAGATAAATGTCAGATATTGTTGAGCTCGATATCCAAGTACATGACTCAGGATGAAGAAGAGTACATTCTAAAATCTGAAAAAATACTCAGACCAATAAAGGAGAACTTTACTTGTAACTTGGGTCAAAAGTGTCAGACCAAGTCGACTCCAAAATGGAACTTGACGTTGGAAGCAAGGAGAAAGCCCTCAGAAAGAAAGTAATGACAACCAAAGTGGCAAACTAAGTTGACTCCAGTCTGCAACTTGAGTAAAGTTGCATTTGAAGTCGATTTTGAGTACAACTTGAATTTTAATGATCGAAAAAATTTGAAAGTTGGTGCATTTAATTCGTGTCATCTACCTTCTAATATTCAAAATTACTCCATTATTTAAAGCACGATAAATGAAGTGAAGGAGGTTAGCTAGAACATTGATTATGCCCTCACCTTCTACATACAAGCAATCAAGAGATCATTAGGTGCCCAAAAAGGAAAACTACAATATTCACTGCAAGTGCTAAAATTGCTCATCAATCTTCAAGCTTGAACAAGTTCTTCTTTACGCTGAAATATTCTCTACATAACTGTAACATTTATAATTTTTTTTTAATCCATTTTCTTATAATCCTAGTTGGCTTGGTGTTAGAGACCAAGGCTCAATAAAGACAAGTAGTGAATGGTTGGAATGTGGCTTACCATGTACTTGTAAAGTAATTGTAAAGGCCACTTAGAGTTAGAATCTAGAAGGGAGCAATAACTTTAGTTGTATATTTGATTGATATAGTGGAACTTATGAAACAATGGTATATTTTTGGAAGAGTAGAGTAGAAAAGGTTGTCCCAAACCACTATAAGTTCTTGGGTTGACTATTATTACTTTGCTTACTTTATTATTCTTCATACTTTCATTCAAGGAGACTAAATTCACTAAGGATTAAATTTAAGATACCAAAAGAAATTAAAAAAAAAACTCAATTCGCCCCTCTCCTATTTGGTTTTACCTCAAACTCCAGACCAACCATGTTCCATCACCTTCCTTGCCACAAACTCACAAGGCAGTAGGTTACCTTCGTTCCAGCGAGCAAAAATCATCTGCATATAAGTCTGACGATGGTAATCTCCATTGAAATTTGGGGATCCACCTGAGTGCATTTAGACTCAGTGCACTGGGTGCATTTCACTCACCTTTTTTTGAAACTTTTTTATTAAAATATTAATCCAAGTGTATTTAACATGTGTGTCAATTTTTACCATTTTTGGAGATTTTTAGATTTTTTATTTTTAAAAAACAATGACATTTTTAATAATTTTAAATACATTTAGATTAATAGTTATGTAAAAAATTAAAAAAGTGTATTTGCACCTAGGGGCATTTAGTCTAAATGCACCTGGGTGCATATAATAAAAACCCTAAAATTTGGCAATCTCTCTCTCAAGTGTGGTAGCCCTCAAAAAAACCCATTAGCCTGAGTCTTCACAGCAATAATCTGAGAGTACAACTTGGGTTTGGTACCTTTTGGTACCCACCAACATGACCTTAAATTAGATAGGGTATGGTAGAAATCATTACCCAACCCCCTAAATAAGATAAATGGTAGGGTACATATGCTTGGTACCCGGAAACAACTTGGATGGATACAATAAAATATAAATAATTATAAATATGTATAGATGAATAAATACATAATAGTTTATATCCCTCTTGTTGCAATTTTCTGTTTATGTATCAATTTTTGTCATTTTTAGACTTTTAGATATTTATTTTTTGAATTTTTAAAATCAATGACATTTTCAAAAAAAATTTTAAAAAATAGTTTTTGACACTCGAGTGCACTGTATCACAACTCTATTTATAATATTATTGTAATAAATAAAAGTAAAAGCACTAAAAAATTAATAACGGAAAATAAAAAATAGTTGTTACTAGTAACCTTTTTGGGAAAATTAGAACTCAAATATTGCATTAAAATGATAAAATACTTACATTACATAAACAGAAAGATAGTTTACAGTTTACAAGTGCATCATACATTCATGGCATACTAAAATAAACGGTAGCATTTTGAAGCTTGGCCAGAAGAAGGCGCATGATGCAATTAGAAACTTTCATTGCTCACGGCTTTTCTCATGAAATAGCTGGAACAGAGAGTAATAGCAACTGGACTTGGCTTTTAGTTTTGGGTGGAGGTAGCAGGTTTAACTGCAACAGAATGCTGCTATTGCAACAAATTTTTTCGTTGCAGTTCATAACAATTTTGTTGCTAAAGAGATATTGCAACGAAAATTTTGCAGATAATTTGTTTTTGCAACGAAAAATTTCGTTGCTATAGATTCACATTTTAACCACAGCTAATACATTGCCAGTGAAAATATTTCGTTGCTATATATACATTTTAACCATAGTTAATATAGTACCAGCTAAGAAACAGTGGTGTCATATTTCTCCTCGTAGCTTATTCTCCTCGTAGTTAATGTGAGAGTCCATCAGTTAGGATAGTTAGAAATTATTATTAAAAAATTATAAGAATGTCTCAGAACTTCATTGTAATATTAGTTGAGATGATGTAACATATGATACCAATAAAAAATTTATATTTATAAATTAAATTTAAAATATGTTCATAAAAGTAATTTATGAATTTTTCTACATATAATAAAGATATTTTCAATAAAAATTTATAAAAGACTTCATTTTTAAATGATGTGTTTATTATGTTTATATTCAATCGTTATTTTATTTTTCTAAAGGTTGGATAAATTGACCTCAAGATGATATTTCATTTTTTCCAACAAGATTGGTTTCGTTGGAATTAGTCTATACAATAGGAAAGAACTTATTTCGTTGCAAATGTACATACCAATTGCAACAAAAAATACTTGTTGCAATTTTGGATATTTTATCTTCAATTTTTCCAATTAAACTAATTTAATTTGTCAATATAATAGCAATGAAATCTCATCTCATTGCAATTGTGTGAATCAATAACATGCCGTCGCAAATTTTGGAATATTACCGCGTCCAAATTTTGCAATGAGAATGACTTTGTTGCAATTAGTTGATACGTTGGCAATGAACTCACATTTCGTTGCTATTGTTTATGTAAATTGCAATTGCAAATAATGACAACCAATTTTTGCAACAAAAAATATTTCATTGCAATTTAGATGTGTGTCCAGGTAGTAGGAACGGACCTTGATTTTCATTGCAATTATACACACTAGTTGTAACGAAAATTTTTCATTGCAATTGTTCGTTGCAATTGTTGCATTTTGCTGTAGTGTTTCTTATTGGCTTGGAGCCTCCTTGGGAGTATTTTTTTTTTGAGACGGGTGTAAGTGCAAACGTTTGCACTTTTGCATAAAATGCAAATGGGGGTAAAAAGGTAATTTCATAGTATGAGAGTAGAATTGTAGGTAAAGTGTGAGTATGGGTAGGCGAAATAAATTATAGTACTTTGAGGTGCATCTATTTTTATGGTTATTCATGTGATTTTAATAAATTACTATAGATGATGAGTGATCTATAACGTTAAATTGAATAATATTCATTCCGAATTATAATCCGTAATATAGGATTGAAATTATAAAATTAAGAATAGTTTTATTTAAATAAATAAATTTGAACGACTGATATAATTTAGCTTGTTTGACTGTTTATATAGATTTTACAGATTTTATGGAGTTTACTGATTTTATGAAATTCATGGGAATGATGTGTTCCACTGGTAATCTTGTATTCATTTTTCCAATGAAATAAATTTTACAAGTTATTTGAGTATCACGGATACAACACATATGCAATTGATAAATTTTATATATTTTACAAGTTTTATAGAATATATGATTTTGATACGTATTCGTTTGATAAGATAAACCAGTTATACAGTTTTAACAGCTAAAATAGGATTGATGATATTTCATTTTCACCAATTAGATGGACAATACAGATTTTACAAGAATTATGCAAAATCGTAAACTAATATATACATGATTTATGAATTTGACAGAGTAATCAATTTGTAATGTACTGTTACGATGGATTTGATGGATTTTATAGATTGTTCATAAAATCTATATGAAATATATTATCCGTAAATGTAATACGAAAGATACTAATAATATTATATATTAAAATATAGATTCTTATTAAAATTTAAACAAATCCAATAATTGGATCTTTTACGTAATTAATATATTTAATAAGTCACTAATAATTATTTATGCTTTTATTTACTGGAAAGGTAGAAATTTGTATAAATTATGTGTTTATGTAATAAACATGTGTATTAATCATAGTCAACATAAAACTCGTCCCCTTACTCATATGTACCTTTTTTAACCTCATATTTTGACCAAAAAATGAACAAATATTGTAATGCTTGTGTGTATTTTTATTGTTTCTCACAGGAGAAATTTAATTTGTAATAGGTGGTGTCAAAAAGTAAATAAATGACCATTACCACCATATTTATGTCTCTTATGATTTACAATAATTTGTCATCTTGTACCATTAAACTTAGAATAAAATGACACAAATTTTAAACTATTTACTTTTATTTATTTACTTTTTTGTGTAAAGTTTATAAAATTTACAATGACATAAAAGTAAATAAATGAACATAAATAAAAAAAATAAATTAATGCACGAATTTACAATGAAAAAATAAATAAATGAAATAAATCAAAAAATAAATTAATTTCACGAATTTTATATGTCACCTCTTAATGAATTCAAGGCCTCGTAATTTTAAGTAAAATATTTTTTGCACTTTTATAAAATAAGCTTTACAAATTATAATTTTGCATATTAAACTCTATCGTTTATTTTTAATAATAACAAACCTTATTTTACAAATAATTTTGATATTATTTTTCATAAAATAATTTAATAATGATAATTTGTTTTAAAATTTAAATTTCACAAAAAATTATGGTAAGTTAACTAATGTCATCATAATATCATAATATCCAAATAGTTAATTAACAGGTAATTTCCATCCCACTGGTAATTTTCTTTATTGATTTTAGAATTATTAAAAAAATATAATTAAAATTTTAAGCACCAAATAACTTAATTGCACAAATTTTATTCAACAGTCTAGATGTTTGGCCTGAAAATAACTATAATTGAGAAGAAAATAATATAGTATCCACACATGAATATTATTTTTTAAGTAATTTGGATTCTGTCGGTAAAGTAATTCTTTATTTTTTAACAAGGGTAGTATTTAAACTATTAAGCACCAAATAAATCACTTGCACAAACTTTATTTTGAACCTCAAGTTGTTGACCCGGAACTAATTTTAATCCAAAAGAAAATAATGCAGTGTTCATGGGAGAACATTATTTAACAAGTGACTTTAATTATTTGTCACAGAAATAATTTTATTTTCGATAGTAGTGTTATCGAAATTATAAAGTATCAAATAAGTTACTTGCACTTATTTTATTCCATATCTATATCATTTGTCCAAAAATAAATATAATCAAATTTGTGTAATAATAATAATAATGCATGAAGATTAATTTATGGATAATTATACTAAGAAGATTAATTTATGGATAATTATATTTATTTATCCCACACGCAAGAATATTAATTAATGTATAACCAGGAATGTACTAAAATCATTAAGCACTCAATTTTCTTTGATAGATATGGCATCTGTGGACAGAAGCATATGCAGTTGTGCTCATTTTGCCTCATTTCTTGCTATTTGATAGGTTGACAATCCCATCGAAACACTCGATTTTTTCTTTGATATAATTCGTCTCAATTACTTTTGTAATACACCGTCCTCTCCTATTGAATCCAAACGTATTCCAATTGTTGAAAATGCCTCTCAATTCATATGATCTTTCATGATTGGGCTACATTACGTAATCAATATTTCTTATCCCATGATTAATACAATTTCTTTTTATTATTTCATGAGAACCTTGCATTTTTCGGCCATGTAAAGTTGTAGTGAAAACATTTGTACTCGAACATAGCCTTTCGATTAATCATCTACAGGTGGGATCGGACCCAAATGATCAACTAGTTTAGTTTTACATGCAACAAGGTATGTTGCAACTTGAACTAACCTCAACTATGGGCACGTTTGGGAAGGTGAAAGTTGTGGAAAATTTGGTATTTAGTGGAAGTAGAAAATGAAATATTTTGAAACTTATATGATTGATATGAAATGATAGGGATAAAATTTGAATAAATAAACCCCCTCCCAAGTCAGAGCCAGACCATGTATTGCAAGATTTTTAAGGAAATCCCAAAAATAACTCGTCTGTTCTAAGCAGCCCCTTACAACAAAATCAGAAAGAAAGTAGCGAATTTAAACAAGCCCACTTGCATCAGATCAAACAAACACCAAGCTAAACTGTCAATATGCACAGAATCTAAGCTATTGAATATATTTACACGAGCATATATAGCAGGAGGAAGGAATGCTACGCTAAACTACAAATTCATACTTACAACACCAATGTCAATTTTGCTCCTTTTTTTTCCTCCAATAGCAGATATATTCAACAAAACCACTAACTAACAAATTAGCCCTCCCTCTAAGAGTTGAGAATCATAATCAGTGAAAACAGACGATAACAAGAATACCAGCGTACAGTCGAAGGCTCTGCTGCAACAGAGACCCACACAATAGACTACAGTCGTGGGACGTGGCATAGCTTGAAGCCACCAAACAATGCCTTGACTCCCTGCTTGTCATGATAAAGCTGTGTAAACACAAGATAACCATTTAAATTAGTGATTAACCCAAAATGTAACAGTAGTTATCCACATTAACGTTATAAAACTTGTACAAAACCCATTTCCAGACATCAGATATAAAGAATGGAGGATTGGATTCAAAGATTCTCACAGCAATAAGATACATAAATTTCTTGCTTGTAACTTTTAAAATCATGAACAAAATATATACATTGATTAATATTACGGTTGCTTTGTGTCTAACCAAAACACTGTTTTATGTCCAGAATCAACTCACTCCATGAAAGTGGTTGTGCTGAATCATTACCCGATTATTAAATGTTTAGCTGTTTGCGCTTTTAGTAGAGCATACGTGATGGGGAATCTAAGATTTCAGATGCAGTCTATTCATTTCAAGGACCAAGATGACACTCGTAGCAATGGCCTTTAAAATCATCACCATCACCACCACAAGTTGTTTCCACCTATGTGTTATCAGCCGTATATATCCTATTCCACCATTCTTTACAACCATAAATTATGTTATCAGCCGTATATATCCTATGCCAAATGCAAATGCATTACAGCTCTAAAGTTGTCATTCCCTTTGCACAAGCCAATTACATCCAAGCCCCAAAGAATGCGAAATGCACATACTCTAAGATGTTTCCACTAAAGAAACATGTTGAAAGGTTATATTTCATTTAAGTACAAGTATTTTCAATTTGGGACATCAGGTTCATTTCATAAAAGAAAGTTATTGTTTTGGGTTTTCTTGATCAGGTATACTATTCGCAAGCAGATTTCTTGTATGCTAGTACTTAATTCATGTGTCAATCTTCATAACCAACATGTTGGTGTAATAAATTCTATAAATGCACATGCATTTCCGGTTTTGAACATATTGGACTAATGAATAAGAAAAAATATTACATATTGGAATTTTGTTAAAAGAACTGAATATAACCATCTGCCACATAATTATCAACTCCCAAGTAATAACATTAGCTCAAAAATTTTCTAAGTCTACAGCTTGTTACTATATGCACGGCTTTCATAAAAAGTAACAACATTGCCACACACTTGTTAACATTATATTGATTTCAAGTGTTTTATTCACATATTATATTGATTCAAATCCCATAATCCCATTGAGACAAAGACAATTTTCCAATAATCATAAGCAAAAATGAATTCAATGAAATTGAAAAAAAGAAACTCGAGCTATTCGTTTAGGATCATTTTTATGAATTCAATGAAATAAAAGAAAAGTAAACACATCTCATTGTTGTAGATATATCGGAAAACAACTATTGCATCATTTTTATGAAGATTTACAACAATTAATCAAAGGAACTCACAGTAAGGAAGCCCAAACGTAATGCCAAGTAGTCTGCTCTGTTTATAGAACTCCAAAACTGGCGGATAAAACACAGCTGCGCACATGAATTATAAATTATTGACCCACCTCTGCACATATGGGAACATTTCAAACGCATTTCTGTTGAAGTGCAGGATTCAAGCGGGAAAAAACATTCATCAAGCTACAAGTGGCAGGAACTGTAGATCTCTGTAATGCTTTACTCTCCTTGCAAGGAATTACCCAGAGTATTCTATAAAACATAGACAGCTATAGATAATGAAACATCATCTCTCCAAGCACACTGAGCTCCACAGTTAGTCATGTATATCTGAGACTTCTTTGCTATCTGAACTGATTGAATAATCCAATTCACCAGAACATTCTAATCAGTGTTCATGTTGATGCTAATGAGGGTTAAAGAGTAGATGTTTCATTTAGTGTCCATTTGGTAAGAGGGGAAAAAAAGAAAACAAAACAACTAAAAAAGGAGGAAATTTTGAAAAAATGAGTGCGTTATGTGATATAATAAGAGTAATGATTAAAAGAAAAGATAATAAAGATAAATAAATAAGTTAGTTTTATGAAAATATGCAAAAAATAGAAATAATACTAGAAAATGAAGGGTAGTCAGGCAGTTAAATGTTAAATCATATCAAGAGGTGTGTACGATAAAATGGAAAATTTTCCCCCTTTACCAAATGCCAAATGGACCCTTAGTTACATGAAAATGCAAGATAAGGATATAACAAAATTTAAAATGATATTACCATCCAAACAAGAACTTCATTTTGGCTCCATGGATGGGATGTATGATTAGATATGAAGGTAGACTGGCGCCTAATTACTACTTTCTTCAAATCAATTCCCAGGGAACCTATGTTGGCAAAAAAAAAAGGAAATCTTTCCATGAGCAGGACATCTTGTGCACAAGATAGAAAAAAGAATAAATCTGACAGGAATTCCTGAAAAAAATATTATATTGAAAATCACTGCAATTTGCATCAGGCGGGAGGTTAGAAAACCTGGGTAAAAAACAATATTCCAAAGTTTGCTAATCCTTTTTCTGTTGGCCAACTTCCAATATGCCCATAGGTCCCAAAAGGGAATTGTTGGAAAAATCAGAGCTGCCCACTGAATTAGCCTTGTCTTAATAATAATAATAATAATAATAATAATAATCTGACACCAGACCTGAAATTCCTAGACATTTGATTTCTGGAACAATACCTTTCATTAAGTGTGTCAAACCATGCATGGACTACCCAGTTTTCATCCGTTTGAATAGACTATGAAATATGGCGGTTTTGTGTCCGAGACTAGCCAGATGTTGCAAATGAGTTGTATGGCTTCAGCTTATAAGTTGCAAACGTGATTTCATTTTTTTCAGTTCTTATTGCATAACAGAGGAAGGAATTATAGAAGAGAAATTATCAATACTTTCTGAATTCACTGCATTGTGTAGGGTACTAGGGAATATTTTGACCACATTAAATCATATTCATTTGTTGATAAGATGACCTTTAAGTTGCCGTGCTCCTTCAGGGCACCCTTATGAGCAGGTATAACATGAAATTGGAGATCCTAGTGTTTGAGCCCTGCCATCAAGTGCAGGGCCCACTCCAACATTTCCTCGCTCGTGTCCCCGTGTTGGCCATGAATAGAAGTTTGACATCACCACGAGAATAATTTCCATGAAAAAACAGTTCCGGGAAGGTCAATGATTCAGATTCCTGAACTTTGGGCCCCACAACGAGAAGACAACATGAGCAAGTAAATTCTGCTCATAGTAAAAACATCAATACATCACGAAGTTCAGAAAAGCAATGACAAATCACACACCTTGTTTGCTTGGAATAGCCATCTCCCTTGCTTCTGATTCCCAACCCATCCACCCTTGAATCTACATAAACTAAAATAGGATTTTCAATCATATGGGTAATAGAGGAACCTCAAGAAAGAAACAAACGCACGGTCATCCTCCATTTGCATTATAAATTATGAAGACTATTAACCTTAATCATGGCCAAGGCGACAGTGGAAAAACTGTAAGAAACATGGACAATGGCAAGAACAATCAACAACCGATGAAGCTGCTCAACACTTTCATATGAAGCAAATGGTTCATGGCCCTGCACAACAAGTAAATGGTCACTAAAAGTAGCTCTGACACAGCACAATATATGGATGTAAATTGCTATCCCAAATTCCCAATATTTGAGAGCAACTGCAATATTACAAGGCTTCATATGCTTACAACAACATTCTTTAGGTAAACTTTATTAAAAAAAAATCTATTAACAGTAATTAGTTGGAGAGTATGTTCAGAACCAAGGTGTAAAATAACTTGTCTTGTAGGAATGAATTTAGGATGAAATTACCTCAGGGCAGAAACCATGCTGATGGCTCCCATCTTGCTCTCTGGACAGGGTATAATTCGAGCGATAGAAACCATCAGCCAACAAAAGTTTGGCATCCATAATGTCACCCTCGTAGACGTCTTTTGCACAAGGATAAAACCGAGAGCTAAATATTGATGATCTAACACAGATCCTCGCTACCCAAACAGTCCAATGCCCCAACATCAATGATAGGAGCCCAAAAAGCATTAGTTCTGGTTTTCAGAATACAAAAAGAAAATGTTATGGGAGCAGATTACGTGAAATACCAGATAAAAGGAAAATTTGAATATATAAATGCAAAAGGAACAACTGCATTGAGATCAGGCTTGTCTAGGTAGCAGATTTAATTCAAACTATCCATCATTCAGGTAATTTTTGGTAATCAGGAATACTTTAAGCCTCTGAACCATGTGGAAATTCATACCAACGTCAAGATTGATGAGTTCCCAAGAAATATGGTTACTGTTCTCATGAGCTATGCCTACGACAACCATTTGTATATAGGTGATTATCACAAGAAAAATAAAATAAAATAAAAAGATGTAGAAGATTCCAAACTCATTAGAGGAATCAGTTGCAAACATCATCCAAAGAACACAAACCACCCAAAAAATTCACCCACCTTTGATCTATCTATCAAACAAGCACATAAAAACGGTCGAAAACCCATTTTATTTGTAACAAATGAAACATGCCATATGCAACAGATTGCCTCCAGACATCATGAAATCATTGAAATCTCAGTTGATTAATCAGCCAAGTTTAATTCAGAAGAGCCAAAAAAAAATTAAAAATAAAGCGAATACATAGGGTTTGCCTTCTTTGATCTTCATCAGAGCAGCAAGAAGAGCTTTCCTTTTGGTCTTGACTAGCCACTGGTGAACCCAAAACAACAAAAACAGAACAAAAGACAAATTTTATACCAAACAAAAACCATCTTTTCCATGAACCAGCAAAACCAAAAGATACATAAAAACAAAGAGTGAAAGAAACAAAGAAGGAATCCATGTAGTATGTCTTTCTACCATCCCAAAACGCTTGATAGAGCGCTGCACGAGGAAGCCAAATGCAACCAATGCAGTTATGACAGTTGCAACACACCATGTTGGCGACTCTGCCAACGACCTTCCCATCCTGCTCGTCCTGCTCGTCTCTCTCTCTCTCTCTCTGAATTAAAACAGTTTGCAGTGTTTCTCTGTCTGAGTTAAACAGCCTGCAGGCTACAGTGTTTCTTCATGAAGAGTTCTTCAATGCTGCAGCACTGCATCATACATGCCCTCTGGCGGAGCTGTTAAATGAGCGGGCCTCCAGTTAGTCAAAGCTCCCAACCATACGCTACAATCATACACACGCACGCACGCATTTCCAGCATCTCACGCGCACTACTCAAGTTTCGCTCGCGTATCTTCAACGTTTCAACTGAAAACCAACTGACTTCGCTCTCCATGGTTTTTGATAATCCTCTTCTGCAATCTCCCCTTCCGATCTCCCCTTGCGATTTCAGCAAATCCTCTCCTGCCGTCGATTTCAGCAAATCCTCTTCTTCTTCCGCGATCCCCCCTTGCGATCTCTCCTTCTCTCTGGCGACGACGACGGCGACTGAGGAAGCTTTCTCTCCTGTTGACGCACAACTTCTCCTGCGATCTCTCTGTCCTCTCTCTCCTGTCGACGAAAGTCCCTTACGGGGAAGCTATTCAATTCCACATTTCCTACACGCAAGTATACATGCAAAAGTAATTTTCGTCTTCCAAGTTTACCCTAGCGAATCTCAACCATTCATCTTAAATCGACGGCAGACGTGGCATTTGCACATTAAGCAAACGTGAAAACGTTTGCACCGAAACCGGACTCTTTTTTTTTTATCCGCTGCTAGAGGACCCCGCTATTTGTAGAGTTCTTCGGGATGTTGGTAGCTGACGTGACAACTCGTCATTGGCTGAGTGCGCATGGGCCTTCGCATGTGCCGGGTGTAAAAGTGTTTGCTGCATATTTGCTGGTTGCTCCGCCAGCATGTAGAATGGAGCCTCGTTAAATCTTTGTTTCTTCGTTGCTTCGTTTCTAAGCAATTTACTTGGTGTCCAAGAAGCTGGATTTGATTATGTGGATTGTCGCTGACATTATGGCTGGATTTTTCATAGTAGACCAGCTTGGATTTCCGTTGCCATGATAGGTTTTCCTAGATCTGCTGCTAATGGGTTGCAACGAGGCAACTATGGAGGATTACAGAGGCATGCGGATGGCTACTCACGGTAAGGGGGTTCTTGGCCAGACTCTGGTTAGCAGTTGCATGAGGAACTGCCATGTCTGCGTGCGATAGAGATGGATCTTCTCCCCCATTGGCAGTGATGTAGGGAGATACAGAACCGCATTTGTTGTTGTGATGAATTTTCTTTTGGTAATAGCAGGAAAGGATTTTATCGATTGGAAATTTTGGAGACAATGGCTCGATTGTTGGAGCAAAGGACGACTGCTAAAATGCTTCTGGAGACAAAGTATACAACAGTTACGACAATCAACTTGCAGAAGATGGATTCTAGCTTTGGTGCTTTAGCTGTGAAAGGCAATCTATTTACGTGGAGCCATGTGCAAATGATTCAAACCATCGAATTCCACATTATTATTGTAAAATTTGTAATGAGCCTAAGTTATGTAAATCCAGGCCCAATGTTGTCTCTTTATTCATGATCTGTTGATCACCGACTCAAATTTGGCTTGAAAACTCGATGTCAACAATGCTGCAAGCTTATTTTAAAGGAGGATGTTTGTTTGCTTTTAAAATTTTTCAGCTTAAAACTTTTTTATATAAAAATTTTTATATTCTATAACTATCTTTTTAAATTTTTTTTAATTTTTCTTATATAACTATTATACTTTTTAATTATTTCTACACAAATACATACATTTAACTTATCTATTTTAATTTTATTCTTAATATTTCTCGTTATCATTCATAACATATCATATTATTTTTTTCCACTTCAAAAACTTATACGCAAAAAACTTATAATGAAAATTTTTATCACTGCTCCCGCACACAATTTAACAATTTTATATCCTCTCAGAAGTAGAAATTATTACTTGATTTGGATCGGACCGGCGGTCCGAACGAGGATGGTTGCCTGTCCCATCCGATTAGCACGGGTCAACGCCTCGATGGTTCCCAGACATGTTGGGTATGAATATAGTAGTCTACTTGAGTGTAGAATGTTGTAACCCTTGTTCCCTCACCATAAATATTAATATTTTTAAATAAAATCAAATTATATAATTCGATATAGATTGCTGCAAGCTCCTGCCCATTTACATGGAAGGCTACATCCTCTTACTTTAGGCCACGAGTTCGAACTAAGAGTATTAATAGTTATAGGCAACCTGCTCATCCAACCTATTTATAAATAGGCTCGGGTTAGAATTTTTAAATAAATGAGTTATAATATGTTACACTGTTTAATCATTTAAATAAATAAACAGATTAAATTTGAGATTTTATAACCTATCAACCCGTTTAGTAACCTGTATAACTTGTTTAACCCGTCTAACTTGTTCAATTCATTTAACTTGTTAATGAATTAAAGTTTCATATATGTATAAATGTAAACACTTTTGTTGTTTTCTCTCGCTAAATCTTCTTCCTGCTACCTAATTTTTATTTTTCCATTGCTACCCCCAATTCCTTTTGTCCTGTTATTGCTTCATTTTTATTTTTCTTGTGCTGAAAACATTCTCTCGTTTGTCCCTATGAGATGATCGTCTGTCAGAGTTTAGGCATTTAAATTGTTTGCTACATAACTATTAACAACCTGCCAAACAGTTTATTAAATGGATTGTAAATGGAATAAAGTTGAGGTTTTTTTTAATTAGTTAATAAACGGATTAGAATTGAGATATTTAAATAGGTTAAGATTAGAATTAGGCTTCAACCCATCCAACCCAATCCGTGAACACATTTAGTTAGAATTCATATCCCAACGATACAACTAGAGGCGTTACCACTTGGGGGAGTGATATCCATCTATTAAGTTTTAAATAATTTGAAAATAAATTTTAAGTATAAGTAATTAAAATTCATTCAACACCTAAACAACAATAATAAATAAAGCAACAATTTTAATAGTTCAAAGAGGTTTAAACATACAGTTAAACTGATTTTAATGGAATCAGTTAATCCATCGGTTTAATTGTAGAAAATTGTAGAATTCAACATGTAAATAATATACACATAGGAAATTTTTTATGAAAAATAAAAAATATAAAAAATTAACCTGGGCTAACATTCTAACAACATAGCTAACAATATCTTAACTAGCAAGATCTTGTTAGCCTGGCTAAGAAATGGATTTTTTCCACTTGGGCTAAAAATCTAATTCTTTTTATTGTTTTTGCTATTTTATAGACTTGTTAATTTAGATATTTAATCCATAAATCAAGTTATACTATTTTGAAGATATGTATATATTTTTGAATTTTAAACATAAAAGTATTTTAGTATTTTCACCTGTTAAAAATGATCTCATGTTTAAAAGTAAACAAGATAAATACTTCTCTGAATTTGATAAAACTTATTTTATAGATTAAATATACATAAAATAACAAATTTATAAAAAGAAAAAATATATAACTTTTAATTCAGGCCACCAAGATCATACCTCATCTTAATCCATATATAACATAGATTGTATTGAATCTCAATACAGAACTGTTCCGAGACTTTTCTTTTCAATTTTTTTTATTTTTAATTTTATTTCTATGTGATACTAGACATATTTAGTGTTGATCATATGCTTGCTTTAAGAAAGATTAATTTAATTTCGATGATTAACAAATAATTAAAATAGCATTAAAAAGGTTCTAATGAATTTGTGTAAGTGTGCTCAAATATTTTGCTATTTTTGTATATGAAAATGAAAATTTAAAATAATTTAAGTTTCAAGAACTCAAGTTCATAAATAACAAGTTCAGCAAAGTGAAGCCTCAGCCCAAGTTGACTTTACTTGCGACTTAGGTGAAGTCTCACAGCTAAATCGACTTCATCCACAACTTTAGACGAATAGCAAAGTGAAGTTCCAAACCCAAGTCGACTTCGCTTGCGACTTGGGTGAAGTTTCAACCTCAGTCAACTTTACTTGCGACTTCAAAGGCAAAATTCTGGATAGCAAATGAATAACAAGTTTTAACAAAACGAAGTCACAACCCAAGTCGATTTTACTCATCCCCAAGTTGACTCCACTTGCGACTTCAACCTATAACAGTTGGAAATTCAAACGTTGGAACATTAGGCACATGTCAACCTCCACTCCAATAGCTAGATTTTTCTCTATAAAGATCATTAAAGTATGAACGTGAAAAGATGGAAAGAAAGAGAGAAACACAAGATGAGCTGACACCTTTCATTATACTAAAGTGTTGAAGTCATTTGAACAACTATTGAAGTTTTAAGTGCTACTACTTTAAGTGTGCTTACAAGATTATCTTTTTCACATAACAAGGAGCTTCTGGAGCTGATTGATTGCACGTTGTAAAGTGTAAATTCTCTTTTGTCTATTTTATTTTGTGTTGTTGCCTTGGATCGGTGTTGGAAACCGAATTCAAGAAGAAGTAAAATAGGGGGTTGGTTCGAGTTTGTCTTTCTACGAGGTTTTGTTTGATTACTTTGAATTTGTCTCACCAGCAAATTAGACTTAGTTGGTTAGAGTTGGTCTCACTAACAAGCGACTATTGTATATGCCCCATAGAGCTAGAATTTAGAAGAGAACGAGTGCTCTAAATTTTATAAATATACAATAGTGGAACCCAGGACACAACGGGTATGTGCTTGGAAGAGTGGAGTAGGGACAGTTGCCTGAACTACTATATATTGTTGTCTCTTGTGTGGTTTAATTGCTTGCATTTTATATTTTATGTGCACCCTCTCATTCTATCTCAGAGCACATTTCATCAAGGGGATTAAACTTATAAAGAGTTAAGCTTCTAATTATGAAAAGAATTTTCAAGAACCCAATTCACCCCTCCCCTCTTGGGTTGTGCCATAAACTCGGGACCGACATTTAGTTTTTATATATATAAATTATTATTTATAATCCATAGTTTTCACCCCATCTATAAAAACCTATAAATCCAAAATGGTAACTTTTGGTATATATAAAGTTTTCATATAAAAATTTCTCCCAAAAAAAGTTTTCACGTGAAAATAAGAACTAAAAAAATAAGGGCTCAAACCACCTTGATTATTAATTTGAATTATTATTTCATAGAGAAATGATCTTATTAATGTGAGCTAAGAAATAACCCACCTCACAAAAATTATTTTTTTTTTTTACTTTTTTTCCATAAATTTGTTAATATAAGGGTGTGTTTGGTAATAAATAAAATTTTTGATGAAAAGTTTTGAAGAGTAAAAGTTATCAAATGATATGACATGATAGGCGTAATGATGAGTAGTAAAGAAGATAAAGTTAAAATAAATAGGTTAGTTATGTGAATGGTTGTGTAGAAATAATTGAAAAGTACGGTAGTTGTATAGGAAAATGTAAAAAAATGATTAAAAAATACAATAGTTATGGAGAGTGAAAAGTTTTAGATTGAAAAGTTTTAACTTGACATTTTCTATTAATTGCCAACACACCTTAAATGTATTTAATATATAAATCGAGTTTTACTATTTTTGGATATATGTATATATTTTTTAGATGTTTAAACATAGGGTACGAAGAAAAAGAAAAAAATTTTAAATGATTTTTTGAAGTGTGTTCAGGAAGTGATAAAATTTTTGATAAAAAGTTTTTGGTGTAATAACTTTTGAAATGTGACAACATGATGTGATATGATAAGTAATGATAGTGAGTAAAGATAATAAATTTAAAATAGATAAGTTAGATGTACTGGTAGTTAGATAGAAAAATTTTAGTTCAAAAGGTTTTATAATTACCAAATGGGTTGTGATTCCTTACACTTAGGTGCATTTAGCCTTGGTGCACTCAAGTACATGTAATTTCTTTTTTATTTTTTTTAAAAACTTTTCATAAAAGTATTAATCTAAGTGCATTTAACATGTGTATCAATTTGTACCATTTTTGGAGATTTTTAAATATTTTTTGAATTTTTATAAATTAGTGGCATTTTAAAATTACTAAAATGCCATTAATTTTTAAAAATAAAAAATCTAAAAAATCTAATAATAACAAAAATTAATACATGTGTTAAATATAATTAATAACCGTGTAACAAAAAATTTCAGAAAAATTGAAAAGATAGGCATTTACACTCGGATTTACCCAAATTAAGAGCACCTGGGTGCATGCAATCACATTTCTTACCAAACACCCGCTATGTACTAGACTTTTGATTAGGAGATCATGAGATTCTCAGATTTGTCGCCGGTATGCTTCGTATCAATGTTGTCAGAACCGAACCGGTGATTGAACCGGTAAAGGAACTGGTCTGGTTCGAACCGATTTGACCGGTTAATCAAACCGGTTCGAACCGGTGACGTCAGCATGACATATTTATGACATCATAAATATTAAATTTTTTTAAATTTTAACTAAATATAATAATATATTGATAAACTTATATTTTTATAAATCCTAAATATATATGTTGGATTTTAAGGACCACAATATAAGAACAAAACATGCAGGAAAAAATTAATAGCGAGTTTTAAAAAATTAAGTACATTAACTGACCTGAAAGACTTAAACTTATAATAAGCTACAACCGTTGTTGCTTGGTTGTTGGTTCTTGAATTCTTCCTCTTTATCTCGGTACCTTGATGAATTGCTATAAACATACATGAAAAAATAAGAAATAAAACAGATCAGTAAGTGTTCAAAATTTGTATAATTAATAATATGAAAATTAAGAATATCTCCTATGTTTAGCAAAAAAATGAAATTTTAGAAGTTTATAAACCATTAAATGCATCATTCTCATCAAACATAAATTTTAAAAGTATATAATTACTTCATTTCAACCAAATATAACGTTTTAAAAGTCTAACAATACATCATTCCCACCAAACATAAAATTTTAAAAGTCTACAAACATTCAAACACACGTTCTTGTCTGAAAATTCACCATTTACATCATTACAAATATTAAAAGAAAAGGCTTAAATTTTCTTCTTCATCAAGCTCAACAACGACATCTTCACATTGCCCACCAATCAGAGTTCCTAAATTAAAATGAAAAAAATGAAAACATTAGTTACATACTACCATTTTTCTTATGAAGGCATTACTTTGACATAATTAAATAAAAACTATAGTATAATACCAAAGTCTTCAACTTCTTTTGTTTCTTTCCTACTGTTTGGTTGATCTATTTGCAACCAAGAGTCAATATCTTCATTTGTCAATAGTGGAGACTCATCTTCTACCACCCACTCCTCTAATATATCAATATCCTCTAAAGAAATTGGATCGTAATATTGATATTTCTTCTTCTTCCTGTAAAAAAAGATACAAGAAGTTACTTGGAATAAAACGTGGATAATTTGCATTTCTAAAAAAAAGCAACTAGAGTTTATATTTTATACCTATCCAACAATCGTAAATTGTATTGAACATATACAAGATCACATAACCTTTGATGTTCTAGTCGATTCCTCTTTTTTGTATGAATGCGTTCGAAAACACTCCAATTGCGTTCGCATCCAGATGAACTACATGTTTGACTCAAAATCTTCACAGTAACTTTTTGCAAATTAGGAGTACCACATCCATGAGCTTGCCACCAAATAACTACAACAAATGAGTCACCATTAGGAGACTAATTAAGTATTCATAAATAAATAACTAATTCATAAGGGTTATGAGTTAATACATATACCTGGGGATAGAGTATAACGAGAATGAAGAGCAATTGGGCTTCCAAAATCATCATGCGCGTAGTGGAACGAATCAATCTCATGAATAATACTTGTTTGGATATGAACATCGCCATGAGTCAACCGATGGATAGTTTAAAGCAGCCCTTGCATTGTCGTTGTCTTTGTGAATTCATCCATGTGGTAGTGAAATTGTGGATTTAGAAAATGACCAGCTAAATGAAGAGGCCGACCAAGTTGATTTTCCCATTGATTGTCCACAATTGCGAGGTAGGGATCACAAGGCATCTTAAATTTCTTTAAAGTCTTCTGCATTGCATTTTTAGCTTTACGCATTGCCTCATAAATGTATCCCATTGCAGGCCTTTCATCACTATCGACCATTCGTAACACACGAATAAGTGGTTCAAATGCTTTCACAACAATTTCACATCTTTCCCAAAAGGAAGAACTCAAAACATAGTTAGAAGCAGTTCTTCCATTTTGAGAATTTTTCCATTTACAATCTACCCATTCTCTACAAGTGAACATTGCCCGTAGTTCATTCATGCAGTTCAACATACTTTGCAATGCTATAAAATTTGTTGCAAAACGAGTTATAGCAGGACAAATAATTTCCTTTCCACCGGTAAATTTTCTCATCAAGCACAAGACAAAGCCATGATTATAAATAAATGTTGAAATAGAACGAGCTTCCTCTATCACCTCTTTCACCTCTTCCATCTTTGCAATATCTTCTAGCATCAAATCAATACTATGTGCAGCACATGGTGTCCAGACAATGGATGAATATTTATCATTTAGTAAATGACCCGCAAGTCGATAGTTAGATGCATTATCAGTTACTACTTGCACAACATTTCTAGGTCCAACTTCCTTCACAACTGTGACGAATAATTCAGAAAGCATTTGACCAGTTTTTGAGAATTCGGAAGCATCGACAGACTTTAAAAATACAGTTCCTTTAGGACAATATACTAGAAAATTTAGCAAAGTTTTTCCCTTTTGATCTGTCCATCCGTCGGCCATTATGGAGCAACCAAATTCTTTCCACATTCCCTTAAATGATTCAATCTGATCCCTTACTTCTTTCACATTCTTTTTCAATAAGAAACCTCTTAAATCATGATATGTTGGAACTTTAAATCCATATCCAAATGAGCATGCATAATCAAACATAGATTGAAAGTGTACAGAGTTTGCAGCATTAAATGGAATACATGAAGCATAAAACCACTTTGCAATTTCTGAATGTGCCCTTTCAATTGCATCCTTACCAGCCATAGCACTCTTAATGGATGGTTGCACACTCCCACTAGGTCCCTTCATTTTCTTTAAACTACCCTCTGTGTTTCTTTTCAAACTAGGGCCCACAACAACATCTTCTTCTTCATCAATAACTTGGTAGTCAGAAAATGGGCTACTTTTGGGAAGAGGGAGTTTTTTACTAGTGGTTGCAGATGTACCACTAGTTGCAAGATCATTTTTCATGTCCAAAAGTACATTAGGTGGGACCTTTTTACATATAGCTACATCACCCTTTATATTTGCCAAATGCTTTTTCACCTTGTGAATTCCTTCTCCTGAGAAAATTTTCCAACAATACAAACATTTGTATTTATTTTTTCTAATTCTACAACATGATTCCATGCAATATCAGTCCTCCCCCTAGTGGGTTTTGACCCGGAATCTGTTGTACTACCAGCTACCGGTGTTGCATTTGATCCAGTATTAAAAGACTGGTTTCCGCTTTCAGATGGGTTCGATGACGACATGATGATTAAATAATTACCTAAAAATGTAAAATGAAAAATTCATTTAACATGTATTTAACATAATTGTCACAAATAGACAATTAAAATAATTTTTCCAATATTAGCATATAAACAATCAACAATAACATTTAAATCATGTGATGAATTTCACAGATCAATGCTATAAATGTTATAAGTGAAGCTCATAAATACAAGAAATCAATGCTAAGTTGCTAACACCTTTAAAAAGAGTCTCTTATTTTTTCAATATTTATAATCAACTATTCTATATAATTAGAATTTAGAAGTATCTTTCTTATAATCAACTCTTCATATTTATCATGTCATTTGACCTTTTTTCATTTTCAAAAAATAACATCTTATTTTTCATTTTTAATACGACTTTTCTTAATTTCAATATATTTTATTTACCTTCTTGATACACTTTCATTCCAAATTTTCATTCAATCAACATTCCCATCATAAAGAATAAGTAAAAACAATTACAAAATAGGACACCTGTATAAAAAGGTCTAATTTCTAACCCTAAATTTATTTATAAAAGCTAAACCATAATTCTAATTCTATTTGTAAAATCTAAATTCTAAACCTTTTAGTAAAAATCAGTCTTAAATTGAGTTCTGAGTTGAAATTCAGATTAACACTTTACATTTATCCTCTCAACAAATATTTGCAATTTATTTTTGATCATTTTATAATTATTAACTTCAAATTCATTACAAAAAAATATAAAATGAGTTACAGACTAGTGGACTACTAAAAAAGTAAACATGTTAAAATTTATTAAATGAAGATTAAAGCATTGAAAATTTTGAAATAATGAAATGTGAATATGCTGCGTTGCAGTTTCAGCTGCTGACCGTAAAGATGGCGACAGGGAGACGACGACCAGAGCAAGCAGAGGCAGAGACGGCGGGCGGCAGTGGTGCCTGATGAGTCGACGATGACGGAGACGATGGCACGGGCGAGGCAGAAACTGCGCAGCAGCATGGAGTCGACGGAGACAATAGCACGGACGAACGGCGACGGAGATGATGGCACGGGCAAGGGCCGCGAGGCAGAAACAGCGCAGCAGTGCTGCGGATGCAAACGTTGAAGAAGACGATGGCTGCGGACCCGAACGGCGACGAAGACGACACAGATGAGGCGCCTGGAATCTGAATGGCCGATGGCTGCGAGGGCAGCGGACGGCGACGAGGAAGAAAGAGGGGCTAGGGTTTCCAGCAAACGGATTCGCCGATTCGGGCGTCAGCTGAATCGCTGATCGATCGATTCGATCCTTCCGTTGATTTTTTTTTAATATATATATTTATTATTTGTTTATGCTATGACCGGTCGAACCTGGTTGAACCGGTAACTACGGTTTGACCGCCGGTTCATCGGTTCGTGCGGTTTTCTGCATTTGAACCGAACCGGGGGGTTTTGAACCGGACTTGGGACCGGTTTCCGGTCGGACCGGTCGGACCGGCCGGTCCGGTCCGGTTTTAATAACATTGATCTTAACACAACTATGAAAAGAAAATTAAAATAAAAAAAATATATATTTTTCGGCTACTCATATATCAGTATATCACCCCATATATGAGCAGCCATACACGACTACGGTCCAACAATGGATGGGGCATGTATTTTAAAAAGCGAGTATAATTATAAAACAACCTCCTCTTTTATATGTTTTCAATATTAATTTTAAATATAATCCTAACTTATAGCCAAATTTACAGATATAACAAAATATTTATGAAAACAGCATATGTAACTGCATAGTTTACTTATAATTCTAAATGAGGAGTAATTCCGTTAGCCTGAACTAAATAAATGTCTCACTTAGCCCATCTTAAAAAACCTATTTACAACAACTTTTTTTAAAAAACTTTTTTCTTCGCGCACTTGTTTATCTAAGTGTATTTAACATATAAACTAAGTTTTACCATTTTTGAATATGTTATCTATTTTTTGAGATTTGTAAACATCTATGTGTATATACGTATCATGCGATTCATTAGAAAGGACTTGTATTTTTAAAATCTTTACGTATTGAGGTGTATAATCTTATTTAATAGAACTTTTTGTCACTGTTTTTGTCAACTATATTCTCGTATTTATAATTAAAAACTTATTTAATTGTATCATATCCTCTATTAGTGTAGGACTAAATTTCTAATACATTTTTCTAATGCATGACCCTATCTACACATAATTAATTGAATCTTCCATATTCATTATATTAATCATATATCTTGTGTGGTTGGCCTAGATCTCGGTTGGGGCCTAAGAGTGGCGTGGCTGGCATGCACCCTTTTTGCTAATCCAAAAAGCAAACTTACAAAGCCAAAGTTCTACACCATAAAAAAACATATGGTTCATGTAAATCTATTCAATCTTCATATTTTTCTTGCCCGACTTTCATCACTTTTTTCTCACCAGAAATCCCCATATTTAAAAAAAAAATTCAGCTCTTTTAGGTTAGTAAAATTAATTAGGTGATCCAATTGCTGGTAATTATATATGGTTTACTCCCCCAAACAAAATGGGGCAAATTGAAAATCCACAAAATGAGAAAATGGAAATCTCTAATTCCAAAACTTCCTACTTCTTTTTTGGGAAGTATATTATGCAATTAGACCATCCATCATAGACTAATCTTCCAAATCTCTGAAAATATCTACAAAAGCTCCCGGCCAAGTAATGGTAGTTAGCTTTCTAGTTGTCACCCACAGGAAAAAAGTAGCATACCGAAACGAAATTCTATATGAAGTTGCTTTCGTCTCCGTGCGTGTCATTTGCCTCATATAGTCATATAGCCCACGACCATGCGGAACATCTTACTATGTCATCATCTGCACACGTGTGTAAGATCCACACCTTCCATTAGGTGGACATCAAAAGATAAGCCCCGTAAGTCAACAATCAGACCTCTGTTCCCATCAAGATGAAACAATTACCCACATTGTTTGGCAGTGGGACATCTCCTAAAATCTTGTGCACGTGTGGATGGTACGTGGCGAACATGTACTTAGGGCCTTTGGCTCTGCTTTTTCATGGGACTTATGCACTTCTTCTCTCCATAATTCTCTGTCTTCGACATTCTAGTATAAGATCTTTTTTCCTATTTTTAATTGGAAATTAAGACTTAAAAACACGTATCATGTAGCGTCAAATTAAGATGCTCATTTGGCAGGGCTATTTATTTCTAGCAGCTTTTTTTTTAATATCATATTAGCTCACGAAAATGTAAAGATATAATGCGACTAAATTCAGCAATCCAATCTGCACAGTAGATGGGTTGAAACTCCACATACGTAACGAAGTAGGAAAATATCGCTTACGCGTAGGCCGCGTAATAAAGTTATCATAAAAAAAAAAAACCCGCGGATGATAAACTTAGCAAAATAGGCCCTTAATGATATTTAAGGCATGTTTGGGAATCTGAGATTGGGAGAAATTTGATGAGGTGAAAGTGGAAAAGAGCATATTTTATATTTTAGAAATTAAGCGATTAATATGAAAAAATATGGGTACAGTTGGAATAAATGAGATAGTTGAAAAAAGAAAAGATTCAGATGTAGGGATAAAATTGAAAAAATAAGATGGTTTAATTGTAAAATCAATTGTCGAAGAGTGGGTTCACCATACCATATTATACCGACACTTGCTAAATGGCAAACGGCCCTTAGAAAGGCTAGGGCCACGTGCGAATGCATGCTCGAAAATATGCCTTGCGTGTTGCCGTCGCATGGCGTGCATGCATTTTACAGCACACTGATTCTCTGTAATCTGAATTGCAATTATCTGATCCGGCCGCATGCATGATATGGCTTTTTGTCCATTGCCTTTTGGCTTTTTTTATTTTTTTATTTTTTTACCCCACCTTTTATTTTCATAGTCTAACCAATCCCAGCATCAGACCTCAGGCATGTAGGCAAGTTGCCCTTGACCATTGATCAGTGGCTGGAAAAAAGTTGGAGGTTTATATATGAAAGCGCATGGAATCTTCATAAAGCAACAACCAACATGATGTGAAGGTTTGTCTTGAATTTGCGTAATAATTCGTATATGAAAGTGCATAGCGAATACATAAGAATTCATACTGGTTTTATGTAAAAGTACTCATCAAAATCCTATGGGTGTGTTTGGTTGGAGGTAAAACTTTTAATGAAAAGTTTTTGGAGTAGAAGTTGTCAAATCAATAGAAAGTGATATGATATAATAGGAGTAATGATGCCGAGTAAAGAGAACAAAATTAAAAAAGATAGGTTAGTTGTATGGGTAGTTGTGTAGAAATGATTGAAAAGTAGAGTAGTTTGTATAAAAAAATGTGAAAAAAATTAAAAAATAGAGTAATTATGGAGAGTGAAAAGTTTTAGATTGAAAAGTTTTAGTTGACACTTTTTTACCCTAAACAAACACACCCTATATAACAGGGTATCAATATCATTCGGGTATTCAATATAGCCCTACGAAGGGGTTTTTTGCATTCTGATACCTTTAATTTAGCATATTTATGTTCTAGCCTACAAGTTTCACGTATTTGCTTATTAACCCTGTAAGTTTGCCTTATTTGAATTTTAGTCCCTACCGTTAAAAATTTGTTGTTAACCGCATCATGAGTCGACTCATGAGCATGAGTTGACTCTTATTCTCATGTTCTTAAGTCAACTCATATATGCAGTTAACAACAAGGTTAGTCAACTCATATTCATGAGTTGACTCATGTTTAATACATGTTCATGAGTCGACTCATGTATGTAGTTAACGGCAAGGTTTAAACAGCAGAGACTAAAGTGCAAATAGGGCAAACTTAAAAGTTCTAAAAAGCAAATACATAAAACTTGTGGGTTAGAAAGAAAATATGCATAGTTAGAGGGACCAAAATACAAAAAAGCACACATATAGATGAAGAATCGTCATGTAATTCCTCTTGAAAAGAAGCCTATAGAGAATAAAGAAATGAAGTTGCGAGGGTTAAGCAAGGGTAAAACCTTCCTTTAGAGAGCAAAGAATTAAGAATGTGAAACCAAGTACAAATCTTTGTATTGTACCTCTATAACTTATTTGAAATAAGTAGATTTGTTTCTCGCTTGGTTTTTCCCCCTTTTGATTTAAGGGTTTTCTATAGAAATCCTACTATTGATTATTTAATCCTAATTTATTATCTACGCTTCTGTCACGACAGATCAAAACGAAAAACGTTTACTAACATAATATTACTTATCAATAGTAAATTAAATCAAATGGCCCTGCCTTGATATTTTTAGGCCATGCTGCCATGCATGGTCATTGGTCAATCTAAATAATTAAGGAGACAGCATCATTTTGACCATGTGCAATACTGCAGGAATCTGAATACTAAGAATAGTAGTCCTCCATTGTTCTCTGATTATGAGTTTATTATATAAGGGTGAATATACGGTAAGTTTGGTTCTTAGATTATGAGTTTATTATAAAAGTATAAATCGGGTAAGGGGTAAGGTTGACTAGGATCGAGGTCTTCTCAACCACAGTCTTATTTGTAACATGTCAACCCAACCCAACCGTACCTCTAATCCTATTCTTCAAACGTCAGTACAACCTTAAATTAACCCTACAGAAATCAGTTCAATTTGAGATGCAAATCGTATTAACAGATCGCCTCATTTATTGAAATTATACAGCATTCCGCACAAGAATAGTTCGATTAGAATTTGGAAAAATTCTCCTAATAAAACAGAAATATCAATAAATCATATGAAGATCAATGTATGAAATGAAGAATTAAGACAAATGAATACCTCAAGATAGAAATAGTGCTAGTCCAGTAGTGCTGGCCTAGAAAAACTTTCTTTGAATACTTAAATCATGTGATGTACAGAAAGAATATCGCAACACCTATAGACAGCACATAACCTATTTGTATTGCAAATATTGACAATAAAACGGAAGTCAATATGGAAACTACCTGTTGAACTAATTAAACCAAATCAATGTACAAACAACCTCGTAAGCAATCAATCAATCAAACTGAACAACCAATATGCATATGACCTATTGGCCACCAGCACCAAAGGTGCATTGGTAGGGCATGTGGGCACGATGCAAAATGCAAACGTGCAAATGTCCCATGGCGATTACACCTGGGACTAGAACCAAATATATATATATATACACACACATAATTTTATAATTATATAGGGCCCATTTTGAAGTAACCAGTGGCCCCTCGAACCGAGGCGTCACATTTGTCCTTACTCCAAGATCTTGTCGATTGGTAAGTGTGAATCAGGATTGTTGCCCTGATCACGCGGCGGGTACTTAATTCGATCTCGTCCAATTTTTTTTTCTTTTTCTTTCATCACATAAAGACACATACTTCTCATCAAATCTCAATTATCATTGATAACATCAATACTTGTTTTTGTACAATGCAGGTTATTTTAACCTGAACATTTTATACATACATAATTTGAAATCTCCTTATCATATATTCATGTCATACCATATATGGATCAGCATATCATAAAATTTTCTTCATACCTTTTTTTTCCTTTTCTTCTTGGCCTGTGCTGTACCTGTCTATGGTTTGAAAAGCAAAACGTGAGTCGAAACTCATTAAGCAAGCATTTTCTTTTCATTTAAATGCATTTCTCCCGTTCAATAGTAGACACTTATCAAGTGATCTACTATCAACCAGTGGAAATCTTTTCGTAAAACCTTTCGTAAAACATATGCTTGCAAACTTAACATGTAAATCTCTTTTTCATGAACATATAACATTTTTTGTAAAACTTCCTTTCTCCAAGGACATTCTCATGTCCTTAAAACATTTTTCATAAAACCTTTTTAAAACAAGCATATGCATTATGCATAACGTTTCTGTCCGTCTGGTAGGTGACACTTACCAAGTGATCACCCTTTCCTCCTTAGGAGAGAAACCATCTCTATTGATAACTCGCGAGCCAGGCAGTTATCCGTGTTCTTCTCCCATTTCAGGGAGGGCGCCGCCGGCATTTCGCCTTTTAAAGCGACTTGGCCTATGTAGAGGGGGCCCTTGCAACCGCGTCCGGTCTGCATATCCTCTACAATAAACCTAGTACATAACTCATGTGCACATTCTTCACGTTCATATGCTAGCATGCTTTTTATAAAACCCCACAGACCTTAATCTGTGTTTTTTTCCTTTTCAAAATCTGATGCTAGCATAACCTTTCAAAATAGTACAGACCTCGGCCTGTCTTTCTATCTCTAACTTGATAACTCGGCATAGCTCAAGTTAACAAGTTAATAAAAATATTTTGTAAGGATGACCAACCTTAAATAATTTTAAAAATATTTAAATGGCACATTCTTAAAACATTTGAAATATTTGAGAAATAATAAATTTGAAACATTGCTAAAAAATGTTTATAAATCATTTTTGATCGGTAAAACAATTTTGAAAAATATTTTAATATTTGGAAACCAAAGACTTTGGAAACATTTTTCTTCTCGTTTCTAGATTTTTCATGAACAAAGGATATACTAATGCATAATTCATTTATATATATATATATATCATATTCTTTGTCCACATAACACTTAAGTTTCTTCTATACGAAGATATGCTTGTATGATCCTTTGGTCATTTAAAAAAAATCTTCATTTAAATCGGTTATTGGTTGACCTTCCTTAAATCCGTTTCAAAACATTTTAATAAATCATTTTAAATTCATTCGATAAAACAAAATACTATTTTGGAAATCAAAACTTTTCCTTTTCCATTATAATGCAACCATTTCCATCTTTCTCTTCATTTATAAGGATTTGCTTATGATAAAGCAATTCCCACATACTTCAACATTTCTTCTTACTTCCATATGAATTTGCTTATAATAAAGCAAATTTAACATATTCCATAGTTGCACTATATAAAAATTATTTTCAAAAGTTTGCTTGCTTCCTTTGCTTTGCTTTAATCCGACTCCTTTATCCTTTCCTTTCCTTTTCCTATACAAGTGAAAAGGATATACATACTTTATCATGCATATTTTATATTTATTTATGACCTTATTTTCCACCATAATTTTTTTATAGAGGTTATCCTTAAAAATGCGTGATCATCATTTTCTTATATGGATTTTTATCCATAAATCCTTAAAAATTTCAATCCATATATCCTCATAAAATATAAAAAAATCTAAAATTTTCTCCAAAATCACGCTGTTTACTGTAGCAGATCACTGTAGCAAAATCATTGTAGTAAAATCACTGTTCATCCGTGGTTACTGTTCACAGCAACGTGGTTAGTGTTCATGGGTTTCAAAAATTGATATTTTTTCCAAAAATAAAAAATACCATGACATACCTTATGCCTAGTATATCATTGGACATTTCTTATATTTTGAATTTATCATCGTTTACTTGGCCAAAAAAATCATTTTCTCTATATACTAAAAATCATCATAAATTCACTTAAGCATAATCCTTAATTCCAAAAATCATGAAATTAATATATCATTATTCCAACATCATATTTATCATAATAATACATCCCAAATCATCATTTATAAATTTTGAAGCATTATTTTCACATATCATATACTATCTTGCCGAATACCCTATATTCGCTCCAAATTTTTGATGTTTTGGCACCGTTTCATTTAAACATTATATCTATACTTATTTTCTCATGCTTAGACATTATCTAAGCATGTTTTTACCCTACTTAACATCCAAAAGAATTTTGGGTAGAAATCACTTACCCGAAGCGGAGATACGCCTCTTTTTCTCACACTTTCTCTCTCTAACTTTCTCCTTCTTTCTCTAAAGGGAAAAAACGTGTTTGGGGATGGAAATGCTTGAAGTTTTCAAGCTTGGAGTGCTTCTGGTCGTTCTCACCTTGCCCCCTATTTATAGTTTTTGATTTTTTACAAAATTAGATTTTACCCCTTTAGCTTGAGGTATTTAATTATAAAAATGTATTTTTTTCTAATTTTGAAAGATGCCTTGAGCCAAAAGCAGCCACCCTATGCAGCCCTATTTTTTTCCTATTTTTATTATTTTTATTTAATTAATTTTAAGCTAATTAAATCTAAACCCTTGATTAATGATAAACTTGATTTGTGACCATTGGATCATAACCCTAAAAGTCAGCAACCCCCTTGCACGTCCCTGCCATGCTGCATTTTCATTTAATTTTATTTTTTTTTAATTATTTACTTTATTAAAAAGTCAAAGTACATTTAATAAAAAGTTAAGTTACTTTTTCAATATCTATTTGAAACTTCATCTTGGCCATTAATTTGTGAGTTTCATCACATATTATACCATCCATCATGTTCATCATGTATTTTTAACCATCCATAAAAAATTTCATCAAATTCCGACGCCCGGATTGCAAATTATGAATTTTTTTCTATTTCTCCACTAAAATCCAAATTTGGATTAAAATATCCAAAAATAATACTATTTTGTCTTGTAGTGATTAATTCTCCTTTTTAATTTTTGTGATTAGGTTAATCAAGTGATTAACTCTTAATCCCATATCTTAATCCATAATTACTATGCACGTTTACTATTCACGTGCACTATTCACGGAGTTAAATTCCTAATTGCATTATTTCAATCTCCAATACACATATCTATTAATATAATTCATGAATTTGCATTTATTCATAAAATAATTACAAAATTATAAATATTGAAATGACGCGTATACGGTCGAAATGACGTGTATACGGTCGGGGTTTCACATAACCACACCGTAATTATGGTGTGGTAAAGTTACACTTGAATATTTCTTCTCTCTCTCTCTCTCTCTCTCTCTCTCTCTCTGTGTGTGTGTATACACATATTAGACCTGTTCCAGTGCGGCTGCGCTGCACCGAAACAGTGGTGCAGTTACCCCAAAAATGGGCCATACATATATTATAATGCATGAAACTTTATATAATTATTTATCTATATAAATAACATACTTTTGACGGTTTAGATCTTGAAAAAATTAATTTAAACTTGTTATTTACATTAAACTATTTTTTTACATTCATTTAGTACTATTTTCACATGGAGTTCATACACATATCTGATTTGGATGAAAATTGGTACAGTAATAGAATAGATTATTCTAAATATAATGGGTTGAGTAGATTATAATTTTATGATCGTGTAAAGCTCATTTCAGCGCAACTGCACCGTTGTTATGGTGCACTGGAATATTCCCCTATATATATGACTCCGCTTCTATATAACCAGATTACATACAAGCGATCCCATATAACCTTTTTAAATTTTAAGATATTGATCCTTGATGGAAAATTCAATCCATTCATTGTATTTAACACAATTTGTTTTGCTAGCAATCCAAGATTCATACAAACAAGTATGCGCATGGGCCACATTTGCTCAAAAATATATATATACTCATGTGTAAATTATGAAAAATACTTAGATCTATGCACACATATATTAGAATATAACAATATTTTATAGGATCATTTATCTACATATTATTGATATTTTAGATGGTTTAGATGTTAAAAAAATATTTTAAAGATGATATATTAACACTAAATTATTTCATTATATTGATTTTATACTTTTATAAATGAGACCCATATACAGCGAAATTAAAAAAATAAAAAGGTTTCCTAGATATTAGAGATGATGTTAAATACAATAAACGGAGTGGATTTTCTATTAGCCATCACAATTTTTAAAATAGAAGGGATTACATAAAAATGAAGTTTTATAGAAGCGGGACTGATATCTATATGCAGGTGCAACATCACTGAAATAGGCCTTACATAATTGTCAAATCATAATCTATTCTACTAATTGTATTTAGAATAATGTATTCTATTATCATACCAATTTTCATCAAAATCAGATTTGTATAGGGGCACCATCTGAAAATGGTACAAATTCAATGTAATAAATTAGTTTGATATAAATAACAACTTTAAAATAATTTTTTCAACATGTAAACCATTTGCTATAAAATTTATATATGGATAAATAATAGTATAAAGTTTGATTGCATTCTTATATATGTGGGGCCCACTTTTGATCAAATGTACCACTGTTCCAGTGCAGCATACAACTTTAAAGAGATTTTTTCAAAATTTAAACCGTCTAAAGTATGATTTATATATGGACAAATGATTCTATAAAGTTTCATTACATTTTAATACGGCGGAGCCCTTTTTTTGAGCAACTGCACCGCTGTTCCGGCGCAGTTAGTTGCATAAGAACAGCTCTCATATATATATATATATATATATATATATATATATGTCACCCGGTTACATAGAAGTGATTTCCTGTGACCCCCTTCATTTGTAAGATTTTGATATTTAATAAAAAAAAATTCAATCTAATAATTGTATTTAACATCATTTATTTAGCTAAGAGACTAAGTTTCATCTAAACCCAATATGTGTATATGCCATATTCGCTAAAAAATAAGTACATTTATGTGTAAATTATGAAAAATGTTTAGATTCATTCACGTATGTATTAGAATGTAACGATACTTTATAGGATTATTTATCTACATATTATTAATATTTTTGATGGTTTAGATGTTAAAAAAACTACTTTAATGTTGATATTTTGACATTGAACCTTTTTTTATTGCATTACTTTCACACTTCTATAGATGAGGCCCATATATAGTGAAATTAAAAAATAAAAGAGTTTTCAGGATACTAGAAATGATGTTAAACACAATAGATGGAGTGAATTTTACATCGACCATTAAAATTTCAAAAAATTAAAGGGGTTACATAGAGAAAGGGTTTGATAGAAGCACTCCCTCCACTTCTATGTAACCGATTACATAAAAGTGGATTCATTTAACCCCTTCGAAATCTACAATTTTGATCCTTAATAGACAATTTGTTCCATTTATTATATTTAGTATCATTTGTTTATCTAGATGATCAAGTTTCATCCCAATCAAGTATGTTTATGAGTCATATCTGTTAGAAAATGTATATTATGTAAATTATGAAAATGCTAAAATATTAATTTTAAAGTAGTATTTTCGACATCTAAACCATTCAAAATATCATTCCTATAGGAATAAATAATTATATAAAGTATTATTACATTCTAATACATGTGTAAATAGATCTAAACATTTTTCATGATTTACACATGAATATATATATATATACATATATATATATATATGTATTTGAACAGTTGTGGCCCATAAACAATACTTGATTGGAATGAAACTTGGTCTCTTAGATAAACAAATAATATTAAATATAATGAATAAATTGAATTTTTCATTAAAAATTAAAATTTTAGACTTGGAAGCAATTACATAGGTCCGCTTCTATGTATATATACAAGGTTGTTCTGGTGCAACGCCACAGTGGTGCAATTGCCCAAAACATGAGCTCCATACATATTAAAATGCAATGAAACTTTATACAATCATTTATCCATATAGAAATCATATTTTAGACGGTTTGGATGTTGAAAAAATACTTTAAAGTTATTATTTAAATCGAACTATTTTATTACATTGAATTTGTACCATTTTCGGATGTGATCCATACACATCTGATTGGCATGAAAATCGATATGGTAATAAAATACATTATTTTAAATATAATGAATGAAGTAGATTATCATTTGATCATCACATTGGACCCATTTCAGTACCTGAATATATCTCACATATATATAAGCGGGACTGATATATATATGAGATAATTCAGTTACAACTTTACTAGACCACAATTACGGTGCAATTACCTCAAAATGAGCTCTACATGATTATAAAATTATAATCTACTCCGTCAATTGTATTTAGAATTATGTATGCTATTATCATACAACTTATCATCCCAATTGGATATGTGTATGGATCACATCCGAAAATGGTACAAATTTAACATAATAAAATAGTTTGATGTGAATAACACTTGAAAGTTATTTTTTTAATATGTAAACCATTTACTATAAAATTTATATGTAGATAAATAATTATATAAAGTATTAATACATTTAAGTACATGTGGCGACCATTTTGGACCACATGCACCGTTAATTATGATACAGCTTTACTGCACAAGAAAGATTATATATAGATATAGGTTTCATTTCTATGTAACTCGGTTACATAGAAGTTATCCATATATTCTTTTCAAAATCTAAAATTTTAATTATTAATAGAAATCTAATTCATTCATTGTATGTAACAAAATTTGTTTATCCAAGAGACCAAGTTTCATCCCAATCAAGTATTTTTATGGGTCACATTTGTTCAAAAATATATATATTCATGTGTAAATTATGAAAAATGTTTAAATCAGTTTACATATGTATTAGAATATAATAATACTTTATAACATCATTTATTCATATAGAAATGATATTTTGGATGGTTTAGATATCAAAAATACTACTTTAAAATTGATATTTTAGCAATTTTCATAATTTACACATGAATATATAATTTTCTAACAAAAGTGGCTCACAAACATACTTAATGGAGATGAAATTTGATTTCTTAGAAAGACAAATAATATTAAATATAATAAATGAATTAGATTTTCCATCAAAAATCGAAATCTTAAAATTTGAAGGGGCACTTCTATATAAGCAGAACCCTATATATATATATATAGAGAGAGAGAGAGAGAGTGTGTGTGTGTGTGTGAGTGAGAGAGAGAGAGAGAGATTTTCAAGTGCAGCGCAACTATACCATAACAGCGACACAATTATGCCAAAATGTGGCTCATATGATCATAAAATTATAATCTACTTCACCAATTGTATTTAGAATAATGTATTCTATTACCATACTAATTTTCATCTCAATTGGATATGTGTACGAACCCATTTGAAAATGGTGCAAAATCAACATAATAAAATAGTTAATGTAAATATCAAGTTTAAAGTGATATTATCAATATCTAAACTGCCTAAAGTATGATTTATATATGAATAAATGAATTACATAAAATTTCATTGCATTTTAATGTGTTTAGCCCTTTTTTGGGCAACTGCTACATTGGAACAACTCTTATATATATATATATATATATCTGCTTATATAACTCTCACAAATTTCAAGATATTGATCCTTAATGGAAAATCTAATTCATTCGTTGTATTTAACATCATTTATTTTGCTAGGAAACCAAGTTTCATTAAAATCAAGTATGTGCATGGGCCACATTTGCTCAAAAAATATGTATATTCATGTGTAAATTATAAAAAGCGCTTAGATCCATTCACACATATATGAGAATATAATAATACTTCATATGAACATTTATCTATATACTATTGATATTTTAGATGATTTAGATGTTTAAAAAAACTACTTTAAAAATGATATTTTAATGTTGAACCACTTTATTATGTTGATTTTACATATTTATAGATAAAACTCATATGTAGTAAAATTAAAAAAAAATAAAAGGGCATATGAAACCTCATTTCTATATAACCCTCTCTATTTTTAATATCTTGATGGTTGATAGAAAATCCAGTTCATCCATTATATTTAACGCCATTTCTAGTATTCTGGAAGCCCTTTTATTTATTTTTTTAAAATTTCACTGCATATGGGTTTCATCAATAAATATTTAAAATTAACATAATAAAATGGCTCAATATTAAAATATCAACTTTGAAGTAATTTTTTCAACATCTAAATCATCTAAAATATCAATAATGTGTGAATAAATATTCATATAAAGTATTGTTACATTTTAATATATGTGTGAATGGATCTAAGCATTTTTCATAATTTATATATGAATATATATATTTTTTAGCAAATGTGACTCATGCATCTACTCGATTTCTATGTAACTTAGTCTCCTAGCAAAACAAATGGTCTTAAATACAATGCATGGAATTAATTTTCCATCAATGATCAATATCTTAAAATTTGAGAAGGCTACATAGGATCACTTCTTTGGAACCTGGTTACATAAAAACAGAGCCTATATATATATAGCAAATGATTTATATGGTGAAAAACCAACTTTAAAGTTATTTTTTAAATCAAACTATTTTATTACAATGAATTTGAACCATTTTCAGATGACAATCATGCACATGTCCAATTGGGATGAAATTCGTATGATAATAGAATACATATTTATAAATATAAGAGGTGGAGTCGATTATAATTCTATAACCATATGAGGTCCATTTTGATGTAACTATACCATAATTGTGGTGCGGTAAAACTACACTTGAATATTTCTCTCTTTCTCTCTCAAAACTTTTCTTGTGCATTTGCCCGCACCATAATTAACAATACCGAACTTTTCTTGTGCATTTGCCCATACCATAATTAACAATACAGAACTTTTCTTACACATTTGCCCGCACCATAATTAACAATGTGTTTGACTCAAAATGGAACCTACATATACTTAAATGTAGTTATACTTTATATAATCATTTATCCATATATAAATTTTATAGTAAATAATTTACATGGTGAAAAACCAACTTTGAAGTTATTATTAATATCAAAACTATTTTATTATATTGAATTTGTACCATTTTCAGATGGGGCCCATATAAATATACAATTGTGATGAAATTTGGTATGATAATAAAATACATAATTCTAAATATAATAAATGGAATAAATTATAATTTTATGATCATGTGGGGCTCATTTTTAGGTAACTGCATCATAATTTTGGTGCAGTAAAGCTGCACCTAAATATTTCTCATATATATATATATATATAAATGACCTGTTGAGCAACGAATCAACCTATCAAATTGACATCCAAACAACTTGTCTTTTTTTTATTTTTTTTGAAAAGGAAACAACTTGTCTTAGTAGTATATGCTTTATATTCAATCGCAAACACAATAAATCCACAACCAAATCCATATTACATCAACCTCATCTGAAGTTCAATTAAAAAATAACAATAACAACATTCCACAGCCTGGCCAGAAATCATATAAACAGCAAAGTTCTTACCTAAGTTCACAGCAACAAAAATCCCAAAAATCAGTGTGGACTGTATATTACAAATTCAACAAGACAAGTAACTTACCTCCCAAAAGTCAATCACTCAGAACTGTCAAACATTATCAAAAATCGAACTGATAATGGGGTCACAACAGAAGCAGATATGCAATGAAAATAGATAGAAGGGATACAACAACTCAAAGGATTTAAAAACAACCATTTAAAAGAGATACAACTTCCACGAATGTGCCTTTTTTAAAAAAAAAATTTCAACCATTTGCAAGATTTTTCTATATGCATATATTTATGATACCAAAATTCACTTTGACTGGAAATTTGTATATGCTATAGATTCTCAAATTTTAACAGTTCCATATCCACTCTCAAATGATATTAAATATTGACATTAAATTTCCTAGATAAAACAAGATGCGTTCAACATAACAAATGGTCTAGATTTTAAAAAATATATTTGAAATTTAAAAAAAAAAAAAAAAAAAAAAAACAAGGGGCTGCATAGAGTCTCCATGCACCCACATGTATTGCTCCATTGCTCCTATACAATGATGCAGGTGTACAGAAAAATAATCCCAAGTTTCAAGTCCGTGACTTTGTGCGTGCGTGTGTGCATGCGTGTGTGTAATAATTATTATGGTTGCAGATTATATGCATAGCCAATAATAGCTGGCCGATAAGTAGAACGATTAAGGAAACAGAACAAATAATGTAAGGTTTTCCTTTACCAAGGATCCTCAACCTGGAAATGTCTTTGTGTGGCCAAGATAATATCATGAGACAAGTTTGGTAGGCGGTTGCATGCCTTCAACATGTTCCCTGCCTCGTACAGAGTTATGTTCCCACGACTCATACAGGAATCATGAAAGAAGCTACATAACAAGATTCAGCAATATCCTGAAGATGTGAAGATGCCGGTCCAAGTCAAAAATAATCAAACCAGAAACAACAAAACTCGCCTTCTTGCGTCTTAGCAATCCATAATAAATTTCCTGGCCTGCAGCAGGCAAGAGAATTTCACGTCTTTTGAGTATACTGATCTCTAATCCAAATTACAAAACATGAAAAAGGATAAATGAAATGGCCATATGGAAACCCTGGCTGGATAGCCAGTTATTCCAGAGTCGTATTCCCAAGGTGCAAGTGAATGGCCAGATCAGAAGTGGAGTAGAAAAGCAAGACCAATGACCTTTGAGCTGGAAAGCTTCCTGGTGTACAAGAGTTATGCTGCACAAGTTCCAGTAGAAACAACTAGCTGAGGCAATGCATATTTTTGCAGACAATGAAAACCTGTTATCATCCTGAACCCTCTGGGAAATATTTCAGAGCATCTTGTTTTCCATTCAAGTAAAACTCAACAATTGCCTTCATCCTAGGCAGTTTATCAGGATGGTAGTTCACATGAACGATCACTGGCTTTAGCTTCCGAAGGTTAGGGTCATTCCTCACAGTCTTGAACAGTACTTTGCTGTTCATAAATTGATAGTAATCCATGGTCCTTTTGGAAGCATGGAGCCCAACATATCCTGGGTGTGATGGGAAAAATAACTCCTCATTGAAAACTGCTTGGTCCCATGCTGGAGGTGGTTTCCCTAACCGATCAGCAACACGATCCAGAAGTTCAATTGAAGGGATGGTAGGTCTAATGTAGAAAAATCCAGAATTGTAAACCCATATCCGCATCGTATGAGCATATCGAGCCCAACCCATTGCAGGTTCATCAAAAACGTCATTGAACCCATATGCAGTCATGTTGTTGTGACCATCAGTCATAGACTCCACATCAGAATCCCTATAAAGATGATCAAATGGATTCTGTAAGTAGACTATATCAACATCAGAGAGGAGAACACTGTACCCCAGTTGCAAAAACTCCCTTAGAATGCGAAATTTCAACCCAGAGACAGCATGGTTGCCGCCAGTTCGCCCAACTAAATCGACGTTTTCATCAGGGTCTCTTCTGTACACTGGAACTTCCTTTGATTTGCAGAATCTCTCCGTCTCATCATCTAATGCTACAACCAGATAATTAGGTATACCCACTTTCTGGATGCACCCAAACCAAACCTCCAACATATCCCTCACATTTGAATTGGCCAGTGCAACTATAAGCTCTTTCCGAACAGCCACTTCTCCAAGAACCTTTGCTAGCCTGGGGTTAACAGACTCATCAGGAAGCACTGTTGGGTTAGTTCTAAGACCCCTGACAGTACCGAAAGGACCAGCTTTATGCTGATCTCCCAATGCCAGAAACTGCTTTTGAGCTTGATCTTTTCCTTGCTCAGCCAATTGAAACTTCAACTTAAGTTCCCGCACCTGCCTTTGCAGTTCTGCATTCTTCTGTGTCAATGTCGCTATCTCTGATTTCAACATATTAATTCGCTCAGAAGATTTGCAAGGGGAGGGATCAACCTGGAGATACAAAGATTGCCAAAACACGAGCATTCGAATCAACAGCAAGCAGATGAAAATATATGCAAATCCAATTCATAGGATAAAAAAGGGTCAAATCCACTAAAAGCAGAGCAGAAACATTAAAAATGGGCTGAAAGGGTGCAATGTGATTGTCTCTGGTGTCTAGAACGTTAAGTTGGATTCAATGCCCTCAACCAAAATGACAACAATAAAAGCTCCAATATGACTGCATTAATCTCAACAGCAGGCGGAATAAATAAACAACAAAATGAAAGAATTTTGACTATCATAAAGCTATTCTATCATTCTACATGAGCTGGCATGTCAAAACTATCTGTTGCCTATCACCAAATCTGCTGGAATCATCAATGGACCAAATGGTCAGTAATGCCGGTTTGGAATGCACATTCAATGTGCAAACAGATCTGCACAGCCACCTCTTCATCGTAGATATCCCCCCAATGCATCTGATCAGCTCCCAAATGAATAAGAAAAATCACAATGGCTATTTGTAGAAATTTACAGTGAGGGTGATCTTTGCATGGTTGTGTTACGCCTAATCAAAATTGAAGAACCAGATGTACTGGAAGTGCAGGCATCCGGGTCTTGACTCCAAATAGACCAAGGGCCATCTGACAGCCAGGCAAAGCTTCTTCTGGTTGGATTGACTGATTGAGACCCTTGTCTAACTGGTAGGCAGGCCCAACGACTGAAATTTCATCAGTCAGTCCCGTCCACCTTCAGTCCCAAAATCAGGTGAACATGATCATCCATTGTGGCAATTGCAATGACCATCCATTGGAAAAATGCACGGACCAGAGAGAACACAAAAATGGGGCAGAAAGATGGAGATTCCACATGTGCAACCGCAAAAACCAACTTATTAACTAAACACGATTCCAACCAGTATTCCATGCAAGGTTTGAAGCTCTAAAGACTCCTGTTGCTAAAATCAAAAAGCGCAGGAGGAAATGAAGAAGGAAGATGGTGGGGAGGGATGCACCTGTAAGGTGGACTTGGAAGAATGGAGATCAGGCGGAGAATCGGAATGGAAGAAACCATCAGGGAAGACGAAGGCAAAGATGCAGCCGACAAGGATGCCAATTCCAACAGCAACAGCGATCCGAGAGCCTCGAATTGGGTGAGTGGGGGAGCTTCTTTCTCTACGCCCATTCATTGTTGGCCTGGCTCCCAGATTCCAGTAAGATGCCACAGGAGGAGCAGCAACTGCAGAGAGAGAGAGGAGGAGGAGGAGGAGGAATTACTAAGGAAATAACCAAAAAGAGCAAGTCAGGAAACAAAGAAGAAGAAAGTCAGCCCAACCCTGCCCTAGCAAATTACTTATGGTAATTGGCGATGACGCATGATCTTTTCAGACCGGTCGGAAATCCGGTGATTTCCGACCGGTCCAAAATATATTTTTTTTATTTTTTTTTTGAAAAATAATTTTATAAACTTGTTAATCTAGTTATATTTATTTTATAAACCAAGTTTTATCATTTTTAGATATATCTATATATTTATTTTGAATTTTTAAAAACAGGGGTATTTAAGTCATTTTAAGAATATTTAAAATGACTTAAATACCCCTGTTTTTAAAAATCCAAAATAAATATATATACATGTCTAAAAATGATAAAACTTGGTTTATAAATTAAATATAACTAGATTAACGAGTTTATAAAATTATTTTTCAAAAAAAAATAAAAAAATATATATTTTTGGACCGGATTTCCGACCGGTCTGAAAAGATCGGTCCTCATTGGCGATTAGGGAGTGGCTACAAGTGACAAGTGGTGTTGATTGGTTTATCGCTCTGTTTGCTTGTTTGGCAGATCAATAATTCTATATCAATAATTCTATATCATGGCATAGTGTCCTGCTCATCACCAGCCTTCGACATTAATAATGCACCCATTTTTCTCTATTATTCCAATCCTGTGGCTGCGAGGTATGGGATTAAAATCGGAATAGATAATTCCCAGGTTTGCATTTAATGTAGAGAAGATAATGGGAGGATTTCATGGATTAATTACCAAGGTTGGCTGAAACAATCCTGTTCCACGGCCAGGGAGCAGACTTTGTCTAGGGTGTAAAGTGGGTCAGGCTGATAACCGTGGAGGCCTTCCCACCCCTAATCATATTTGTAAAAGCTCAACACAACCCTACCTCTAATCCTATTTTTCAAACCACAACATGATTAACCTCAGGTTGCAAATTGGTTAATAAATCACCCAAATTATGGAAATAATATACTATTAAATGTCATAATAATTTAATTAGAATGTGGAAAAATTCCCCTAATAAAACAGAAATATCAACAAATCATATGAAGATCAATGTATAAAAACAAGAATAAGACAAATGAATGCCTCAAGATAGAAATAGTGCTAGAGCAGTAGTGCTGGCCAAGAAAATCTCTCTTAGAATACTTAAAACCTGTGATATACAGAGAGAATATCATAGGACGTATAAATAGCACACAATCTGTTTGTATTGCAAATATTTACAATAAAATGAAAGTCAATATGCAAACCGCTTGTTGAACTAATTAAACCAAATCAATTTACAAACAACCTGGTAAGCAATCAATCAATCTGTGGAACTGAACAATCAATATACAAATTACCTGTTGAGCAACCAATCAACCTATCAAATTAATCAGTTCCACTTTAGAAGTGGTTCCATGTAACCCCCTCTATTTTTAATATATTGATGTTATTGACACAAAATCCAATCCATTCACTTTATTTAATAACATTTATTTAGCTAGAAGAACGAGTTTCATCCAAATTAAATGTGTTGGGCTTTGATTTAAAAAAAAATGTACTGGGCTACATTTGCTTAAAAATAAATATGTTCATTTGTAAATTAGGAAGATGTTTAAATCCATTCATATATGCCTTACAATGTAATAATACTTAATAAAATCATTTATCTAGACAGCAAGGATATTTTATATTGTTTAAATGTTAAAAATACTACTTCCATCAATCATCAAGATACTAAAAATGAGGGGGTTACATAAAAGCAAAGCCCCAAAGTAATATCCAAACATCTTGTCTGAGTAGTAAGTACTTCATATTCAAATACAAACACAATAAATCCACATCCAAATGCATATTACATCAAGTTCATCTAAAGTTCAATTAAAAGATAACAGTAACAAGCATTCCACAATCTGGCTAGAAACCATACAAAACAACAATTTTTTTTTTTACCTAAAATCACACTTCTAATTATATGGAAAGATCCAAGAAATCCAAGAAACATTTATAGCACCAATTTCAACAAAACTTCCAAAAATCAGCATGCATTGTATAATATAATTTAAGAGGACAAGTGAACTAAATAACTAAACCCAAATTCAAACAACAATATAGTAATATCTCTCATAAATCAGTTACTCAAAGTGTCCAACATTTTAATATTTTTCAAAAATCCAACTAATAGAAGAGAGAGAACGAAAACAGATAATGTGACAAAAATAGATAAAAGGGATACAACTGTTAAAGTATTCTAGAACGTATAAAATAAAAGGGCGTTGATCATTTGTGAACGGGCACAAGATGCAGGTTTTGTGCCTGGCCGCCAAACCTTTGTTTTTTTGGACTTTTTCATCCATATGCAGGCTCATGTATCCATGCCCATTTTATTCATTTTCAAATTTTAACATAAATACTGGAAGAATTCCAAATTTTGCCTCAATATCACAGGAAGAAAGATAGGTAAGCTCTGCATACGGATGAAATTTTTTTTTAAAAAAAATTAAAGAAAATATATGCTGGCTGGCCAGACATAAAAATTGTAATTAGCACTCGGACACAAATAATCAGCGCGCAAAATAAAAACGCTATGACAATTGACCACACATCGTAGAATGCAGACCTTCATTTTCAAGCAGAAGCAAGTCACTAGAGCACATTGAAGAAGAAAAACAGGATAAATATAAGCTGCCGAACCAAGGAACTAAGAACCAAGCTGATGAAAATAGCAAGAAATTTTTTAAATCTGTCTATTCTAGGCGGAAGAATTTTATAAAAGGGAAATAATCTTAGGATATTTTAGAAAGATTTTATTTTGCTATTTTTTAAAGATATTAGAAGATTCCTAAGATATTTTAGAATCTGTTTAAAATAAGCATGTATCTATTTTAAGTTTACGTCCTTAAGAAGTTTACTTAAAATATACAATTTATTTTTCTAGAAAGATTTTCCTAGGATATTTTAGAATCCATTTAAAATAAGCAGATATCTATTTTAAGTTTACTTTCTTAAGAAGTTTACTTAAAATATATATTTCTTTTTAGAAGGATTTTATTTGCTAAAATTAGGTGGTATGTTCACCTATAAATACAGCTCTTGTAAGCTCTAAAAGCATCAGTTTTGAGAATTATAAAAAAGTGTGATTTGGTTTTTCCCTTTTACTCCTCTTTTCTTTATCTTTTTCCTTGTTCTTCTACTTCTTCTACCTTCCTTCTTCTATTCTCATATCTTTAGAGGTTTCTTCCACTTTTTTCTATTTTCTTCTCTACCTATTCTACATCAATTGATATCAAAGCCAAACCTGGTACTACTTTCACCCAATTTCTATTACTGTTTGCTATCCAAAAAAAAAAAAACTGCTGTTGTCCACAAATCATTGTTGTCTATTCTATTGCCATTTTGCTGTCTACGAATTGCTGCCATCTACAAAACACTGCTATCCATTCTACTGGAGTTTACTGTCCACAAGCTGGTGCTATCGTTGTTGTCCATTCTATTAGAGTTTGCTATCCACAAGATAGTGTTATCATTGTTGTCCATTCCGTCGTTGTTTTATGCTGTCTACTGCTGCCATCACAACAACCTACTGGTCATCGCGAAAATACCGCTAAGAAGTTGCTGAAGTTACTTTCAAGTTGTCTCTTGCTAAACTTGGTAATATTTGACCTCAATAGGTACATTTTCTCTTTTTGAAAGTACTTAATTCATATCTGTTTCAATCAAGTTCTTTGCTTTTGAACGTTTAAAAAGGAAAAAAAATAATTCTTAGTAGTAAGTCTTTCCTATATCAGCATAAGTTGAATTTTTGAGTCACCATGCCTACTAATGCTGAATTAAATGCTGAACTGGAAGCTTTATCCAATTATATTGATAATCGATTTGAATCTTTAACTACCCTTTGTGATACCTTAGCCCAAAAGCAAGAAGATTTTCAAAAAGAAACCACCTCTTCGACTCAATCTCTCATTATCTCAGTAAACAGGTTGATTGAAATTGTTGGAAAACGTCCTATGATTGAGACTGGATAATCATTTCGAAATGGTCAATCACACAATACTCATGCTTCTAGTAGCTCTCCTATCATAACTGGCCTTCTCCAAAATCCAAACATACATGCTAAAGGTCATCATAACCCAGAGCATTCACGTATTCCAGAAATGCATACAAATTTGGAAAATAATGAAGACGACAATAATTTTTATGAAATTAGTTTTGCAAACAATCTTAGACATGGGAACTATCAGAGAAATTATAATATACCTTTTCCACAACAACAACAGCGTATAACTGATAATTCTTGGGGGGCAAAACAAGTTAAGGTAGATGCTCCTAGTTATGACGGTCGCCTAGACCCTAATGCTTTCTTAGATTGGTTGGCAGACATGCAAGATTTTTTTTATTAGTATGATATGGATGATGCCCAACAATTGAGATTTACAAAAATGAAACTTGTTGGGTCTGCCAAACGCTATTGGCAAGGGGTTCTAGATGAAAGTCAACGCATAGGAGTACCTATCACAACGTGGGCTGAAATGAAAGCTAAATTGAAAGAGAAATACTTTTCTGAATATCATCAGACTCAACTATTGGAACAACTGGTCAACTTGAGACAAGGATTATTAAGTGTAACTGACCATCTTAAGAAGTTTGAAGATTTAAAAATGAAATGTGGAATACGGGAAGATCCTTAGGTTAAACAAAGTTTACCAATGGCTTAAAACCAGAAATCAAAACTTTGTTTAAATTGCATTCAGTTGTTTCTGTGGAAGACGCATATTATAAAGCTCTAGAATTGGAAAATTTTCAAAAATCTTTTGCCAACAAACATTTAATTCAACAAACTGGAGAGACAAGGGTATCCAAATTAAATTCTAATCTAACGTCTTTTCAAGGAATAACTAAACTATTGCCTGAACAATACACAAGTAGGAAAAAGAGTAATCGAGTTTCTCGATTTGATGCCACTAGTAAGCGGGTTAATGGTCCATGTTTTCGTTGTGGGGGTAAAAGTCATATTGCATCACAATGTCCTCAGCACACACTCACAATTAATCATGTAGAGGATCATGAAGATGCGACCATTGATTAAGTTCCTGAAACTTTTAAGGAACCATCGGATTGTGAACTTGATGGAGACTATAGCTACAATGAGGACTTGCAATTAAATGTTGTGCGTTGCATTTTGACTACTTTTTCAAATAGTAATTGGAGATGTACAAATATATTTCATCAATTTTTTAAGTGTGGGAATACGGTATGCAAGATTGTTATAGATTGAGGTAATTCCATGAATGTGATTGCTAAATCAGCTATAGTCATATTGAATTTGAAAACTGAACCACATCCTCATCCATATCGTGTAGCATAAGTAGATAAAACTACACTTCTTGTTAATGAAAGATGCTTGGTTCCTATATCGAAAGGTGATTATTCTGATCATATTTGGTGTGATGTGCTACCCATGGATGTGGCTCATATTCTTCTTGGTCGACTATGGCTATATGACTTAAAAGTAATCCATTATGGGCAACCCAACACCTATATTATTAAGCATAATGGAAAATCTATCCTTTTGAAGCCTGCTAAACCTAAAGAAAGTGATAGATCCCACAAAGAGTCTCCAGTTGATTCATCTGAAAAACGACCTTTGCATATTCTTACAAGAAAGCAATTTGAAAAATAATGACAAGATTCAGGACTCATTTTAGCTATAGTAACCAAAAATGAAACAAATACTGTTCTTCATGAGACTAATGTAGCATTACCTGAAATCCAAGCATTAACGAAAGAATACAAAGATGTGATTCCTGATGAATTACCAAATGAGCTTCCACCTATGAGGGATATTCAACACGCTATTGATCTTATACCGGGATCTCAATTACCAAATTTGCCTCATTTTTGTATGAATCCCAATGAGCGTGCTGAATTAAAAAGCAGGTAACTGAACTGCTTGATAAGGGGTTTATTCGTGAAAGTCTTCGCCTATGTGCTGTACCAGCTCTATTAACCCCTAAAAAAGATGGATCTTAGAGAATGTGTGTTGACAGTCGTGCGATCAACAAAATTACCATAAAGTATAGATTTCCTATACCAAGACTTGAAGATATATTAGATCTTTTGACTGGTGCGCAATAGTTCTCTAAGATAGATCTTAGAAGCGGATACTATCAAATTCGAATTAGAACGGGGGATGAATGGAAAACTGCCTTTAAAACTCAAGATGGATTGTTTGAATGGTTGGTTATGCCTTTTGGACTATCAAATGCCCCAAGTACATTTATGAGAATCATGAACCAAGTATTTCAATCTTTCATTGGAAAGTTTGTGGTAGTCTATTTTGATGATATTCTCGTTTATAGCCGTTCTAAGAAAGAACACTTGCAATATTTAAAAGTTGTTCTTGAGACGCTTCGATCAGAAAAGTTCTTTGTAAACATCAAGAAATGTTATTTTTTGACAAATCAAGTGATTTTCTTAGGATTTATGGTATCAGCTAATGGAATTTTTATGGATCCCTAAAAGGTAAAAGCCATTAGGGAATGGCTAGAACCCACATCAATTACTGAAGTGCGAAGTTTTCATGGTTTAGCTGCATTTTATAGGCACTTTATTAAAGGGTTTAGCACAATCATGACGCCTATCACAGATTGCTTGAAAAAAAAAAGAATTTCAATGGTCAACTTCTGCATCTAGAGCATTTAAGGAGATTAAAAAGAAAATGACTGAGTCACCTGTATTGCGACTTTCTGATTTTACTAAAATTTTTAAAATTGCTTGTGATGCATCAGGAGTTGGGATTGGGGGTGTTTTGAGCCAGGAAGGTCATCCAATTGTGTACTTTTCTCAAAAACTCAATGAAGCTAAACAAAAATATTCAACATATGATTGAGAATTTTATGCTGTCGTGCAAGCACTTAAATTTTGGAGGCATTATTTGCTACCTCATGAATTTGTATTGTATTCTGATCATATGGCTTTGAAGTATTTGCAATCACAAAAACGATTAAGTGCTAGACATGCAAAGTGGATTGAGTTTTTGCAAAAGTATACATTTGTTCTCAAAAATTAGGCAGGAATTGAAAACAAACCTGCAGATGCTCTCAGTCGTGTCTCACTCATTCTTCATACTATGGATGTTAAAGTTGTCGGATTTTATAGGTTGAAAAGTGAATATCCATCATGCACTGATTTTGGAATTATTTTTCATGAAACACAAAATGAAAATCGTAATGATTATGTGATTCATGATGGATATTTATTTAAAGGAATAAAGCTATGTATTCCCAATACATCACTTCGGGACTTTTTAATTTGAAAATTACATGATGGGGGTATTGCTGGTAATTTTGATAGGGATAAAACCATTTCATTAGTTGAGGATAGATTTTATTGGCCTATATTGAAAAGAGACGTGTCAAGAATTGTTTCACAGTGTCACACATGTCAACTTGCTAAAGCTCAAAAGAGAAACACTGGATTATACACTCCTCTGCCTGTACCACATATTCCTTGGCAAGACATAAGTATGGACTTTATTCTTGGATTGCCTAAAACCTCTCGAGGATTTGATTCAATTCTTGTGGTAGTAGATAGATTTTCGAAAATGGCTCATTTTATCCCATGTACTAAATCTGCTGATGCTTCACATACTGCGAAATTATTATTTAGCGAAATTGTTAAGCTTCATGGTTTACCAACTTCCATCGTTTCTGATCGGGATGTTAAATTTGTAAGCTATTTTTGGAAGACATTATGGAAACTCTCGGGTACCAAATTGAAATTTTCATCTACTTTTGATCCACAAATTGATGGCCAAACTGAGGTAGTCAATCGGAGTTTGGGAAATCTGCTTAGAACTTTAGTGGGAGAACATATTGAAACTTAGGATTCTGTTTGGCTATTGCTGAATTTGCATACAACAATTCAGTCAACCGTTCTACTGGGAAATCTCCTTTTGAAATTGTCTATGGTTATATTCCTCGAGCTCCCATTGATTTAATTCCTTTACCTATTGATACTCGTTCATCTGCTACTGCTGAATCTTTTGCTCAACACATCGAGATGTTCATGCTGATATTAGGAGAAAGATTACTCTAAGTAATGAAAATTATAAGCTTGCTGTAGATGTTCATAAAAGAAAGCATGAATTTGATGTTGGGGATTATGTCATGGCTCGTGTATGTCCAGAAAGATATCCTAAAAATTTATTTAAGAAATCGTATACACGAGCTAATGACCCCTTTTGTGTTTTAAGAAAATTGGGATCTAATGCATATAAATTTGATTTGCCTTCAGATATAGGAATTAGTTCTACTTTCAATATAAAGGATTTGTTTCCTTACCGAGGTACTTTTGAGCCTCCAAGTTTGTCTGCAGGAATTTCAACAGATAATAGTTCAGCATCACCACATGTGCCCATACTTCCACGAGTATCGTCTACTTTTTTAGATCAGATAGAGGGTATCCTACAAGATGAACTTGTCACTACTGGATCGGGCATTATGCAAAGATTTCTTGTCAAGTGGAAAAACAAGCTTGATTTTGATGCTACATGGGTTACTGAAGATAACCTACGCCACTTGGATCCAAATATTCTTGAGCAGTATCAAAGTCAAAACTCTCCAGTGGCGAGTTTTTCGAAGCCGGGGAGAATTGATGAAAATAGCAAGAAATTTTTTAAATCTATCTATTCTAGGCGGAAGAATTTTGTAAAAGGAAAATAATCCTAGGATATTTTAGAAAGATTTTATTTTGTTATTTTTTAAAAATATTAGAAGATTCCTAAGATATTTTAGAAACTGTTTAAAATAAGCATGTATCTATTTTAAGTTTACTTCCTTAAAAAGTTTACTTAAAATATACAATTTCTTTTTCTAGAAAGATTTTCCTAGGATATTTTAGAATCCATTTAAAATAAGCAGATATCTATTTTAAGTTTACTTTCTTAAGAAGTTTACTTAAAATATATATTTCTTTTTAGAAGGATTTTATTTACTAAAATTAGGTGGTATGTTCACCTATAAATACAGCTCTTGTAAGCTCTAAAGACATCAGTTTTGAGAATTATAAAAAAGTGTGATTTGGTTTTTCCCTTCTACTCCTCTTTTCTTTATCTTTTTCCTTGTTCTTCTACTTCTTCTACCTTCCTTCTTCTATTCTCATATCTTTAGAGGTTTCTTCTTCTTTCTTTTATTTTCTTCTCTACCCATCCTACATCACAAGCACAAAAGCCAGACAGAGCAACAGGCGGTGACTGCAAAAGAAAGATGGAATAGATAGTGATGCTAATGATATAGGAAAGAGGGCAAGCAAAAGGGATTATGTTTCAGGGACAGTCAGAATCTGAGATGAAATAGAAAAGAAATGCTGACAGTGGAGAGATTGCATGACAGAAGAGAAGGATATGTGGCAAAAGTGATGGAGATATGATGCAGCAGCACGAGCAGGGGAGACAGATGGTGTAGTGGTGACAACAAAGGAGTCGACGAGAGAGATGAGGGAGGTAGTGATAAGTGAGATGGTGGAAGAGGACGACAATGACGTCATGGTGTGAGAGAGGGGGTAGCGGCAAAGTGATAATGGGAGAGAAAGAGGAGCTCTGATGGGAGTTGGGGGATGAAGATGGCAGGAAAGGGGAAGACACTAACAGGAAAGAGGGAGGCAACAGCAGCGCAATGGGAAGAACTGAGAAGGGGGGAAAAGAAATTAGGGCTAGGGGATTGTACCTATATATGTAATATTAATAGATTAATATCATAGTTTTATTGCATTAAATTTATACTTTTTATCAAATAGAGTCAAGCAAATATGTGAGTTGGTTGAAACTTAGTTTTCTAATCAAATAATTAATTTAAAAGAAATGGGATGATTGCATTTCACTTTTGATCATCACTATGGGTCCAGCAAGGAATGACAACTAAAATCTTCAATAGCATGTGCACCATAAAAGTATTTCGCATTAATATTAGGTGTGATTTTAGCATGGTGCAGATTTTAGAAGGGAGAGACAAATAAAATGCATAAATCAGGCATGGAAGGGAGACTTATCATATTGATAGGATTAAATGTCTAAGATGTTGATCATAAAAATAAATAATTTTTTTAAAAAAAGTGAATCATGATAACATGGCAAATCTTTTTATTAGGTTATATAAAAGAGATTGGATAATGATTTGCAATGACATGGAAAAAGAGTGCTTGATTATCTTGATAATTATTTCTAATTAAGTATTAGGTCAAATAAAAGAGAGTATATAATGACTCTTTTACAAATTTCTTCTCATCAATCAAACACACCAATCAATTTCTCCAACGGATGGATTGGATTATCTATTTGATTAGTTAATGGCCTTTTGGACAAGGATCAACTAGGTCAAATAAGTTTACTTCAACAGTCTGCTTCGAGGTCGACCCTACCCTTACTCAATTTTCGAAAGCTCTTGCTACTTTATTTTAAGTTGGGGTCAATTTGCAGTCTATCTTACACTGTTTTTTCATGGTCAAGTGATATATCAATTCCAATTCCAACTCGGTTCCCCTAACAGACCTATGATCATAAATTTTCAAACACAAACCACATATCTAATCGAACAAATAACACATACTGTCCAATATCCAATCACACCAAACAGATAAATAAGCATTTGATTATTCAATAGCAAACCAAATATCCAATGAAATAAATTACGTTTGGAAAACAGCTAAAGGTTTAAAAAAATATCCATCCTTTCTTTACACTTTTTAAAATGATTTAACATCTTAACTATCTAACTATCCTACATTTTATTATTGTTCTACATTCAAGCCATTTTTCACATTTTTTCATGCCACTGTCCTATCTATTTTAACTTTATTTTCTTACTCCTAATTATTACCCCTATCACATCACATCTCTATTATTTTTTAAAAAAATTTCCCATTCCCATTTTTCCACTTTTATATCTTCCTAAATAGACCATAAACATGGCAACAGATAAACCATGGCTTCAAAAGTCTTCTAGAATCTGAACAAATCACGTCAAACATTGCAAATAAACAACTATCTAAATAAAGTAGCATCACAACAAACGGACAAACATCAAAAGTATCTGAATCAACAAAAGTCGGATTCACTCACAAGCATATCATACAAAATCGTAGTGACATCATAGCATATAAATTAAACCATATACTCATTTACAATCACAACTATTCGTACAAAAGTAATTCAATCAATAATGCAAATCTGTAATAAACGAAACATATTACTTTACCTCAATAAATTAGGGTTGATTACATGCATTCTTCGAGTGCCCTTATTGGAAGCCTGCAATGGCTGGAAATAACAGAGCTAGTGTAAATAGGGTTAATTTCATAAAGAACCCAAAAGAAAAAAATAAATAGAAGAAAAAGGAGGGGAGAGACAATCAGGGGCTTCCGGCGAGTAATGGCTGCTAGCGGCGCTGGGAGAAGAATAGAGTAGATCGGAAGTGCCGTAGAAGAAGAAGAAGAAGAAGAGACCGGACGAAAACATGGAGAAAAGAGGAAGGATAATGGAAAACGAGGAGGTAAGATCTAAGAAGACTGGAGAAGGCGAAAATCAGGAAGAGCGACGTTCGAGGGTGCCGAAAGAGGAGACGGAGCCAATCGGACACCAATCGGGGAAGATAAAAGAGATGAGAGGGAGAACCGACGGTCGGATACGACGTCGGAGACGAGGAGTCGACATTGAAGCTGCTGCTGGCAACCTACGACCGCGGATTTGTCTTCTCCTGGCAGCTGACAGTAGGGATGAAAAATGCAGTTTCTAAACGAGAAAAGTTTGCACAGGCTGTTAAATTTCTTTTTTTTATACATATTTAGAGGAATACGTGGGGCTGGTTCTCTTAGTTTCATTCTATTTTAATATTTTTAATTTGATTGTTAAGAGTTTCTAATTCACATACTCTTATTGTTAAATTATTTCGAATTTCTTCTATTCTTTCTACTATGGAATCTATGGCTAGTTCCTCTATTTGGTTTAAAGTATCTATATCATCTATTGTGTTGTTAATTATATTAGTTACTTTACTTAATTGTATACTAATCATGTTTCTTATCTCTACTATTTTCATTCTTTTCATTAAACTTTTAATTTCTTCTACGATACTATGATCTTCAAACCAATTGTTCATTATAGAATGAGTTTAAGATTTCAGTAAAGGACTCACCTTTGTAATGCTAAGTTACTGGGTGGTTCAGTTTATTGCGGAATTTTTAAGTACTTCTAACTTACTTTTGAATTCATCAACTACTATTTTCAGTTCTTGTACCTCACCTTCTAAATTTTCTTTCTTTTCTAATAACCTATTATACATATCTGCATTGTGTTTTATTACTTCGTTTTTCTCAGCAATTGTTCGTGCTAATATTTTTGCTATGTAGGCTAAATTTTTTATGATTGATAACATTTTCTATTCATAGTTGGTCCCGTTTTTACTTCGAAATTGTTTTAAGTAATTTAAGTTTTTCTATGATTATGGAGATTTCTTATGGTAAGTGGGCTATTTCAGGCATAGTATATTTCGGTCTTTTAATTGAAGATTTTCTTCTTTGTGGATTACTTCTTTTAGTTTTACTGTTAATCTATTCTAACTAAATCTTCCCCTCTTTTCGCGTCCATTTTTTTTACAGATAAAAGCTCCAACCCTAATGGGCAACACATGCCTCTCAATGCGGGATTTACGGATGAACTGTAAAAAAAGATTAAGACCTACTTTTCGAGAGTTGGATTTAGTTTAAATAGACATGTTTCAAACTAAACGTTTTTAATACCGACAAAAGAATAAATTTCTTCAATAATAAGAACATTAATATACCAGGGGCCCGAAGGCGCCTTTTAGTCTACTACTCCATACTTGAGAAAAACATACAATCTTTTATTCAAAGTAAATTCAAGTTACAAGAAGGGTTGAGATTGTCGGAAGAAACGATGCTCTATATCTGCAAGCGGCAAGCAATGGCTGCTAGCGGCGCTGGGAGAAGAATAGAGTAGACCGGAAGTGCCGTAGAAGAAGAAGAAGGAGAAGAGACCGGACGAAAACGTGGAGAAAAGAGGAAGGATAATGGGAAACGAGGGGGTAAGATCTAAGGAGACTGGAGAAGGCGAAAATCAAGAAGAGAGACGTTCGAGGGCGCCGGAAGAGGAGACGGAGCCAATCGGACACCAATCGGGGAAGATAAAGGAGATGAGAGGGAGAACCGACGGTCGGATACGACGTCGGAGACGAGGAGTCGACGTTGAAGCTGCTGTTGGCAACCTACGACCGCAGATTTGTCTTCTCCTGGCGGCTGACAGTAGGGGTGAAAAATGCAGTTTCTAAACGGGAAAGGTTTGCACATGCTGTTAAGTTTCTTTTTTTATACATATTTAGAGGAATACGTGGGGCTGGTTCTCTTAGTTTCATTCTATTTTAATATTTTTAATTTGATTGTTAAGAGTTTCTAATTCACATACTCCTATTGTTAAATTATTTTGAATTTCTTCTATTCTTTCTACTATGGAATCTATGGCTAGTTCCTCTATTTGGTTTAAAGTATCTATATCATCTATTGTGTTGTTAATTATATTAGTTACTTTACTTAATTGTATACTAATCATGTTTCTTATCTCTACTGTTTTCATTCTTTTCATTAAACTTTTAATTTCTTCTACGATACTATGATCTTCAAACCAATTGTTCATTATAGAATGAGTTTAAGATTTCAGTAAGGGACTCACCTTTGTAATGCTAAGTTACTGGGTGGTTCAGTTTTGTGCAAAATTTTTAAGTACTTCTAACTTACTTTTGAATTCATCAACTACTATTTTCAGTTCTTGTACTTCACATTCTAAATTTTCTTTCTTTTCTAATAGCCTATTATACATATCTGCATTGTGTTTTATTACTTCGTTTTTCTCAGTAATTGTTCGTGCTATTATTTTTGCTATGTAGGCTAAATTTTTTATGATTGATAACATTTTCTATTCAGAGTTGGTCCCGTTTTTACTTTGAAATTATTTTAAGTAATTTAAGTTTTTCTATGATTATGGAGATTTCTTATGGTAAGTGGGCTATTTCAGGCATAGTATATTTCGGTCTTTTAATTGAAGATTTTCTTCTTTGTGGATTACTTCTTTTAGTTTTACTGTTAATCTATTCTAACTAAATCTTCCCCTCTTTTCGCGTCCATTTTTTTTACAGATAAAATCTCCAACCCTAATGGGCAACACATGCCTCTCAATGCGGGATTTACGGATGAACTGTAAAAAAAGATTAAGACCTACTTGTCGAGAGTTGGATTTAGTTTAAATAGACAGGTTTCAAACTAAACGTTTTTCATACCGACAAAAGAATAAATTTCTTCAATAATAAGTGTTGGAAACAATGTTCAAAATAAAACAAATTGACCAAGGATTGAGTTTTGATGATTAACAAGAACTAAGTTGAGTATATATATATGACTAATATGTTTGCCAAGTGTTTAAGGAAAGCAGAGAAGTCAAGTCGATCTTCGAGTCGACTTGAACTTCGACCTGGGAGTGAAGTCGATAGTGAAGTCGACTCCACTAGCGACTTCAAACAAGCCAAAACTGGACAGAGTTGAAAATGGAATTCTGACGAGTGAAGTCGCAGGCCAAGTCGACTCCACATGCGACTTGGGTAATCAAGTCGCAGACGAAGTCGACTCCAGCATCGACTTCAAATTGCACAAAAGTGTCCAGCGTTGAAATCTGGCTCCCGAAGATGACGAAGTCGCAGACGAAGTCGACTCCAGGTGCGACTTGGGCGAAGTCGCAGACCAGGTCGACTCCAACTTCGACTTGAGAAGTTTTGAAGTCTAAGCTGAAGTTTCAAAGCATATTCAAGATATCCATTTGAAGTTTCTCACATACAAATGAGATGTAAAGACTACTCTTAAAGAGAAACTTAAGTTTTGAAGATCAAAGCAAGAATCCAAGTACAAATTCAAATCAAGTCTATCAAGCTCAAAGCAAATCTTCAAGCTAGCTTCAAAATGGAGTAATACCCAAGTCATGAAGACCAAGTGAGTCCAAAGCAAAGCAAGGAACATACATATATTGTGCATGGACTCAAAGCTTTTCAAATGGTTTGCAAGATTCAAGACATTTCAAGAAGATCAAGGCCAAGCTCTACATTGAATCATAAGAACTACAAACATAAGGGCGACTCAACACTTATGAAGACTAAAGGGAGAAAGCTAAAGCAAACCAAGTGAGGATCAAGGCATTTTTGCAATAGACCAAGCCAAGTCGCAACCCAAGTCGACTTCAGGATCGACTTGAGTTGAAGTCTGAAAGCCAAGTCGACCCAAGTCTCAGACTTGAGTTTCTGAAAAACCCAAGTCGCAGGCCAAGTCGACTCCATGTGCGACTTGGAAGCCAAGTCGCAGGCCAAGTCGACTTCATCTTCGACTTGGAGTATAACGTTCGAATTTTTGAACGTTGGAGTTCATTTATTGCGCGCCAACCACTCCTACAACGTTCCAATCTTCCTCATTCTATAAAAAGACATTCAAATGAACGTGAGAAGACACAATACTCACTACTCTAAGGATCATAGAGAGAAAAGAAGTGCAAGAAAGACTTTCAAATCCCTTTTCTCCATATTTGAGTGTTTCAAAGGAAGAAAGAGCTTCAAACTGCAAGTTGCTTCAACGATCATCATCCCAGCTGTCTTTGATTTCTTTCTCGAGCTCAATCTGTCTACACAAATCTGTAAAGTGTAGTTCTTGCTTATTTTTATTGTTTTGTTATACTAAACTTGATTTAGCTTGGATAGCTAAGATCAAGTGTATGCAAGTAGGGAGTGATTGGAGTGAGACTCATCACCTACTTGTGCATTGAGTTGTTACGCCCCCTAGAGCTAGAATCTAGAAGAGAGCAAGTGGCTCTAGTTGTATATGCCCCCTAGAGCTTTGAATCTAGAAGAGAGCGGTGACTCTAAGTGTATTCAAGGAATACATAGTGGAACCCAAGTCACAACGGAGTGTGAGCTTGGAAGAGTGGAGTAGGGAAGGTTTGCCCGAACCACTATAAATCTTGTGTTCTGTTTTCTATTACTGCTTTATTTTAATTGCTCTCCATTAGCTTTCATAAGGGGATTAATTTTTGAAAGGGGTTAAGTTTTTTATTTACCAAAGATTTTTTAAAAGAACCCAATTCACCCCTCCCCTCTTGGGTTTAGCCATCAACTCGGGACCAACAAGTGGTATCAGAGCAGGTCTTTGAGTTTACCAAAGAGATCTTATCGATATGGCATCCCAATCTACTTCCGTTCCCGCTTTTGCTGAAGGCCAATCCTTTACAAGGCCACCGTTGTTTGATGGGAACAATTTTGGATATTGGAAGCTTCGTATGAAGCGACTCATCATGGCTACCGATATGGATTCTTGGATTGCTATTCAAGATGGAGTAACTTTGCCTACCGATGAACGAGCTTCCAAATGGACCGATGAGGAAGTAAGAACTGTTAAGAGCAACGCCAAAGCTATGAACTCTTTATTTTGTGCTCTTACTGCTTCTGAGTATGATAGAGTATCCTCTTGCTTAACCGCCAAAGAGATATGGGATACACTAACCTCTATCTATGAAGGAACTTCTTAAGTCCAAGGGACGAGAAGAAATATTTTGATTGGAGAACTAGAGAATTTTAGAATGCTAGAAACAGAAAATATTTCTGAAATGTTTGTTAGGTTCTCAAAGATTACTAATGCTCTAAAAGGTCTTGGAAAGGCTATTTCTGAATCTGAGCAGGTTATGAAAATTTTAAGAGCTCTACCCGAATCATGGACCCCAAAAATCACTGCAATAGAAGAAGCCAAGGATCTTAACACACTAAAGCTTGAAGACTTAATTAGCTCTCTCATGTCACATGAGCTAATCAAGAGAAGAAATGAAGATCAACACAGGGGCAAAAGAGCAATTGCCTTAAAAGCCGCACAAGACACCGATGACACATCTTCTTCTCAAAACGACGATGAGATTGCCCTACTCACAAAACGCTTCAGAAAATTTTTGAGGAAAGGCAAGAATTTCAGAAGCTTCAAAGAAAGAACTCCCAGAGAAAAGAAGAAAGAATCAACCAAATGCTACCGATGTGGTGGTTCGGGACATATGCAGGCTCAATGTCCAACTCCCGAAGAAAACAAGGCAAAAGAACAAAGAAAGGATCGAGGGAACAATAGAAGATTCCAGAAATACAAAGGAAGAGACATGTACGTAAATAATGAAGAATCTACAACGAGTAGCTCCTCAACCGACGACATAGAGGCGGAAGAATGTGCAAGAATTTGCTGCATGGCACAAATCGAGCAAGGAGAACAAATTACCTCAACAAAAGACACAAGCAATGAAGAGGTAAGCTCTAAACTCTCCCTTTCTGAATCAAGTTATTCTTCCTTTCAAGAATGCCTCAAATGTACTGAATTAGATGAACTACAAACTGCATATGATTCATTATATGAAGAAATGAAGAAATTAGGAAGCAAGTTTACAATTAAGAAGAGACAATGCGATGCAACAATAATTGTAAATGGTAAACTTGCAGAAAGATTAGACAAATTGAAAGATGAAACTGAATTGCTGAAAATAGAGAACAAATCATTAAATGAATCATTAGCTAAGTTCTCTAATCCAGGAGAAAGTGTTAAAATGTTTCTGAATATGATCTCCCAAACACATAAAAGAGGTCTTGGGTATCATACATTTGAGCATGGAGAAAGTAGCAAATCAAATGTGCAAACACTTGAGAAATATCAAACTAAAGCTGCATCTTTTTACAAGCCACAAAAGAAAAACTTTAAGTGGACTAAAAGACCAACATATGAACCATTGTATACTTGGAGGCCTACTCCAAGATTACCTATGGCTTGTAATTTCTGCAATAAAATGGGTCATAAAACTTACAAATGCAATTTTAAGAAATTATATGACCATGGTGCAAAGTTAGTTTGGGTTCCAAGAAACACAAGATTTGGGCTTTCCAAGTTAGAACAACAAAAGTTGATGTATATTACTAACCCAAATGGACCCATAAAATGGGTACCAAGGAGATAAGATTTATTTGCTTATTTTTCAGACATGTTTAAAGGCAAAGGCAAACAATGAATGGTTCATGGATAGCGGTTGCTCAAGGCATATGACCGGTGAAAGAAGTTTGTTTCATAAACTTAAGCCGTGCAACGATGGAATGGTTGCCTTTGGTAATAATGAAAAAGGTAAGATTAAAGGTAAATGAAATATACATAGTATTTCAAATGCTTGCATGGAAGATGTTTTGTTTGTTGAAGGACTCAAACACAATTTAATGAGTATTAGCCAATTATGTGATAAGGGATACAAAGTTGTGTTTGAATCATCTATATGTAATGTATTTGATGGAGAACATATCATGTTTAGTGGCAAAAGACATGAAAATGTTTATTTGGTTTCACTTGATGAATTAGATGGTCAATGTCTAATGGCCATTAATAACGATCCATGGGTTTGGCACAAGAGGCTTGGACATATAAACATGGGCAACATAAAGACCCTATGGAAAAAGAGTTTGGTAGAGGGATTACCAAAATTAAAATATGACAAAGACAAGATTTGCAAGGCATGTCAATTATCTAAACAACCAAAGATGCCTTTCTCTACCAAAAAGGAAATTTCCACCACTAGGCCACTTGAACTACTACACATGGATCTATACGGGCCATCCGACATTCTAACCATTGGTGGAAAGAAATATGTATTTGTCATAGTTGATGATTTTTCAAGATTCACATGGATAATTCTCTTAGCTAGTAAAGATGAAGCCTTCTCTATGTTTGCAACTTTTGTGAATTTGGTGCAAAATGAAAAACAGAGTACTATTGTGACCATAAGAAGCGATCATGGTGGCGAATTCGAAAACAAACGATTCATGGAATTTTGTAATGGGAAAGGAATTCACCACACATTTTCTGCACCAAGAACTCCACAACAAAATGGAGTAGTTGAAAGGAAAAATAGAACTATACAAGATATGGCTAGAACTATGCTAAATGAGAGCGATCTATCCAAGAAATTTTGGGGTGAAGCTGTGAGTATAGCTTGTCATGTTTTGAACCGAGTTACCATTCGAGCAATCTTGAAAAAGACCCCATATGAACTATGGAAAGGAAGGAAACCAAATATCTCATATTTTCATGCTTTTGGATGAACATGCTATGTTTTAAACAATGGAAAAACCAATTTGGGCAAATTAGATGCCAAAAGCGATGAGGCTATATTCCTTGGTTACTCATCAAATAGCAAAGCATATAGAGTATTCAACAAACGAAACCAAGTTGTAGAAGAATCCATACATGTTGTATTTGATGAAATTAACCAAAGTCCGAGAAAGGAGGATGAACTAAGTGATGCAGATGAGACAAAAAGCAAAGAACAACCAAAGGAACTCGAGCTCAAGCCAGAAAATCCAGATGAGGAAGAGGTAAGTGAAGGTAATGACTCTTACAAACCTCCAACTGATTTAAAGTTCAAAAATGCCCATCCAATTGAACAAGTTATTGGAAATATATATGAAGGAGTAAAAACTAGAAGATCAAAACATAACGTTTATGGCCAATATGCGTTTGTATCAAAAATTGAACCAAATACCATTGAACAAGCTCTTAATGATGAAAATTGGGTTATTTCAATGCAAGAAGAGCTAAATCAATTCGAAAGAAACAATGTATGGCATTTAGTTCCTAGACCCAACAATCATACCGTCATTGGTACCAAATGGGTATTTAGGAACAAATTAGACGAAAGCGGTCTTGTAATTAGAAACAAGGCAAGATTAGTAGCCAAAGGGTATTCCCAAGAAGAATGAATTGATTTTGAAGAATCGTATGCACCCGTGGCTAGATTAAAAGCCATACGCATCCTACTAGCATTTGCTTCTCATATGAACTTCAAATTGTTTCAAATGGATGTAAAAAGCGCATTTTTGAATGGTTATTTGAATGAAGAAGTATATGTTGAACAACCCCCTGGTTTTGAATAAAAGGATCAATCAAAGTTTGTTTATAAATTAACCAAAGCATTATATGGACTAAAACAAGCACCAAGAGCTTGGTATGAAAGGTTAAATAGATTCTTGATTGATCATGAGTTTCAAAGAGGGAAAGTAGACACTACTTTATTCATCAAGTACAAAAATAAAAATATTTTGATTGTACAAATTTATGTGGATGACATAATATTCGGTGCTACTGATGAAAATCTTTGTCAAGAATTTTCTAAGATAATGCAGAGCGAGTTCGAAATGAGCATGATGGGAGAATTAAATTTCTTCCTTGGACTTCAAATCAAGCAACAAAATGAAGGAATATTTCTAAACCAGTCCAAATATGTCAAAGAAATGCTCAAGAAATTTGGAATGCAGAATGGCAAAGGGGCAAACACTCCAATGAGCTCTACAATCAAGATCGACACGGACGAAAACGGTAAAAGTATCGATCAAAAGCTCTATAGAAGCATGACTGGATCATTGTTATATTTAACTGCTTCTAGACCCGATATCTTATTCAGTGTTTGTATGTGCTCTAGATTTCAAGCATGTCCTAAAGAATCACATCTATTCGCTGTAAAAAGAATTTTTAAATATTTGATAAAAACTACAAACCTTGGACTATGGTATCCAAAGGGGTCAACCTTTGATCTAATCGGCTATTCGGATTCAGATTTTGCCGGTTACAAAGTAGATAGAAAAAGTACTAGTGGAACTTGTCAATTTCTTGGACATATGTTGGTTTCATGGTATTCAAGAAAACAAACAAGTGTTGCTCTATCTACTGCGGAAGCCGAATACATAGCCGCTGGTAGTTGTTGTGCCCAACTACTTTGGATGAAACAACAATTAAAGGACTATGGTATTGATTATGTTAATATTCCAATTAGATGTGATAATACAAGTGCAATATGTTTAACTAAAAATCCTATACTGCATTCAAGAACTAAGCATATTGATGTGAGACACCATTTCATTAGAGAGCATGTTGAAAATCATGATGTGTGCTTAGAATATGTAAAAACAGAAGACCAAATTGCTGATATTTTTACCAAACCTCTAGCCAAGGATTCATTTTATAAGATTAGGAATGATATGGGAATGATAGAGCTAAACTAGGAAAAATAAATAAGAAAATTAAATTGGAAAATGTCAAGTCGATGAGTCAAGTCGACTCCAAGGACGCCAAGTCGACTCCGCTTCAGAAGCGAAGTCGACTCCGCTAGGGTCGAAGTCGACTCCGCCTCCAGGCGAAGTCGACTCCAGAAGGACCGAAGTCGACTTCGCCTAGGGCAAGTCGACTCCGCGAGCGCGCAACCGTCCGAATTCCTCTTTCTTCTCTACTTCTTTCCTTTCTTTTTCTTTCTCCCTCATTTCCCGCCAGTCCATTTTTTTTCTTCTTCTCTCCCGGCGATTCTCTCCTCCGGCATTCCTCCGGCAATCCTCTCTGTTTTCTCTTTTCCCTCTCCTCTCCGACGATTTCCCACTCTCTCTTCTCCGACTCCGGCCAATCCCTCCTTCTTTCAAGTTACTCTCTCTCTCTCTCATTTTCTCTTGCTAACTCTCTCTCTCAAAACCTTTCTCATTTCCATCTCAGTTTTCTTCTTCTCTCTCACAACTTTGTTAGCTCTCTCAAGTTCTCTCTAAAAGCTACCTATCTATTTCTCATTTTCAAACCTCATATCTCATTCCAAATGGCCCCAAAGCAAGCCGTCTCAAAACCATCACAAAAGCCTGTGCCTAGACCTTCCAAATCTCTCACAGAGAAAGAAATTCCTAGAAAAGCTAGGACACCCGCAAAAAGGGCAAGAGAGGAACCCTCTACATCTACGGGCAGAAGAGTTCGATTCCAAGAAGGAACTCCATCCAACACTGCGGGTCATGAGGAACAAGCCCAAACCTCACAGAGCACACACTCCGGGGCAAGTAGAAGGGGCGCCGTGGCTGGAAAAACTCAAGTACTAAAGATGCCCACTACCTATTTCAGAACAGAGATCAATCATGGCTGATTCTACAAGAACTTCTATGAACGAAAGGTATTCATACCAAAAATCATAGATTTTAAATTTTTAAAAGATTATGGGTCCAACATAGAAGACCTATTAGATTTTCAAGGATGGACCAAATTGCTAAAGGAGGATGACAGAGTCTATCCAGATCTTACCAGAATCTTTTACTATGAGTGGGATGAAGAAAATTTTGGTACATATGTCAAAGAAGTGGAAATGGATTTTGGAATTGGGATAAATCCAAGCCAGACCAGAGCAATGAGTCATTTAGGACAAATACTTGGAGTCCCCTATGTTGAAGAACCTTTTCCTGAGGATCTCACAATGGATCAGATATACAATCAGCTCACCCGGAGTAACAAGTATCATCCGGGCATCAAATTTCTTCGATACATGGATTTATCACCAAGACTACGGGTTCTAAGACTTCTCATTGCCCACTGCATCTACCCAAAGGGTGGTGGAAGAAATCAATTGAACCCACAAGAAGCTGGGATCTTATGGAAAGTAGCAAATAAAGTCAAGGTGAGTCTACCTAGATTGTTTCTAGAAGCCTTGGCAAGTCGAAAGGATAATCCGAGGGGAGTCCTTCCTTACGGCACTTGGATCACAAAGATCCTCGAACATTTTGAAGTGGACATTGAAGGCGAGCCATTCGAAGTGCTCAAGTCCACCAATGCAATCAACAAAGCACTAATCCAGAGGATGAAGATAAATGTGCTTGAACTCAGGTCCGAAGCTCCAGAAGAAGAGCATCGAGAAGACCAAGCACAAGCTGAGGGGGAGCAACCTCCCATGGCTTCACCTGCACGGGCCGCTTCTCCTCCATCGCACGGATCTTACTCTCCACAAGGGTCCGCTGCAAGAGAACGGGTGCCTCCCACCTCTTCTGAGGAGGTCACCCTGAGGGATCTCAAAGATGAAATCATTGCCATGAGGGCAGAAATGGGCTATCAAGAAAACCGGATGACAAGTCTTGTCACCGGTGTCCTTAATGCGCTTGAAGATATGCATTCCCGACAAGATAGAATCGAGCGGGAAATGCGAAATATCCGCTATCATCTTGCCTCAGGCCATCATAAGAAGAGACCCATGCCTGAACTCGATCCCTACGAGTCGGGTTCAGTTCATAGAGAGGCAACTCCCGATCACGCTTCTCTTGTCTACTCCTCGGCCCATCATTGTCCCATCAAACCTATTCCATATCCGATCTCTAAATTTCAATTCATCAAATCATTATTTTTGCTTGATTGACAAAAAGGGGGAGATAGAATAGATAGAATAGGAATTAAGTTGAAATTTTTTTTTTTAAGTTTTGGGTTGGGTACATTGTATTTAAGGTTTCATTTATGCTTTAATTTTTGTTGTCCGTAATGAAACTTCATATATATATATGAAAAGATGTGATACTTGGTTTATGATTGATATGATTGATATATTTGATAAGTGATTGCAATTTTTATGAATACAAAGTATTCTTAATGATTAATACTCAATATATGGCTTGTAAGGTATTCAAGCATACTCTATGACAAAATGACTAATGTTCTGAAAATGTTCTCATTTAAACTCAAAACTCTAAATTATATGTTCAAAGATACTTATATGCTCTGTTTTCTCAAATGAACATGTTTGAGTTTTTTGAAAGGTATCAACTCAAATGAAGTTTTGTCAATCATCAAAAAGGGGGAGATTGTTGGAAACAATGTTCAAAATAAAACAAATTGACCAAGGATTGAGTTTTGATGATTAACAAGAACTAAGTTGAGTATATATATATGACTAATATGTTTGCCAAGTGTTTAAGGAAAGCAGAGAAGTCAAGTCGATCTTCGAGTCGACTTGAACTTCGACTTGGGAGTGAAGTCGATAGTGAAGTCGACTCCACTAGCGACTTCAAACAAGCCAAAACTGGACAGAGTTGAAAATGGAATTCTGACGAGTGAAGTCGCAGGCCAAGTCGACTCCACATGCGACTTGGGTAATCAAGTCGCAGACGAAGTCGACTCCAGCATCGACTTCAAATTGCACAAAAGTGTCCAGCGTTGAAATCTGGCTCCCGAAGATGGCGAAGTCGCAGACGAAGTCGACTCCAGGTGCGACTTGGGCGAAGTCGCAGACCAGGTCGACTCCAACTTCGACTTGAGAAGTTTTGAAGTCTAAGCTGAAGTTTCAAAGCATATTCAAGATATCCATTTGAAGTTTCTCACATACAAATGAGATGTAAAGACTACTCTTAAAGAGAAACTTAAGTTTTGAAGATCAAAGCAAGAATCTAAGTACAAATTCAAATCAAGTCTATCAAGCTCAAAGCAAATCTTCAAGCTAGCTTCAAAATGGAGTAATACCCAAGTCATGAAGACCAAGTGAGTCCAAAGCAAAGCAAGGAACATACATATATTGTGCATGGACTCAAAGCTTTTCAAATGGTTTGCAAGATTCAAGACATTTCAAGAAGATCAAGGCCAAGCTCTACATTGAATCATAAGAACTACAAACATAAGGGCGACTCAACACTTATGAAGACTAAAGGGAGAAAGCTAAAGCAAACCAAGTGAGGATCAAGGCGTTTTTGCAATAGACCAAGCCAAGTCGCAACCCAAGTCGACTTCAGGATCGACTTGAGTTGAAGTCTGAAAGCCAAGTCGACCCAAGTCTCAGACTTGAGTTTCTGAAAAACCCAAGTCGCAGGCCAAGTCGACTCCATGTGCGACTTGGAAGCCAAGTCGCAGGCCAAGTCGACTTCATCTTCGACTTGGAGTATAACGTTCGAATTTTTGAACGTTGGAGTTCATTTATTGCGCGCCAACCACTCCTACAACGTTCCAATCTTCCTCATTCTATAAAAAGACATTCAAATGAACGTGAGAAGACACAATACTCACTACTCTAAGGATCATAGAGAGAAAAGAAGTGCAAGAAAGACTTTCAAATCCCTTTTCTCCATATTTGAGTGTTTCAAAGGAAGAAAGAGCTTCAAACTGCAAGTTGCTTCAACGATCATCATCCCAGCTGTCTTTGATTTCTTTCTCGAGCTCAATCTGTCTACACAAATCTGTAAAGTGTAGTTCTTGATTATTTTTATTGTTTTGTTATACTAAACTTGATTTAGCTTGGATAGCTAAGATCAAGTGTATGCAAGTAGGGAGTGATTGGAGTGAGACTCATCACCTACTTGTGCATTGAGTTGTTACGCCCCCTAGAGCTAGAATCTAGAAGAGAGCAAGTGGCTCTAGTTGTATATGCCCCCTAGAGCTTTGAATCTAGAAGAGAGCGGTGACTCTAAGTGTATTCAAGGAATACATAGTGGAACCCAAGTCACAACGGAGTGTGAGCTTGGAAGAGTGGAGTAGGGAAGGTTTGCCCGAACCACTATAAATCTTGTGTTCTGTTTTCTATTACTGCTTTATTTTAATTGCTCTCCATTAGCTTTCATAAGGGGATTAATTTTTGAAAGGGGTTAAGTTTTTTATTTACCAAAGATTTTTTAAAAGAACCCAATTCACCCCTCCCCTCTTGGGTTTAGCCATCAACTCGGGACCAACAATAAGAACATTAATATACCAGGGGCCCGAAGGCTCCCTTTAGTCTACTACTCCATACTTGAGAAAAACATACAATCTTTTATTCAAAGTAAATTCAATTTACAAGAATGGTTGAGATTGTCGGAAGAAACGATGCTCTATATCTGCTAGCGGCAAGCAATGGCTGCTAGCGGCGCTGGGAGAAGAATAGAGTAGATCGGAAGTGCCGTAGAAGAAGAAGAAGGAGAAGAGGCCGGACGAAAACGTGGAGAAAAGAGGAAGGATAATGGGAAACAAAGGGGTAAGATCTAAGGAGACTGGAGAAGGCGAAATTCAGGAAGAGCGACGTTCGAGAGCGCCGAAAGAGGAGACGGAGTCAATCGGACACCAATCGGGGAAGATAAACGAGATGAGAGGGAGAACCGACGGTCGGATACGACGTCGGAGACGAGGAGTCGACGTTGAAGCTGCTGCTGGCAACCTACGACCGCGGATTTGTCTTCTCCTGGCGACTGACAGTAGGGGTGAAAATTGCAGTTTCTAAACGGGAAAGGTTTGCACAGGCTGTTAAGTTTCTTTTTTTATACATATTTAGAGGAATACGTGGGGCTGGTTCTCTTAGTTTCATTCTATATTAATATTTTTAATTTGATTGTTAAGGGTTTCTAATTCACATACTCCTATTGTTAAATTATTTCGAATTTCTTCTATTCTTTCTACTATGGAATCTATGGCTAGTTCCTCTATTTGGTTTAAAGTATCTATATCATCTATTGTGTTGTTAATTATATTAGTTACTTTACTTAATTGTATACTAATCATGTTTCTTATCTCTACTGTTTTCATTCTTTTCAGTAAACTTTTAATTTCTTCTACGATACTATGATCTTCAAACCAATTGTTCATTATAGAATGAGTTTAAGATTTCAGTAAGGGACTCACCTTTGTAATGCTAAGTTACTGGGTGGTTCAGTTTTGTGCGGAATTTTTAAGTACTTCTAACTTATTTTTGAATTCATCAACTACAATTTTCAGTTCTTGTACTTCACATTCTAAATTTTCTTTCTTTTCTAATAGCCTATTATACATATCTGCATTGTGTTTTATTACTTCGTTTTTCTCTGTAATTGTTCGTACTATTATTTTTGCTATGTAGGCTAAATTTTTTATGATTGATAACATTTTCTATTCAGAGTTGGTCCCGTTTTTACTTCGAAATTATTTTAAGTAATTTAAGTTTTTCTATGATTATGGAGATTTCTTATGGTAAGTGGGCTATTTCAGGCATAGTATATTTCGTTCTTTTAATTGAACCGATGGTCGGATACGACGTCGGAGACGAGGAGTCGACGTTGAAGCTGCTGCTGGCAACCTACGACCGCAGATTTGTCTTCTCCTAGCGGCTGACAGTAGGGGTGAAAAATGCAGTTTCTAAACGGGAAAGGTTTGCACAGGCTTTTAAGTTTCTTTTTTTATACATATTTAGAGGAATACGTGGGGCTGGTTCTCTTAGTTTCATTCTATCTTAATATTTTTAATTTGATTGTTAAGGGTTTCTAATTCACATACTCCTATTGTTAAATTATTTCGAATTTCTTCTATTCTTTCTACTATGGAATCTATGACTAGTTCCTCTATTTGGTTTAAAGTATCTATATCATCTATTGTGATGTGAATTATATTAGTTACTTTACTTAATTGTATACTAATCATGTTTCTTATCTCTACTGTTTTCATTCTTTTCATTAAACTTTTAATTTCTTCTACAATACTATGATCTTCAAACCAATTGTTCATTATAGAATGAGTTTAAGATTTCAGTAAGGGACTCACCTTTGTAATGCTAAGTTACTGGGTGGTTCAGTTTTGTGCGGAATTTTTAAGTACTTCTAACTTATTTTTGAATTCATCAACTACAATTTTCAGTTCTTGTACTTCACATTCTAAATTTTCTTTCTTTTCTAATAGCCTATTATACATATCTGCATCGTGTTTTATTACTTCGTTTTTCTCAGTAATTGTTCGTGCTAATATTTTTGCTATGAAGGCTAAATTTTTTATGATTGATAACATTTTCTATTCAGAGTTGGTCCCGTTTTTACTTTGAAATTATTTTAAGTAATTTAAGTTTTTCTATGATTATGGAGATTTCTTCTGGTAAGTGGGCTATTTCAGGCATAGTATATTCCGTTCTTTTAATTGAACCGACGGTCGGATACAACGTCGGAGACGAGGAGTCGACGTTGAAGCTGCTGCTGGCAACCTACGACCGCAGATTTGTCTTCTCCTAGCGGCTGACAGTAGGGGTGAAAAATGCAGTTTCTAAACGGGAAAGGTTTGCACAGGCTTTTAAGTTTCTTTTTTTATACATATTTAGAGGAATACGTGGGGCTGGTTCTCTTAGTTTCATTCTATCTTAATATTTTTAATTTGATTGTTAAGGGTTTCTAATTCACATACTCCTATTGTTAAATTATTTCGAATTTCTTCTATTCTTTCTACTATGGAATCTATGGCTAGTTCCTCTATTTCGTTTAAAGTATCTATATCATCTATTTTGATGTGAATTATATTAGTTACTTTACTTAATTGTATACTAATCATGTTTCTTATCTCTACTGTTTTCATTCTTTTCATTAAACTTTTAATTTTTTCTACGATACTATGATCTTCAAACCAATTGTTCATTATAGAATGAGTTTAAGATTTCAGTAAGGGACTCACCTTTGTAATGCTAAGTTACTGGGTGGTTCAGTTTTGTGCGGAATTTTTAAGTACTTCTAACTTATTTTTGAATTCATCAACTACTATTTTCAGTTCTTGTACTTCACATTCTAAATTTTCTTTCTTTTCTAATAGCCTATTATACATATCTGCATCGTGTTTTATTACTTCGTTTTTCTCAGTAATTGTTCGTGCTAATATTTTTGCTATGAAGGCTAAATTTTTTATGATTGATAACATTTTCTATTCAGAGTTGGTCCCGTTTTTACTTCGAAATTATTTTAAGTAATTTAAGTTTTTCTATGATTATGGAGATTTCTTATGGTAAGTGGGCTATTTCAGGCATAGTATATTTCGTTCTTTTAATTGAAGATTTTCTTCTTTGTGGATTACTTCTTTTAGTTTTACTGTTAATCTATTCTAACTAAATATTCTCCTCTTTTCGTGTCCATTTTTTTTACAGATAAAAGCTCCAACCCTAATGGGCAACACATGCCTCTCAATGCAGGATTTACGGATGAACTATAAAAAAAGATTAAGACCTACTTGTCGAGAGTTGGATTTAGTTTAAATAGACAGGTTTCAAACTAAACGTTTTTCATACCGACAAAAGAATAAATTTCTTCAATAATAAGAACATCAATATACCAGGGGCTCGAAGGCGCCCTTTAGTCTACTACTCCATACTTGAGAAAAACATACAATCTTTTATTCAAAGTAAATTCAACTTACAAGAAGTGTTGAGACTGTCGGAAGAAATGATGCTCTATATCTGCTATCGGCAAGCAATGGCTGCTAGCGGCGCTGGGAGAAGAATAGAGTAGACCGGAAGTGTCGTAGAAGAAGAAGAAGGAGAAGAGACCGGACGAAAACGTGGAGAAAAGAGGAAGGATAATGGGAAACGAGGGGGTAAGATCTAAGGAGACAGGAGAAGGCGAAAATCAAGAAGAGCGACGTTCGAGGGCGCCGAAAGAGGAGATGGAGCCAATCGGACACCAATCGGGGAAGATAAACGAGATGAGAGGGAGAACCGACGGTCGGATACGACGTCGGAGACGAGGAGTCAACGTTGAAGCTGCTGCTGGCAACCTACGACCGCAGATTTGTCTTCTCCTGGCGGCTGACAGTTGGGGTGAAAAATGCAGTTTCTAAACGGGAAAGGTTTGCACAGGCTGTTAAGTTTCTTTTTATACATATTTAGAGGAATACGTGGGGCTGGTTCTCTTAGTTTCATTCTATATTAATATTTTTAATTTGATTGTTAAGGGTTTCTAATTCACATACTCCTATTGTTAAATTATTTCGAATTTCTTCTATTCTTTCTACTATGGAATCTATGGCTAGTTCCTCTATTTGGTTTAAAGTATCTATATCATCTATTGTGTTGTTAATTATATTAGTTACTTTACTTAATTGTATACTAATCATGTTTCTTATCTCTACTGTTTTCATTCTTTTCATTAAACTTTTAATTTCTTCTACGATACTATGATCTTCAAACCAATTGTTCATTATAGAATGAGTTTAAGATTTCAGTAAGGGACTCACCTTTGTAATGCTAAGTTACTGGGTGGTTCAGTTTTGTGCGGAATTTTTAAGTACTTCTAACTTACTTTTGAATTCATCAACTACTATTTTCAGTTCTTGTACTTCACATTCTAAATTTTCTTTCTTTTTTAATAGCCTATTATACATATCTGCATTGTGTTTTATTACTTCGTTTTTCTCAGTAATTGTTCGTGCTATTATTTTTGCTATGTAGGCTAAATTTTTTATGATTGATAACATTTTCTATTCAGAGTTGGTCCCGTTTTTACTTCGAAATTGTTTTAAGTAATTTAAGTTTTTCTATGATTATGGAGATTTCTTATGGTAAGTGGGCTATTTCAGGCATAGTATATTTCGGTCTTTTAATTGAAGATTTTCTTCTTTGTGGATTACTTCTTTTAGTTTTATTGTTAATCTATTCTAACTAAATCTTCCCCTCTTTTCGCGTCCATTTTTTTTACAGATAAAAGCTCCAACCCTAATGGGCAACACATGCCTCTCAATGCGGGATTTACGAATGAACTGTAAAAAAAGATTAAGACCTACTTGTCGAGAGTTGGATTAAGTTTAAATAGACAGGTTTCAAACTAAACGTTTTTCATACCGACAAAAGAATAATTTTTTTCAATAATAAGAACATCAATATACCAGGGGCTCGAAGGCGCCCTTTAGTCTGCTACTCCATACTTGAGAAAAACATATAATCTTTTATTCAAAGTAAATTCAACTTACAAGAAGGGTTAAGACTGTCGGAAAAAACGATACTCTATATCTGCTAGCAGTAAGCAATGGCTGCTAGCGGCGCTGGGAGAAGAATAGAGTAGACCGGAAGTGCCGTAGAAGAAGAAGAAGGAGAAGAGACCGGACGAAAATGTGGAGAAAAGAGGAAGGATAATGGAAAACAAGGGGGTAAGATCTAAGGAGACTGGAGAAGGCGAAAATCAGGAAGAGCGACGTTCGAGGGTGCCGAAAGAGGAGACGGAGCCAATCGGACACCAATCGGGGAAGATAAACGAGATGAGAGGGAGAACCGACGGTCGGATACGACGTCGGAGACGAGGAGTCGACGTTGAAGCTGCTGCTGGCAACCTACGACCGTGGATTTGTCTTCTCCTGGCGGCTGACAGTAGGGGTGAAAAATGCAGTTTCTAAACAGGAAAGGTTTGCACAGGCTATTAAGTTTTTTTTTTATACATATTTAGAATTAGCATATGAAAACAAATATAATAAAAACTTCAATTTTAAAAGAATAATAAAAAATCCAGATGAGTTAAAAGACTATGTTATAGAATTAAAAATGACAGATGTAGCAGAAAGCGGTATGACTAGTGTGAATAGAAGATTTAGAATAGAGAACCCACCTACTATAGGACAAGAAGTAGATTTTGAAAGACCTATTAGAGAACCTACAAAATTAAAGAAGAAAATATAAATAAATCTGAAATAGGAAAAGCAAAGATAAATCCAGTAGAATTAATAAAATTACCACCAGCATATCAAGGAGGCAGTATTTTGACAATATACTAAAATAATCCCCAACTCTGGGAAAACACAATATCTAGATGGGAATTAGATGCAGTTAGAGCATGGCTAACTAGTGATCAGAAATCAGATATATTTGCTTACTTAGAAACAATGTTAGGAGAAGTAGCAGCAGGAATTTATAATGAAGGAAAAATAACAAAAGCTACAGAATTAGATGAAGTAAAAAGATTAGGTGATAATCCATATAATTTTACTAAATTTATCAGAACATGTATATTAGGATTTGATCCAAGTAGGAGTAATACAAACGAGCAAGATAATGCTTATAGAGATCTAGAACAACTAAGTATAGATAGTTTGAATTATATTGAACAATTAAGTAAACTATTTATTGCATATGCTAGTAAAGCTGGAAAATTTTTTGATGATGAAATAGGAAACAAATATTTGTTAAGGTTACCAGGAGAATTAGGTAAAGAAATATATGATGGTTGGAACAAGGGAAACTATCCAAAAAATGTTGGTGTAGGAGCTAGAATAATATATACATATTATAAACTACAAGATAAATGTAGAGAATATAGTATTCAAAAACAAGTTAAAAAACAATCATATAAATTTTGCCAGAATATATATACTAGTCAAAATTTTCAAGATAAAAAACAGAAAAAGGTAAAAAATACAAATTAAAGAAAAGTTTTACTAAAAAACCAGATAAAAATAGAAATGTTAAAGTATTCAAAAAAGAAAAAACCACAAAATGTCATTGTTATATATGTGGAAGTCCAGATCATTTAGCAAATAAATGTACAAATTTTAAGAATCAAAATAAAAATAGAGCAATGGTTGTAGACGATATTGGAGAAACTATATTAAGTGCTTCTAGCGACGATAAAGATACTATATATAGCATAACTGAAACAGAAGATGATAATGATAGTGAAATAGAAGAAAACGCATTAGTTAAAGCATTTGAAAATTGGGACGCTAACAAAAGATTATGATGAGTTGTCAAAATAAAAAAAGTCATATATTAGAATTAGGAAAAGGAAGTTTTACAAAAGAATGTCTAGAATGTAGTAATTACTCGTCATTTAATAATAAATATCAGTGTCTTATATGTAAAATAGAAGTCTGTAGTAATTGTGTTCATCTATATGGAATAGATCATTCATCAATTGTACGAGAAACTGTTAGACCTTCTGGTAGTAGTAGAACGAAGGTAGATGATACGATTGCTAGATTAGAAACAAAAGTAGATGTCTTAGAAAAAAGAGTAGATATATTTGATGAAAAATAGAGAAAAGAATGCTATGAAAAAGTAAAACTAGAATATAAACTTAAAATGATAAATAAAAAAATTAAAAAACTAGAACGAAAGCTAAAACGATATATGAAAGAAAAAGAGCTATTAGAAACTGACTCCAGCTCAGCTGATACTTCCGAAGAAGAAACAATAGAACCACAGTTAAAAGAAAAAGACAATGAATTAGAAGACAATATTAATAAACAAATTTTAGATGAAAATAGTGAAGAAGAAGTTGAAGAACACATTAATTTAAATAAATTTGAAATAGTACCAAACACAGAAGTTAATATTCAAAAACTAACTAGTTTACAATAAATTTATTGCACAATAACATTTCAAAATAATGAAACCATAGATACTATAGCAACTATAGATAGTGGAAGTACAACAAGCTTAATAACTACAAATTTATTACCCATAAATATAGAATTAACAGAAATTAATACTCTTACTCAGTTAGCTAATGGAGACACTTTAAGATTCACAAATTCCATAATAGGTAGCCAAATACAGTTTATGCATAATAATAATAAATTATCCGAAAAATATCAATTACCAAAAATACTGGTTCTAATTTATCCTATTCTGAGTTCATATTAGGATTAAATTTCATGCTTAGTCTAGATGGTTTATTTTCTATTAGTAAAAATTATATTACTATTAGTAAAAGAACTACTTTAATACCTACAATCAGAGAACATGCGGAGCGTGGTGGGACCATAACCCCCCAAAATCAAAACCCAAAAAATAAACAATCAGACATAGTACAACATTTAGACGAATTAACAGCACTAAAATTAAATTATTGGTTAAACAACTTAATATCGCTTAAAATAAACAAAATAGAACCAACATATAAACTTAATAATAGCCTTGCTAGAATAATACAATTAGCAGAACAAGCTCAAATCATAGGAGAAGATCCTCAAAAACATTGGGATAAAAATAAAGAAATAACACATTTAGAAATAATCAATCCAAATTTAACAATTAGAACTAGAGAATTAGAATATAATGAAGAAGACAAACAAGAATTTATAAAACAAATAGATGAATTACTCAAATTAAAAATTATTAGACCAAGCCACAGTAAGCATAGAAGTGCAACCTTTCTAGTTAGAAATCATAGTGAACAAAAGCGAGGAAAAGGTAGAATGGTAATAAATTACAAAAGGTTAAATGACAATACCATTGAAGATGGATATAAAATCCCTAATAAAGATAACTTAATAAATCTTATACAAGACAGAAAGTATTTTAGTAAAATAGACTGTAAAAGCGCCTATTAGCAAATTAGAATTGACCCCGATCAAATAGAATGGACAGCATTTGTCACTCCAATAGGACATTACGAATGGTTAGTTATGCCTTTCGGCTTAATTAATGCACCTAGTATATTCCAAAGAAGAATGGATAAAATATTTAAAAATTTAGATTATGTGTTTGTTTACATAGATGATATATTAATAGCAAGTAAAACATTAAAAGAACATTATAAACATGTAGAAAATATATTACAACTAATAATAGAAAATGGTATTATTATATCCAAAAAGAAATTAGAGATTGCTAAAGGATATATAGAATTTTTAGGACAAAAAATAGGAAATGGATATATAGAATTACAGCTCATATATCTCAGAAGATTTTAGAAATGCCAGACAAATTAGAAACTTTAGAACTATTACAAAAAATTTTAGGATTAGTTAATTACGCTAGAAATTTTATACCTAAGTTACATAAAAGTACAACCTATTTGTATAAGAAAACAGGAAAAAATGGTCAAAGATATTTTAATCAAGAAGACGTAAAATTAGTACAAAGTATAAAAGAAAAAATTAGAAAATTACCAAAACTAAAGTTACCTGTAGAATCAGAATATAAAATAGTAGAAGTCGATGCAAGTGAATTAGGATGGGGAGCAGTTTTAAAAGTTAGACCCAATAAAGAAAGTTATTCAAATTTAGAAGAAATTAGTAGATATGATTCAGGAAAATTTACACAAAGTGAAAATAGTTTAACAAGCTTAGACTATGAAATATTAGGAGTAATTAATGCTTTAGATAGATTTAGACTGTATTTGAATAACGAATTTTCTTTAAGAACAGATTGTGAAGCAATAGTACAATTTTATAAAAAGAAAAATGAAAGAAAAATATATAGCAAAAGATGGATATCTTTTATTAATACTATTCAAGGAAAAGGTTTTAAAATTAATTTTGAGCATATCAAGGGTACTAATAATTTTATTGCAGATTATCTCTCGCGAGCAATTCAAAGCGACCAGAAACCCCCATGACTATTATTACTGTTACAATTCATAGTAGTAGTTACAAAGTAAGTCGTAATAGTTACAATGTATAAAATTAGTAGTTACAATGCAAAAAAGTAGAAATATAGCAGTTACAGTAGAAGTTACAAGTAGAAAGATTTATTGCTAACACATAACTGCAACAATTGTTTATTTTTGCAGCAAAGATGGAACGATACCAAAACCAACCTAATAGATCTTTTGGATCACAACCAGTATACAAACCCTTAAATATTTCCCAACATAGCCAATTCCCTATACATCCAACTCTCTCATTACTTATCATCCCCTTAGCTTCAAACCTTCATTTCAGAGTACCTTCCCAGCTTCATTTAACTCAAGAAGATCATGTTTTGTTAGACAATTTGTGGATAAATAGAAATCAAGGATATTTCAAGCATGTCCTTGGAATCCTAGCAGGATATTTATCAGAAAAGAATACCCAAGAATTCATAGCATCAACCTCAAAAATTTCTTTACAACCACAACCATCTTCCCTTCCAGTAGACAAAACCCTTCCTTAGAAGCCTATCTGAGAATGGAGCATTTGAAAAATGAAAAAGAATCAGAGATAGAATGGTTAAAAAAAAGAATTAGTAGAAGAAAAAGAAAAGAACAAAAAAATAGAGATTTTAGAAAAAGAGTACATATATGAAAGTACAAAAAATTGGGAAAATCACAAAAGTACTTTCCCCCCTCAGTTAGTAGAAGTCAAGAGATCAATTTTTGAAATCTGGAGACAAAGCAAAATAGAAGAACAAGTAGCAGTTCAAGAAGCATTTAGATATTTAGCCAAGCATCAAGAACATATGCCAGTGGGATTTGCTCTGAGTATGCTCTACTACTAGCAGCCTGAATATCCAAATGAACCTCACTGCTTTTGTAAAGATGGTTTTTACATATACAAGTGTTCATTGGATATGTCGAGATTTCAAAGGCTCAGCTTAGCAATCAAAGGAAAAATGGTTCACTTTGGAATCTCGGAATTATGGAATCAAGGTGTTATTGCTCGAATTATCATTACACATGAGATTTAAATTCGAGAACTTGAAAAGATTTCATGGAGACTTGCAGCAGCACTCGGGCATAAAATCCAGCATTTACTAAATGGGTTTTTGAACATTGAAGTACAGTCAATTCCGCCCAGTTATCATGGCATTCCAGTACCTGCTAAACATACAGTTCTATTGAGGAATATCAACAAGGCATTCCCTCTCCAGATTAGAACAGACGAAGAACAGTTCACAATAGCAGAAATTTCCTCTGCCAGCACTATAGAAAGAATCAGGAGATGGAGACAGTTCGAGCATGCATCCAATCATAGCAGACAGTATGCCTCATTCGCAGCATTAATGGCCGAAGAGCCCCATTTAAAAGTTTATGGAGTTAACAATGATGTATTCTACCCCGGACATGGGTTCAGTAGCAATTATTCAGATAATCCAGGAGCGGAGGAACATCTGAAGTATTTTCAGGCAATAGAAAGGCAGTAGACATTTTTCCTCTGCCAGCACTAAGTCCGCATGCAGAATCTGTAGAAAGTTTCGACGGCATTGAAGCCCACAACCTTGCCAACAGAATGGAAGGTTGATTTTAACAGTTACAAGTTTGGAGCTCTCCACCTGTAGCTTACACAGTACAGGAGAAATTCGGGTGCGTCGATCAAGGCAGGAGCTTGATTCCCGACACCGAAAAGACGCCTTGTCACCTTTCGGTGACATCTATCCCCTTTTGTTTTAAATTATGTAATTTGCTTTAGTCATTTTTTTGCGACGCATTGCAGCTTGCTTTATGGCAACGTGTCTGTACAATTCTTTGTATCAGATGCGATCGAATCTACTTTCACTGTAGAAGTCACATATGCGATCTGCTTTACACTGTTCAAGATGCGATTTTATCGCAAACAGTTGAAAGTAAGACGCATTATTCACAGTGAAGAGATAAGATCGAATATCTCTTTATTTTTGTTTGAAATCCGTTGAGAGCCGGATTGAAATCCGATCTCTATATATTCGACTCAGTATACCCATTGTGATATATCGAGAACTCCAGAGAGAAATCCACCTCACTAAGAAGTTCGAAGATATAGAGCATCGTTTCTTCCGACAGTCTCAACCCTTCTTGTAAGTTGAATTTACTTTGAATAAAAGATTGTATGTTCTTCTCAAGTATGGAGTAGTAGACTAAAGGGCACCTTCGGGCCCCTGGTATATTGATGTTCTTATTATTGAAGAAATTTATTCTTTTGTTGGTATGAAAAACGTTTAGTTTGAAACCTGTCTATTTAAACTAAATCCAACTCTCGACAAGTAGGTCTTAATCTTTTTTTACAGTTCATCCGTAAATTCCGCATTGAGAGGCATGTGTTGCCCATTAGGGTTGGAGCTTTTATCTGTAAAAAAAATGGACGCGAAAAGAGGGGAAGATTTAGTTAGAATAGATTAACAGTAAAACTAAAAGAAGTAATTCACAAAGAAGAAAATCTTCAATTAAAAGAACGAAATATACTATGCCTGAAATAGCCCACTTACCATAAGAAATCTCCATAATCATAGAAAAACTTAAATTACTTAAAACAATTTCAAAGTAAAAACGGGACCAACTCTGAATAGAAAATGTTATCAATCATAAAAAATTTAGCCTACATAGAAAAAATATTAGCACGAACAATTACTGAGAAAAACGAAGTAATAAAACACAATGCAGATATATATAATAGGCTATTAGAAAAGAAAGAAAATTTAGAATGTGAAGTACAAGAACTGAAAATAGTAGTTGATGAATTCAAAAGTAAGTTAGAAGTACTTAAAAATTCTGCACAAAACTGAACCACCCAGTAACTTAGCATTACAAAGGTGAGCCCCTTACTGAAATCTTAAACTCATTCTATAATGAACAATTGGTTTGAAGATCATAGTATAGTAGAAGAAATTAAAAGTTTAATGAAAAGAATAAAAACAGTAGAGGTAAGAAACATGATTAGTATACAATTAAGTAAAGTAACTAATATAATTAACAACACAATAGATGATATAGATACTTTAAACCAAATAGAGGAACTAGCCATAGATTCCATAGTAGAAAGAATAGAAGAAATTCGAAATAATTTAACAATAGGAGTATGTGAATTAGAAACTCTTAACAATCAAATTAAAAATATTAAAATAGAATGAAACTAAGAGAACCAGCCCCACGTATTCCTCTAAATATGTATAAAAAAAAGAAACTTAACAGCCTGTGCAAACCTTTCCCGTTTAGAAACTGCATTTTTCACCCCTACTGTCAGCCGCCAGGAGAAGACAAATCCGCGGTCGTAGGTTGCCAGCAGCAGCTTCAACGTCGACTCCTCGTCTCCGACGTCGTATCCGACCGTCGGTTCTCCCTCTCATCTCCTTTATCTTCTCCGATTGGTGTCCGATTGGCTCCGTCTCCTCTTTCGGCGCCCTCGAACGTCGCTCTTCCTGATTTTCGCCTTCTCCAGTCTCCTTAGATCTTACCCCCTCGTTTTCCATTATCCTTCCTCTTTTCTCCACGTTTTCGTCCGGTCTCTTCTCCTTCTTCTTCTTCTACGGCACTTCCGGTCTACTCTATTCTTCTCTCAGCGCCGCTAGCAGCCATTGCTCGCCGGAAGCCCCTGGTTGTCTCCCACCTCCTTTTTCTTCTATTTGTTTTTTTCTTTTGGGTTCTTTATCAAATTAACCCTATTTACACTAGCTCTGTTATTTCCAGCCATTGCAGGCTTCCAATAAGGGCACTCGAAGAATGCAGGTAATCAACCCTAATTTATTGAGGTAAAGTAATATGTTTCGTTTATTACAGATTTGCATTATTGATTGAATTACTTTTGTACGAATAGTTATGATTGTAAATGAGTATATGGTTTAATTTATATGCTATGATGTCACTACGATTTTGTATGATATGCTTGTGAGTGAATCCGACTTGTGTTGATTCAGATACTTTTGATGTTTGTCCGTTTGTTGTGATGCTACTCTATTTAGATAGTTGTTTATTTGCAATGTTTGACGTGATTTGTTTAGATTCTAGAAGACTTTTGAAGCCATGGTTTATCTGTTGCCATGTTTATGGTCTATTTAGGAAGATGTAAAAGTGGAAAAATGGGAATGGGAAAATTTTTTAAAAAATAATAGAGATGTGATGTGATAGGGGTAATAATTAGGAGTAAGAAAATAAAGTTAAAATAGATAGGTCAGTGGAATGAAAAAATGTGAAAAATGGCTTAAATGTAGAACAATAATAAAATGTAGGATAGTTAGATAGTTAAGATGTTAAATCATTTTAAAAAGTGTAAAGAAAGGATGGATATTTTTTTAAACCTTTAGCTGTTTTCTAAACGTAATTTATTTCATTGGATATTTGGTTTGCTATTGAATAATCAAATGCTTATTTATTTGTTTGGTGTGATTGGATATTGGACAGTATGTGTTATTTGTTCGATTAGATATGTGGTTTGTGTTTGAAAATTTATGATCATAGGTCTGTTAGGGGAACCGAGTTGGAATTGGAATTGATCTATCACTTGACCATGAAAAAACAGTGTAGGATAGACTGCAAATTGACCCCAACTTAAAATAAAGTAGAGGAGCTTTCGAAAATTGAGTAAGGGTAGGGTCGACCTCGAAGCGGACTGTTGAAGCAAACTTATTTGACCTAGTTGATCCTTGTCCAAAAGGCCATTAACTAATCAAATAGATAATCCAATCCATCCATTGGAGAAATTGATTGGTGTGTTTGATTGATGAGAAGAAATTTATAAAAGAGTCATTATATACTCTCTTTTATTTGACCTAATACTTAATTAGAAATAATTATCAAGATAATCAAGCACTCTTTTTCCATGTCATTGCAAATCATTATCCAATCTCTTTTATATAACCTAATAAAAAGATTTGTCATGTATCATGAATCACTTTTTTAAAAAAAATTATTTATTTTTATGATCAACATCTTAGACATTTAATCCTATCAATATGATAAGTCTCCCTTCCATGCCTGATTTATGCATTTTATTTGTCTCTCCTTTCTAAAATTTGCATCATGCTAAAATCACGCCTAATATTAATGCGAAATACTTTGATGGTGCGCATGCCATTGAAGATTTTAGTTGTCATTCCTTGCTGGACCCATAGTGATGATCAAAAGTGAAATGCAATCATCCCATTTCTTTTAAATTAATTATTTGATTAGAAAACTAAGTTTCAACCAACTCACATATTTGCTTGACTCCATTTGATAAAAAGTATAAATTTGATGCAATAAAACTATGATATTAATCTATTAATATTACATATATAGGTACAATCCCCTAGCCCTAATTTCTTTTCCCCCCTTCTCAGTTCTTCCCATTGCGCTGCTGTTGCCTCCCTCTTTCCTGTTAGTGTCTTCCCCTTTCCTACCATCTTCATCCCCCAACTCCCATCAGAGCTCCTCTTTCTCTCCCACTATCACTTTGCCGCTACCCCCTCTCACACCATGACGTCATTGTCGTCCTCTTCCACCATCTCACTTATCACTACCTCCCTCATCTCTCTCGTCGACTCCTTTGTTGTCACCACTACACCATCTGTCTCCCCTGCTCCTGCTACTGCATCATATCTCCATCACTTTTGCCACTTATCCTTCTCTTCCGTCATGCAATCTCTCCACTGTCAGCATTTCTTTTCTATTGCATCTTAGATTCTGACTGTCCCTGACCCATAATCCCTTTTGCTTGCCCTCTTTCCTATATCATTAGCATCACTGTCTATTCCATCTTTCTTTTGCAGTCACCGCCTGCTGCTCTGTCTGGCTTTTGTGCTTGTGATGTAGGATGGATAGAGAAGAAAATAAAAGAAAGAGGAAGAAACCTCTAAAGATATGAGAATAGAAGAAGGAAGGTAGAAGAAGTAGAAGAACAAGGAAAAAGATAAAGAAAAGAGGAGTAGAAGGGAAAAACCAAATCACACTTTTTTATAATTCTCAAAACTGATGCCTTTAGAGCTTACAAGAGCTGTATTTATAGGTGAACATACCACCTAATTTTAGTAAATAAAATCCTTCTAAAAAGAAATATTATTTTAAGTAAACTTCTTAAGAAAGTAAACTTAAAATAGATATCTGTTTATTTTAAATGGATTCTAAAATATCCTAGGAAAATCTTTCTAGAAAAAGAAATTGTATATTTTAAGTAAACTTTTTAAGGAAGTAAACTTAAAATAGATACAAGCTTATTTTAAACAGATTCTAAAATATCTTAGGAATCTTCTAATATTTTTAAAAAATAACAAAATAAAATCTTTCTAAAATATCCTAGGATTATTTCCCTTTTACAAAATTCTTCTGCCTAGAATAGATAGATTTAAAAAATTTCTTGCTATTTTCATCAATTCTCCCCGGCTTCGAAAAACTAGCCACTGGAGAGTTTTGACTTTGATACTGCTCAAGAATATTTAGATCCAAGTGGCGTAGGTTATCTTCAGTAACCCATGTAGCATCAAAATCAAGCTAGTTTTTTCACTTGACAAGAAATCTTTGCATAATGCTCGATCCAGTAGTGACAAGTTCATCTTGTAGGATACCCTCTATCTGATCTAAAAAAGTAGACGATACTCGTGGAAGTATGGGCACATGTGGTGATGCTGAACTATTATCTGTTGAAATTCCTGCAGACAAACTTGGAGGCTCAAAAGTACCTCGGTAAGGAAACAAATCCTCTATATTGAAAGTAGAACTAATTCCTATATCTGAAGGCAAATCAAGTTTATATGCATTAGATCCCAATTTTCTTAAAACACGAAAGGGGTCATTAGCACGTGCATGCGATTTCTTAAATGAATTTTTAGGATATCTTTCTGGACGTACACGAGCTATGACATAATCCCCAACATCAAATTCATGCTTTCTTTTATGAACATCTGCAGCAAGCTTATAATTTTCATTACTTAGAGTAATCTTTCTTCTAATATCAGCATGAACATCTCGATGTGTTGAGCAAAAGATTCAGCAGTAGCAGATGAACGAGTATCAATAGGTAAAGGAATTAAATCAATGGGAGCTCGAGGAATATAACCATAGACAATTTCAAAAGGAGATTTCCCAATAGAACGGTTGACTGAATTGTTGTATGCAAATTCAGCAATAGCCAAACAGAATCCCAAGTTCCAATATATTCTCCCGCCAAAGTTCTAAGCAGATTTCCCAAACTCCGATTGACTACCTTAGTTTGGCCATCAATTTGTGGATCAAAAGCAGATGAAAATTTCAATTTGGTACCCGAGAGTTTCCACAATGTCTTCCAAAAATAGCTTACAAATTTAACATCCCAATCAGAAACGATGGAAGTTGGTAAACCATGAAGCTTAACAATTTCGCTGAAGAATAATTTCACAGTATGTGAAGTATCAGCAGATTTAGTACATGGGATAAAATGAGCCATTTTCGAAAATCTATCTACTACCACAAGAATTGAATCAAATTCCTGAAAGGTTTTAGGCAATCCAAGAATAAAGTCCATACTTATGTCTTGCCAAGGAATATGTGGTACAGGCAGAGGAGTGTATAATCCAGTGTTTCTCTTTTGAGCTTTAGCAAGTTGACATGTGCGACACTGTGAAACAATTCTTGACACGTCTCTTTTCAATATAGGCCAATAAAATTTATCCTCAACTAATGAAATAGTTTTATCCCTACCAAAATGACCAGCAATACCCCCAGCATGTAATTCCCAAATTAAAAAGTCCCGAAGTGATGTATTGGGAATACATAGCTTTATTCCTTTAAATAAATATCCATCATGAATCACATAATCATTACGATTTTTATTTTGTGTTTCATGAAAAATAATTTCAAAATCAGTGCATGATGGATATTCACTTTTCAACCTATAAAATCCGACAACTTTAACATCCATAGTAGAAGAATGAGTGAGACACGACTGAGAGCATCTGCAGGTTTGTTTTCAATTCCTGCCTGATGTTTGAGAACAAATGTATACTTTTGCAAAAACTCAATCCACTTTGCATGTCTAGCACTTAATCGTTTTTGTGATTGCAAATACCTCAAAGCCATATGATCAGAATACAATACAAATTCATGAGGTAGCAAATAATGCCTCCAAAATTTAAGTGCTTGCATGATAGCATAAAATTCTCAATCATATGTTGAATATTTTTGTTTAGCTTCATTGAGTTTTTGAGAAAAGTACACAATTGGATGACCATACTGGCTCAAAACACCCCCAATCCCAACTCCTGATGCATCACAAGCAATTTCAAAAACTTTAGTAAAATCAGGAAGTCGCAATACAGGTGACTCAGTCATTTTCTTTTTAATCTCCTTAAATGCTCTAGATGCAGAAGTTGACCATTGAAATTTTTTTTTTTCAAGCAATCTGTGATAGGAGTCATGATTGTGCTAAACCCTTTAATGAAGTGCCTATAAAATGCAGCTAAACTATGAAAACTTCGCACCTCAGTAATTGATGTGGGTTCTAGCCATTCCCTAATGGCTTTTACCTTTGAGGGATCCATAAAAATTCCATTAGCTGATACCACAAATCCTAAGAAAATCACTTGATTTGTCAAAAAATAACATTTCTTGATGTTTACAAAGAACTTTTTTGATCGAAGCGTCTAAAGAACAACTTTTAAATGTTGCAAGTGTTCTTCCTTAGAACGGCTATAAACGAGAATATCATCAAAATAGACTACCACAAACTTTCCAATGAAAGGTTGAAATACTTGGTTCATGATTCTCATAAATGTACTTGGAGCATTTGATAGTCCAAAAGGCATAACCAACCATTCAAACAATCCATCTTGAGTTTTAAAGGCAGTTTTTCATTCATCCCTCGTTCTAATTTGAATTTGATGGTATCCGCTTCTAAGATCTATCTTAGAGAACTATTGCGCACCAGTCAAAAGATCTAACATATCTTCTAGTCTTGGTATAGGAAATCTATACTTTATGGTAATTTTGTTGATCGCACGACTGTCAACACACATTCTCTAAGATCCATCTTTTTTAGGGGTTAATAGAGCTGGTACAGCACATAGGCGAAGACTTTCACGAATAAACCCTTTATCAAGCAGTTCAGTTACCTGCTTTTTAATTCAGCACGCTCATTGAGATTCATACGAAAATGAGGCAAATTTGGTAATTGAGATCCTGGTATAAGATCAATAGCATGTTGAATATCCCTCATAGGTGGAAGCTCATTTGGTAATTCATCAGGAATCACATCTTTGTATTCTTTCATTAATGCTACATTAGTCTCATGAAGAACAGTATTTGTTTCATTTTTGGTTACTATAGCTAAAATGAGTCTTGAATCTTGTCCTTCTTTTTCAAATTGCTTTCTTGTAAGAATATGCAAAGGTTGTTTTTCAGATGAATCAACTGGAGACTCTTTGTGGGATCTATCACTTTCTTTAGGTTTAGCAGGCTTCAAAAGGATAGATTTTCTATTATGCTTAATAATATAGGTGTTGGGTTGCCCATAATGGATTACTTTTAAGTCATATAGCCATAGTCGACCAAGAAGAATATGAGCCACATCCATGGGTAGCACATCACACCAAATATGATCAGAATAATCACCCTTCGATATAGGAACCAAGTATCTTTCATTAACAGGAAGTGTAGTTTTATCTACCCATGCTACACGATATGGATGAGGATGTGGTTCAGTTTTCAAATTCAATCTGGCTATAGCTGATTTAGCAATCACATTCATGGAACTACCTCCATCTATAACAATCTTGCATACCGTATTCCCACACTTAAAAAGTTGATGAAATATATTTGTACATCTCCAATCACTATTTGAAAAAGTAGTCAAAATGCAACGCACAATATTTAATTGCAAGTCGTCATTGTAGCTATAGTCTCCATCAAGTTCACAATCCGATGGTTCCTCAAAAATTTCAGGAACTTAATCAATGGTCACATCTTCATGATCCTCTACATGATTAATTGTGAGTGTGTGCTGAGGACATTGTGATGCAATATGACTTTTACCCCCACAACGAAAACATGGACCATTAACCCGCTTACTAGTGACATCAAATCGAGAAACTGGATTACTCTTTTCCCTACTTGTGTATTGTTCAGGCAATAGTTTAGTTGTTCCTTGAAAAGACGTTAGATTAGAATTTAATTTGGATACCTTTGTCTCTCCAGTTTGTGGAATTAAACGTTTGTTGGCGAAAGATTTTTGAAAATTTTCCAATTCTAGAGCTTTATAATATGCGTCTTCCACAGAAACAACTGAATGTAATTTAAACAAAGTTTTGATTTCTGGTTTTAAGCCATTGGTAAACTTTGTTTAACCCAAGGATCTTTCCGTATTCCACATTTCATTTTTAAATCTTTAAACTTATTAAGATGGTCAGTTACACTTAATAATCCTTGTCTCAAGTTGACCAGTTGTTCCAATAGTTGAGTCTGATGATATTCAGGAAAGTATTTCTCTTTCAATTTAGCTTTCATTTCAGCCCATGTTGTGATAGGTACTCCTATGCGTTGACTTTCATATAGAACCTCTTGCCAATAGCGTTTGGCAGACCCAACAAGTTTCATTTTTGTAAATCTCAATCGTTGGACATCATCCATATCATACCAACAAAAAAAATCTTCCATGTCTGCCGACCAATCTAAGAAAGCATTAGGGTCTAGGCGACCGTCATAACTAGGAGCATCTACCTTAACTTATTTTGCCCCCCAAGAATTATCAGTTATACGCTGTTGTTGTTGTGGAAAAGGTATATTATAATTTCTCTGATAGTTCCCATGTCTAAGATTGTTTGCAAAACTAATTTCATAAAAATTATTGTCGTCTTCATTATTTTCCAAATTTATATGCATTTCTGGAATACGTGAATGATCTGGGTTATGATGATCTTTAGAATGTATGTTTGGATTTTGGAGAAGGCCAGTTATGATAGGAGAGCTACTAGAAGCATGAGTATTGTGTGATTGACCATTTCGAAATGATTATCCAGTCTCAATCATAGGACGTTTTCCAACAATTTCAATCAACCTGTTTACTTAGGTAATGAGAGATTGAGTGGAAGAGGTAGTTTCTTTTTGAAAATCTTCTTGCTTTTGGGCTAAGGTATCACAAAGGATAGTTAAAGATTCAAATCGATTATCAATATAATTGGATAAAGCTTCCAGTTCAGCATTTAATTCAGCATTAGTAGGCATGGTGACTCAAAAATTCAACTTATGCTGATATAGCAAAGACTTACTACTAAGAATGATTTTTTTTCCTTTTTAAACGTTCAAAAGCAAAGAACTTGATTGAAACAGATATGAATTAAGTACTTTCAACAAGAGAAAATGTACCTGTTGAGGTCCAATATTACCAAGTTTAGCAAGAGACAACTTGAAAGTAACTTCAGCAACTTCTTAGCGGTATTTTCGCGATGACCAGTAGGTTGTTGTGATGGCAGCAGTAGACAACATAAAACAGCGACGGAATGGACAGCAATGATAGCACTATCTTGTGGATAGCAAACTCCAATAGAATGGACAGCAACGATAGCACTAGCTTGTAGACAGCAAACTCCAGTAGAATGGACAGTAGTGTTTTGTAGATAGCAGCAATTCGTAGACAGCAAAATGACAATAGAATAGACAACAATGATTTGTGGACAACAGTGGTTTTTTTTTTGGATAGCAAACAGTAATAGAAATTGGGTGAAAGTAGTACCAGGTTTGGCTTTGATACCAATTGATGTAGAATGGGTAGAGAAGAAAATAGAAAAAAGAGGAAGAAACCTCTAAAGATATGAGAATAGAAGAAGGAAGGTAGAAGAAGTAGAAGAACAAGAAAAAAGATAAAGAAAAGAGGAGTAGAAGGGAAAAACCAAATCACACTTTTTTATAATTCTCAAAACTGATGCTTTTAGAGCTTACAAGAGTTGTATTTATAGGTGAACATACCACCTAGTTTTAACAAATAAAATCTTTCTAAAAAGAAATATATATTTTAAGTAAACTTCTTAAGAAAGTAAACTTAAAATAGATATCTGCTTATTTTAAATGGATTCTAAAATATCCTAAGAAATCTTTCTAGAAAAAGAAATTGTATATTTTAAGTAAACTTCTTAAGGAAGTAAACTTAAAATAGATACATGCTTATTTTAAACAGATTCTAAAATATCTTAGAAATCTTCTAATATCTTTAAAAAATAGCAAAATAAAATCTTTTTAAAATATCCTAAGATTATTTTCCTTTTATAAAATTCTTCCGCCTAGAATAGACAGATTTAAAAAAGTTCTTGCTATTTTCATCAGCTTGGTTCTTAGTTCCTTGCTTCAGCAGCTTATATTTATCCTGTTTTTCTTCTTCAATGTGCTCTAGGGACTTGCTTCTGCTTGAAAATGAAGGTCTGCATTCTACGATGTGTGGTCAATTGTCATAGCGTTTTTATTTTGTGCGCTGATTATTTGTGTCTGAGTGCTAATTACAATTTTTATGTCTGGCCAGCCAGCGTATATTTTCTTTAATTTTTTTTAAAAAAATTTTTCATCTGTATGCAGAGCTTACCTATCTTTCTTCCTGTGATATTGAGGCAAAATTTGGAATTCTTCCAGTATTTATGTTAAAATTTGAAAATGAATTAAATGGGCATGGATACATGAGCCTGCATATGGATGAAAAAGTTCAAAAAAAAAAAAAAGGTTTGGTGGCCAGGCACAAAACCTGCATCTTGTGCCCGTTCGCAAATGATCAACGCCCTTTTATTTTATACGTTCTAGAATACTTTAACAGTTGTATCCCTTTTATCTATTTTTGTCACATTATCTGTTTTCGTTCTCTCTCTTCTATTAGTTGGATTTTTGAAAAATATTAAAATGTTGGACACTTTGAGTAACTGATTTATGAGAGATATTACTATATTGTTGTTTGAATTTGGGTTTAGTTATTTAGTTCACTTGTCTTGTTAAATTATATTATACAATGCATGCTGATTTTTGGAAGTTTTGTTGAAATTGGTGCTATAAATGTTTCTTGGATTTCTTGGATCTTTCCATATAATTAGAAGTGTGATTTTAGGTAAAAAAAAAATTTGTTGTTTTGTATGGTTTCTAGCCAGATTGTGGAATGCTTGTTACTGTTATCTTTTAATTGAACTTTAGATGAACTTGATGTAATATGCATTTGGATGTGGATTTATTGTGTTTGTATTTGAATATGAAGTACTTACTACTCAGACAAGATGTTTGGATATTACTTTGGGGCTTTGCTTTTATGTAACCCCCTCATTTTTAGTATCTTGATGATTGATGGAAGTAGTATTTTTAACATTTAAACAATATAAAATATCCTTGCTGTCTAGATAAATGATTTTATTAAGTATTATTACATTGTAAGGCATATATGAATGGATTTAAACATCTTCCTAATTTACAAATGAACATATTTATTTTTAAGCAAATGTAGCCCAGTACATTTTTTTTTTTAAATCAAAGCCCAACACATTTAATTTGGATGAAACTCGTTCTTCTAGCTAAATAAATGTTATTAAATAAAGTGAATGGATTGGATTTTGTGTCAATAACATCAATATATTAAAAATAGAGGGGGTTACATGGAACCACTTCTAAAGTGGAACTGATTAATTTGATAGGTTGATTGGTTGCTCAACAGGTAATTTGTATATTGATTGTTCAGTTCCACAGATTGATTGATTGCTTACCAGGTTGTTTGTAAATTGATTTGGTTTAATTAGTTCAACAAGCGGTTTGCATATTGACTTTCATTTTATTGTAAATATTTGCAATACAAACAGATTGTGTGCTATTTATACGTCCTATGATATTCTCTCTGTATATCACAGGTTTTAAGTATTCTAAGAGAGATTTTCTTGGCCAGCACTACTGCTCTAGCACTATTTCTATCTTGAGGTATTCATTTGTCTTATTCTTGTTTTTATACATTGATCTTCATATGATTTGTTGATATTTCTGTTTTATTAGGGGAATTTTTCCACATTCTAATTAAATTATTATGACATTTAATAGTATATTATTTCTATAATTTGGGTGATCTATTAACCAATTTGCAACCTGAGGTTAATCATGTTGTGGTTTGAAAAATAGGATTAGAGGTAGGGTTGTGTTGAGCTTTTACAAATATGATTAGGGGTGGGAAGGCCCCCACAGTTATCTGCATGACCCACTTTACACCCTAGACAAAGTCTGCTCCCTGGCCGTGGAACAGGATTGTTTCAGCCAACGTTGGTAATTAATCCATGAAATCCTCCCATTATCTTCTCTACATTAAATGCAAACTTGGGAATTATCTATTCCGATTTTAATCCCATACCTCGCAGCCACAGGATTGGAATAATAGAGAAAAATGGGTGCATTATTAATGTCGAAGGCTGGTGATGAGCAGGACACTATGCCATGATATAGAATTATTGATCTGCCAAACAAGCAAACAGAGCGATAAACCAATCAACACCACTTGTCACTTGTAGCCACTCCCTAATCTCTAATTACCATTAAGTAATTTGCTAGGGCAGGGTTGGGTTGACTTTTTTCTTTCTTTGTTTCCTGACTTGCTCTTTTTGTTTATTTCCTTAGTAATACCTCCTCCTCCTCCTCCTCCTCCTCCTCCTCCTCCTCTCTCTCTGCAGTTGCTGCTCCTCCTGTGGCATCTTACTGGAATCTGGGAGCCAGGCCAACAATGAATGGGCGTAGAGAAAGAAGCTCCCCCACTCACCCGATTCGAGGCTCTCGGATCGCTGTTGCTGTTGGAATTGGCATCCTTGTCGGCTGCATCTTTGCCTTCCTCTTCCCTGATGGTTTCTTCCATTCCGATTCTCCGCCTGATCTCCATTCTTCCAAGTCCACCTTACAGGTGCATCCCTCCCCACCATCTTCCTTCTTCATTTCTTCCTGTGCTCTTTGATTTTAGCAACAGGAGTCTTTAAAGCTTCAAACCTTGTATGGAATACTGGTTGGAATCGTGTTTAGTTAATAAGTTGGTTTTTGCGGTTGCACGTGTGGAATCTCCATCTTTCTGCCCCATTTTCGTGTTCTCTCTGGTCCGTGCATTTTTCCAATGGATGGTCATTGCAATTGCCGCAATGGATGATCATTTTCACCTGATTTTGGGACTGAAGGTGGACGGGACTGACTGATGAAATTTCAGTCGTTGGGCCTGCCTACCAGTTAGACAAGGGTCTCAATCAGTCAATCCAACCAGAAGAAGCTTTGCCTGGCTGTCAGATGGCCCTTGGTCTATTTGGAGTCAGGACCCGGATGCCTGCACTTCCAGTACATCTGGTTCTTCAATTTTGATTAGGCGTAACGCAACCATGCAAAGATCACCCTCACTGTAAATTTCTACCAATTGTCATTGTAATTTTACTTATTCATTTGGGAGCTGATCAGATGCATTGGGGGGATATCTACGATGAAGAGGTGGCTGTGCAGATCTGTTTGCACATTGAATGTGCATTCCAAACCGGCATTACTGACCATTTGGTCCATTGATGATTCCAGCAGATTTGGTGATAGGCAACAGATAGTTTTGACATGCCAGCTCACGTAGAATGATAGAATAGCTTTATGATAGTCAAAATTCTTTCATTTTGTTGTTTATTTATTCCGCCTGCTGTTGAGATTAATGCAGTCATATTGGAGCTTTTATTGTTGTCATTTTGGTTGAGGGCATTGAATCCAACTTAACGTTCTAGACACCAGAGACAATCACATTGCACCCTTTCAGCCCATTTTTAATGTTTCTGCTCTGCTTTTAGTGGATTTGACCCTTTTTTATCCTATGAATTGGATTTGCATATATTTTCATCTGCTTGCTGTTGATTCGAATGCTCGTGTTTTGGCAATCTTTGTATCTCCAGGTTGATCCCTCCCCTTGCAAATCTTCTGAGCGAATTAATATGTTGAAATCAGAGATAGCGACATTGACACAGAAGAATGCAGAACTGCAAAGGCAGGTGCGGGAACTTAAGTTGAAGTTTCAATTGGCTGAGCAAGGAAAAGATCAAGCTCAAAAGCAGTTTCTGGCATTGGGAGATCAGCATAAAGCTGGTCCTTTCGGTACTGTCAGGGGTCTTAGAACTAACCCAACAGTGCTTCCTGATGAGTCTGTTAACCCCAGACTAGCAAAGGTTCTTGGAGAAGTGGCTGTTCGGAAAGAGCTTATAGTTGCACTGGCCAATTCAAATGTGAGGGATATGTTGGAGGTTTGGTTTGGGTGCATCCAGAAAGTGGGTATACCTAATTATCTGGTTGTAGCATTAGATGATGAGACGGAGAGATTCTGCAAATCAAAGGAAGTACCAGTGTATAGAAGAGACCCTGATGAAAACGTCGATTTAGTTGGGCGAACTGGCAGCAACCATGCTGTCTCTGGGTTGAAATTTCGCATTCTAAGGGAGTTTTTGCAACTGGGGTACAGTGTTCTCCTCTCTGATGTTGATATAGTCTACTTACAGAATCCATTTGATCACCTTTATAGGGATTCTGATGTGGAGTCTATGACTGATGGTCACAACAACATGACTGCATATGGGTTCAATGACGTTTTTGATGAACCTGCAATGGGTTGGGCTCGATATGCTCATACGATGCGGATATGGGTTTACAATTCTGGATTTTTCTACATTAGACCTACCATCCCTTCAATTGAACTTCTGGATCGTGTTGCTGATCGGTTAGGGAAACCACCTCCAGCATGGGACCAAGCAGTTTTCAATGAGGAGTTATTTTTCCCATCACACCCAGGATATGTTGGGCTCCATGCTTCCAAAAGGACCATGGATTACTATCAATTTATGAACAGCAAAGTACTGTTCAAGACTGTGAGGAATGACCCTAACCTTCGGAAGCTAAAGCCAGTGATCGTTCATGTGAACTACCATCCTGATAAACTGCCTAGGATGAAGGCAATTGTTGAGTTTTACTTGAATGGAAAACAAGACGCTCTGAAATATTTCCCAGAGGGTTCAGGATGATAACAGGTTTTCATTGTCTGCAAAAATATGCATTGCCTCAGCTAGTTGTTTCTACTGGAACTTGTGCAGCATAACTCTTGTACACCAGGAAGCTTTTCAGCTCAAAGGTCATTGGTCTTGCTTTTCTACCCCACTTCTGATCTGGCCATTCATCTGCACCTTGGGAATACGACTCTGGAATAACTGGCTATCCAGCCAGGGTTTCCATATAGCCATTTCATTTATCCTTTTTCATGTTTTGTAATTTGGATTAGAGATCAGTATACTCAAAAGACGTGAAATTCTCTTGCCTGCTGCAGGCCAGGAAATTTATTATGGATTGCTAAGACGCAAGAAGGCGAGTTTTGTTGTTTCTGGTTTGATTATTTTTGACTTGGACCGGCATCTTCACATCTTCAGGATATTGCTGAATCTTGTTATGTAGCTTCTTTCATGATTCCTGTATGAGTCGTGGGAACATAACTCTGTACGAGGCAGGGAACATGTTGAAGGCATGCAACCGCCTACCAAACTTGTCTCATGATATTATCTTGGCCACACAAAGACATTTCCAGGTTGAGGATCCTTGGTAAAGGAAAACCTTACATTATTTGTTCTGTTTCCTTAATCGTTCTACTTATTGGCCAGCTATTATTGGCTATGCATATAATCTGCAACCATAATAATTATTACACACACGCATGCACACACGCACGCACAAAGTCACGGACTTGAAACTTGATATTATTTTTCTGTACACCTGCATCATTGTATAGGAGCAATGGAGCAATACATGTGGGTGCATGGAGACTCTATGCAGCCCCTTGTTTGTTTTTTTTTTTAATTTTCAAATATATTTTTTAAAATCTAGACCATTTGTCATGTTGAACGCATCTTGTTTTATCTAGGAAATTTAAACGTCAATATTTAATATCCTTTGAGAGTGGATATGGAACTGTTAAAATTTGAGAATCTATAGCATATACAAATTTCCAGTCAAAGTGAATTTTGGTATCATAAATATATGCATATAGAAAAATCTTGCAAATGGTTGAATTTTTTTTAAAAAAAAGACATTCGTGGAAGTTGTATCTCTTTTAAATGGTTATTTTTAAATCCTTTGAGTTGTTGTATCCCTTCTATCTATTTTCATTGCATATCTGCTTCTGTTGTGACCCCATTATCAGTTGGATTTTTGATAATGTTTGACAGTTCTGAGTGATTGACTTTTGGGAGATAAGTTACTTGTCTTGTTGAATTTGTAATATAGAGTCCACACTGGTTTTTGGGATTTTTGTTGAAATTGTTGCTGTGAACTTAGGTAAGAACTTTGCTGTTTATATGATTTCTAGCCAGGCTGTGGAATATTGTTATTGTTATTTTTTAATTGAACTTCAAATGAGGTTGATGTAATATGTATTTGGTTGTGGATTTATTGTGTTTGCAATTGAATATAAAGCATGTACTACTAAGCCAAGTTGTTTGGATGTCAATTTGATAGGTTGATTCGTTGCTCAACAGGTCATTTATATATATATATATATAAGAAATATTTAGGTGCAGCTTTACTGCACCAAAATTATGATGCAGTTACCTGAAAATGAGCCCCACATGATCATAAAATTATAATTTATTCCATTTATTATATTTAGAATTATGTATTTTATTATCATACCAAATTTCATCACAATTGTATATTTATATGGGCCCCATCTGAAAATGGTACAAATTCAATATAATAAAATAATTTTGATATTAATAATAACTTTAAAGTTGGTTTTTCACCATGTAAATTATTTATTATAAAATTTATGTATGGATAAATGATTGTATAAAGTATAACTACATTTAAGTATATGTAGGTTCCAGTTTGAGCAAAACACATTGTTAATTATGGTGCGGGCAAATGCACAAGAAAAGTTCCGTATTGTTAATTATGGTGCGGGCAAATGTACAAGAAAAGTTTTGAGAGAGAGAGAGTGAAATATTCAAGTGTAGTTTTACCGCACCACAATTATGGTATAGTTATATCAAAATGGACTCCATATAATTATAGAATTATAATCTACTCTACCTATTATATTTATAAATATGTATTCTATTATCATACCAATTTTCATTCCAATTGGACATGTGTATGAATGTCATCTGAAAATGGTTCAAATTCATTGTAATAAAATAGTTTGATTTAAAAAACAACTTTAAAGTTATTTTTTAACCATATAAATCATTTGCTATATATATAGGCTCCGTTTTTATGTAACTAAGTTTCGAAGAAGTGATCCCATGTAGCCTTTTCAAAATTTAAGATATTGATCAGTGATGAAAAATTCAATCCATGCGTTGTATTTAATACCATCTGTTTTACTAGGAGACTAAGTTACATCGAAATTGAGTAGGTGCATGAGTCATATTTGCTCAAAAATATATATATTCATGTATAAATTATAAAAAATGCTTAGATTCATTCACACGTGTATTAGAATGTAACAATACTTTATATGAACATTTATTCACACATTATTGATATTTTAGATGATTTAGATATTGAAAAAATTACTTTAAAGTTGATATTTTAATATTGAACTATTTTATTATGTTGATTTTATATTTTATTGATGGAACTCATATGCAGTGAAATTTAAAAAAATAAATAAAAGGGTTTCAAGGATACTAGAAATGATGTTAAATATAATGGATGAAGTGAATTTTCTATCAACCATCAAGATATTAAAAATAGAGAGGGTTATATAGAAATGAGGTTTCATATGCCCTTTTATTTTTTTAAATTTTACTACATATGAGTTTTATCTATAAATGTGTAAAATCAATATAATAAAATGGTTCAACATTAAAATATCATTTTTAAAATAGTTTTTTTTTAACATCTGAATCATCTAAAATATCAATAGTATATAGATAAATGTTCATATGAAATATTATTATATTCTAATGCATGTGTGAATGGATCTAAGTGTTTTGTATAATTTACATATGAATATATATATATATATATATATATATATATATTGAGCAAATGTGGCCCATGCACATATTTGATTTTAATGAAACTTGGTTTCCTAGCAAAACAAATGATGTTAAATACAATGAATGAATTAGATTTTCCATTAAGGATTAATATCTTGAAATTTGTGAGAGTTATATAAGCATATATATATATGAGAGCTGTTCCGGTGCAGTGGCCCCAAAATGGGGCCCACATGATCATGAAATCATGATCTATTCCACTCATTGTATTTAAAATAATGTATTCTAATATCATACCAATTTTCATCCCAATCAGATATGTATATGGGCCCCATCTGAAAATAATACAAATCCAACGTAATAAAATAATTTGATGTAAATAACAACTTAAAGTATCTGATTGGGATGAAAATTAGTATGGTAATAGAATACATTATTCTAAATACAATGGGTGGAGTAGATAATGATTTCGTGATCATGTGGGTCCCATTTTGGGGCCACTACACTGCTGTTCCGGTGCATATATATATATATATATCTGAGATATGATCCAGTGCAGTCCACTGTAAAATGGGCCCCACACATATTAGATCACAATGAAACTTTATACAATCATTTATCCATATAAAAACCATACTTTATATGGTTTAGATGTTGAAAATACTACTTTAAACTTAATATTTACATTAAACTATTTTATTACGTTGATTTCGCACCATTTTAAGATGGGGCGTACACACATGTTGGATTTAGATGAAAATTAGTATGCTAATAAAGTGAAAAATTATAAATACAATGAGTGGGGAGGATTTTCCATTTATGATCATATGGGGCCCACGATGCATGGATTGCACGGTGCAGTTGCATGCACCGGAACAAATCCCTATATATATGTATATATAAAAGAGCTGTTCCAATGTAGCAGTTGCCCAAAAAAGGGCCCAACACATTAAAATGCAATGAAATTTTATATAATTCATTTACTCATATATAAATCATACTTTCAGTAGTTTAGATGTTGAAAATATCACTTTAAACTTGATATTTATATTAACTATTTTATTACGTTGATTTTGTACCATTTTCAAATGGGGTTCGTACACATATCCAATTGAGATGAAAATTAGTATGGTAATAGAATACATTATTCTAAATACAATTGGTGAAGTAGATTATAATTTTATGATCATATGAGCCCCATTTTGGCATAACTGTGTCACTATTATGGTGTAGTTGCGCTGCACTTGAAAATCTCTCTCTCTCTCTCTCTCTCTCTATATATATATATATATATATATATAGGGCTCTGCTTATATAGAAGTGGATTCATATAACCTCTTCAAATTTTAAGATTTTAATTTTTGATGGAAAATCTAATTCATTTATTATATTTAATATCATTTGTCTATTTAGGAAATCAAATTTCATCTCCATTAAGTATGTTTATGAGTCACATTTGTTAGAAAATTATATATTCATGCATAAATTATGAAAATTGCTAAAATATCAATTTTAAAATAGTATTTTTGATATCTAAACCATCCAAAATATCATTTCTATATGAATAAATAAAGTTATAAAGTATTATTATATTCTAATACATATGTAAACAGAATCAAATATTTTTCATAATTTACACATGAATATATATTTTTGAACAAATGTGGCCCATAAACATACTTGATTGAGATGAAACTTGGTCTCTTGGATAAACAAATTTGTTGAAAATATGAGGCAAACTAGCTAAATCTATATTTTGATGATTAACAAATCAATTTGAGTATGTCTTGGCTACTAACAAGTTTGTGAAATGTTTAAGGAATACACATCTGAAGAAAATCAAGATAGGAAGGCCAAGTCGATCCCCAAGTCGACTCCATGATCGACTTCAAACATGCAAAAACGTCAAGAGCTGAAATGGGAGGAAGAGCTAGTGAAGTCGCAAGTGAAGTCGACTCCACATGCGACTTGGGTAGCCAAGTCGCAGACGAAGTCGACTCCAGCATCGACTTCAACGAGCCAAAAATGTCCAGCGTTGAATGTTGGGACACGGAGCTGCCAAGTCGCAGCCCAAGTCGACTCCAGGTGCGACTTGGGTGAAGTTGCGAACGAAGTCGACCCCAATGTGCGACTTGAAGAATTCAAGGCTCAAAGATGGAAAGCTAGCTTCTTTCAATGATCAAAGATGCAAAATCAAGTTTATCAAGTTCAAAGCTTGGTTTCAAATTCAAGTGCAAACCAAGATCAAATCAAGTTTAAAGCAAATCTTCAAGCTTATTCAAATGAGACAGTACTCAAAGTCATGAAGATCAAACAAAGCAAGATGCATGAAAATATCATGCAAAGAACCATGATCTCCAAAGTTTCACTCTAGGCTCAAAAGCTTCAAGCATGATAAAGATCAAATCAAGTCTATCAAAGTTCAAGGATTCAAGACAAGAACATCAAGCATGGTCCAAGATGATTCAAGTCATGAAGATCAACATTAATCTACCATGCAAGTCTCCCAAGCAAGCAAGATCTCCAAAACCAAGAAGAAGCAAAGTCAAGCTTCTAGAAATTGCAAATCATGGAGCTAATGCAATCAAGGCACAAGGAAAAAGTGCTATAATCAAGGAATGAAGATAAGCAAGTTGAAGAAAAGATTTCCAAGTTCCAAAGTTCAGAAAAATCAACTGCCGAGGTGAAGTCGCACCCCAAGTCGACTCCACCTGCGACTTGGGTCAAGTCTGAAGCCAAGTCGACCTAACCTGGAACTTGAAGTCGCCACAGGAAGTGAAGTCGCAAAGCCAAGTCGACTCCAGACTGCGACTTGGGTGAAGTCGCAAAGCCAAGTCGACTTCATGATCGACTTCAATCGAGGAAAAACTTCCAGTGTTGAAAACTGAAGACCGAAGTCCGCGAAGTCGCACCCGAAGTCGACTCCATCTGCGACTTGGGCGAAGTCGCATCCGAAGTCGACTCCACCTGCGACTTGGGTCGCAACGGTCGGATTTATTTTCGAACGTTGGCGCATTAAATGCGCACCACCTACTCACTAACGTTCGGATTCCCTCCAAGATTATAAATAGAACTCATTGTGAACGAGGGAGTAAGAAGAGGATCATTAAGTGAGCATAACTCATATCCTTAAGAGCTTCAAAGAGATCAAATCACTCAAGGAGGAAGAATTGTGCTTCAAGTTGCAAGAGCTACATTCAGAAACTTCAAAGCCATCATCTACAAGTTCTTCCCTGCGCTAAATCGTTTCTACACACCTGTAAAGTGTAGTTTATTTTCATTGTTCTATTTGTTGTGTTGAACTTGATTTAGCTTGCGTAGCTAAGATCAAGTGATAGCAAAGTAGTGTGTGATTGGAGTGTGACTCGTCACCTACTTGTGCTAGTTGTTGATGCCCCCTAGAGCTAGAATCTAGAAGAGAGCAAGAGGCTCTGGTTGTTGATGCCCCCTAGAGCTAGAATCTAGAAGAGAGCAAGAGGCTCTGGTTGTTGATGCCCCCTAGAGCTAGAATCTAGAAGAGAGCAAGAGGCTCTAGTTGTATATGCCCCCTAGAGCTTTGAATCTAGAAGAGAGCGGTGACTCTAGTTGTATTCGCGGAATACAATAGTGGAACCCAAGTCACAAGGAGTGTGAGCTTGGAAGAGTGGAGTAGGGAGGTTGCCCGAACTACTATAAAATCCTTGTCTACTTACTTTTATTTCTGCTCTCTTTATTACTTTGCTTTCCATTCAGTTTCTTCATTCAAGGGGATTAATTCTACAAGGGGTTAAGTTTTTAAGTTACCAAAGAAATTTTTAAGAACCCAATTCACCCCTCCCCTCTTGGGTTTTGCCATCTATTCGGGACCCAACAAGTGGTATCAGAGCAGGTCTTTGAATTGAACCAAAGAGATCCAACCATATGGCATCCCAATCTACTTCCGTTCCCGCTTTTGCTGAAGGCCAATCATTCACAAGGCCACCCTTGTTTGATGGGAACAACTTTGGCTATTGGAAGCTTCGTATGAAGCAACTCATCATGGCTACCGATATGGATTCTTGGATTGCTATCCAAGATGGTGTGATTTTGCCTACCGATGACAAAGCTTCCAAATGGACCGAAGAGGAAGTTAGAACCGTCAAGAGCAATGCCAAGGCAATGAATTCTTTATTTTGTGCTCTTACGGCTTCGGAGTATGATAGAGTATCTTCTTGTTTGACTGCAAAAGAGATATGGGATACTCTAACATCTATTTATGAAGGAACCTCCCAAGTCCAAGGGACTAGGAGAAATATTTTGATTGGAGAGTTTGAAAATTTTAGAATGCTAGACACAGAAAATATTTCTGAAATGTTTGCTAGATTTTCTAAGATTACTAACGCTCTAAAAGGTCTTGGAAAGGCTATTTCTGAATCCGAGCAGGTTATGAAGATATTGAGAGCTCTACCGGATTCATGGACTCCAAAGATAACGGCAATTGAAGAAGCCAAAGACCTCAACACATTGAAGCTTGAAAATCTTATTAGCTCACTCATGTCACATGAGCTAATTAAGAAAAGGAACGAGGATCAACACAAAGGGAGGAAAGCTATTGCACTAAAGGCCACTCACAATTCAGAAGAATCTTCTTCCTCATCTTACAATGACAATGAAGATATCGGACTTCTTACTCACAAGTTTCGAAAATTTGTGAGAAAAGAAAGAAACTTCAGAAATCTCAAAGAAAGACCACGACGAGTGAAGAAGAAGAAGCAAACTAAATGTTATAGATGCGGGGGCGTAGGACATATGCAAACCCAATGTCCTACACCAGAAGAAAGGCCAAAGGGAAGAGGCATGTACGAGACTTCATCAACATGCAGCTCTTCAACCGATGAGAACGAGGCTGCAAATTGCGCAAGAATATGCTGCATGGCGCGAATTGAACAAGAGGAGAATCTGCTATGCTTGAACACAACGGAAGTTTTGGAAGATCAATCCACCTCAACAAAGTACACAGAAAGTGAAGAGGTAACTTCCAAACCTTGTCATTCTCAATCAAGCTATTCTTCTTTTCATGATTGCCTCAAATGTGCCAAATTAGAAGAACTTCAAATCGCATATGATTCATTATATGAGGAGATCAAAAAGCTAGGAAACAAGTTGACATTAAAAAGAAAACAATGTAACTTTGTTATTATTGAAAATGAAAAACTAGCTGAAATGTCAACTAAATTGAAAGAAGAAAATGAATCATTGTTGAAAGAAGTGGAAAAACTGAAAAAGGAGAACGAATCATTAAATGAATCATTAGCAAAGTTCTCTAATCCTGGTGAAAATGTGAAAATGTTCTTGAATATGATCTCACAAACAGATAGAAGAGGTCTTGGATACAATACATTTGAGCAAAAAGAAAGTGGTAAATCAAATGTGTCAATACATGGAAAATATCAAACAAATACTGCACCTACATACAAGCCACAAAAGAAAAATATTGTGAGGACTAAAAGGCCAACACTTGAACCAAAATATACTTGGAGGTCTACTCCTAGATTACCAATGGCTTGTAATTTTTGCAACAAAATGGGTCATAAAGCCTATAAATGTAACTTCAAGAAATTATATGACCATGATGCAAGATTAGTTTGGGTTCCAAGGAACACGAGATTTGGGCTTTCTAAGGTAGAGTAATGTAGATTGAATAATATTGCTAACCCAAATGGACCCATAAAGTGGGTACCAAAGAGATGAGAATTATTTGTTTTTCAGATTTGTTTAAAGGCAAAGGCAAAGAACGTATGGTTCATGGACAGCGGTTGTTCAAGGCATATGACCGGTGAAAGAAGTTTGTTTCACAAACTTAAACCTTGCAACTATGGAACGGTTGCCTTTGGAAATAACGAGAAAGATGATTTAAGTAATGCAGATGATATGGCAAATGACCTTGAAAAAAAAAACTGCATGTGGAAAAGCAAGAAGAATCCATGGAGGAAAGGGTAAGTGAAGGTAACAATTTCTATAAACCTCCAACTGATTTGAAATTCAAACATGTAATTAAACAAGTTATAGGAAATATGTATGAAGGTGTAAAAAAAAAAATATAGAAGGTCAAAGCAAAATGTTTGTGGACATTATGCTTTTGTTTCTAAAAATTGAACATTCTAATGTTGAACAAGCTCTTGATGATGAAAATTGGACTATAGCACTGCAAGAAGAGCTAAATCAATTTGAAAGAAATCAAGTTTGGCACCTTGTTCCTAGACCAAATGATTGTACTGTTATTGGCACCAAATGGGTCTTTAGGAGCAAATTAGATGAAAGTGGACTTGTAGTGAGAAACAAAGCTAAACTTGTGGCAAAAGGATACTCACAAGAAGAAGGCATAGATTTTGAAGAATCCTATGCACCGGTTGCTAGATTAGAAGCCATTCGTATCTTACTAGTTTTTGCATCTCACATGAACTTTAAATTGTTTCAAATGGATGTCAAAAGTGCATTTCTGAATGGTTATATAAATGAAGAAGTGTATGTTGAGCAACCACCTGGATTTGAGGAGAAAGATCAATCTAAATTTGTATACAAGTTAACCAAAGCACTATACGGATTGAAACAAGCCCCAAGAGCTTGGTATGATAGACTAAGCAAATTTTTTGATTGATCATGATTTTCAAAAGAGAAAGGTAGACACCACTTTGTTTATTAAGAACAATGGAAAGGATATATTAATCATTCAAATTTATGTTGATGATATCATTTTTGGTGCTACTAATGAAACTCTCTGTCAAGAATTTTCTGAGCTTATGCAGAAAGAATTTGAGATGAGCATGATGAGAGAGCTCAATTTCTTCCTTGGACTGCAAATCAAGCAACTAAATGAAGGAATTTTCATTAACCAGTCCAAATACATCAAAGAAATGCTGAAGAAGTTTGGCATGGAGAAAAGCAAAGGAGGCCAACATGTGCAACAAGTGCTTGCAACAAATGGTATCAAGTGGTATAAAATCTAACAAGTGATAACCAATGGTATCAAGTTTTTCAACAAATGGTATCATGCCCAACAAGTAGTATCAAGTAACAAGAGAAATCCCCAACAAGTGGTATCTAAAATTAGGCTAAGCATAAGTTTAGAGGGAGCACCCATTTAGGGGGAGCTAACCCACCTATCTCTTTGTTTACCCTCTAATCTTTTTGATATATTGACAAAAAGGGGGAGAAGAGTAGGATTTGAGACGAATAGAGGAGAGTAGGATATTATAGAGGGAGAGAGATTTAAGGGGAGAGAAGAATGGAGAGAAAAGTAGAAGAATAAAAATGGGGAGAAAAGTAGGATATGTAAATGGGGAGAAGAGTAGGATATGTTTACATGAATGTTTTGTTTGCATGAGCATAAGTATGATTTTATAATGCAATATGTGCATACTTATTTAAATGAAAGGTATCCACTCAAATCGGTTTTGTCAATCATCAAAAAGGGGGAGATTGTTGAAAATATGAGGCAAACTAGCTAAATCTATATTTTGATGATTAACAAATCAATTTGAGTATGTCTTGGCTACTAACAAGTTTGTGAAATGTTTAAGGAATACACATCTGAAGAAAATCAAGATAGGAAGGCCAAGTCGATCCCCAAGTCGACTCCATGATCGACTTCAAACATGCAAAAACGTCAAGAGCTGAAATGGGAGGAAGAGCTAGTGAAGTCGCAAGTGAAGTCGACTCCACATGCGACTTGGGTAGCCAAGTCGCAGACGAAGTCGACTCCAGCATCGACTTCAACGAGCCAAAAATGTCCAGCGTTGAATGTTGGGACACGGAGCTGCCAAGTCGCAGCCCAAGTCGACTCCAGGTGCGACTTGGGTGAAGTTGCGAACGAAGTCGACCCCAATGTGCGACTTGAAGAATTCAAGGCTCAAAGATGGAAAGCTAGCTTCTTTCAATGATCAAAGATGCAAAATCAAGTTTATCAAGTTCAAAGCTTGGTTTCAAATTCAAGTGCAAACCAAGATCAAATCAAGTTTAAAGCAAATCTTCAAGCTTATTCAAATGAGACAGTACTCAAAGTCATGAAGATCAAACAAAGCAAGATGCATGAAAATATCATGCAAAGAACCATGATCTCCAAAGTTTCACTCTAGGCTCAAAAGCTTCAAGCATGATAAAGATCAAATCAAGTCTATCAAAGTTCAAGGATTCAAGACAAGAACATCAAGCATGGTCCAAGATGATTCAAGTCATGAAGATCAACATTAATCTACCATGCAAGTCTCCCAAGCAAGCAAGATCTCCAAAACCAAGAAGAAGCAAAGTCAAGCTTCTAGAAATTGCAAATCATGGAGCTAATGCAATCAAGGCACAAGGAAAAAGTGCTATAATTAAGGAATGAAGATAAGCAAGTTGAAGAAAAGATTTCCAAGTTCCAAAGTTCAGAAAAATCAACTGCCGAGGTGAAGTCGCACCCCAAGTCGACTCCACCTGCGACTTGGGTCAAGTCTGAAGCCAAGTCGACCTAACCTGGAACTTGAAGTCGCCACAGGAAGTGAAGTCGCAAAGCCAAGTCGACTCCAGACTGCGACTTGGGTGAAGTCGCAAAGCCAAGTCGACTTCATGATCGACTTCAATCGAGGAAAAACTTCCAGTGTTGAAAACTGAAGACCGAAGTCCGCGAAGTCGCACCCGAAGTCGACTCCATCTGCGACTTGGGCGAAGTCGCATCCGAAGTCGACTCCACCTGCGACTTGGGTCGCAACGGTCGGATTTATTTTCGAACGTTGGCGCATTAAATGCGCACCACCTACTCACTAACGTTCGGATTCCCTCCAAGATTATAAATAGAACTCATTGTGAACGAGGGAGTAAGAAGAGGATCATTAAGTGAGCATAACTCATATCCTTAAGAGCTTCAAAGAGATCAAATCACTCAAGGAGGAAGAATTGTGCTTCAAGTTGCAAGAGCTACATTCAGAAACTTCAAAGCCATCATCTACAAGTTCTTCCCTGCGCTAAATCGTTTCTACACACCTGTAAAGTGTAGTTTATTTTCATTGTTCTATTTGTTGTGTTGAACTTGATTTAGCTTGCGTAGCTATGATCAAGTGATAGCAAAGTAGTGTGTGATTGGAGTGTGACTCGTCACCTACTTGTGCTAGTTGTTGATGCCCCCTAGAGCTAGAATCTAGAAGAGAGCAAGAGGCTCTGGTTGTTGATGCCCCCTAGAGCTAGAATCTAGAAGAGAGCAAGAGGCTCTGGTTGTTGATGCCCCCTAGAGCTAGAATCTAGAAGAGAGCAAGAGGCTCTGGTTGTTGATGCCCCCTAGAGCTAGAATCTAGAAGAGAGCAAGAGGCTCTAGTTGTATATGCCCCCTAGAGCTTTGAATCTAGAAGAGAGCGGTGACTCTAGTTGTATTCGCGGAATACAATAGTGGAACCCAAGTCACAAGGAGTGTGAGCTTGGAAGAGTGGAGTAGGGAGGTTGCCCGAACAACTATAAAATCCTTGTCTACTTACTTTTATTTCTGCTCTCTTTATTACTTTGCTTTCCATTCAGTTTCTTCATTCAAGGGGATTAATTCTACAAGGGGTTAAGTTTTTAAGTTACCAAAGAAATTTTTAAGAACCCAATTCACCCCTCCCCTCTTGGGTTTTGCCATCTATTCGGGACCCAACAAAATTATGTTACATACAATGAATGAATTAGATTTTCTATTAAGAATTAAAATTTTAGATTTTAAAGAGAATATATGGGTAACTTCTATGTAACCGAGTTACATACAAGCAAAACCTATATATATATATATATATATAATCTTTCTTGTGCAGTAAAGCTGTACCATAATGAACGGTGCATTTGGCCGAAAATGGTCGCCACATGTACTTAAATGTATTAATACTTTATACGGTTATTTATCTATATATAAATTTTATAGTAAATGGTTTATATGTTAAAAAAATAACTTTGAAGTGTTATTCACATCAAACTATTTTATTATGTTAAATTTGTACAATTTTTGGATGTTATCCATACACATATTCAATTGGGATGAAAAGTTGTATGATAATCGCATACATAATTCTAAATACAATTGGCGGAGTAGATTATAATTTTATAATCATGTAGAGCCCATTCTGAGATAATTGCACCGTAATTGTGGTCTAGTAAAGTTGTAACTGAATATTTCTCATATATATATATATCAATCCCGCTTATATATATATGAGATATATTAAGGTGCTAAAATGGGTCTCACATGATGATCAAATGATAATCTACTCTATCTATTGTATTTAAAATAATATATTTTATTACCATATCGATTTTCATGTCAATCAGATGTGTATGGATCACATCCGAAAAAGGTACAAATTCAATGTATTAAAATAGTTCGATTTAAATAACAACTTTAGAGTAGTTTTTTTAACATCCAAACCATCTAAAATAAGATTTATATATGGATAAATAATTGTATAAAGTTTCATTGCATTTTAATATGTGTGGAGCTCATTTTTTGGACAATAGCACCACTGTGGCGTTGCACCGGAACAGACTTATATATATACATAGAAGCGGACCTATGTAACTGCTTCAAAGTCTAAAATTTTAATTTTTAATGAAAAATTCAATTTATTCATTGTATTTAACATTATTTGTTTATCTAGGAGACTAAGTTTCATTCCAGTCGAATATTGTTTATGGGCCACAATTGTTCAAATACATACATATATATATTCATGTGTAAATCATGAAAAATGCTTAGATCTATTTACACATGTATTAGAATGTAATAATACTTTATATAATTATTTATTCCTATAGAAATGATATTTTGAATGGTTTAGATGTCGAAAATACTACTGTAAAATTAATATTTTAGCATTTTTCATAATTTACATAATATACATTTTCTAACAGATATGACCCATAAATATACTTGATTGGGATGAAACTTGATCATCTAGATAAACAAATAATATTAAATACAATAAATGGATCAAATTGTCCATTAAGGATCAAAATTGTAGATTTTGAAGGGGTTAAATGGATCCACTTTTATGTAACCGGTTACATAAAAGCGGATGGAGCGCTTCTATCAAACCCTCTCTCTATGTAACCCCTTCAATTTTTTGAAATTTTAATGGTCGATATAAAATTCATTCTATTTATTGTGTTTAACATCATTTCTAGTATCCTGAAAACTCTTTTATTTTTAAATTTCACTATATATGGGCCTCATCTATAGAACTGTGAAAGTAACACAATAAAACAAAGGTTCAATGTCAAAACATCAACATTAAAGTAGTTTTTTCAACATCTAAACCATCGAAAATATTAATAATATGTAGATAAATAATCCTATAAAGTATTGTTATATTCTAATACATACGTAAATGGATCTAAGTATTTTTCATGATTTACACATGAATGTACTTATTTTTGAGCGAATATGGCATATACACATATTGAATTTAGATGAAACTTAGTCTCTTAGCTAAATAAATGATGTTAAATACAATTATTAAATTGAATTTTTTATTAAATATCAAAATCTTAAAAATGGAGGGGGTCACAGGAAATCACTTCTATGTAACCGGGTGACTTAGAAGCGTGCATATATATATATATATATATATATATATATAGAGAGAGAGAGAGAGAGAAGAGTTGTTCCGGTGCAGTGATGCTGCACCGGAACAGCGGTGTAGTGGCTCCAAAATGGGGCCCACATGATCATGAAATCATGATCTACTCTACCCATTGTATTTAGAATAATGTATTCTATTACCATATAAATTTTCATCCCAATTAGATATGTATATGAGCCCCATCTGAAAATAGTACAAATTCAACGTAATAAAATAGTTTGATATAAATAACAACTTTAAAGTATCTGATTGGGATGAAAATTGGTATAGTAATAGAATACATTATTCTAAATACAATGGGTGAAGTAGATCATGATTTCATGATCATGTGGGCCCCATTTTGGGGCCACTGCACCGCTGTTCCGGTGCAGATTGTTCTTATGCAACATAATTGCATTGGAATAGCGGTGCAATTGCTCAAAAAAAGGGCTCTGCCATATTAAAATGTAATAAAACTTTATAAAATCATTTGTCCATATATAAATCATACTTTAGACGGTTTAAATATTGAAAAAATCTCTTTAAAGTTGTATGCTGCACTGGAACAATGGTACATTTGATCAAAAGTGGGCCCCGCACATATAAGAATGCAATGAAACTTTATATTATCATTTATCTATATTTAAATTTTATAGCAAATGGTTTACATGTTGAAAAAAATATTTTAAAGTTGTTATTTATATCAAACTAATTTATTACATTGAATTTGTACCATTTTCAGATGGGGCCCATATACAAATCTGATTGTGATGAAAATCGGTATGATAATAAAATACATTATTCTAAATACAATAGGTAGAATAGATTATGATTTGATGATTATGTGGGGCCCATTTCAGTGATGTTGCACCTGAATATAGATATCGGTCCCGCTTCTATGAAACTTCTTTTTTATGTAATCCCTTCTATTTTAAAAATTTTGATGGCCGATAGAAAATCCACTCCATTTATTGTATTTAACATCATCTCTAATATCTAGGAAAGCTTTTTATTTTTTTAATTTCACCGTATATGGGTCTCATCTATAAAAGTATAAAATCAATATAATGAAATAATTCAGTGTTAATATATCATCTTTAAAATATTTTTTTAACATCTATACCATCTAAAATATCAATGATATGTGGATAAATGATCCTATAAAATATTGTTATATTCTAATATATGTGTGCATAGATGTAAGTATTTTTCATAATTTACACATGAATATATATATTTTTGAGCAAATGTGGCCCATGCGCATACTTGTTTGTATGAATCTTGGACTGCTAGCAAAACAAATTGTGTTAAATACAATAAATAGATTGAATTTTTCATCAAGGATCAATATCTTAAAATTTAAAAAGGTTACATGGGGTCGCTTCTATGTAATCTGGTTATATAAAAGCGGTGTCATATATATATATAGAGGAATATTCAAGAGCAGCGCACAATGGTGCAGTTGCGCTGAAATGAACTTCACACAATCATAAAATTATAATCTACTCAACCCATTATATTTAGAATAATCTATTCTATTACTATACCAATTTTCATCCCAATCAGATATGTGTATGGACTTCATGTGAAAATGGTACTAAATGAATGTAAAAAAATAGTTTAATATAAATAACAAGTTTAAATTAGTTTTTTCAAGGTCTAAACCGTCAAAAGTATGTTATTTATATAGATAAATGATTATATAAAGTTTCATGCATTATAATATGTGTAGGGCTCATTTTTGGGGTAACTGCACCACTATTATGGTGCAGTTGCGCTGCACCGAAACAGGTCTCATATGTATATACACACATACAAAGAGAGAGAGAGAGAGAAGAAATATTCAAGTGTAACTTTACTACACCATAATTACAGTGTAGTTACTTCAAAATGGGCCCTAAATAATCATAAAATTATGTGTGCGTATATATATATATATATGATTCTAGTCCCAGGTATAATTGCCATGGGACATTTGCACATTTGCATTTTGCATCGTGCCCACATGCCCTACCAATGCACCTTTGGTGCTGGTGGCCAATAGGTCATATGCATATTGGTTGTTCAGTTTGATTGATTGATTGCTTACGAGGTTGTTTGTACATTGATTTGGTTTAATTAGTTCAACAGGTAGTTTGCATATTGACTTCCGTTTTATTGTCAATATTTGCAATACAAATAGGTTATGTGCTGTTTATAGGTGTTGCGATATTCTTTCTGCACATCACATGTTTAAGTATTCAAAGAAAGATTTTCTAGGCCAGCACTACTGGACTAGCACTATTTCTATCTTGAGGTATTCATTTGTCTTAATTCTTCATTTCATACATTGATCTTCATATGATTTATTGATATTTCTGTTTTATTAGGAGAATTTTTCCAAATTCTAATCGAACTATTCTTGTGTTGAATGCTATATAATTTCAATGAATTGGGCGATCTATTAATACGATTTGCATCTCAAATTGAACTAATTTCTGTAGGGTTAATTTAAGGTTGTATTGAGGTTTGAAGAATAAGATTAGAGGTATGGTTGGGTTGACGTGCCACAAATAAGATTATGGTTGAGAAGACCTCGATCCCTGTCAACCTTACCCCTTACCCGATCTATACTCTTATAATAAACTCATAATCTAAGAACCAAACTTACCCTATATACACCCTTATAATAAACTCATAATCAAAGAACAATGGAGGACTACTATTCTTAGTATTCAGATGCCTTCCTGCAGTATTGCACATGGTCAAAATGACGCTGTCTCCTTAATTATTTAGATTGACCAATGACCATGCATGGCAGCATGGCCTAAAAATATCAAGGCAGGGCCATTTGATTTAATTTATTATTGATAAGTAATATTATGTTAGTAAACGTTTTTCGTTTTGATCTGTTGTGACAGAAGCGTAGATAATAAATTAGGATTAAATAATCAATAGTAGGATTTCTACAAAAAACCCTTAAATCAAAAGGGGGAAAAACCAAGCGAGAAACAAATCTACTTATTACAAATAAGTTATAAAGGTGCAATACAAAGATTTGTACTTGGTTTCACATTCTTAATTCTTTGCTCTCTAAAGGAAGGTTTTACCTTTGCTTAACCCTCGCAACTTCATTTCTCTATTCTCTATAGGCTTCTTTTCAAGAGGAATTACATGACGATTCTTCATCTCTATGTGTGCTTCTTTGTAGGAGCTTTTTGTATTTTGGTCTCTCTAACTATGCATATTTTCTTTCTAACCTACAAGTTTTATGTATTTGCTTTTTAAACTTTGTAAGTTTGCCCTATTTACACTTTAGTCTCTGTCGTTAAAACCTTGCCATTAACTACATATATGAGTCGACTCATGAACATGTGTTAAACATGAGTCGACTCATGAATATGAGTTGACTAACCTTGTTGTTAACCGCATATATGAGTTGACTTAAGAACATGAGAATAAGAGTCAACTCATGCTAATAAGTCGACTCACGATGCGGTTAACAACAAATTTTTAACGGTAGGGACTAAAATCCAAATAAGGCAAACTTACAGGGTTAACAAGCAAATATGTGAAACTTCTAGGCTAGAACATAAATATGCTAAGTTAGAGGGACCAGAATGTAAAAAAACCCTTCGTAGGGCTATACTGAATCCCCGAATGATGCCCTATTATGTAGGATTTTGATGAGTATTTTTACGTAAAACTAATATGAATTCTTATGTATTCGCTGTGCACTTTCACATACGAATTATTACGCAAATTCAAGACAAACCTTCACATCATATTGGTTGTTGCTTTATGAAGATCCCATGCGCTTTCATATATAAACCTCCGACTTTTCTCCAGCCACTGATCAATGGTCAAGGGCAACTTGCCCATATGCCTGAGGTCTGATGTTGGGATTGGTTAGACTACGAAAATAAAAGGTGGGGTTAAAATATAAAAAAAAAAGCCAAAAGGCAATGGACAAAAAGCCATATCATGCATGCGCCCGGATCAGTTGATTGCAATTCAGATTACAGAGAATCAGTGTGCTGTAAAATGCATGCACGCCATGCGACGGCAACACGCAAGGCACATTTTCAAGCACGCATTCGCACGTGGCCCCAGCCTTTCTAAGGGCCGTTTGCCATTTAGCAAGTGTCGGTATAATATGGTATGGTAAACCACCTTATTTTTTTAATTTTATCCCTATATCTGAATTTTTTTTTAACTATCTCATGTATTCCAACTCTACCCATATTGCCTCAGTGGTGCACGACATGACCTCACAAGTAAGTGGTCCTGGGTTCAAATCTCCCTCGCAGCTGAAGTGGTGGCGTTGCAAGTCTTCCCAAGTTTGTGGGAGCCGTCCACCGATGGGAAAGTTTAGAATTAGTAGATAATTATTAGCAAATTATAAGAATGTCTTAAAATTTAATTGTCATACCAATTGAGATTGTAATGTATGAATACTCATAAAAAAAAACTGTACCCATATTTTTTCATATTAATCGCTTAATTTCTAAAATATAAAGTATGCTCTTTTCCACTTTCACCTCATCACACAATTTCTCCCCATCTCATATTCCCAAACATGCCTTAAATATCATTAAAGGCCTATTTCGCTAAGTTTATCATCCGGAGTTTTTTTTTTTAATGATAAATTTATTACGCGGCCTACGCCGAAGTAGGAGTTTCAACCCATCTACTGTGCAGATTGGATTGCTGAATTTAGTCGCATTATATCTTTACATTTTCGTGAGCTAATATGACTATAGTAAGTTGTTCTGATGTCCACCTAATGGAAGGTATGGATCTTACACACGTGTGCAGATGATGACATAGTAAGTTGTTCCGCATGGTCGTGGGCTATATGACTATATGAGGCAAATGACACGCACGGAGACGAAAGCAACTTCAAATAGAATTTCGGTTCGGTATGCTGCTTTTTTCCTGTGGGCGACAACTAAAAAGCTGACTAGCATTACTTGGCCAGGAGCTTTTGTAGATATTTTCAGAGATTTGGACGATTAGTCTATGATGGATGGTCTAATTGCATAATATATTTCTTGAATATTGTTAGCTAGTAGAAGAGGCCCAAAAAAGAAGTAGGAAGTATTGGAATTAGAGATTTCCATTTTCTGATTTTGTGGATTTTCAATTTGCCCCATTTTGTTTGGGGGAGTAAACCATATATAATTACCGGCAATTGGATCACCTAATTAATTTTATTAACCTAAAAGAGCCAATTTTTTAAAAAATATATAAGGATTTCTTGTAAGAAAAAAGAGATGACAATCGGGTGAGAAAAACATGAAGATTGAATAGATTTACATGAACTATATGTTTTTTATGGTGTAGAACTTTGGCTTTGTAAGTTTGCTTTTTGGATTAGCAAAAAGGGTGCATGCCAGCCACGCCACTCTTAGGCCCCAACCGAGAACTAGGCCAACCACACAAGATATATGATTAATATAATGAATATGGAAGATTCAATTAATTATGTGTAGATAGGGTCATGCATTAGAACAATGTATTAGAAATTTAGTCCTACACTAATAGAGGATATGATACAATTAAATAAGTTTTTAATTAAAAATACGAGAATATAGTTGACAATAACAGTGACAAAAAGTTCTATTAAATGAGATTATACACCTCAATACGTAAAGATTTAAAAAATACAAGTCCTTTCTAATGAATCGCATCCTTAGTTATGAATCATTCTTTTGTTAATTATAAATCAAATTTATAACTAGAGAAACCGTCACTTCCTTAAACTTTAGTTGGGGTAAATCACTTATCTATATTAAGTTCATTTAAGATATATACGCATATATCAGATCCATAGAACCAATTTGATCGTTTGTATATACAGAATATATCAGAAAGATTTTATTAGAACGGTGAATTGGTGATGCATCAAAGGGTTTAGTAAAAGAAAAAATATCACAAAAAGTTCTTTAGATTTTTGCAAATATGCTAACAAAGTTTGACTAATATTATATCTATGTCTCTGAATTTGCCAAAATTATAATACATCCACAAGATTTACATAAAATTACAAGCGTGTTCTTTTTATTATAACGCCGTTGGATTTCTGTAAAATGACGGTAATGACTTTTAAGCCAAGTAATATACTTGCGATGTTAGCAAATGTTATAAGTATATTTGCAAAAAAATTTAAAACAATAATATAGTGTAAAAACATGTAACATAATAAAATAGTAAATATGTCCAAAATACTTGAAAATGTTGCAAGTACATTACTTGGTTTAAATAGTATTTTCGTTATTTTATAGAAAAATTTACTTGCATCCTAACAGAAGACATGTGCTTGTAATTTTATACAAATATTGTAAGCATATTTACAATATTGACAATTTTAAGGATATGAATGCAATGTTGATCAAACCTTGTAACATATTTTGCAAAAATTCCAAAGTTCTTTAGAATGTAAAATAAAGAAAATGATCAGATTAAAAAATAAAATAATCGAAACAAAGATAATTATTAAAAGTAGAATATTATAAGTAAATAAAATATCTTATTAATCCCAAAATAGGATTAATTCCAAATATAACTACAACTTATACCTGTATTTACATATATGACTACATATTTATAAAAGAGAAAGTGATCTTGTTAGTCGAGCTAAGCAAACATCCTACTTAACCCATCTTAAAAAATTCATTTAAAAATATTTTTTTAAACTTTTTTTTCCACATACTTGTTTTTCTAAGTATATTTAATATATAAACTAAGTTCTACCATTTTAGGATATTTGTATATATTTTTTTAAGATTTCTAAATATCTGTGTATATGTGTTTAAAATACATTTATACATAAAAATCTTTAAAATATATATAAATGTATCCAAAATTTGTAAAACTTATTTTATATATTAAATGCACCCAGATAAATAAGTGTACGGAGGAAAAAATATTTTTAAATAGGCTTTTTTGAGATGGGCTAAGCAAGACATTTACTTAACCCGGTTAACAGAAGCATTCCTCTTTATAAAAATAATATATATGACTATATATTTTACCACTAATTCCTAATACGACAGCTTGGTTATATTCTATTAAACGACATGGCAGTATTAATGACAAAATTAACGTGCCCTGGTGGTCAGCACCATTGCTTGTGCAAAAGTTGGTGTTGGTTCGATTCTGCTCTCCAGCAGCAGTAGCATTATTTGTCCTCCCAATGTGTGGAGGTTTTTTCGATAGTATCTTCCCAGTGTGTTGCCTTCCCAGTGTAGAAAAAATCTTTCCACAGGGTGAGGGTTGTGAAAGTATCTAATTGTGAGGGTTGTGAAGGTATCTAATTGTAATATATGATCTTATTACTGGGTTGTGAAGGTATCTAATTGTAATATATGATCCTGTTACTGTGGATTAAGTAAATGTCTCACTTAGCCTACCTCAAAAATCCTATTTAAAATAATTTTTTTTGTTTTTTCTTCATATACTTGTTTTTATAAGTGTATTTAATATATAAATTAAGTTTTATCATTTTTAAATATGTGTATATTTTTTAGATTTTTAAAAATAAGGATATTTTAAATACATATATATACATAGATGTTTAAAAATCTCAAAAAAATAGATAACATATTCAAAAATGTTAAAATATGGTCTATATGTTAAATCCACTTAGATAAACAAGTGCACGAAGAAAAAGTTTAAAAAAAAAAGTTGTTGTAAATAGGTTTTTTAAGATAAGCTAAATTGGACATTTATTTAGTCCAGGCTAACAGAATTACTCATCATTTAGGGTGTGTTTGGGAAGTTGTAAAACTTTTGATGAAAATTTTTGTATGTAAAAGTTGTCAAATCAGTAGAAAATGATGTGATATTGTAAGGGTAATGATGAGGAATAAAGAAAATAAATTTAAAATAAATAGGTTAGTTATATTGGTAGTTGTGCAGAAATGATTGAAAAGTAAGGTTGTTGTATATAAATATGTGTAAAAAATAATTAAAAAAAAGTAGTTATGGAGAGTGAAAAGTTTTAGATTGAAAAGTTTAAACTTGACAACTTTTTCAAATTGCCAAACACACCCTTAGAATTATAAGTAAACTATGCAGTTACATATGTTGTTTTCATAAATATGTTGTTATATCTGTAAATTTGGCTATAAGATATTATAACATGTAAAATTAATATTGAAAACGTAAAAAAGAGGAGGCTGTTATATAGTTATATACTCGCTTTTTAAAATATATGCCCCATCCATTGTTGGACCGTAGTCCTGTATGGCTGCTCATATATGGGGTGATATACGAGTAGCCGGAAAATTTTTTTTTTTTTTTTTTTTGCTTTTCATAGTTGTGATTAGATTGGTTTTCATGTCACTTTTTTTGGGACTTTTTCATTTTCAAAAACATATATTCAAAAATCAAAGAATATAACATTTTGTAAAAAAATCCATATAGATAAGACGTCCAATCTATGAAAATATAAATATTTATTAAGCGGGTCATGTCAGCAACTTACCCCCCGTGTCACCCGATGCATGGGCAACTGCACGCGATCGGAATGCTTATATGAAACAAGGCCCCACTGATGGTCCCAGTGCAAACCCAAAAATGTCATCTTTCTTATCCACACGTGCTAACTTGAGCCATTGTATGGAGAGGATATCTTCGCAAGAGCAAAATCGACCATATAAATTTATGAGGCCATTAGATCTAACGGTCCGGATCATCCCATCCGAGTCCTAAACTTACTATATCAGATCAAAAGGACAATGCCCATTTCCTGAGTCCCTAGGATCAAATCTCGACCGTCCTTTTCTCGTGAATGCAGACCAAACGCAGAAAGGCAACCGCAGAACCGCCCATCGTAAGGACTCACATGAAAACCAAGGCAAGGCAAGGCGAAAACCAGCGCCATCCAATTCAAAGATCGGGCAACGATCTGTCGACACGTGTCCCTTCGGCCTCGTGCACCCATCTGTTTCGCCCAATAGCCCTTCTGGCCTTTTCTCTTTTATCTTTATTACTCCTTTCGCTTTTTCCTTATGTTTTTTAATGCTCTTCTTTTGGCTTTGCAGTCCGTGGGCGGCAGTCTGCAAATTAGTGCGCCCTCCCACACTCACAATGAAACACACGTGCGTAATGTGGGCAGCTAAAATGTGCTTGTCACATCAAAAGACATTAGCAGTGATAAATTTTATTGCAAATTCATTGTTGGGGAGAAATCTTCAGTTTTTCCGCTTTTTCCGCTGCCTTTTTCACTAATTTTTAATGTGCTTCGACATCTATCTATCAATATTTTCTCCATATTTGTGTTTTTCATAAAAGGCTATCTATTTTTTATTTACTTATTTTCAATTATTAATTTTTATAATATATTTTTATCAATTATTTATAACAATTTTCGAAGTTGGGTTTATCTGATTTATATTGGAATATTTTTTGGATTACTAGCAATGTTAGTTAATACAAAGTGGAATCATAGATTCTTAATAGGCAATGTCAAATGTATTATTTTCTCACGGAGATATCCATAGTCAACGTAAAAGAGTTTTTCACATGAAACCATAAATTCTTAAATTTCTTTTAGCAGTATCTCAGTCCATGGATTTGGATCATTGAAGCCCGTGAAACATGTAATCTGTATATATGGGATGTGTTGAGGAAGTAATAAAGTTTTCTAATGAATTTCGTAAAAGTTTTTAAAATGTGAGATAATAATATTATAGAATAGAGATAATGATAAGAAGTAAAAGTAATAAAGTTAAAATGAATAGGTTAGTTACATGTGTAATCGTGTAAAAATAATTAAAAAGTAAAATAGTTATATGGAAGATATGAAAAAATAATTTTAAAAATACGATAAACACGAAGAGTAAAAAGCTTTAATCTGAAAAGTGAAAAGTTTTGTAGTTACACAAATACACCCATATCTTAGAAGAAGAAATAGTCTCCTTCAAGACTCTGCATCCACACTTAGCTTAATGAATTTGACGTTGATTGGTTTGGGGTTCTGATTATCATTTTGAGAAAGCGGGCCAGGCCTTTCGTGACCCTTAACCCTTACAACAAGTACAACTGCTAACAACCTTCCCTCCACCTTCCTCCGCTTTCCTTGTATAGGAAAGAAAAGCAAAGCTCTCTCTCTCTCTACAACCAAAAAGAAAAAGCAAAGGCAAGAAGGCATCTGTTCTCTCTATATAAGGCCATCAAACCTCAGATGATTCTCTCATGCCAAAACACCTACCCATTCAATCACTTTCTTAGCTTTACTACCCCTTTCGTGAGTCTCTTTCAGGAAAAAAACTTCAAAGCTCCAATCAAGAAACATGAAGAACAAGACCTCTATCTTCTTCAAACAGTTAATGTCTCTCTTGGGTTCTCTTTCAAAAGCCAAATCAATGGCCTTGAAGGGCAAAAGTAATGCAACCAAAGCCCGCCTCATAATCCTGGGCCTCATAAAAAATAAGAAGGTGTTGTTCCCTGCCATCTCTCACAAGATCCACGCACTGCTTGGTCATATCAAAGCTGGTCACGGCGACTCCGCCAGGGATGATCATGATCCAAACAAAGCCATTGTGGTCTACAATCCGTGTGTGGAATTATCAACCGTCGATTATCATGCTTTTGCCTATGGCATCAGCTGCGACGACAACGACAATGACGAGCGATATCCTGATTTGACACACTCATTGTTTGATGAGCTTGAATTCGACGATGGCTCTCAGTCAGTCGTCGATCTGGTGCGTAAACAGCGAGAGGATGCTGCGGACTTCAGCTTGGAGGAGGAGATTGATCATGTGGCTGATTTGTTCATAAGGAGGTTCCACAGGCAGATGAAGATGCAGAAGCTGGAATCCTTCAAGAGGTATCAAGAGATGCTTGACAGGAGTGTTTAGGAAGTGAATGGAAGGAAACAACTGCTGTTTCCTCTGGGAAATTGATGTTTCTCTATTTGAAACTTAATTTAATTAGATGTCCACATGGACCAAAGCTATGTCCGTGTAGCTTGATGCGTGGTCCACCAACCAGAAAACAAAATTCAACGCCCAATCAGAGAAGCTGGGGGACTGGCATATAAGCAGCCAAAGGCTTGGACTCTGATTTCCAAGCTGGTTGATCTATTTTTTAATCATCTGTAGATTCTTCCACAGAAGCTAATGTTCTAAGTGCATTCACTTTCGTGTTCTGTAACACCTAAGAAAATAAGAAAAACCATGTTATCCTTTCTCGGGTCATATCATTGTTACTAGAAAATTGAAATAAGATTTCTAACCAATGTTGTTTTTGTTTCTTTAATATCTATTCATCTGGATGTTCTTTTATCGTTTTGTTTGTTTAATAACTTCGTTGGGGTGTCATTTTCGGTTTAATGTTGGAGAAAACATGTAAAAGCATGAAATTAGATTTAAAATCAATTTTCTAATGCAGCACGAATTAGCAATGAAAGGCTAGAACATATATTTTATGATTATTATTACAAGTTTACAACGGAGCCTTTTGCTCCCATAGAAATTCGAACCCCGACACAGACACAAACATGTTACTACTTCGCTAAGGCGCTGATACACAAGGCTAGAAGCCCAGAACACATCTAGATATAAGATATAATCAAGAAAATATTTTATTTTCGCTCAAAGGTTAAGCCAGACAAAGGCAAGCCCGTAGTCTAGAAAGCCTAGCTACCGATTCATTTTAAGAAATCCAAGGCTGATTTTTGTGCTTATTGTTTGAAGCCTAATCCATGAGCAGGGTTGTGTTATGTCTTTCAAGGCAAAACAGCAGCTTGGGCCCTAGGCCACGCGGTTCAGGAATCAGGACCCGACTGAGACCGCACCCATGGTACTTGGGAACGTTGGATGCTCATGCTCCTTCTCAACCTTAAAAGCAAGTTAAAGAACCCTCACACTTACAATCGAACAATAGACTCCCCAACAATCTCACAGCAACCTGTTTTTTCCTATTGACTCTTAGGAGAAGTTCTTTTATTTGGGGCTTTGATTGCGAAATTCGAGTTGAAAATCAGAAAGAAATATGTCCACAAAAGAGGAAAGAAATATACCCCTCAATGGAGAAAACCAATATGTCCAAAAGGAAAAAAGAAATTTGTCCCAAACTCGAAGGGAGATGGCTTTGGGAAAGAAAAACAATACGTCTGCAGAAGAGGAAAGTAATATGTCCAAAAGGAAAAAAAGCAATACTCTAAACCATCCAATATAAAAACGATTTTTCGTGTTTATGATCAAGTTACAGAAGTGTCCCCATAGGTTTGTGCTTTCGCTTCCCTCTAAAATTTTTTTTTTTTTTTGATGAAGCTTCCCTCTAAAATTATAGTCATGGTAAGATCTTTAGTTTTTTTTTATTCAATCATTGGGACTCGCAAGCGCATGAATTTTATATAAATAGAAATATAGAAATATAGAATATGAGACTTGTTATTCAACAGCATAACATGCCTCGTATGTAAGTGTCAACCAATAGCAATAGATATTTGTTTGTACGAAGAAATTCAAAAAAAAAATTTATTGGTGTGATGAGTTGGAAAAGGGACGGTTTTGTAAAAAAGGCAAAAAGAAGAGAAAGAATCCTCCTCTTGTATTTGAAACGGGCAAAAGAGATTTTAGTCCATAGCATAATGGGGTCTCCTAAAATATGACGCCTCAGTTTCAATCTATTTGATGTGTTTGAAAAACCCGATGAATTGGAATTTCTCTATTAGGCAAAGTCATTTTTAAAGAGGTGGTCTTCTGAAGTGGCGCTTGAGGATTATTTTGAGCTCTTTCAATTGATGTTGGCCCATGCACGAGAAGAATATTCCAAAGAACAAGATGAGAATGAGGGGGAATGAGGCTGCACTACTTGGGTGTGTTTGGGGATGAATAAAACTTTTGGCGAAAAGTTTTGAAAAGTAAAAAATTATCAAATGATGTGATATGATAAGAGTAATGATAAAGAGTAAAAATGATAAAATTAAAATAGATATGTTAGTTGTATAGGTAATTGCGTAGAAATGATTGAAAAGTAGGGTAGTTATGTAGGAAAATGTGCAAAAATGATTAAAAAATATAGTAATTAGGAATAGTGAAAAATTTTAAATTGAAAGATTTTAACTTGACATTTTATATCCATTGCCAAACACATCCTTTTCTTTTGGGAGAGCGTAGCTCCCACATCAAGGTGATTACCATTGAGTCATATCCCTTCCTGCCCTTATAGAGAAATAGGATTTAAGTGCTTATGGCCTTCACAGACTCAAAAGCTAACTCAAGAAATGTGATTTTCACTTACACTTATAATTGAAGACAACCCCTCCCACATGCCACAACCCATATGTGATACTAGAAATCAAGGATTTTTTAAGTTTATGTATATGACATAATTGAGTTCTTAGCTCCAAATTCCTGGCTATCTGATGATAATCAGTGGGAATGTAAATACATGCATATTCAGCAGACGAAGATAGAGAATATGACCTGTAGAGTTGATTCATTCGCATTAAACACTAGAGTGCTGGATCAAGGCAATACATCTAAAGGTGTTTGTCTCATGCAGATGAGCGTCATCATAATATTTTTTTTTTTTACTGGCCATTCATCTTGGATGACTAAGTACCCGATGGAGGTATACTCTAGAGAGGTAACAAGGTCGCTGCCTCTAAGTAACTTTAAACCTTAGACCTCCTAATCTTAAACACTTTACCCGCACACATTTACGTCAGCCACTTAGGACATCCAAGTGGTGACATCATCGAAGTTCTTTAGGGCTTATTTGTATTGTGTAAAATGATGGAGAAAATTTCTCGCTTCCTTTTTATTTGACAAGATATTTAGCTACTTAATGAATCCTGTTACTCAGCGTACAGAAATATATTTTTTCATCATAAGTCGAATCTTTTAGCCATAGAAACATATTTATTTCATCATAAGTCAAATCTTTTAGCCATATTTTAAGTGAGAAAGATATATAAAAGAAAAAGAGGAAGTAAAAACAAAAAAACAAAAAAGTAGAGAATAAGTAAAACAAAAAAGTAGAGAATAAGTAAAGCAAAAATTTCTCCGATGTCCATAATTCTTTATATAATTATAATATTTCACAAATTCTTCTTGTACCCATAATATTTTACTCTAAATTCCTCTCATGCCTATGATGTCAACATATCTGTTATCTATTTCATTGAAACAATGATTTTGCCTATTCAAATTTTCTTAATTGAGATAAGTCATGAATCAATTGATAATAGTAAATCATCAATAGGCATTAAGTGATTCAAGAATTATATTAAGGTCGAATATTTTAAATTAAGAAAATTTTAAAAGAGTAAAATTGTCTTTTTAATGAGGTAGATAGTGATTGTGTTAATGGTGTAGGTAAAATAGAAAATTAAAATGAAATATTATAAGTATAAGAGAAATTTGTGAAGCGTTATAATATATTAGAAATTAGGTGTAAATGTTGGGATATGAAAAGAATTCTCCTTGAAATCAATCTTAAAGTGAATAACACCACTAAATCCAGAGAAGAGCAAACATAAATGATCTTACGTTTATGATCCTCCCACCATTATCTTCATATTTAAAATTTTAAGCGACAGTACAAAACGTCGTAGCAGAATAATGATTCCAGAATCTGGATAGTTATTCTTTTGATCGACCTGGGAAATCAAATGAAAATTTGTGACCAAAGCAAGCATCGGTTAGAATTGCTGTAAACACTGCATACAGATTTTAATGGTTTTTTTAATAAAGATTTTAATGGTTTTTAACTCTGCTCTTTCTTTCGATAGCATACCCATGAGACCATCGAGTTTCAATGCTTCCTCTAACGTCAGCAAATTTTTTTGCATTGAATCATGAAAGAGGGGGATCGTTATTTGGTGCAATTGATGTACCCAAGTGCAAAAACTCATTTTTTAAATATTTTTGAATTTTTTTATACAACTAGTGTATTTAATATGTGTATCAAATTTTTTTACCATTTTTGGAGAATTATAGATATTTTTTTGAATTAGTAATGTTTTTATAATTTTGAAATTTCAAATAATTAAAAATAAATTTTTGCACCTGGGTGCACGAAAGCTTGGTACATGGAATCAAATGCCCGAAAAAGATTATTTTTATCAATTTTCAAATTAAAAAATATTTTAAAAATAAAAATATAAAATTGCATACATAAAACTTCGCCCTTGCTCATATATTAATGCTAACAAATGAAAAAGAAAATGACTCATGTGAATGAGAGTATCAGAGGTCATGCTTTATGAATTTGGGATCGGAATCCTAATATCTTATCTAAGCAACTACCTTGCGTTTTTTTATTGTTACCTCCATACTAAAAAAAATTTCATTTTCATGTATAACTATGTAATTTATTTTATCTTTATTCGTCTTCATAATCACTATCCTCTCGCATCACACTAATCTTTCATTTTTAAAAAAAAAATTAACAATTTTTTCCCATTTTTACACGTTACTGAAGATTTGATAATATATCTTTTTATAGGATTGTAGGATGTGGTTGAGAATGGAAAATGAAATATTTTGATATTTATATGATTGATATGAAATGATAATGATAAAATTGGAATTAATAGGATCATTGGAGTGTAGTTAAAAGGAAAATCGATTGAAATATATGAGTAAAATTGGAAAAATGGAATTTGTTAATGTGTTAAACAATTTGGGGGGAAATCGGAGAAGATAAAACATTTTCCACCCTATCCCACTTGTGCGCGTTCCCAAATGTGTCCTCAAGCTTCAGCCTGGTTTTGATCATTGTCAGATTATCAATTGCCAAAGCCCCAAATATCGACCAGTAACTGTGAACTCGATTTAACTTAAGCGTTTATCATAATTATGTTTTAATTAAGTTAAATATACAAAAATATTTAAAATTTTGACAATTATCACTATAAATAAAATTTAGATTATTAAAGTGTCATATCAAATTGAAAGGTAAGCAAAAAATTATAAAAGACCTTTTTAAGTATCTTATTTACTATTTACTAAGGATAGGATTGTTTAGAACTTGGATGGAATGATCATGAGATGAAAATTTGACATGTAATGTATTGTGAATGGGAAAATGTGTATTTAGGGTGTGTTTGGGAATAGATAAAACTTTTGATGAAAAGTTATAGAGAGTAGAAGTTGTCAAATGATGTGATATAATAGGAGTAATAATGAGGAATAGATATGATAAAGTTGAAATAGATAGGTTAGTTGTGTTGGTAGTTGTATAGAAATGATTGAAAAGTATGGTAGTTATATAGAAAAATGTGAAGAAATGATTAAAAAATAGAGTAATTGTGGAAATTGAAAAGTTTTAACTTGACAACTTTGTATTAAAAAAAATATATATAATTTTTTTTTGGGAACGAGAAAAATGTTATTGAAAAGTGAGAAATTTTATTTCAGAATTATCACATCCTAGCTATGAATAAGTGTCCTCTAATTTAATTTATTTTTATGAAAACAAATTCATTTTATAATCTTTTCAAATAGTCACAAGTTTCCCCGCTTCACGTTTTGAGGAATTTTCTGCATTAAAGCTTTTATCTATGGTTGGACTAACAATTTTCAATTTTGTTGTGCTATTCTTATTTTCCCATCTAAGGAGAATTTGTTTAAGACAAATGTGGTAGGTTTTGTAGCCTCCCAAAGAATTGACAGATCCCATCACAGTGCATAGAGCTTCACATATTAGAATGGATGTAGAAAAGGAAATAAATCTGATCGTTAAGCTAAAAATATATTTTTTTATTTTTGCAAAATTGGCCCCTATATAGTAAATGTTATATTTATATTTTTTTACATTTTTTTAAAATAAAAACGAGCACGGAAAAAATATGTAAAAAAAAATATAAATTTGATCTAGATGGAGCTAACCCAAGTATAAAAAATAATAAAATAAACATATTTTTTGGGTTGCCTTATCTCCCCCGATTTACGAGCATTGTTGTACTAAATGACACCCCTCCGAAATGTAATTTGTGGGTATGCTCTATTGTAATATCAAGACAATATATGAAATATAAAAAAAAGAACATGCGGGCAAGCTCTTTAGACCAACTTTTATGCATGTGGAACATCTTAATTAGGGTGCACAAGGAGGTCTCCTCCACTTAGAAATTTATGCAAGTTTAATGTTCTTTAAGTGGGTCACCCAAAATCAGAATAATCTATGAAATAATTAATCTAGAACTAAGATACTTAAGTGGGTCACCGCATCCTTCAACAAGTACATAGTGGGGCTTGAAAGTCTTGAACATGTACGACCAGTTTCGAATTAAATTAGCTTTGTTTGAGTGTGTTTGCTTTGAAGTTAAAGAAATGTAAAAACAAGTAGAAAAGCAAAAATGGCAAAAGAGCAATGACAGTCATTGGGCGAAAAAACAAAAAAATGATCCTAGATAATTTTTTCAGTGCCGTTGAATGCTGCATGAAGGATTTCTACCCTTATTTACCTAAAATAAATACACCCATGGAAACACAACTAATATTCCACTCATTCACCATCACACAAAAAAACAAAAAAAAAATCACTCATTAAAAATTCGCAACGAGGAGGTGATCAAGAAATTAAAATGTCCAAACATGAACAAGGACAACGTTAATCAGCTTAGTTGGGCTCATCCAAACAAATGATAATAGCCCACCAATTTCGGATGTGATCTGCCTTTGGTAGTTTGGTACTTTAGTCAAATTAAGGCCATTGGATGAGATGTGAGTAAGAAATTAAGGGGTAAAATTTCACGGAAAGCAAGATTTAGGTGGTGGTATTCACACATCTATAAAAAAAATTAATTTTTACCTTATATACAATCATAAATCACCCAACTTATTGGCCACCATACCATTGATGATCCTCAAAGATAGAGTTAAAGTGAGTATAGAAATAAATGACCGGCCAACAATTATTAAAACCCAAGGTCATTGCAGTTCTTAAATTATTATAGGAATTTATTTGTTAATTTTTAAAACTAAAAAGAGAAATTGCTAGAATAAAAAATAATGTAATCAAGCAGACTTACTGCCCATCTCCTTAACTTTGAATTATCTAAATCGATGCAGATAGTAAATATGTTTTCCTTCATTCTGAATAAATGGTTTTACTTATTTCTGAAATTGATCTTATTGCACTAGTCAGAATTAGCTTCAATTAATTCAGATCATGTTAAATAAGTAGTACAAACAGAGATTGTTAATTAGAAAACACAATCATTAAGTGAAAATTCTAGATTAATTTATGACTTATGTTAGAGGTTCTTTAGGCTGCTTTCATGCATGTGCAACATCTTAATGGTGCATAATAAGGAGGTTTCCTCCACATGCACCAATAGGTAGGCAAGATTACTCTACTTGTATGATTAGTGGTCCATACGCTAGAAATGATAATGTACAGCATAAAAGATCATTGTATATATAGAAGAAATTTGGAATGTATAATCTATTGAGTTTGGAAACAGGCTCCCCCACATATATATTTGGCAGTTTCAACATTTCAAGCTAGACCAAGCTCAAATCACTTCAATATTAATTGATTGGGGGGTTCGTTGGCCCACATACTCCCAAGCTGAAATCAACCACCTACAAGTAATCTCCCGGCCTCCTAATATACACTCTCAGTTTCAATATTATTATTTCCAGCGATGATTCGATACAGCCGGCTGGGGCCTTTTTATTTTATTTTATTTCTTTCTAATTTTAGATCATTTATTTTGTTCTTAATTTCTTTTTACCATATATATATATATATATATATATTACCAAAAATCACTTTCGTTCGAAACTTAAATTTTTATAATAGATATTTTCGAGGGTGAATATATAACTATTAATTTTAAAAGATATAATATATATAGTATATAAAAGCTTTTAATACATGAGATTTTTCGGAACCATAAAAACCTACATATTTATAAATATGGTAAATTGTTTAGCTATATATTATATAAAAGCTTTTAACACATGAGATTTTTCGGAACCACAAAAACCTACAAACTTAGAAATATGGTAAATGGTTTAGATTTAGCAAAAAAAAAATTAAAATTAAAATTAACAGGTTGCATGGGCATCTCCACGCAGTAGATTATATTGAATCATTGCCTTATTATTCTTTAGTGACAATTTTGAAATGTACATGTACCTTTTACTTATAGTTGGTTATATTGCATTTGAAATGAAATATTATAAGTATTTTAGAGGATAATTATGTTACTCTAAGGGATTCGCGCTGTTTTTCTTGATTTAGCTAGATTGGCGATTTTGAAATAGAAACTTTCGTTTTTTGATGTTTTTTTAATGGTGTTTTTTTTATGTTTCAAAACAATTATATTTTTAAATTTTTGATAAAAGCGTTCGTATGGTTAAAAAACCATGTTATATCTATAATTGTCACCGAGTTATCTAATTCATTAGATCCAAAAAATGAAATAAATAAAAATATTATAACTAAAAAAGAGGAAGTTTCAAATGTAAGATAAAACACGGAAGAAATTATTTTTAACAAATTATATAGATTGAATTCTTCCAGATCTTGCCTTTTATTACAAGAAAATGGACTTTTAAAAATGCTAATATTTATCACAATGTATATGAATTTATTTTGTGATATCGCCATGGCTAAGCCGTGTACGTCAGTCATGAACGGTTTTAACGATATTTTTGAGATTATAGTAAAACTTTTAATGACAGATCATGTTGCTAAAAGATTGCTTTTTTCAATATCCATTAGCTGTTAAAAGCTATTTTTAACAATAATAATTATGGTAATGAGGCCATACTTTAAACTATGGACCTCCCTACTCTAATACTCTATATACACTTATATCAGTTACTCAGTCGTAATTTCTTATTAGCAAAGAAATCCTATTCCGGGCTAAGGGTGAGTACACTAACTCTTTATCAACCATTTTTTAAAAAAGATTTCTTGCTAAAAGCTTGCTACAACTATTTTGATATGGTGCTTTCGCAAAGAAGCTCATAAATAGAAGTCTCTTGTAGTAACTTCATTAAAGAAAGAGGTAGAAATTTCGCAAAATGAAACAACCCCTTCAGCTGATAAAGAAAACAACCCTTTTAGTAAAAAATCAAAATAATCAACATTTGAAGCTATGCATATTTGAGCACAACTCCAAATGTAAGCATTTGTAGTGTTTGATAGAACGCAAACTATCTAGATGCCATTGAAGATTGAGTTAAAATGAAATGGATGGTTGAAATACAGAGGGGTAAAGCAGACTTAATCCAGATTTGATATCTTCTTAAGCCTAATCAAACATGAATACAGGAATTTAATGACCTTGTCAAGGCATAATCAAGCCCATGAGATGACGCTACAAGAGAACTAACATTGTGTAACATACTTTTGGCAACGTTTAACATTTTTTATCACAAAAGGCTTTATTTAGTAACATAAATCATTGTTGCTAAAAAAACTAATTTAGGGACAATAACATAACAGATTTTGCAAAAAATAACTTTTTAATGACATGAATTTTAATGACAAATTCAAAAAAGCCATGGTTGCAGTGACATTATAGTCTAAATTAATACAAAATTTTGCATCGCTAAAATCTGTTTTCTTACAGTGTGACTATTCACTAACCCTGTTAAATTTAATCAAGAAACATCAATGCATGCCAATGTTTAGCTAGTATACAGCAACAAGGCTTGTCCATTTTAGTACTGACTTTTCAATCTTATAGAAGCTTCTTTCTAGCTCTCTACTATACTTATTCTCTTTTTTGTGCTGTTTTCTACTGTAGTGTGGTGTGATTCTGTCCCTACTATTAATAAAATCACTGGAAGCTCAATTTGAAACATCATAATGAGTTGACCAAATCTGATCAAACTCCATCAAATTCATAAAAGTTGCTAACACATGTCGATATAATTGGTGCTTTCAAATATCTAAAAGCAAAATCCATATTTCTAGTCCATCCAATTGTCCTAATTGAATTTCAATTCTACCCATAATTGTAAAATGGTTTATTTTAGAAGCATGTGTAATAATGGAGTGGGACTCCACAATCTATACTTCAGCAAGTATGTGGGGCATCAAGAAAGCCCTTTCCTAGACAAAAATCCTAGAGTATTAACCATGTGCTGCTCCTTTCAACATTGCTACATCTCTTTATTCAACAACTATTTAATCGATTAAAATTAGATGTTGAAATTCTCTTTTGTAAAAGACAAGTCCAAACATCAATTACAAAATCTGAGACTATTAATTCCATCCATTCATGCAGGGCTCACCCCATAAGAAATTTCGAATAAAATGATAAATGGAGCAGAAACGATCGACCATGCATGTGGGGTGGGGGCAGTTGGAACTTGGAAGTGAATTGTGTATAACCGCAACAGGAGTACTGTGTTTTTAATGATATGATGCCATTGCAAGGTACAAATAATTAATGTAAATTTTCTAGTCTTGATTGAAAATTGTTTAGTTTATGAGGACATTCATGCTGATGCAAACTTAGGAAATGTTTTTTAGCCTACGTAAATGTGTATGTTAAGAAGCTAGTGTGTAACAAAAAAGAAAGGGCAAATTCCTTATATACCCACAAGCTTTACCCCTATTTCCGCTTATATTCATAAATTTTCAAAAATTTCTCCCATGTTCATGAATTTTCATCTTAGAATTCCATTTATACCTAAGCCGTTAGGGATTTGTTAAAAGGAGCCGGTAACTCTTTAGGAAACTACAAATATGCTCATGCATATTTATAATTTTATAGCTAGTAATTCTACAACTATAAATAATATATTATTTGAATATGAATAGTTAATTTTAAGCAAAATAATTTTAAATTATGTTAGAGTTTGGGCATATTCGTCATATAACAAGGAGGCTAATGGCCAATTTAATAGATCCCTAACTACATGGGTATAAGTGAAATTAAGAAGAAAATTCGTGGGTATGAAAGAAATTTTTAAAAATTCATAGGTATAAATGGAATTAGGGAGTAAAATTTGTGGGTATATGTAGAATTTGCCATAAAAAATATTGTACATGTTCATGCAAGTAAAATAGGTTTCTTATTTTAAGAAGTAAAGAGAAATGACAAGAACAATAAATAACAAAAAAAAATTCTAGTCATATATAAATTATTAACTTGTTAAAATGGTTAAAATATCGCAGCATTCTTGAAATTAATTAGCTTAAAGTTTAACTCTTTTTCTTAATATAAGGGCCTACAATCGCATGCCAAACAGAGCGGCCGTTGCCAAATTCCAGACTAATCTTCGGTTTAATGATTTAATTTGTAAAATTATACCTGTTTATCATGTTTAAAGTTATGACTAGGTGCACCTTTAACCTCTTAGATTTACCTTTTTAGGTTTTATTTTAGACCAAAACTGTAAATTGTATTTAAAACTATTTGTCTAAGCTTAATATGATAAAAGACTTATTTGCCAATTCAAAAGTAGAATAATCGCATCTGCTAGCTATTTTTATAATTTTACATTTATAACAACAATTTTTTAAACGTTGTCAAACTCTGTTGGATAGAACCTAAGGACAATTAAATATGCCCTTCAAATATCGACTCCATTGTGCACCCAAACGCCTAGGGCTGGGAATTGGGGTGGATTGACCCGTGACTCGATTTTGACCTTACCTGTTTTTGGCCTTGTAAAACCAATATATTTTTGACCCGGTATAAGGATGTGTCAAAAATTTTAATCCAAATTAAAAAATAGGGTCGGGGTGGGTTGACATGTCCTGACCTGAAGAGTCCGACCCCCTCACTCTCCCCCCCCCCCCCGCATAGACTAATTTATTAAAAATTATAAGCCTATGTTTACATATTATTATTTTTTTTTCAAAATTCTCACTTTTTTATATTCGACTCTATCAACAATAGAAAAATCAATTTATTCAGAAAGTAATATAAGAATCAATAAAAAGAATTTGTACACAAATAACTCTTATGTGTAATTGTATATTAATCTATTTTAATAAACTTATACTATATTTTCAAATATTTTGTTTTCTTAATTATGTGTTTTTTAATAATTAATAAAATATTGAAGCATATAATATTTAAATTTAATATAGATATATACTTATGTTTGATAGGTATATAAATTCTTAAAATTATCTTGTTTGACCCGGTTTTGACCCGACCCGCTATTCCCAGACCGGTCCGATATCAAACCGAAGTTTGTCCCCAACCCTATTAAAAAAAAGTGAAGGTCAAATCGACCTTGTCCCGACCCGGTATAAAAAGAGGGTCAAACTCAATTTTTAAAAAATAGGGTTATGGTTAGGCATACCTTGACCCGGTATGGCCCGCCCCGATTCTCACCCCTACAAACGCCCATGAGTATTTTGCAACTATTAAGTTTTGCTTAATAGCATTGGCATGGATGCAAAATAGGTAAAAAATGCAAATGACCCTAAAAAAAGACTTTGACCATTAAAGGTGTACGTTTAGCTAGTTATATTATTATTATATATTTGAAGGCACATTTCTATGATGTTGAAGCTACCAAAATATTTAGGTGTTGTCACCTCATTTTGGCCCACCATAATGATTAAATTAAATTATAATTTATTTATTGTATTTAAAATTACTGGTTTGATTGAGAACTAAATTTCATGCAAATTAAGTATGTGCATGACCTCATCTAGTAAAGATGTAAATTTAATATATAAAATTATCTAATTTATATATCTATTTCAAATTTGTTAATTCAACATCTAAATTATCTAAAACATATATCATTAGTATATAAATGAATAATCATTCTATAAATCATCGTACTATTCTTATGCATGTATGAATAGATCTAATTTTTTTGCATAATTCATATACTCATAATTCATATACTCACAGTGAGTATAGCTCATTCAAAATTTTGATTAAAATAATTTTCTATATCTCAAATAAATGATGTTACATAAAGTGAGTAGATTGAATTTTTATTTAATTATCAAAGTGGCTAAAAATGGGAGAACTATACTGAAATATTTTGGTGGCGTCGAAGCAGGCACTGCCTATCTTGATAAAAAATTTGATGGGTGACAAAACGAAATATTTAAAATTAAACATTTTATCGGGTTAGAAAAGTTAATAACTGATTTTGTTTTTTCAGACACCCAAACTGTTTACTAATGTGCTAATAAATATCAAGTGCGGTTTTTAAAAAACTAATTCTAAAAATTCATTCCTTCATCAAGTGCTAATAAAGTGATTCCTCTTATTTATTTATAATTCTAAAAATTATATCTATTGCAAACTTTTACCATTATATTTAGACTATATATTTTTGAAAAAGTTACAAGTTATATACTCTCAACAGATAATATTTTTTTATAAAAATAAAAATTTTCAGTGAAATTTATTTTTAGTAGTATAATAAAATTAAATGGTTTAAATATGATATATAGTTGTCACACGGGTTTTACCCAGGTGTTAAAGTTGGGAGATTTTATTCCACCCATTAATTGATGTGGGAGTATTTACATATTCTAATGTGAGGGTTGTGGATGTGGTTCCCAGTAATACGATACATAAATTCCAATAAAAAAATATGATATATAGGATGTGTTTGGTAACAACAAAAAATTGTCAATTTAAAACTTTTCAATCTAAAACTTTTTACTCTTCACAACTACTCTATTTTTTAATTATTTCTTCACATTTTTCTATATAACTATCCTACTTTTCAATTATTTCTATCAACATAACAAACTTATCTATTTCAATTTTATCCTATTTATTCCTCATCATTACACCTGTAATATCACATCATTTGACAACTTCTCATCTCTAAAACTTCTCATCATCCATTCCCAAACACACCGATAGTAAAAACCAACAATAAGTTCGGAGCGTGAGTATTTACCGTAAGTACTGGAGCATTGCCAGTGAAAATATGCAATTATAAGCATCCGCGACAATTAGCTCCTCGCAATTGCGAACTACAGAAAAACTCATATGTAGGGGTGCAACTTGGGTCGGGTTCGGCCCGAACCCGCCCCGCCGAACCCGAAAAAATGCAGTGTTGAAACTCTGAATATTTCAACCCAAACCCGATTTTTGGGGCCCGAACCAGGACCGAATTCAAATAGGTTTCGGGTTCAGGAAAGCCCGAACCCGAATTTGCATTTATATAAAATATATAATTTATATTATAATAATAATAATATATTACTGATGGATGGATGATAGACAACAGGAGTACGGCATCGCAGGCATGGACAGCTCATCGCCGAGACAATCTAATGTCTTAAGTGATTTTAACAAAATACCTATTCCCATTTACATTACGATACAGGTCCAACAACTTTTTTAAAAAAATTTACTCTTCATGCCTTTTCTACTGAAGTCTTTTGACCAACGAAATCCTGTGATACTAAATATTAAATTTTTTTGAGATTTTTTTTTCCAACGGGAAAATTTATGAGAACTTTAAAATTATAGTTGTAAAATAAGCTTAAAACAATAGAGGAATAAAAAAAATATAATTAATGATTAATAATACATTTTTATCGACAACGTTTACACATAATTCATATTCTACTTGATATAAAGAGAATGCTCAAAACTGATTTCTTTCTTTCTATTTTTAAGCGGTATTTAAATTTTTCTTAATTTCGTACAATAAATTATTTTTTAAACTTTATTATACAATAGATTTGTGATAAAAAAAATTATATATAAGATGAGTAACAAAGATATATTAATAGGAAAATGTCAACTCGAAACTTAACCCGAGCCCGAATTTCAAAAATAGAGTTAGGGTTGAGATTTATAAATAGGGTTAGAGTTAGAATTAGGGTTGAAGTTTTACAAATAAAATTAGAGTTTGGACGGAGGTGGACCCGAGTTTCGTGACTCCGAATTGCACCGCAACTAGATGCCGCGGTTCGTGCGTACGACCTTGATTGCTCTAAAGCACGAAATCCCATAAGAGGACAATCTTGCATCGCAGCTCCCGATATCTCGTGTTACGCGCAGCTCGACATGCATCGTGCCACCCCGCAAAATCGCACGTGCAATCAACGTAAGGCAATGTCCAATTGTCCGTCGCATCGTGCGATTTTCAACGTGTCCGGCGAAACGGCAATAACGTCAGGGATTTTTCAAAAGGAATTTTTGCAAATATTTTATTAAATTTAACTAATATTGCATTTATATTCTCAAATTTGTCAAAATTACAAATATATTCAAAATATTTGTATAAAATTGCAAGTATATCTCTTTTGTTATAATATCGTTAAATTTTTCTATAAAATAACAAAAATGTCATTTAAGCCAAGTAATGCACTTACAAATTTTACAAATATTATAAGCATACTTGTAAAAAAAATTCAAAATAATAATATAAGTAAAAATATATAAAATATATGAAATAGCAAATCTACCTACAATAGTTGGAAACATTACAAACGTATTACTTAGTTTAAATGTCATTTTTGTCATTTTATAAAAAGTCTAACGGTATCCCAATAGAAGAGGCTTGCTTGCAAATTTATACAAACTTTGTAAGCATTTTTGTAAGTTTAACTAACTTGGGGACACCGATGCAATATTAGTCAAACTTTATAATTAAATTTGTAAAAATCTCTTTTCAAAATATATCCATTATGTATGACTTTAATTTCCAATGTACAATTAATATTTTTAAAATCTTAAATACACCCACTATGTTTACATTTAATACAAAATGTCCGTTCTTGTAAGTCAACATTATTAATTAATATCTGAAATTACTAATATACCTTTCAAATTTAGGATAAAATTGAAAAATTGATATCATAACTCACTGATAACCTAATTGCACATGAGCTTTAAATTTGGATAACACACTAATTTTATTTTCTTTCTATTTCAATTCATCATTCATTATATCAAAATAGAGATATTTTGGGTATTTATAAAGATTTAAGTGACGGTTTTCTCAAAAGAGACATAATATGTATATTTGGAATTTCTAAAATATTGTAATTATATTTGGGATTAGCACCAAATGTTAATGAATATATTTGGGAAAAACCTTGATTACCATCGTAATTGTTGGTTAGGATAGGATAATCCTAAAATAGATCTTCCATGTCTTAAAACACTTTTTCCATTCGCAAAAATTTATAGAATAATTTTTTTTTCTAATACAACTTTTACCAATCCTAATATATTTTTTTCAGCCCTAATAAACTTACATTCCAAATACTCGTTGCATCCTCGTCCTATCCAAGCTCTAATCTTAAAATGTTAAATAAATATTTTTGTCCTTAAATAAATAAATATCTTGTATTACCGGCATACTGATAGTTAATGAAAAACATTAAAATTTTATATTTCAATATTTAAATATTGTTTATTTTTTATATGGGTTCACATTTATTTAAGTCATATACCAAGTTTAATATTTTCGGAAGTTGATATATTTCGAAAACTTTAAACCATAAAAAATTTTACTATTTTTATGTAGTGAGAGATTGTTGTATTGGTGGACTTGGTTATGTTAAAATTTTTATTAAAAAATATAAGAATCTGAACAGGTAAATTTCTATACATGAACTAAATAATTAATTAACGTAGGCCTATATAAAAATGAAAAATAAAAATATATAACATACGTGAATCTGTCACTTACCTTAGTAACAACAGGATGCAGATGGTCATTATCTTTAATTAATTAATTAATAATAAATTTGAGGCTGCTGCGGAGTTTAGTAAAAATTGCCAACCGAAAAGAGGAGGGAAAAAGAAATAAAAGAAAAGCCGACAGAACTAAGGCAAAATTCCAACCGCCAAGCGGACAGGCAGGCGGCACGTGATAATCACGTTGCACGGGCCCCACGGTACTCTCCAAAGAAATTTTATGCCCGTTGGCGACGGTGGAGCCACGAGACTCCCGCGGACTCCCTTACAAGCATGTATGCCGAGATGGTAGCATTAGAAGGCCCACAAGATTTTCTCAGCCGTAGAGGGTCTGGATTATCCAATTATATAGAAAATCACTGAGATTTTGACAAGAAGATTGAATGAGAGGAGACTTATTACAAGCAATGTTTTAAAAACCGAACTGAGAACTGCGGTTGGCAAACCGACAGTCAAACTGCGGTTGAACCGAAAAAAACCAATGAACCGGGACATAATCGGTTCATGGTCCGACCGGTCCAACTACCTAGTTCAATACGGTTTTTAAAACATTGATTATAATGATGAAACTATAGTTGGGTGACTTGTGGCATGCCCCCATGTATCTTGATTTCATTGAAGATTAAGGCAAGAGTTTTGACCAACCAAAGAGGCCAACTGAACTTAGCTTCGTTGCACTCGGGTGTATTTAATTTATTTTTATTTTTTAAAATTTTTTTATACAACTATTAAGTTAAATATATTTAACATGTGTATTAAGTTTTACCGCTTTTATAAATTTTTAAATATTTTTTATTTTTGAAAATTTGTGAACTTTTAGTAATCAAATGGCCATCTTTGTCTACTAAACTTTTTAAGATTCCTTTTCCTTCTTTTCGCGGTTGCTCCACGGAAATATTTTGTATTTCTATCCCAAATTGAAGCCAATTTAATCTCGATCTCCGTTTCTATAACATTTCTTTATCCTCTGACAAGTTCTTGATTTTTATTTCTTGCTCTTTAAATCTTTCCTCTGTTTTGTCTGATGGAGATAATAGTCTTAATTTTGCCAAGTACCACTGCTGTTTGCTAATTTCTTTTCAAAGATTACCCTTGAATTCCCTATTCCAATGCATTAGCTTCCTGCCACACGTATCCAGTTTCGTCGTAATATCCACCAAGGAGACTGCCTGTGTTTCTGTACCTTCATTCCATACCTCCTTAATAATTCCAGTTGCCTATGAATCCTTATGCCAAAACAACTTATATCTGAAAACTTTAGGAGGTTTGATTTGCAGGCCTGGCTATTCAATTTCATCAAACAGGCAATGGTTTGAAGCGCCAACCACGAGATGATGATTCTTCGCATAATGATAGATATCAATCCAATTTGCTGTCACCAATGCTCTGTCGCACTCGAGTCTGGGTGGGAGTGGTCGGAGGGGAAAACGTTGAACGGTAGCTTAGAAGTAATTGCAGAAGACGTAGCTGGTGTTGCGGGTTTCAACGGTTCCTTCCAGCGATAATGGAAAACAGCGAGTTGAGGCAGAACAGTGCGATGGATCAGAACTTGGGAGAGCTTCTGGGTGCTGAGCTTCAAACCATGGTTATCTCCGGGGAAGCCATTAAGAAGATCATGCCGGGGAAGGGCGAGAAGATACTCTGCTCTATCTGGACGTCGAAGTCTTATAACAAAGAGATATTCCGTTCAATGATGAGACGACTTTGGAGATTACAGAAAGCGTGTCAGTTTACTGAACTGGGACAGAATTTGTATCAATTAGCCTTCGAGGACTTGGAGGAGAAGAGCCGTGTTTTGCAGGGATGTCCTTGGATCTTCGAGCGGAGCCTAGTCTTGATGTCAGACTTGAAGGAAGAGATTGATATAGCCCATCTCATGCTCGTTAAAACTCCACTATGGCTGCATGTTTCTGGCGTGCCATACATTGTCGACAAAAGCTATATTGGCCAATGCATTGGGAACTCCTTTGAACACTTCTCTGAACTGGTGGCCAATGATACTGAACTAAAGATCAAGGTGACTGTCGACTGCCGTGAACCCCTAAGAAGGGGAATGTTCCTTCAGATTGGCTCTCAAAGCAAACAATGGGTCAATTTCCAGTACGAGAAACTTCCCCTTTTCTGCTATCTTTGTGGCAGAATGGGGCATGCTCATCGAGAGTGTTCGGTAGCTGTCAAGTTGCATAAGCAACTAACTGAGGCGGAGTTGCCTTATGGGAGTTGGATGCGGACTGGTGTGAAGCCAATGAATATGAGATATGGTTTCTCTAACAGCAACAGGGCTGTGCCCATGAAGTACTTAGGGGAACACAGCTACCTTGGGGAACAGATGGGAGAGAGTGCTGGCCATGTTGGAAGAATTGAACACATGGGAGAACATAGCAATGGAGATGAAAATGTTAACCCCATAAGTCAGAGTGGCGAACATTGCAGTGGCAGCAGTGTCAAGAACACAACAGAACAGATCAGTGGCAGTAATTCCAAGAGCAAAACAGAACAGATTGGGGTAAGTGTGGGTGATGCTACTCCTAACCAAGCGCTGAGTTCCTATCAAGGGGAAGGGGCAGCTCTATTAAGCCCTGCCAGCCTTATCTGTCAAAGCACACACTTGCAGCAATCATCAATTGCTGGACCACAGTCTCAACTGCCTAGTGGTTCTGCAATTGATCCAACATCTCATAACAGATACCCCTCATTGGATGGTGCTGCTCAATTCCATCTCAATACCAAACCGATGCAACCTAACAGTTTGGTGATGGAGTTTCCAGTAAACAAAAGTATGGAAGTGATAAGGGAGCAGCAAGTGAACACACACACGCTGAAGGATAAGACTGCTGTCCACTGCAGCACACTGGTCTCCTTGATCTCCTCCAAACAGATACACCAAACCGAAGCGACGCAGCTGCGGGAGGGGTTGCGTGAGACTGCTTTGCAGCGTCTACCACATGTGATTGGCAGACAGATCACTATGGATGGCAGCAGCTCGAGGGGGTCAGTGGGGGATAGGGAGGTAGCTGGCAGAATTGAATTGGGAAAGGAAGATGCAAACTTGATTGATGTGCTTATACAGTCTGGAACTGAATGGACCGAAATGGCAGATATGTGCAGTGGGTGGAAGTGCAAGAATGCCGAGGGAGATATAATGACCAGATTTGTGAAAGGCAAATGGAAGCGGTTGGCTAGAGAAAGGACTGATTTGGAAAGTAATGACCAACAAGACTGTACAATGAGGGAAACCGGGAAAAGGGGTCGTAATGGTGATCGGGATGAACAGGAACAAGTGTTGAAGAGAAGAAATATCAGGGCAAGCGCTGAATCGACTGAGGCGGGGGCTGGGGGATCTTCCCAGCCCCGCCTCATCTAAAGTGGCGCTTATAGCCTGGAATTGCCGAGGGCTTGGGAACCCACGTGCAATTCGGAGCCTCATGGAGCTGGTCAAGCGACAAGATCCCTGTTTGGTCTTCCTGAGCGAAACAAAATGCAAATCCATTGAGATGGAAGGTATTAAGAGAAGACTTAATTTTGATTGTTGTTTTGTTGTGGAATCTCAAGAGAGAAGGGGAGGTTTGGCCCTCCTCTGGAGGAATAAACAACCTGTGAGCATCAGAAGCTTTTCTTTTCATCATATTGATGCACTTTTTGGCGGATGGAGGTTTACGGGTTTCTACGGTCATCCCGAAACTCATCTGCGTCAGCATAGTTGGAATATCCTTAGGCAGTTAAGCGCCGAATGCATTGAGCCGTGGTTAGTAATGGGTGATTTCAATGAAGTCTTGGGGCATAGTGAATACCTCAGTTGCAGAAATCGTCCACAAAACCAAATGGATCTGTTTTGCGAAACCATTGATAATTGCAATCTTTTGGATCTGGGATTCTCGGGTCAGGCAATGACTTGGAGAAATAACAGAATGGGCCGGAATAGGGTGGAAGCAAGACTGGACAGGGGGTTGGCTTCGGCATCATGGTTGAGCAGGTTTCCGCAGGCAAAAATTTCTCATTTGACGTCTTCCACCTCTGATCACTGCCCCATTGTGTTGACTCTTGACTCTAGATGTGGCAAGCACAAACCGCTAAGGGAATTCAAATATGAACTTTTTTGGGCTCGTGACAAGGAGGCTAAACAAATTGTGAGGCAAGTTTGGGAATCTGCGCCCCCTACGGCCTTGAATGTTGCCGACATGATTGCTTGGAGACTAAACTGTGCGGCCATTGAGTTAACAAACTGGAATAGGAGCAAAAGGGGTCACATTCGAAGAGCAATTGAACAGAAACAAAGGGAACTGAACTCAATCTCTCGGTGGGGGCCTACTGATGTGCGGGATGAGTTGATGCAGAAACTGAAACTTCAAATCAACATTCTGTTGGAGGATGAGGAGCAAATCTGGCGGATGCGAGCTAAGGCTCATTGGCTTCATGAGGGTGATAGAAACACAAGGTTCTTTCATAGGACGGCTTCCAACAGGAGAAGGGTTAACTTCATTGATGCACTAAGGGATCATAATGGCAATTGGGTTCGGGACCAAGACAAGCTATTGGATATGGCCGTTCAGCACTTCTCGGAGGGCTATTCTTCGTCTTCTTCATCTCCTGCGCCGTGGCTGGATTCGGTTATCAAGAGAAGAATCTCTTCTGATCAAAGACTTATGCTATCCAAACCATTGCAGGATGAGGAAGTCTTCAAAGCAATCAAAGGTATGGGACCCACTAAGGCCCCTGGACCTGACGGGATGTCGGCAGGTTTCTACCAGGATCATTGGAACACAGTTGGAAAGGACATAATTAAGTGGTGTAAAGCATTCTTTATGGAGAGGAATCCTGCACAACTGCGCAAGCTAATCTTGAAGGCAAATTCAACAACACTAATTCTGATTCCGAAGAGGACAAATGCCCAACATTTCTCCCATTTCAGACCCATTAGCCTGTGCAATGTCATGTATAAGATTTTGGCTAAGGTCTTGGCAAATAGACTCAAGTCTGTCCTCCATGATGTTATCGGTGATGAACAGAGTGCCTTTGTTCCTGGTCGGCTCATTACGGACAACATGCTGATTGCCTTCGAAGTAATCCACTCTATCCGGAAACGCAAATTGGGCCGCAAGAGAGAGATGGCGATCAAACTGGATATGTCAAAAGCGTATGATAGGGTTGAATGGCACTTTCTGAAACAGATGTTGAGCACTATGAACTTCTGCCCTGTATGGATCAACTGGATCATGTGCTGCATCTCCACTGTCTCATATCGTGTCAATGTTAATGGTTTCCACTCATCATTCTTCCAACCACAACGGGGTCTCAGGCAGGGTGATCCTTTATCTCCTTATTTGTTTCTGTTGTGTGCGCAGGGTCTTTCTGCTCTGATTACAAAGGCGGCTGATGATTGTGCTATCCACGGCATTAGACTTAGACCTCATGGGCCATTGATTTCTCATCTTTTGTTTGCTGATGATGCCATTATCTTTGTCCGGGCGTGCGGTAATGATGTTAGGAATCTTTTGGACCTTCTGAAGAGATACGCTGAATCTTCGGGCCAGATGGTTAATGTGGAAAAGACGGGTGTTGTTTTCAGCCCAAATACGGATAGCGGTGCCAGAAGGGAACTGACCCAAATTCTTGGATCCGAGGGTATGGGCATCCAGCATTATCTGGGCCTCCCGGCTTGGCTCGGGAGATCCAAATTGGGGTTGGTCAAAGATCTTAAAGAACGTATTTGGAAACGCATTCAGGGTTGGAAAGGAAGGTTACTCTCATGGGCTGGAAAGGAGGTACTGATCAAGGCAGTCGCGCAAGCAATCCCGACGTACGCTATGAGCATCTTTTTACTGCCCAAATCTTTCTGTCAAGACATAAATGGAATGCTAAGCAAGTTCTGGTGGGGGGATAAGGACGGAAAACGGAAAATGAGTTGGGTGGCATGGAGGGAGATGTGCAAACCTAAGAGAGCTGGTGGGTTGGGCTTCAGGGAACTCCAAAACTTCAACTATGCGCTTGTAGCCAAACAGGTTTGGAGATTAGTCTCTTGTGACACATCCTTGTGTCATAGAGTGCTAAAATCCAGATACTTCCCACATACCGATATTTGGACGTGCAAAGAAAGGCCATCGGACTCATTTACATGGAAAAGCATTTTGAAAGCTAGAGATATGATGGTGAGGGGATGCAGATGGCGGATTGGAAATGGGAATCGGGTTAGGTTCTTCAAAGATATGTGGCTTGAGAAGCGTGTTGAGAAGGCTGGTCCTCTCCCAGCATCAATTCCTGATGATGCTATGGTTGACCTCTTCATCGATGGTCAAACCAATTCCTGGAATCTGGACCGGGTTCGTGCGGCTATGGGGGAGACGCGTTGGCACGAGGTAAACGAAATTTCTCTTTCCAATGGATCTATGAGGGATACTATCTACTGGAGGCACGAACCTAATGGCCATTATTCTGTAAAGTCGGCTTACAGAATGTTATGCTCTACGACCGATATCCCGGCCCAAACGGAAACCCTTAAAACCATTTGGAGGCTTAATCTCCCATCTAAAGTGCTCATCTTTGGATGGCGACTTCTCAGGGATGCCCTCCCTACGCTATACAATCTAACATGCAGGGGCATTGTTACGGACCCGGTTTGTGCTTTCTGCAAGACCGAAACTGAAGATGCAAACCACCTATTCCTCAGATGTGAATCTACTCGTGAGGTGGGCTGGAGGGCGGCACGGCTGGTCTATCAAGATATACCAGTACAGGAGGTGATGGAACTGCTGGCAAAGCAGAATCGGCAGGTGGATCTCTCGAGATTTATATTGTGCTGCTGGAGGGTGTGGTGGCAACGGAACAAACTCCGTGAGGAAGGAATTCAACCAAAATTTGCAGATATCTCGGCCTGGTGCGCGGACTTCCTTTATTAGCATTGGCAGGCTAAGATAAATGTTCAGTCGGGGAATTTGGGACGAAAGTTGGTTTCTCGATGGCTCAAACCGCCTACGGGCTTTGTAAAGATCAATGTGGATGCGCGGGTGCCGTCACGAACATGGGGCTTTTGCCTGTGCAGCGGTAATTAGAGATTGTCGGGGTTCTTTTATTGCTGCTAGTGGTTGGAAAAAGAGGGGTGTGATGGAACCGCTATTCATGGAGGCCACAGCTTTTCTACATGGGATCGAATGGGCGCTCCAAGCTAGGATGACTCATGCTTTCATTGAATCAGATTCCCTCACACTCTGTCATTTGCTGGCGAATGGGTCCCCTGTTTTTTCCCCGGTGGGGCTTATCATTGACAAAATCAGGATGTTTCTGAAAGCAAATACTTGTATCTCCGTACACCATGTATTAAGGCAGGGTAATGATGTTGCACATACCTTAGCCGATTTAGTTCTGGTATCTACTCTGGATCACCAAGTCTGGTGGGGCAATCCCCCACATGCGATTCTTGGTAAAATTTGTACTGACAATTTTTATGCTATGAATTGCTTGGATCTCTCTACTCATAACCCCTTTCATATCGAATGGGGCCAGGGGTAGGGTGTATCCTTTTATAAAAAAAAAAAAAAAAAAAAAAAAAAAGAAATAGAAAAAAATTGTGAAACTTAGCAAATTGCATTGGTTTCATTAGAGAAGCTCCTAAGGAAATATAACGGTATGAATAAAACAACACAATAATAACAATAAAAATAATCAATGATAATAATTGAATAGAAAATTTAGAAAAAGAATTATTTTATGATGGTGTATCCAAGATTTTACTATTTTGGTTGCATTAATTCGTCCTCATTATATTGCTACTTATGAAGTTGTCTCAAGGATCATAACGCACGTAATTCAAGACTGGAGAATTTTAAAGGATGAATTTATATGCGTTTCATTAGTATGCTGTATGCAACCAGACCCTATTATTATTCTTTGATTCTTTTGACATCCAGCTGACTACTTCATCCCTCATGATTCCTCAGGTGTGTTTTTTTTTTATTTTTTTTTTTAATAAGTAAATGTTCGTCACTATCCCAACACCCTCTGTTCCAAAGGTTGGATAGAGGGAGAGGCGAAGGACTAGTCCATGTATCTCATTTTCAAAAAATTATTTATATGAATTCAGAAGACAAGATGGAGGGTTACTCCACCACTCCTGAGAAATACAAGAAGTTCAAGAAACAAAATCAGTCAGAGTATGGGCAACAAAATTATCCAGATGCATGACAAGAAGAAAAGACAAAGATGTGGTAGAAGTAGAAGTGCTCTAATCTCGTCGTTGATCGTCCCTACTAAGATTCTAAAGGTGTTTATATGACAACTTAAAGATTGTAAATTAAGGAATTGTTTGGTAAGATGTAAATAATAGGAATGGAACAGATGGGTACGGGCCGAGCCGGAGTAAAGTAAACATAGATAAGCTATTATATGAAAAATATAAAAAAAAAAAGTTAAAATTAGAGATGAAAATAAAAAATTAGCATAGAGATAGTTAATGTCTCTTAACTTTTTTACAATTGTTACTTCCGTTACATCTTCTTTTATTCAAAATTCCTAAAAACTTGCACATGATAAAAAAAATTATTTAAGAGGAAATATATAGTCATCAAAAGCTCTAAAAACTAATTAATAGAAAACTCATATATAGAAGCATGCATTTTAGCTAGAAAATAAGTGGTTAGCAAGGAGACGATGGTTAGCAAGGAGACATTGACACATTTTAACTTTCCACATTTTTTTGTAATCTTCTAAATGAAGCTTAATTTAGTGGTGAAATCAAATTTTGACTATTAATATTTTTTTAAGCTTTTTTATTTTTAGGATAGTTCCGAAACTATTTCATTCCAAGGAACTACTCCTCCTCGAAGGCTCAAACCACTTATAGAAGTACGTTACTTAGACCCCAATATATATGGAAAGTTTTTAAATATATTGGAGTGCACTTGGCCTCGGTACATCTAGATATATTTAACTTATTTTTTAGGGATAATTTTTCTTATGCCTATAACAATTACATATAATTTCTAATATATTCATAACGTTTCATAAATTATTCTTATACTCATAACATTTCACCTTAAATTTCTCTTATACCTACGCCATTAAAACCGTCATTATCTATCCTCTTGAAAAGACGATTTTGCTCATTTAAAATTTTTAATTGAGATAATTTAACCTTAAAATGACTCAATTGATAGTAGTAAATCATTAATACAAGATATTAAATAACTTAAAAGTTATATTAAGGTTGATTTATTTTAATTAGAAAAAATTTTAAAAAGGCAAAATTGTCTTTTCAATAGGATAAATAATGGTGGTTTTAACGGCGTGGGTATAGAAGGAATTTAGGATGAAATGTTGTGAGTATAAGAAAAATTTATAAAAAGTTGTGAGTATATTAGGAATTATATACAATTGTTATGAGTATAAAAGGAATTATCCCTTTTTTATTTTTTAAAAATTTTTATATAATTGTTAATCTAAATATATTAAAAATTATGAAAATCTCACTTAAAACTTAATGCAATATTAAATATACTTAGATTAATAGTTGTATAAAAAAATTTAAAAAAAATTAAAAAATGAGTTTTGGCACTCAAGTGCACCATCAGCACTCCATATATATATATATATATATATATATATATATGCAAAAAAGGTAATATAAAATAACTGTGTCAAGCTTGTTGTACAAGCATTAGAATTTGACTCCGTTTAGAATTAACTAATAAATTAAATTAACTCAATAAAGTTTGTGCTGTCCTCATGTACAACTGAAACGGTCTGCAGCCATCTATGTACCTTAATTTTAAAAAAAGAAATTAATAAAATAATCAGAAGAATTTAGAGTTTGATTTTAAAAAAACTTACAATAGATTTTTAAATACTAATATCTTTATTCTAATTTCGACAAACAAATAAATATAATTTTAAAATGCTAATTAAAGCCGAACCTGCTGGAACTGTTTGTTGAACTGCATTTACCAACTGTCAGTTCTTGGTGAATATTGCAGAACTGATCAGACATAAGAAACAGGGGCAGTGCGGCAGTAGAAGTTCTAGGCTTCTAGGTTTACCTGCTGCATGCATGATTCGTCGGCGGTTGCGTGTAATATTTTCTTGCTGTCAGTGGTTTCACTTTCCTCATTTTTATCTTCTTTACTATTTTGCTCACTTTCTTGTTAGCATTACTTTTATATACCGACATCTTTTAATTTATTTTTACTTGCTTTTCTATCTGTCCCAGTTAAATCAAATAGGATAGCGGGGAAAGATAGAAAATCGTTAACTTTTTCATCTGTTAAAATGATATTTTAACTATTATCTACATAGTCTCAGTTCTTATGAATTTCTTCTTATTTTATGAAGATAAGCTTAATTATCTGTTATTTATATATAGATATATTATAATATCCGATGTTAGAATTAAATATCTTCACAATCCTCACATCACAATCAAGTATACTCTTACAAACTTATTCATTTCAACTTTACCATTATTATTTCTAATTAATTATGAGATTTTCAAAAAATTTTATTTTCACTCTCCACCTCATTCTACAATTCTTACGAAATTTAAATTAACAAACGTCTCTTTGATACTCATTTCCTTTCAATTTCTTTAAGATTGGTTGGTGAATATTTTCAATCAAATCAACACATGCAGGTATCAAAGGGTAATGATTTTTCCAAAATGGGTTGTTGGTAAATAGTCAATGAAATGGGAGTGGCATTGATCACCATATTCATGGTTTTGATTACCCAACCACTGCCTACTTTTGAATATTCAATACCCAACTCTTTAGTTGTAATGCGCTAACATAGCTATAGGGGCATCTTAATTGCCCAGGAGTATTTAATTTCATTTATAGTCCAGTATACTGATCACCACCTAGGCAGTCTTGTACTGTCCATCTATTTAAAACCAGCCGTACAAAAATGACTAGGTTTTTCATTTCCTACTTTTTAATTCGTGATGCCATTATGTGCCTAGAAATGTGCTTGTCGGATCAAATGGGCTAAGATAAACCAGCCTAGCCGCCTACACAAAACTAGAAAATTATTTTTATTATTTTAGATTGTTGCATATACCTTCCGATCTTAACTTTTCAATTTTGTAATTTATTCCTTAAAATTCTTAATTTTTCAAATAACCCTTCCTTAATTTAGGCTCTTTCCTTGGAAAACTACTCAATTCGGTCGATTCTTCCTGGTAATCTTTTTCCAGAAACTCTCTTCATAATATTCTTCAAAATGCCAGTCTTCCGGTGTCAAAAAAAAAAAAAAAAAAGATGCCCGTCTTCAGATTTTTTTTTTTTTTTTAAAATGCCAAAAGAATGCGAGAATGGACTCGAAAAAAACACGCCTATTTTTAAAGGAAAATGATCCTTTACTCCCAACCTCCTGCATTCTATATTTTAGAGAACTTTTTATTTTTTAAAAAATTTTATATTGCCACGTGTATATATTAAATTTTACCATTTTTGATTTCTTATACATTAAATTTTGACAAAATTTTAAAAATAAAAAATTTACCATTTTTCTGTGTAAGGGAGTGTGAGATGGGGTATTTTTTTTGTTGTTAAAATGTTGTAAAGAAAAATAAACAAGAATTTAAAAATAGCTAAATTCGATACACGAAGTTGTGAACTAAATCCATGTGAGCCCCAAAAAAAACCAGAAAATCTATTAAAAAATAAAATACACTAAGTTGTTACTTAACTAAATAACAGTTAAGGGTGTTTGAAAAGCATGAGAACTTCTCAATATAAAACTTTTTACTTTTTACAATTATTATTTTTAATCATTTTTTCACATTTTTTCTATACACTTTCTTCGCTTTACAATTATTTCTCCGCAACTATTAATATATCTACTTGATTTATTTTAATTTTATTTTTTTACTTTTCATCATTACCCCTATTATATCAAATCACTTCCTTTATTTTTTAAAAAAAATTATACTAAAATTTTTTCTTTCAAAACATTTTATCAAATACCAAACACATCCTAAATGTACAAAATTCATTATCCATTTTTAAATTTAATAATACTTTCTATTAAATTTTAAAATAAAAATACAGCTTTACTAACTCCATTTTATATAAGTTTGGCATTAAAAAATCCCAAAAAGAGTATCCATTGAAGGTTAACGGAGAAGAAACTATCGTCATGCATGGAGGCGATTTTACAAAAAAATAATTTAAATAAAATTATTGGAAAAATAAAAAAATTTGCTCATAAAGAGAAAAAAAATTCGGAATTTTACAGGATGGAACACGTAAAAAGCTATTATTAATTTAATTAAAAAATTCTCTTCATGTGAAATCTGACAAAATAGATGGGCCCGAAATAGATTACGATACCCACGATAATGTGTGCGACTCTTTAATGAGAAGGTTTCTTTTTTATTTGTATTTATACATGGCAACAACTTGGTATTACATTCAAATACATTCACTACCCTCACATTATGATGGGTAATTTTGGTTATGCGTACATGCACCTGGGTGGACTTAGGCTTGATACACCTGAGTGCATTTACTGATTTTAAAAAAATTTTAAAAGTTTAAAATTTTTTAAAAATAGTAAAAATTAGTGCATTTGCTGAATACATTTAGATTAACATTTGTGTAAAAAAATTTTAAAAAAATAAAAATGAGTATTTACACCCGGGTGCATGAAATCGGACTCCGAAAAATTTCCTATATGCACCCCCACATGAGGGGAAAATCTAAAAAAATCCCATTCGAGGAGAAATTTGTAAAACTATCACTTCAACTCTTCAAGAGGATTATTTTGTGAAAACTCCTCCTATGATGAAAGAGAATCGAACTGGGTGAACTAATTATCGGCCCCTAGGTTACGACTCTGGGCAACCAGTGGCTTTAATCCGAAAGGTTAAACGGGCGTGGACATGACATATATGCCCATAAGTCAGACACAGAAAGTATTGAAAATGTATTAATTCTAAATATTACCATGACTTATATTTACGGATTCGACCATTCATTTAGATAAATTGCATAGATAACCACAAGTTATTAACATGAGAATCCTGTTAGGTACTAACGTTAAAAATATTGTGAAGTAACAAAATTATCCCTAAAAAAGTAAAAAATGATTAAAAAGATAAAAAAGATATCATAGTAGTTGCTATAATTAGATATGAGGTACTTCTATGAAAATGGGTTTCATAGAAGTGATTTTTATAAAACTCTTTTCATTTTTGAGACGTCGATCATTGATCAAAAGCTAATATATTTAATGCATTTAACATCATTTGTTTAGTTTGGTGACCGAAGTCCATCTAATTCCAAAATGTGTGTAGGACATATTTGCTCAAAAATATGTGCATTTATATGTAAATTAGGAACAATGTTTAAATTCATTCATGTATGTATTAGATTGTAATAATATTTTATAGAATCATTTATTTGCATATTAGTGATATTTTCGACGATCTAAACTACTTAAAAATTGATATTTAGCACTAAATAATTTTATTATGTTGATTTTACATGTTTGTAGATAGGACTCATATCTAATAATACTAGACAAACAAAAGTGTTTCCATGATAATACAACTGATACTAATAAATATAGTGAATAAAGTGAATTTTTTTTATCAACTATCTAGATATTAAAAATGAGGAAAATTTTATAGAAGAAGAGTTTTATAGAAGAGAAGTGATTTTATGAGCCTGGGCTAAGCAAATGGTTAGCTCATCTAAAAAAAAACTGTTTAAAATACTTTTTTTTGCCATACACTTGTTTATCTAAGTTTATTTTACACATAAATTAAGTTTTATCATTTTTGAGTATGTATATATATATGTATCTTTTTGAGATTTTTAAACACATGGGTTTTCGATGAAAATATGGGGATATTTTAAATACATATGTACAATTAAATGTTTAAAAATATCGAAAAATACATATACATAACCAAAAATAGTAAAACTTAATTTATATATTAAATACTCTTAAATAAATATGTATATAAAGAAAAAAATAAATAAAAGTATTTTAATTGGGTTTTTAAGGTGGGCTAAACGAGTCATTTGCTTAGCTGAGGCTAACAGGATCATTCCTCTTTATAGAAGCACCCTTATTAGATATTATAAAAAAAAATCAAAAAAATGATATAAAGTAAGACTGACAAAAATATAGAGCAAATTTTACCGTAGAGCTATGGTGGATGTGGGTGTTAATAGTCATGGTCAACCCGTTAACCTGCTTGTCTAATCCGTTTATAAATGGATTTAGGTTGAGATTTTTAAATAAATGAGTTATCATCCACCAACCAATTTAACTATTTAATTAAATAAATGGATTAAGGTTGAGAATTTTTAACCCATCAATTCGTTCAGTAACTCATTTAACCCATATAACCTTTCCAACTTGTTTAAATCATTTAATTTATTAAAGTTATATATAAATATAAACTCCTCGTTTATTTTTCTCACAAAGTTTTTCTCTTGTCGCATAATTTTCATTTTCTCACTATTGCTCCAATTCCATTTCCTTGATACCACCCTATTTTCATTTCCTTTGTGCAAAAAAACACATTCTTGCCTCTTCCTACAAGATTATCGTCTACTAGAGTCTGGGCATTCAGGTCATCTATTACACAATTCGTTAATAACCCGCCAACCTATTTATTAAACGAGTTGTAAATGGGTTAAGGTTGAAATTTTTTAAATAAGTTAATAAACATATTATGGTTAAGATATTTTAATATATTAAAATTATAATTAAACTCTAATCCGTACAACCTGATCTGTTAACACTCATACCGGTGGACTCCCTTTTAAAAGAATTGCAAAAGGGCAACGTGGTGATTTTGAGAAACTTTTGCCCCGATATCTAACACAACCGGGTTGCGTTATTCAGAATTAAGGTAGAATTGATGGTCATTTGTGCTGTTTTTCTAAAGGTTATTCCTAAATATGGATATGAGCTGCAGTTATATTTATAATTGACTGATTAGAAATTAATAACTAGTCGGGTTTAGTGCGTCTTATCAATAATGTAGACCTTAAATTGCAGTTTTTTTGAATTGGCAACTCAAATTGTAGCAATTCTTGTGAGCTTAATCTCTGCCTCTGCAATAATGCGCTATGCTCCCTACTCCTTTTAGGCATTAAATCAAAAAAAGAAAAGTGGTAAACTTTCCTAATTTTCTCGTTTTCATTCTTTTTAATTAAAATTTCGCTTAAATATTTTACGGATTCTTTTTATGATTAAATATGTTTTCAATTATTATTTAATATCTCATCATCCAAAAAAATCTATGTTATCCATATTTGCTGACTTAGAATCCGTCTTTTTACCCTATTTTGTTTTTTCATTTTTTATGTATTTCAGATTTTTATCTTGTCCATGCATTTTCATAGTTACCAAATAAAATTAAAGAGGGAAAGCTATGTAAATTTAAGAATTGAATAACTTGCAATATACGTATATAGTTTGACTATAATTCAGATATATAGATGTTGTTCAAAAATTGAACATAACATCACATAATTCGATCATAATAGGAAGTATATTTACTCAACAACAATGCTATCATGTTGTGGATATATACAAATATAAGCAAATTATGTGAGTGTATTTGCTATTTATCCATTTTCATAATTTTTAGAATATACTCACATAGTTTGCAATTTGTAAATACATCCATAGACATCATGACAATTTGAGTATATTTGCAATTATGATTAAACTATAAAGCAATTATTTTCAATTCCTAAACTAAAGAGTATATTTGCAATTATAATCAAACTATGTGAGTATTTTTGTAAATTATCCTTAAATTTTTCATACGCCCCGCAAAACAAGACTAAATCCAGTAATCAACCAAAATCGGAAATAAGCAATTTACGGGAGAGACCATGACTGAAATTCTAAGTTAAATATATCTTCTCAAAATCAAATTAAAATGATTAACCTTTGTATTTCACGCACTAAAGACATTTTATAGCATAAAGAGTAATTGGCAAATATATCATATATATTTTGACCAAAATTATAAATATACTTTAAATAATTTCAAAATTTGCAAATAATTCCTAAATAATTTGACCATAATTACAAATACACTCGTACCTTCACAACTCTGTAATTACATTGTCAAAGAATGAATATATTTGCAAATGCATGCAAATTATGAAGGTATATTTACAAAACTAAATATATGCCCTTAGTTTTTGAAACTGTAAATATACTCAAATAGTTTACATCTATTTGTAAATACACCTATGCCATAACGGCATGATTATGTTTGCAACTATGGCTAAATCACATGAAATTTATTTTCAATTTCTAAAACTATGTGGATTTATTTGTTAATTATCCTAACATAAAATATTCAAATACAAGGAATATTATTGGGTCAGCTCGTTGAGTCACAATTTGTATATCTAATGGATCTTCCTTTTTCTTTATTTTGGTTGATGACATGGAAGTCACATCAGATTCGATTGAGTCATTAGGACCCACGGGTAATAGCAACTACCAAAATCTTTCATTTTTGTGTGTCATGACAACCCATGTGGATCAGGTCCTATTAATAATTTTGGGCTCAAAACGGATGGTTTAATTTTAATAAACAAAACATGCTAGTCAAATCAAAGCTTCTATTCTCATAAAAAAAAAATTAAAGCTTCTATCCTTATCAAGTTCAAGCTTCGTATAACAAATTGTTAGCGGTAATATAATGGCTAAAATGGGGCATGATAGGAAGGAATAAAGAATCATGCTTTTTGGGGCCATTTTCCTACAATCCAAAGCATTTTCCAGATGGACATTATCAACTTTCCTACAATCCCAACCATTCACTTTCCTCCTTCAAAACTTCTATCCTTATCAACTACCCAGTTTGCTAAGCCATTTTGGAAAAATATAAAAGTAAACAGTATCATAATATAATAGAGGTAATATAATAGAGTAATTGTATAAAAAGATATAAACATGCTGAAATATATAGAAAATAATAGAAAAATAGATTAACTACCTAGTTAAAATATCAAATTACATCAAAATATGTGTAAGAAGGATGCATCATTTTTTCACTTTTGCGTATTTCCAATTAAAAAAAGTAAAAAATATATAATAATAAACATTAATGTAATTCCACATTCAACAAATATTTACAAAAGAAGTTCTTTAAAGAAAAAGAGGAGATGGGCTCACATAATCAAGGAGAACAAGCACATGTTCAGATGGGTCCCACATTTGACTTGTCTGTGGGAGTGTTTCTTGCAGTGTTAATCCCAAGGGATGAATCATGGGGAGGCATGTGCCCACCATTTCTCATGCAAGGCCAACAAGACAGTTGGACATGCTGGTCGAATTAAGCTCGAATTATTGCAGACAATACCATCTACAAGTGCACTTGCATTGAATAATTATTTTTTATTTTTAGATTTTTTATGGTTGGTGAGGTTTGTGTCTTTGTGACACGTATGTCACATCAAGCAATTGATTTTCTAATAATATTTCCCGGGAACACAATTGTTTCGTCTGGTCAAGGGTTGTTGAAAAGATGGTGCAATGGGAGGTGTAAAAAAACAGAGAATGGTAGCCATGACAATGGGAATCATGACCTAACTCAAGTCAAATAAAATTTATAAGAATATAAATAGTGATGTGAAAAAGATATCAGGTAATTAAAGAAGATTAATTGAAAAGCAATACAGAGAGTGATGTTAGCTGGCAATTGGAAATGCAAATAATTGCAAGAAATATTAATAAATAGAAATTCGATCCTCAAAACAAGATTCTTTTTTAAAAAATTCTTCGCATCACTCCTTGCCACAGCAAGTTGCCTTTTGTTTCTTCACGTTAGCTTTTATATAAACCAGTGGGCACTTAGGTTGTATTTGTTAATCGAGGATTTGCTGAGATATTGGGAAAGGATTGGAAATAAAAAAAAACTATTTTGAAAATTTACGAAAGTGACATGGTATAATAAAGTTAAAATAAATAGGGTGACCATGAGAAAAAATGTAAGTGTATTGCGATAAAATTCGAAAAATAAAATGATTACATAATTAATATATCAAATCATTTATAAACTGCAAAGGAGAAAAGTAAACATGGGAAACCAGTAATATAATTACCAAACATAGCTTTAATTAAATTGGGACTGATGATGCTTATGCCTAAAAAGTTATAATCTTATTAGCCGAAGCTAAATAAGTTTATTTTAGTCCTAATTGAAAGGTATATTTTTTATAAAAAAAAATTTGATTTTTTATGAAAATATTTGTTCAAAATTCAAGCTTTATAATTTTCAAATATGTATGTGTACATTTTTTATTTTAGAAATCAATATTTTGGAGGATGAAAATTACATTAAATGCCTAAAATTTTAAATTTTTAAAAATAAGAATATGTACACATTCAAAAATTACAAAACTAGTTATATGGGTCAAATATACATAAGAAAAATTTTATTTTTTCTTGAACTAATATAAGCTTATGGGAACTTAGGCAACTGATTCAATGCAGTATTCAATGCACCAGGCTGCAAAACCATTTCTTTTATATATTTTTTGAAAATTGTTTCATGAAACTATTAAACTAAATGTATTTAATATAAAATCATTAAAATGCCACTAATTTTAAAAAATCCAAAAAAAATTTAAAAATCTACGAAAATGGTAAAAATTGATACACATGTTAAATATACATAGATTAACATTCGTATTAAAAGAGTTTCAAAAAAATATAAAAAATGGTGTTTTGCAGCCCGATACATTGAAATTTCAATACACCCTGCTGCATTAAATTAGCACCCATGAACTTAGGCTAAGAAGATCATAACTTTTTTTAATTGTAGATAACAAGACAACAATAAACGTGCTACCATGATTTTATACGACCGATTCCACTGAAGTGATGACTAGGGTGGGTACTTATGGTGATAATTCCTGATGAACATTCTACCTATTGAATTTATAGTCTTTTTATTTTTTAATGAATCATAATTAGAAGTCGACTTCGCAGGCCAATATTTACATTAGTAGACCTCAAAACATATTAGATTTTATTTAATGCATATTAATATATAGTTAGTTGGACATCCACCCTTCACCGCTTAAAATAGAGTTTCACTTAACTTAAAATAGAGTCTCTGCCATGCATGAACGAGGTTGTTTCTCCTTTTAGAGATAATGTTTCTTGTAGATTTATCGTTGGTTATATGTTTAAATATACCCATTGTGCAAGAATTTGAAAAAAAAATGTACTTGAGTTGGATTAAGTTGTAATATAAGTAATAAAAAGGTAGAAATTGAAAACAATGTAATAATAATGATGGTTAATTTCAAGGGTACTGTTACTATACACCTTTGTGCACTTAGCTTAGGTGCACGTAAGTAGTGCAAAAATTTATTTTTTAGTTTTTTGAAAATTTTTTATATAACTATTAATCTAAGTGTATTGATCATGTTATCAGGTTTTACCATTTTTAGATATTTGTAGAAGTTTTTTTAGATTTTTAAAATTAGTGACGTTTTAGTAATTTTAAATTACAAAAATGCCTCTAATTTTACAAAATCCAAAAAACATTTATAAATCTCCAAAAATGGTAAAACGTAATATACATATTAAATATACTTATGTTAATAGTTATATAAAAAATTTCAAAAATAAAAAATGAGTTAAATACACGTGGGTGCAGTAAGGCTAAATGCACTCGGATGTGTTCAATTACATTCTTAATTTCAAATATGACCACAACTTATATCCATATTTATAGATATAAGTACAAATTTTTAAAAATATTATAAATTATTAGCAATCATCTTTTTCTTTAGCAACCAAAATTTCGACCTTTGGAAAAATAAAAAATGTCGCTGTGGGAGTCGTCTGGTATTCCTGCCCTGCATGCCATATATATCTTGCCATTACTGTGCCAGATATGATGATGCGGTCAGTGGTCACGGAAGACGTGCCGACGCGATCCAAAAGTGCAAGATCCGGCCAAAAATTGAATGAATTGGCCCAAGGAATATCCAACGTCTTATTTTCAGCGTACAGACGTGGACCACATAAAACGTAATTATCCTTGTTCGGTATTGCCTTGATTCATGCACATGCGACATTTTTTGGCGTGCATTTCTGGCACGAATCATGTCTTCCTCCCTCCTGATCACGTTGATGCATGTTCTTTCTTTCAACACCGGCCGTTACTTGCGTTCACATGTAGATCGTGAGGCCCCGCTGCAAATTACGTGCACTGCCGTGGGGATGAAAATACTATAGTCTTACCGGGAGCCGACATGTAAGGAAAAATAAATTATATAATTTGATTTTAGCTAACCCAATTTCAAAAGTGGGTTAATTGAGCAGCGATCCTTTAAGACTGGGAAATCACCTACCGGTCAAAAAATATTTTTTTTTTGTTTTTTTTTAAAAATATTTTTATAAACATGTTAATCTAGTTATATTTAATCTATAAATCAAATTTTACCATTTTTGAATTGTATATATATTTATTTTGAATTTTTAAATACAAGGGTATAAAAGATCGCTGCGCGGGTTAATTTGTGTTAGATGATTGCTGACCCGAATTGATTTCATATATTACAGTAAAATATAATAGATTATTAAAAAAAGGCATATACTAGCATATAATATATAGAAATTAACTAGTCATTATTGCTTTTAAATAAGATTATTTAGCAATTATATTATTATGTAAGTCATAAATTGGAAAGTATTGCTATAAAAGGATTAATTTTTATTTTTCATATAAATTTATATTTTAAAATATATTTAATTAAGTAAAATATTTTTAAATATTATATATTTATGGATCCGATTTTTAAACCAAACTTAACCGATTTCAATAGGGTTAAAATAGGATTAACTTAAAGTATGAAAAATAGGGTTGAAATAAGAGTTGAGTTGAAATTTTACAAGATGGGTTAATGTTACATTTATAACAACCCAAGTCAAGTTGACTCGATTTACGTCCCTACACTACTAGGGGTGTAAATCGGGTCGGGTTGACTCGGGTTGGGACAAATACAACCCTAACCCACATTGTAAAATCCCAACCCAACCCTACTTTCAACCATACTTTTCACACATTAACCCAACCCTATTTCAACTCACCTCAAATCAGTTCGGTTCGGGTTAGAAATCAGGCTAATAAATTACACATATTATCAATGCTAGTTAAGCTTTTGTTCGCACAAATTTCTAAAATAACAAAAGTAATGATAATTATAAAAAAATAAGGGGCTCGAACGGAAAGTAAATAAAATGAAATATTTCATTCCTAAAAACTTATTTCTGATTTTTAACACATAATTATCATACATTTTTCCCTTGCTCGGTGGAATATAATTTGCAAAAATGATAGTATAGGATACAAGGTAGGAATTAAAAAAAAAGTCAATATTAGCAAGCAAACACTACAAGAGGATACATTTTTTAGTAACTTTTATTAGCATACAAACAAATTCTATTAACAAGAAAAATGCATATGCAAAAATCGGGTCGGGTCGACCGACCCCCTAACTCAGCTCAACCCGATTTTTAAAATCGGGTCGGGTTGATGCGGGCTCGGGTTGAACCCGACCCTATTTACACCCCTATACACTACTATATTTTAGGAAGAGATTTTGAAAGCAGGTCGTGCCTTTTTTGCAAAATCAACATTACAAGTATCAATACTAGCATTATTGAAATTTAGAAAGAGATCATATACATTTCAATTTTTTGCAAAATAAATATAACTAACTATTTTTACAGTAGCTTATGGGTGGAAAGTGTTATAATTTCTTTTAAATGATAGAATTTCCCTCATGGCAGTTAAATTATAAGGTTATTTTCTTTCTTATTTAGGATGTGTCTAGTAATTGGTTAAAAAAGGGAAGAAAAAATTATGAGATAATTTTTTTAAAAATGAAAAAGTAATGTAATGTGAAAGGGGTAATATTTTTTATCCAGCCACTTACCTTAAATGACCAAATAATTAAGGAGGAGGTGGACTCTAGAGAAGGGGTAATGAGGCTACTGCCTCTACTCAACTTCGAACCCTAGACCTCTTTACCTTAAAACTCTATATACACTCATATCAACTACTTGGTCATTTAAGTGGTGACGATAGAGGTAATAACTAAAGATGCAAAGAATGAGGCTCCGTTTGGTATCGTGGGTAGGGAGTGAAGATGAGATTTTTTAAAAAAAAGTATGAGAGTTATATGATACAATAGAGGTTTGATAATTTCAAATTAATATGAAATGACTTCATTTTAGTTTGTTCCAGAAAATATTTTTTGCTTTTTTTAATTATTAAAATAAAACTAATAATTTAAATTTACTTAATCTATATGTCTTACTTTTTTGAAAAATATAGATTTATTTTGAATTTTTAAATGAAAGGATATTTTAGTCATTTTAAATTATTGAAACATAACTAAAATGCCCTTACATTTAAAATTTTAAAATAAATATCTAAATATCTCTAAAAATGATAAAAATTAGTTTATAAATTAAATATTTCTAGATTAACAATTGTATAAAAATTTTGAAAAAATAAAAAAAATGTTTTATGGACGGTCTAAAATAGGACTATTTCAGATTGGTTTGAAATAATCATTTTCTGATATAATATGGGTAAAATAGGAATAAACAAAGTAGTTGTGTGAGAAATTTATTAGAATATAATGACAAAAATTAAAAAAAGGTAATTAGATAGTTAAAATGTCAAAATTATTTTTTGACAAATGTTAGGAAGTGATAGCTGTCCACACACCATTGTTACCAAAGGATACTTAAAAGTAAAATAGATAAGATAGTTACATAAAAATGTAGCAAATTGATAAGAATAGAGAGGTGATAATAGAAAAGAGAGGTAATTAATTAGTTAATATGTTAAATCATATCAAAATGTCTGTAAGAGAGTGAATTTTTTTATGCCAAACAGACCCTTAGTTGAAAATATGAGCATACGAGGTATATTTACAACATTTTGAAATTTTATTGAACATGTGCAAGATTAAAACACTGCTGAAACCATAAATATTTACGAGTCATTTTGCAAAAATCCTATATCCGCGAAAGATTGCACCAAATTCTCAGTTTAGGGATATAAAAATTGATCTTAATACAATTAAGCTTATTTCATAAGAATTAAATTTGTACACTTTAAACTATTTAGTCGTCAAATATTTAAATAAGAAAATTTGATCAAATTTGAGGAGGCGTGTTGGTTGCGTTATGAGAAGAGTGTATTTGAAATAAACCTCTTTACATTTCTTACTAATATTGAATCTTAACTTTCCCTTTACTATTATCTATATTTTCTATCATTCTTTAAAATTTTCATTGGGCTTTCATGTCCAAGTATATAATTTCTAAGGGTTCTAACCATTCAGGACTTCTCAATTTGAAGCCCCTTAGATTATTATATGAATTGCATTCCACTTATTATATTTATAATTATTTATTTAATTAGAATCCTAGTGTTTGAAATGTCTATGGGCTCATTTAACATAAGTGTAAAATTAACGTAATAAAATTATTTAACTTACATATCAATTCTAAAGTCCATAATTTAACAAACATCGTTCTATGTAGATAACTAATTTTAAAGTATTATAATATTGTAACGCATATATGAATTGATTTACATATTTTCATTTACACATGATTCTAAATTCTTAAGTAGGTATGATCTACCTAATATTAATTAAAATGATTTTGGTTACCATAATAAACTTAATTATGTTAAATAATGTATTGGTGGGATATCATGGAACAAATTCCAAAGGACTAAAACTCATTTTCTATTATACCATCTTTTCAATATATATATCAAAACAAATAAAGATGTGTTTTGGGTGCAAGTGGCGGATTGGCAACAGGAAGTGAGTTCAATTCTTTAAGGATGAGTGGCTAGATACCATGGTTACCAAGGCGGAACTTCTTCCGTTATCAATCTCGGACGACATAAATGTGAGTCATTTTATATGCGAAGCTTCAAATTCATGGATTAAGGATCACATTCTGGCAGCTGTGGAGGACGAGGGCTGGCGTGTTATCAATCAGATTCCCCTTCCCCATTCTACATAAGAGGATAAGATTTTTTAGAAGTTCGAACCTCACGGGGTCTACACCGTCAAGTTGGCTTACAGAGTGCTTAACTCGGGACATTGTTGCTCCCCTCAATCCCCCATCTATAAGGCAATCTGGCAGACCAAACTTTCCAGCAAAATCCTCATCTTTGGATGGAGGCTATTCAAGAATGGACTCCCGACTCTTCTGAATTTGCGGAGTAGGGGCATTGTTGTTGATCCTTTGTGCTTGTTTTGCAGGTCAGGTCTTGAGGATACCAACAATTTATTTTCAGAGTGTGACCTTACTAGGGGGATATGCTTAAGGGCAGCAAGGCGCATCTCTTCTCCGACCACTGTTCAGGATACTATCACTTCCCTTGCATTAAGTCATAGGTCTAAAGACCTCGCTTTTTTCATTCTCTATTGTTGGAGGATTTGGTTCTTGCGAAACGCATTAAGAGCTGAAAGGAAGCAACCGAATCTCTCCAATATTCTTGAATGGTGCAAGGATTATCTGGAGCAACACTGCAGGGCTACTCCCCTCATCCAAGGGGCGCGATTGATCGGCCACTCGTCCCCAGATGGACCAAACCACCGGATGGTGTTTTTAAACTTAATGCAGATGCTTGAATACAGCATCGAAATTCGTCTATGGGCTTCGCTGCTGTCATCCGGGATTCTAGGGGTTCCTTCATTGCTGCAAAAAGGATGGCGACGATGTAGCTCGATGGAGCCTCTGCTCATGGAGCACATGCTTTTCACTTAGGAGCAAGATGGGGATAGGAGCTCAACATGACAAAACTCCAAATTGAATCTGATTCACTTCTCCTTGTCAACTTTCTAACTACGGATGGCCCTATTTCCTCTTCTGTTGGTGTGGTGATTGAAGAAATTAAGTCTATTCTTTCTTCTTCTAACCATGTCACTGCTCATCATGTTCTAAGGCAAGGGAATGTTGTTGCTCATGCCTTAGCTGACTTTTTTTCTGTTTCTTTTGTGGATCAATAGGTTTGGTGGGGTAAACCCCCCCCCAAGCTATACAGGAAAAAATTTGTATCGATAATTTTTTGGCAATGAAGTACTCGAATCATCCTATCCCATCTCCCTTTCAGATTGCTAGGTAATCGGGATAAGGTGTTTCCTTCTCATAAAAAAAAACAAATAAAGAAGTGTTATGAGCCCAAGCAAATAAACTGTTGGCGTCATGTCTTACCCTGATGCTAGGAGTCTCAGGTCTAATTTTGGAAGAGTTGTTGTCTCTTATGTAGGAGCAGTCTTCTGCTGCTGCTCGTATGAATTGTAAAGTATGATTTCAAGATGAAACAATAAAAAAATAAAGAAGTGTTATGAAATATGATAATTAAATTATCTAGGAGTTGTGCATAACCTCTATGTTATAAACATGATAATTAAGTTATTCAAGTTTCTAAAATTTACACTTTTAACCTTTATGTTTCATATTTGCTGTAAATGTTGTAAAGTTCTCTAATTGGTTAGTTGTAAAGTTTTGAAGCTGTATAGTTTTGGTCACTCAACCAATGAGAAATCCTAACCATGTTAATTTTTCATACTTGTTATGTAATTTTATTCAGACCTTAATTGGAATATTCTATTGGTTGAAAATTTTTAGCCACTTTTTTATGATTTTTTGCTATGAAAATATTTTAAATTGTAAACAAAATATTTTTTAAAATATGAAAAGATCATTTTAGTCATTTCAATTTAAAAATTAACCTTATATTAATGAAGAAACCAAAACTACATATTTTCAAAACTATGAATCATCTATTGCAAATATGAAATTTAAGCATTGAGGGACCTCTATGAAAACCCCTCCTTTATATTTTCTAAATATATGATTTCCTGAATGAGATGGAATGTGAAATCAGATCTGAGATGGAATGGAAAGTTATTGACTTGAGAATGAATAAATTTTATTATAATTGTGAAAAATTATATGAAAAATAAAAAAAAATTATTTTCGAAAAAATGAGATATTTTTTCCCATTTTTATCAAATTCAATTCTCCAACAGGCGGTAAAAGTTACCTACTGAATCTACAGAATTAACCATAACCCATGTCCAAATCAACCATTTTCTTTGTCACAAAATATATTAGGACCATTTCATTTTCGTAATTCAAATCTTGCCCACTGATCATTTTCTTTTACATTCGCGGAAACATCAAACGGTTCCGATGTTAATTAAGCCATTTCATCAGTCCAGATCGACAATCAAATGTCTAAAAAGCATTAAAAAAAAAAAGAAGAAGAAGAAAATTATTTATGGCCCCACGAGCAACACCTGAAGCGCGGTTGGACGCCGCGAGCTATAATGGCGACTTTGTCTTTTGTCATTTGCCAAACAGTCGCGTCTATTTTAGTAATTTCAGGATATCCATAATAAGGCCTCGGCCCGACCTCGAGATTCTGCTGGCGGTGAAGATCGGCGAGTTTTTCGAGAAAATCGCCACCTCGTTGAAGGCAACGGTGCCAGGGAATTGTATGGCAATGGTACTCTGGCCTGGTATCATTGCTCATGTGCAAAGACCAACTGATGTGCACGTGCCATGCGTGTCCCTAGCTATTCCCTAATCATTACATGCCGGGGCCAGCTTATAACGCAAACCACGATCATGCAAAGAGGAGAATGATTGCATGGTGTTGAGTTGTAAATGGAACTTTTAAAATTTTTATTCGCTATCAAATTTGAGTTGTTTATTTACTTTATACTAATGATGTGTTTGGAAGGTGATAAAAAATTTTGAATAATAATTTTTTAGTACAAAATTTTTAAATTGAAAGAAAATGGCATGATATGATGTGAGTAATGATAAGGAGTAAAGTAAATGAAGTTAAAATAGATAAGTTAGTTGTATGGATAATTGTATAAAAATGATTAAAAAGTAAGGTAATTATATATAAAAAAGTAAATAAAGGACTAAAAAACTAGGATAGTTAAAAAAAAGTGAAAAGTTTTAGATTAAAAAATTCTGACTTGATGTTTTTTGTTTATTACCAAACACACTTTAAGGAAATATTTCATTAGATGGACTTTAACATTCGAGAATAATACATTTGGGACATGTTTGTTAACACTAAAATTTTTTTAAACTAAAACTTTTTAATTTAAAACTTTTTGTTCTCCATTATTACTCTATTTTTTAATTATTTCTTACTTTTTTCTATACAACCACTTTACTTTTTAATCATGTTTACAATATTACTAATACCCTAACCTATATATTTTAATTTTATTCTCTTTATTTTTCATCATTATTCTTGTCATATCACATCATTTTTCTATTTAAAAAACTTTTACACAAATTTTTTTTATCACTTTCTAAACACACCCTTGAATAATTTGAAAAAAATTTCATTATATAAATTTTTATTAAAATAATATTTTGATTTTGTAAAATAGAAATTTTCTACTAGGAGGAATAAGATGCGACTTCTATGTAATATTTTGTATAAATAGTTGTTTTTCTATTCCTATATAATTTGTTAATAACAAAATCCCTCGTCATATTCACATTAGTTAGAATAATAGAAGTTAAATATTTTGAAAATTTTAAACACTATATATTTGAGAAATAATAAGGTGCTCAGTGCTTAGTTTAATTGCACTAAGTAAATGATACCATTTTGATAATAAAATCAAAATCCACCTCCACCATTTTTATTTATATCATTTGTTAATCTAAGTTAGTATGTGAGGAGGAAAATTTCTTTTTACTTATTCTCAACACAACTTTTGATATAATATTGAAATCTTAAGTTATTAACCATCCTACTTTTTAATTATCTCCGTATTTTACTATTTTTCTACTCCTTTTCATATAATAACTCTATTTATTTTAATTCTATTTAAGCATGTTTGATGACATAAAGTGAAAAAGGAATAAGTAAGGAACATGTTTTCTACATGATTTAACCTTTTAAAAACAAGTTATATAGAAGTGGCTTCACGTAATTCTATTTAGACTTGAAATTCACTCATTTATTATATTTAAGAGAAGTTTTATCTAAAGGTGAAGTGGTTTCTTTTTTTTTCACAATAAAAAATGGTGTGGATGAGTCACATTTACTTAAAAATTCATATTTACTTGTAAAATGCTTTCATCCATCGAAATATGTATTAGAATATTACAATATTTTATAGAATCATTTATTCAAATAATGATGATATTTTATATGATTTAGATATTAACAATATAACTTCGAAACCGATAGTTGCAAACTATTTTGTTATGTTGATTTTACACATTTGCAGATAGGCTCATGCATGATAGTATAAGACAAATGATATACTTTTCATGATGATATAAAATACTAAATATAATGAATAAAGTGAATTTCACATCAATTATCATGGTAGAAAAATTGTATGGGGTTACATCTTGCTAATTAATGAAAATTTGCTCTATTTATTATATTTAGCATGATTTATTTATCTGAAAAATCAAGTTTATTCAAATCAAATATGCGTGTGGCCCATATTTTCTTAAAAAATATATATTCACGTGTAAATTTAAAAAAATAGTTTATTCACATATATATTAGAATGTAACAATATTTTATATAATCATTTATCTACTAAACTATAATATCTTAGACAATTTAAATGTTGAAAGTAGAAGTTTAAAATTGATATTTAATAACTAATTATTGTATTATGTTGATTTTACATTATAAATGACAGAATTTTCATACTAATATAAATGATATTAGATATAATTGATGCAGTAAATTTTCTATCAATCATTGGGATGGTAAAAATGGATAGAGTTATACAGAAATGAGGTTTAGTTGAAGCAAAACTCTATGTATATATATTGCATGGTTCAGACGTAAAAATTTTTTAAGAAGTTTGAAAATCAGTATCTGTATAAACTATTCCATGTAATGTTTACAGGGAATCACTCCCACTAAAGAAAAATCAACTCCATTAGAAGCCTTCATAATCTATAATAGAGTTAATTCCAACTATAGATGCTACATTTGGGCTTTATTCTAAATATATTTGTCTTTTTTAAATTTTGAATATACTTACTATGTTTAAAAACGAGAAGTGGTGGAGTACTACATAAGCCACTTAAATAAAAATATTTTTTAAAAATCTTAACCACTAATAGGATTCATATAAGTGAGAGGAGAGATCATTTACAGACGACGACAGTTGAGCCCCAACTACGTTCGGCCGCTTAACCCATTTTTACTTTTTATAAATATGTTAAATTAAGTATATTTAATCTATAAACTAAATTTTACCATTTTTGGATATATTTATGTATTTTTATTTTTCAATAATTTTTTATTTTTGAACACAAGGGCATTGTGGTAATTTTTTTCATGTAAAAATTACCACAATGCTTCTATGTTTAAAAATAAAAAATATATATAAATAATTTTGATTATGGAATAAATACACCCAACTTAACATATTTATAAAAAATAAAAAACTAAAAAACAGAATTTGTGGCCAATTTAAGTGCCCCCCACACCCACATAGCCCGGCGTAATCAGTGCTCTATAAGTAATGGTTTAAATACTGACTAGTAACCATGGAGGCTAATTTCAATTTTTAAAAAATCTAAATCATTAATCATGTTTATCCACACAAAATTTATTTATGATTTCAAAATTTAAATGTATTGCAAACTTTTATATGTTATATAATATATATATATATATATTTCAACCATTTTAATAGTGACATTTTCAAAAGATTTTTTCAAATAAGGTATGAATTTCCAATGAAATTTTTTATAGCATGAGAAAATTTTTCTCATGTATTAGACGTTATAAATGATTTAGATGTAAAAGATATTTTAAATTAAAAGTCAACGGTAAGCATGAAACATACATAGTTATTGGTAAGTTTTGAATCATTACTCTTCATTTATTCATTTATTGAATATATATTTTCGCGCAATAAAAAGAAGATAACAGCCTTTGGTTGAAACTCAAAAGGCTATGTATATTTATGCAGGGTGGGCAGTGCTAATGTTGGCCTAGCGTGACTAGCTCCCATGTGCCATTGTTATTAGGTTGAGAATCCAGGTCCAATCAAGCATAATATATTAGAAACCAACGATTGAAAGGATTTCTCCATCCAGCATATTTTTGACTCCTAATCCGACAATTTGTATTTAATTATTCTTAATACCTTAATTTCACGTTTTTAAGCATCTTATTTTATTTAAAAAGAATACCATTTTGTTACTCTCATCCTCTCTCTATTTCGTTGTCGCCTAATCCTTGTGGCTTTTCATGCATACTTTTACTGTTATTCGTTCTTTCAAAACCTCCTGTCTAATCAGAGGATAAATGTGGTGGGGGCTTTAAGCATGGAATTTGGACATCATACGCATTTGGGGCTTTGATACATGCATTAATTGGTGCATTGCATGTCACAAGACAATTCGGCAACTTGCCTGCTAATGACGACCTCTTTTGCCACAGCCGCAAGACCATGATGGATGTCCATGAGTGCCGGTCAGAATATCGTTTTCACTTCTGATAATGATCTCTTTCCCTAATTTTCTTTTTTCCCCTTTTTCTATAAAACCATAGTTTTCATACTTTAGTGTGCTTGAAATGAGAGAAATATTGTAATATAATAGCGGTAATGACCAAGAGTAAAAAGAATAAAGTTAAAATAAATAAGATAGTTTAAGGGATAATTTTGGAAAAAAATAAAAAAAAGTATGGCAAATGTATAAGAAGTTGTAAATAAATAATTTAAAAATGGTATAGAAGTGATTTTGTATAATCCTTCTATTTTTTAAAATGTTAATGATTGATATAAAATATAATCCATTCATTGTATTTAACCTCATTTGTTTAGCTAGGAAACCAAGTTTCATTCAAATTTAATATGTGTACAGGTCATATTTACTAAAACATAGGTATATTTATTTATAAATTAAGAAAAATACTTAAATCCATTCTTATACTAATTAAAATATAATAATACTTTATTAGATCATTTATTCACTTACTAATGATATTTTAGACGGTTTAAATATTGAAAATACTAGTTAAAAATTAATATTTAGTGTTATATCATTTTATTGTGTTAATATTACACATTTATAAATAAAGCCTATATCCAGTGATGCTCAATAAATAAAAAGATTTTCATAATAATAATAGTAATATTAAAGACAATAAATGGAGTAGATTTTTCATCAATCAACAAGAAACTAAAAATAAAAAGATTATGTAGAAGAGAAATTTTATAAAAATTTTAAAAAAAGAGAGAGTTACATAGAAGAGCTCTAAAAAATTAAAATAGTTGTGTAGGAGTAAAACATTTTAAATTGAAGATAAAATTGTATGATTGCAAACATTTTTTAATTAATTAATTTTTTCATTCATATGAGCCCCACCTAGACATAACCTGTCAAATTTTTATATGATAAAAATAAAAATCTATACAAATAAAAAATTTGATATGTTATTCTCAGTACTTATCCTTTCATTCTCATCCAACTTGGTTTGATAGTCCCAACACTCGTCATTTTATTCTCATCCAAATTCAAAAGCCAAAATTAAAGTTTATGAAATCATTAAAATTCCATTTGGGTGGAGCAGGTTTGCGTTAGCCTAACCGAAATTGAACTCTTTTTTTTTTTTCCTGTTTTTGAAGTAACCCAAATTGAACTATTGATCTAACCTTATCCAACGTAGATAAAAGGGCAAAACCATAACTTGGGGAGGTTTTGCAAAATAGATTGCATAAGTATAGATATTGAATTTTATTACATGTATTTTAGCATTTTGCAAAACAAATCCCCAATTTGTGAATCTTTGCATCGTGAACTCTACGTCCTTGCGATATTTAGAATCTTTGCACAAGGGCCTGTGGGATGGCAGAGTGAATTTGAAATTTATACAAATTTTCGTAGCCTAACGACTGCCTTTATGCATTCTTTTCGTGATAGTGCATAATTTTATTTCAAATGCTTGCTTTAGTAGTTCTAAAATAGACTTTGAAGTTTCTATTCTTTGCAAAATGAGGCCGTACATGATCCTAGTGATCGCTACAAACTTCATAATGGCCTTTTGAAAGGTATAGAGAATTTAACATTTATACAAAATTTAATTCCTCAATAATTGATTTGTATACTTTTGTAATAATGGTTTATCATTATTTATGATTAAATTATCATTTTTATGTATTTTAGGCCTATATACCGACTTATATCTTATTTTATGATTGACATAAGAATTATATTAATAGATAATTTGCAAATATATTTATCTAGTTTCACAATAATTGCAAATATAATCATGTAATTTCAGAAATTGAAAATAATTCATACATAGTTTGATTATAATTACAAATATGTCTACGCTATTATTACATTGTTACTACATCGTTACAGCATGAGTGTGTTTACAAAGATATACAAATTATGTAGGTATATTTGTAAAAACTAAATATAAATATTTAATTTTTGAAGTTATAAATATACCTATATAGTAGTATATCTTCGCACATACCCATTCAATTAAAGTCCAACTATTGGATAGTTATTTGCAAGTTCTTAAATTATATGAGTATATTTACAATTATGATCAAATTATGTGGATATGTTTATAAATTACCTTATATTAATTATGATTACATATTGACATTCATAGCTCTAGTCATAGGGGGTGTGCAAATTCAGAAGGGGAGTATAATATTATTTAAAGGGGAAATTCACGTGAAGGAGGACATAATATTAGTTGAGGGGAGCAACCACATAGGAATAAATTATATTTTTAAATACTTTCAAATTTTGAAAGGGCCTTTTTTAATTTTTAAAAAAATTTAAGGGGACAATTGCACTCTCCAGCTCTATGCAGCTCCACCCATGAAAACTAGTTATGAAAACTTCTGATGTTTGGTAAATTCCTCCAAAATATCTTAATTTAAATATATTATCTTACTCTTCTTAAAATATTAAAAACATTGAACTAATAATTAAAAAGATTATCATTTAGTTAATCATAACCAAGCAGAATATCTTAACATTATCATTATCATCAATCAAGTCAAGTCAATTTATTAGTACATGATATAATAATGAAAAAAGTAAGTTACGTAAGATGTCAAATAAAATCAAAAGATACAAAGAAAAGGTGAAAAAGGAGGGGGTTAACTATTTCCTCAATGCCAAACCAACCTTAATTTAAACAAATTATTTAGTTTCACAAGGAAAAATAAAAAATTCTTTTCATTTTTGTTTGATTAGGCATGGTGAGAAAATCCTCCTCACTTTCTTTAGGAAAAATTTTGTAGAGATTTTTTTCTTGTCAATGATTTACTTGGATTGTATTATCCCTCCTTCCTTTGATATGTTTCATTTTAAGAGGTAGTTTGGATAGAAGCTACCCTCATTTATCAAAAGAAGCCTATGGTATACTTTAAAAACATATTTTTTTTTGTTTGTTTTGAATTGATATCACCATCTAGGCTTTCAGATTTATGAAAAAAATGTAATTTTCTTTTCATTTAATTTCTTTTTATACATTCTAATTGAACTAAATTGAGTAGCCAATTCATTTTTTCTTGAAAATAAAAAATAAAATTTAATCGCATATTTAAAGGAGCTTGATTAAATAATTTAGTTGTATTTTAGGCTAAAATACTCTATTCAATTTTATTTTGTTATTATTTTTTCTTTATAAACATATTTTTCTAAGTATATTTAATCTCTATATCAAAATTTTCATTTTACAATACTTCACATGTTTATTTCTAATTTTTAAAAATTATCGATCTCAACAGCATTTAAGTCATTTTTCGCCTATTAAAAACTTGATTTTTAAAAAATAAAAAATATATAAATATTGTGAAATGACAAATTTTGGAATATAAGGGTATGTTTGGCAATGGTTAAAAAATGTCAACTTAAAACTTTTTAATCTAAAATTTTTCACTCTCCACAACTATCATATTTTTTTTAATTATTTTTCACATTTTCCTATACAACCACTCTACTTTTTAATCATATCTATACAAATACCCACATGACTAACGTATCTATTTTAACTTTATTATCTTTACTACTCATCATTACCCTTATCATATCACATCATTGGACAACTTTTACTCTTCATAACTTTTCATCAAAAGTTTTAACCATTCTCAAACACACCATAAATTAAATACATTTACAAAACTAGGCTTTTTAAAAAATCAAATAATACAACTGATAGGGTCGAATCAAATCGATCTGACAACTGACTGGATCGAAGCCTAACGTGACTCTTCCCGAAAGGAGAGGGTTCATGAGGGCTTACTCTCTGTCTTGGGATTGCACTGATAGATAATTAGATGAGCTCAAAGGCCTCTTCAAGACCAAAGATTGATTTTATCGACCCATTGTTTAGAACTAATGAAACGCATGCAACATGATAGCAAAGTACTTAATAGAGGCGCATCAAGCCATGAGATGAGCGTGTTTGCCCTCAAGCTGAAGAAGGTAATCCTACATTGAATAAATAAGTGATATCTTTACTGACCGAGGCCAGCCTAATCGCCACAAGATAATCATGCTAAGGCATTCTCTTAATCTGGCCAACTAAAGACAAACAAGTCGACTGAGAGGAGATCTTCAAGAAATGAACATGAATATTTCACCTTATGCAATATACATCTTATTGATACTGTACCTTGTATAAATATAAAGAGAAAAGGTGGGGAGAGAAGGTTAAAATGGAGGATGGAATGGACAGGCGAGGATGAGCGTGAAAGACACTAGAAGGATCCACAAATGTTCTCCTTCCGACTGCAGTGGAGCTTGATCCTATGCTCCAATGAGCATTGAGCCTCAATACTCTCGGGCACATATACTTATTTTTTAATTTTTTTCAAATTTTTTTTCTAAGGTTGTTAATCTAGGTGTATTTAACTTATGTATTAATTTTTACCATTTTTGGAGTATTTTAGATATTTATTTTTATTTTTTAAAAATCAGTGACATTTTAGTAATTTTAAATTACTTTAAATGCCATTGATTTTCAAAAATAAAAAATAAATATCTAAAATACTCTAAAAATGATAAAGATTTATACATATGTTAAATACACTTATATTAACAGTTTTATAAAAAATTTTGAAAAAAATAAAAAAAGGAGTGTATGTGCCCGGGAGCATGCAACGCATGCAATGGGATCCTGACTATCGTCTCTAATTCTATTGTCTCCCAAATTATAGTCTCTTAATGAATAATTCTACATTGACGGATCACAACCATAGAAAATGGATCCTTGGAGGGGATGATCGGCTTAAGCTAAGATATCATATACCATAATTGTAAAGAAATTTTCATAGTGAAATTCTCTGACCTAGGCCACTTCATGGTTTTATGTTGATCTCATTGTTAGATTAGTTCTTTTTCACATACTTCCGTGTGTACTACCCTAAGTAATCCACTATATTATAATCTAGATCTTAATTTGATTTAGACTAACATTCGGCTTAATTGAGCTCCATCAACAACTAATTATAACAAATGAATTATATTTTAGCTTAAAAAATAACTAAATTATACAATGGGGCTCTAATTAAAAAGAATGTATTTTTACCACTAAGGTGTCATTTGATAACATGAATTTCGGTGAGATTTTGGGATGTTGTAGAAAATGAGAAATGAAATATTTAAAAATTGTGTAAATAATATAAGATGACATGGGTAAAATTGAAATAAATAAAGTAATTATAAGAAAAATGATTGAGGTATTGAGGTAAAGTTAGAAAACATAAAACAGTTGGATGGTAAATTCTTTTATAGGAAAATGTGTAAAAGAGATAAAAATCATGGGAAACCATGGGTACAGTTAGTAAACATGGCCTCGATTACATTAATAGATTAATACACTCAAACTAAAAATGCAATACAGAATTCGGTAAGCAAATATGGTCTTTAATGAAAAATTAAAAATCTGAAAAAATATTCAATCATTGAATTAATTTATAAATAATATTTAGCCATTTATCTGCTGATGCAGGCATGCGTTAGTGCAATCCACCTCAATCCGCCGAATTCAAAGAATGCATTGCAAGGTGCCGAGTCGGACGAATGCATCCTGCACCCTCGTCTACCACCCCCGTTTTTAAAAACAGCCGCTCTGCTTGCTTTGGAAAATCGTCCTCGCAATCTCGATAAAAGAGGAAAAAGGAAAAAGTTAAAAAAAATACAAAAAATAAAAAAATAATGATAAAGGGAAAGGGTGAGTGAGAATGTCACTGCAGTTGTTTTTCGTCTCTGAAGATCGAAGCTTTCATTCATTTCTGGAGTTTTCACTTGATTCTGACATCTGAGGTTTTGTATTGCTCTGCTGCTTTCTAGAAGCAAGGGTAAAAAACAGATGCCAGTTGCTTATTTCTAGTCGGTTTCTTCGCTTTTGCCGGGAGAAGTGATGCGGGTTTTCGCCGATTTTCAGTTTTAGTTTTCTGGGCTTCTCTTCCTTTCTCAGTCGTTTTCTTCCCGAGGTCTGATTTTCACTGGTTTTTCTAATGCAAAAATGAACTGCTCTGTATTGTCCTGAACTTTCTGAGGCGTGCTTGATAGTTTGAGATTTCGACTTGGGAAGTTGCAAATCACGGTTGGGTGTTTTCAGTTCTACCGTTTCCTGGTTTTCTGCAATGGGTTTGAAGAGTTTCGTCTGAAGTCGACGAATCTCTCTCTCTCTCTCTCTCTCTCTCTCTCTCTCTCTGTTTTTTTCTCTGTTCATGAAGTTCATTAATATCAATGAAAAGATAATCGAAGCTTGTGATGTTATGAATCAATACCGCAACCGAATTTTCGAGTGATGGAACATCCGATCTTTGGTTTTTTTGAAGATTTTTACTGTTAAGAACAAGGACGAATCTTTCTGAATTTTTCTGAGAATTCCAGCTTGAAAGAAGATGCCGAGGCCAAATCGTGGCATTGAAAGTTTGATTGGTGGGCCTTGCAAGATCCGTAAGCGAGGCCTGTCGTCGTCGTCGTCTTCATCTTCGGTCCTTCAGAACTACCGTTTCAAACGGGCCATTTTGGTGGGGAAGAGAGCAGGATCGAGCACGCCAGTTCCGACGTGGAAGATGACTTCTAGGTCGCCATCTTCCATCGCCGGCGTAGCCGAGTCCCCCAAGCACCAGCCGTCGCAAGCAAGCATGAAAGCGAAGCAGCTCCCCATTTCTGCCAGGAAGCTTGCAGCCACTTTGTGGGAGCTGAATGAGATCCCATCGCCGAGAGCGAAAGAGGATTTGCAGGAGAGAAGGGCTAGGAAAGAGATAAGAGGAGGGAGAGAGAGGGGTGCAAGATCAGCTCATTCCGGTTCATTGCCTCCACATCTGTCTGATCCATCACATAGCCCTGTGTCTGAGGTTAGTTTCGCACACTTTTTGGGAATACATTTTGTCTACATGTTGTTTTCTATTTGAATGCATCAGGCTCTCTGCTGATGATTTCCATGAAATGGTTAATCAATCCCACTTCATCTACTATTCATACCCGTTTGGTTAGCTCTTGTATTCGAATTTAGTAATTTGGCCTTTAAACTGTATATTTTTTTTTCAAAACAACTTTTTTTTTTTTAGGTTGTCTGATGAATTCTAATGTTCTTTGTTTCAAATTTTTACTGCTTAGTCGGATACTTGAATTGAATCCTTTCTGTTCTATCACGTACAAAACCACTCTTGGATTTGGAGGTGAATTCATTTTCATTCAGAAGTTATCTCATTTATTGTTTGCTTTTGGAAATTTATGTGGCACATATGCTTGATTTGAAACGCTTTTGATGTTAGTTCTCCATATTTCCCTGAGGTTTTTGTGATTTCTCTGTCATTCAGTCATCAAGATCAGGTTTGTCGGAGTAGATTTGCATCTATTGTTAGCTTTTCTTGTTGATGCTTTCATATATTTACATCATAAATTCCTAGAGCTTATTTTTTTTGTCATGTGCTTCGAAATTTGCAGGCAATGGATCGATCCACGAGTAGCAGTCTTAGAAGACGTATGTCAATAGTTTCCCAAAGAATTAGGCATAGTGAGCGCACAGGCGGTGGGTTGGATGCAATCAGCAATGCCAGTTTGATGGAGGTTAGAACAAGTTCTGTTTCCTGATGATAAAACCATCTTTTGAAAGTTCGTCTTTGTTAGTGTTTTTTTTTTTATTATTCATTTGGTTTGTTCATTTTTCTGCAATTTTGTGATTTACCCCGATCTTGCCTATTTGAAATCAGTGTTTGCCTTTATCTGCTCATTTCAATCTGCTGAATTGTAAACCTTTAGCATTTTGGGGGAAAATTCAGCTTGGAAATTTCGGGATCACCCCAAGCAATGGAATAAGGCATCAGAATCTTTATGTTCCTGCAAATAAACGAGATTTTCATCTTTCTAAAAAATTTCTCAGTACGGTTTCTTCTTCTTTTTTTTTTTTTTAATGCTTTGGATGGATTTCTAAGTGAAAAAACAAGAAAAGAATTTAGTGCCGTAAGCTTTTGATTTGGAGAGATTGGTCAACATTAATATTGCATCATTATGACATCCTGAGTTTATTACAGATTGAAACCCGTTCAAGAGGTGTTACTCCTTCAAGTTCTGTTGGAGGAGGGAAGAGCAGATTGAGGGATGTCAGCAATGGATTGACAACATCAAAAGAACTTCTGAAGATACTTAATCGCATCTGGGGACTCGAGGAACAGCACTCATCAAGCATGTCCCTTGTTTCAGCTCTGCGAGTTGAGCTTGAAAGAGCTCGTGTCCAGGTTGATCAGCTTATCCAAGAGCAGAAATCTGATCGAGATGAAATAAATTACTTGATGAAACGATTTGCTGAGGAGAAGGCAGCATGGAAGAGCAAGGAGAAGGATAAAATCAGTGCTGCTGTGCAATCCATTGCAGCAGACCTTGAAGTGGAGAGAAAGCTGAGAAGACGGACCGAGAACATGAATGCAAGACTCAGTGGTGAGTTAGCAGAGACAAAATCCCTGCTATCAAAGGCATTGAAAGAGCTCCAGAGTGAGAGGAGAGAAAGGGAGATATTGGAACAAGTGTGTGAAGAACTAGCTAGAGGGATTGGAGAGGACAGACAGGAGGTTGAAGAGCTTAAGAGACAGTCAGAAAAGGTTCGTGAAGAAGTCGAGAAGGAGAGGGAGATGCTTCAAATTGCAGATGTGTGGCGTGAGGAGAGAGTCCAGATGAAGCTGTCTGAGGCAAAGCTTCAGTTTGAGGAGAAGAATGCAGCTGTTGACAAGCTTAGAACTGAGCTTGAAGCATATCTTAGGACCAAAAGGATGACAGAAATGGATGGGGGGCATCAGAATCAAACAATCGACAATGGTGATCTTTCCCAGCTGATCAATTTGAGCAAGAAGGCCCATCTGAGAGACGATGAGGGGCCTGATGAAGGAGAGGTAGAAAATGGAGATGGAAGAGAAGATGAAGATTGTGACGACAATGACAATGATGATTCAGCTGAGAGTGATCTCCATTCAATTGAATTGAACATGGATAACAACAGCAGAAGCTATAAATGGACTTACACAAATGGAAATGCTCAACAGGAGGCTAAAAGATCTTCAGTCGATGAAGAAACAAAAGGGAGAAAATCTTCATCTGAGAAGATTCAGAAGGGTGTCTCCCTTGATAGATCGTTGTCTGAAGGAATTGAATGGGACTTTAGTACAGATAACCATTGGTACCAGAGCAATGGAACACCAGATCAGGGAAGATTCCTCGATGGTCACAAGAAACAGGCCTTGAAAGAGCACTACAATGATGAAGCCCATCAGTACAAGTCTGTAAAAGGTCTAAGGGATCAGATATTGTCTGGCACCAGGATAGCATCTGCTCAAGGTTTCTCCAGTCCAACTCGGCTCTGGTCGCCACAGTGGCCTTCTCATGATCCTGTTGATGAGAGATTGAAGGTTGGTGAGAAGGTGGGAGGGATGGGTGGTTCGAAGGGAAGGTCTGGAGAGGCCACTGGGGAAGGCTTAAATTTGAGATATAAGCAAGCGCATTCCAAAAGGTAAGAACAACTTGGTCATCTTTGTAGCTTTTCCCTTTCTGCATAGCTCATGTCTGTGTTTCTCATGAGCTGGGTCTGTCCCTCTTTTGTCTGCCTTATTTGCATAAATGTTATGAGGAAACATGGAAAAATTAAGGCCCATGTTTATATATTTCACTAGTAGTTATGTGGGAAGTGAATCAGATGGTGGACAAATGAGCATATGCCGTGTGTAAAGGAATCAATGTGCATGAGTTAGCAATGAAAAATCCCAAAGGTATACCTTGGCATTCCAGCCTATTAACGTATCACACGACTAAGAGTCTGAAAAAATCTTGGGGATTTAGGCTATTGAATTAAAATGAGAGATGTTAACAAGTCTCCCACTTGAAAACCTAAAAGAAAAGCTTGGTGAGCTAAAATTGAAGAAGATCTGACATTGTTATCGATTGAATTGGCTGGATATTACTTAGAAACCAAAGTCAAGTTGGGATTTTTTTTTGAAAATAGCAAATTCCTCCCTTATCTCCTGAACCTAAACTCAATTAACTTGGTTGACCAGAATTTTTAGCCAAATTGCTATTGCATTGAGCGCTTAACCGGAACTTAATTTGAATCCCTGTTGGATTAGACCCCAAATGACTTTTACTGTTAGATGCCATGGGGATTCTGTACCCACCTGTTCTATGGATGAAAGTTCCTCAGCCATCATATTGTTCTCTCTTGGAATGTTGAGTACTAGCTGTTTTACTTTCATTCACTGATGATGAATGGGAGATGGATTGGTCGTTTTTTAGGTGTCTACTTCCCTCCCACATGGTGATGGGCCCCGGGTTGCTAGAAAGATGTGCCAGAAAATGCACAGTTATGTGGGAATGAGCCACAGCTGTAGAAAATTGACGTGTCTACTCTGAAAGTCTTCATGAGATTCCTTTTTTCTTTTTGAAGGCAATCCAAACACTATCTTTGAATGATGTTGGCTAAATGGAGCATCAAAACAAAGAGAGAGAGTGAGAGAGACTATTCAGTTTTCGAGTTATTGGTAGTAATCATACCTTGCTAGCTTTTCTCTGTTTAGTGGGTCTTTTGAGTCTGGAAGGATTGAGAGATGCACTTGGTACTTTTAAAATTTCTTTTATAATTTGAATCTTAAATTTCAAGGAACGTGACCATATGAATGAGTTACCTGTTCATGTGGGCCACCAGTGTCCAATCATAACATCGATAGACATTTCAACCCCCAAATTTTGCCGATGATGCCTCCACAAGAACAACTTAGCCACCCCAACTTTTAGAAGGGAAGGACACAACTAAAACCTTTTTTATAATGTGAGAAGAGGGACGTGTCTAGTCATAATTTCATTTTCAACAATGTAATCAAACAAAGAGCTTTACCATTGCATCAGAAAGAAATTTTTTGCCATTTGATTGATGGGAAAGGAAAATTGAAGGATTTTTTTTTTATATAAAAATAATGCTATTAGCATAGAAAATTGTCGCTTGTTATTCATAAAATGAATAATGATAAATTAGATAAGTTTTTGGAGAGAAAATATAAGCATAGAAATTTTGGTACGGCTAAAAATTTCATTTGTTTCTCCCTTTCTTTCCTTGGGACGTCCAGACAAAAGAAGCCTATTCCACCGTGTTTGGAAGTTGCTGCCTTTCGGGTAATTTCCTATGTTTTAAAAATTAAAATAAATGGCGTTTTCAAAATAAAAAAAATAAAAAAAATTAAATAGTCAACCGGGCATTGCCGACGCAGGTTTGTCTCTCCGGTGAATGGGATGTCGACTTCGATGATGGGAGTTTGTTGTCTTCGGCTTGGATAGTTGGGAGCTTATTTGATGTTTTCTTGGGTATTGTTGAGTTTAACTGTAATATGAAATGAGATTTAAAATTTGTACACTCAATAAAAAAAAAATATTAAAATATATGGGACCCGATCTAGTGATTATGGACTTGTTCCGTTGAATTTCGAGAGGTGACTTTCTTTGTTTGAATGTTAGATAGGAGGAAGTTTGTTTTTGTGGCAGTTAAAGGGTGGGATAGGAAACAGCAGGGGCATGATTTCTTAAGTCAATAATTTTCTTAATTAATAATTATTTTTCATTTTTACCCATATTTTTCTATCATTTTTTATATTTTCTCCATCAAATCTACTTATTGTAATTTTATCCCTGTTATTTCTTGTCAATCTATACTTTTTAAAATATTATATTTCTTGCTTTCTTCCACAAAAATGTCAATTACCAAACATCCCCGGATGTTAAAATAATACAGAGAAAAAGTCAAAATAAGATACAATTAAAATACATTATGCTAATTGACACTAGAGCGTTAGCCCAGTGGTAACTTCGTCGGCAGCAAGTAAATAGACATGAGTTTGAAAGTCCCCATCCCACTTGTGCGTGCGTGCGTGCGTGTACAATCTCTTCTATGTGGGAGTTTACAAATTTCCCTAATGTGAGTGTTTACGAAAAAATATCCTTCAATGATTTGAGAGTTGTGAATCTATTTAATTGTAATATCAGTTGTCTCATTGTATAAAATATATGATGCTAATGTGGTAATAAACTAAACATAAAAGAAGGTAATCCTGCACAAGGATTAGGATTGCGATCCGGTGCACCAAGGTGCATTAATTCATTTTTTTATTTTTTTTGAAATTTTTTTATACAAGTGTTAATCTAAATGTATTTAACGTGTGTATCAATTTTTACCATTTTTGAAATATTTTAGATATTTATTTTTTATTTTTGAAAATCAGTGATGTTTTAAGTAATTTTAAATTACTAAATTGCCACATATTTTTAAAAATAAAAAATAAATATCTAAAATACTCTAAAAATGGTAAAAATTGATGAGTATGTTAAATACACTCAGATTAACACTTGTATAAAAAAAATTTCAAAAAAATAAAAAGAAAAGTTAAAAATGAGTTAAACGCACCCGGGTGTATTGAAGCTAAGTGCACCTGGGTGCACTGGATCGCAATCCCAAAGATTAGGATGAAATGCAGTTGTCACATTTGGGCATGTGAGGGGCTTTTGAATGGAAGAAGTATTTAAAACATGCACTTACCATTTTAATGAGAGGCAAACATTGTAATGGCACAATTAAATGGAGGCATCCTCTTGTCGATTTTCTCCAGACTGATATGAGTGTCATATTAGATTTCATTTCAAAGAACTATGTTGGGTCCTTATCCATCTGAATAGATTGATTTGGCCACATGATCTTGACCGCTAGCTGCCATATTCCACCAAACTTCGGCTGCAGTCAAAAGAATCAGAAATAAATGCAAGAGGATGGACATCAAAGCTGTCTCATTCCTGCTGCTGAGCAACGACAATTTCAAGTCCTTTTCCCTTGAAACAACCGAGCCGAATGCGCTTTTCTTTGGTTTCATGGCACTAGTGATTGTGACCACATGCCAAAAATGTTTTGGATGCTTGCGTGTATATCAAACAGGTTTTAATGGCCGGCATTGCCCAGCTCTTAAAAAGTAATTTGGGGTTGAAAGGTAATTTAGTGAGAGATTCCAATGCTGATTATCATGCTCGTCTTTATCCCTGAAAGCGAAGAGGACAATTTCAATTAATTTGGAGAAATATTTTAGTACTCATGTAAGCATGGGGCCCATGTTGCCGAATGATCTTTTCAGACCTGTTGAAAAATATTTTTTTTTTGAAATTTTTTTATAAATATGTTAATCTAGGTGTATTTAATCTATAAATCAAGTTTTACCATTTTTGGATATGTGTAGATATTTCTTTTGAATTTTTAAAAATAGGGATACTTAAGTCATTTTAAATAATTTAAAATACAACTAAACTAACATATTTATAAAAGAATTTCAAAAAAGCAAAAAACATGTTTTTTACCAGTCTTGAGACCAGTCTAACAAGATCACAACTGGTCCATGTTTACCCTTAGTTTTAAATTTAATTTTTAATTTAATTATTATTATTATTATATTTTAACTTATCTAAAAATATATTTTTCTATTTTGCTCAACGGATTTTTTTCCTACCCCAGACAGTAATAAACTACACTTATCTGTAAGTACATAACTTACGCAAGCGTGGAGTCCATGCTTATACTTAGTTTTAGATTTTAAATATGTTTTTTAAATCTAAACATCTGTAAGGTTTGATATGTGTTGTTTTATTATGATACTAAAAATAATTTTCATTAAAATTTTATTATCTTATAAATTTACAATGAATAATGACTCGATACTTATTAAGTATGAAGCCTTCAATAGTTACCCTAAGTTTTTATATTTAAAAAAATATTTTTAAAATCTAAACCACCTATTATGTTTATCAACATGTATTTACTTATAATTCCAAAAATGTATATATTTCATACTTTATTATACTATATCTCTGTCATACCATTTTAAAATTTTTTAATAGTTTTATATTTATTTTCAAAAGATGCTACCTTTTGCAATTATAAGTTTTAACGAAAAAATATTTTTGATAGCATGATATAACAAGATATGTTAAATACGGTAGATGATTTTGAATTTAAAAATATATTTAAAAATGTAAAAACTAAGGGTAAATATGGAAGGTTCCATGCTTACATAAGCATTAAATCATTGCTCATTACAATAGAATCTTTTGAAAATAAATATATAACTATTAAAATTTTAAAAATGTATAATATATAGTGTAATAAAGTTTGAACTACCTGAATTTTTTGTAATTATAAATAAATATAATAGATGATTTAGAGTTTAGAAAATGTATTTTAAAATTGAAAAAATGATGGGTAAGCATGGAGAGCTTCATGCTTACATATGTATTGAAATCATTACTCATTTAATATTGCACATAAAATCAAACATGTCCACCGCTATTTCATGGTATTTAGCGTTATTTATTTATGAAACTATTAAGATTCAAAATTTTATATTAATAAAAAATGTAATCCATGCGTTTTATTTACTAAATTAGTTAAAGATATGAAATAGCATCATGATTGAATCATGAATACTTGACTAGGCAACAAAATTTTTCAAGCAATGTCATGAGTTCATATTAAATTGTAGCCCTACCAAGTATCCAATTGCCGTGATTTTTCGTATCCTAACTAAAAAACAGTTAATGAATAAAACAGAACGTTATATATATATATATATATATATATATATATATATACGGAAATGTTCACCTGCACGGGAATTAATATATATATATATATATATATATGGGTGTCATAGTTATTGAATCAGTCCCTTTTATTTAATTGCTTATATTACGTTTTAACTGTAATTTCATTTGAATAACTATTATATTTTCTCTTTTATGGCTTTAATTTACCAAAAGAATATAAATTTTTATTGTTATTATATTAAATAAATGTAATTATTTAGTTCTTATACATGGGTGTTATCTTTTCTATAACTGCTTATGCATGCACTTCCTAATTAAATTTTCAAAACAAAAGAAAAGGCGAGTTACAGTTAATTAGACTATTAGGTGGACGGAGCCTAATTTAACTTTTAAAATTTTTTTGAAATTTTTTTCATGAAACTGTTAATCTAAGTTTATTTAACATGTATATTAATTTTTATTATTTTTTAGAGATTTTTAGATTTTTCTTGAATTTTTAAAAATCAGTGTCAATTTTAGTAATTTGAAATTATTAAAATGTCATTGATTTTTAAAAATTCGAAAAAATATCTAAAAAAGTCCAAAAATGATAAAAATTGAGACACTTTTTAAAAACACTTGGATTGATAACTGTATAAAAATTTTAAAAAAATTAAAAAATGTGTGTATGCACTTGAGTGGCTCAATGCATCTCAGTGCATACAATTGCAGCCGTAGATGAACATAATTGTTTTGAAATAGAAAATTTAGAAGATCCGAAGGAACATAAAATTTTCTAGGGAAGATTCGGATTGATTTTGAGATATTAAGATTAAGGTGAAGATTGAAATCAAAGATCCACTTGGCATTGAGTGAGGAAAAAAAATCAAGAAGAAGACACTTGGCATGCATTCCTAGTGTGTTTGGCAGTGAGTTAAAAAACCGGAAAAAAATTATTAGGGAAATTATAAAAAAATGGAAGGGTGAAATAACCTAGTAGAATTAATTATTAGTAGTAAAGAGAACAAAGATAAGATAAAATGATAAATGTATGAAAAATATAAAATTATAATAATAATGTAATAATAATTGACAAAGTAGAAATTTTAAAATAGTTAAAAATATCGAATCATCTTAAAAGAAAAGGAAGACAATGATCAGTTTTTTACTGCTATCGATTAGCCTGATAAAAAACACTTTCAAACCCCTTTTTTGAACACACTTGTATATGATTTTTTTTAATTACATGACTACTATAATTTTTATTTTAATCTTTTTTTACATTTTTAGATATAATTACTCTATCTCTTTTATCTTTGGTTTCTTTCCTCCTAATAATTATCTTGCTACATCACACAACTTTTTCACTTAAAAAAAATTTCTCCGTAATCTTTTCTCATTGTTTTCTTTATAATTACCAAAAGGGCACTGAGTTTAACATTTTTTAAAAAGTTGTAGTTTCTACCACAAGTGAGATCTAAAATAGGATGGAAAACAAATGACTAAAAATATTTGGAATACTTCAAGTAGTTTCTTTGGGGTTAGACAGAATTATCCAGTGAAATCATAAATGCTATACAGTTAAGGGATATTTGATTTCTGTAGGATTGAAGAATGGGGGCGGGAGTGAAAAATAAAATATTTTGAAAATTACGTAATTAATAGTAAATAATATGAGTAAAGTTGGAATAATCAAGGTTATTGTAAAAAAAATTAGAATTAAGGAGTAAAAGTAGAAAAGTATGATTATTGATAGAGTAAATGACTGTCTCGTGAAATGTGCCCCACTTCATATCATGGTTTCTCCGGACAGTGATGTTGTGGTCCATTTCTCCATCTTCCAAGGGTGTCAGGTTGTGATCAGATTTTCAGGATTAGATTTTGGTCCAAATGTTCTTTATAACATGATTGTTGGTCCATCCCCCAATGCAGAGGATATGGAGTAAGCATCACACACAAAATGGCAAGAGGAGAAGAGGACACAGGCATCAAAGCTGTCTCTCTCTGTGGGTGCCGAACTACCACAATTTCAATGCTTTTTCCCTACAGGCATGTGATGTGGATATGTTTTTGTCTTCGCTTTCAGGACGCTGATGGAGACCTGCCGCCAAAAAGGTTTTGGATGCGTGTATTACATTAAAATTTTAAAAAATTACAAATCAGAAAAAAAAAAGCTACTTTACGATGATTTTTTTTCCCAAATGCCAACTAAATGCAATCATGGAATTTCTTTCCAATATATGACAACAAGTACATGAATTATGGTTGAATTTGCATTTGGGGGCTTTTTTCCTTCTTTGATAAATTTTTGGAGTTTAAACTAAAATTTTGGACCACACATGGTGAGAATTTCAATGGGGTTTGCATCCCCTGTGAAATGAATAGAAGACAATTCTCATGTAGATTGTGTTAAAGATGATGAGTGGATTGGATTTTATCACATCATCTTGATCAGAACTAAATGAAAAAAAAGTTCCACTTAAGCTTTTTGTATGAAACCAGTTCCAACAATTATTTGCTTAATTTATTCCATGATTTAGGCTTAAATCATCGCATCTTGAGTAGACCTACGATATTTATTATTTCGAGCTTATCCAAATCCATTCAACAGCATCCATTCATAATTCCTTTTCTTCCTCCTCTCCGGTGCCACCAACCCAAATGCATAATAAATGGCCTAATCTTTAAGTTGGTGACATCCTCATGTTGCCAATGTTGGGATCTGTCAATAGGTTGTTGGATAGACACCCAAAAGTCTCGCATCGCATTATAAGAAGTTGGACTTTTAATCATGCTAAGATTTGTCGTTATAGGGGTATTTGGTAAAATTTAAAAAGAATGCTTTCCACTCCTTTCTGCATCCTTTTATACGATTTTACATTTTAATTAACTATTTATGTTTTATATTACTACATTTATATTCCAATCATTTTTTCAAATCTTTCCGTGCAACTACTTCACTGTTCATTATACATTATTCTATTTATTCTTAATTACTATCTCTGTCACATTACGAACTTGATCACAAAATTTCCTTCGGTATTTTCATCAAAGACTCTATATGTACGGCCGACGTTAAAATCGCTCAGGTGTACTTAGCTTCGATGCACCTCGGAGTATTTAACCTATTTACTAAAATATCATAAATAAAAATTTTTAAAAAATATCTATAAAGCTCTAAAAATGGTAAAACTTGATACACTTGTTAAATACACTTAGATTAACAGTTATACAAAAAATTTCGAAAAAGTAAAAATAGAGATTTTGCATCCAGGTACACTGAAGCTAAGTGCATCTGGGTGCACAGTATCATGTCCCCTGTATGTATAAATTATAGCTTCCACATAGTAATAGTTAAGTTACAATTATTCAATCGTAAAATACTTCAATAATAATTTTTTTATTCATGTTATCCACCTTAGATGACTATTTGACAGGGGACAACTCTAGAAAAAAGATAATAAAATAAATGATTGTACCTAACTTTGAACTGTAAACCTCTAGCCCACACACTCTTAACTCGCAATCAATTGGTAAATTAATAACAATTTTTGAAGTTGACTCTAAAGTAACAAGTCTCGTAACTAAAAAGTTACCTTATGCAACATTCACTATATCATTATTGTTGAAAACTAATTTTTAGTTGCAATAATTATTGGGACCCTTTTGGTGAAACTCAAGTATAAACCTCTTTCATGTGGCACAATTTGATGCCTAAATCAAAATTCAATTCTTCACATTGTATACTATCAATTATTTTATTATGTGATCGAAAATTATTTAATTGAAAATTTGGATAGGTTGTAGGTGATATAAAATATATAATTACATGTAAGTAATGAAGAACATTCAAATCTATTTGTAAATACATTAAGGGAAAAAATTCCTTTTGTGCCTATAACGTTTGTCCTTAATTCTTTTTATGTCCATAATGTTTTCTATATTCTTTTTTATACCCACAATATTTCATTTTAAATTCATCTTCGATCCATGCCGTTAATATAACCATTATCTACTCTATTGAAAAAACAATTTTGCCAATTCAAAATTCCTAGTTGAGATATGCAATCATAATATGACTTAATTAATGATAGTAAATCATTAATATGTTACATTAAATAATTCAAGGATCATATTAAGGTTAAATTATTTTAATTAGAAAAATTTTAGAAAGGCAAATTCGTCTTTTTAATGAGGTAAATAACAGTTGTGCTAATTACATGGGCATAATATGAATTTACGGTGCAATGTTATGAGTATAAAAGAAATTTATGAAACGCCGTGTGTATAATAAAAATTTGTGCAAATGTTAGGGGTATAAAAGGAATTATCTCACACACAAAATATTATATTAAATAACTTGTATAATAATTTATCCATCGAAAGACTGTATAGAGAGGTTTGATGTAAAATTAATAATTTTAAAATTAATATTTGATTTAAATAATTTTATTATGTTGATTTTGATGGAGACCATGCACTTCTTTATTTTAGATAAAATCTAATTTCTTAGTTAAACAAATAATTTTAATATAATTGGTGAAGGGTATTTCATATCATCACGAAGATGGGCCAAAACAATGAGGTTCCCACCAATATATTGGAAATAATTTTATCAAAAAAAATATATTGGAAATAGTGGGAATTAATTATGCCGAGGTAGGATCTATAATTATTTTGTCGCAAAGTATTTTGTTGCACCAAAGGTATTAAGCATATGATCGGGTTTGCTAGGTAATGGCTAAGATGAGTTGTATGTGTGTGGTGTTTTGCATGTGCGACTATTATGGCTAAGTAGTGGTCTGCATTATAAATAGCTCAAAAATGAGAGGAAAGGGAGAGATTGAATTTTCGCTTTTTCTATTTCTAGGACTTAGAATAGTATAGCTTTGGGATAATTCTTACTTCCGCCAACATGCGTAATTTTTTAAAATTGGTATTATCTTATATTTCATTTCTCAATTGATATCACACTAAGCTCACAAATTCTTACAACATTTTTTGGAAGATCAAAGCTTTTATTCCAACACAAGAGACAACTGCTCCCTATCATCCACAATGGAGACAAACTTGCTCCATGGCAATGAAAAAAAAAGCAGCACCGAGATCTTTCCAAATATCAATAAAACCAAGCATTAATGGCCACCGAAAAACCAAAATTTTCTGGTCACCTCTATTCAACCGGAATTGCTGAATATTTCAATCATGACATTGAATGCCCATTCGGTGATACAAGCTATATAAAGGGGACAACCCCCTTTGCAGTATGAGCAACGAGTGGAATATGCATTCAGAGTGTGTGTACTTGTTGTATGAGTTGGAGTACTAGTGAGGAAGAAAATATTTGTGGGTTAAGTATGGGTAGTGCTTGTATTAAGGGTAGAAGCTTAAAAAGTGAGAGTATCTAAATTATTTTGGGTATATTATTTTATTATAAATAATATTTTATTTTAGATCATCCATTTTTTAACAAGTGGTATCAAAGCCAAGGGTCGGGGACCATGGTTCGTAAAGGCTACACCAGTTAGACAAAATACGAGGAGATTTTACACGTGTGCAGTCTGGGACTGTTAAGCCAATTGGTCCGGGACTAAGCTTACTCGGAAAAGTGTTGGGCATACCAAATCACAATGGCGGATATTTCTACCTCCGTAAGCTCTATTGAGAAGCCAAATTATAACAACTATAATACTTGATGTTTGCGTATGCAGTTTTATCTACTTGGTCAAGATCTGTGGGATATAATTGACAGCAATAATACTGCGCCACTCACAGATGACGAGGAATTGAAGAAGTGGAAAATAAAAGCTGGCAAAGTCATGTACGTGCTAGCGGTAACTATTGAAGACGAGTTACTACAGAAGATTAAGGATGCTAAAACACCCAAGGAGGCATGGGACACCCTCGCAGTACTATACACGAGGAAAAATGATGCAAAGCTCCAGCAGTTGGAAAATGAGTTGTTATCTATTTCATAGTAGAATATGACGATAAGTGAATATTTCTCCAAAGTTAAATTTCTTTGTAGAGAAATTTCAAAATTAGACCCAAAAAATTTGATCTCTGAGACTAGGATGAGGAAGATTATCATCCATGGCTTAAAGTCAGAGTATCATGAGATTATCATTGTCACCCATGGATGGGCCAAAGAACCAACTTTAACCAAGTTGGAAAATATTTTGGCCAACCAAGAGGTTTTAGATAAGAAAATGTCTAAAGTTTCACTAAAAGAGGAGGAAAATGCTCTCTTTAGTAAAAAGAGAGAATTCCGAAGCAGAGATCGAGTAGTTGTGAGGCCAAATGGAGGCAATATTAGAAAGCAAGTGGGAGGCTGGCAAAGGAGGCAGCAAGGACAAAGCTCGCAACAAGGGGGAGCTTGTCAAAGTGGCGACAAAAGAGAGAAGAAATCCTGACGGCAGAATGACCAGTGTTACAATTGTGGCAAAAGAGGTCACTTTGCTAGAGACTGCTGGTTCAAACGGGCAAAGGGAAATGCTGCGACCTCTATCCATAACGAAGAAGAATGGGATCTCCAAGCATCCTTTACAATAGAAGAGCTCCAAGAGATGGCGGCACCCTGTATTATCAAGACAGAAGAGGAGTCGGCTCTCATATCGGTAAGTGAAAAATTAATCAACTATAATGACGATTGGATTGTCGATTCTGGATATTTCAATCACATGACAGGAGACTATGAGAAGCTGACCAGTACATCTGAGTATAAAAGAGGACGAGTAGTCGTAATAGCTAACAACTCAAAGCTACCCATCACCAATATTGGCAAGACCATGTTTGCCCCTTGGTTCAACTCACAAAAGGTTCAACTGGAAAATGTGTTCAATATACTAGGTATGAAGAAAAATTTATTATCTGTCTCACAACTCACTGCTTCTAAAAATTATGTGGTGTTCAACCCAAATGATGTAGGGTATATCCTAAATTAAAAATAACAAATGAGCCGATCATGGAAGGGCATCGGCTTGAGTCCGTCTATGTGATGTCTGCACAAACAACATATGTAGACAAGAGGAGGAGGAATGAAACTGCAAATTTATGGCATGCACGGCTGGGACACGTAAGCTATCACAAGTTGAAGCATATGATGAAGAAGTCTATGCTCAGAGGCCTTCCTCAGCTAAAAATTCAAGAGGATATGGTATGTGCCAGATGTCAGTTCGGAAAGACACATCAACTACCGTATGATGAGTCAAAATTTCAGACTAAGGTGCCTCTCGAGATAATACACTCAGACATATTTGGACGAGTGAAGCAGTCATCCATTAGCAGCTACCAATACATGATAACCTTCATCGATAACTACTCAAGGTACATCTGGGTTGATTTTATGAAAGAAAAATCTAAGGCATTTACTAAATTCAAAGAATTTGAGCAAAAAGTGGAAAGTGATAGGTCAAAAAATACGATGCATACACACGGATAATGGGGGAGAGTATATGTCAGCTGAATTGTCAGAGTATTTACAAAGGTGTAAGATACGCTGACAGTTGACTTGCCCAAACACACTACAGCAGAATGGAGTGGCAGAAAGGAAAAATCAACACTTGGCAGAGATATGCAGAAGTATGCTGCATGCCAAGAATGTGCCACCAAAATTTTGGGCTGAATGCATGAAGACTGTTGCCCATGTTATAAATAGAATTCCTCAACCCAGACTTGGTATATTTCTCCTTTTGAGAAATTGCGGAGCACCAAACCAATGGTAAGTCATTTCTGTTGGTCCCGAGTTTGTGGCGATTACCTAAGAGAGGATGGGTGAATTGGGTATTTAAAATTTTAAAACTTTAATTAGAGATTTTACCCCGATTTAGTTTAAATCCCTTTAATGAAACAAATAGAAAGCAATAAGATAGTGAAAGCGAAAATGAAAAGTAGTAGACAAGATTTATAGTGGTCTGGGCAACCTCTCCCTACTCCACTCTTCCAAGCTCACACTTCCTTGTGACTTGGGTTCCACTATGTATTCCGTGAATACAACTAGAGTCTCCGCTCTCTTCTAGATTCTAGCTCTAGGGGGCATATACAACCAGAGCCTCCGCTCTCTTCTAAATTCTAGCTCTAGGGGGTATATACAACCAGAGCCTCCGCTCTCTTCTAGATTCTAGCTCTAGGGGGCGTGTATAACAAGCAACACAAGTAGGTGATGAGTTATACTCCAATCACAACCCTACTTGCTATATCTTGGTTTGAAACACCAAACTCAAACTAATCACCAAAATCAAATAACAAGATGAAATAGAAGAAATCTACACTTTATAGATTTGTGTAGCAAGTTTCAGCTCGAGGAAGAATCTGTAGAAGCAATGAATCGTATTGCGTTAAAACAAACAGCAACTTTGAAGCTTGTTCTTCTTTTGAAAATGTATAGATCACTCAATTGTAGAGAAAAGTGGATTGAAACTCTTAGTAGCATTTTTTCCTCTTTTTCAGCTCTATCTTGTATGTATCAACGTTTGCTTGAGTGTCTATATATAGAGGAGGGAGAATTTTAAACGTTATAGAGTTGGTTGGCGCATAATAAATGTTCCAACATTCAAAAATTCGAACATTTATTCCTCCAAGTCGCAGGTGGAGTCGACTTCGTGTGTGACTTCACCCAAGTCGCATACTGGAGTCGACTTCTTGTGCGACTTCAGCTGTTCTTCAGTTTCCAAGTCTATCATCTGGGTCGACTTGGTCTGAGGCTTAGTTTCAAGTCGATCTTGGAGTCGACTTCGGATGCGACTTGGTTACTTTTTTTTGCCAAGTCAGTTTTATCTTTGTTGAAGCGTCTCTTGCTTTCTCAACTTCTTCTTCTTCTTCTTTTGTCTTTCAATACTTGGAACTTATTTGTACAAGATTTCTTTAGCTTTAAGTCTAGAGAACTTGAAAAACTTGAGTCTTGTATGAACAATTCCAACCTTGATATAGAATGATTTGAATCCATGTGTCTTGCTGGCTTTAAACTTGGATTAGTCTTTATATTTTCAAGATGAGAAATTTGAGTCATCTTCATCTTCTATTTGACTCAAGTTTATCTCGAAGTCAACTTGTTCTTTGACTTGAACTTGAAAATTTGTCATACCAAGTTGAAGTTAATGCTGGAGTCGACTTTTGCCTGCGACTTTACCCAAGTCTCATGTGGATTCGACTTTGGTTGCGACTTCAGAAGTTTTGCTACCCAATTTCAACGCGGGAAAGAAGTTGCTACTTGAAGTCGATACTGGAGTCGACTTCGTCTGGAACTTCACCCAAGTCGCAAGTAGAGTCGACTTTATCTGTGACTTCAGTTTTTCTACTCTCCAAAATCAACGTTGGAAGAAAAATCATCTTTGAAGTCGAAGATGGAGTCGACTTGAGAGATCGACTTCGCTTAAGTCGATGTCTGAGTCGACTTGAGTTGCGACTTGACTTGTTCTGTTTTGTATATATTCTTTTACAGCTTTGAACATTTGCACAATACATGTTAGTAGCTTAGATTTACTCAAATTTTGTTGTTTAATCATCAAAACATATTGTTTGGGTATTTTCATTCAATTTCAATAATTATTTTTAACAATTTCTGTGTGTTTGGATCCATCTGCTATGTATTTATTCCTAACCACCTACGTAGTAAGTTCGACAAAAGGCCATTTTCTGTATATTTGTTGGCTATGATAGCCAAAGAAAAGGTTAGAGATGTTGTGATCCAACCACAAGCCAATGCTATGTCTCACGAAATATAATTTTCGATGAAGCATCATCTTGGTAGTAATCACAGGCAGTCTTAGTACCTGCCTCCAATGAAATGGAAGAACAGTTAAAAGGAAGACTGCAGGAGTGAATCGAGTCAAGTCAAACTTAGTCAATAGAGGAGCCAATTGAGGAGGACGAACTCTCACCAAGTAGAAAGGAGTCCAAATCACCAGAAAAATTAGATAGTTCATGGAAAATAGGGGTGCATCATAAGATTATTGAAGAAGAAAGACTGAGCTAGATCAAAGAGTTCGATGAGCAAGAAAAAGCAAGACCTGTTCCACAGCGATCCAACGGACAATGGAAGCCGAATCCAAAGTACGCTAATGCAACAGTGCTTGAAGCAACTAAAGAAGCGGAACCAGTCACGTACGAGAAAGCATCCCACAACATAAACTGGAGGAAGCCTATGGAAGAAAAAATTCAAGCTTTGAAGCAAAACGAGACATGGGACTTGGTACCAAAATCGAGAAATGTGCAACCCATATCATGCAAATGAGTGTACAAATTAAAGTTACGACTCGATGAATCAATCAAAAGATATAAAACTCGGGTGGTAGCACGTGGGTTTTCTTAAAAGTATGGGCTATATTATGATGACACATTTAGCCCAAAGGCAAAGATTATGACAATTCGAGTATTATTGGCACTTGCAGCTAGCAAGTCATGAAAGCTCTGGCAAATGGACGTCAAGGATGCATTTCTTCATGGCGAACTAGATCGAGAAATATATATGATGCAACCCAGAAGGTTCGAGAGCACAACTCATCCGGAGTACGTCTGCAAGTTGAAAAAGGCCTTATATGGACTAAAGCAGGTGCCAAGAGCATGGTATGGTAAGATTGCTGAATTTTTATTACAAAGTGGTTATTCTATTGCACTAACCGACTCAAGTCTATTCGTAAAAAATAAAAATGAAAAGCTAACAATAGTGCTAGTATATGTGGATGATGTCATCATTACTGGCGATGATGAAAGAGAGATCAATCAAACGAAGTTCAATCTCTTAGTTCGTTTTCTAATGAAAGACCTTGGAGAATTGAATCACTTTCTTGGGCTAGAAGTTATGTGTACAAAAGTGGCTATTCCTATGTCAGCAGAAGTACGCCCAAGACTTACTAAAGAAGTATAGGCTACTTGACTGCAAGCCCATATTTATACCTATAGAGCCCAAAACCAAGCTATGCTCACTAGAAGGTCAAGAGTTAGCAGATTCGACGATGTATTGGCAGCTAATGGGTAGTTTAATCTACCTAACTCTTACACGACCGGATGTAGCATTCTCTATCAGCATAGCAAGTCGCTATATGGAGAAACCAAGGAAGCCACATCTAGATGCAATTCGACGCATATTAAGGTATGTAAAAGGAACAGTTAACCGTGGTCTCTTATATAAGAAGAATGCAATATACGAAATAGTAGGGTACTGTGATGTTGATTATGCTGGAGATCATGACACGAGGAGATCAACCATTGGATACGTATTTGATATCAGAATAGCAGCAGTTTCATGGTACAGCAAGAGACAGCCGACTGTGTCTCTATCAACTACTGAGGCAGAGTATAGAGCAGTGGCTATAGCAGCATAAGAAACCAAGTGGCTGATGCAGCTTATCAAAGATCTACACCAGCCTACTGATTATTAAGTGCCCCTATACTACGACAATGAGTCTGCTATACGCCTAGCAGAGAATCCAGTATTCTATGCTAGAACTAAGCACGTTGAACTACACTATCACTTTATACGAGAGAAAATGCTAGATAGAGAAATCAAAATGAAACAAATCAACACAGAAGATCAAGTTGTAGACATATTTACTAAGGGACTAACTAGAGCAAAGTTTGAAAAATTCAGAAGTCAAATTGGTTTGACAAAATAAAACAGAGGAAAAGAAGAAAGTCGGTGCTGAGGGGGAGAATTGAAAGAAAAGCACCGAGATCTTTCCAGATATCAATAAAACCAACCATTAATGGCCACCGAAAAACCAGAATTTCCTGTTCACCTCCATTCAGCCAGAATTGTTGAATATTTCAGCCATGACATTAAATGCTAATTCGGTGATACAAGCTATATAAAAGGGGCAACCCCCTTTGCAGTATGAGCAACGAGTAGAGTACGCATTCAGAGTGTGTGTACTTGTTGTGTGAGTTAGAGTGATGGTGAGGAAAGGGAATATTTGTGGGTTAAGTATGGGTAGTGCTTGTATTAAGGGTAGGAGAGCTTATAAAGTGAGAGTGTCCAGATTATTTTAGGTGTATTATTTGTTATAATATTTTTATAAATAATATTTTATTTTAGATAATCTATTTTTCAACAAAATTCTGGGCATTCGAGCCCAGACACGAAACCATTGAAGAAACTAATCAGATTGTGAAGATATCATCATCATCATCAGAGAAATTCATGGATTCCAAGTGTAGATCAAATCAAAGGCATCAGAGCTCTGAACTATCCATTTCAAGACAATTTCAAGAAGCAACATTGAAGATAGAGCATCGACCATGATAGCCTCTGCAACACCACAATTAGCGAACAAAGAGGAGTGATCGTAAGAGCAGATGCTGTTTTTACTATCATCGTCCACTTAGAGCCCTATTTAATCCATAACAATAGTCGTTGGCTAGGATCGGTGAGCAGTAAGGGGCTTAAGAGCATTTAAGAAATTTTTATTAAATAAGCACAAAAGTTGAGGAAATACGCTAAGATTGATGGGAAACCAACAACCATATGCAAATTGAGGTTTGTCCAAGTCCAACAACACCAACAAAGAAATTGGCTATTGCATTTGTGATAGGGCCAATTGCTGGGGCTTCATGCATGGCTAGGACCATTAAAGAGAAGACAATGAGAAATCACACAAGAAATAAGAGGCAAAATTTATGTGGCTCAGATACCTTACTTCATGGGATAACCCACTCAATCATACATCGAGCTATCTTTGTTCCACTATTTATAAAGTATTATAGGAGACAAGATATTTAATATAAAGATTTTTCATTAATGATTGAATACTACTTTTAGCCATGAGTAGTGTCGTATTACAGCCATTTATTGCATAATTTTTCACAAACTTGTTTGACAACATTGCTCCTCAGATTGAGGAATAAATATCAATGATACCCATTTTCTTTGATATCTGTTCAAAGTTGCTTCTTGGTTGAGCTTTAGTGAGGATGTTTGTAAGCTAATCCTTGCTTCTGACATGTGGGGTTTCAATAATTTTTTCTTAAACTTTTTCTTGCATATAGTGACAATCTACTTTAATATATTTAGTTCTTTTATGAAAGACTGGATTTGATGTTATGTGTATGGTGCCTTCGTTACCACAAAATAGCTTTATTAGTTTATGTGTATTGAAACTTAATTCTTGTAATACTAACTTCACCCAAATTAATTCATTTGTAGCAGAAGACATCTTTGTATTTAGCTTCGACACTTGACCTAGCCACAACATTTTACTTTTTTCTTTTCCATGTAACAATGTTACCTCCAACAAACGTTTAGTTACTTATAGTGGATTTCAGTCAATTGAATTCCTGCCCAACATGCATCTACATATCCGAGAACCTCAACATTAAAAGAAACATCAATATGATTATTTGATTTCACCCAAGTTCTTTTTCCTGGACAAGACTTTAAATAATAGAGAATTCTATCCACAATTTTCATATGTTCCACAGTAAGGGAATGCACGAACTAAAGAACAAAACTAACTGCATATGCAATATCCGATCTAGTGACTATAAGACATATATTAGTTATCCTACTAATCTTTTGGGCCTTCTAGAGTCCTTTAAATATTCACTTGTTTTGGCAAACTTAGAAGTAAAGTCAATAGGGGTATCGATCGGTTTAACATCCAACTTTTCAGTTCCTTTGAGAAGATCTAATATATATTTTCTTTTCCTATACCTTTTTTACAATGGGCAATTTCAATATTCAAGACATATTTTAGCTTACCAAAGTTCTTCATATCAAATTTTTTGTTAAAATAGCTTTTTAAGGTTTGAAATGCCAACCTTGTCACTCCTAGTGATAATTATATCATCGACATAAATCAGAAAAATCACAATTCTAGAACTACTTCACACAAACATTGATGAATCAGAGACACATTTAATAAAGTCAAATCTTTCTAGAGCAATATTGAGTTTACTATACCATGCCCTAGGTGATTGCTTCAAATCATATATTGTTTTGTTTTGTTTGCTACCAGTTGCTCTTTGCCTTCTAATTTGTGTCTAGGTGAAAGATTCATGTATACTTTTTCTTCTAGATCTCTTTGCAAGAAGACATTTTGACATCTATTTGAAATAATGACCATCTGCAATTAACTGCTAGAGACATTAAAATTCTAATAGTATTCATTTTGATTATAGGTGTAAAAGTTTTCTTATAATCAAGACCATAGGTTGAGTGAATATTTTTGCTACAAGTCTAGCCTCATATCTTTCAATAAAACCATCTTCCATATAATTAATTTTATAAACTCATTTGTAATCAATTGGTCTCTTTTCTTGCCATAATCTTACAATATTCCATGTATTATTTTTTACCAAGTGCTTTGAGTTCCTCATCCATAGCCTTTCTCCACTCCAGTATGCTAATTGCTTCTTGAAAGTTGGTTGGCTCCTTCTGAGAATCAATATTAGCTAAAAAGGTGGAGTAACCAGCTAAAATGTTATCATAGTAGATATATTCTTGAATGGGCAAGGCAGTGGTATGGGGCGGACGCAGTTCAATCAACACTAGTTGGATGCAATTGAGTCGATGTTGGTTGATGGTCGAGAGGTCTAGCTTAGTGAAGAGCATGACGCACAAATCATTATCTGTCATGATGGATAGAAGCTAATTTGCTGAAAAATTGCAGATTTTGTTTTTGTCAATCATTATCTCCCTACTCTAATACCATGATGAGAAGATAACGAAAAATCATACAAAGAAACAAGAGGAAAAATTTACGTGGTTCGGATACCCTACTCCATGGGATAACCCACTCAATCATACTTCGGGTTATCTTTGTTCCACTATTTATAAAGGATTACAGGAAAAAATGTTTAATACGAAGATTTTCTATTAATGACCGAATATTACTTTCGGCCCTGAACAACATCGTCTTAGGGCCATTTATTGCGCCTTTTTTCACCAACTTGTTTGACTACAACCACTGTTGAGAAAAGTAGATTGCCCGACGACCCAAGAAAATTAGTGGTCAAGTCATTATCAGCATCAATCATCGATAGAGGATTGGAGTTATTCTTAAAGCAAGAAGATGGCAAAAGGAAGGCAAGTGGAAACAATGCACCAGTCCTCTCTCATGCAAGCAATGAGATTACAAGTGAAGTGGGTGACAGTGGTGAGGTTGTCATCCCCATTGTCATCTCTAGTGCTAGCCCAAAGGTGGAAGAGGTGTAATTTCCCAGGTATTAGAAACTATGTAACTCAATGATGATATGTATAATGTAGTCTAAGAAGCCATATGATAGTAAGATTTTGATGAATTAAGGGTTGAAAATGAAAGATTATGCAAGTTGCGGTAAATGTGTAGTTCTAGTTATTGAGAAATGGATGAGTAAATTTTGAAAAATAGCTTGATAGAAGCTCGGGATGGATTTGCATGTATTTTTTAGTTGATTTTGAATTTATGGAAACCCTTGATTTGATTGAACGATAAATGTTTGAGACTTGACTCTCGTCTGTGGACTTTGAACTAGATAAGAGCGTTATTTAGAATTGATTTATTTTAAAATGTGTTTGGGCATGGGTGAGATGCCCAGCATGTTTGGAATAGATATAGATTATTATAGGTGAGATTTGAATGTTAGATTTAGATGTATAATAGAAACAAGTCTAATTGTGTAGTTAATCTTAAAAAGAATTGTGATTATGAAAATGATCAAGGATCATTATTGAGAGCCATAATTTTTATGAGAATGATTCTAGAAATAATTGAAATGTATTCTTGATGTCTGAGAATGAATTTTGTATGATAATTTTAAAAATGGAGTCATTTGAGGCTAATGGTGAAAATTAGGTAAATAATGAACTTAATGGGTGAAATTTTGAACATGACATAGAACATAACAGTTTCTAGCTTGGATGAGATGCTAGATGTAGACGTGATGTGTGAAAAGCGATTTTGAAGGCATTAGATATGATATATGCGATTTAGGCTAATGAGGCCCATTGTAGAAGCGAAACAGCCATAGAGTTGAGTTAATGGGTTAAATTTTGTATAAAACAGATTTTGAACAAATAAATGATATAAATGTGATATTTTGATGAAAAGAGATGTGTGTAAGTGATTAGTTTAGTATTTTGAATGTTTTGACATGTTGTCATCGTTTATCTTTTGAGCGGGTGAAAATTGTCAGCAAAGATGTCTAGTAAAATGCATGTCAAATTTTGTGGTAATAAAATTTTAAGCTGAAATTTTGTAAAGAGATAGTACTTGAAGTTAAAAATTCAACACAAAAAAATTATCTCAATCGGAGTTATCTAGAGAAAGTTATGGGTAAAATGGTGAAACATAGCTAAAATTGGGCCATTTATGGGCTCACATAGATCAAATTGTGTGTTTTCCAAAATCACACAATTTAAATCATGTGAGATGTTGTTTTAATTAGGAAGGGTCCGAATTGACCCCATTTCAATTCCATATCTTCTTCCTCATGACTCTACTCTTTAACCCCACAAAAAACGACCTAAAAGTATTTGAATCTATGTGTTTTTGCATCAAGAGAGCTTGATTGATCAAGGAAAAAGCTTGGAGCTTTAAAGATCTTCAAGATTTTTGGGTAAAAATGAATTTAAGGTAAGTAGGTTGTTTTTTTTTTAAATAAATGATATATTTGAATTGCAAATGACGTGTTTTGATGTTTGTTTTTGGGCATCGATTTTTATTGAACAATATGGTTGGATTTTCATGATTTGGGGCTTGTTTAGAGCTTGTATGGGTGTTGAAAATTAGGATTTTTGGTGGAAACGTATGTAGTTGAAAGTGATTTTGTATGATATTGTGATGTATTAGGTGGAATCACATGGACTTAGAGTGATTTAGGCTTGAATTTCCGATAATGCCTATGATATGTTCAATGAAATACCTAAGTGAGGCTAAATATGTGAGAAGGATGTATAAATTGACATGCAGAACTTTATGAATGTAAATGATGTATTGAGCATGTTTGGGGCATGTGGGATAGTGAACTATTTGAAATTGAACTGGTGACAGGTTAGATGTGCATGAGGTATATATTTCGAAATGGTGTTTTAAACTAGGTTGCTTAAGCTTATAGATGATTTATGTTAATTTGTGTAACCCTACTGTTGAGGGGAGAATGATCGCTGCTAGTTTAACTTAACTTGAGACTAGAGTTGAGGAGATCGAGAGTGGACTTATGCCTTGATATGATTGTGTCCGGATGGATTCTCGAACAGTTTGATATTAGAATTTGTGATGAATTGGCATGGGTCATGTATTTGGATGAATTTTAGGATGGTTTGGTGTGGACTTTTGTATGTCATATGTTGATTTGATGAATTGGGGTTAGGCCCTCTGAAAAAGGTTTAGAATTGTTGGCAATGTTTTTTTGCATAGATTTGATAAACCGATGGTGCATGGTTTGAAATAAGTATGTGATGGCTTTGTAAAACCAATGACACATGGTTTTGGCATGAGCATGATGCATATGCATGGTTTGCATAGGGTTGTTCATGACCTTTTATTGACATGAGGATAGGGTTGTTCATAACCCTTGATGGATATAAGGTTGGTTTGGTTTCACATGAGTGCTTGTGGCATAGTATGATTGTGTGAGGCAAGTGAGAGCCTAGCATATGCATTGCATGTGGTGGCATAGCATGTGATGAATTTGGCTTGGATTTGTCGTTGTTTTTACTGATCGTGCGTACTTACTTAGTTCTCCCGATTCATATGTTTGTTTTTAACATTTTTAGCAGGACAGGCACTGTGGGAGCCTAACTATGAGCTAGATCAAGTTTGATCTCGAGTTAGGGCAATTTATGGCAAGTATATGTTGTATAGTTTTGGATTATGGTCATTTAATATTGATGTATATCTAAGAGATATACATATATATATATATGTATTCTATAATGATGTAAATGTGAGATGTATTTGTATATTAAGATCATAAATCCTGGATGCATGGTTGGTTAATGCCATATTAATGTAATTGGGAACCATAAATGTGTAGTTTATTTTTGCTGAAATGTAAATGATGGGAAAGATTGTAGTTTAATTGGTTTTGTTATCATATGCCAATTTGATGAATTAGTTGTGGATATCTAGGGTTGCTACAAGTGAATTTCTATGAACAGGTGGTCCTTTGCTTTCAAAATTTTGACAAATCCTGGTGCGATACTGCTGGATCTTTGGCGTAGCAACCGGCTGGTTTGGAGTGTGGGCTGGCGGGGCGTTGTAAGAGGGCATCATCAAACGACCAATCGAGTAGTCATTGAGGCCAGGACTAATGGCCAGAAGAGTTGTTGGTAACAACAAGCTCACTTTCTTAACATCAATTGGGGCTATACACAACAGCCAGAGTGAGGGATGGAGCTCCTATGGTTGGCGGGGGTGACTAGGATGGATCATGTCATCCTTGCTCTCAGGGTGGAAAAATTGGAAGGCGCCCTTCGGCTGCGTGAGTTGTTTGAGAAAATGCTCAAATGCGATCCTAGTGGATTGATTAAGCTAATGAAACAGGTGAACATTCTGGAAAAGTCAGTTGGGACACCCCCTACTAGGCTCACGTGCATCAGTGGCTTGCAGGTCCGAGACCCAGGGAGGCTAGTAGTTGAATAGGGGGTCGTTGCGCCCTTGGGTACTTCTATTTGTGCCCTCTTCTTATCTAGGTATTTCACATTTCTTCTTCTATCTGTGCATTTTTTCAGTCTTTAGTGTTTAGTTGTTTCTTCGCTTTCTAATGGTAAATAAGTTCAATTCTTCAACGTTGTAGGCAAGGCAGATTTTAAATAGGGTGGAACGACAGAGTTTAGTAGGGGATGGCCAGGGGTTGGCCAGGATTAGTTGAATACTTGGGGTGCTTTGTATATATGACCACCGTGGCTGGGCAGGTGGGTTGGGCCTGAATTATAAATTAGCCCAAATATGAGAGAAAAGGAGGAGATTGGACTGGTGCTTTTTTTTATTCCTAGAATTTATTTTGGCCAACAGACTAGTCTAATTGGATTGCGAAGACGTATTCTTCATCATCATTAGTGAAATTCATGGATTCCAAGTTCAAATCACATCAGCATAGCTGAAGTATGTTGCAGAATGTTAATATTATAGACCCTCAAAACACAAAGGGTGTTGTCTACCGAGGTATAATCGGGTGGTATGACATATGATGTGTATGAGCCTTGATCTGGCTTCAATTGCCAAGGGGAGCATGGGTCTCCATCGTAAGCCGATATGATAAAAAAAAAATTACAAAGGGTGTTTACTGACTCTTAATAATCAAATGAATGCGAGCTGATTTTTTTTCATTTTACCGGGCTTATATATAGGAATGAGTGAAATAGTTTATGAACTAATCATCGGATTTATGATTAAAAAATACAATTTTTTTAATTTTTTACATGTGTTATACCAATGGTCTGCTGAGGAAGACCATCAGATTATATTGCAGATCAGCTATATGAGGATCGAATATTGTTATGAATGAAATTCAGAGCGCACTCTTTTTTCCGTTCCCTCATTTTTATATTGTAACGAGAGAAATGGTTTTTTAACAAGGTATCTTTATTTATTATAAGAAAAAAATTCCGCCTCTAGTTTTCAATCCCATAGCAAGAATGCCAAAAAAGCTACGGAATGCAAATGTTTAGTTTCAGCTACTCATTGTTTTGAGTAATGTTTCAACGCATCTTGATGGGTGCAAAACCATATTTTTAAAAAAAAATTTTGAAATTTTTTTTTATAAAACTGTTAATTTATGTGTCTTTAATTTATGAGTAATTTGCATATATATCCACATAGTTTCACTGTTATTGAAGATATACCTACATAGTTTCACGAAATGCATATTACCCCACATAGTTTCACCAAAATTGCGTATTACCCCCACGCCGTTAATTGTTGTTAATATCTGTCATTATATTTTCAAAAATGACGAAAATGCCTTCATCTTCATAGGGTAATATGCAATTTTGGTAAAACTATGTGGGGTGATATGCAATTTGTGAAACTATGGATGAGTAAATTTTTATCATTTTTGAAAATATAACGGTAGATATTAACGATATTGGTGTAGGGGTAATACTCAATTTCGGTGAAACTATGTGGGGTAATATGCATTTTTTGAAACTACATAGGTATGTTTGCAATAACGATGAAACTATGTGGGTATATATGCAAATTATTCTTAATTTATAAATCAAAATTTATTATTTTTAGAGATGTATTTATATTTTTCTGAATTTTTAAAATAAGGGAGGTATTAATCATTTTTAAATGAATAAAATACCCCTATTATTGAAAAACAAAAAATATTTATACATCTCTACAAATAATAAAACTTAAGACATAAGTTAAATACACGTAAGTTAAAAGTTTCATAAAAAGATTTTCAAAAAAAATTTTAAAAATAGGTTTTTGATTCTGATGCTTTAAAACTAATGCATCAGGGTGCATTGAAACATTGTGTTATTAATACATTATTTTGCACAATGTTTCTTTTGTTGTTTTCAACCTAGATGAAAGATTTTCTATCACGAGGAATGATAGGAATAACTCTTAAATGACTTCACACGTACTTTAAAGTTGTCATGTGTGAAGTGAATAAATAGTTCATCTAGAATCTTTTTTTATATGAATTGAAATTGTTAATTCAATTTGAATTTGAAGATGAGATCTCACTCATGCACACATAATTGTCGAATCACTAGTCTATGCCAATGTTTCTTTGATTGTGATAGGATTAGCCAATGAATCTAACACAATCTCTAGACTTGTGATAATTTGCAAAGATGTTAGAATAATTAATTGTGTTATTGGATTGGGTTAACCTGTAAAACTATTTGTCCAACTCATTTATGAATGAATTTATGTTAGGCTTTTTGAACAATGATTTATGATCCTTCAACCAAATCAACTATTAAATAAATAAACAAATTAAAGTTAAATGTTCACAACCTATCAACCCTTTAACAACCATTGAACTCATCCAACTCACCAACCCATTTATAGTCCTTTAAAGGTGACATATAAGAGATATATTTAACTATAGTATACGATAGTTGTAATATGATTGCTTAATTTTATTTGATAATAAAAAGTATTGTTTGGTGCCACTTTATATTAGATGCATATTTTTGAGTTTTGTAAATGTTTGTTCATGTTAACGAAGTTATCAAATGGAAATAAAATATTGTTTGTATATTGTAACTAGAACAAACAGGTATTGTGTTAGATTAGCTTAGCCAGAATTTTAAAGAGATGTTTGTACTAGAGTATTTGTTTCCAAACTAATTAGGTATGTTTCAAAGTTGTTAATATATTTTTGGGTTGCAATTTCATGCACCCAATTGCAAATATCCATTTTTATTTTTAAAATTTTTCCATAATTTGTTAATCTAAAATTACTAAAAATGTTATTGATTTAAAAAAATATCAAAAAAATCTCCAAAAATGGTAAAAATTGATACACATGTTAAATATACTTAGACTGATAGTTGTGTGAATTTTTTTAAAAAAAAATTAAAAAAGAATTTAAATGCACCTAGGTGCACTTGGTTGCACCGAGCCTAAGTTTACCTGAGTGGATTTAGGCATTACCATATCTTTTTTGTTATTAAGAGTTAAGTTAGCTTAGTTTTTACCCATTTTGCATCATATATACACAATTCATTATCGAACCATCAACTCATTTGTGAAATAAGTTATATACAAATTAGACTTAAGGTTTTTAAAATGGGTTAAAATTTTTTAAATAAGTTAGAATTAGGATTAGACTTCAGCTCATTCAAGGTTTGCAATATTGGTGAAACTATGGGCATATTTGCAAATCTCCCTCAAATATTCTCTCTCCCACCAAAATTTTATTTCTATACTATTGGTAGTTCCTCTCTCTTATTAAAATTTTATTTCTATACAATTGCTAGTTCTTCAATTCATTTGAAATGTCTAGTTTCATGTCAGTACGTATGATTCTACCTTTTACAAATCAAATCTATTATTGCGTGTGATGTGGATTTGTGCTTTAATATGAGCTTGAAGGTTTTTTGGGGTTGCGAAAATGAAATAGAGGATGAGATGTTTTCAGTTTGATTTCAAAATGCCGGTTAGGATTCACAGTAGTAGGGGTGCAAAAATAACCCTCTAAGTTTGCCTATTTATGATTTCAACTTCATCGTTAATTATTTATAAATATAACCCTCAAAGGTCTAGAGTTCTGCAAAAATAACCTCAAACACAAAATGGACTAAAACATAGCCGCGGCTTATAATTTCCCTGTTTTTCCACAATTTCAAAATTGGAAGGGTATTTTTGCAAATATGCAAACTACAAGATCAAAGATTCGATTACGCAAACGTTTTATATTTTTAAGCTATCTTTCAATATTTTTCTATTATAATAATAGAAAATGAATTTTTAATATTGGTGACTGTGGAAAATTTCAAGATATTAAATGTAGGAAACAAACAAATTAATATAAGGAATTTTTTAAAAATATATATATTTTAAGGTTTTTCTTGTATTTTATATCACAATATGATAAAATTAAGTTTGAAAATTATTTATACAAAAAGTTTCAAATTTTGAAAGGCACAAAATTAATTTAAGCAATATTTTTAAAAATAGTTTTTGTATTTTCAATTATAATATTAGGAAATTAATTTATCAAAATCATCACTGTGAAAATTTTCAAATTTTAACAAAATTAATCTATTTAATGTAATGGACACTTTTTAAAAAATAATAGGGTATTTTAAGTATTTCATTATAAAATTATAGAATTAATTTTTAAATTAGTTACGACTAAAATTTTCACAATTCAATTATAACTGATGTGCCATCAAAAGTGGCGAAATCCATCAAGGGCTTGAAAAATAAGTTGGACCGCATATGTACAAAATTATGCTATCAAAGCACTATTTCCGAATAAGCTGTTGTGGCTGCCCCACTCGACGGTGTAATATTTGCAGATATAAGTGGTTGCCCCACTTAATTTCATGTCTTTTAAAATTTGAAATTTTTGTGAGGAACACTTTTGAAGCTTAATTTCGTCATATTGTAATATAAAATGCAAGAAACGTCTTAAAATATAATTTGCATTTTTTAAATTTTCTTACTTAATTTGTTGAGAAGTGATCTCATGGGTCTGACCATGGGACTCTTTTCTTATTTTTTTATTTTTTATAAATATATAAAGCTAAGTATATTTAATTTATAAACTAAATTTTACTATTTTTGGTTGCTTTTGAGTTTTGTTTTAATTTTTAAACACAGTTACATTTTTCATAATTTCTTACTTGTAAAAAATAAAAATAAAAAAGGGTCCCATGACTGTCAGCATGGGATGCCATGTGGCCTCAGAAATTACAAAAAATGTCACTATATTTAAAAATAAAAAACTTAAAAATATCTAAAAAATAGTATAACTTGATTTATAAGTTAAATACACATAACTTTATATGTTTATAAAAAATAAAAAATAAAAAAGGGTCCCATGGTTGGCCGCATCGGATCATCTCTCTCGATATATTTAATATCTTGAAATTCCATAGTCGTTAATATTAAAAATTAATTTTCTAATATTATAACAGAAAATATTGAAAGATACCCTAAAAATATATAATTTTTTGCATCACTGAATTTTTGACCTCATAGTTTGTATATTTACAAAAATAACCTTCGAAGTTTTTAGTTGTGCAAAAATAACCCGGCGCATTTTCGTCCAATGAAAATTACAAACTACGGGTTTTGACCCCGTTTTTGTCTTCGAGGTTATTTTTGCAAAACTCTGAGGCTTTAAGAGTTAATATCTGCAAGTACTAAAACAATGAGGTTAAGATTATAAATAGGCACAGTTAGAAGGTTATTTTTGTAAATAACCCTAACTTTCACGCTACAAGTCGATTGTCAAGCCCTGTTCTCCGCAGTGTTCTTTGGCCATCTGATCGAGGAATTGAAAATTTTAGAAAAATTTTCTATTACCAATTCCCCATGAGACTTGGCACTAAACTTAGCTTTAGTGAACCAAGATGTATTTAATTTATTTTTATTTTTTAAAAATTTTTTACATGATGGTTAATTTATGTGTATTTAAAATGTGTATCAATTTTCGATACTTTTAAAATTTTCAAATTCAGCATAATTTTAGTAATTTTAAATTGATAAAAATATTAAAAATTAATACATATGTTAAATATACTTAGATTAACATTCAAGTAAAAAAAATTTTAAAAAATAAAAAAAGATATTTGCACCTGGATGAAACGAAGCTAGCAAAGTGCACCTAGATACATGAAATCATCGTCCATTCTCCGCTCTTACATTTTCTCAACGGCGTACCTTTTCTTTTACATTTTCTCAAACGAAGAAGTCTAACACTTTCAAAATAAGGAAGCCCACCAGAACCTCACCAGTTGTTGGGGCACAAGGAGCCAGAATGTGAGTGTCTCGTATTTATAACGTGGGACGAGCCAACATCTTAATAGTCTAAACAAAAAAGGTTATTTGCCAATAGCAAGCGTGGCGCAGCTAGTGAGCGTGATAACAAAAAATAGCACATCTTCAAGTTCGATCGACTAATTCCAAAACCGCAAGTCAAATACGAAATTTAAAAAAATATATATTTGTAACATTATTCAAGGTTTCTGAAAAAAAGTGAATAATAAACGAATTTATAGAAGTGTAGGGACAAAATCCTACTTAGCAGTTCGCGCGCAAGCAACAATTACGAAGAAAATATGATAACTTCTATTATGTGGTTCACTAAAAATAATAAAAATGTGCAATTTATTATAAATAGTAAAAAAATTGTATAAAACTTCAATGACCTTGATTTATGCACAACCGGAAATTTTGACCTTTGAAAATTTGCTCAACTGGATTTCATGTGAGTTGCCATATCCACAGGTTCAAAAAATAATTTCTGTCAATATGATGTGGCCCTAACTTTTCTGGTTACAAGACTGTGTGCTCTTTTATCGTTTTCGAACTTGATTATGCACCCACTCCTAAAAGTCCACTTCTAAGGTGTCTACGTCATAGTAGGGGACGCGGGTTCATTTTTTCAATTTTTTAAAATTTTTTTTACATGACTATTAATCTAAGTGTATTTAACATGTTTATAAATTTTTATTATTTTCGGAGATTTTTAAAAAAAATTTGAATTTTTTAAAATCAGTGACATTTTTAGTAATTTTAAAAATGATAAAAATTTATGCACATATTAAATACACTTATATTAACGTTTTCATAAAAAAATTTCAAATTTTTTTTTTAAAAAATAGGTAAAGTACACCCAGGTGCATCGAGGCTCAATGCACCCAGGTGCACTGAACCAACATCCCATAATAGGTGGTGGGAATTGGGATGAGTTTACTCATTACCTAACCCATTCTTATTTGGTACAATTAATATTTTTAACTCGGTACAGAGATAAATTAGAAAATTTTGACCCAAATTTAAAAATAAAATCGACTGTTTTTGGACACAAAAAATCTCAACTTGACTAAGTATATATTCATTTATTAAAAATTATAAGCATATTTTTACATTTTATTCTCATTTTCTTTCAAAATTCTCACATTATTTATACTTAACCACATCAACAACATAAAAAGCATTTGCATGTATAGATATAACTGTTATGCACAATTGGAGCACATAATTTGTAGAAAATACTATTAATTTTAGGAAAATATTTTTAAAAAATAAAAAAATCCATTTTGAATAGGGTAGACCTATCTTAATAAAGCTATACAATATTGACTTACATTTTGTTTTAGTAATGATGTTTATTTCTATTAATTAGTAAAATATTAAAACACGAAATATTTAAATTAGTAATGATGTTTATTTCATTAATTAGTAAAATATTAAAACACGAAATATTTAAATTTAGTATAAATGTATATTTATATTTGATATGCGTATATAATTTTAAAACTATCTTACTTCGCATGCATTTTTTATCCGATCCGAGACCAACTTAAAATTTGTTCTGACATATATTAAAAATAAAATAAAATAAATATTAACATTAACCAAACTTGTCTGGACTCGGTATAAAAACAAGTTCAAAAAAAGTTTTGAAAAATAGGATAAGAGTCAGGAAAACCCCACGCTTGAGTCCCTCCCCTTCGTCATAGGATGACTGGCTGGCCCACTTCTAATTGATAAATACGTTACCATTGGTAATATCTCATTAGTCCACACCCATCTACAAAAGTTTTCCACTCCAGTGCCTTTTCTTGGAGTGTTTGGCATGGGAGGTGTGCGCGGATGTCAAATGAGGAAAGTCACACCAAGATGGGATAGCACCACCAACTGCTGGCAGCGTTAGAGCCGTGGGGGTGCATATTTGCTGCCCAGGTTTGAATGTTCAAGCTGCCAAGTGGGAGTTTGATCTCCCTTTATGTGCGGGCGTGGGAGCAGTTGTCTCCTTGATTCTTTAGTGGAGCTGTGTCTCCAGATTTTCTTTGGCGGAGTTGTGTATCTCCGTATTTGTAAGAATGTCTCAAGAAGTACAATGTAATATGTGTTGAGATGTATGTAAATATAACCATAAAAAAAAAAAAAATGGGATAGCACCTCATCAGAGTTGTGTGTCAGAGATGGACCATAGAATAGAGATAGTTCAGTTGCACCTCCAATTTATGATAGCATGCATGGTTGACCAAACGGTTTCGAAGTTTAAAATTTTTTCTGTACTCGTTTGAAAATTTTATCTTATACCCATAATTTTTATTCTTAATTTTTAACATACTTATAATATTTCATTAATTCCTTTTATATTTATAATATTTGAACCTAAATTTCTAACATACTTACCTGTTATAGTCTGTCGGTTAAGTTTAATAATTGATTTTTCAAAGCATTAAATTTTTTATTTTTATAACTACCAAGGGAGGTGGGAACAGGGAACTTAGAGGAGACTAAGGGGTTCTTAAATTGGGATCGTCGATTGCTGGGGATTGCAGAAAAGTCACATCTTCCTCTAAATTGAGGACGCAGATTATGACAGTTTACGAATTGTCCTTGCATGACAATTCATGATTATAAAGTAGCTTGTTATCTCAAGTTGAGGATTTTAATCCGCCTCCATAAACTCATAAGCATCAGTTATTTTTCAGCTACATATGTAAATACAAGCATGGCAGGCATTATACTGGGATCATCCTCAAAGCAGAATGGAACAGAATCTCTCATTTCTCAAACAAAAACTTTTTATTTTTCTTATTTTCAAAAAAAAATTAATTTTTTAATTTTTAATATAACTTTTTCTAATCCTAATACACTTTTTCTTATGTTTAATATACAATAATATTTTTTTCATCCCATCATCTCGTCTCACTTTTTTCACTATGTGGAATCACCATGTTCTCGCACTTTACAATCTTTGCTTATCTATTGCCTAGTCTCATTCCATGGCACTCAAATGCAGCGACAAGAGTAGGATACATTCGCCTATCCTTATTTGTAGCATGGAGTAGAGACTCAGATATTCTACACAAGTCACTTGTCAGCGATGCTCAAATCACCAACGTTGTTGAAGGCTGGTGTCATTCTGTATGATGATACCATAATTTTTTTGTTAGTATATTTATATACATCTCAAATATTTATTGCAATATACATAACAAATTTATCTATTACAATAAAGTCTTGGAAACATTTTTACAAATTAAAAAAGACAATCTACTCTCATCTAAAAATTTGAAGACACAGCTTCACCTAAAAAAGACACAACTTTCAAATAATAAACGAAGACAAAATGCCTCATACTTTATTTGAACTCCCGTTCAATGAATGCATGGGTTATCATGAGGGTGACATCTCTTGTGGTTATGACACCAGTGGCGCCCTGAACCGGGGTACCTAGAAGCCTTACTCCGGGATCTTATGGATTGGTAAACGTGACTTATGATTGTTGCCCTGATCATGCGGCGGGCTTTTAATTGAATCTCGTCCAATTTCTTTCTTTCTTTTTCTTTTCTTTCATCACGTAAACATATACTCATCATTATTCATGACTTATCCATATCATCATAAATTATCAACTTTTCATATTATTCATCACTTTATAATTTCATACAACCTATGTCTTTTTCACCATATCTCAGTAAGGCATTTATTCATACAAAAATCTACTGACCTTTGTAGATTCCTCTTTTCCTTTAGCAACACATGTCTTTCATCTCTTGGCTTTTCCTATACCTGTCTGAGGTTAGAAAAACAAAACATGAGTCGAAACTTAATAAGTGAGCGTTTTTCTTTCATTTAAATACATTTCTCTCTATTCAATAGAAGACACTTACCAAATGATCAACTACTAACAGAATAGAAACCTTTTCATAAACCATTCATGGAAACCTTTTATAAACCATTCATGAAAATCATTCATGTAAACCATTCGTAAATGCATTTCTCTCCATTCGATAGGAGACATTTAGCAAATGATCAACTACCAATGGAATAAAAAAAAAATTCATAAAAACCTTTTATAAAACATATGCTTGCAAACTTAACATGTAAACCTCTTTTTCATGGACATAAAAATATTTTTTATAAAACTTGCTTTCTCCAAGGACATTCTCATATCCTTAAAACATTTTCCATAAAACCTTTTTAAAACAAGTATATGCATCATGCATTACATTTCTGTCCGTCTGGTAGGTGACACTTATCAAGTGATCACCCTTTCCTCCTTAGGAGAGAAACTCATAAAACCTTTTTCAAAACAAACATATGCATCATATATTACGTTTCTGTCCGTCTAGTATGTGACACTTACCAAATGATCACCCTTTCCTCCTTAGGAGAGAAACTCCGCTAGCTGGGCGACTATCCGTTCCTTATCTCATTTCAGAGAGGGCGTCGCCGGCATTTCGTCTTTTAAAGCGACTTAGCCTATGTAGAGGGGGCTCATCTTGCAACCGCGTCCGGTCTACATATCCTTTACAGTAGACCTAGTACATAACTCATGTGCACATTCCTTTCTCCACATTCTTATGCAAGCATACTTTTTATAAAACTCCACAGACCCTAGTCTGTAACTTTTCCTTTTCAAAACTTGATGTTAGCATGTCATTTCAAAATAGTATAGACTTTGACCTGTATTCCCTTTTCTAACTTGAAAACTTGGCACAACCCAAGTTAACAAGTTAATAAAAATATTTTGTAAGGATGACCAACCTTAAATAATTTTATAAACATTTAAATAACACATTTCTAAATCATTTGAAATATTTGAAGGAAATGTTTAGGAAAAAGTAAATTCAAAACATTGCTAAAATGTTTATAAATAATTTTTGATTAGCAAAACCATTTTAATATTTGAGAACAAAAGACTTTGTAAATATTTTTCTTCCTATTTCTGGTTTTTCCATGAACAAAGGATAAAAAAACACATAATTCATTTTTTCATATGATTTCATATTTTTTGTCCACATGCCACATGAGTTACTTCTATATGAAGGTAAGCTTGTATGATCCTTTAGTCATTACTTTTTAAAAAAGTCATCATTCAAATCGATTATCGATTGGCCTTTCTTAAGTTCCTTTCAAAACATTTTAATAAATCATTTCAAATTCGTTTAATAAAACCAAATATTATTTTGAAAATTAAAATTTTTCTCTCTCCTTCACAATGCAACCACTTCTACATTTCTCCTCACTTTCATAAGAATTTGCTTATGATAAAGCAATTATAAGCAAATCCGACATATTTCATGGTTGCAATACAAAAACATATAAAATTATTTTCAAAAAGTTTGCTTGCTTACCTTCTCAGTCCGTGTCCTTAACATTCTCCTTTCCTCTTCCTATACAAGGAAATTTAATATTTTATCCATCTATTTCATATCTTACATTACTTTCCATGCATGCTTTATGATCATATATTACCTCATTTTTATAGAGGTTATCCCTTTATAAATACGTGGTCATTATCTCCTTATATGGATTTTTATCCATAAATCCTTAAAAATTAAATCCATACATCCTTATAAAAATAAATCTTAATTTTTCCTAAAATCACGTTGTTCACTGTTCACAGTTACTGTTCATCTGAGGTTACTGTTCACCCGAGGTTACTATTCACAGCGTGTTGGTTACTATTCATAGGTTTCAAAATTTGATATTTTTTTCAAAAACAAAAAATACCATGACATAGCTCTCGGTTAGTGATAAGTCTAAAAATTTTTATTTAATTTTATATTAAATTCACGTTATTAAGTATTAAAACGTTAATTAAATGCATGTTTTAAGTGGAATTTCATGAAAATCATATTTTTGACAGAATCTTTAATTTTGCTATAAAACGGGTCATTTTGAAATATTCTTAAAAATATAAAATCATGACTTAAATCCCCTAGAACATTTTAACGTTAAAATATGTATTAGCTTATTAATATAATTAGGGCAAAAGTTATAAAATTATTCAATTAGAAAAATCATAAATATAAGACTATAATTATGGGGAACAAAGCAAATTAGTATATTTGGACAAAATAAATTAAAGGATAAAACTAAGATGATATATGAAATTATCAAAGCATTAATATTTAAATTCGTATACATCGCATGTGTACAGACGTCCGTGCACCACAGGAGCACCTGTTATGGTGCTCCATCTTCCCCAAAACGGCAGCAAGCAAAAACGCCCAAATCCTTACCACCGTCCGACCAAATCCAAGAAGGCAGCCATGGAAATTCAGCAACCGCGCCTTCAATCGATTAACTTCCTGTCTAAATTACCAGCAGGTAGTTGCATACAATGGCATCATCGAAATCATGATCCGAATATGGGCAGCAGCGAAAATCCGACCAGCACCGATCGTGTTTGCAGCCAGCCCTCTTCTCCGCCCAGATCCTCCAGCACGAAACAGCAGCAGCCCGAAGCCACCAAAAATCCAATCGAATCACCGGCCTTGTTTCAGCAAAACCGGACGGCAGCAAAGAGGATCTCCCGTTTCAACAACAGCCTGCCGATGTCAAGCTTCTTCGAAATCTGCAGTCGGCCAGGGAGAATCAACATTTCTTCTGTTAGCTGGAATCCAAAATTGCTGCTGATTTTAGTGCATTCGTCTTGGAAGGAACGCCACTGCTGGACAGAAGGGGCCGATCTGATCCAGACAGCTTTGGTCGAGGCTTATGAGCAGGTTCTTGTCATAGCAGCACAACCCATCGATTCCTATGATTTTTTCTCATCAAACAAACCGAGGAGCCCCTTCTCCATCAGATCCGGCAGCACGTCATCACGGCAGAGAAATCCGGCCAGCCCCAAATCGACGAGAGCTCGGCACCGGCGTATTACAGCACACCATCTTCCATTCCCGATTTCCGCCCCAACCGAGAAACCATTCCAACGGCAGATCCGGCAGCATTTTTTCGGCAGCATTTTTCCGGCAGCCATGGCGCCTCTTTCTCCAAGTTCGTCTGAAGCGTCGGCAACAAGCAGCAGCAGCTAATCCCGGCATTCAACCTTCTCTTCCGGCCAACAGCATCTCCGGTCATTAGCAGGTAGCCACCGATTCTAGCCAAAAAGCAGAACGGAGGCAGCTATTCCACGAGCTCGTGCAGAAAATGACCGACGTGTGCGGGCCATCTGTGGTGATCAAGTATCAGCTGCCGGATGAGAGGGCAGTCGGATCGGTTGTGTATGTTGCATTTGGGAGCTTGGCAACGCCGGGAGTGGAGCAGATGGAAGAGCTTGCATCCGGCCTCAAGATGAGCGGCAACTTTCAAGCCCATCACAGGCAGCATCATCCTCACCGATCGGGTTTTGGTTTGCAACCAAATTGCGGCAATCCAAATCTGCAACCACTAAACAACGTCTCCGTTCCAGCTACCGAATCAAGCAATTTCAGCTTCCCAAACTTCCCAAACCCACCAACAGCAAATTGCGTCCATCTGCCAAGCACCAAGTCGCAGCTGCACGATCCCCCTTTCCCGTTAATTCTAAGCATTATTAAATCAATCCAAAGCTGAAGCTCCAACCAATAGTTTCCCAATCAAGCAGAACGGATTCGGCTCTACATCTCATCGTCCGAGTCCACGGCAGTCATCCGTCGTGAACAAACCAGCAAATTGAAGAAGCCAAGGCGGGCGACGAAGCAAGCAATCCCACATCGGAAGCCAAATGGAAAAGGGGTGCCCTCACACGCCTATAAAAAGGCTTCCACTCTTCCCAAGAAACACACCCCCATACCCCACACTTCTCTCCTTGGGTGGGACCCATTTTGTGGGACCCCTAGCAAGTGGGTGGAACCCATCTTGTGGGACCCCGTAGCAAGGAGGTGGGGCCAAGCAATAAAGTTTTCTATTACGTGGAGATTTTGCTCTCCATAATCGGGTGATGTAAATTTTATGCTTTGTAGTGTCTCGTAGTTCTTGCTTTTTAATTTGTAGTTTTAATTTTTAGATTAGATTTACTGCTTTATTTTATGCTTTGTAATTTTTAGATTAAATTTAATGTAATTCTCTTTCCTGCTTTAATAGTTAAATTTCATAGTTTTTATTGCTTTCTTAGAATAGTTTTAATTAAGTTGTTAGTTAATTTCTTTTAGCTTCTTGTCTCCATTTCTTTTATGTTTAAATCTTTTATCCCTTCTTTCTCTCTCTTCTCTCTCTCTCTAATTTCTTCTTCTCTCTCTCTAACATCTCTCTCTCCTCTCTCTTAGTTTCTTTCCTTTTCTTTCTCTCTTTTCTCTTTCTCTCTCTTCTTTTCTCTCTCTTCTTTCTCTCTCTTCTCTCTTCTCTTTTTCTCTCTCTTCTCTATACTCCCTCTTTTTCTTAAAAACAATTCAAAACTACATCGCCTCTCTGTGGATTCGACCCGACTCACCATTATTCTACACTATCACTCGTATAGTGGTAGCTTTAATGTGTTTCGGTTAATTTAAATTAAACTGGTGATCACAGTGCTCTTAACGACAAGCACTTGGTTTGCATCAAGTTTTTGGCGCCGTTGCCGGGGAGGCATGATATTTTGAATTATTCTCCTTAAATCTTCTTAAAACTCATCTGGTGTTGCTTTATTTCATGTTACCTGTTATGCTTCCTTTTAAATTTCTTATCTGCTTTCTTTATGCTACTAACTACTAATTGCGTCTAATTACGATACATGGTTGTGATTGACTAACTCGCATCATTTAAAAAATTCTAAAAACTCGCATCATCTAAAAGCTTTAACGTTTGCATTTCCCTTCTTTAACCCCCATGTCTACACCTTTTCATATTTATTCTCATTTCTGATCTTGAACCCCTCTTCTACACCTTTTTACATTTTACTTTTGCACGTTTAATTTCTGCCATTAACTCGCATTATATTTAACCAGCTAACCCGCTAACTCGTATTTCATATCTGGTTGTGTATTTACATATTTATTCTGAAAAAAAAAAAAAAAAAAAAAAAAAAACTCATCTCGCATACTTATAATTGTTATTTTTCTTCGTTATGCTTGCATATTCTCTCATTCCGTTCATAGTTATATATTGAGCTTGTCTTACTTTTTAGGTCCATTTAATAGCTTATCATAACACGCTAAAAAATATATATATATATAAAAATTAAATTTAAAACTTTAAAGAATGGACTGGAATTTTATTGCTCAGAAGATAGATAAGTTAGAAGAATTAACCCAAAAGGTTAATTATTTACGTGCCTATCAAAACTCAAACCGTTCATTCGTAAATCCATCAATTCCTTTTCAAACGACATATTCTAATGAGACTCAATTTTTACCATATCAAGAGCAAGTGCAAAATTTTCATAAGTTCCATATACCTGATTACAATTCATTTTCATATGCATATAACTCAGGATTTAGTTGTCCTAATCCTTCTTGGACAAATCAACAAATGCAATCTTACCCTCCATATCTACAAACCCAGTGACCACATGAGCAAAGTCAATTTTTAAATTATCAATATCAATCTAATCATTATGAAAATACATATAGGCCACCTGTATATCCTGAAGAAAATTTTTTATCACCTCAATCTACTAGCCAATCTTCTCATCAACCTTATAATTATAATGAGAAAATAGACGAACTTGAAAAATTTCTTCTCGATAGCTTTCAAAACATGGAAAATAAACTTTCAGAATGCTGGCCACAAGAGGACTTTTCAAGTTTTCCATCAGATCAAGTAGATTATCAACAACCTCCTCACTTAGATGACTTAGAGGAAGGATTAGATCAACAATTCCTTTCCGACCAACAATCATTTTCTAGGATGACAGATTATGAAGATCAAGTAATAGTAGCCATGGAGAGGAGAGGAGGAGAGGAATTTTATACTGACCAAATTGATAATTTTGTTGATCATTCAAATTTTCAAATTCAATCAGATCCAATACCATTGGAAAGTCCATATTTTGAAAATGACTTAGCATTCCCAAATGCTTTAGTAGCTGAATCCCTTAACAAACAAATGCTAAGTCAAAAGAAAGATAATTTAAAAATAGATGATGAATATATTGAAACATTATGTGGGGAGGAACCTAATGAATCAACTATCATTCCAGTTAATCATTTTGATTATCAAACTCAATCAGATCAATTACTATCAGAAAATCTATTGTCTGAAAATTTGGTAATAATTACAACATTATGTAGGGATGGTTTCGCAGATTATAGACTTAATGAGAATTCCTCTCTTCATAATCAAGAAAATATTATAGAAAATAATGAAAAATTGATTAATGATAATTGTGAAGGAGATAAAAATCAAGAAAATATTGAGGAGATTGATAATGGTTATATTAGGTTTCAAATGAATGATATAGATCATAACCAAATTAATGATGAGGTGAGAAATGGAGAGTCTATTGAGGATAAGTTGGGGGGAGGTGAAAATGAAATTATTAATGAAAATTTTGAGAAGTGCATACCTGTTATTTCAAGTATTTTGAAAGATGAGCTCATTAGCATAGATGAATTAATGAAAAAGGAAGAGATGATTCAAATGTTTAAACAGGTTGAAGTTAAAATTTCTCTCTTTGATGTCATTCAGTATATTCCAAATTATAAACAATTTCTCAAAGAGCGTTGTATTCAAATGGAATCCTGTTTAACCCAAAATAAAATCATGCTCCCATCAAGTAACAATTCAATAAATAATTCAGATCAAATTGAAGAATGCTACATATTAAACATCATTGATGACTCATTAATCTTCACAACACTTGAGCATGAATATATGAAAATAGTAAATAACCTACATAGTGTTAAAAAATTTTACAGAGCAGGAATTGGATAACATTAATCATTACGTCTGGCTAAAGACGTAAAACTTAGCGCTGGTTGGGAGGCAACCCAACATGTGTATATATATATCTTTGCTTTTCTTTTTGTAGGAGGAAGCTGCAACAATTTTATCAGATCATTACACCCCAGGTTGTCTCTTTCCCTGCTATCTTATTTTCATGAATTTATATATTTTGTGCATGTTTAATCAAAGGTAGCTTTATTTAAGTTGGGGGGTCTGATTTGTTTAACTTGATAATATATTTTAAAAAAAATAATAATAATAAAAATATATAAATATATATATATATTATTAAAAAAATATATATATATAGAGAAAATATTAAAGAAACATAAAGATAAATCAAAGTGCACTTGCTATGCTTGGTAGTAAGTGAAGAAGCAAATTGGAATTAGTTATATTTGTAAAAATATTTTCATGGTGTTTTTAAAATTTTATTAGCAATGATTGCACTTACACGTCAATGAACCTTGTGAGTACCACGTTAATATAGTTTTTCTCTCTCATCCAAGCAAGTAATCTTTAAAATCATTATAATTGATAGCTGTTAGTTAAAAAAAAAAAAAAAAAAAAAAAAAAAAAATTAAATCCCCAGATACCCTGCAATATGGTGAGGGGAGAAGAAAAACAAAAAATATATATATATAATCCCTAGATACCCTGAAATATGGTGAGGGGAGAATATAAAAAAAAAAAAAATGTAAAACCCCAGATATCCTGAAATATGGTGAGGGGAAGAAAAAAAAAATGCTGAAAATAAAATTAAAAAAAAAAAAAATCCCTAGATATCCTGAAATATGGTGAGGGGAAGAAAAAAAATTGTTAAAAAAAAAAAAATTACTGTCACTATCATAATTTTGATATGACTGTTGCTTAGCTTGGATAAGCTGAAAATAATTTATCTAATGCCCATTTGTTCATTAGAACACAAATACACGTGCTATATATTCTTTTATGCATCATGAGATATTTTACTCATATTTACTAAAGAAAATTTACTTCTAAAAGCTTACTATCATTATTAGCAGTGCACTTAGATTTTCATAAAAATTAGTAGTACATTATGAATTTTAAAAAAAAAAAAAAAAAAAAAAGTATATATATATATTAAACTATTTCCATTGCTAAGGGACTAGCAATGTTTAAGTTGGGGGGTGTGATAAGTCTAAAAATTTTTATTTAATTTTATATTAAATTCACGTTATTAAGTATTAAAACGTTAATTAAATGCATGTTTTAAGTGGAATTTCATGAAAATCATATTTTTGACAGAATCTTTAATTTTGCTATAAAACGGGTCATTTTGAAATATTCTTAAAAATATAAAATCATGACTTAAATCCCCTAGAACATTTTAACGTTAAAATATGTATTAGCTTATTAATATAATTAGGGCAAAAGTTATAAAATTATTCAATTAGAAAAATCATAAATATAAGACTATAATTATGGGGAACAAAGCAAATTAGTATATTTGGACAAAATAAATTAAAGGATAAAACTAAGATGATATATGAAATTATCAAAGCATTAATATTTAAATTCGTATACATCGCATGTGTACAGACGTCCGTGTACCACAGGAGCACCTGTTATGGTGCTCCATCTTCCCCAAAACGGCAGCAAGCAAAAACGCCCAAATCCTTACCACCGTCCGACCAAATCCAAGAAGGCAGCCATGGAAATTCAGCAACCGCGCCTTCAATCGATTAACTTCCTGTCTAAATTACCAGCAGGTAGTTGCATACAATGGCATCATCGAAATCATGATCCGAATATGGGCAGCAGCGAAAATCCGACCAGCACCGATCGTGTTTGCAGCCAGCCCTCTTCTCCGCCCAGATCCTCCAGCACGAAACAGCAGCAGCCCGAAGCCACCAAAAATCCAATCGAATCACCGGCCTTGTTTCAGCAAAACCGGACGGCAGCAAAGAGGATCTCCCGTTTCAACAACAGCCTGCCGATGTCAAGCTTCTTCGAAATCTGCAGTCGGCCAGGGAGAATCAACATTTCTTCTGTTAGCTGGAATCCAAAATTGCTGCTGATTTTAGTGCATTCGTCTTGGAAGGAACGCCACTGCTGGACAGAAGGGGCCGATCTGATCCAGACAGCTTTGGTCGAGGCTTATGAGCAGGTTCTTGTCATAGCAGCACAACCCATCGATTCCTATGATTTTTTCTCATCAAACAAACCGAGGAGCCCCTTCTCCATCAGATCCGGCAGCACGTCATCACGGCAGAGAAATCCGGCCAGCCCCAAATCGACGAGAGCTCGGCACCGGCGTATTACAGCACACCATCTTCCATTCCCGATTTCCGCCCCAACCGAGAAACCATTCCAACGGCAGATCCGGCAGCATTTTTTCGGCAGCATTTTTCCGGCAGCCATGGCGCCTCTTTCTCCAAGTTCGTCTGAAGCGTCGGCAACAAGCAGCAGCAGCTAATCCCGGCATTCAACCTTCTCTTCCGGCCAACAGCATCTCCGGTCATTAGCAGGTAGCCACCGATTCTAGCCAAAAAGCAGAACGGAGGCAGCTATTCCACGAGCTCGTGCAGAAAATGACCGACGTGTGCGGGCCATCTGTGGTGATCAAGTATCAGCTGCCGGATGAGAGGGCAGTCGGATCGGTTGTGTATGTTGCATTTGGGAGCTTGGCAACGCCGGGAGTGGAGCAGATGGAAGAGCTTGCATCCGGCCTCAAGATGAGCGGCAACTTTCAAGCCCATCACAGGCAGCATCATCCTCACCGATCGGGTTTTGGTTTGCAACCAAATTGCGGCAATCCAAATCTGCAACCACTAAACAACGTCTCCGTTCCAGCTACCGAATCAAGCAATTTCAGCTTCCCAAACTTCCCAAACCCACCAACAGCAAATTGCGTCCATCTGCCAAGCACCAAGTCGCAGCTGCACGATCCCCCTTTCCCGTTAATTCTAAGCATTATTAAATCAATCCAAAGCTGAAGCTCCAACCAATAGTTTCCCAATCAAGCAGAACGGATTCGGCTCTACATCTCATCGTCCGAGTCCACGGCAGTCATCCGTCGTGAACAAACCAGCAAATTGAAGAAGCCAAGGCGGGCGACGAAGCAAGCAATCCCACATCGGAAGCCAAATGGAAAAGGGGTGCCCTCACACGCCTATAAAAAGGCTTCCACTCTTCCCAAGAAACACACCCCCATACCCCACACTTCTCTCCTTGGGTGGGACCCATTTTGTGGGACCCCTAGCAAGTGGGTGGAACCCATCTTGTGGGACCCCGTAGCAAGGAGGTGGGGCCAAGCAATAAAGTTTTCTATTACGTGGAGATTTTGCTCTCCATAATCGGGTGATGTAAATTTTATGCTTTGTAGTGTCTCGTAGTTCTTGCTTTTTAATTTGTAGTTTTAATTTTTAGATTAGATTTACTGCTTTATTTTATGCTTTGTAATTTTTAGATTAAATTTAATGTAATTCTCTTTCCTGCTTTAATAGTTAAATTTCATAGTTTTTATTGCTTTCTTAGAATAGTTTTAATTAAGTTGTTAGTTAATTTCTTTTAGCTTCTTGTCTCCATTTCTTTTATGTTTAAATCTTTTATCCCTTCTTTCTCTCTCTTCTCTCTCTCTCTAATTTCTTCTTCTCTCTCTCTAACATCTCTCTCTCCTCTCTCTTAGTTTCTTTCCTTTTCTTTCTCTCTTTTCTCTTTCTCTCTCTTCTTTTCTCTCTCTTCTTTCTCTCTCTTCTCTCTTCTCTTTTTCTCTCTCTTCTCTATACTCCCTCTTTTTCTTAAAAACAATTCAAAACTACATCGCCTCTCTGTGGATTCGACCCGACTCACCATTATTCTACACTATCACTCGTATAGTGGTAGCTTTAATGTGTTTCGGTTAATTTAAATTAAACTGGTGATCACAGTGCTCTTAACGACAAGCACTTGGTTTGCATCAGTTAGTATATCATAGAAAAATTTATGAATTTTGAATTTATTATCATTAACTTAGCTAATTAAATCATTTTCTCCATATACTAAAATTCAACATAATTTCACTTAAGCATAATCCTTAAATTCAAAAATCATGAGATTAATATATCATCATTCCAACATCATAACTATTATAAACATTTATTCCAAATCATCATTTAATAATATTGAAGTATTATTTACTCATCTTATACATGATTTTCCCGAATGTTTTATTTTTGCTCCAAATTTTTTATGTTTTGGCATAATTTCACTTAGGCATTATGACTTTACTTATTTTCTCATGCTTAGGTATTATCTGAGCATGATTTTACCCTAATTAACATCCAAAAGAAATTTTGGAAGGATTTACTTACTCGAAGTAGAGATATCTTTCCTCCTTTCTCACTTTCTCTCTTCAACTTTCTTTACTTTCTTCTTTCTCACTTGGGACGTGTGGGGGTGTGTGGGAGTGAGTTTGCTCAAACTTGGGAACTGTAATTTGTGCCTTTGGATGTTCACCATGCTCTCCTATTTATAGCATGACATTTTTCATTAAATTACAATTTACCCCTTGCTTGAGGTACTTAATTCTAAATATTTTTTTCAATTTTCATGATTTGTCTTGAGCAATGTGCAGCCACCCTAGCTACTGTTCACGCCACCCTAGCTAGCCTATTTAATTAATAATTTTTTATTTATTAAAAATCGTATTTTTAACCTAACAAATCTCAACCATTAATTCTTGATGAGATTAAATATGAGCCATTGATTTTTGGCTCCATTTTCCACCCCTTGCATGCCCCTACCCTCCTTGGCATTTGTGCATTTAATTTTTTTATTATTTAATTAATTAAATTTAACTAAAAGTCAAACCTAATTTAATGAAAAAATAATTTACTTTTTGATCCTCAAATGACGTTAAATCTTGACCCTTAATCCATGATTTTTGATAGATTTTGGATCACTTATTATGTTCATCATAAGATTTTGGTCATCCATAAAAAATTTCATCTCAATCCGACGTCGGGATTGTAAGATATGAATTTTTCTTCATTTTCTTCACAAAAATCCATAAAAATCCGAAAATTATTATTTTAATCCAAAAAGTACTTTTGTCCTTTAGTGGGAAGCTTCTTTTTTCGTCTTTTTGTGATTAAGTTAATCCAAAGTGATTAACTTAACATATTTCTTAATCCAATGTTTACTATTCATCCGAATTAACATTCTATAATTAGCTATTTAATCTTCTAATGTCATATATTGTAATATATTATTAATATATATTTCATATAAATATCGTTACATTACCTAGGGTTTATAACTTTAGGGTTTCATACACGTTCCTACAATCGGAATTTCACATCACCATAATTTGAATGGCAAGCTAATGGGATACAAAAGTGTTGTATATATTATGAAGAAGAAAAGTTAGATGAAAAATGATAAAAGTTCTATTGAAATTGAGAGAAACAGTTTTTTTTTTTTCTTTTGGATGAGAAAAGTGCATTAAATTTTTCATCCTCATCCCATTCTCATAACATTCCAGCTATAAACGGATAATTACGAAACTCGTGGAAAAAAAACAAGCTAGCAGTTCGTGCAAAAGAATAGACCCTTTACTGGAAATACTATTTGTTACATGCAATGTTTTTAAAACCAAACTACGAATTGAACTATTTTTAATTCCAGTTCAAGTTCAACTAGTTCAACGTTGGTTAAAACTGTTTTTAACTTTAAAACATTAATATAAAATAATTATAAGATACTTTTTTGATGAAATAATTATAAGATACTAGCTGTATAGTTTATTCTATATTTATTTAAAATATTAAATAATTATATATTATCATATTCTTTAAGCATAAAATGAAATATATGCAATAAAATATAAATTACAAAATTATTTTATGTATTGAATTTGGAATTAATGTTTATTGTATTTTTAAATAATATAAATTTTTTGAGTCATAAATCTGTTAAGAGGCAAGTTCGGAAAGAGAAACACAGGCTTTTACGGCCTGGCGCCCGAAAACAGCTTTTTAATTTTTTTTTCTTTTTTTATGAAATAAAGTTAAATATATTTAATCAATAAATTAATTTTTATTATTTTTTGACATTTTTAAATATTTATTTTGAATTTTTAAATACAGAAAATTATGAAAATATTACTGTGTTTAAAAATAAAAATAATTAAAAACATCAAAAAATAGCAAAAATTGATTTATAAATTTAATATACTTAGCTTTACTTGTTCGTGAAAAAAATAAAGAATATATGTTTTGCGACCATATGTCCAGCCGCAAAAGATTACTTTACTATTTTTATACTTGGCGCCAGGCGAATCGAATCGCAGACCTTTTTCAGGGTCCAACCAGGGGTCTAAACTCTAAACAGTTTAAAGCGGTTTTGGCTGAAATTTGAAAACTACTAGCAAATCGATCTGTATTGTTTACGGCTGACGGTCCAGCCAGTCTGGTTGTCTGGTTCACACACTTCACACCCGTTTTTAACACTGATCATATGTGGAGTTAGACACTTCGTCTAAAAAAGGCGCACTCTACATGCACAGCGTTTCAGAGTGCTGGGCCTGGGCTTTCATCAGCCAAGCTCTGGGCTTACTTCCATATCCAGAACCATCATGCATGTTTGCATGGTTTTGAGGATTCGGATTCGGTTACATTTGGATATTACCAAACGAATGGAATCATCACAATGACGAGTATTAATGTTCATAGTCAACTTATCTATTTGCTTGTCCAATTTATTTATAAAAAAGTTTGGATTGAAATTTTTGAATAAACGGATTATGATCCTCTAACCTGTTTAATATCATAATTAAATAAACGGGTTATAATTGAGATTTTACTACCTATCAAACCCCATTAGTAACTTATACTAAGTCTTACTTCCACCACTTTAGTTTTATCTTTCCACTACTGCCTTAATTCTATTTTCTTATTATTGTTTTATTTCCAATTTCTTTGCGCAAAAAATACTATCTTGCATCTCTCTGCAAGATTACTGTGTGTCAAAGTATAGGTCTTCGAATCATCAGCTATGGAACTCATTATCAACTAGCCAAGTTGTTTATTTTTTTATAAGTACAATCATTTATTAAATGGGTTAGAGTTGAAGTTTTTTAAATGAGTTAATAAACAGATTAGTATTAAGATATTTTAAATGAGTTAGAATTAGGATTATACTCCAACCCATTCAACTCAATCCGTTAACAGTGCTGATCATCGCCGTGGGCATTGTTGAGAGAAAAAACAAATCAAAATTTTAATTCAACCCACGTCAAAATAAATACTGGAAGGCATCAATTGACACCATGAATTATAGATGCAGTTTAAAGTTTTTTTTCTTTTTCTTTTTTTCTTTTTGCTTTCTTCAATTTTCATTTTGTACATGCAAAAAGCAAATGGCTACTCATTCTCACACTTCCGTAAAAAGAACTTTAAAAAAAAAAAAAAAGTGCCAGAAAAGAAATTAAAGGTTGAGATTCAAACTCACCGGAGAGGATCACATTCCAATATCTATGCTTCATTTTGTCGAACAGGTCTGAGGCATTTCTTTGGGGGGCCAAGTAACCTCCCCCACGAAATGCTGCCTCGCTTGATGCAGATCTGGCCGGATTCCATTTTGTTTTTGGTAAATGTGAGAATGCTAATTGGGAAGGGAACTGCTGAACGAAAATAATCTAAAAAAAGACAAGGTACTCATGGGGAAAAACCTGAAAAAATAATTAAAATATAGAAATAAAAATAAAAAATAAAATAGTTGAATAATTAACACGTTGGCTTTTCATATTCCTCATTTTTCATTCTTACACTGCCGAACATACGTTTAAAGGGTTGCAAGGTGAATTTGAGGATAACAAGGGCAGGCTGTGAGATGGGCAGGCTGTGAGATGGTGAGATAGGCCATGTGCGGCAAAGGCAAACGAATAGAGGTCAAACTTTATTTCATTTACTTTTTATTATTACACATTATATCATTATTTTCTATATTTAGAATTTTTTTTCTATTGTTGTTTGGGCTGAAGAAAATGAAAATGAGGAATATAAAGAATATAATAGGAGTAAAACAAAAATAAAGAAAATTTTAAAAGAATGGTAGTCTAACAAAATATAAGAAAATAAGTGAAATATAAAAATAGAAATAGAAAAAAGTTTGGTAGTTGGGTATTCACTTTTTTGCACTTTTTATCCCTTGTCGTCCATTTACGTTCTCCTTATCTTAAATAGAGTATATTTTTTATTATAATTATTATGTATATTTTAACTTTAGGATGTGTTTGACATTTCACAAAAAATGTCAAGTTAAAATTTTTCAAGTTAAAATTTTTCAAGTTAAAATTTTTCAATTTAAAACTTTTCACTCTCCATAACTATCATATTTTTTAATTATTTTTTCACATTTTTCTATACAACTACCCTACTTTTCAATCATTTTTACACAACTATCCACACAACTAATCTATCTATTTTAACTTTATCCTCTTTACTACTCATCATTACCTCTATCATATCACATCATTTGACAACTTTTAATCTCCAAAACTTTTCATCAAAAGTTTTATTCATTACCAAACACACCCTTAACCTATCTATTTTAACTTTATCCTCTTTACTACTCATCATTACCTCTATCATATCACATCATTTGATAACTTTTAATCTCCAAAACTTTTCATCAAAAGTTTTATTCATTACCAAACACACCCTTAGTCTCATTACACATTATTATATCTCTTGATTTATTGCGTTATTGATCACGAGAATAAAATTGAAAGAAAAGTATAAAGTTAATAGTAGAAAAGATAGGGCAGTGGGGGAGTGAAGATTTAAACTTATACCAAACGCCACATGAAAGAAGTGATATTTTTTTATTTTTAATACTTTTGCATGTTAAAAAAATAAATCTAAATAAAAATCAACCCTTCGTGTGGTCGGCAACCATTAACCGTGAAAATTTTAACATGGTCACGTTCCTCTGAAATCCTGTTCCAACGGACAAATGACAACGTCTCTGCCACGTCAGCTTTCGCGCCAAAACCTTCCCGCCAAAATCCTTCCTTTGCCTCCGCATTCCTCTCCCCCGCCAAAAAAGCCCGCAAAAAACCCTAACAACCGCAAAAATCTGCAGCCCCGCCGCGCAGCTCTCCCGCCATAGCCGAGAAATTCAAATCATCTGAGAAATTTGCGATACGAGAAGATGGTAAGTCTACTTCTTCGCTTTCGCTTCCCAATTTCTTCCCCATCAATATCTCATTTGCCGTTTTCTCCTCTCTCTCGCTTTCTCGCTGCTCAGGACGACTCCGAGAACCCATCGTCGACCCCCGTGTCGCCGACGTCAGCGGGTTTCAGTACCGACCGCCTGCCACCTAACACTAGCCATGCCTCCGACTCGTCGTCTTCCGATGAGGAGGCGGCCGTCGATCCCGACATCATACGAGATGAACCCGAAGATGTCGAAGAGGACGAGGAAGGAGAGGATCTCTACAACGAAAATTACATGGAGTTAGATCTCATTCTTGCTCTTTCCTGTTTCTGCAGACTGAAAATTTTGGGTTTTTTGTGATTTTTGTCGTTTTTTTTTTTAATATGTGATTTTGTCGTTTTTTTTTGAAACATGTGATTTTGTCATTTTGAGTGCAGTGATTACCGGAGGATGGACGAGCACGATCAGTACGAGTCAGTTGGATTGGATGATTCTCTCGAGGATGAGAGGGATCTGGATCAGATCATGGAGGATCGGAGGGCAGCTGAGATGGAGCTCGACACAAGGGAAGGGAACAAGGGAGCGGCTAATCGGAAACTTCCTCGCCTTCTGCATGATCAAGGTCAGGAGATTAAAATGGATAAAAATCTGATGTTCCCCTCTTGGATTTTCTTGTGAAAACGATTGCAATCTGTAGAATTGGTGGGGACCACATGAAATTGGTCCTTGACTATATGAATGTGATGCCTTTGTGGGCGAAGCATTTTCTAGAATTTATGCATATGCAAATGCTTTCCCCACAATCGCCTGTTTAGGATGAACCAAAGATACATATTTTCAGTCATCTTCTCGAATATCCCTTGTTCTACTGGATTAAAGAAAAGGGGCATGATTCTGTGGCAACAGTATCAGGAAATTGTCAGGCAAATGATCTCTTTTGACCATGATAACTTAATGGCCGAGTTCAATTCATTCATCATCTTCTAGCATTACCTACTTAAGTGAGTTTGAGAAATCTTTAAGACTTCGATGGACTAAACAGTTCATCTCATTAGAGAGTGAGCAAGAACCGTCCTATTTGTGCGTGATCGGTTCTAATCTTTGATTACAAATGATTTTTCTGTCTTAATTAAGTGGTGCTAATGGTGAATAATTTGGATTGAGCATGTACATCATTATGGACCCAAATGAGCCATCCGTATGGTGATTTGCAAGATAATCGTTTCCCTTTGAAAAAATGCTCTCAACTAAGGTATGGGTGGAACATAAGCATTGAGAAAAATTTTACTTGTATATTCACTCGCAATGAAATGAATTTTGTAGTCAGATTTTTTAGCACATCTTTTTAATCTTCTAATGATGAATTTTCACTCTGACTGAGTCACTGGGGTTAAAATGCTTTAGAGATTGATGGGGTCCGCTTGAGATGGTGAGCCAGCCATAAATATTTCCCAATTCCATCTGTCATCATTAGGCAATGTGTGTGCATTTTATTCCCTATTAATTGCAAATGATGGATATGGTGCCTTCTGCACAAATGATGCTCCTTGCTGTATAACTGGGCTTCATTGGAATTTGGATGGATGGTTTAGATTGCTGAAAATCAAGTCGTCTTTGTCACTTCTACTGACTGTCCTTCAGCCAGACTATAAAGGCATGTCTTCCAGATTTAAGGTTTTAATTTACACATTCTTTCCCTGATGGAAAGCATTCCTGTAGTCATGTGAACTTTAAGGAGTTGTAGAATATGCGATTGCCAATTTCTATTTGCCTATTTACATTGATTATATCAGATGCATGTTTGGCATTCGTTTCAAAAACAGGTACTGCTGATGACCAACATTTCACAAAGCTTTGGGTACATGAAGTTTTCTTAGGGATTGTTAGAAGCGGAATGCACATAAAAGCCTTTGAAGGGGCTATAATCAGCGATTAATTTCTTGAGAACATTAATAATTGAAATTGTAGCATATATGCTGTATTCCAAAACTTCTTTCTCGATCTAATTGCTTAGTGTGATCTAAATCTTAATTCTTGGTCAGCCTTTTCCTGCTTTTAGGAAGATTATATAGTCTTATAAATGTCGATTGTCAGATTCACTAATGATTTTTCAATTTGAGATGAGATCCCGGTGTATTTGGCTTGTTACTAAACTAACATCTGGCATCTGGTTTCAGATACGGATGATGAAGTAAATTATAGGCATCCAAAAAGGTCCAGGGCTGATTTTAGGCCACCCAGAGGGCCAAGAAGCTATGATGATACTGATGGGGGGACTCCAAGTTCTCCTGGAAGATCACAGCGGTCTAGGGATGATGTGCCAATCACTGATCAGACTGATGATGAACCTTATGAGGTATTTATTTATTTAAATTACATAAAAAACAAGCTACCATTGTGCATTTTGTTGCATTAAATGCTACTGTGGTCATGTTCATATGTTCTTGATGGGTAGAAATGTACTTGATACTTGTCAGGAAGAAGATGATGATGAAGGAGAGTTTGAAATGTATCGTGTCCAAGGAACGTTGAGAGAATGGGTTACAAGAGATGAAGTGCGCCGATTCATTGCCAAGAAATTTAAAGAATTTTTGCTTACTTATGTGAATCCAAAGAATGAACATGGAGATTTTGAATACATTCGGCTGATTAATGAGATGGTGTTAGGTAAAGAACTTCTCTATGCTTGTCTCTTTACTTTTCTTAAAATATACTTGCACTAGCCAGCTTGCCTTTTGTCATTCATGGGATTAGGATTGGACCATCTCTTGATGATCTGAAGCCTCCAAATTGTTGTTGAGAAGCCACAACCTCACCATATTTGACATGTATTTTTCTTGATTTTCTTTCCTCATTTTGGGTTGCATATATACTATCATTTTTGCAGCTAACAAATGTAGCTTGGAGATAGATTACAAGCAATTCATTTATGTCCATCCAAATATTGCAATCTGGTTGGCTGATGCTCCACAGTCTGTGCTGGAAGTCATGGAAGAGGTTGCACAGAAAGTCGTCTTTGATTTGCACAAGAACTACAAAAATATTCATCAAAAAATCTATGTTCGAATAACCAACCTACCTGTTTATGATCAGATTCGCAACATAAGGTAAGACAAGGCGTTCAATTGCTTGTCTACATTTGCAGCTTTTGAAGATTTTTTAGTTTCTTATTTTATTTTATTATTTATTTATACATTTCCATTGCATCACATAACACAATGGTTCTTTTCAGGCAAATCCATCTGAATACCATGATTCGCATTGGAGGTGTTGTTACTCGAAGATCTGGGGTTTTTCCTCAGTTGCAGCAAGTTAAGTACGACTGCAACAAATGTGGAATGGTTCTTGGACCATTCTTCCAAAATTCATATTCGGAAGTCAAGGTGGGGTCTTGTCCAGAATGTCAATCAAAAGGGCCTTTTACTGTCAATGTTGAGCAGGTTTGGTCTAAGAAATACATTCATCCCATTGTTATGTTTGGAAAACAGGCCATTTTGTTTTTCTTATCTAATTATTCTTTATTTCAGACAATTTATCGGAACTACCAGAAACTCACCCTTCAGGAGAGTCCAGGAATTGTTCCAGCTGGTCGGCTTCCAAGATACAAGGAAGTGATACTCCTAAATGATCTTATAGACTGTGCTCGTCCTGGAGAAGAAATTGTAAGGATGATATTTCACTGAGGGATTTTATCCAACTTTTATAAGTTGTTCCCTGATCTTGTATTTAAATAATTGTCTTCTCAGGAGGTCACTGGCATATACACAAACAACTTTGATTTGTCATTAAATACAAAAAATGGTTTTCCTGTGTTTGCTACTGTGGTTGAAGCAAACTATGTCACTAAGAAGCAGGACCTTTTTTCTGCTTACAAGCTAACTGAAGAGGATAAGGCAGAAATTGAGAAGTTATCCAAGGATCCCAGAATTGGAGAGAGGGTATGCCACAATTTAAACACTTTCTATAGCTGTTTTTCAGTCGTAAATTTGACAAACCTTGACCAATTATTAACTCTTGATTATGTTTGCAGATTGTCAAGTCCATAGCACCATCAATTTATGGTCATGAAGACATTAAAACTGCAATAGCTCTTGCCATGTTCGGTGGCCAGGAAAAAAATGTCAAAGGGAAACATAGGTTGAGAGGGGACATCAATGTGCTCCTACTCGGAGATCCAGGCACAGCGAAATCACAGTTCTTGAAGTAAGTATCACATACCCCGAAACCTGATGCTCTTTCTTGTGGAACATTGATTTTTTGAAGCTCACAGAAGTACCTTGAAGTGCTCAGATATACAAAGCACATGTTGGAAAAAATGCCCTAAATCAAGTCAAAGGGGAAGACTTTTGAGGAAAGAGGAAAGGTTCTTTCAATAGAGACATAATGGAAGGAAGGGGAGAAAACACAGATGAATTAGAGAAAGACTCAAAGAATCCTCAATTCATAAACTCTCATAAAGACTGTCTTACAATTGAATAAAGCATCTTATTTATAAGAAGATACTAACCCTAAATTTAAGCAACAAGAAAAATGTAATCTTGTGAACTAGGAAACTTGCTTAATAGGAAAACTAAAATACAAAGACCTTAACAAACAATTAAAACCATTATTTGAACTGAAGATACTGAATACCTAAAATCATAAAACTTCCAAATAAAAAGCTAAACAAAATAAACCATAATTTATAAAAGTCTTTACATGCTCCACATTACATAGGAGCCTCACAAAGAAATTTCAGGACAGACAATGTTGCACAAAATTGAGTTGCTTAACTTCTGTTCTAGAATTGTGAAGTAGTACATGATGCTACAAGATGGGCAATTGCCTTACAATAATATAGCTGTTAGAAGCAACAGCCTAAACTTGAAACTGCTGTGCAGATATGTGGAAAAGACGGGGCAAAGAGCTGTGTATACTACTGGAAAAGGTGCTTCTGCTGTTGGACTTACAGCAGCAGTGCACAAGGATCCAGTCACAAGGGAATGGACTCTTGAAGGCGGAGCTCTTGTCCTTGCTGATAGAGGCATCTGCCTTATTGATGAGTTTGACAAAATGAATGATCAAGATAGGTAACAGAATCTCGCACTTGCACAGCATCTGCAAATTTTTTCTCCAGTGGCATCTATTGAGGTTGAGAATTTCTATGATCAGAGTGAGCATCCATGAGGCAATGGAGCAACAGAGCATTAGCATTTCAAAGGCTGGGATTGTTACATCTCTTCAAGCACGATGTTCAGTCATTGCTGCTGCAAATCCAATTGGAGGAAGGTATGTGAAAGCAGAAGATGGCATATCCTTTGGTTGCTTGAAATTGATCTTGGGTTCAATGTATCTTATATTAATACCCTCAGGTATGATTCTTCAAAGACCTTCACACAAAATGTCGAGCTAACGGATCCCATTATTTCTCGGTTTGATATCCTTTGTGTTGTCAAGGTCAGATTTTTTTTTTTTGTTATTACTTCATCTATTTAAAGGATTTTCAAGAGTAAGTGTTTCCGATGTGCTTGGAAAATCATGTGTTCAGGATATAGTTGATCCAGTCACAGATGAAATGCTTGCAAACTTTGTAGTAGATAGCCATTTCAAATCCCAACCAAAAGGAGCCAATCTGGATGACAGATCCGTGGGCAACTCTCAAGATGATTTTCCAGCTTCAACCAGGCCGGCTGATCCTGAGGTATCAAACCCTATACCTACTGGTTTCCTGAAATTCCCCATTTCTTTGTGAGCTTCTTTTAATATTCCTTCTAAGAAAAGTGCTCTTCTGTTAGATCCTTTCCCAAGAGATGCTCAAGAAGTACGTAACATATGCAAAATTGAATGTGTTCCCTAAACTGCACGATGCTGACTTGGATAAACTCACACACGTTTATGCTGAGCTCCGGAGAGAGTCATCTGTAAGAATTTTTGTCTCTGGGCATCTCAATTTATTGTAATAATTTGTTTGCTTCATGATGTTGAAAACTGTGTGCTCAATTGATGCAGCATGGTCAGGGAGTTCCAATTGCAGTGAGGCACATAGAATCAATGATACGAATGGCAGAAGCCCATGCTAGAATGCACTTAAGAAATTATGTATCTCAAGAGGATGTGGACATGGCAATTCGGGTCTTGCTGGACTCATTTATCTCAACCCAGAAGTTTGGTGTCCAGAAGGCTCTACAGAAGGTGATTATCTTGCAACTTAACTGCGTAATTGGTGGACTGCAAGTTGGCTAATCCATCAACTTTTTGGGGGACCTGTTCATGTTTTGGAGTGTCATGCTTGCTCTCAAGTTATATTTCTTATTGTTGAAAAATGTCCACGCACTGCTTTAGTTCCCTGTTGTTGCGTCAATGATTAGCCACTCTATCAGTCTTAAGCAGTTGCCTATCATTGCACTTTTTGCATCTCGGATGCATTAAACTGACTCGGGGACATTGGAGCTCACCTATTACAGATGATCGTAAGAATCCTGGGAATTGATAATTCATTAAATAGCATTTTGAATGAAAAGCTGCTCTTTTGCAGCTTGACAGATGTCTGTTATGGATTGAATTTGAGTGTTCCTTTCTTGTTTAAATGCATGAGATAAATCCATTATCTTGTTCCAGAGCTTCAAGAAGTACATGACATTTAAGAAGGATTTCAACGAGCTCCTCCTCCACCTCTTGCGGGGACTCACCAAGGATGCGTTACACTTTGGACAACTATTGTCAGGCCGAACCTCAAGGATTAATCATATTGAGGTGAAGGTGACCGAGCTCCTGAGCAAGGTAAGAGAATGCAACAACTTCCAATAGTTGTAGTTTGTTGTCCACGTTTCTGCAGTGTCTTTACAATCTTGATTTTGGTTTTTACACAGGCACAAGAGTATGAAATTTATGATCTTAGGCCCTTCTTCACTAGCCCACAATTCTCCAAAGCAAACTTTGTGTTGGACGAGGAACGTGGGGTTATTCGGCATGCACTTCCAAATGATTAAAGCAGGATTTCGCACAGGGCAGCATAAGATCATGTTGTTACATTCTGTGGTAAATGAAGCTTTGTGATACTGAAGTTATTCTTATTGAAGCATGCAAGCTTTATTGCATATAAAGCCCCATGGTGCAAATGGTGAAACATTGTGCATATGCTGCAAATCTGAAAATTTGAAGCTTGCATGCAAAAGTGCAGAGCAGAGCTAGATCTAGTGAAAGAAATTTCCCCATTGAAACACATAATTTGATTTGCTTCTCTTCCTTGGACGAGAATTCAGAGATGCAGTATGCTTTGCCTTCCTGCAGTAGCAGGAGAAGATAAAATTGAGAATTCCCTTGTGCCATTAATGAGCAGGGGCTGTATTTTAATCATAGTAATATCATCTTCATGGGACTCCTCCCAGAGGAATTAAGAATCATCAGGGAGCACAAATTGCAGTAACAGCTTTAGCCAGAAGATCGCAAAAAATGTTAGTGGATAAAAATCTTATATTCATAAAATGTTAGTGTTAATTTCTAGCAGGGTTATGTGCATTCATGCCAACTCAAAAGCAAAATAATTGCATCTAAGGTGACCGATTTTTTAAATTTTGGATCAGGCTAATAATTTTTTAAATGTTTTATATACAGGTCAACTCTGGTGGATGGAATCTAACCATAGTTAAATACCTATCTTGAGGATTTAGGCTCCATTGGGCACTCAAATCCTCCATGAGGAGTCACACTCCACTGAATTGAAACCCTCTTGAGGAGTTGACTCCGCAGGTGACTGTTTAATAGTCATTAGGTTCTAATTAACAATATTAAAAAAGTCGTAGACATGGAAACAGAATTGGCAGTTGGCATGAATATAAGTAACCCTTTTAGTGTGGATAAAAATAAATATTAGTGTTTATTATTTAATTAAACCTGCGCAAAATTGTCATATTAAAAAGCAGACCATAAGAAATGGACTCCTAAAACGATCCACATTGGCATTTGTGACTCTTTTCCGCCTCGTATTAGAGGTGAACTTTTTCGCATTCGTATATGGCTTCTCACGTTCTGGTTTTGCTTTACTGTTATGTGAGAAATAAGAATCATTGGATGTCTTTAAAATTCTCAAAGAACTGGTAGAAAATAAATTTGATAGGAAATAAAAATTGTGAAATTAGATAGGAGCAGAAAGTTTTATAGTAAGCATGATCAATCAGGTAAAATCTTTGGTCCTACTAGATTCCTAGGAGAGCATAATATTAAACCTCAATATATCGGAGAGAATGATATTAAACCTTAATACATAATGCCAGAAACTCCACAATAAATTTTTGTTATTGAAAGTCAAAACTATACTCTCGTAGGCATAGTAAAAAATATAATTAACTACTCATCCTTACCCCTATTTATGTACAGTGAGGTATTAAAAATCATTATGCATATTCTCAACAGGGTTTTTAATAAGTCTATCACTAAAACTGCATGTGAGTATACTTAGAAATGAAAGTTAAGACACGCATATTTCAGTTTCCAAGCAACAGAAAAGCTATATAATCCACAAGAAATGAAACTGAACTGAAGAACAGTTAGTTATTCTTTTATTAAGTATTATCAATGGTTTAAAGGGCATAAAGTTTATAATCTACCATAAGCTACCAAATTATTGAGACTTGAACAGCATAGTTTCTTGAAAATTGTGAAAACAGTGGGAACATAATTCATAAATTGTAGATTTAAAGAGGTTAAGGTGTAAGGCTTAGGGTTTAAAGATCATGGAACCAATGATAATAATAATGCAATTAATATGAGATCTCGAAAATATTAATTCAATTAATAATTATCTCATAGATTAAGACCCGTGCTCGTCACATGTTTGTAATCTTAGACACCGGAGCCATAACCAGCAATCATGTTAGTACTATCGATAAAATTAATCGACATAAAATAGTTATTAATCATTTATCAGATCAACATGTACTTTTTTTTCGATGAAAACACAGACAAATACTTAATATTTATATAAAATAGTAATTTATTGGCATCATCATTATACTCTTCCAAGTGTACATTATGGTCTTATAAAATTGTAGGTTTCCTAAATCTCTAAGATCTGTTCAGTTCATCAGTATAATTTAGTATTCGCTATGTCAACACTATTAGCGATAATAATAGTATTGATTTGGGTGGCTACAGATAAATCGAAATAGTAAAAATAATTTTTATATTTTCTTAGATATGATGGATATTGTCATAGAAATATCGATATTTCTACCCATTTGGGAAGAAAGAGGTTTCGCCCGTCCAGTGATGGGTTTAGTAAAAAATGAGTTCTGTTTTGGTTGGAAGAAGATTTTACTATGGTGCTATAGCGATGTATTAAGATCTATGTATATGTAGCACTATGTTGATCTTTGTTCATAGTTTTATTTGACGTGGTGCTCTAATCAATCTTCTCCAGATGGAATGTGGTATTTTACACTAATCTTCTCCAAATCCTTCACGGATAAAGAACAATGGACAAACTCCTCACGTGAGAGGTGGTTTCCTCACCACTTTAGACCTTGCATCAGCTGCAACTTTCTTCATGACCTGTGCAGGCTCCGCCTAGCAATGAATCTTCTTATTGCCTTTTTCTTACAGTAATTTACAAATATATCCAAATAGTTTGACCATAATCGCAAATATGTTCACATAGTTTTAAAATTTGCAAATTACTCCTACATAATTTGATCATAATTGCAAATATACCCACACTGTTACGACGCCATTAGTGTACCATCACAGTATGGGTATATTTGCAAATATTTACAAACTATATGAGTATATTTTGCAATTATGGTCAACTACGGTAAAACTATGTGGGGGTAATTGCAATTTCTAAAACTATATGAGTATATTTGCAATTATGGTCGAACTAAGTAGGCATATTTGTAAATCACCCATTTTATGAGATATTATAGTTATCTCAACTAGAATTACAAGTAAGCTCTAAGACATTCTTGCAAATTTCATATAATATTTTAACGTATATCTAAGAGATAACTCTAATTTTTCATATAGACACTCACACACAAATGAGAAGACTTCATGCCACCATTGTTGAACCCACCTTGCCCCCTCTGCCTAGCTCATGAGTTACCATGATGTTGCGTGCATTGTGGCCTCCATATTGCCTTAGAGCTTTACTTTTAAATCATTAAGAGGTAGAAAGAGAAGAAAATGAAAGGGTAAAAAAAAAAACTAATGACAAGTTGCAAAGACCAATGATGAAAGCAGGAGGGAAAGGACAGGACAGAAATATGAATTGTCTCTCAAAGAAAGGAAAGGCATTAAAGGAATCGAAAGGTTATGCCTCCAAATCAAAGATATCAATAACGACTATTGAGAAGATGAACCATCGTCAAAGGCTATTAACCAACTCACTATGGAAATGATTGCTCCATTTATCGAAAAAGCTAAAGTAATGTTTTTTTTTTGCAAAGGGCAAATGATAACTGACAAGCCGACCCTTCTTAAAGAATACCTTAAGCATAACCCTCACAAACAAGACTCAAGCCTTTTCCCTAACCACATAAGTTCATATCGATACCCTAATATCATGATTATGATGATAAAGCTTGCTGCCCAAAAAAGCTAGTTGATGTTGTAGCCTTTGCATCATGTCAAATTGCTTGACATTAAATGCAATGCTGACTGTTACAATTAAGCCTCATTAACCTTATATTTTAAGTACTAACTTTAATCCCAAACAAACCCATAACCCTTTTAGAGGTATAAAGTCGCAACCCTCGCGGTCCTTCCCTTTGGTCTCATATAGGCAAACTCGCGCTCGAAGATAGGTGGAGGTTCATTTGTAGAAATCCCTAGATCTCCCTATGTATCTATTCTTATGGTGAGATTGGTAACCTTCCAACAGACAACGTAGCATCCTAGAAGAAAGAAAGGACAACAACAACATCGTTCGCTCCTGTCAATCTTCCACACCTACTTCCATGGCAGCAACACTGGTTGACAAACTACAAATGCTGCAGATTTCTGAAAGCATGGTTACGAAGCTGTACTTAGAAGACAAACCCACAGCTATCAGCTCCGTTTGGTCGTAAAAGCCCTATAACAAGGAAGTCTTTAAAGCAACAATGCTCAGACTATGGAAGCTGCACAGGAAGAGACTTCTCATCACGTGGATGCTATTAAATGTCAATTATTGGGATCAAAAATGCATCTCGCACAAGGGTTGGCCAGCTTTAATGCAATTATACGCCCAAAGTGTACTAAGTAACTAAATCAAAACACCAAGAGGGCAGGTTATGGGCATGAGTGGCTGAATGAATTGGAAAAGGAAAGCCTAAGTGAAGGATCTTCAATGCAATAAGACAAAAATAGTGGATAGCATAGAAGATAAGAGAAAGAAACATCATGTCAGTTGCAGCTAAACAGTTGTTGTCAAGAAATATAACCAACAGAAAGAAGCCAAGGGTACAATAAGCTATGGAATTGAAGGAAGGAGATTTGTACAAGGTGGGAGCTAAGTTGGGGACTCAACCCTACATAGCATAAATGACTATTTTCTCTTGAAACTATCGAGGGTTTAGGAACCTGCGAATAATTCGAAACCTATCTTTTTGGTCAGGAGAAAAGTTCCTTATTTGATCTTTTTGTCTAAAACAAAGCGAACATCATAAGAAATGGACTGGATTAAAAGAAAGTTGATATTCCGCTCTTGTTTTACAGTTGGCTGTTAAGGCCGTGGAGGAGGCCTTGCCCTTTTGTGGTCTAACGAATGGAAAGTTAGGGGCTGTTTGGTAACGGCAAAAACTGGATGACGTTTTTTCTCTCTACGAAAACTCTCGGTCAACAGCTGCAGGCTCGTTTTTTTAGAAAAAAAAAAAAGAAAAATAGCTACAGACTCATAAATTGCGCTGCACATATTTGTAAGAGGGAGAAATAAAAGTGCTAGAATGGCTGGTATTCTTGGGTGTGTTACAATTGCATAGCTATAAGTTCATGGACATTTGTCAAGTACGACTAGCAAAAGACGACTATGTGAAATGAAGATTCAACCACTTGAAATGACTTTTCAAACGCTCCCCTCGGTTGAAAAGTTTGTCAACGTATGCGAGTTTTGCCCATTACCAAACATTCCCTTAAAATATTTTCCTACTCAGCAAATCATATTGAGGCAGAAATCAGTGATAACGACCGAAGGATGTGGAGATTCACGAGGGTTTATGGAATCCCTCAACCTCATAGAAGGTTCCTTACCTGGAATTTGATCCATCAAATGAAGACATCTAACACCTCATATTGGCTTTTAATGGGTTATTTTAATGAAGTGGTGGGGCCTTATGAATATTCCAATACTAATATCAAGGTAGATCATCAAATGTACTTATTCAAAGAGATGGTGGACTACTGCAATCTTTGTGATTTGGGATATGCAAAATATTGAAAAAAAATAATTAATTTTGCATTTTTGCCTCCCCAGACATGTGAGCCCCACAGGATAAGATAAGATGAGATAAGAACTCTCCTAGATAGGGTGGTTAAGATAGAATTTAATTTTAAAATAAATCTTATTTCCACAGGATAAGATATGATGAGATAAGAATTATCCTACATAAGATTTGTTAAGATAGAATCTAATTTTAAAATAAATTTTATCTTATTCCTATCTTCCTATCCTTTAGAAGCTACGAGACTTCTATAAATTGGGTTGAGGACTTGATAGATGGGGATATTCGTAAGAAGGGTTGGGAGGTAAAGTGGCGGAAGGAGGAAATTTATTTTTTTCAAAGGCAATTGAGATTCTATTGAAAATTAATTTTAGTTCAATGCTATGATTATTTTTATATAATTTTTATGTATAAAACATGTATATTATATATATTATATTTTTTTAGACTATGTGTAATATATTTAAAATTTTATAATTCTAAATTTTTAGGATATAAAATTTTGCAGATAAATGTGTTGAATTTTGTGCTTAAAATTATATGTATTGAGATTTTTAAATTTTATTATGCATTTCATTTTATAAATGCATTGATATGCTATAAATACATGCATATTGAAATTATTTATTAATGACGTGGGTTAATTATAGTATATGTAATAATGTTTATGTATAATATTAACCCGTGTAAAATTTCGGAACTCCCAGACTGAAAATTCTTCCAGGAAGAATTTTGTTCAAAAAGTGCTCATAAAGAAGATGCGAGAAGCGATTCGTCTGGGCGAGAATTGCCCCAGATCTTCTATTTGCAATGAAAAAAATTTCGTTGCATTTGACATTTTAATACATTTAATAAATTTGATGCTTTTAATGTCTACGTATTTTTGGAAATTGACATGTAATTCCTTACAGCAACAAAGACTAAGTGAGAGAGGCCTTGATAGGGGGCCACCTGTGGTAAAGGCTATGATGATGTAGCTTAATATGGGCCGTTCATTCCATTTTGTTATGATTTATTCATATGAACTCCGATTTGAATAATCAAATAGTCCATTTCTATGTTTTTGATGCTTCTGGACTCAATGTAAGGGTTTTATTTTCCATTTGAGGCCTAATTTTTAAGATATTAAATTAAATAATTATTTTATCATCTAATTAAGTTGTAATTGGGCCATTATCCATTTTCAAATAATTTTCTACTTGCTAGTCATGATTGAGACTAATCCATTATTTTTATAGGTGTACCAAATCAAGTGGGATACTAGCATTTTGAATTTACGTGAAGATTTTCAAGTATATTTAATTTTATTTATTTATTTCAAAGGCATGTATTGAGAATGAGACTTGTAAAACTTTATTTCTTTGTGCTTTGATGTAATAATGAAAACATGACTAGTGGAAGTAGAATTTTAAAATTTTTATGAAATTATAATAATTAATTTTGTCATAAATGTGTGATTGATCTTTAGGAAATTGCATTAAATACACGGCCCAGAATCACTTTTCTGGACCGGTATATTACAGATAGTATCATAGCGGTCACACATATAAAATATGGCTTATTAATTATTATAATTTTTTTAAAAAAAAAGAATTTTGAAATGGATTTGCAAATCTAACCCCATGTTTTCTTTTTAAGTCCAGAAAATGGTCAATTCGGGTGCATCAGTATACCCTACTCCTAAAACCCAGGGAAAGGCTCTCCCTGCTACCCATGAAAGGTTAAATGCCCTAGAAAAATAGGTCCTAACCTGGAGAAAGGAATCCTATCTGCAGTACTAAGCTCTAAATAAAAAGTTGGATAGAATTCTAGAGGCTGTGGATGCTGCCACCCCACCTATACCTATTAAATCTCGGGTTAGAAATCTAAACAGAGAGAAGGGTAAGAAACTAGTAACCCAATTAAAGACTGACCCAGAAATTGATCTAGATAATGAAACTCTGGCTGATAAAAGTAAAAAGTTGCGTGCCCAAAAACCCATAGAGAATGAGAAGCCTAAGAAAAGAAAAGCTGAAACTCAGGCTGTACCTACATCTAAGAAGGCTGTACCTCTACCTCGGATGGTTGGAACCTTAAAACAGGATGATCCTTCAACTTTAAGAAAACCTTTTATACGGACTAAGGTTGCTGTTTCAAAGCCTAAGATATTACCTATTAACGTACCCAAAGCCCTGGATGAGTCCAAAACTGCTGATATACCCAATGTCGTGGATGAATTCAAAGCCACTAATGTCCCAAAAGCTAAGGATGTGCCCAAAGCTATGGATGAGTTTGAAGCTGCTAATGTACCTAAGGTTGTGGATGTGCCCAAAGCAATGGATGTCCCCAAGGCTATGGATGTGCCCAAAGAGATGGATGTGCCTAAGGCTGCTGATATACCTAAGGCTATGGGTGAGTTCCTTGCTATACCCAAGCCAAAGGTAACGGTTGAACCTAGTCCAGAGCTGCAGAAGGAAGTTTTTCCTGTTCAAGGACCCAGCCCAAATCCTGTCTATACTGAAGTAAAGACCCAGGAAGTACCTTCTCAGGCTACTCACAAGTTACCTTCTATGCGACCACAGGGTCAAGACGTGCAGATTAGAGTCAAGTCTAAGAAAGCCTACGCTAGGAAGGAACCAAGGAATTTTTATAACCAACGACCTATTTTAACTGAGTTGGTGTATTGTTTTTGTGGGTACCAATGGACATACAGCTAAGGCATGTCCATATGGTAGTCGAGTTTGTTTCCTGTGTCATTCTTCTAACCACCTCAAGGAAAATTGTCCTTTTAGCAAATATGCAAATTAGGTTGTAATATTTTTTTAATAAAAGTTACGATTGTTCCTATTTGCTTAAGAATATTTATTGAGACTATATTTCTCTTCTATGGCAGAATGGAAAGTAATTCCGATGATCTGAATGCCCAAACTGGTCACCCAGAGCAATATCCTAGTAAAAAGCCGCGAAAGTAGTAGGCTAAGGACCAACCAGAAGCTGAGCCTAGAAAAAGGCCTAGTAGAAGGAAGGATAAAGCTCTAGTTGAATCTTCGACTAGAACTAACATGCTTGAGCAGCGTCTGAATGAACAAGAGCAAACCTTTGCAGTATTTCAGACAGAGGCTTTTCGGCAATGGGAACGGATGCAAGTACAACTAGAACATATTGTTCAACATTAATCATTAACAGTGCTAAGAAACCAAGAGCACCGTCGCCACGGGCATGATGAACATCAGTCGACTGCTATTATGCATGGGAGTCAGAGAGAAGGGCTAGATCAAAATCCTGATGCTCGGGTTTTAGAAGAAAATCAGAATTTGGTAAGCAGGAAGAAAGGGAGGTCTCGAACCAAGCAAACAGAGGAGCTAGTGATAAAGCTCAAGGAACAGTTGTAGAAAGTCTGAGTATTGCAACCATGAGTTGTCCCAAACAACGAGAAATGGATCAGCGAGATGCTGATGCATTCCGTCGTCAAAAACCCTCATTCTTTGCCGGTGGTGATTGTTTAGCTGTTGAGCATTGGATTGAGGTAATAGAAAAGATTTTCGGCTTTCTGAGTTGTGACGACCGACAGAAAATTTTATTTGCTCTATTCAAACTCAGTGGAGAGGCCTATCGATGGTGGAAGACACAGCAATGTGTCTTTAATAGTAGAAAAGAAAATGTAACTTGGGATAAATTTAAGGAATCCTTCTTCGCCAAGTTCTTTTCATCTTCTGTTAAAATTTCGAAGGCCCGAGAGTTTGCTGAATTGAAGCAAAGCACTATGACGGTGGCCGAGTATGAAACAAAGTTCAGCTCTCTGCTTCGGTTTGCTCCAAGCTCAGAATGGGAAGAATATAGTTGGATCTGCAAGTTTGAGGATGGTCTTGCTGAGAGTATACGCGGTCTAGTAATACTTTATCGCAATAAAACTTATGGTGATGCAGTCGATAATGCTCTCTTAGTTCAGAGTGATACTGCTGAACTCGATCGGCGTTACCTAAAGAGGGAACGATCACCAGTAAAAGATCATTTGGAAAAGAAGCTGATCGGACAGTCTTCTTCGGGGCAAACTAGAGTCGAAGGAAGTGCAAAGAATGAAGGATTTCAAAAGAAGAAAAAGGTCCTCAAGTGCTACAGATGTGGAAAGTTTCATACTGGACTTTGCAAATGCTTTAAATGTGGACAAACTGGTCATCGACCATCAAAGTGTGTCGTCGGCTTTGTATACTACAACTGTGGACAGCCTGGTCACACCATTAAGGATTGTCCAACAGCAAGAAATGTCGGACAACCACAACAGCAGGGGCAAAATCGTCCAGTTGGTAGACCAGCAGGACAACAGTACCAAGGTGGTAGTAGACGACAATCAATTTTACTAGCTTAAGCACAAGTTCTTGCCTTAATACCTGAGCAGACCCAGGCACCGGCGGAGACAGTGGCAGGTATTATTCGTCTCTGTGGTATTTTTGCTTGAGTATTATTTGACACAGGTGTGGATAGCTTTTTTATATCCGAAGAGTTCGTGCGAGAGCATAGGTTGGAAGTTACTGAGTTGACTTGGGAAGTCTGGATCACATCACCTGTTGAGGATAGTTTATTGGTCAGACATGCTTGTATGACTTGTACTCTAGAGATTGAAAGTTTAGTCATCACGGTAGATCTTTTAATTATACCTATGAAAGATCTAGATGTTATTTTGGGAATGAATTGGTTAGCTAAGTGGGTACATGGAATTTACCCTCGCGAGCGTCGTGTCAGTTTAAGAGGATCCGATAAACAAAGTATTGATTTCAAGGGAAGTCAATTGGTAGTACCCCACCTCATATCAGCTTTTCAAGCTAGAAAACTTCTTAGGAAGGGTTAGCAAGGATGTCTTATTTCAATTCTAGCAATAGAAGAAAAAGAGCTTAAGTTGGAAGACATTCCGGTTGTTCACGAATTTCCGGATGTGTTTCCAAAAGAGTTGTCGGGAGTACCCCCAAAAAGAGAAATTGATTTCATCATAGAATTGATGTCTGGTACTACTCCAATTTCAAAAGCTCCTTATCGAGTGGCTCCTGCAGAGTTGAAAAAATTAAAAATACAGTTGCAAAAGCTTCTCGATTTAGGGTTTATTCGACCTAGTAAGTCACCTTGGGGAGCACCCGTGTTTTTTGTAAAGAAAAAATATGGCAGTATGAGGCTGTGCATCGATTACAGAGAGTTGAATAAGGTAACAATCGAGAACAAATATCCACTTTCCCGAGTTGATGATCTCTTTGATCAACTGCAAGATGCATCGGTCTTCTCCAAAATAGATCTACGGTCAGGATAGTTGAAAGTTCGGAACGAAGATATATCTAAGATAGCTTTTAGGACCCGGTATGGTCATTACGAAGTTTTAGTGATGCCATTCGTAGTAACCAATGCTCCGACCGCATTTATGAACCTTATGAATAAGGTATTTCGACAGTTCTTAGACAAGTGTGTTGTGGTATTTTATTGATGATATTTTAGTGTATTCCAAATGAGAGGCAGAACATGTTGGTCATCTAAGAGAAGTACTACAGACCCTAAGAGAACACAAGTTGTATGCCAAACTAAAGAAATGTGAGTTTTGGATAGATAGTGTGACCTTCTTAGGTCATGTGGTTAGCAATGATGGTGTATCAGTAAACTCAAAGAAAATAGAAGCTATAACCAATTGGGGTAGATCGATTACTGTAACTGAGGTTAGAAGTTTTCTGGGTATGGCAGGGTATTATCGAAAATTCGTAGAAAATTTCTCAAGCATAACAGTACCACTTACCAAGTTAACCCACAAGAATACTAAATTTATCTGTTCAGATGCTTGTGAGAAAGGTTTTAAAGAATTGAAGAGTCGCTTAACTTCAGCGCCGATTTTAGCCTTACCAATCACTGGCGAAAACTACGTGGTGTACAGTGATGCATCTAGGAAAGGCCTCGGTTGTGTAGTCATGCAGCAAGGTATGGTAATTGCCTATGCATCTAGACAGTTAAGATCCTATGAACAAAATTACTTTACCCATGACTTGGAATTAGCCGTAGTGGTGTTTATTTTAAAAATATGGTGCCACTACTTGTATTAGGAGAAAACGAAAAATTTTTACAGACCATAAGAGTCTGAAGTACATTTTCTCTCAAATAGAGTTAAACCTTCGACAAAGAAGATGGTTGGAGTTACTAAAAGATTATGACATTAGTATTCAATATCACCCAGTAAAGCAAATGTGATAGCTGATGCTCTAAGTCGTAAATTCTGTACTGCAGTTTGGATTACTCAACAATTGCCTCTAATAAGAGAAATTCAATCATTGCAGTTAGAAGTGGTAACTCCACGAGAAATTCGAAGAATAAGTGCTTTACAAATTCAGTCAACACTAATTGATCAGATAAAGCAAGCTCAGAAATAAGATAAACTTATTTTTCGTGTTTTAGAAAATTTAAAAAATGGAGATCCCTCGGATTTCGGTTGCAGTCCTGATGGCACACTACTTTTCCGGGGAAGGTTAGTTGTGCCCAAAGATGATAAGCTACGACGAGAAATTTTAGAGGAAGCCCATCAGTCTAAATTTTCTGTGCACCAAGATGTACAAAGATTTGACACAAAATTTCTGGTGGAAAAGGGTGCGTGTTGAGTGTGCCAAATTCGTGTCTCGGTGCTTTGTATGTCAGCGGGTCAAAGCTGAACGAAAAAGACAAGTCGGATTGGTGCAACCTTTAGAAGTATCAAAGTGTAAATGGGAGCACATTACCATGGACTTTGTAATTGCTCTCCCTAGGACGCAAGTTCGTTGTGATGCTGTATGGGTAGTGGTGGATAGATTTACCAAATTCGTTCACTTTTTACCATATCACATGAGCTCTAAAATGGATCAGATGGCAGACTTGTACCTGCAGGAGATTGTTCGTTTACATGATGTTCCTGTTTCCATTGTTTCAGATAGAGATCGACAGTTTATTTTCGATTTCTAGCAAAAATTATAAAAATGTATGGGAACAGAGTTGCGGTTGAGCACCGCGTATCACCTGCAGACGGATGGTCAGTCCGAAAGAACTATTCAAATTTTAGAAGATTTATTGAGAGCTTGTGCCTTAGATTTTCCTGGTTCATGAGATGAGTATTTGTCATTGGTTGAATTTGCCTATAACAATAGTTATCAGGCTAGTATTGGTATGGCTCTATTTGAAGCTTTGTATGGAAAAAGGTGTCGAACACCTGTCTATTGGGAAGAAATTGGTACACGACAACTTTTAACTCCAGCCTTGGTTCAGCACGCTGCTGATGTGGTTTGAATTATTAGACAACGGTTAGAAGCAACACAAGATCGCCAGAAAAGTATGCTGATGGCAGACGAAGAGACCTACAATTTACAGTAGGTGAGTTAGTCTTCTTAAAAGTCTCTCCCACAAAAGGTGTGACTCATTTCGGAGTGAAAGACAAATTATCTCCTTGATATATCAGACTTTTTGAGATATTGAAAATTATAGGCAGTATTGTCTATCGGCTAACATTGCCTCCTTCGCTAGCAAGTGTTCATAATGTATTTCATATCTCACAATTAAGAAAGTATGTAGCCGATTCGACGCATATTTTGTCAACCGAACAATATGAGATCGAGGAAGATTTAACTCATCCGGAACGTCCTATTCGAATCTTGGATAGTCGCGAAAAGCAGTTAAAGAGGAGGACAATTCGGCATGTTCTAGTGCAATGGAGCAACCACGGTGAGCGGGAAGCAACGTGGGAGCTAGAGGACGATATTCGTAGAATCTGTCCTGAATTGTTCCAAAATCTATCATAACTATTGCAAGTTTCGAGGACGAAACTTTATAAGGTGGGGAGAATGTAAAATATTGAAAAAAAATAATTTTGCGTTTTTGCCTCTCCAGACATGTTGGCCCCACAGGATAAGATAGGATGAGATAAGAACTCTCCTAAATAGAGTGGTTAAGATAGAATTTAATTTTAAAATAAATCTTATCTCCACAGGATAAGATATGATGAGATAAGAATTATCCTACATAAGATTTGTTAAGATAGAATCTAATTTTAAAATAAATTTTATCTTATTCCTATCTTCCTATCCTTTAGAAGCTACGAGACTTCTATAAATTGGGTTGAGGACTAGATAGAAAATTTATTTTCTTCAAAGAAAAGTGGGATTTTATTGAAAATTGATTTTAGTTCAATGTTATGATTATTTTTATACAATTGTTATGTATAAAACATATATATTATATATATTATAATTTTTAGACTAAGTTTAACATATTTCAAATTTTATAATCCTAAATTTTTATGATATAAAATTTTGCAGATAAATATGTTGTTTGTGCTTGAAATTATATGTATTGAGATTTTTAAATTTTATTATGCATTTCATTTTTTAAATGCATTGGTATGCTATAAATACATGCATATTGAAATTATTTATTAATGACGTGGGTTAATTATAATATATGTAATAATGCTTATATATAATATTAACCCGTGTAAAATTTCGGAACTCCCGGACTGAAAATTCGTCCAGGAAGAATTTTGTTCAAAAAGTGCTTGTAAAGAAGATGCGAGACGCGATTCGTCTTGGGAGAGAATTGCGCCAGAAATTATGATCTTCTATTTGCAACGAAAAATTTTTCATTGCATTTGACATTTTAATGCATTTAATAAATTTGATGCTTTTAATGTCTACATATTTTTGAAAATTGACATGTAATTCCTTACAGCAACAAAGACTAAGTGAGAGAGGCCTTGATGGGGAGGCACCTGTGGTAAAGGCCATGATGATGTAGTTTAATATGGGTCGTTCATTCCATTTCGTTATGATTTATTCATATGAACTCTGATTTGAATAATCAAATAGTCTATTTCTATGTTTTTGATGCTTCTGGACTCAATGGATGGGTTTAATTTTGCATTTGAGGCCTAATTTTTAAGAAATTAAATTAAATAATTATTTTATCATTTAATTAAGTTTTAATTAGGCCATTATCCATTTTCAAATAATTTTCTACTTGCTAGTCATGATTAAGACTAACCCATTATTTTTACAAGTGTACCAAATCAAGTGGGACACTAGCATTTTAGATTTACGTGAAGATTTTCAAGGATATTTAATTTTATTTATTTATTTCAAAGGCATGTATTGAGAATGAGACTTGTAAAACTTATTTTCTTTGCGCTTTAATGTAATAATGGGAACATGACTAGTGGAAGTATGATGCACACCAAGTGCTTGTCGTTAAGAGCACAGTGATCACCAGTTTAATTAAAATTAACCGAAATACATTAAAGCTACTACTATGCAGGTGATAGTGTAGAATAACGGTGAGTCGGGTCGAATCTATAGAGAGGCGATGTAGTTTTGAATTATTTTTAAGAGAAAGAGAGGGTATAGAGAAGAGAAAGAAAGAAGCTAGAGAAAAAGGAAAGAAATTAGAGAGAAAGGAGAAGAAATTAGATAGATAAGAAAGAGGAGAGAGAATGAGAGGTTAGAGAGAGAAAAAAGAGAAAAGAGAAGAAATTAGAGAGATAAAGAAGAGAAAAAATATTAGAAAAGTTGGAAAGAAAGTGAGACAAGAAGCTAAAATAAAAGAAATTATAATTCACTAACAACTGAATTAAAGCTATTCTAAGAAAGCAATTAAAGCTATGAAATTCAACTATTAAAACAGGAAAGAGAATTACATTAAACTTAATCTAAAAATACAAAGCAGTAAATTTAATCTGAGAATTAAAACTACAAATTAAATATTAACAACTGCGAAGCACTACAAACCATAAAGCAACAAAATAAAATTCACATCACCCAAATATGAAGAGCAAATCTCCACGTAATGGAAATTTTATTGCTTGGCCCCACCTCCTTGCTAGGGGTCCCACCCAAGGGAAAGGATTGGTTGTGTGTGTGGTGTGTTGGAATGAGTGGAGGGACCCTCCTTTTATAGTTGTGGGGAACCTCTTCTTGACATTTTGACTTCCGATGTGGGATTCTCATCTCTTTGCTACACTTGCTCTCCATGCTGCCTTCTGTTGGGTACTTGGAAAATGCACAGCCGCTACTAACAGTGGGTTCGATCGTCCATGGGTCTGAATTCTGAACTGCCGAAGGAGAGAACGAGAGAGGCGGTAGTAGCAGGTTTCGATTTTACAGCTTTGGAATGGAGATGCGTCGATTGCTGCTACTGTGTTCAATTATTGCTCGATGATGAGCTTGTATTGAGCAAGCGATTGAGAAGGGCTGCCATGGATTGCAGGTTTGATAAAGGTTCAGGGCTGCGGGAGCACTTCTTCCGGACTGTCAGGCTTGGAATCGTGGCTCTTGAAAAAAATGGTTGCTAGATGCTGCCCAAATGGTCATTGTCTGCTTTGATTGACAAGGAGAAAATCGGTGGCTTTGAATTTGTGGTTGGTTGGGATTTTAATGACTACCTGCTACTTCTAGGTGCTTGGATGGGTTTCCAAATTTTTGATTGACGGTCTTAAGAGAGTGCAGAAACAGGGTTACTGCAAGTTGGACGAATCGGGAATTGGGCAGTTGTTGTCACAATTTGTAGCTGGCTGGTGAAATGGAACTAAAATGGGGTCGTGCTATCCATTTCCATTTGCTGGCTTGATTTAATGCCTAGCTTGTTGCCGTAGATGAAGAAGAGGGTTGGCAGGACGGTGCAGCTACGCTGATGGTGGAGCTTGAAAAAGCGACGATTTTGATGGGTTTAGTGATGCCAGAATTTTCTTTCGTGGCCCGGTGATGCTAAAAAATGGAGATGGTTACTTTAGACAAATTCGGGCAAGATGGGTTGGGGAAGATGCGTTGGGGAAGATGGTGGATGTGCCGCTTATTCCTAACTTGGACGATTTTTTTGTGGAGCTTTTCCACCCTGCTGTTGTCGGCGATTTAAGGGAGCTAGGAATGGCGGTGAGTTGCAGACGGCTTGCTGATGCAGAGTAGAAAGCTGGATGTCATGGCCGTTGGAATCTGCTGGCGCCTGATGCTTGGGATTTTTTTAGAGCAGTTATTTCTTCTGGTTTCAGGCTAGCAGGTGGGTTTCATAGCTGCTGAAAATCGAGCAGATGCTGCTATAATTGACGGTGAAGGCTAATGGAAATGATGGGCAGCCGTTTTCAAGGTAGGCGTGAGTTTTGGTCTTTAGGAGAAAAAAAAAATCATCGTTTGAATATTGGAATCGCCGGTGCCAAAGATGGGTTTTGCTGTTCAGTGAATGAGAATGGCTGCTATGGAAAATAAGAGCAATCGACGACCAGATCTAGCTTGCAATGAAATGAAGGTTGCCTCGGTTTGATGGAAAGGGGCTCACCGGATTCATGGGATTATTGGGCGAATCAGTGAGCTGGTCGTTTGATGAGTTGCCGGCTTGGAGAAGACAGGCTACCTGCTGCTTGATTTAGATTTCTATTTCTGCAATGTCGTGGCCAAATGCTTGGATGGCCGGTTGCAGTGGAAATGGGTGTTGCCGAATTATATTTTTGGACAGCTGCTTAATTCGTTGCTTGATGGCTGACAGTAATAGCTTGGTCGATTTCAATGGTGCTTAACCGACTTGGAGAAGACGAGATGCCTGCTACCGAATTTGGGAAAGATGGAGCACTGTAATAGGTGCTCTGGTGGTGCACGATCGCCTGTACTCATGCAACATATTTAATTACAAATTTAAATATTAATTCTTTTAGAAATAATTTCAATACTATCATATACCATCTTAGTTTTATCCTTTAATTTATTTTGTCCAAATATAATAATTTGCTTTGTTCCCCATATTTTAAAATATAATTATAGTCATATATTTATGATTTTTTCAATTAAATAATTTTATAACTTTTGCCCAAATTATATTAATAAACTAATACACCTTTCAATATTAAAATTTTCTAGGGGATTAAGTCATAATTTTATATTTTCAAGAATATTGCAAAATGACCCATTTTATATCAAAATTAAAGATTCTATAAAAAATATGATTTTCATGAAATTTCACTTAAAACCTGCATTTAATTACTGTTTTAATATTTAACGGTGTGAATTTAATATGAAATTAAATGGAAATTTTTAAACTTATCAAAGTAGAATTTTAAAATTTTTATAAAATTATAATAATTAATTTTGTCATAAATGTGTGATTAATCTTGGAAAATTACATTAAATACACGGCTTGGGATCACTTTTCTAGACCGGTATGTTATAGTATATGTCGGTTATCCATTCACATGGACTAATAACAAAAGAGGTAGAGAGAGAGTGGAAGGTCCCTTGGACAGATTCATAGCCTCTGTTGAGTAGTTAGATCTATTCTCTTTTGCTAAGAACAACCATTTGGTTATTATAGTTTCCGACTATCGTCCTTTACTTCTCCAGTTAAACCACTCTGCGACCAAACTAAGGTCTCTAAGATATTTCAAATGTGAGCTTTTTTTAGAGCAAACATATGAGAGCACAAAATGTCATTAAAGAATCATGGGTGCAACTATGTCCTCATCATTCCCTTCATCTTTTGAATGAGAATGCCATCGAATGCCCTGCCTACTTCTCAAGATGGAATGTGGTCATTGGAAGCAACTTGCAAAGGGCTATCCATAAGCAGTTTAACCTTTGAAGTCAGATTAAGAACCTTCCTCTATCAGGTTCCAAGGATGCCTAGATTAAGGAGAATGAAGACAAACTTAACAACCTCCTCAAGGATGAGAAAATCTTTTGGCTACAATGCTCTAAGCTAAATTAGCTAAAGCGTGGAGATCGAAACACCAAGTTTTTCTTCATAAAGTAGCTTCTGAGAGAATATGAAAATTTTTTTTATCCAGATCTTAGTAGACGAAGAAGGTACTATTTTTTCAGATCAAGAGGGTAAATCAATGCTGGCTATGAATTATTTCTCTTCCCTCTTCAGATTAGAAGGAGAAAAACATATTGAAAAAATCACAAACAACGTTCATCGAATATCTGGCCAACTCAAAATAGGAATCTTATTACTCCCCTTACTAAAGAGGAAGTTGTGAGGCCGTTGAAACAAATGGATCCGAGAAAGGCACCAGGATCAGATGGCTTTTCAGCAGGGTTCTTCCAACATCATTGGTCTGTTGTAGGTGACAATATGTTCAAGGCATGTAAGGACTTCCTTGATTCAGCCTCAGTGTCCTCCCAATAATGCATGATGAAGAGCATCAATTCCGTAAATATTGTCGTCATTCCAAAGAAGAAAGGAGTAGTAAATTTGGAGGATTTTAGACCGATTAATTTATGAAATGTTATTTACAAAATAGTTGCTCAAGTCCTTGCCAACATATTGAAAACTTGCTTATCGGAAGTCATCTCAAACAACCAGAGTGCTTTTATCCTGGGAAGACTTGTCTCGGATAATATGATCATAGCATATGAAGTCTTGCACTCATTAAGAAAATGCAAAAGTGGAAAAAATGGAGAAGTGGCGATCAAGTTAAACATATCAAACGCTTATGACAAGGTTGAATAGGATTTCTCGTGCCAAATGATGAGTAAGATGAGATTTGAGGATAAGTGGATTGGATGAATATACCATTGTATCTCTACAATTACTATGAAGTTTTCATAAATAGTGTAAAATCTGATCCTTTTATTCCTATCTGTGACTTGAGACAAGGGGATCCACTCTCCCTCTATCCCTTTTCAATTTGTGCTAAAGGATTATCTGTCCTCCTATTTGAAGCCCAACACCTACGGTAAATTAATGACATTCGTATCAAAGCAAGTTGTCCATCTCTCACTCACCAGTTGTTTGCAGATAATGCACTCCTTTTTCTCAAGGCCAATAGGGAACAAGTGGCTCAGTTGATATTAATTCTACATATCTTTGGTAAATGCACTAGTTAGAAAGTAAACATTCAAAAGATGACTCTATTATTTAGCAAAAACACAAGCGAAACAACCAAGAAAGAAGTTGAGCAGGTGATTGCAGTGGAGGAAAAGGTCATCAGCACCTACGTCGAACTTCTGACGTGGATTGGCAAATCAAAGGCTCAAACCTTTCAGAACTTGAAGGTATTTGGAGGAAAATCTAAGATTAGTAAAACAAACTCCTATTAGAAGGGTCAAAGAGATTCTTATCAGAGTAGTTGCGTAGTCTATCCCAAATTACGCAATGCACATTTGCAGGCTCCCATGGAAACTCCGCAAGGCGATTAACTCTATGGTTAGTAAATTTTAGTGGGGCGATGTTGAAGATCATACGAAAATTAGCTGGGTTTCTAGGCTCAAGATGTGTACACCAGAGGATTGGGATTTCGAGATTTTTCATTTTTCAATTTTTCCCTCTTGGTGAAGTACGCTTGGCAACTTACTTCAAACCCGGACTCTTTGTGTCACAAAATCTTGAAGGCTAAATACTTCCCAAATTGTGACTTTTTGTATAGCCATGCAACTCCCACCTCTTCCTTCATATGGAAAAGTATTATAATGGCCAGGCAGAAAAACAAACATGAATGTCGTTGGAGGGTGGGAGACGGAACATCAATTCACTTCTTTCATGACAAATGGACCCTATGAATTTAATAAAGGTTGGACCCCTACTCCATGATGTCTATAAAGATATAATAGTGGATCACTTCATCTACAAGGATTCAAATATGTGAAAGGAGAATGAGGTAAAAGTTTTTGCAAGTGACACTGAATGGAACATCATCAGTAACATCCCTCTCCTACTTAAGCAACAAAAGGCGGTATCTTTTGGCCTTTAAAACCAGATAGATGCTTACTATCAAATCAGCTTATAGAGTCATTCAAAGAGTCAGATGCAGGCTACACACTGTGATATCCCACATTGGTTGGGATGAGGGGGGAGCCTGGACTATAAGTGGAGGCCACCAGGTACCTCAGTGAGGCGCCTTTTGGGGAAGGACGGGATGCGCGTGAACCCAGAGGGGAAAAACCGTGCGGGCTGAGGCCCAAAGCGGACAATACCTTACTGTTAGGCCTGGGGCGTTACAAATGGTATCAGAGCCGACTCCCGACCTCCGGTCGGTGTGTCCAGCAAGGACGCTGGAGCCTCAGAGGGGGTGGATGGATCGTTACAAAATCCCACATCGGTTTGGACAAGGGGGGAGTCTGGGTTATAAGTGGAGGCCGTCAGGTACCTCAGTGAGGCACCTTTTAGGGAAGGACGGGATGCACGTGAACCCAGAGGTGCAAAACCGTGCTGGCCGAGGCCCAAAGCGGACAATACCTTACTGTTAGGCCTAGAGCGTTACGAAATGGTATCAGAGCCGACTCCCGACCTCCGGCTGATGGTGTACAGCGGGGACGCTGGAGCCCCAAGGGGGGGTGAATGTGATATCCCACATCAGTTGGGATGGGGGGGAGCCTGGGCTATAAGCAGAGGCTGCCAGGTACCTCAGTGAGGCGCCTTTTGGGGAATGACGGGATGCGCGTGAACCCAGAGGGGCAAAATCGTGTGGGGGCTGAGGCCCAAAGCAGACAATACCTTACTGTTAGGCCTGGGGCATTACACACACTGTCAATGAAAATGTTATGATAGTCGCTCGTCCAATGTGGAAACTCAAATTGCCTTAAAAAATTTTCATTTTTGAATGTAGATTAGACCTCAATGTGCTCCCCACGAAGGTAAATATGCTTCATTAGAATATCCCACTTGTTCCTTTATGTTCTCTATGTAGATCTGGAGATGAATACAACACCCACACATTCTAGCAATGTGTTGTTACCTCCCCCACCCATGATCCAAGGATTAGGAGATGATTTTTTCCCTATGGTGATGCCACTTTATCGGATCTTTTAAAGCACATGTCCTTTTCGAGTGAAAAACTAACTCTGAGGCAATTTGACTAGACGTGTTGGATGATCTAGCATTTCAGAAATCTCCATTGGACAACGGGTGAATCTCCACCTATTTCTGAAATTCCAAATAGATGTGCCCTTTCACTCAAACTAGAAGCAGCTTATGTCTACTCCAAAATCCCTGCGCACATCCATGAGGGTTTGGTGAAATGGAAATCTTCAGACTTCAGGTAGGTTAAGGTAAATAATTATGCAGCTTTTAATAAAAATATGGGCGCGGTGGGTGTGACAGTTATTATCTGTGATTCTCAAGGTTTCTTTTTTTGCTACAAAATGCTGGTCTTGGCAGGGTTGGGAAGATCCACTCTAGATGAAAATCAAGTGTTTGCGCCTTAGGATCATGTGGATGGAAGAATCTCATTACTCAAATGTCATTTTTGAAAAGGATTCTCTTACCCTTGCTCACTTCCTTACTGAGAATTGCTCCATCCATTCACCCATTAGTCATCTCATTCATAGAATTAAGGATTGCGGTTTTAGCTTCCATAGATGTCAGTCCTCTCATGTTCTTAGGAGTAGAAGCTACGTCGCTCACACCATAGCAAAGTTTGTACTATCTCAGAGGGTATCCACAATTTCCTAGATGGACTAGTCTCCTATATGTATCTCAAATGCTATGTGTAATGATCATAAGTTTATTCTTTCCTCTAAGAGGTTTCTAACAATTCTATAAAATTAAAGTTGTTAAGACTCAATTTGTATTTAATTTGAATGTTAGTTCAAGAGAAACATGTAAATTCTTATAGGTTTTATATTAATTTTCATCATTTGTGTAATTCTTGCATCTTTTTTAGTTTTCATGCATCATGAGTTGATTTTAGTGTAATTCATATTATTTTAGGTTGTTTTGAGTCATTAGATCATGTAAAAAATCATTCACTTGTTTCGGTCTTTAGTTGCAAGGAAAAGAAGGTAGTTGCCCATGAATTCAATGCTAAAGTGATGGATGAAAGGAAGGAAAAATGCATTGTACACAAACTTCAAAATTCAAGATAGAAAATTTGCACCCTGACCTCAGGAAATTGCCATTTCAAAAATTTCCAAAATAAACAGCTTACAGCTTAGACTCCAGACAAGTGGCACCCTAGAGCCAACCCTTGCATATGCAAAATTCTCACACATGTGGATGTCCAATTACAATATGGAATAAATACTTCTTTTTGGGTTTGATAAGCATAACTTAAGGGGCTCTTGGCTACTGAGAAAGGAGGAGAAACATAAGAGCTTCAAGGCACAGAAAGAAGATCAAGTAGAGATTCAAGCTATTCAATACAATATAGAGTTTCATATCCTCTTTTCATTTTTTGTATTCTCCCCACTTTGTATGTATTTAAACTTGGTTTTTGTGGGATCTGAAATCATGTTTATGGGCTAAAACTCTTTGTGGTGAAAGATATGGATGATTTGAATTCATAGCTATGTTAACTTTGGTTTCCTTATACTTAAATGAAAATATAATACTTAAACGAAAATATAAGTTATTGTAACTTATGTTGATTGGGATTACCCTTATATATCATTTTAATGCTTTTACGAACTTTGTAACCTTAAGATTAATTTAATATTCAGATTCATACTTAGAAAAGGTGGATTTGGACAAGATCCATATATAAGACATAAGTTTTTCAACTTTATTTGTGTTGGATGTTAATATGGATAGAAATATACATATTAACCCTATGTAATATTGATTAGGTTATGTGGTTATCAATCTTGTTTTAATTAGGTGCATGAGAACATAGCAAATAACCAAAATAAGTTTAGCCATTGAGGTGTTGCCTTAGTGGTCAAGGACTTTGCCCACTGAGTTGGCGTCTTTGGTTCGAAGCTTGGTAGACACGTTTTCAGAAGAATTTAATAGTGGCGTTTAGTCTCCCCGAATTTTCTATGGGTGCGTCCACTAAGTGAGTAGTTTAGGATTTATTGTTACAAATATTAGATTCTTAGTTAGACAATTGTCAGAATATCTCAGAGCTTGATTGTACTACAACTCGAAATACTGTAATATCATAAAAAAACCAAGTTTAGGTCTATATGTATTAAAAAATATATATGAATATAAATGAACCTAAATTAGTAATCTCTATACAATTTACTTAAAATAGAATAAATTTGATATAGCTATGAGTCAATGAATTCATACTCATGTATATCTTAATATCTCAAGGTAATCTCACCAGTAGTCACCACATATTCGACTATTTTCTGTTTAGTTTAGTTAATTTTAATTCAGTCATTTCAACACAAATTCTATTTAATTTCTCAACACACAAGACAATTGAATTTTGAGGTTGCGCTACGTTTAAACACAATCCTCATGGGAACAATACTCTACTCATCATATATTACTTGATTGATATGTATACTTGCATTAAATATCATTCTCTCCTACTGTATAGATGTTTGCCCTAAAATTTAATTGGGTTTATCCCATAGAGGTACAAGTGCTACATACGTAGTCCATAATGCAAACAGATGCGTTCATTTAAAGACTAAAATTTTTCAATCAAAATTTTCTAATATAAAACTTTTTGCTCTTCACAACTATCTCATTTTTTAATCATTTTTCACATTTTTTATATAATTATCTTATTTTTTAATCATTTTTATACAACTACTTATCTATCTTAACTTTATTTTCTTTACTCTTTATCATTAATTTTATCATATCACATCGTTTTTTTTCTATTTCAAAAAATTTTACATTAAAGACTTTTTGGGAAGAACAATTCCAAGAGAGGAGTAAACGAGACAAGTTTCTTTATTCTACTTAACTTTAGACCTCTCACCCCAACACAATCTTATACACTCATGTGAACCACTAGCTCATCTAAGTGGCAACTATTATATACCCATTTTAATCAAAACTTTATTTAAATGTAATTTAAGAAATCGAACATGACATAAAAGGGGTATGATCTTCTTAGTCTGGGCTACATAAGGGCTTACTTAGCCTACGTCAATAAATTTATTTTTTAATTATTTTTTACTTTTTCATAAACTTTTTAATTAAAATGTATTTAATGCATAAATCGCGTTTTACCATTCTTGTAGAAATTTTTTTTTGGATTTTAAACTTAGGAATACTTTAGCCATTTTTAATGATCGAAAATTAACAAAATAACTCTATGTTTAGAAATCAAAAGTATATATACATCTTAAAAAATACTTTAGTTATTTTCAAATAGATTTTTTGATATGGGTTGAGTAAGTCATTACTTAGCTTAAGTTAAAAAAATTGTGCCTTGGTATAAAAATGCATAACAACATTAGGACAAATTCCACATACACCTAAAAATTTTACTTATAATACCACTTATACCCACATATTTTCAAAAATTTCAAAAATTTTGATGTATTTTGCTTAAAATTTCATTTATATTCATGCATTTAGGAATTCGTTAAAGAGTCATTAGGTTCATATGAAATGACAAAAATGTCAATCCCTAATTATGATTTCATAGCTAAAAATTCATATTTAAATGAATTTTTAGTAAAATTCTATATTATTTAAATGCAAATTTTTAACTTTGAGCAAATCAACTTCAAGTTATATTAGCACTTGGGCAAGTTCGTCATTTTACTGGAGTGTTAACAACTCCTTTAACAGATCTTTAACAGCATGAGCGTGAGTGTAATTGTAGGTAAAATATGTGAGTATATTTGAAATTTTTAAAAACTCATGAATATAAATAGAATTAATGATAAAATTATGAGCATATATATAATTTACCTAAAATTATACTCTTATTACGTGTTTTATTTCTATGGATATAGTTATAATGACGTTTAAATTCCATGGAACCGACCTGAGCCTTATTTCCAACCAACAAAACGCTGACTATAGTTTCATTAAATTTTAATTTTAAAATCCCAAAGAAACCATAAAATATATTTTGAATGGTTGAAATTGGAAATTTGAATGGACATCTTGGATTTTTTTAATATTACTTAAATTCATTTTAAATAATGGATTTTTGAAAATTCAAATCCAACCCTAAATTGAAGGTAAATCATGAATGCTAGAATTTGAGTTTAAATATTGAATTATTTAACTTAAATATTTTTATAGCAACTACATTTAAAATTTTAATTTTATTACTAGGAATTTTTAAAAATAACAAGAACTAATGAGAGAAAAGAAAACTAGAAAATATTATGCTTATACGAGTATCAATTTCACTTTTATGTAACTGGGTTAAGTGTACCTGGTGCACCTGATCAGAGCCCTTTTTTTTGTCACAATGAGCCTACTGCTACTCTTCAAGTTCAAACCTAGATATATATACCACAGATCTCACATCCCACAAGTGCTCTCTATGCCTAGGTTCATTTGACTAAAATAGTCTTGATTCCTTTATATATTTTCATTTATTAAAAAGACATAAATAAATTTTATTTTATTATCATTTTCTTAAAAATTTTGCATTATTTGTAATTAATTACTTTGATTTAATTTTTAAAATTATATGTTATAATAATTAACATGTAAGTTTAATATACATGAAATTTTAAATTAAATAATTATTTCACACACTAAACATTTCAAAATTAACTTAGAAGTTTCAAACCTAGGCTAATTTGAATTTCACCTAATTTCTAATAACATAAGGTTAGCATTGAGTTGGCTTCATTTCAATTTGGTATAATATGCATGTTAGGTATAGAGTTTTCATATAATATTAGAGTTAATTGTACCTTGACCCAGCATAACCCAATTCAATTTTATCATAAATGAAGGGATTATGTGGGAAATGTTACTATGTATTTAAAAGTGAAAAAAATTATATTATAAGTAGAGAAGTAGGATTGTAAGTTTTGAAAAATGAAAGGTTGTGTAAAATTTTTAAAAATGAGGAAACGTTTGGAAATGTAAAAGCTAGTGTAAATTTGAAATGGAGTGAAAGTGAGAAAGGAAATATTTGGGGGAATTATGTGATTGATATGAAATGATTCGGGATAAAGTTGAAATAAATAAAGTAGTTATAAGGAAAAATGATTGAAATATAAAGGTAAAATTGAAAAAATAGAGTTGTTGAATTGTTAAATTATCTATGTAACAACATGTAAATTCCGATCCCACCCCATACTATCTCATTGCTAAAAAAACATTAAAAAGCAGGCTTTGGTTGAATTCAAGTACTCAACTTTTTTTAGGCCGAGTGGAATCAACTCAGTCCAAATCCAGTTCAAAGGGTTGGTTTCGGGTCTGGTTAAAAGTAAGGTTGCAACTTGATACTGGGTCAGTTTGAACTTGTTTAACCTAACTTGGTCTTGAAACCAAATTTGAGATTTATTTTTGAAAAATTTTCAAATTAGATTTAACCTGACCTAGAAGAACTCGAAACCAATATTATGTTTACATAAAATCGGTATCAACACCTGATCCGGTCTGAACCCAATATTCCCCTAATTTATTAAGATAATTATATTTGTTTATGTATTAAGCATTTTAACTATATATAATAAAAGTTCTTCAATGTAATCATAACCTAATTACATTATAAAATGTTTATTCTAAAAATTAAATGTCATCTATATTTATCCATAAAAAGTAAATATATTGTATCTACATTAACTTTTTTTTTGGCAAATAATTGCCAGTATATCAACTTTTTAAAATTATTGTATACATATCGATTAAATATGAGATATGTAAGTCTCATTTTTATTAAACTTTAGATAATGATTTTATGTAATCTTATTCATTTTTCTTACATTGATTGTTAATAAGTAAATTCATCATATTCATTATACTTAGAATTATTTTTTAATTAGAAGACCAACTTTAATCAAAATTAAAGATATCATAGGTTATATAAATATATTTTCATGTAAATTATTCATGTACAAATGCAATAATGTTAAAAAATATTCATTATTTCTTTTGTCAATTTCAATTTTTATTGGTTTGAGAGTAAGGTAAATTTTAACTTAAAATCAAAATCGAAATGAACGTGAACCCAATTTAAACCCAAATTTTAATATTAAGATTAAAGTTTAGATTCACCTAAACTTAATAAGTTTAGAATTTAAGTTCACCTGAATTGGATATAATTCGACCCGGGTTGCTCCTTAGTTAAAAGAAATACGAAAACTGCTGTGCCGAAAAACTTTTGTATCCTGCCACTGGGGCTCAACTTGCTACCTCGGGCCCGTGTGGTGGGGGCAAAACCGTCCATTCCCAAGCGACGACAGCGAGCTCACCCAGTCGCGTCGGGGACATTGACGTGGCATCGCGTGATTGGCCACGTGGACGTGGCGCATATTGTCATTGGCCCAGCCTCTCCTTTTAACATGACGGCTCTCCAAACCCGTCGAGAGAATGAAATAGCAGCCAAGTCCTTCTGGAATCGTCGCTCGCGCCTCGCATTTCCTCTCATCTCGATCGTCCATCTTAAGGTTAGTTCTTGCCACTAATCTCCACCGTCCGTTCCTCACGGCTGACGGAAGTGAAGCTGTGATATTTCTTGTTAATTCTGAGATCATCTATGGGTTAGGGTTTTGCAGGATTTCTGAGCGGTGCGCGGCTTTGTTGATCTGCGCTCTCAGGTGGATGAGATCTAGATCTCGATGATGGAAGGAAAACGGATCCAGCTCTTGTTCCTTCTGGTTTCGATCTCTTGTTCCGTATTCCAAGAAATAACTGCTTCCGATCCGGTGAGTTTTTGCATTTTTCTTCCCTTCAATTTTGCGGATCTGATAGCTGTTTGTGTTGAATTTTCCCTTGGTGATTAAAAATGATTTTTTTGCATAGATTTTTTATGAGTCGTTCGACGAGTCGTTTGAGGGGCGATGGATCGCGTCGGACAAAGATGATTACAAAGGTGAGGCTTCAGATCTGTTGATGGTAGATAGTGATTTTTCACTCGAAATTATCTTCTTGTTGTTATTTTACCGGAGTCGACTTTTATTTGTCGTTGGTTGGTGTGGATGATGTTTGGTTTTCTTATCATCGAATGTTGGCGAAATAGGTGGTCTGTGCTTCATATAAAAATCCTTTCTTTTTCTATTTGATGGTGTTGCATTGTCCAATTTCGTGAGTGTTGGACCATTGGTGTGAAATTCTGGTTTTTTAAATTTATACTGAGGTTGCTGCCGTCTGATTCCATGAGTGGACTTGAAGCTGGGTTGGGCACTGTTGGCGCTGGATCGGATGATAGTCTAACAAACTAAGATTGATGATTGCTTCTGGTTCATATTTATTCAATTGTTTGTCAGCCTTAGAGATCCGAAAGAAGTCATGGTATTTTAACTCTCCTAATCGTGTTTGATGGCATCTTCATGGATTCTGATTTTTCCTTGGTCTGAATTTTATTGATATGTATACATGTTGTCTTGGTGTTCCAAGTATTTCTACCCACTTTATTTATGCATCCTCCGTCAGATGTAGCGAACTCGAGTGGAGGCATATTAGGTTTCATGTCGGTTTCACCTGGGATTTCAAAATTCTAATTTCAGATCTTCGTGATATTGACTGTTTTGATAAATATTTATTTGTGGATTGTTTTTTAGAAGAAATTGGTCAGAAAACCATGCCCGCATAAAGTACTACTTATGTGCAGGGTGCCACAATTTACTTTGGTTTGTGGGTGGCTGATGCCTGCTCTGTCGTTATTCCCATTTTCCTGCTAGCCATTTGCACCGGAAATGTGTAAATTCTTTTGGGCCCGGAGTGCATGGAAGAAAGACTATTTGGTGTAACATGATTATTATAATGAAAAATAAAGTGTTTTTGTGTACTTCGGTTTTGATTTAGTCGCGTCTAATTTGGATCAGTAAGCAGCTTAGTATGTTGGTTTTTTAAAAGTAATACTGCAAAGGTGGAATCTCAGTTATTTCTATGATATAAATAATTAAACTTTTGGCCATTTTGTATTGAACCTATTTTCACTCGGAATAATTGTTGTTATTCATTTTGAGTAATAATGGGAAATGCAGGGCAGCATGATCATAAGATGTTTGGATGTGAAGATATCTTTCTGTTGCACTGCCTTGTCAAGATGAATCATAATTATGGAAAGCATAATCATAATTAGTTTTGGCTTATAGATCAGACTGGCTGGTGCAAATTGTTTTTTAATTTTTTGCTTGTTTTTTTCCAAAGGGTCGCATGGCGGGCATCTATATGATTTTGGTCTTTATCTTGTTTAGGTTTTGTTTCTCTAATGTCTGTTCTAAGTGTTAATTTTCCTTTCTTGCATGTTGTTGGGGGTTTAGGTTTTAATAGGCTTTATTCATTTACAAGTGTATCTTCATTATTCGAATGTGATTTAGCTGCACTGTGTGTCATCATTTTTGTGTGGAGTGTTCGGATTTTCAGTACTGTTTTTGATATATTCTGTAGTAAGCTGATTCCTGCTTACAATGTAGGTGTATGGAAACACTCAAAGAGTGAGGGGCATGATGATTACGGTCTTCTTGTCAGTGAGAAGGCAAGGAAGTATGCGATAGTGAATGAACTTGATCAGCCTGTGAATCTTAAGGATGGAACCATTGTTCTTCAATATGAGGTCCGTCTCCAGAATGGGCTTGAATGCGGTGGAGCATATCTTAAGTATCTTAGACCCCAGGAAGCTGGGTGGAAGCCCAAGGAATTTGACAATGAATCTCCATACTCCATTATGTTTGGTCCTGATAAGTGTGGATCCACAAATAAGGTGCATTTTATCCTCAAGCACAAGAACCCCAAAAGTGGGGAGTATGTTGAACACCATCTGAAGTACCCTCCGTCTGTCCCGTCTGACAAGCTCACACATGTTTACACGGCGATATTGAAACCTGATAATGAGTTACGAATTTTGATAGATGGTGAGGAGAAGAAGAAGGTAAATTTCTTAACTTCTGATGACTTTGAGCCTGCACTCATTCCACCAAAGACAATCCCTGATCCAGATGACAAGAAACCTGAGGACTGGGATGAGAGGGCAAAGATTGCAGACCCCACTGCAGTTAAACCAGATGACTGGGATGAGGATGCTCCAATGGAGATTGAAGATGAGGAGGCAGAGAAGCCAGAAGGATGGCTTGATGATGAGCCTGAGGAAGTTGATGATCCGGAAGCCACCAAGCCAGAGGACTGGGATGATGATGAGGATGGTGAGTGGGAAGCTCCAAAGATTGATAACCCCAAGTGTGAAGCTGCCCCTGGCTGTGGTGAGTGGAAGAGGCCAATGAAGCCTAACCCTGCTTACAAGGGAAAATGGCATGCACCCATGATCGATAATCCCGACTACAAGGGTATTTGGAAGCCACAACAGATCCCAAATCCTGATTATTTTGAGCTCGAGAAACCTGACTTTGAGCCTATTGCCGCCATTGGCATTGAGATATGGACAATGCAAGATGGTATCTTGTTTGATAACATCTTGATTGCTGATGATGAGAAGGTGGCTGAGTCCTATATTCAGACGAAATGGAAGCCCAAATTTGAAGTCGAGCAGGAAAAGCAAAAGGCTGAGGAAGAAGCTGCAGCAGTTTCAAGTGGGCTTGCTGGCATCCAGGTAAATATTTCTGTTGTATATTTATAGGTCAACTTAATTCTTTTGGAAGCTAATTAACATAATAGGCCTTGAATCAGGTACCATCTACAGAGAAAACATCTTTTGGACTAAGCTTTCCGAATCCTTGTTATAATTGCTTTTTTAGTTGTACTTCTGATGCATGCTCCTCACTCTTATTTTTTTCGCTCTTGCCAGAAAAAGATATTTGATGTTCTCTACCGGATAGCAGACATTCCCTTCCTGGAAGCATACAAGATCAAGATCATTGTTAGTGTTCACTTTCCCGTGGATCATAAGTTTCTTAATTTTTGTTTCTCCTATTTGCAATTTCTGGCCATGGACATACTATTATTCTAAGTGAGTCATCTAACAGGAATGGACTTCTTTGTGCAGGATCTCATTGAGAAGGGAGAGAAGCAGCCTAATGTTACGATTGGCATTCTCATCTCCGTATTTGTTGTGATTGCAACTGTATTCTTTAGGCTTATTTTCGGTGGGAAGAAGCCAGCCCCTGTAAGTGTTTCATCTGTTATGGAGTTCTACATCCCACTGGTTGGTATTACATCTGCCTTACAAATGCTGTTCTCTCTCTCTCTTTTTTTTTTTTTTGGCAGGCGGTGCCTGCTGCTAAGGTTGTGAAGGAAAGAAAGGAGGCTGCTGAAACCACTGAAACTGATACTCAAGGAAGCAGTGGCGGGGAGAAGGATGATGGAAACGAGAAAGAGGATGCTGCTGCCCCACGGCCACGGAGGTCTAGGAGGGAAACTTAAGAATTAGGATATAAAATTTTGGACTCAAAAGTGCTTATTGTAGCTGAGTATGCATTCATGCCCTTGGGGCAACAACTGTTAGATGATTTTGGGATGATGTTGATTATGGTGATACGTCTCGGATTTTGGTGTAAATGAGATGTTTCTTGGTTCATTGCACCTGGATCTTGTCAGCTCGAAAGAAACGATTTCCTGTTGCTAGCTTTCCTAGTGCTTTCAATTACAATTACTCATAGGAAGATCATATTTACACATGTTCTACACGCAACAAGCAGGATGGCAGGAAATCGGAGTCGATGTCCTTCCATTAAACTCTCTTTTTCCTTTCTCAATCTAGTGTGCGCGTCCTAACAATTTATTGTTTTTAATCAGTAATGGTCCGTTACCAGTGTTTTCTCTGTCAATTGGATCAATCATCAGGTGAATTGAACTGGTCTTACTGATTGTATGAGCAAATTTGGCTTATTCAACGAAATCAAGGTGTTCATGTTAAATATGAGACATTAGGCAAGGTGGTGGAGGATTACATCACGAAAAACGCGAAAATGTTTTTCAAGGGGAAGTCATTGATGAGGCCCAACCAGTTCATGCCAAGACGATACGAACGCTGGTTATCATGTTTACTAAACATGAGAAGGGCAATATCAGCTCACCGTTTTAGGTTACAAAAGCCCGAATCACAATGTGAAAATTATGTCAATTAGATGAGCAAGGGAGAAACGTGCTTAAATAAGCCGGCTAGAAAATTTTGGTCTAGCATCAGTGATTAAAGAAATTGCTAATCCTTGCATTTTATTTTACTCCATGCCTTTTAGGGGTATAATACATTATCTCAATCAAAGTTTCGATTGGACAAAAGATGCGTGAAATTATTTATACGCAGAGCTACTTACTGCGGGTTTTCCAGGCTAGAAATTTTTTGTAAATATGCGGTCTACACTTATATTTTTATGTGAAATTTGACATTTTAGAATTTTTTTTAGTATTTTATTTTGATTTTTGGAAATAGATGAAGATCGAGAAACTAGCTTTAAAATGATTTGTTTAGCTTAAATATAGCTTGACTAACGGGGTGAAGGGTTACTCCAAGAGCCGAAACGGCCTCTATTCCTTCAACAGCAGTTGGGCCTTTATTTTCTAATCCGGCTGCAAAATCTACTTGATTTGAAGCTACTATGATCTATAAAATCGACAATGCATTTTGCATTTTTCTATGGATTACATAAACCTACAATACTTTTTATATCATAGAAATATTCATGGAGTAGAATATGACTCACGGCTTCCCAAAAAAAAATAAAAATCAAACGGGTGCATATTGCAGCTCATGTAAACATTGGTGTTTAAAATGCAAATATGCAGTCTGACAAGTCTAAAATGAAAATGTACATTACCAAAGGAACAAGTAATGATAGTAGTGGAGAATGGAGTTGAGGTGGGAGTGTGAAACCTAGTTTTATCTCCTTACAAGCCATGCATGATGACTTGATGAGTCCATAAATGCCGTAAAGAACTTGTATTGACAATAACTACACGAAGTGTGTTACAACACTACAATATATTTATTATAGATCTAATCAATCACGTAGAACTATTAAAGAACTAATCAATCCGGTGATTTCAGACCCGTCCAAATTTTTTATTTTTTTGAATTTTTTTATAAACACGTTAAATCTGGTTGATTTAATCTATTAACCAAAATTTACCATTTTTGAATATGTGTATATATTTATTTTATATTTTTTAGTTTATAGATTAAATATAACTAGATTAACATGTTCATAAAAAAAATTTCAAATAAAAAAAGAAATATATATTTGAACTGGTTTGAAATGATCACGGGGCAAGTTTATGGTGTCACTGGAGGTAACGTCGAAGGAAAAAAAGGGACAATGATCTCTGAATGAAAAGATAGGTGATAACTCAAAACCAAAACAGCAACCTTCTAAGGCTGTTTGGGTGTGCATTATGTCCCGTGCCATACTTTTAAAAAATTGAAAATTTCTTTGGAACTAGAGGTAGAGTCTTTCAAACCAACCGAGCATAGATCCGTTTGCCAAGGGCAACGGCAGGCAATCTCTCTACAAGGGTTCAACTCTAACAAAGTGAGGGCAATAGTAAAGGAAAGTTGTAAGGATCTATGGAGTTAATTTATATGAAAATTTTTATAAGGGTTTTCCTGAGTTTAATTTGTAATATTTCGAAATAGAGTATTTCAAAGAGAATAAATTTGTGGTTTGTATTTAATAAAACTTGTCTATCTAAAATATTTCACCTTCCACAATTATCTTATTTTCTAATAATTTCTTTATATTTTTCTATATAACTACTGTATTTTTCAATTATTTCTTCATAATTTTTTATATAACTATTCTATCTTTTTTAACTTTACTTTTTTCACTCATTGTCTTTATTGATTCATCTAATTTTAGCTTTTACAGCTGAAGAGAAGGTCTTGCCTCTTTCTAAACCATATCAATTGACTTCCTTATTCTCACTATTGTATAAGCCGACTGCATGTCACTTTTGATGTTATATAATGGGAATTGATTAAGTGATTTTTCACTTCTCAATTCATGGATTTTACTTTCGTGCCTATGTTAGTGTTTTCTTTTGATTAGTAGATATTTACATTTATCTCAACATCTATTACATTGAACCTTGAGACACTCTAATAATTTTTCTAATTTTCTTCTTAGCATCTATTACAATTAGACACTGAAATATCCTTATAATTTTTCCTATATATTTTCTAAAAGGCGACGACAACAACAACAACAACAACATGCTCCCATTTTTATCAATTGGAGGACGCTCCGATTGTCCCTAGACCCTCCGATTCCTAATTTTCGATTATCCATCCTTTTGACCCGTTAAATGCTTGGTGGAGAGTCTGGAGAGAGGACGTTTTCCTCAATGCCAAATGGGAAAAATTGATTCCTGAACCATGAGAAGAGCGCAGCCAGGTCATGAACGGAGCTACGATTGCAAGCGAAAATAATATATCTTTATTTTGAAAATTCCCAAAACCTACCACAGATTAGGGTTTATAATGCTCAAACACTTCATCCGGATTATTTGGCCTCTGTACCTTGTCGAAATAAACGAGTTAGTCATGGGAATTGTTCAACGCAATAATCTGACCCGTATAATTTGTCACATAAGGATTATAGAATTCTTTTATATATATATATTTATGCAATATGACATCTTGATATTAAAATAGAGTACATTCACATCCCTCGGACCTGGAAGGAAATTTTTCCTAAGTACATCCTTTATGCAAGAGAAATTATGTAAAACTCCAATAGTGGGGGAATTTAAAACCCTCACAACTGGCGGGCAAAACCCTTCACCTATGAGGAGGTTTGAGCCAAGGTTATCTGAATAACAGCCGCCACTGGTTACCAGGCTGTCATCACCGGCCCGGCAATGATTATAGAATTCTTGATGCTTCTTATAAGTTATATAAGAAAAACTGTTAATAATGGAACATGTTTGTAATGAAGAGAAGTTAAGATTATGTTGGTGTCTTAAATTAAAGTAATTATTAGTGTTATAATCCTTTTTCTATTGTTCCATCTGACTTGTAATACCTCTATTTATTGTATATTATATAGAAATTTTACAACTCAATCATGCCCAGAGTTTGACGTTGAAACCAAGATATGTATCTAAGTGGCCTATGCCCAAGGCCACTAGTGCTATAATCCTTTGTTTATTTTTGGGTCAATTTGGAATAGAGATGGGATCTGGTTAGGCCAGCCTAAAAATCATATTTTCAAGTTTTATTTTATTTTTATTTTTTCATAAACATGTTAAGCCTAGAAAATTACGAGAATGCCACTGTCTTTAAAAATAAAAAATAAATATTTAAAAATATCCAAAATGGTAAAAATTGATTTATATATTCAATACACTTAGCTTAACATATATATGGGAAAAAATAGAAAAATTCTTAAAAATATGATTTTTAGGCCGGGCTAAGTAACAAAGTATTTTTTTAGTTTTTCATAAACATGTTAAACTAGGTGTATTGAATATATAAATCAAATTTTACCATTTTTGGATATTTTTAAGTATTTATTTTTTATTTTTAAAGATAGTGACATTCTCGTAATTACAAAGATACTTACTAAATTTCAAAAGTTTCAAATATATCCATTAATTAAGTATGGATGAAATTCCATCTATAACTTTTTGTTAAGCATAATTAAAAAGCACAATTATCTATTATAAGAAATGTCCAAAATACCTTTATAATTTGATGATGGAAGTCTTTCACCTGTGAAAAAAGTTGGGTGGTGGGATGCAAACTTATTTGACTTGAGAGAGAAGCAATGCGACATGGACTTTGATGGTTCAGAGATGATAGTAATAAGAATAGATGTTGGATCAATCAGTAATATTTTAGAATTTTAGAATTATTATAGCAAGATTGAGTATATTTGAAATTAATGAGATAGTTTACTAGAATGCTTTTATGAAATCCTCTTTCTATTAACTCCCTCTATTTTCAATATCTAGATAGTCGATATAAAATCTACTTCATCCATTGTGTTTACCATCACTTATATTATTATAGAAACTTTTTTATTTATTTTTTTCTAAATCTTTGTATATAGACTCTATTTGCGAACATATAAAATCAATATAATAAAATGATTTAATGCTAAATATCAATTTTAAGTTGTATTTTCAACATCTAAACCATCTAAAATATCACTATTACATAGATAAATGATTCATAAAGTATTACTACATTCCAATATATATATGAATGGTTCTAAGCATCGTTCCTAATTTATATATGAATGTATTTATTATTGAGCAAATGTGGCCTATGCACATATTGGATTTGAATAAAACTTGGTCTCATTACTAAATAAATGATATTAGATATAATGAATGGATTGAATTTTTCATCAAGCATTAAAATCTTTTAAAATTTGAGAGATTTACATGGAACCAGCAGACTCATTTAGCTTATATATGTAAAAGTTTTCAAACTTAGTAGGTAAAATTAAGAGAATTTTAGAATGAGTATATTTAAAATTAAACTTATTCTTTTTTGGCGTTTGTAGTTATAACATATTATTATATCAAAATTTTCTTGACTCAACCTCTTACCAATTGGCTTTACCAACCAACGGATTATGCTAAATGGACTAGTCTCGGAGTTGAGATTTTATCATTAGATTATCAACAAAAACTAGGTTGAAGTTTATTAAATAGTTTAGGATTAAAGTTGAGATTAATTTCCAACTAATATGACCTGACCTTGTCATACCCCCTACAAAGTTAAGGCAAAATTTTGCTTGTTAAAGACTAGTTTTAGTATATATATTACTGGGAATGCTTCTTTGAAATTCTTCTTTTACGTAACCTTTTCTATTTTTAATATTTTGATATTTAATGAAAAATTCACTCTATCTATTGTATTTAGAATCGTTTATATTACTATAGAAATTATTTTATTTGTTTAGCTTTACTTTATATTGGTCTTATCTATAAACATGTAAAACTAAAGTAAAAAATGATTTAATACTAAATATTAAATTTTAAATAGTATTTTTAGCATATAAAATATCTACAATATCGTAAATGGTTCTCTAAAGTATTACTATATTTAAATATAAATATGAATGTATCTATGTATTTTCTCTAACTTACACATGAACACACCTATTTTTGAGCAAATATACCTATGCACATATTCTATTTGAATGAAAATTGGTTTCCTAGCTAAATAAATAATTTGAGTACAATAAAAGAATTAAATTTTATATCAATTATTAACATTAAAAAATGAATGATGTTACATTGAATTGCTTCAATGTAATCCAGTTAAATAGAAGGGGAGCCATGACAATATAAGAAAGGTATTAGGGTTTGTTTTCATGGATCTACCTTTTTTCAGCCAAAAGCTTTGACATTATCCACTTTCAATGGAAAGATTGACCAATTTTTGACTTTGTTGAATTGTTTTATGAAAATCATAAAATTGCTATTATATAGCTCAAATTAAGAATTTCCGACTAGGGGTGTTAATGGTCATGGTCAACCCGTCAACCCGCTTGTTCAACCCGTTAATAAATCGGTTTGAGTTTGGATTTTTGAATAAATGAGTTATAATCCATCAACCCGTTTAATCATAATTAAATAAACGGATTAAGGTTGAGACTTTGCAACCCGTCAACCCATTCAACTTATTTATATAATCCGTTCAACCCGTATAACCCATTTATAATATATTATATATAATTATATATAAAAATTTAGTCGGTTCTTGGCTTTCCGCTCTCGGCACTCTGTCCCGCCCAGTGCCCGCGCATGATGTTAACTTCTGCAGTCGCAGTCGAGACTGAGATCTGAAGTTCTCTTAGATTTGCCATCATAAGCACAATCATATTTCAGAGTTGGGACCCCTTCTACAACAATACCAATTGCTTTTGACCCCCCCGCTCAATGACTCATGATAATTGCGCTGCACTGCGCTGTCAACAAAGCCACATACAAATAAATAAATCGCATTTAATGCTGCAATTACATTAACCAGAGCATTCTTCAAGGGCATAGAGTGTCTCCTTCGCCCACTCCTTTTCTTTCTTTTCTCTCCTACTCGCTCCAGTATCGATTTGTGGACTGCGCTGGCTCTCGTCATCGCCCTTTCTCTCTTCTCTCCTCTCTTCTCTTACTCGCCACTAGAAAGGCTAGCTCGCCTCCTCCTCTCGCCATTGTGTACCTTTCCGGTCTTTTGAGTCGTCGAAGGGCTTGCCTGCAAACTGCAAAGGAACGGACGTCATATTCGACACTTGACGTACATTGGTAGTCGGCACCCGCTGCGACCTTCGACCTCCCGCCGCACACACGAAGACTCGGAAGACGTCGGCATGCTGTGACCTTTAGATCTACAGTGCCGCACGCACGAAGACTTGATAGATCAGGTATGTTAACTTTGAGTTATTTAATTTATTTAATTTTACAGATTTTATTGAAGGTTTTTAGCATTAAAATTAGTAACAAACACAACCCGTTAACCCATTTATTAAATGAGTTGTAAATGGGTTAGGGTTGAAGTTTTTAAAATGGGTTAATAAACAAATTAGGGTTGAAATATATTAAATGAGTTAGGATTAGGATTAGGCTCCAACTCGTTCAACCCGATCCGTTAACACTCATACTTCTGACTAATCCATGAGAAAAAAATAAGAACTTCCAACTAAACATGCGGTTCCACGATTTTTTAAGCAAGACATCAAATCTAAGTAACTTTGCAAGGAACACTAAATTTGTGATTTTTTCAAAACGAAAATTTGGATTATTTGCATTTTAAACTCTCTTACTTTGCCTATTTGCGTTTTAAACCTTGAAATTTGACCATTTGCATTTTAAACAATGTAGACTTCAGTTCATTTATATTTTAAACCCTTATTCATAATGACATTAAAAATTACCATTGATTCATAGAAAATAACGTGAATATCCTCAAATATTTTTTAAGAAAATACCCAAATCTGTATTAAAGGTGAAGATGTTGTTAATCTCGAAGAACAAAATAAAAAAGTCAAATAGTTAAGTTTAAAGCATAATTTTGTTTTATAAATATTATCCACTTTTAATGGAAAGTTTGACCAACCTTCAACTTTTTTGAATTGTTTTATGGAAGTCATAAAATTGCTATTACATAGCTCAAAATAAGAACTTCCGACTAATCCATGAAAAAAAAAGAACTTCGGACTAAACGTGCAGTTCCACGATATTTTTAACGCAAGGCTTCTAATCTAAGTAACTCTGAAAGGAACACTAAAATTGTGATTTTTTTTTTTGGTGTCAAAAAACTCGTGATTTTTTTAAAAATGAATTTGCATTTTAAACACTCTTAGTTTGCCTATTTGCATTGTAAGCCCTAAAGTTTGGTCATTTGCATTTTAAATCTTATAAAGTTTGGTTCATTTGTATTTTAAACTCTGACAAATAATGATGTTAGAAATGACCATTAAGTCATAAAAATGACGTGAATACCCTCAAAATTTTTTTTTTTAAAGAAAAAACTCAAATCTATATTAAAGGTGAAGATGTTGTTGGAGTCTCCAAGAATAAAATAAAATAAAAAAGCATAATAGTTAAGTTTAAAGCATAAAATTTTTTAAATATTAAAGGGTATTTATGTCATTTTGTATGGATAATGTTAATTTTTAATATTGTTATGGATAGGACTTAAAATGCAATGAAACCAAAATTTACATAATTTAAAATGCAAATGGCCAAATGTCAAAGTTTAAAATGCAAATAGGCAAAGTTAAAGGGTTTGCAATATAAAAAAAACCTCCAAAATTTTATTATACAAGAATTAATAATTTTGACTACCAATAGTCTATGGCATGTTTCATATATCAAAAATCAAGAAGAAATTTTTGTCCCAAATAATTGACATTTTTTATTTTTATTTTTTTGCTCAGGCAGCCAAATCTCGATTTGGCATTATCACATATTAGTTTGTTCATATGAGAAGCCAACTAAAGGATCCGTCAACAATAGAAGATTTTTTTTTCTTATAAAAAATCTGAAATAACGTTAATGGGAGATGTATTGGGACATTAAAATGTTACGATTTATAGAGGGTAATTGCAGCCAAATCCTTTTATGAATGTATTTAAGTATTTTTCTTAATTTCCAGCATGAATATTGTATTATTTATAAGTAGCTACAAGTCTACAGCCCACAGCCCACTGCCCACCTAAGAATACGATGGAAATGATTTTTTGTTAACATGTATAGCAAATGATGCTACATTACATCACGGTTTTGAGTTTCGATTTATTGTCAAGCGGTGACCAAAAGGAAGTGACCCTCTGAAATCTTCAATGCCATGGGTCTATTACATTAACTAAAATATGCAATCAAGCTTATGAAAAAAAAATGCAATCAATGGACCACAGATTTTCATATGTTCACTCATGTCAATTGAGGATATGAAGAAGTTCTGTCGAAGTCAGTTTCCTTCTCGTCCTTTTTCTCTTATTTTCATTTTTCTTTCTCTGTACACAAGAAGGAGAATTTCTCACCAGCAATCAACAAAATTGGGGTTAAACAAGGACTGCAGTTGTATGCACCCCGGTGCAGTGAGGCTCAATGCACCTCGGTGCATACAACCAATTTTTTTTTTTTCAAATTTTTTTTTTACAAAACAGTTAATCTAAGTGTATTTAATATATGCATTAATTTTTACCATTTTTTGAGACTTTTAGATTTTTTAAAATTTTTTAAAAATCAGTGGCATTTTTAGTAATTTAAAAATACTAAAAATGACATTGATTTTTAAAAATCTAAAAAAAATGTCTAAAAGTCTCCAAAAATGATAAAAATTAATACTTATGTTAAATACACTTAGATTAACAGTTTCATGAAAAAATTTTCAAAATTTTTTTTTAAAAAATAACTGTAGTACACCCGGCTGCATTGAGCCTCAATTCACCCGCTGCGTACCATCACAACCGGTCAAACTAAGGGTGTAAAACTTCAAGCATAACATAGCACAAGAGTATACGGGGTTCATAAGTTCGATCCTAATTTTGAGTGCCCGCAGAAGCGTGATCTCAACCTTAACCCTGTTCATAAAATCATAAAATGTTCAACCTTATTTCACAACTTCAACCTAACCCTAAGTTAAAACCTATATAAATTGGTTTGGTTTGAGTTACAATTAGGATTAATAAATTTATAATATTAAAAGTTTTTTGCTTGATTAAATTAATTTCAAAATATAAAATTCATATTCAAGAATAAAAATAAATCCTTTTTATGACAATATTTTCTAATTTATAACTAATATTGTAAAATAATTGCTAAGCAATTTTATTTCAAATAGTGATATCTAGTTAACATCTACATATCATATGATTATCTGTGCCAATTTTTCTACACATCCCAAGCCCCAATTTGCCCGAAAAGATGATATGATTCCAATCGTCGGATGTATTTACATTCTCCCTCATGGTCGTCAATGGCAGACCTCATTCCCAAATCCCAAAATGGCTAGAACTTTGGAAAAGGGTTTATTGTGATCGCTAGAAAAAATAAATGAGGTTGATGGAATTTGAGGGATATGTTGAATTTCACGTAATCGCTTCTAATTTATGTTGGAAAAACCAAATTGATTAAATTTATAATCACTCGGGATCTTCCATGCTAGATTACTAAGAAAATAAAACCATAAGCGGAAGCGTATCTGAATCCATGGATGCAGGTGTTCTTGAATACTGTGGTTCTTGGGTTTTCCCAATTAATGCCCTTTGGGTTTCGAGAAGGTGGCTCCTTTTTTTTTTAATGATGAGATGTTAGAAAAGAACTCTTATCGGGGCATAACCCGGGGATTACAACCGTTTATATAGGAAGCCTACTTTCATATTTCTAATTTAGCCCATCATAAAAATAAAAATTAGAAATTAGGCTGTAGGGTTTCTACGCATAAGAGATTCATAATTTGTTAGATAATTTAAGCCCATAAACCTTATAAGATTACTTTATAATTTGGGCCGCTATTTATGATAACGTATACATATAATTAATATCTATATATGTCCAAAATTCCAACAATTTATAGAGGGTATTTCACCAATATTAAAATGAATGTTGCATGTGTATAGATGTCCTACACTACTGGATGACTAGAATATGATGCTCCATCTTCTCCAAATGGATGAAATCCATAGCTACACCGTTTGACACACACATATCTTGGTACACTTGTTTATCTAAATGTATTGAACATATAAATCAAGTTTTACCATTTTTGAATATGTTTATCTATTTTTTTGAGATTTTTAAACATTTATGTGTATATATGTATTTAAAAAATTCTTATTTTTAAAAATCTAAAAAAATATATACACATATACAAAAATAGTAAAACTTGATTTATATTAAACACACTTACAAAAACAAGTGTACTGAGAAAAAATAAAAAAATGTTTTAAATAGAATTTTTAAGTTGCGGGTTAACAAGATCATCATTCCTCGTGAAGTATACTTGATATTTAGGGAATATTTCGCAAGTATATACGAAAGATTTAATACTTAAATATCTGTTTGGCAATATTGAGAGTGACAAATTTTTGAATGTAAAAACTGTGGCATTGAGCCCAAACTGACGAGCAAATGCGGCTGACACATTTATTGCTAATATAGGCGCTGAACATATTAAATGCACACGCCAGTCAACTTTTTTGACCGAGACCAATGAATCTGAAAATTCCAACTGCTAAGTGCGCACAACGAAATGCCTCATTGCTTTGGGCATTCCTGGAGCATTGCGTCCACGTCCACCTTTGCATATGCTTAGGGGTGCGCGTGAGCTGGGTTCCCCAATTGTAACCTTTTTTCATCCCAACCCCATCCAATTTCTAAAAGCTTCTAACCTAAACCAACCTTTACCCAATTCATTCTAATCCAACCCAACTATACTATAAACACACTTTTCAACATAATTTGACTTATCATAAACAAATTCAAAACTTTTTGTACAAAATTACTTAATGCATAAACAATTCCTAAATAAGGGGTGCAACTTGGTATCAAGTCGGCCCGAATTTGCACGACCCGATCTCAAAATTAAATTTGAAATTATTTTTTGAAAATTTTCTAAATTAGATCCAAGAGAACTCGAAACTAATACCGAGTTTACATCAACCTGATACCAAAATCCGAATTTCAAACCAAAACTAATGCCGACTTGAGCCTGAATTCTAATATTAGAGTTATTAGCACACATTAACTTTCTATATTGCAAAATAGCAAGAAAGAGTGCAGTTGCAAAATAGGAAACATCAACACACATTCCTTAAAGGCTTATATGAAAAATCATACATATAAATAGCATTAAACAAACTACAATATAACTAGTTTTAAATAACTTGTATCTGTATGGCTAAAATAAACAAGACGTCATAATCAAATACAAAATATATAATCCACCCTAACAGAAGCTATAACAAGAGAAGTTTAAATTCTTTAGCACTGGTTGAATCTTTTGTAACTTCAACTGGAGATTTCAGATTGATCTCCTCTGCCTCTTACCGCAAGCATCTGTCCATCATGCCAATGGCCTATGGAACCTTTGCAACATTTTGAAGCTTCCCCACAAATTATGAAATTTCTCTTTGTATGTCCATGCATGCTTTATCTGCTTAAGTTGAGGAAGAGGATCTCTTGAAAATGTATTTGTAATCCTGCATGGGCTACATTATCACAGAAAACTATGTAGGAAAATATTTGACTGGGCTTTAAGATCTAACTTGGGCTTTAAGATGAATTTGACTAATTATACTTCTGGATTCTGGAAAGCTTGTGACATACACAGAATGTTGCCAAATGCCTGTAGAATCATGAGTCTGCTTGAACACCAAACTGAACATTCATATTTACAGACCAAAGAAAAAGCTGCTCAAAAATACTGCCTCAGGAACATATTAACTATCTTTAGGATAACTTGATCTAATCATGAGATAACTTGCCTCCGAATTGTGTGAGATAACTTGCCTCTGAATTGTGTGAGATAACTTGCCTCTGAATTGTGTACACTGTCTAAAGGACAAGGACTTGCAATGTGCGGAACTCCACTACGACCTGCAAAATCTGCACACAATGATATATACATTCTATCCTATACAATGTACGGAGCTAGAACATACATTAAGATATATACATTGGGAAGGCTGCTAATAAAGCCCTGCAGAGAAATGGCTTAATTGGAGAAATGGTCCATGATAGAGTTGAATCACACCAAAAAATTAGTGTAATTGGCCCTGCTAATTGGGGTAAGACCTCAATACAATAATAGAAACTTTTGGGCCTTTTTTTGCTACCTGCAGCCATGCAATTTCTGCTACTCCTTGACATTCAACATGAATCAATTCATTGATAACCAATGCAACTCATGGTTTTCCCACACAGAATTTCACAAGAGTCGATCAAAATTAGCAAAAATCAAAGAAAAACTTCTCTTGAAATTTCATGTGCATCATAAAGACATGAACCATGACTTGCCATGGTATTATGAAGCAGATTTTTTTTATAAAAAAAAAAAAGAAGATTTGAGATATACCCATGAACAACCTAGGGAAATGCTGGTGAATTTTTGTGCATGGCTTTTAACCATGTGGTAGTGGATTCGATCTCCAAAAATGGCTATAACATCTTGAGGCGGAGAATGGAAAATCGAAATCGAAATCCTTTTCCCTCTATGCTAATATCCAAATTAAGCTGAGCACAATGACCCGTTGCCACGACAATGGAAAAATAGGAAGACGCACGCACACCACACAAACGACAGTACGTTTTCCGGTCAACCAATCGTATTTTTTGCAGGCAAAAAAAAATTCGATCTTCAACACCCACATCCCAGAAAGCTCAAAAATTTTTGAGCAAATGAAAAGGAAAGACAGAGAAGAAAGAAGGAAGAGATACTACCGATGATGTAGCGCAGAGAGAGTGGAAGAGCCAGAGAGATGATGGAGCAGCGGCAAGCCGACCCAACGATGGCAAAGGAGACGGTGGCCACCGACGCTATGAAACTGTGAATCCGGCGCTTCAGGGAGACTGGTAGATGGCAGGCCGCAGGAGAGAGGAAGAAAGGAGATGGCAAATAGATTAGCCGGCTTCTCGGTTAGGTTTCCAAAGACGGGTACACCCAACCCGCTTTCGACCCAACTTTCAACCCGACTTCAACCCAATTGGAAAACGGGGTCGAACCCAACCCTAACCCGGTTTAAATGGGTTGGGTTAAACGGGTTGCAGGTTGAACCCAACCCATGTGCACCCCTATATATGATAATCACAAATTGCATATTGATAAAAAAAAAACAGCATGTGCTCATAATGGTATATTTTTATTATTTATCAACATAGGTGAGTTTGGGAAATGATAAAATTTTTGGATAATTTCTTTTTTGTGAAATATTGTTAAATTGCATAGATAATTGTTAACATGACACGACCCAACAGGAGTACGTTAGCGTAAAATATAATATATCATTAAAAATTAACATATAGTAATACATAATACATAAGAATTAACTATACATTATTGCTTTAAAATAACATTATTTAGTAATTATATATTGTGTAAGTCATAAATCGAGAAGTATTCTTATATAAATGATTAATTCTTATTCATTTATATAAATTTATATTTTAAAATATATTTATTTAGCAAAATGATCATTCCAAACTGGCATGAAATGACCTCATTTCAGATAGTCAAAAACATATTTTTTCAATTTTTTTTTAAAATTTTTTAACAACATTGTTAATCTAGTTATACTTCCTGTAAATCAATTTTAACCAATTTTAAAGATGTATATATATATGTTTATTTAGATTTTTAAATATTGGGATATTTTAGTCATGTTTCAATAATTTAAAATGACTAAATACTCCCTTATTTAAAAATTCAAAATAAATATTTACATATCTTCAAAATTGTTAAAACTTGGTTTATAGATTAAACATAACTAAAATAATAGACTTGTAAAAAGAATTTTGAAAAAAAAAAGTAAAAAAAAAATCCGTGGGGTGGATCGTTCGAAAATGATTGGGACTCATTTAGTTAAACAAAATATTTATAATATTATATATTTATTAACATAATATCTACCCTGAACGGAATCGATTTCTAGAACTGGTGGAAATATGATTAAGGTACGAAACATAGGGTAAAAATGACAGTTGGGCTGAGATTTTTTTAGAATGTGGATTATGATTGTATTCACCCAAAATCTAGTCAACTTGAACTGATTTACACCCCTAGAGCAAAGTGGTCCTTTACACGTATTTCTCTCAATGTCAACCATGCACTTACTTTTACGCAAATGAAAAACTTCAACCATTGATTGAGCTTGGGCATGCACACGGATGGTTTTTTCTATTTATATGAACAATTTCACAAATTGTCAACCACAAACTAATAAATACTCATGCTCAATTATTTTAATGTTTCTTTGTAAAAAGAAATTCCAAAATTCATAACCAAATTTATACAAACAAAAAAATTGGCAATTACTACTGATATGTGAAAGTGGATTAAAATAACCTTCCGCTTTTTAATGCTCAACCAGTAATAAACACACGTTCAAAATCACAGAAAATGGATTTCTTCACAAAAAAAACACAAAATATTTTTATTCCAGCTAAGATACTAAAAGCATGTGTAAGATGTGCGGCCTACTAGCCCTTAGATAAATATGTTTCATTTGATTTCTCCAAGATTGGAGAATTAATCAACTTGAATCGCAAATACCACAGAGGGGTTTCCTGAACGTTACTAAAGCCATTCCAATCTGTGCACTCTTCATGTTCGCATGAATCATTTTTCAAGTCCTCCCATAGTATGAACAAACATGCATTGGAAGGAAATACTTCTAAATTTTTATGCAAATTTAGATATTCCTTAACTGCTTCATGATCTGTAACTCTGTCAACGCATTAGCAAAATAAATAATTTGCCAAAATTTTATCAAAAAAAATTGCCAAGAGATAAACCATGCAAGGAAATCACAGTGACATATCTATTAATCAATCATACATGTATAACCAGATACATTCTGAGTCATAAGTTAGCATGTCTTTCTTCACTGATCTGTCAACAAGTATAAGCAACAAGTACATAAGATGTTCTTTCAAAAAACAATCCAAAGACTCCCAAGATCAACCACAACGCATCAAAAAAATTCAAAAAAATAATAATAAGCTTTGACCAACAAATTTATGTAGTCGTTGTCCATGTCCAGCAACAAGTACATGCAAGCACTAAATATATCATCCAAAGTCTTTCACCAACAACCACTACGGTGCATAAGTGAAAAAATAGTCATTACAACACAAATAGCTGCCATAAGCAACTAGGAAATGAGAAAAGTTCAATTAGGTTCTAATCTTAATTGAAGAATAATGCTAGAGCAACTCAAAGGCATTGTCTAATCCCATCAAACATAATTGCACGCATATGATCGTTTGCTGCAACGAAAGTTGATGCAACATGGGGCTACTTATAAAAGTAACAGATACCCATTGTCAACTCATCATTGGTCATTCCCATGGACTCCAATAATGTAGGCAATGAGGGATAATCCTCTAACCAATCTTGTTTGAATGCGTGTGTGTGTGAGTGACACAGTTGCAGGTTAACCTAAGTAAGTTTGTGCAATGCCAACAAACACTTGCATTGGTATCTGTGGCCTTCTACGGACAGATTGTCTAGGCCGATGCTCAAAAGACCTAGAAGATGGTCCACCAGCCTGTAATGACACATGTGAATGACCAAATGAACCTTCTATTACGGTTCCAAATGAGCTCGGAATAGCGAAATCACCCTCTGATTCAACGACAGACTCCTGACTAAGCGGTGTCTCCATGCTAATTTCCACCCCATCTTCTTCATCCCACCCTTGTTGTGGCACTTCAGATGCTCTAGTGAAATGACCTGTGACACAATTACTGCCAAATAGCTTATGTAGGTTATCATAGCTAAGAGGTTGTAGTCATCTCAATCTTTTGTACCTACAATCGGCCCTTCTTTTTTATTCCTCCTGAGCCAGTGCTAAGGCTCCACTTAATATTACCAATGACCTACCTCCATCAAAGAAACTTTTTGAATAATTCTCAACCGATTCGATTATGGATAGGAATGCTATTTCAAGAAAGAAATCCATAGTTGGGGTAAAAGAACTATCCACTTTAGCTATGATAAATGAACAAGTTTCACGAAGCAAGAAGTAAGAAAGGGTGAACAGGAGCAAAGGAAGAAGATGAGAAGGTAGATATTATACAGATATGGGAAAAAACAACCTTGATGATAGTTTTAGAAAAAACAGTATTCATTATAATAAATAATCTCAATACAACCAATTCACTAATTAGCAATGAAAATCCCACGGCAAGAGTAGATTCTGACTATTCACACAATAGATAAATAAAAAATTAATTATTTGAAAAAACATTGAAGTATATTAGTTTCAGTCTTCTTGGGCAATCAACCATTCACATATTAATTCATAAATACCATGAGCAAGTGAAATAAGGTGACAGAAATAGTAGAAGTGCAGTTTTTTTTTTCATTTCATCATAAAAATTAATTGTGTCTGAACAACAATTGCTAGTTTATCATTGTCAGTATGTAGTCCATTCGTTTCAACATTCCAGAAACTAAAAATAAAAAATCTGAATATTCAAGATAAGTGAGTTCCAAAGAATACGCATTAAAAAAAAAACGAAAAACTCACTTGTAACTCCAACAAAATTAAGCCCTAGTTCGCCCATGCCTCTCTCTCTATGGATCATTCTATATACATACATACATATATATATAGAGGCCTAAAAACCTATTTATTTATTTATTTTTTATTTTTTTCATGGGTAAGTAAATATAGGTGTATTAAATCTATAAACCAAGTTTTACCATTTTTGGATGTTTTTAAGTATATTTTTTATTTTTAAACACGGTGGCATTTTCGTAATTTTCTGATCTCCAAAAATTACGAAAATGCCACCGTGTTTAAAAATTTTAAAAATACTTAAAAACATCCAAAAATTATAAAACTTGGTTTATATATTTAATACACCTAGATTTACTTACCCATGAAAAAAATAAAAATAAAATAAAAAAATAGGTTTTCAGGCCGAACGCACGGAGCAGGCCCGTGTGTCCGGCCTGAAATGATCATCCCTCATATATATATATATATTATACTCTGCAACAAAATTTCCATAATGGAAAAAGAAAAGAAAATATATAGAGAAGCTCTATGCACAAAATTCAAAAATAATATTGCGTAAGTATGATTATTGTCGGTAATCGCTTTAGTCGAATATCACTGGTTGTGAAAGGTACTAGTAAAACCCCCAAATAAGAGTTATAGAAATCGAAAGCCCAAGAAACAAAATAGGAAGAAAGCTTGCCTTCTGGTACATGAGAAAAATCTCAAACAACGCAAAAAAAAAAAAAAAAAAAAAAAAAAAAAGACCAAAAATTCAAGATTGCAGTGGGTTGAGGCTTGAGGGAACGAAATCTGTACAATCTAATGAAGGAAAAAAGCACCCATCCAGGGTGTCGAATTAAGGCGGAGAAATGGTGGTGGAACGGGGTGTCGCGTGTTGGTCTCCTGAAGACTTTTGGTGGTGTGTGTGAAGTAATTGCTTCATTGATTAGTACATTTTGGAAGACGATTGTATTAGGTGGGTTCCTCCCACATGAAGTCAAAGTGGGGGACCCACCCATTTTGGCTTATACGGAATTTCCTCACCTGCTCATTTGTCTCATTCAATTGCTTTCGGCGCGGGAGAAGAAAAGGCTGAGAGAGAGAGATAATGTGTATCTCTCTTCTCTTCTTTCGTCTTCTTCTCCTCTCTCAGCAGCGGTTCGTCGTCAGAGAGAGTTTTTTCTCTCCGTTTTCGATTTTCAGAGAAGCAGCGGCAGCAGTAGCTCCGACGCACGGAGGAGGATTTTATCCTCATATGCTCAAGGCTTCTACGGCAGTTATCTCTTCCGGCCATTAAGAGAGAAAATTCTGCCGTTATCTCAGATTTGGTGAGATCTACCCTTGATTATTTCCTGTATTGAAATCCATCCTTATTGTGATGATGAAATCCTCTAGTTTTGACTAGAGAAGACATTGAGTTGTAATCCCATTATTCTATAGTGGAAGATTTACCTGGACTGGGTCCCGTGGTTTTTCCCCTTTGGTAAAGAGGGGTTTTCCACGTAAAAATTGTGGTGTGTTTTTCCCGTGGTTTGATTGCTTATTATTTGCAATATTTATTGTCTGTGATTAATCATTCCTATTTAATCTACACAAGAAGGGGATAGCCAAAAATCCCAACAAGTGGTATCAAAGCGAGGTTTTCGTAATCTTGTGCCTTGTGTTAAACAATGGAGGTTAATACAAGTAGAATGATTAATTTGAATGGTTCAAATTATCATGTGTGGAAGGGAAAAATGGAAGACCTGCTATATGTCAAAGATTTTTATTTGCCCGTGTTTGCGGAACAAAAACCCGTAGAAAAAACTGATGCTGAATGGACTTTACTTCATCGTCAAGTATGTGGGTATATCAGGCAGTGGGTGGATGATAATGTTTTAAACCATGTCAGTGAAGAAACAAATGCGCGTTCTTTATGGGACAGGCTTGAACAGCTGTATGCTCGAAAAACCGGGAACAACAAGTTGTTTCTAATAAAGAAGTTGATGGGCTTGAAATACAGGGATGGAACTCCTTTATCAGATCACTTGAATGCTTACCAGGGAATTATTAATCAGTTGGCCGGGATGAATATCAAGTTTGAAGATGAGGTGCAGGGGTTATGGCTTCTAGGCACATTGCCGGACTCGTGGGAGACGTTTAGAATGTCGGTATCTAACTCAGCTCCAAATGGTGTAATCACTATGGATTTGGCTAAGAGTAGTGTTTTAAATGAAGAGATGAGAAGAAAGTCACAGGGTCCGTCACAGTCAGATGTCTTAGTCATGGAAAAGAGGGGGAGGAGCAAGAGTAAAGGTCCGAAGAACAGAGACAGAAGCAAAAGCAAGTCAAACAGGTTTGCCAATGTTGAGTGTTATCACTGTGGTAAAAGGGGGCATATAAAGAAGTATTGTCGACAACTCAAAAGAGACTACAAAAATGAAAAAGGGATAGAAAAAGAAACTGATGATAGTAATGATGTTGATAGAGTTTCTGCCATCACAGATGACTTCCTTGTTGTGTATGATGATGATGTTGTCAACCTTGCATGCCATGACACTAGTTGGGTGATTGATAGCGGTGCCTCTATTCATGCTACATCACGAAGAGACTTCTTTACATCTTATACATCCGGAGACTTTGGGAATGTTAAGATGGGTAACAATGGTGTAGCTAAAGCCGTAGGCATGAGAGATGTGTGCTTGGAGACCAACAATGGTACGATGTTGCTTTTGAAAAATGTTAAACATATTCCTGATATTCGCTTGAATTTGATTTCAGCAGGTAAACTTGATGATGAGGGGTTTTGCAACACCTTCAATGATGGTCATTGGAAGCTTACTAAAGGTTCTATGATTGTGGCTAGAGGCAAGAAGTGCTCCTCATTGTACTTCATGCAGGCAAAGATTTCTTCTTGTATTATCAATGCAATGGAAAATGAAAGTACAACAGAGCTATGACATAGAAGACTATGCCACATGAGTGAGAAGGGTTTGATGGTTTTGGCAAAGAAAAATCTTCTTTCTGGATTGAAGAATACAACATTGAAGAAATGTGCTCATTGCTTGGCAGGGAAGCAAAACAGAGTTGCCTTTAAAATATCCCCTCCTTCAAGACAGCCGGGTATACTTGATTTAGTATATTCTGATGTTTGTAGTCCCATGAAAGTAAAAACACTTGGTGGTGCTCTCTATTTTGTGACTTTTATAGATGATCATTCAAGGAAGTTATGGGTCTATACCTTGAAGACAAAAGACCAAGTGTTAGATGTTTTTAAACAGTTTCAGACTTTAGTTGAAAGACAGACTGGGAAGAAATTAAAGTGTATCAGAACTGATAATGGAGGTGAATATTGTGGTCCTTTTGATGAATATTGTAAACAAATGGGCATTAGGCATCAAAGGACACCTCCGAAGACTCCTCAGTTAAATGGGCTAGCTGAGAGAATGAACAGGACACTAGTTGAAAGGGTGAGATGTTTGCTTTCACATGCACAGTTGCCAGGATCCTTTTGGGGTGAGGCTTTGAGTACCGTTGTACATGTGTTAAATCTCACGCCTTGTGTTCCTTTAAATTTTGATGTTCCAGACAGAGTTTGGTTGGGAAAAGATGTATCCTATAGTCACTTGCGTGTCTTTGGATGTAAGGCCTTTGTGCATATTCCCAAAGATGAGAGGTCTAAGCTTGATGTCAAGACAAGACAGTGTGTATTCATTGGCTATGGCCAAGATGATTTTGGCTACAGGTTTTATGATCCAGTGCAGAAAAAGCTTGTAAGAAGCCGAGATGTTGTCTTTATGGAAGACCAAACCATACAAGATATTGAGAAAACAGTTAAAACAGTTTCTCAATATTATGATAATTTAACAGACTTAGATCCAGTTCCTCTGACACATGTGCCAGTACAGGTTAGAGATGAAGTTCAAGATGACCAGGATGGTACAGTTGATGTTGATACTCATACACAGGTTGAGATTAATGATGACATTGTTGAGCAGTTACCAGTACCAGAAGTTCCACCAGATGTTCCACTCAGGAGGTCTACTAGAGATCGCCATCCTTCTACACGATATTCTGTTGATGAATATATGTTACTGACTGACGGGGGAGAGCCCGAATGTTATGCAGAAGTCATGGAAGATGAACACAAGAAGGAGTGGGTTGAAGCCATGCAAGATGAGATAAAGTCACTGCATGAAAATCATACATTTGAGTTGGTAAAGTTGCCTATGGGCAAAAGAGCTTTGAAGAACAAGTGGGTATACAGAGTGAAGCAAGAACAAGATACTACACAACCTCGATACAAAGCTAGATTGGTCGTCAAGGGATTCAATCAAAAGAAAGGTATTGATTTTGATGAGATTTTTTCTCCAGTTGTTAAAATGTCATCTATTCGTGTGGTTTTGGGTCTAGCAGCTAGTCTTGATTTGGAGATTGAACAAATGGATGTAAAGACTGCTTTTCTTCATGGTGAACTAGACAAGGAAATTTATATGGAGCAGCCAGAGGGTTTCGTGGAAAAAGGAAAAGAGGATTATGTGTGCAAGCTGAGGAAAAGCCTTTATGGTTTGAAGCAAGCACCAAGACAATGGTATAAGAAGTTTGAGTCAGTTATGAGGAAATATGGCTACCGAAAAACAACTTCTGATCATTGTGTCTTTGTGCAGAAATTCTCTGATGATGATTTTATTATACTATTGCTTTATGTCAATGATATGTTGATTATTGGCAGAAATTCTTTAAGGATTGACAGGTTGAAGATGCAGCTAAGTAAAGTTTTTGCTATGAAGGATTTAGGGCCAACAAAACAAATTCTTGGCATAAGCATTCATCGTGAGAGGAATGCCAAAAAGTTATATTTGTCACAAGAGAAGTACATTGAGAAAGTACTTCAGAGGTTCAACATGGACAGAGCTAAAGTGGTTAACTCTCCTCTTGCCACTCACTTTAAGCTAAACATCGAGCAGTGTCCCTCTACAGACATAGAGAAGAAGGACATGGAAAGGGTTCCATATGCTTCAGCTGTGGGAAGTTTGATGTATGCAATGGTATGTACAAGGCCAGACATAGCTTATGCAGTTGGTATTGTTAGCCGGTTTTTGTCCAATCCTGGGAGAGAGCATTGGAATGCAGTTAAGTGGATTATGAGATATCTACGAGGTACTTCCAGTTTGAGACTTTGCTTTGGCAATGAGAAACCATTACTAGTTGGCTACACGGATGCAGATATGGCAGGAGATGTGGACACTCGTAAGTCTACCTCTGGTTCCTTGATTACTTTTGCAGGGGGAGCTGTAGCTTGGCAATCAAGGCTACAGAAATGCGTTGCACTTTCTACAACCGAAGCGGAATTCATTGCAGCAACTGAAGCATGTAAAGAGTTGTTGTGGATGAAGAGGTTTCTACATGAGCTCGGTTTCAAGCAACAAAGATATATCGTATTTTGCGATAGTCAAAGCGTAATTCACCTTGGTAAGAATTCTTCTTTTCATGCAAGATCAAAGCATATTGATGTGAGGTATCATTGGATAAGAGAAGCTATTAATGACAAGTTGTTTGAACTTGAGAAAATCCATACCGATTATAATGACTCTAATATGTTGACGAAGGCTGTACCAAGGGAGAAGCTTGAAGTTTGTCGTTCAATCGTTGGGATGACGAATCCCTTCATGTAGTCGGAAGGGGGAGATTTATTAGGTGGGTTCCTCCCACATGAAGTCAAAGTGGGGGACCCACCCATTTTGGCTTATACGGAATTTCCTCACCTGCTCATTTGTCTCATTCAATTGCTTTCGGCGCGGGAGAAGAAAAGGCTGAGAGAGAGAGATAATGTGTATCTCTCTTCTCTTCTTTCGTCTTCTTCTCCTCTCTCAGCAGCGGTTCGTCGTCAGAGAGAGTTTTTTCTCTCCGTTTTCGATTTTCAGAGAAGCAGCGGCAGCAGTAGCTCCGACGCACGGAGGAGGATTTTATCCTCATATGCTCAAGGCTTCTACGGCAGTTATCTCTTCCGGCCATTAAGAGAGAAAATTCTGCCGTTATCTCAGATTTGGTGAGATCTACCCTTGATTATTTCCTGTATTGAAATCCATCCTTATTGTGATGATGAAATCCTCTAGTTTTGACTAGAGAAGACATTGAGTTGTAATCCCATTATTCTATAGTGGAAGATTTACCTGGACTGGGTCCCGTGGTTTTTCCCCTTTGGTAAAGAGGGGTTTTCCACGTAAAAATTGTGGTGTGTTTTTCCCGTGGTTTGATTGCTTATTATTTGCAATATTTATTGTCTGTGATTAATCATTCCTATTTAATCTACACAAGAAGGGGATAGCCAAAAATCCCAACAGATTGTTGGTTTTGATTTTGGCAGAGGTAGACATTCCGTGGAGGTTGTAACCTGTCAAACATTCTCCAATCTACTTTGCACCCCAAACAAAACAAAGGGCAAAAAATTAACTCCTATAATATCGTTCAAAGAAATCGCCAAACTCAAAATCGACATGCAACCGAGAGCATATTTGGGGCGAAGGTAGTTATGGAGGCAGGGTAGAGAGGCTTCACCTGCACCGGGACATTTTTATTAGAAAAATGAAACATGCCCTTTTCCACCGTCCCACTCCTCTCTCTCTCTCTCTCTCTCTCTCTCATTTCCATCATCTCTCCCTGCAAAACTATCTCTCATCTCTCTTATGGCTAGCGCCTTTCAAACTTTGGCTCTCATCTCTTTCACCCTCTCTTCATGTTCCGTTGCATCATCAAACGGAGAAGCTACGAACCTTAGCAATGGAGGACGCCAACCTCCCAGTTACTTGAGTTGGAATCCATTTGTAGACTCAGGATGGATTCTCTTCTAATTCGTTGGCCCTTCTATTGACCTCTGCCAACTGAATTCCCCTTTTTTAGCCCCATTTGTGATGTTCAAAGGCTTGTGAAAAAAGAATTGTTGAAGACATTGCAATCTAAATCAATAGCATCAACTCTAGCTAAACTTATCTAGTGATCTTAGAGTCTTTTTTTTTTTTACATATATTTCAAACCAAGGACATGACAAAAAATTGGATGGATAATGTAAAGAATGTATATAGGCTTCTAAAAATATTACAATAGAAAGGATGTGAGAGCGTAGTATGTGGGGGAGAATATTTTTGCCTAACTAGATTTTTTTCGGGACAAGGATCTCTGACCTGGGACTCGTCATTTCATCCATACATGCCAAGCTCTATTTATAGAGCTCTTGGTTGGTATTATTAGCTGAAATTTATGACCCTCTTTTTTACATGACAACTTGCATTTTTAACACATTTTTCTAAACTAGATGGTTTTTTCAAATTTTGTTGCTACCGACAATCAACATGCATGTTGTCAGTGTAGATTTTTTATGTTGCTGGCTTCATGCATTTGTATCTAAATTAATTGCCACCATCTCCTTCTTGCCGCATGCAGGTGTAATCCAGACTTTCTCTTTGCCGTCAAAGGCAACTTGGATGCCAACCTGGATATCATGCTGCCCCCGTATTCAGATTTTTTTGGATTAATGTTTTCAACACTTCCCTTAAACTAGCCAAGTTGTATTCTAAAGTGCGAAAATTTCTCTGTTAGAATAACTTTGGTGAAGATGTCTGCAAGTTGCTCATCTATTCTGCAAAATTGTAGTTGAATTTCACCTTTCTCTACGAGCTCTTGAACGAAGTCATAACGAATATTAATATGCTTCGAACGACTGTGGAAGACTGGATTCTTGGTCATAGCAATGGATGACATATTGTCACAATAATTGTTTTAGGAGACTTCGCTTCGTAGTGTAGGTCTTGTAGAACTCTTCTCAGCCATATTGCTTTGCATGTTGCACTTGTTATTGCTACGTATTCTGCTTTTGCTGTATATAGTGCCACTATACTCTGCTTCTTTGGTGACCAAGAGATAATATTTAATCCAAGAGAAAATATATAACCATTCTTGCTTTTCCGATTATCAACACAACCAGCCCAATTACTACCTGTACGGCTAGTCAAGCTAAAGCATTCTCCTAACTTGTATAAAATACTATGATTTTTTGTACCTTGAATATATCTTAAAATTCTCTTTTATAGTTGCATAATGTAGTTTACTCGGCTTTGACATATATCTTGAGACAATACTGACTGCATGAACAATGTCTAGCCTCATATTAGTTAAATATATGAGAGATCTAATTATGTTGCGGTAAATCGTCTCGTCCACCTTTTTTTTCAATCATTTTTAGATAATTTTTCATTTATGGTGATTGGCGTGGCCATAGGCTTGCAGTTTGCCATATTAAATTTCAGTATATCATCTGCTTATTTTTCTTGAGAAATAAATATCACACTTGGGTATTATTTTACTTGCATACCAAAAAAAATTTCATAATACCTAGGTCTATCATCTTATATTCTGGCATCATAGCCTTCTTGAAATTCTCAACCACCTGTGGGTTTGTACCCATATAGATAAGATCATCAACATATAAGAATAAGATAAGAAAATCTCAAGCTCCCTTTGTTTTTATATATTGAGATGACTCACTAAGACATCTCATAAATCCATGTTGAATAAGATAATTTTCATATTGTTATTCCAAGCTTTTGGAGCTCGCTTTAGACCATATAATACCTTGTGCAACTTATATACTTTGTCTTCTTTGCCTTCAATAATATAACCTTTTGGTTACTCCACTTATACTTCTTCTTCAATTTTTCAATTGAGAAAGGTTGATTCGACGTCCAATTGGAAAACCTATAGCTTTAACTATGCAGTAAGCGCAAAGACAATTTGAATAGTTTCCATATGCACAACAAGGGCAAATTTTTCCATATAATCAATTCCAGGAAATTGTGAATAACCTTTAACAACCAGCATGGTTTTGTATTTTTGAATAGAGCCATCTTCATTATATTTGGTTTTATATACCCATTTCGGTCCAATAATTTCCTTGCCTTGTGGTTTGTCAACTAGTGTCTAAGTTTGATTTTTCTCTACTACTTTCATCTCCTCATTCATAGCATCTTCCCTATTGGCGCTCCCAAGGAACGACTTCTGCGTACAGGCATTCACATTTCACACATGCAGGTATGGACATGCAGCTGGGATTGAAGTGAAATGACAATTTTTTACTATTACCTCTCGACATTAAAAGTTTTATAAAAAAAACTTGAGTTATGATTGTTGCCAATTTGTCCTTTAGTGGGTATATTTGTAATTAAGTATTAAGATTATGAATATATTTAAAATTAGCCCTATTCTTAATTATTATCCCACTCATATTAAGTCGCTTTTTTATTTTTAGAAACATGTACAATATGTTTAGCAATAGAAAAATAACTTTTCCTCTGTACTTTCCAGCATACAACTACTCTACTTAGGAAGCATTTCTTAAGATTTTATGTATAACTATCTTATCTATTTTAAATTTTTTCTTATTACTTTTAATCATTATTTTTTTATATTACGGTTGTGTTTGAAAAGTGACAAAATTTTTTAAGAAAAATTTTTAATATAAAAATTTTTAAAATGAGAGAAGATAGTATGATATGATAAGAAGAATGATGAGGAGTAAAACAAAGCTATAATAGATATATTAGTCGTATAAGTAGTTGGATAGAAATAATTGAAAAGTAAGATAATTGCATACAAAGACGTGAAAAATGATTAAAAAATAGAATAGTTGTAAGAAGTGAAAAGTTTTAATGGTAACCTAACACACCATACATCCCTTTCTCACTATTTCGTTAAAAAAAATTTCCCCGCTTTTCACTTTTCTCCTCATATTATATTTGGGAAAAGAAAAAGCGAAAAAGTTTCCAAAATTTTTACTCACTTTAAATTTACTTTTTCCATATGATGTAATTAACTATCTAATAACTTCAAAATTATTTTTCATATTTCTTATACAATTAACTTGTACATTTTAACTTTATTACCTTCTTGTATAATATTAAATCCGCAAAAGCCATAATCTGAGTATTCTCGTTATCATTGAAAAGTAGACGAAGAAGTATTTAGCAGTTCTTGGAACTGAAAGGTACTATGCGTTCAATATCGGAGAAAGTGGGGGAAATTTTCGCAAGTGTCTGTGGGAAGAAAACTGGACCAAAATATTTGAAGGAAAAGTGAGCAAAAAGTGAAAGATTAACATAGACCACCGCCAAAATCTAAAACTTATCGCCTTTCTTAACTATTTTATTTTTAATTATTTTTTATATATTTCTATATAGCTATTCTACTTTTTAATTATTTCTATATAATTACTCAAAGAACTATCTATTTTAACTTTAATTTTTTACTTCTCATCATTGTACTTATCATATCACGTTCTTTTATTTATTTTAAAATTTTTTACTTTAAAGTTTTGAAAATAATGTAATATGATAAGGATAATAATGATGCATAAAGAGAATAATATTAAAATATATAAGTTGGTTATATGGGTAGCCGCGTAGAAATGATTAAAAAAAAGACAGTTCTACAAGAAGATGCAAAGAAATAATTTAAAAATAAAATAATTATGGAAAGTAAAAAGTTTTATATTGAAAAATTTTAGTTTGACATTTTCCTCAAATTGCCAAGCACAACCTAAGGTTTTTTTTAAATTTTTTTATAAAGAACACACCCTAAGCTTTAATTTGTACTTTTATTATAAAAAAGCACGCGTGCTGTCGGAGGTGTTCATGGCCCACTAGCGCCACTGGAGGTGTAATTAGTCCGTTCATCTTTTGTCATTATTTCTTAAACAATAAAAAATTTTATTGCAGAAATTAAAATTTTTTATAAAATTCATACATAAAAAAGGGTAGGGGCTAATTTGAGATTCTAAAATTTTCTCTCCATCAAATGCCCAATGAAACCTGTTAATTAGCGTAAGGCCTAGACCTAGTTACTGAAATATCAAATTAATGGAAAAGTATCAAAAAAGAAAAGAGGAAAAAGATTCTGAAAGGCATATTTGCTTCATTTAAATTCAGTGACTATGACAACCGTCTGTGGTGTAATTACAGCTGATTAGTATACTAATAACAATAAAACAAACTACTGATTCCCATAATTATGTACACCCACATTGGCTTTACTTGAATTAGATAAGTGTTTGGTCAGGACTTTGATAATTCAAGAGGAGCTGTGAAGCGTTTTCCATCATGTGCTAATGACAACCAGCCCCCAATAAATCTCTCCCAATGTGAAAGGCTTGGATAGTTGGCATGTGCAGGAGCATCAATCATCAATTCCATGCAGGCATTTGTTTTCTGCTGCCATTTTCACTTCTCTTCCTGTCCCAGTCCATCCTGCCAAACAATTTGAAAGGCTTCCATATTTGAATTCCCTGCAGGCTTGTTCAGCTGCCTCCTCCCTTCGGAATCCTCTGCGGGAACTGCACAGTTGAAGGAGAAAGCCAGCACCATCTACAAGACCATTCAATATACAGAAACTTCATAAGGCATCATGCATTTAAAAAAAAAAAAAAAAATTGAAGAAACATGTGAAATAAGGTGAATTTGGAACGATGATTCCAACATTTTCCACCACCTCATCCACTCTGTTCATTATACGAAGCAGTAGTACAGCACATGTGGGTGGGGCCTAGTTCTCTCCTCCAAACAAGGGAGAAAAATTCAAGAACAAGAAAACCATCTTTCTGTTTTAGGTGTTATTGGGGTAAGCATTGTATTTTGATTTTCCAATGGAAATTTTACCTTAGCAAGCATGCCTATGGTGCCTGAAAGCCAGAGACAACAACGAATGCTCCAGTTGGGGTAGGTTTTTGAATTAGCAAAAGCAGCCTCATTGCCATTACGGTCTTTGAGGCTACCAGTCTGCAATATGATCAACTTAGGAAGATTAATGTTCCAACGATAGAACCTGTTATTAGCCAATCCTACCACAATTTAGGAACAAAAGCGATGAGAACGAAAGTTACTATTGTTTAAGAACACTAAAGCATCAACGATCGATTCCTTACATTTCCTATACCACACATTCCTGGCAATTGGCATCTTCAGGAATTCTGACAAGAAAAACAGTTATAAATCTGTTAGCATTTCGAAAAGTGATCCTCCTCAGAAATATAAAGCGAATTCTTATACAATATTATTATTCTCTACAGAGAGTTTGTAGTCCTGGAACTTCTGGAAACTTGAAACAAATGGTTGCGAGTTTTAACTTTAGAAAAGCACATGGGAGATTCATATCAAACACAACGTCCTTTACATTTTCGTGAAATGATTAGCCAGTGTGTCATTAGCATCTCATGTAATATTCAACTTTACAGATTCGAAAGTTTTAAATAAAACAGGAATTTGCAACACAAAAGGCAGTGTTGTCAATGGCCAGGCTTGTTTTGCTTCCAGCCCATTTACAGTATGTCAAATAGAAACTCGACATGGGATTATCCATGCCTGCAAATCTAGATATAAATTATATTTTTTGAAGCTTTAAAATAGAACCATCAGTTAGGATTCATGTCAAAAAAAGAAATGAATGAAATAAATGTACTCATCTGAAATCTAACAGTTACTAGATATTAATCACAGCTGACCTCAAGTTTGCTACTGTGATCGGAGCTTAATACATCTGCCATCCTAATAGGAACCCTAAAATGCTTCTCAAATGAAAGAAGAGGCCAGAAGCCTGTTTAGAGAATTGAACATCTATGCCTAATTTTCTAATAGGAGGCTGTTGCAATGGAAATGCAGATACTTGGCTCCTCTAATTGCATCCTCCTTTTAAATGGAAATGCACCAATCATGTGCTAACATTTTCCATACTTGCAGACTGGTATAGGTGCCAAGTTTGCCTGGTTGGTGATGGTGCCCCTGTTTTGGTCTTCCGTGCCACTGGTATTGCAAAACCGCTGAGTTTTTTGGAATGACTTGCGATAAGTTGGTCGTTTCTTGTGATTAAGAGGTCAACATTTCGTAATTACAATATACGTATGAAGTAGCGGAATGTGCCTAAAAGGAGTTGGAACAAGCGTCAATTGAGAATTAATGGGATGTTAGTCCTCATAGCATTTATTATTTTTTTACTTTCAAGATGGATTTTCCGTTCGAATCCAATGCTACGATTTGGGCAAACATCCTAAGGAAATTTTGAATTTCTGATCATTTATAATAAGCTAGTATGGTAAGAACATTGGTTTTCAGTGCATGTTCGGCATAGGAGGAGATGAGGTTGCACAAGGATGTCCTTGTTGATGGGCATTTCTCTAAGCACAGTGTTTCACCACTTAACTAAATGCCATTTATGTTAAAATCCTTCCTTCAGTCTGCTATTATTCATGGTTTAATTGCAAGAAAAGCTAATAATGCAATAAACATGGAGAAGTAAAACCCTTTCCAACGTTGAATAGATAGGTTACTGATAACTGACTCTAAACGAGAAGTGATATAACACTGAATTCAACCACACTTGGCACCCGAGGTGTTTGCAGAGAGAGAGAGAGAGAGAGAGAGAGAGAGAAAAGTATCCACTAGAGAAAAAAAATGGTATATCCAAGAACTATGCATGTATCCAACATTCGAGAAACAAGTAACTGAACCAAAAAAATAGCCCATAAACCAGATGCTACTGAGCTATTGCAAGATCCATGTTTATTATTTCTTGCGAGTCATTCTATGATGATCATCAATTTAATTCAAAATAAATTGCTTTAAATGGAATGTCTATGCCAGTTGTTGATAACATCAATAGTTCAGATTTTGGATGTCCGTGTATGTAGGCTAGATGAAAAGCACTAAGCATGCACACACGACAATCAAAACAACATTTACAATATGACTATTTACAAATAGGACTAGAATGGCCGGATTTGCTTATTTCAACAGGGACAAAACCTGGCAGGCTTTTTTACGCCTAAAAATCATAGGCTAGAATGGAGGCAAGTCGATAAATTCAGTTGAATCAAAACTGCTTAAGTATAACATATATCAGTGGAGAACAAGAAATTGATGGTTTAATAGGTGATTTCCCGTCTCCCCTTTGTTCATTTTGGCGAGAAAACATTTATTGGTAGAAATGCTTTCTTTTGGGTATGTGGAAATGGGGAAGAGTGATGGAATTTTCAAAATTATAATATATATTATATTGTATCATAGCTAATCAATAAAATAAAGTTGCAGAAATGGTAAAAACTTAGGCCAGCAATAAAATAAAGTCTTGGGATCCATTGTTGCCACGTGCAATTCTTTGGCAAATTTTGTTGCTATGCACCTGTTCATGAAGAGATGCAACGGTTTTGGATGTTTGGATAATTCAAACATTCAAACGTTGGCAAATTTTGTTGCTATGCAACTGCTCGTGAAGAGATGCAACGGTTTTGGATGTTTGGATAATTCAGACATTCAAACGATGTCTGAAATTTGAAAAGATGCAGCGCACGTCATTCGCTTTTTCAAGAGATGCAAGATGATGTGGCATGAAACTATTGACAAGAACATTCAAACGATGTCTAAAATTTGAAAAGATGCAGCGCGTGACATTTGCTTGAATTCAAGACAAGCAAGATGACGCGGCATGCAACTATTGACAAGATATGCAACACAGAGTTTAATGGATGCAACGATGAGATGTCGAATTAACAATCCAACAATCCACTCTTCAATTCTTCTCCTTATCAAGCATAATGTGTCCAAGTTTCTAGTTTGTAAAACTGCCATATATTTTTGAAATTATCTCAATTCAACTAAAAATTATGTTATCAAGTATTTGTGTGCGGATGCCGATTGCATGTGCCTGGGAGCCTACAGTGCTGCAGGCTCCCGAGTGCGCACACCTATTTTTTTTAATGTGTTTTTCAATTTTTTTTACAATATTGTTAATCTATATCTATTTATTATGTGTATAAATTTTTATCATTTTTAGAGTATTTTTTAGATATTTATTTTTTATTTTTGAAAATCAATGGCATTTTAGGTAAAATTACCTAAAATGCCACTGATTTTCAAAAATAAAAAATAAAAATCTAAAATACTCCAAAAATAGTAAAAATTTATATACATGTTAAATACACTTATATTAAAAGTTTTATAAAAAAATTTTAAAAAAATAAAAAAGGGGTGTATGCGCCTGCATGCTCCTGGGCGCATGCAATCGGCATCCTTTGTGTGCCTAGAAGAGATGCTACTTCTTGTTCTAGTTCGAGTTTCACTTTTTGTATCCTAAAGGCAACTGCTAAATTACCCTAAACAACAAATATTATAGCAAAAGTGGCTTAAAAAATGAAGTCAAAACACGCCTAAAGTGAAACTTGATTTTATTTTCACTTTTACCACTTAATTTTTTCTTTTTTATATTTTTCCCCAACAATCTTAAGTCATTTTTCCCCCGGCATTTTCCCCTTTCTTTTATTTATAAATGGCTCCTTGATCATCCGTTCTACCTATAAAGCCTGATGCATTAAGAATGGACTGTTATGTAAGTACCAATTTCAAAAAATGGAAATGACAACTTCATCTTTTCTTAACTCGACTGGGAGTTGTATCTCTCTTCACCACATTGAAACTAGAAGAAAAGAAAGATGAAACACTACAAAATCAATGCCAAAGAGCAAAGTAAGATACAGACAACTATATTTGTAAAGGGCACATCATTGAAACGTTATATGACTCGCTGTTTAAAGTGTACCAAGATACAAATACGGCAAAAAAAAATCTGAGATTCACTTCAACACAAATACAGTATTGATGATGCAAGGCTCAAACAATTTCTAGTAAATGATTTCCTTAATTATACTATGACTGACGATAAAGTAATTCTTGATAAGTTAATGAAATCAAACAGATCGTCAATCAACTTGGGTCAGAGGGTAGTAGGATAGATGAATCCATTCTTGTTGGGTCAAAGGATTGGATAGTACCATAAATCTCAGGCATTTGCATTTCAAGATGAATTCTTGGAAAAATGATGTGCTATGGAAATTTAGATGCTACAACATATTTGATGTGTATTTTCTAAAATCAGGGATGTTTTTTAACATGAAATTATAAAATAAAAATATTTTGCAACATAATAGTTATAAACAAAAATTAAAAATTAAAAGAAAGAAAGGCATATATGAGTATATGTATGAGTATACGATAGAAAAATGAAGAAAAAGAAGTATACAAGGGTAATTTGCAGATATATTTACATAATTTGACCATAATTACAATTATATCTATATAGTTTTATAAATTATAAATTACTGCCACATAGTTTGCCAAAATTACATGCATACTCTTAAGTTCATTTTCCCGTTAGCTACCATTAATAATTGGTTTGTTATGTTGGAAAAGTATTGAAATGACCATTTGGAGTGACTCCACAATCGCCTCTCCATTCTTCACTTAGAAGAATGATCCTATTAGCCCGGGCTAAGTAAATGTCTCGCTTAGCCTACCTCAGAAAATTCATTTTCAATATATTTTTTAAAAATTTTCTTCATTTACTTGTTTATCTAAGTGTATTTAATATATAAATTAACTTTTATCTTCTTTAGGGTGGCCTAAGCGGTAGTCTGGACTAATAGAATTACTCCTTTTTATAATATAAGGAGACTTGCTTCCAACCTAGATTGATCCAGGATGCACTAGATGTGAGCACCATTGTGGGCTCCTGGGAAATGTTTTCTTTCAAGGGATGTGACTAAATACACCGAGGTGCACTTAGGCTTGATGCACTCAAGTGCGTTTAACTCATTTTTTTATTTTTCGAAACTTTTTTATATAATTGTCAATCGAAGTGTATTTAACATATGTATTAATTTTTAACATTTGTGGAGATTTGTAGATTGCTTTGGATTTTTTTGTAAAAGTGACATTATTAATAATTTAAAATTAGTAAATTGTTATTGATTTTGAACAAATCCAAAAAATATTTCAAATCTTTGAAAATGGTAAAAAATTGATAAATATTTAAATATACTTATGTGGTATTTAGGAATGTAAAATGAGCAAAAAATATGGGATGTAGTGAAAAAAAAGAATGTTTTGAGAATTGTGTGATTGATAAGAAATAATAGGGGTAAAGTTAAAATAAAGATAGAGGGTGATAGTAGAAAAATGATTGGAATATAGGGGTAAAAGTAGAAAAATATGGTTATTATTTGGCAAATAATTACCCTAAAAAAACGTGATCCCATACCATCCCATGAATTTCTGTCCCCTTAGATTAACAGCCGTGGAGCACCTGCCTTAGGGCAGTTGGTTGCTCACCCAGGCATTATTGCTTGCATGTCCAAGATGACTGCATTTGTCATTGAGCGCTGGGCTTTGGCCACTTAAAAAAGGATTAATTATTGTGTAAAAATATAAAAAAAAATATTTGCACCCGAATACACCAAAACTAAGTACACACAGGAGGCATAAGATCTTATACCTGTATTTACGGATATAATTACACATTTAGAAAAATGGCACAATGATAATAGATTCTACCGCCGATGCAAAATATCATAAATCCCTTAGGCTTAGTAGGATAATAGGGTGAATTTCTTTAATGGCCAAACTACCTACACTCTCTTCAAGAAGGGCAGTTCATGCTTTGTGCTTTTCGGAAAGGGAAATTCTGAGAGAGTTGACCTTGACGGTGAAAGTTAGAATCTTCCTCTTCAGAACGAACAAATTAATTCTTTTAAAATAGAGTGGAAAAAGCAGTTTGATCATTTTCAAAAAATTTGCCCATTATCTGTTGAAGCCTAAAAGTGTTTCATATTTAGAATTAGGGGTAGAATTTATGATTATTTATATCATTTTGCTAAATATATGATTATATCTACAAATATGGATATAAGATTTTACCGGAGGAAGGTATACTCTAGGAGAGGGTAATGAGGCCAATGCTTTTGTCTAACTTTGAATTTTAACAATACATGGAAGAGAGGTGATAAAACCACTATCTTTATCCAACTTTAAATCCTAGCACACTCATTTCAGTTATTTGGTCGTCCAAGTAATGACATTTGGGTATATAATTTTTTTTATGAGCATGGGATAGACTTTGTTCCTTCCCGAACTATCCCTTTTGCATCGGAGAGGTTAGAGAGGACGGGGCCCTCATAAAGTTTCATTCGTAATGGATGAACCCTTACAAATGAGTTCTTCAACACATTAAGGAGGTGTTTCCTATCGGCAAAATGTATCTAACTGATTCAACAACCTCCCCTTTAACAAGACCGGGCCGGCATATTGCCACTCCTCAATACATGTAAGAATGATATAGATTCAAAGAAATGGGACCAAAGTAAAATGTCTAGATTAGAGTAGGTTTGGGCCAGATTATAACTGGTCTAGACTGGGTTTAAAATAAAGCTATTTTTTCAAATTAATGCATAATAAATTTTAAATAATTATACAGAGATTGTTTCTGCAATAAATGTTAAAAATATAAAATATAAAATAATTATATGGAAATTTTTTATAATAAATTTAAAAATATAAGTTCAAAATAGTGATTTCATAGCATATTTTATGACATTAAAAATATTAGTAAAAGTAATATTTTATTATATTTCCTTGATGGGTTGGATAGTACCATTTATGAAATAATATTTATAAAAGATACGTGTATTTAAAAAGATAAAAAACCTAAAGAAGATGATTAATTTCTTTTCATTTTATCTTTTATGGGCTGATGAAGAAATTTTTCAAGGTGACTTTTTCAGGTGTTTGTATCAATAAACAGATTTCTCATTTTTCATAGCATTTAATATTATTTCCTTAGTTACAATACGGAAAAGTATCCCAATCAAAGGCCTCATTGTTCACCATTGAAAAAGTACGTATTAAATTATAATATGAAAATTACTTTTCAGAAAATAATTAATGCCATATTCAATATGTTAGAGTTACAATTATCAACATTAAGTACATCACTATTCAAATTACGTAACCATTCTAGGAATATCTAATTAGTATTTTATTATGCATTCTAGTTAAATATTTTAAATGTGTTTGACGTATTAAATTTTTATATTAGAATGAAATTCAACAGGATTATTTATTGTGATTCAAAACAACTACACATTTTATACATTTTTCAGTCATTGGCTATAATGTGCACTCAGGTCTAATTAAAATGAACTTTTTTCGGATAATACAAATAATATTAAACAAAAATATTCAATTAAGATTTTAATTTCGCCATCTAGGTTCCTTGGACCAACGATAATGAAAGTTTTTTCAATTAAAATTTTTCCTTGTTTAAGTTTCTTAATTTTTTTCCATGAATTTAAACAAATTTTGTACTGGAAAATGTTTTCTATCAAGGACAAGCTGAACTGAAGTTTTCGTAAGTACGAAAGAAATGTCAGACTTTTGAGTGAGACCGCTAATCTCACACTACTGTGGGCTTTTTTCCGAGACTGGTTGGACTCTAGGCAGGATTAAACCCAATACTAATAATTATAAAGTACTTTTTTAGAGTTCGAAATCGAATTTTTTAGCACATTTTTCAATGCGCCCAGATATATTTATCTTCGATGCACTTACGTGTATTTAACACATTTTTCTTTATTTTTCTAAAAAAAATTTATACAATTGTTAACATAGGTATATTTAACATGACGCTCATTTGGTCACCAAGCGCGGAACGAAGCTTTCATTCCCAAATGGGAGCATGTGTGGTCCTCCTTATTTGGTTGGGAGCTGATGGTCTCTCCCGTTGATATTTGGAAGCTTATTGTCTCCCTTTGGAAACATTATTATAATTGTCTTAGAGCTTTTAATGTGATATGAATTGAGATATGTTGTAAATATACTCCAATAAAAAAAAGTATATATAACATGTATATTAATTTTTACCAATTTTAAAGGTTTTTAAAATTAGTGACAATTTATAAATTATGAAATTACGACTGATTTTAAAAATCCATAAAAAATATCTACATGATATCCAAAAATGGTAACAATTGATACGCATGCTAAATAAACTTAGATTAACGCTTCTATATAAAAAATTTCAAAAAATATGAAAAAATAGTTTTTTACATTCGAGTGCACTGAAGGTAAGTACACCTAGGTGCACTACATCACTCAATTTTTTTAGTGGCAAGCAAGTTTGAGTCGAATAGAGCTCGCGGGACTTGCCCCTACCTAAACTAGGATCAGTATGTCTAGATGTAAAAATGGCATTGTTTTGCAATTGAAAGAGAAAATAGGATTGGACATGCAAGAAGATGACACTTGCTTTTTCTGGGTTTTTTAAGTCCACACGATAATAAGAGATGGTGATCTATTGTGGAAATTGCAGGACAACTTGTTGTAGACTGACTCACTCCTTTGCACACGGTTTACTACTTCTATTAACTTGATTAATAACTAGGACATCAATCTCTTTCCCCGTCCTTCTTTGTGTAAAGAATAGTTTTTACTTCATGTTATCATAGTGTTATACTTTGGTAAACATGTCTATTGACTAATTTTTCTGCTTAGATTTAAATTTTTGCTAAGGGTATTTTGGTTCAAAGAAACACTAGTAAAAAATTAATGGTGTTGCCATATTTGTAAATATAACGACAACATGTGGTTGTATTTGTTATTTTATAAATGTAGTTATGTTTGTTGTTTTTATAAATGTATGGTCATATATGCAAATGATAGTATTTGTGGCGATATTCAAAATTAATCCCAAAAAATATTTGCAATTAGGCTTATGAGAAGAGTGCGCTTGTTCATGTTTATTCTTGATTTCTCAATAAATCCAAGCCACCATTATATATATTAATATATATTAAGTTTTAACATAAAATTACCTTTATTACATATCTTAGTGAGCTGTAATAAATATAAAATTATGAGCTTTCTCTAAAAGCCCTAATAAATATAAATCATAAGATTTCTCTAAATTTGGTTATGACTAACTATCCAATCAAGATGATTTTTGATATCTTAACTAAAGATATATTTATCAACGCAATGGGTAACTTATATTTGTCAAAAATATTACTATAAGGGAAAAAAAACGAGAGGTTTGTACTTGCCACAGAGGCAATGGCAAATATTTTTGAGCATCTGTATCTGTGGGCACATTTTCGGGAAGATTTTTTTCATAGATATAACTTCAATTTACCACAAAAGACATAGGTATGTACGTAAATAACTCTTATGTCTATGAGGTTTTTGCCTTTGTACCTCATAGTCTGGGTGGAACTGTAAACGCATAGTTTTCTTTTACAAAACTGCAAAATAGCCTGCAATGCTTGCATCCATATCTCTTTTGATATGACAATGTGTGGTTGTGTTTATCATTTTGTAAGTGTAGTTGTATGTGTTGTTTTTATCAATTTATGATCATATATGAAAATGACAATAAAACTTGTGGTCATATTTGAAATTAATCCGAAAAAAATATTTGCGATTAGGCTATGAAAAGTGTTTACTTGTTGATATCTATTCTTGATTACTGTTATATGTTAATATATATTTAGTTTACAACCAAAATTCACCTTTATTAGATTTCTCTAAGAGCCCTAATAAATATAAATCATGAGATTTCTCTAAATTTGGTTATGACCGGTTATCTAATGATTTTTGATGTCTTAACTATATAAACATAACGAGTAACTTATATAGGTCAAAAATATTATGGAAGGCGCTAACTGCACTAAAGCGTACTTAGCTTCTGTGCACTCAGGTGTGCACATGGGTGTATTTAACGCATTTTTAATTTTTTCAAAATTTTTTAATATATTTTTTTAAAAAATAAAAAGGTTAAATCATGCACCCGGATGCACTCAATCTGTACCCAAAGTATCAGAAGCATGGTATAAAAAAATTAAGAGGTTTGCACCTGTAACAGAGGCAATGGAAAATATTGCAAATAATAAAAGCGTGTTTGAAATATATTAAAACTTATTAAATGAAAAAGTTTTGGTGTAAAACTTGTTGAAATGAGAGAAAATGATGTAATATAAAAGGGGTAATAATGAGAAATAAAGAAAATAAAATTAAAATAGATAAGTTAGTTATGTGGATAGCTGTGTAGAAATGATTGAAAAACATGACAATTTGTATAGAAAGATGTAAAAAAATAATTACAAAATTGATTAACACATAATTATGTGTAATTAAAAGAGTGCACATGAAGGGTATGAATGGTAAGAATGGGAAATAACCAAGTATGATTTGCTAAAATGCAAAAATGAAAGGAAATGTGACAAAATGAGAAAAGAGAGGGCTGTTTTGAGAAAATTATAAAATCTCAAAATTTTGGGATTAAAATTAGTAGCCCAAACCAATAAGTAAGTGCCTCAAATGAACACCAATACGAAAATGTAAAGAATGAGTATTAAATGATAAATAAGAGGTAATAAACTTCCATAGACTGGGAAACCTAATGGTTTATAATAGAGCTATTTTTTCAAATTAATGCATGATAAATTTTAAATAGCATTTAATATTATTTTTTTAGTTACAGTACGCAAAAGTATCCCAATCAAAGGCCTCATTATTAACCGTTGAAAAATACATATTAAATTATAATATGAAAATTATTTTTCAGAAAATAATTAATGCCATATTCAATATGTTAGGGTTACAGTTATCAACATTAAGTACATCACTATTAAAATACGTAACCATTCTAGGAATTTCTAATTAGTATTTTATTATGCATTCTAGCTAAATAGGTGACGTTAAATATTTTAAATGTGTTGGACATATTAAATTTTTATATTAGAATGAAATTCAAAAGAATTATTTATTGTGATTCAAAACAACTGCAGACAATAAGAGATGACGACTGTTGTGGAAATTACAGGACAACTTGCTGTAGACTGACCAAACCGTTTGCACACGGCTTACTATATTAACTTGATTAACAACTAAGACATCTATCCCTTTCCCCATCCTTCATCATGTAAAGAATAGTTTTTACTTCATGTTATCATAGTGTTATACTTTGGTAAACATGTCTATGGACTTATTTTTCTGCTTAGATTTAAGTTTTTGCTAAGAGTATTTTGGTTCAAAAAAATACTAGTAAAAAATTAATGGTATTGTCATATTTGTAAATATAATGACAACATGTGGTTGTATTTGTTATTTTATAAACATAGTTATGTTTGTTGTTTTTATAAATGTACGGTCATATATGAAAATGATAGTCTTTGTGGCGATATTCAAAATTAATCCCAAAAAATATTTGCAATTAGGCTTATGAGAAGAGTGTTCTTGTTCATATTTATTCTTGATTTCTCAATAAATCCAAGCCACCATTATATATATTAATATATATTAAGTTTTAACATAAAATTACCTTTATTACATTTGTTAGTGAGCTGTAATAAATATAAAATCATGAGATTTCTCTGAGAGCCCTTATAAATATAAATTATAAGATTTCTCTAAATTTGGTTATGACTAGCTATCTAATCAACATGATTTTTGATATCTTAACTAAAGATATAGTTACCAACATAATGGGTAACTTATATTTGACAAAAATATTACGATAAGGGGAAAAAAAAACCCGAGAGGTTTGCACTTCCCACAGAGGCAATGGCAAATATTTTTGAGCATCTGTATCTGTGGGCACATTTTAGGGAAGATTTTTTGTCATAGATATAACTTCAATTTACCACAGAAGACAGAGATATGTACGTAAATAACTCTTATGTCTATGAGGTTTTTGCATCTGTACCTCGTAGTCTGGGTGGAACTGTAAACGCATAGTTTGCTTTCACAAAACTGCAAAATAGCCTGCAATGCTTGCATCCATATCCTTTTTGACAGGGTTTCCTGGAAAAAATTAAATTTTTTGAAAAAAAAGACAACAATTTCCCTAAATTTGTTGCATTTACTCATAATCATTATTTTCGTTGCATTTGTTGTAAAAATATTTGAAATAATAAAATGTTATAAAACAATGATATCTATAAATAAATATTTTATTAATAGCAAAATAACATTAATAATCAGTTTATAATTAGCATAGTGATTTCATCCAGAAACTTGTCACACGAAGAACTCTAGCAAACGGTATACGCTTCTAATTTCATAAGCAAATGTGTGTTACGATTTTATGAAACTAATGGATATATTTACAGTTTCACCCAAACTAAGCACGTGCTGATGCAAAACCCGCATATTTATAAGAGTTATAAAAGCTAATTTTATATATAAAAAAAGGTTGGGGATCTAAATTTTAAGTCAGATGGATTACGGCGAAAATTGTTTTGCCTTAAGAGGATTAGTTTAACCTTACACCTGTAATTACATGGATGATTCCTGAAGGGTACATCCAAGTTCCAACCATCAACTAACTTATGAAACACGATATTTATGCCTTTTATAATTTAAAAAATAATTTTATATTTTAAAGTTATTTTCTTTTCTTTATTATGTATTAAATTATTTTTTGTATTTTAGTTCTTATAAGTTTGTCAATTGCAGATAAAACAATGAGTTTTTTGTATTTAAATTTTAGATCTGTAATTTTATTATTTTCACATTTTAGACGTCGTTGTTGCTGCCGTTAGTGGCAGGGTCTAAATTGCAACAAATGAAAGACTTACAAGGTCCGAAGTGTAAATACATTAACCTGAGAATTAAAAAATAAATAATCAATTAAAAAACCGAATGGGAATGCAGCAAAAATTTAATCGAACAGGATCAAAGAAATCTTGTAAGCTGCGTGAAATAGGGTCAATGTCTAGTCAAATAATTGTCATTGTCTTGCAATTGCAAGAGGAAAAATGGAAAATGAGACTTGGCTCACTGCACGGTAATAAGAGAGGGTAGAACTATATTGATTGATGAGGACACCTTGGTAAAGAAGAATGCAAAGAATCTCTTTGGCTACTTTTTCATAAATACTTTCCGAATAGTATATGCAACGATCATTTTAGGAATATTTGATTCAAATAATTTATAAATATGCCTACTTAGTTTGACCATAATTACAAATATATCTATGTGGTTTCAAAAATTGTAAAAAATCCGATATAGTTTGATTATAATTGTAAATATACATATGTTATTATGACATTGTTACTGCATTATTACGGTGTGAGCATATTTGCAAAGATATGTAAACTATGTGGATATATTGGTAAAAACTAAACATACTCACTTATTTTTTGAAATTACAAATATATGCATGTAGTTTGTATATCTTTGCGATAAACTCACGCTGTGATGGTGTAGTAATTATATCATAATGGCATAAATATATTTATAATTATAGTTAAACTATATGAGAGTTATTTATAATTTTTGAAACTATCAAAGCATATTTGTAATTAAGTCGAACTAAGTGGGTGTATTTGCCCATTAATTCCGGACAACTAAAAAAGTGAAGATGTGCGGCCTGCCAATATTCATTTGGTCTAAAGTTATTTGCTCAGTGGTAACGTCGTCAGCCCCATGCGCTAGGTGATTTAGTTTCGACGTTTGGTCGAAATATTTTTTCTACAGTCGTATTTATTCTCCCCAAAGTTGCTATGGGAGCATCCAACAGTTAGATATTTAAGTTTTATTATTAGGAAAAAAGTAGAATGTTGGTAAGATGTTTGAAAAATATTGTTAGAAAAATGCAAGAAGATATCAGGACCTTATTATGACATTAGTTGAGATGATGTAACATATAAATAACCTTTTAATATATATAAATACCCATAAACAGTTGTTTGCACTAGTAGAGGATGATCTTTTCCATAAATACGGTGGACTAAACGCTTACTGGAATTAGGGTAAATTCGAAACGTGACCACAAGCTTTAATCCTATTTTCAAGTATATATAACTTCACACCTATCAAATGAAAATTGTGACAATATTTTCAAATAAAAAACACCAATAATTTTGCTGCTTCTTCTTATTCTTCGTGTAAATAATAATTTTTACTTCATGTTATCATAATACTGTACCTTGGCAAACAAGTCTACATACTTATTTTTCTGCTTAGATTTAAGTTCTTCTAAGCTTATTTGGGTAAAAAAATATTAGCGAAAACTAATGGCATTGTCATATTTGTAAATATAATGACAACATGTGGTTGTATTTGTTATTTTATAAACATAGTTATGTTTGTTGTTTTTATAAATGTATGGTCATATATGAAAATGATAGTCTTTGTGGCGATATTCAAAATTAATCCCAAAAAATATTTGCAATTAGGCTTATGAGAAGAGTGTTCTTGTTCATATTTATTCTTGATTTCTCAATAAATCCAAGCCACCATTATATATATTAATATATATTAAGTTTTAACATAAAATTACCTTTATTACATATCTTAGTGAGCTGTAATAAATATAAAATCATGAGATTCTCTGAGAGCCCTTATAAATATAAATCATAAGATTTCTCAAAATTTGGTTATGACTAGCTATCTAATCAACATGATTTTTGATATCTTAACTAAAGATATAGTTACCAACATAATGGGTAACTTATATTTGACAAAAATATCACGATAAGGGGAAAAAAAAAACCGAGAGGTTTGCACTTCCCACAGAGGCAATGGCAAATATTTTTGAGCATCTGTATCTGTGGGCACATTTTAGGGAAGATTTTTTTCATAGATATAACTTCAATTTACCACAGAAGACAGAGATACGTACGTAAATAACTCTTATGTCTATGAGGTTTTTGCATCTGTACCTCGTAGTCTGGGTGGAACTGTAAACGCATAGTTTGCTTTCACAAAACTGCAAAATAGCCTGCAATGCTTGCATCCATATCCTTTTTGACAGGGTTTCCTGGAAAAAATTAAATTTTTTGAAAACAATGACAACAATTTCCCGAAATTTGTTGCATTTACTCATAATCATTATTTTCGTTGCATTTGTTGTAAAAATATTTGAAATAATAAAATGTTATAAAACAATGATATCTATAAATAAATATTTTATTAATAGCAAAATAACATTAATAATCAGTTTATAATTAACATAGTGATTTCATCCAGAAACTTGTCGCACGAAGAACTCTAGCTAACGGTATACGCTTCTAATTTCATAAGCAAATGTGTGTTATGATTTTATGAAACTAATGGATATATTTACAATTTCACCCAAACTAAGCACGTGCTGATGCAAAACCCGCATATTTATAAGAGTTATAAAAGCAAATTTTATATATAAAAAAAGGTTGGGGATCTAAATTTTAAGTCAGATGGATTACGGTGAAAATTGTTTTGCCTTAAGAGGATTAGTTTAACCTTACACCTGTAATTACATGGATGATTCCTGAAGGGTACATCCAAGTTCCAACCATCAACTAACTTATGAAACACGATATTAATGCCTTTTATAATTTAAAAAATAATTTTATATTTTAAAGTTATTTTCTTTTCTTTATTATGTATTAAATTATTTTTTGTATTTTAGTTCTTATAAGTTTGTCAATTGAAGATAAAACAATGAGTTTTTTGTATTTAAATTTTAGATCTGTAATTTTATTATTTTTACATTTTAGACGTCGTTGTTGCTGCCGTTAGTGGCAGGGTCTAAATTGCAACAAATGAAAGACTTACAAGGTCCGAAGTGTAAATACATTAACCTGAGAACTAAAAAATAAAGAATCAATTAAAAAACCGAATGGGAAAGCAGCAAAAATTTAATCGAACAGGATCAAAGAAATCTTGTAAGCTGCGTGAAATAGGGTCAATGTCTAGTCAAATAATTGTCATTGTCTTGCAATTGAAAGAGGAAAAATGGAAAATGAGACTTGGCTCACTACATGGTAATAAGAGAGGGTAGAACTATATTGATTGATGAGGACACCTTGGTAAAGAAGAATGCAAAGAATCTCTTTGGCTACTTTTTTCATAAATACTTTCCGAATAGTATATGCAACGATCATTTTAGGAATATTTGATTCAAATAATTTATAAATATGCCTACTTAGTTTGACCATAATTACAAATATATCTATGTGGTTTCAAAAATTGTAAAAAACCCAATATAGTTTGATTATAATTGTAAATATACATATGTTATTATGACATTGTTACTGCATTATTACGGTGTGAGCATATTTGCAAAGATATGTAAACTATGTGGATATATTGGTAAAAACTAAACATACTCACTTATTTTTTGAAATTACAAATATATGCATGTAGTTTGTATATCTTTGCGATAAACTCACGTTGTGATGGTGTAGTAATTGCATCATAATGGTATAAATATATTTGTAATTATAGTCAAACTATATGAGAGTTATTTATAATTTTTGAAACTATCAAAGCATATTTGTAATTAAGTCGAACTAAGTGGGTGTATTTGCCCATTAATTCCGGACAAGTAAAAAAGTGAAGATGTGCGGCCTGCCAATATTCATTTGGTCTAAAGTTATTGGCTCAATGGTAACGTCGTCAGCCCCATGCGCTAGGTGATTTAGTTTCGACGTTTGGTCGAAATATTTTTTCTACAGTCGTATTTATTCTCCTCAAAGTTGCTATGGGAGCATCCAACAGTTAGATATTTAAGTTTTATTATTAGGAAAAAAGTAGAATGTTGGTAAGATGTTTGAAAAATATTGTTAGAAAAATGCAAGAAGATATCAGGTCCTTATTATAACATTAGTTGAGATGATGTAACATATAAATAACCTTTTAATATATATAAATACCCATAAACAGTTGTTTGCTCTAGTAGAGGATGATCTTTTCCATAAATACCGTGGACTAAACGCTTACTGGAATTAGGGTAAATTTGAAACGTGACCACAAGCTTTAATCCTATTTTCAAGTATATATAACTTCACACCTATCAAATGAAAATTGTGACAATATTTTCAAATAAAAAACACCAATAATTTTGCTGCTTCTTCTTATTCTTCGTGAAAATAATAGTTTTTACTTCATGTTATCATAATACTGTACCTTGGCAAACAAGTCTACATACTTATTTTTCTGCTTAGATTTAAGTTCTTCTAAGCTTATTTGGGTAAAAAAATATTAGCGAAAACTAATGGCATTGTCATATTTGTAAATATAATGAAAATGTGTGGTTATATTTGTCATTTTGTAAATGTAGTTGTACTTATTCTTTTTATCAATTTATGGTCATATATGAAAATGACAAAAAAAACTTGTGGCCATATTTGAAATTAATCCTAAAAAAAATTTTGCAATTAGGCTATGAAAAGTGTATACTTGTCGATATCTATTATTGATTACCGTTATAGGTTAATATATATTTAGTTTAAAACCAAAATTCACCTTTATTTGATTTCTCTGAGAGCCCTAATAAATATAAATCATGAGACCTCTCTAAATTTGGTTATGATTGACTATCTGATAATTTTTTATGTCTTAACTATATAAACATAACGAGTAACTTATATAGGTCAAAAGTATTATGGAAGGGGCTAAATGCACTCAAGCGCGCTTAACCTCGGTGCACTCAGGGGTGCACATGGGTGTATCTAACGCATTTTTAATTTTTTCAAATTTTTGTAATATAATTTTTTAAAAAATAAAGAAAGGTTAAATCACCTAGGTGTATCGAGGCTAAGTGCACCCGGATGCACTTTATCAGTACCCAAAGTATCAGAAGCATGGTATAAAAAAATTAAAAGGTTTGCACCTATAACAGAGGCAATGGAAAATATTGCAAATAAAAAAAGTGTGTTTGAAATATGATAAGACTTTTTAAATGAAAAATTTTTGGTGTAAAAATTGTTGAAATGAGAGAAAATGATGCAATATAAAAAGGGTAATGATGAGGAATAAAGATAATAAAATTAAAATAGATAAGTTAGTTATGTGAATAGTTGCGTAAAAATGACTGAAAAACATTATAGTTTGTCTACAAAGATGTCAAGAAATAATTAAAAAATTGATTAACACATAATGTATGTGTAACTAAAAGAGTGCACATAAAGAGTATAAATAGTAAGAATGAGAAATGACTAAGTATGATTTGCTAAAATGCAAAAATAAAAGGAAATGTGACAAAATGAGAAAAGAGAGGGCTGTTTTGAGAAAATTATAAAATCTCAAAAATTTGAGATCAAAATTAGTAGCCCTAACTAATAAGTAAGTGTCTCAAATGAACACAAATGTGAAAAATGTAAAGAATGGGTGTTAAATGATAAATAGAGGTAATAAACTTCTACATAATTGGTAAACCTAATGGTTTAAAATAGAGCTATTTTTTCAAATTAATGCATAATAAATTTCAAATAGCATTTAATATTATTTTCTTAGTTACAATACAGAAAGTATCCCAATCAAAGACCTCATTATTCACCATTGAAAAAATACATATTAAATTATGATATGAAAATTATTTTTCAGAAAATAATTAATGCCATATTCAATATGTTAGAGTCACGATTATCAAATTATTTTTCAGAAAATGATTAATGCCATATTCAATATGTTAGAGTCACGATTATCAAATTATTTTTCAGAAAATGATTAATGCCATATTCAATATGTTAGAGTTACAATTATCAACATTAAGTGCATCACTATTAAAATTATGTAACCATTCTAGGAATATCTGATTAGTATTTTATTATGCATTCTAGCTAAATAGTAAATAGGTGACGTTAAATATTTTAAATGTGTTGGACGTATTAAATTTTTATATTAGAATGAAATTCAAAAGAATTATTTAATGTGATTCAAAATAACTGCACATTTTATACATTTTTCAGTCATTGGCTATAACGTGCAGTCAGGTCTAATTAAAATGAACTTTTTTCGGATAATACAAATAATATTAAAAAAATATTCAAGTAAGATTTTAATTTCGCCATCTAGGTTCCTTGAACCAAAGTAATGAAAATTTTTTCAATTAATTTTTTCCTTGTTTAAGTTTCTTAGTTTTTTCCGTGAATTTAAGCAAATTTTGTACTGGAAAATGTTTTCTTTCATGGACAAGCTGAACTGAAGTTTTCGTAAGTATGAACGAAATGCCAGGCTTTTGAGTAAGACAGCTAATCTCACACTAATGTGGGCTTTTGTCCGAGACCGGGTGGACCTTGGGCCGGATTAAACCCAATACTAATAATTATAAAGTACTTTTTTAGAATTCGAAACTGAATTTTTTAGTACCTTTTTTCAATGCGCCCGTGTATATTTAGCTTCAGTGCACTTAAGTGTATTTAATTCATTTTTCTTTAGTTTTTAAAAATTTTTTATACAATAATTTATATATGTATATTTAACACGTGTATCAAATTTTATCAATTTTAATGATTTTTAAAATCGGTGACAGTTTGTAAATTATGAAATCAGCATTGATTTTAAAAAATCCACAAAAAATATCTACATGATATCCAAAAATGGTAACTATTGATATGCATGCTAAATAAATTAGATTAACACTTGTACATAAAAATTTTCAAAAAAAAATATATAAAAAAATAGTTTTTTACATTGGAATGCACCAAAACTAAGTGTACCCAGATTCACTATATCGCTCCTCAATTTTGTTAGTGTTAGGCCGGTTTGAGTCAGATGAAACTCACCGAACTTGCCCCCTACCTGAACTAGGATCAGTATGTCTAGACGTAAAAATGCCATTGTTTTGCAATCGAAAGAGAAAATAGGATTGGACATGCAAGAAAATGACACTTGCTTTTTTGTGGTGTTTTAAGTCCACAGGATAATAAGAGATGGTGATCTGTTGTGGAAATTGTAGGACAACTTGCTGTAGACTGACCCAACCCTTTGCACACGGCTTACTACATCTATTATTAATAGATTAACAACTAAGACATCTATTTCTCTGTCCTTCTCAATGTAAAGAACAGTTTTTTAGTTCATGTTATCATATTGTTATACTTTGGTAAACATGTCTATGGACTTATTTTTCTGCTTAGACTTAAGTTTTTGCTAAGGGTATTTTGGTTCAAAGAAACACTAGTAAAAAATTAACGGTATTGTCATCTTCGTAAATATAATGACAACATGTGGTTGTATTCGTTATTTATAAACGTAGTTATGTGTGTTGTTTTTATAAATGTATAGTCATATATGAAAATGATAGTATTTGTGGCGATATTCAAAATTAATCCCAAAAAATATTTGCAATTAGGCTTATGAGAAGAGTGTGCTTGTTCATATTTATTCTTGATTTCTCAATAAATCGAAGCCACCATTATATATATTAATATATATTAAGTTTTAACATAAAATTACCTTTATTACATATCTTAGTGAGCTGTAATAAATATAAAATTATGAGCTTTCTCTAAAAGCCCTAATAAATATAAATCATAAGATTTCTCTAAATTTGGTCATGACTAGCTATCTAATCAAGATGATTTTTGATATCTTAACTAGAGATATATTTATCAACATAATGGGTAACTTATATTTGTCAAAAATATTACTATAAGGGAAAAAAAAACGAGAGGTTTGTACTTGCCACAGAGGCAATGGCAAATATGTTTGAGCATCTGTATCTGTGGGCACATTTTCGGGAAGATTTTTTTCATAGATATAACTTCAATTTACCACAAAAGACATAGGTATGTACGTAAATAACTCTTATGTCTATGAGGTTTTTGCCTCTGTACCTCATAGTCTGGGTGGAACTGTAAACGCAAAGTTTGCTTTTACAGAACTGCAAAATAGCCTTCAGTGCTTGCATCCATCTCTCTTTTGATAGGGTTTCCTGTAAAAGAATTAAATTTTTTTGGAAAAACGACAACAATTTCCCTACATTTGTTGCATTTACTCATAATCATTATTTTCGTTGCATTTGTTGTAAAAATATTTGAAATAATAAAATGTTATAAAACAATGATATCTGTAAATGAACATTTTATTAATAGAAAAATAACTTTAATAATCAGTTTATTATTAACATCGTGATTTCATCCAGAAACTTGTCGCACGAAGAACTCTAGCTAACGGTATACGCTTCTAATTTCTTATGCAAATGCGTGTTACAATTTTATGAAACTAATGGATATATTTACAATTTCACCCAAACTAAGTACGGGCTGATGCAAAACCCGCATGTTTATTCGTGTTATAAACGCTAATTTTATATATAAAAAAAAAAAAGGGTCGGGGATCTAAATTTTAAGTCAGATGGATTACGGTGAGAATTGTTGTGCCTTAAGACGGATTAGTTTAACCTTACACCTGTTTTTAAATGGATGATTCCTCGAAGGGTACATCCAAGTTCCAACCATCAACTAACTTATGAAACACGATACTTATGCCTTTTATAATTTAAAAAATAATTTTATATTTTAATTTAATTTAATTTTATTTATTATTTATTAAATTATTTTTTTGTATTTTAGTTCTTATAAGTTTGTCCATTGCAGATAAACAATGAGTTCTTGTATTTAAATTTTAGATCTGTAATTTTGTTATTTTTACATTTTAGACGCCGTTGGTACTCCCGTTCGTGGCAGGGCATAAATTGTAACAAATGAAAGACTTACGAGATCCGAAGTGTAAATGCATTAACCTTGGGAAATAAAAAATAAATAATCCATTAAAAAACCGAATGGGAACGCAGCAAAAATTTATTTGAACAGGATCAAAGAAATCTTGTAAGCTGCGTGAAATAGGGTCAATGTCTAGTCAAATAATTGTCATTCTCTTGCAATTGAAAGAGAAAAAATGGATTGGACAGGCAAGAAAATGAGACTTGGCTTTTTTTAAGTCCACACGGTAATAAGAGAGGGTAGACTGACCGACTCCACACGGCTCACTACATTGATTGATGAGGACACCTTGTTCAAGAAGAATACAAAGAATCTCTTTCACTACTCTTCCATAAATACTTTCTTTATGAGAATAGTACATGCGATGATCATTTTAGGAATATTCGAACCAAATAATTTATAAATATATCTGCTTAGTTTGATCATAATTATAAAATATATCTATGTAGTTTCAAAAATTACAAGGAACTTAATATAATTTGATTATAATTATAAATATATATGCTATTTTGACACTATTATTGCATTATCACGATATAAGCATATTTGCAAAGATATGTAAACTGTATGGACATATTGGTAAAAACTAAATATACTCACTTATTTTTTGAAATTACAAATATATGCATGTAGTTTGTATATCTTTGTGACAAACCCATGCTATGGTGATGTTGTAATTACGTCGTAATGGTGCAAATATATTTATAATTATAGTCAAATTATATGGTCATTATTTATAATTTTTGAAACTATGTAGGCATCTTTGTAATTATAGTCAAACTAAGTGGGCGTATTTGCAAATCACCCATTGATACCAGACAAGCCAAAACATGAAGATGTGCGGCCTGCCAATGTTCATTTGGTTTAAAATTATTTGCTTAGTAGTAATGTCGTCAGCCCCATGCGCTGGGTCACTTAGTTTCTCCATTTGGTTGCAACATTTTTTCAGCAGTGGTATTTATTTTCCGCAAAGTTGCTATGGGAGCATCCACTAATACGATATTTAGGTTTTATTATTAAGAAAAAAATAGGATATTGGTAAGATGTTTGAAAAGTATTGTTAGAAAAATGCAAGAATATATGAGGTCCTTATTATAACACTAGTTGAGATGATGTAACATATAAATAACTTTTTAATATAATAAATACCCATAAAAAGTTGTTTGCTCTAGTAGATGTTGATGTTTTTCATAAATACCGTGGACCAAACACTTATTGGAATTAGGGTATATTTGAGATGTGACTACAAATTTTAATCCTATTTTCAAGTATATATAACTTCACACCTATAAAATGACAATTGTGACAATATTTTCAAATAAAAAACACCAATAATTTTGCTTCTTCTTCTTCTTCTTCTTCTTCTTCTTCTATGTAAATAATAGTTTTTACTTCATGTTATCATAATACTATACCTTGGCAAACATGTATACATATTTATTTTTCTGCTTAGATTTAAGTTCTTCTAAGTGATGTAGGATGGGTAGAGAAGAAAATAGAAGAAAGAGAAAGGAACCTCTAGAGATGAGAAGTGAAGAAAGAAGGTAGAAAGAACAGATGAATAAAGAGAGAAGAGTAAGAACAAGTAGAAGAAGACTAGAGAACACTTTTATAAATCTCAAACTAATGCCCTTTAGAGCTTACAAGAGTTGTATTTATAGGTGAACATACCACCTAATCTTAGCAAATAAAATCCTTCTAGAAAAAGAAATATATATTTTAAGTAAACTTCTTAAGGAAGTAAAATTAAAATAGATAAATGCTTATTTTAAACAGATTCTAAAATATCATAGGAATCTTCTAATATCTTTCAAAAACAGCAAAATAAAATCTTTCTAAAATATCTTAGGATTATTTCTCTTTTACAAAATTCTTGCGCCTAGAATAGACAGATTTGAAAAATTTCTTCCTATTTTCATCAATTCTCCCCGGCTTCATAAAACTCGCCACTGGAGAGTTTTGACTTTGATACTGCTCAAGAATATTTGGATCCAAGTGGCGTAGGTCATCTTCAGTAACTCATGTAGCATCAGAATCAAGCTTGGTTTTTCACTTGACAAGAAATCTTTGCATAATGCCCAATCCAGTAGTGACAAGTTCATCTTGTAAAATATCCTCTATCTGATCTGAAAAAGTAGATGATACTCGTGGAAGTATAGGTACATGTGGTGATGTTGAACTGTTATCTGTTGAAATTCCTGTAGACAAACTTGGAGGCTCAAAAGTAACTTAGTAAGGAAACAAATCCTCTATATTGAAAGTAGAACTAATTCCTATATTTGAAGGCAAATCAAGTTCATATGCATTAGATCCCAATTTTCTTAAAACACGAAAAGGGCTATTGGCTCGTGCATATAATTTATTAAATGAATTTTTAGGATATATTTCTGGATGTACACGAGCCATGACATAATCCCCAACATCAAATTCGTGTTTTCTTTTATGAACATCTGCAGCAAGCTTATAATTTTCATTACTTAGAGTAATCTTTCTTCTAATATCAGCATAAACATCTCGAATGTGTTGAGCAAAAGATTCAGCAGTAGTGGATGAATGAGTATCAATAGGTAAAGGAATTAAATCAATGTGAGTTCAAGGAATATAACCATAGATAATTTCAAAAGGAGATTTCCCAGTAGAACGATTGATTGAATTGTTATATGCAAATTTGGTAATAGCCAATACAGAATCCCAAATTTCAATATGTTCTCCCACCAAAGTCCTAAGTAGATTTTCCAAACTCCGATTGACTACCTCAGTTTGGTCATCAGTTTGTGGATGAAAAGCAGATGAAAATTTCAATTTGGTACCCGAGAGTTTCCACAATGTCTTTCAAAAATAGCTTACAAATTTAACATCCCGATCATAAGTGATGGAAGTTGGTAAACTGTGAAGCTTAACAATTTCTCTGAAGAATAATTTTGCAATATATGAAGCATCAGCAGATTTAGTAATTGGGATAAAATGAGCCATTTTCGAAAATCTATCTACTACCACAAGAATTGAATCAAATCCTCAAGAGGTTTTAGGCAATCCAAGAATAAAGTCCATACTTATGTCTTGCCAAGGAATATGTGGTACAGGCAGAGGAGTGTATAATTCAGTGTTTCTCTTTTGAGCTTTAGCAAGTTGACATATGCGACACTGTGAAACAATTCTTGACACGTCTCTTTTCAATATAGGACAATAAAATCTATCCTCAACTAATGAAATGGTTTTATCCCTATCAAAATGACCAGCGATACCCCCAGCATGTAATTCTCAAATTAAAAAGTCTCGAAATGATGTATTAGGAATACATAACTTTATTCCTTTAAATAAATATCTATCATGAATCACATAATCATTATGATTTTCATTTTATGTTTCATGAAAAATAATTCCAAAATCAGTGCATGGTGGATGTTCACTTTTCAACCTATCAAATCCGACAACTTTAGCATCCATAGTATAAAGAATAAGTGAGACACAACTGAGAACATCTACAGATTTGTTTTCAATTCCTGCCTGATGTTTGAGAACAAATGTGTACTCTTGCAAAAACTCAATCCACTTTGCATGTCTAGCACTTAATCGTTTTTATGATTGCAAATACCTCAAAGTCATACGATCTGAATACAATACAAATTCATAAGGTAGCAAATAATGCCTCCAAAATTTAAGTGCTCGCACGACAGCATAAAATTCTCGATCATGTGTTGAATATTTTTGTTTAGTTTCATTGAGTTTTTAAGAAAAGTATGCAATTGGATGACCTTCCTGGCTCAAAACACCCCCAATCCCAACTCCTGATGCATCACAAGCAATTTCAAAAACTTTAGTAAAATTAGGAAGTCGCAATACAGGTGACTCAGTCATTTTCTTTTTAATCTCCTAAAATGCTCCAGATGCAGAAGTTGACCATTGAAATTCTTTTTTTTTAAAGCAATCTATGATAGGAGTCATGATTGTGCTAAACCCTTTAATGAAGTGCCTATAAAATGCAGCTAAACCATGAAAACTTCGCACCTCAGAAATTGATGTGGGTTCTGGTCATTCCCTAATGGCTTTTAGCTTTAAGGGATCCATAGAAATTTCATTAGCTGATACCACAAATCCTAAAAAAATCACTTGATTTGTCAAAAAATAACATTTCTTGAGGTTTACAAAGAACTTTTCATATCGAAGCGTCTCAAGAACAATTTTTAAATGTTGCAAGTGTTCTTCCTTAGAACGGCTATAAATGAGAATATCATCAAAATAGACTACCACAAACTTTCTAATGAAAGGTTGAAATACTTGGGGCATTTGATAGTCCAAAAGGCATAACCAACCATTCAAACAATCCATCTTAAGTTTTAAAGGCAGTTTTCCATTCATCCCCCGTTCTAATTCAAATTTAATAATATCCACTTCTAAGATCTATCCTAGAGAACCATTGTGCGCCAATCAAAAGATCTAACATATCATCAAGTCTTGGTATAGAAAATCTATACTTTATGGTAATTTTGTTGATCACACGACTGTCAACACACATTCTCCAAAATTTATCTTTTTTAGGGGTTAATAGAGCTGGTACAGGACATGGGCTAAGACTTTCATGAATAAACCCCTTATCAAGTAGTTTAGTTACTTGCCTTTTTAATTTAGCACACTCATTAAGATTCATATGAAAATGAGGCAAATTTGGTAATTGAGATCTTGGTATAAGATCAATAGTGTATTGAATATCCTTCATAGGTGGAAGCTCATTTGGTAATTCATTAGAAATCACATATTTGTATTCTTTCATTGATGCTTGGGTTTCAGATAATGCTACATTAGTCTCATGAATAACAATATTTATTTCATCTTTGGTTACTATAGCTAAAATGAGCCTTGAATTTTGTCCTTCTTTTTCAAATTGCTTTCTTGTAAGAATATGCAAAGGTTGTTTTTAAGATGAATCAATTGGAGACTCTTTGTGGGATCTATTGCTTTCTTTAGGTTTAACAGGCTTCAAAAGAATAGATTTTCCATTATGCTTAATAATATAGGTGTTGGGTTGCCCATAATGGATTACTTTTAAATCATATAGCCATGGTCGACCAAGAAAAATATAAGCCACATCCATGGGTAGCACATCACACCAAATATGATTAGAATAATCACCTATCGATATAGGAACCAAACATCTTTCATTAAGAGGAAGTGTAGTTTTGTCTACCCATGCTACATGATATTGATGAGGAAGTGATTCAATTTTCAAGTTCAATCTGGCTATAACTGATTTGGCAATCACATTCATGGAACTACCTCCATCTATAACAATCCTACATACTGTATTCCCACATTTAAAAAATTGATAAAATATATTTGCACGTCTCCAATCACTATTTGAAAAAGTAGTCAAAATGCAACGCACAACATTTAATTGCACGTCCTCTCCGATGGTTCCTCAAAAGTTTCAGCAACTTGATCAATGGCCACATCTTCATGATCCTCTACATGATTAATTGTGAGTGTGTGCTAAGGACATTGTTATGCAATATAATCTTTACCCCCACAACGAAGACATGGACTATTTACCCGCTTACTAGTGACATCAAATCGAAAAACTGGATTACTCTTTTCCCTACTTGTGTATTGTTCAGTCAATGGTTTAGTTGTTCCTTGAAAAGACATTAGATTAGAATTTAATTTGGATACCCTCGTCTCTCCAGTTTGTGGAATCAAACGTTTGTTAGTGAAAGATTTTTGAAAATTTTTCAATTCTAGAGCTTTATAATATGCATCTTCCACAGAAACAACTGAATGCAATTTCAACAAAGTTTTGATTTCTGATTTCAGGCCATTGATAAACTTTGTTCATGTAACCCAAGGATCTTCCTGTATTTTACATTTCATTTTTAAATCTTCAAACTTATTAAGATAGTCAATTACACTTAATGTTCCTTATCTCAAGTCAACTGGTTGTTCCAATAGTTGAGTCTGATGATATTCAGGTAGATATTTCTCTTTCAATTTAGCTTTCATTTCAACCCGTGTTGTGATTGGTACTCCTATGCGTTGACTTTCATCTAGAACCCCTTGCCAATAGCATTTGGCAGACCCAACAAGTTTTATTTTTGTAAATCTCAGTCGTTGGGTATCATCCATATCATACCAATAAAAAAAATCTTCCATATCTGCCAACCAATTTAAGAAAGCATTAGGGTCTACACGACCGTCATAACTAGGAGCATCTACCTTGACTTGTTTTGCCACTCAAGGATTATTAGTTACACGCCATTGTTGTTATGAAAAAGGTATATTATAATTTCTTTGATAGTTCCCATGTTTAAGATTATTTGCAAAATCAATTGCATAAAAATTATTATCGTCTTCATGATTTTCCAAATTTGTATGCATTTCTGGAATATGTGAATGCTCTGGGTTATGATAACCTTTAGCAAGTATGTTTGGATTTTGGAGAAGGCCAGGTATGATAGGAGAGCTACTAGAAGCATGAGTATTGTGTAATTAACCATTTCGAAATGATTGTCCAGTCTCAATCATAGGACGTTTTCCAACAATTTCAATTAACTTGTTTACTGAGATAATGAGAGATTAGATGGAAGAAGTGGTTTCTTTTTAGAAATCTTCTTGCTTTTGGGCCAAGGTATCACAAAGGGTTGTTAAAGATTCAAATCGATCATCAATAGAATTGGATAAAGCTTTGAGTTCGACATTTAATTCAGCATTAGGAGGCATGGTGACTCAAAATTCAACTTATGCTGATATAGGAAAGACTTAGTACTAAGGATGATTTTTTTCTCTCCTTTTTTTAAAGGTTCAAAAGTAAAGAACTTAATTGAAACATATATGAATTAAGTACTTTCAACAAGAGAAAATATACCTGTTGAGGTACAATATTACCAAGTTTAGCAAGAGACAACTTGAAGGTAATTTCAGCAACTTCTTAGCAGTATTTTCGCGATGAATAGTAGTTTGTTGTGATGGCAGCAGTAGATAGTATAAAACAACGATGGAATGGACAACAATGATAGCACCAGCTTGTGGACAGCAAACTCCAATAGAATGGACAGTGGTGTTTCGTAGATGGCGGCAGTTTGTGGACAGCAAAATGGCAATAGAATGGACAGCTGTGATTTGTGGACAACAGCAGTTTTTTTGGATAGCAAACAGTAATAGAAATTGGGTGAAAGTAGTACCAGGTTTGGCTATAATACCAATTGATGTAGGATGAGTAGAGAAGAAAATAGAAAAAAGATGAAGGAACCTTTAGAGATGAGAAGTGAAGAAAGAAGGTAAAAAGAACAGATGAATAAATAGAGAAGAGTAAGAACAAGTAGAAGAAGACTAAATAACACTTTTATAAATCTCAAACTAATGCCCTTTAGAGCTTACAAGAGCTGTATTTATAGGTGAACATACCACCTAATCTTAGCAAATAAAATCCTTCTAGAAAAAGAAATATATATTTTAAGTAAACTTCTTAAGGAAGTAAACTTAAAATAGATACTTGCTTATTTTAAATAGATTCTAAAATATCCTAGAAAAATCTTTCTAGAAAAGGAAGTTGTATATTTTAAGTAAACTTCTTAAGGAAGTAAACTTAAAATAGATACATGCTTATTTTAAACAGATTCTAAAATATCCTATGAATCTTCTATATCTTTCAAAAACAGCAAAATAAAATCGTTTTAAAATATCCTAGGATTATTTTCCTTTTATAAAATTCTTGCACTTAGAATAGACAGATTTGAAAAATTTCTTGCTAATTTCATCAATTCTCCCCGGCTTCGAAAAGCTCGCCATTGGAGAGTTCTGACTTTGATACCGCTTAAGAATATTTGGATCCAAGTGGCGTAGGTCATCTTCAGTAACCCATGTAGTATCAGAATCGAGCTTGTTTTTCCACTTGACAATAAAACTTGTGGGCATATTTGAAATTAATTATAAAAAATATTTTCAATTAGGCTATGAAAAAGTGTGTACATGTTGATATCTATTTTTTATTACTGTTATATGTTAATATATATTTAGTTTAAAACTAAAATTCACCTTTATTAAATTTCTCTGAGAGCGTTAATAAATATAAATCATGAGATTTCTCTAAATTTAGTTATGACTGACTATCTGATGATTTTTGATGTCTTAACTATATAAACATAATGGGTAACGTATATAGGTCAAATGTATTACAGAAGGGGCTAAATGCACCCAAGCGCGCTTAGCCTTGGTGCACTCAGGTGTGCACACAGGTGTATTTAACACATTTTTAATTTTTCAAAATTTTTTAATATAATTTTTTAAAAAATAAAAAAGGTTAAATCACCTAGGTGCATTGAGGCTAAGTGCACCCGAATGCATTGTACAATACCCAAAGTATCCGAAGCATGGAATAAAAAAATTAAGAGGTTTGCACCTATAACAGAGGCAATAGAAAATATTGCAAATAATAAAAGTGTGTTTGGAATACGATAAGATTTTTTAAATGAAAAACTTTTGGCGTAAAAGTTGTTGAAATGAGATATGTAATATAAAAGGGGTAATGATGAGGCATAAAGAGAATAAAATTAAAATAAATAAATTAGTTATGTGGATAATTGTGTAGAAATGATTGAAAACATGATAGTTTGTATAGAAAGATGTAAAGAAATAATTAAAAATTAATTAATACATAATATATGTATAACTAAATGAGTGCACATGAAGGGTATGGATGGTGAGCATGGAAAATGACCAAGTATGATTTGCTAAAATACAAAAATGAAAGCAAATGTGTCAAAATGAAAAAAGAGAGGACTGTTTTGAGAAAATTATAAAATCTCAAAATTTTGGGATTAAATTTAGTAGCTCTAACTAATAAGTAAGTGTCTCAAATGAGCACTAATGTGAAAAATGTAAAAGAAGGGTGTTAAATGATAAATGAGAGGTAATAAACTTCCATATAATGGGTTAACCTTGTGGTTATATTGAATATGATAATTTACCCTAAATTAGGTTATTAAACAATGAAAGGAATGAGTGTACTATGGGAGCACAAGTTACAAATTAATAATCGGATTTGTCATTTTTCACAACATATAATATTATTTTCTTAATTACAATACGGAAGAGTATCCCAATCAAGGCCTCATTCTCCACCATTGAAAAATATGTATTAAATTATAATATGAAAAGTTACTTTTCATAAAATTTTTAATGTCATATTCAATATGTTAGAGTTACAATTATCTACATTAAATACATCACTAATGAAATTATGTAACCACTGTACGAATATCTAATTAGTATTTTGTTATGCATTCTAGCTAAATATGAAAGGTTAAATATTTTAAATGGATCGGATGTATTAAACTTTTATATTAAATGAAAATCATAAGACTTATTTATTGTGATTCAAACTAGTAGCACATTTTATATATTTTCAGCCATGGCTATAATGTGCACTTAGGTCTAATTAAAATGAACTTCTTTCGGATAAGACAAATAATATTAAATAAAATATGCACAATAATGAAAATATTTTAAATTAAAAATTTCCTTTCTAAGTTTCTTTTTTTTCTGCCGTAAATTTAAACAAATTTTGTACTGGCAAATGTTTTTTTTTGGGGACAAGCTGAAGTAAAGTTGTGGTGAATCTTACAGAAATGCAGGACTTTTTTTTTATAAAAGAAAGCACTCTATCCCTGCTCCCTTTCAATATGAAAGAGGTTAGGGATGGAGTAATCCAAGCAATTCATTGTCAAAGAATTGTCTATACAGATTTTCCCAAGTATAGCTTGGGGGGTTGCTCCACCAAGATCGGTGTTCCAAAGAAGAAATCAAGACCAAATCGGCTAAGGAGTGAGCGACAATATTTCTTTGTCGTAATACATGATATACCGAAAAGAAAACGTTTACATTGAGAATCGACCTGATTTCATCAATAATAAAACCCACTGGAGAGGTAATAGGATCTATATTAGACAAATAGTTGCAAAGAATGAGGGAGTCGGTCTCAAACCATGCATGTCTGACATGAAGTTGAAGTGCTCATCTAAGTCCTAATAGGAAAGTGGTAGCTTCCATTAGTAGCAGTTCCATTACACCAACATGTCTCCACCCATTTGCTACAATAAAGGAACCCCGGGAGTCTTTGATAACAGCAGCACAACCAAAAACTCCCAAATCCCCTTGTTTACGAGCATCGACGTTTATCTTGACAAATCTCGGCGGCGATTTGAACCATTGGGGCACCATGTATCTGCCTAAAGCACCCGTCTGAACGAGCATTTTAGCACTCCTATGTTGGTTAAGAAACTTCGTACACCAGGCCAAGGTATCCAAAAATTTCAATTGAGTTCCCTCATCTCTGAGCTTGTTCCGTAGAAACCAAACCCTTCAACAGCACAAGATGAAAAAGGTAAGGTCCTCGGACCTATTCTCCTGCACTAAAGTTTCCACAATTTCCTGTACTGTTACCCCCTGAGATACCATCCTTGCAGCTTTCCTACACACCCCATGTGTCATTGCACACCTCAGGAATAGGTGATTCATATCTTCAGTTTCATTCTTGCATAACACATAGCACGGGTCCACCTCAATACCCCTATGAATCAGATTTTGCAAGGTAGGAAGGGCATTTTTGAGAAATCTCTGTTAAAAAATTATGACTTTCGATGGGAGTTTCGATCTCCATAATGCCTTGTAACTCCCAGAGAGGACCGGGAGATCATCACCTGAGCACAATAGTCTGTATGGCGATTTGACCATGTAACAACTGTTTAGTTCATGCTTCCAAAACATACAATCCTCCACGAGTCCATCAGGAAGAGAAATCATGTTTACCTCATGCCAACAAAGCCTCCCCCATTGAGGCCACCACGCGTCCATGTTCCAAGATTTAGTTTCACCATCAATAAAGTGATTAACCGTCACATCCTCCAGGATTGAAGACGGAAGGGGTCCCGCCTTATCCACCTTTGACTCAAGCCACATATCGGCGAAGAACTTCACCCGTTTCCCATTTCCAATCCTCCATTTGTAGCCCCTTTGGATCACATCTCTCACCTTCAAATTACTCTTCCATGTGAAGGAATCCGATGGCTTCTCCTTGTAGGTCCAAATATCGGTGTTTGGGAAATATCTAGCTTTTAGAACCTTGTGACATAAGTATGTATCGCATGATACTAACCTCCAAACCTATTTTGCTAGAAGGGCATAGTTGAATTTGTGGAAATCCCTGAAACCCATTCCACCCGATCGCTTTGGCTTACATATATCCTTCCAAGCCACCCAGCTCAATTTCCTTTTACCGTCCTTCTCTCCCCACCAAAATTTGCTAAACATCCCATTAATATCATTATAGAATGATTCGGGCAGTAAAAATATACTCATCGTATATGAAGGGATAGCCTGAACAACCACCTTGATTAACACCTCTTTTCCACCCCAAGAGAACAACTTAACTTTCCATCCTTGAATGCGGTTCCATATGCGTTCCTTAAGGCCTTTGAATATTCCAATTTTGGATCTTCCAAGCTAAGCCAGAAGACCCAAATATTGGTGGAAATCATGTCTAGCAGATCCTAAGAGTTGAATCATCTCCCTTCTGGCGTAGCTCTCCATATTAGCGCTAAAGAAAACTATAGTTTTGTCAACATTTACCATCTGGCTCGAGGAATCCACATGTTGATTTAATATATCCAGCAAGTACCAAATATTCTTCCCATTCGCCCTTATGAAGATAATGGCATCATCCGCAAACAGAAGATGGGAAATCAATGGGCCGTGCGGTTGTAATTTGATGCCACGAATTGCTCCACTAGCGATCGCATGAGAAGTCAGAGTAGAAAGCCCCTCCGCACATAAAAGAAAGAGGTATGGAGATAGCAGGTCACCCTATGAGGTTGGAAGTATGAGGATTAGAAACCATTGACATTTACTCGGTATCTAACAGTGGCTATGCAACTCATGATCCAATTAACCCACACCATGTTGAAATTCATAGCCCCCATTATCTGTTTAGGGAAATTCCATTCAACTCGGTCGAAGCCTTCTACATATCCAGCTTGATGGTCATCTCTCGCTTGTGCCCCCTCTTGTGTCTACGTGAGGAGTGGATTGCTTCATAGGCGATCAACATGTTGTCTTTGATAAGCCGCCTAGGAACGACGACACTTTGTTCTTCCCTGATGACTTCATGGAGAGCCAACTTGAGTCTGTTAGCTAGGACCTTAGCTAAAATTTTATAGACCACGTTGCATAGGCTAATGGGTCTAAAATGAGATAAAACTTGAACTCCAGTCCCTTTTGGAATAAAAATTAATGTGGTTGAATTTGAGTCCTTAATGAGCCTGCACAATTGGGCGGGGTTTCTCTCATCCATAAACAATTTGCACCACTTGATTATATCTCTACCCACAGTGTTCCGATGCTTTTGATGAAATCCAGTCGACATCCTGTCTGGTCCTGGGGCTTTTGTAAGACTCATTCATTTAATTGCTTTGATTTCTTCCTCGGTCTGCAAGGGTTTGGTTAGGAATTGCCTTTGTTCATCAGAAATTTTTCTTGAGATAACATTCTCCACCCATGGCGCCACCGGAGTTGTAGACGAGGAATAAACATCAGAGAAATGCTTAACAACCATGTCCATTTGGTGGTCCTGGTCCCTAACCCAGATACCATTTTGGTCCCTCAACGCCTCAATGAAATTTGTTCGTCGCCTGTTGGAGGCGATACGATGGAAAAAGCTAGTGTTTCTGTCCCCCTCATGGAGCCAATGTGACTTTGCACGCATCCTCCATAGTTGCTCCTCATCTTCCAGTAGAAGGTTGATTTGGAGTTTTAGCTTCTGCATGAAATCGTCCCTTTCGTCACTAGGCCCCATGCCTGAAATAGAATCAAGCTCCCTTTGTTTCCGTGCAATCACTTTCTGAAGATTTCCTCTCTTCCTTCGATTTCATTTAGAAAGCTCAATAGCAGACCGATTAAGCTTCCAATGAAGCATGTCAGCTACATGCAAAGCCGTCGGGGGCTCTACATCCCAAACTTGGTTTACAATTCTAGTAGCGTCTTTACCTCGTGCCCAAAATAGTTCATATCTGAACTCCCTTAGCGGTTTTCTTCTGCCTCTTCTTGAATCGAGGTCCAACAATATGGGGCAGTGGTCAAAGGTAAGAGAATAAGAGGCTAATCTCAAACTGGGGTGGTTTTTTTTAGAGATCGGTTGGACCCAGGCTAGGTTAAACCAAGTATTAATAATTATAACGCACTTTCCTAGAAATCGAAAAGCAAATTTGTTAGGTTGTGTTTGGCAATGAGTATAAAATGTCAAATTAAAACTTTTTAATCGAAAACTTTTCACTCTCCACAACTATTATATTTTTTAATTATTTTTCACATTTTCCTATGCAACTATCCTATTTTTTAATCATTTTTACACAATTACTCATACAACTAACTTATTTATTTTAACTTTATTCTCTTTACTCCTCATCATTACCTCTATCATATCATATCATTTTTAACAATTTTTATTCTAAAAAATTTTACACCAAAAATTTTATTCATTCCAAAACACACCCTAGTTTCGGGCCAGCTTGAGTCCGATAAAATCCGCAAAACTTTCCCCCACCTAACTATAGTCAGTGTGTCTAGGAAAAAAATGTCATTGTCTTGCAATTGAAAGAGAAAATATGGATTGGATACGCAAGAAGATGGCATTTGGTTTTTTTAAACACGATAATAAGAGATGGAGATCGATTGTGAAAATTGCAGGACAACTTGTTGTAGACCGACCCACTCCTTTGCACATGGCTCACTACATCATTTGACTTGATTAACGACTAAGACATCTGTCTCTTTCCCTGTCCTTCTTCAGGTAAAGAATAGTTTTTACTTCATGTCATCGTAGTGTTATAACTTAGTAAACATGTCTATGGACATATTTTTCTGCTTAGATTTAAGTTTTTGCTAAGGCTATTTTTTTTTATGAAAAGAATTACTCAACCCCGACCCCCTCATCATATGACAAGGTTCGGGATGGAGTAATCCGAGCAATTCATTGCCAAAAAATTATCTGTACATATTTTCTCTGCAATACACTGTGGGGGATTTCCCCACCAAGATACATTATCCAACCCAAAAACAAAAACTAGATCAGCTAAGGCACGCGCAACCCTGTTTCCCTGTCTTAGCACATGGTGGATAGAGAGGTTTGGATTAGCCTAAAAAATTGTTCTGATCTCCGCAATAATGTGACCCACTGGGGAGGAAATAATGCTATCATTTGATAGATATGTGTAGAGAAGAAGAGAGTCGAATTCAATCTGTACCTATCTGAGCTTGAGATGAAGGGCTCACCTGGTACCTAGAAGAACGACGTTTGCTTCCATGGTAAGTGGTTCCTCCACGCCCTTCCGACTCCATCCATTCGCCGCAATAAAATACCCTCAGGAGTCCCTAATGATAGCAGCAAACCCCGTGACCACCTTTTCCTGCAGGCTTCGGGCGTCGACATTCATTTTGAAAACCCCATCTGGCGGTTTGATCCATCTTGGTACAAGAGGCAAGTCCAACGCACATGTCAAGTCCAAAACTTTTGCTCTTCGCATTTGCTCAATAAAATCCTGCCACCACTGAATTGTATCGGCAAAGCGTGGTTGGGCACCCTCCATCTTGAGCTTGTTTCGCAAGAACCAGATACGCCAACACAACAGAATAAAGAAGGCCAGATCATCTATCCTGTTCCTGTAGGCAAGGGTTGAGAAGATTTCCTTCACCGAAGCCCCCGGAGGACACGCCGTTGTAGCAATCCTAACCATATTCGTCGTACGAAAACATCTCAAAAAGAGGTGCTCAACATCTTCAACCTCTCTCATGCAAAAAGCACAATTAGAATCCTCAACCTCAATACCCCTGTGAGAGAGGTTTCGCAGAGTTGGGAGAGCGTTCTTAAGAAGTCTCCACCCAAAAATTTGTACCTTAGTCAGTAGTTTTGTCCTCCAGATAGCCTTATAAGAGCTTGACAGCGTAGGGTCTTCATTATCCCGCAAAAGCCATCTATGTGCTGACTTGACTGAGAAATTTCCATTCGGTTCATGTTTCCAGAAGATACAATCCTTTCCTGCATTACTGAAAAGGGGAACTCTGCTTACAGCCTCCCAACCCACCTCACCCATAGCAGCCACCACCCGGGCTTCTCCCCCTTTTTCCCCCACAAAAACTTGCTTAACATTCCATTGATGTCCTTACAGAATGATCGTGGTAGCAGAAATATACTCATAGCGTAGGAGGGAATGGCCTGTGCCACAACCTTAATTAGCACCTCTTTCCCTCCCCATGACAATAAGCGACCCTTCCACCCTTGAATTTTATGCCAAATGCGCTCCTTTATGCCATTAAACTACCGTCTATTTGATTTCCCTAGCCACGCCGGAAGGCCCAGATAATGACTTACTTCCTTGCCCGAAGACCCTAGCCGATTAGACATCACCTCCCTTTCTTGGCCACTCATATTTGAACTGAAAAAAATAGAGGTCTTGTCCACATTGATCATCTGTCAAGAGGAAGCAGAATAAATTCCAAGGATGTTCAGAAATTGCCTGATATCATTTTCATCCGCCCAGAGGAAAATAAGGGCATCGTCCGCAAACAACAGGTGAGTAATCTGAGGCCCCTGGGGGTTTATTCTGATACCATGAAGAGATCCTTGGGTAGCCGCAACAGAAATAAGTGTAGAAAGACCCTCCGAGCAAAAGAGGAAAAGATATGGAGACAACGGATCCCCTTGTCTTAGCCCCCACTGGGGCTGGAATATCCTGGATTTGAATCCATTGACATTTACCCGATAACTGACTGTGGTTACACTGCTCATGATCCAATTTATCCACACTGGGCAAAAGTTCATAGCGGCCATGATCTATTCCAAAAAGGACCATTCGACACGGTCATAAGCCTTTGACATATCCAATTTGATAGTCATCTCCTTTCGTCTGCCCCCTTTCCTCCTCCTGAGGGAATGAATGGCTTCATATGCTATGAGCATGTTGTCTGTAATGAGCCAACCAGGAACAAAAGCGCTTTGCTCTATCCCAATGACATCCGTGAGAGAAGCTTTGAGCCTATTTGCCAGCACCTTAGCCTAAATTTTGTATATCACGTTACACAAGCTTATAGGTCGAAATTGCGATAAATCCTGAGCGCCCCTTCTTTGGAATCAGCACCAGAGTGGTAGAATTTACCTTTCGAATGTGTCTGGCGATATGAGCCTGATTTCGCTCCTCCATGATCGATTTGCACCACATGAATATCTCCCTACCCACAAGCTTCCAGTTGTTCTGAAAAAATCCCGGAGACATTCCATCTGGCCCCGGGGCCTTTGTTGGTCACATGCCTTTAACTACTTTTTCCACCTCATCAAAACTTAGTGGTTTTGTCAGCCCTCTTCTCTGCACCTCAGTAATTTTCCTTGTAATATGACTTTCAACCCAATCCGCCACCTGTGGGATCGAAGATGTATAGATCTTTGAAAAATGAGAAGCAGACAAATCCATCAACTCATCTTGATCCCTAATCCACCGCCCATCCTCGTCTCTTAGTGCTTCAATGTGATTTGATCGTCTCCGATTTGAGGCCATACGATGGAAGAACGCGGTGTTTCTGTCCCCCTCCTGTAGCCAATGGGATTTTGCACGTAATCTCCATAACTGCTCCTCGTCCTCCAACAAGAGGTTAATTTGGAACTTTAGTTTTCTCATAGCATCATCATTAGACTCGTTTTGGCCTAGTCCCTTCAAGGATGAGAGCTCCCTCTATTTCCGTTCAATAGCTCTTCTAAGGTTTCCCCTTTTCAATCGGTTCCAACTGGCAAGCTCCAGACCACATCTCTCGAGTTTCCAGCTAATAAGATCAGTATTTGTCACAACCCCTGGGGGTTTGGACTCCCATACCTTTTGAATGATTTTGTTCGCCTCTGGATCACGAGCCCAAAAAAGTTCGTATCTAAATTCCTTTGGAGGCCTTCTCCTTCGATTCTTGGTGTCAAACACAAGCATTAGCGGGCAATGATCAGAAGTTGACGCCGATAGATGGACAATTTTAGCATAGGGAAATAGGTTAAGCCATGATGGGTTTGAGAGCCCCCTGTCAAGTCTCGCTTCCACTCTTTGGGTTCCCCGCCGATTATTGCTCTATGTCATAGGTGCTCCGACAAAACTCAGGTCGATCAGGTTACACTTGTCCATAGTGTTGCAAAAACGATTCATTTGAATCTGACTTCGGGTCCTTGAGCTGATATATTCATTAGATCCCATCACTTCATTGAAGTCACCCATAACTAGCCAAGGAGAGTCGGCTTCGTCAGCTAAATGATTGAGAATGTGCCATGTCAGCTGACGATAGTGAGTTGCGGGGTGACCATAGAACCCTGTGAAACGCCATCCCAAAAGATCCGCATTGATATGGTGAGCCGAAAAGTTCGGACAGATGCAGGATGGTCATTATTCCAAAACAAAGCCAAACCGCCCTTCCTTGCTATAGATTCCACCACAAAACAAGCATCAAAACGAAGTTTTTGTCTAATCCCCTCCATTTCCTTCTTATTGCATTTAGTTTCACACAGAAAAACTAATTTGGGAGCTTGTTTTCTGACTAAATCAAAAAGACTTCGAATTGCTCGCGGGTTCCCAAGCCCGCGGCAATTCCATGCCATGATAGCCATGTCACTGGAGGTGGGGCTGGGGAAACCCCACAGCCTCCACCTCCCCACCTTTAGCCCGCTTGCACCTCTTCACATGCTCATCCGGGTCCTCCCCCAGACCTCTTTTTGCCATCCCGTTATCCCTCATGGCCATTGAGATCGGTGCTTCCATGCCCTCACCTTGCCTGGCCCTCCTCTTCCATCCCCTTTTATATCCTTGTGACAGCTTGTTGTTTGCTTCCAACTCCGCCCCATAATCCCCCCCGTAACTTCTACCCCTTTAAAGCAATCCCCTTTGTTCCCTTCTCCCGCTGTTTGAACCATTATCTCAACCAGCATCTGATCCTCTGCCTCTCCTCGCTTCCCATGTCTCCTTATATCCCCTTTAATAGTATTCTCCTTCACCATTTCACGGCCAGCCCACATTTGATCCATTTCCACTATTTTAGACATGTGCAGTTTCTGCCTCCCCCCTTCTCCATCCCTATTCTCCCGAGCTCTCCCAAATTCCATCCCGACCAGCTCCCCTAGACCCCCTGATCTGCCCCTCCCTCACCCTTTCTTCTTGCTGTACCCGGCTCCCCTTAGGTGGCCTTTCCTTTAGTAGCCGTTGATCCAGATTTTTGTTTGTCAAGAGCATTTGCTTGCCCACCACGCTGCCAGGTTTTGTTCCCCATACTGCCGATATCTGCCTGTTCATTGCCCCCTTCGTCATTGCTGCGCAAACTACCCCCCATTCCCGAGCCTCCGCATTGCTGATTGACCAAATCATCCACCCCCTGGTTCCCCTTCTCACCCAAATATTTGATTGGGGCAGTTCTGTGCTCTGAGCCAAACTCATTTTTCATTCTCATCGGTTTTACACCCGCTCTCATCCAACTGCCATAAGGCATGTCAGCCTCCGCTCGGTTCAGATTCTCCTTCGGCATTGTGGGACAGTCTTTGTGGGCATGGCCCATGATGCCGCACATGTAGCAGAAGATAGGTAGTTTTTCGTACTGAAAACTAACCCATCTCCGCTGCTGTGTTCCCACTTGGATAAACATCCCTCTACGAAGAGGTTCTCTGCAATCCAGTATCACTTTCAACTTGACTTCATCTTCTGTGGCTCTAATCTCTGTCACTTCCTCAAAGGTATTGCCAATACATTGGCCCAAGAAGTTCTTATTGATAATGTATGGAGCTGCTTGTACATGTAGCCACATTGGCATTTTGACGAGCAGTATTTGGGCATACTCCACCTCCTCCCGCAATTCAGCAAGAATGATAAGGTTCCTGTCGAATAGCCATGGCCGCCCTTCTAGGATTCTGTCCTTGTTGCTTTGATCCGTGAATGAGACCTTGAACAGGTTTTCCCCCAACTCTGTGAAATAAAACTTATCTTTCGTTCGCCACAGCCGTCTCATCATACCTTTGAAATACTCCTTATTGTATGATCTTGCCAACCAGATTGTGCAGAGTAGTGCAGCGTCTTCTCCAGGTTGGATTTTCTTTAATGCAGAGCCCTCAATTGTCAGTGTTTGGAGTTCAGCCCCAAGCAGCTCGGCAGTGTTTGGATCCATGTTTCAGCTAGAAACGACCAGCCACTTCCCGTTTACGACCCGAAGGATAGAAGCCTCTTACAGCCCTTACTGACTTCGTGTTTTCTGTCTTCCCCACCTCCGACAACCCACACCCAGTCCCGTGCGTGACCACGTCGCCTTCCGGGACCACAGGGGAGGGACTCTGGTTTTTTGCTAAGGCTATTTTGGTTCAAAGAAATAGCGGTAAAAAACTAATGGTATTGTCATATATATAAATATAATGACAACATGAGGTTACTCGAAGAGAGGGTTTCATAGAAATATCCTCAAATCTAAAAATATGTCATTTCAATTTATTCGATATGAAGAATATTTTTAGGCCAGTAAGTTTGTCATTTTTACATTTTAGACCTCATCATTAGCTATAGTTAATGGTAGGGTCTAAAAATATAACAAATTTAAAAAAAATTAGAAGTACAAAATGTAAATAAAGTAACCTTAGGGATTAAATATAAATTCAAAAGTCAAATAGTTTATACTGAAAAAAACCCCTGACATGAACGCAACCAAAAAACAAAAAATGACTAGGCTCCTCTTGTAAGCTAGCAGAAATAGGGCCAACGTCTAGTCAAACGAGTGCTATTGTCTTGCAAACTTGAAAGAGGGAATAGATTGGTCATGCAAGAAGTTGGGTCCACATGTTAGTAAGAGATATAGATCACTTGTGGAAATTGCAGGACGATTTGTTGTAGACTAACCCACCACTGCACTAAATTGACTTAGACTAGTGGGAAGCTTTATCTTCTTCAACGAGGTCACCTTTGCAGATAAGGAAGAAATTAAAATTGTATTTGGAAAGGTGATAAAAATTTTAGATGTATCGTAAAAGTTTTTAAAATAAGAAAAAATGATATGGTATAATAAGAATAATGATAAAAAATAAATAGAGCAAAGTTAAAATAAATAGATTAGTTATATGGATAGTTATGTAAAAATAATTGAAAAATATGATAGTTTATACAGAAAAATATAAAGAAATAATTAAAATAGATTATTTGTGAAACGTTAAAAAAATTTTATGGAAAAATTTTAGATGAAAAATTTTGGGATGAAACAAGCACGCCCTTGGAGAAAATCTCTTTTACTCCTTTTTCATAATTTTTTTGACGGTCAACTCCTTTTCATGCTTTCTTTGGTAGATTTGACAGTGTATATGAGATGATTTTGTGAAATCTTTATTAATATTCGTTGCCGCTTGCTTTCAAGGTTTAAGGCTTGTTTGGCGGTGTGCTTCGATACAAGTGTTTTTCAAAAAATTTAAACTTCTTGGGTGCAAATAGGAAAGTACGACATTTAATGAAAATTTAATAACGATAAAATATTTTATGTTTATAGGATATTGTTGCTTTTCGTAATAGCACTGATGGTGAAACTTTGTTATGAATTTTTTACGAAAGTCATTGAGTTGAGTGTACTCTCGTGCCAAACTCTTTTTATAAATTTTATAAATTTATTTTTATAACATCAATCTAAATTTTACTATTTTGAGATGTATATGTATATTTTTATTTTTAAAAGTAGGGGCATTTTAGACTTTTAAAATCGACTAAAGCACTTTCTTTTTAAAAATTAAATAAAAGTATACAAATATTTTCAAAAATGGTAGAACTTAATATATCTTAAATATACTTGGATTAAGAGATTCATAAAAAAAATTTCAAAAACTAATTTTAAAAAATGAGTTTTACTTCTAAATATAATTAAGTTTTAATTCGCCTGCATGCATTAAATCACTTCCTAATCTTTTTTTATTGTTTCATCTTGAAATTGTAAAGATGCATTAAATTACTTCCCAATCTTTTTTTATTGTTCCATCTTGAAATCATACTTTATAAGATTTTTTTTCCTACAGTACAATTAATCATCCCAACAAATGTGTTTACAATTTTCTTCAGTGGATGGATAACTCCGACGCTGGTAACAGCAAATAACAGCTCTCCTCTGGATATGAGCACCAAGCACGTTATTGGCTCGGCTCAGCGGTAAAAAACTAATGGTATTGTCATATATAATGACAACATGAGGTTACTCGAAGAGAGTGTTTCATAGAAGTATCCCCAAATCTAAAAATATGTCATTTCGATTTATTTGATATGAAGAATATTTTTAGGCCAGTAAGTTTGTCATTTTTACATTTTAGACCTTGTCATTAGCTATAGTTAATGGTAGGGTCTAAAAATGTAACAAATTTAAAAAAATTAGAAGTAAAAAATGTAAATAAAGTAACCTTAGGGATTAAATATAAATTCAAATATAAAAGAGTTTATATTGAAAAAAACCCCTGATATGAACGCGGCCAAAAAACAAAAAATGGCTAGGCTCCTCTTGTCAGCTACCAGAAATAGGGGCAACGTCTAGACGAACAAGTGCTATTGTCTTGCAAACTTGAAAGAGGGAATGGATTGGTCATGCAAGAAGTTAGGTCCACATGTTAGTAAGAGATATAGATCACTTGTGGAAATTGAAGGACGACTTGCTATAGACTAATCCACCACTGCACTAAATTGACTTAGACTAGTGGGAAGCTTTGTCTTCTTCAACGAGGTCACCTTTGTAGATAAGGAAGAAATTAAAGGTGTATTTGGAACGTGTGATAAAAATTTTAGATGTATCGTAAAAGTTTTTAAAATAAGAAAAAAATGATATGATATAATAGGAATAATGATAAAAAATAAATATAACAAAATTAAAATAAATAGATTAGTTATATGGATAGTTATGTAAAAATAATTGAAAAATATGAAGAAACAATTAAAATATATTATCTGTGAAGAGTTAAAAAAATTTATGGAAAAATTTTAGATGAAAAATTTTGGGATGAAACAAGCACGGCCTTGGAGAAAATCTCTTTTACTCCTTTTTCATATTTTTTTTTGATGGGCAACTCCTTTTCATGCTTTCTTTGGTAGATTTGACAGTGTATATGAGATGATTTTGTGAAATCTTTATTAATATTCGTTGCCGCTTGCTTTCAAGGTTTAAGGCTTGTTTGTCGGTGTGCTTCGATATAAGTGTTTTTCAAAAAAATTTAAACTTCTTGGGTGCAAATAGGAAAGTACGACATTTAATGAAAATTTAATAACGATAAAATATTTTATGTTTATAGGATATTGTTGCTTTTCGTAATAGCACTGATGGTGAAGCTTTGTTATGATTTTTTTACGGAAGTCATTGAGTTGAGTGTACTCTCGTGCCAAACTCGTTTTATAAATTTTATAAATTTATTTTTATAACATCAATCTAAATTTTACTATTTTGAGATGTATATGTATATTTTTATTTTTAAAAGTAGGGGCATTTTAGACTTTTAAAATCGACTAAAGCCACTTTCTTTTTAAAAATAAAATAAAAGGATATAAATATTTTCAAAAATGGTAGAACTTAATATATCTTAAATATACTCGGATTAAGAGATTCATAAAAAAAATTTCAAAAACTAATTTTAAAAAATGAGTTTTACTTCTAACTATAATTAAGTTTTAACTCACCTGCATGCATTAAATCACTTCCTAATCTTTTTTTATTGTTTCATCTTGAAATTGTAAAGATGCATTAAATTATTTCCCAATCTTTTTTTATTGTTCCATCTTGAAATCATACTTTATAAGATTTTTTTTCCTACAGTACAATTAATCATCCCAACAAATTTGTTTACAATTTTCTTCAGCGGATGGATAACTCCGACACCGGTAACAGCAAAAAGACAATGCTCTGAAACGATAAATAACAGCTCTCCTCTGGATATGAGCACCAAGCACGTTATTGGCTCGGCTCATTGGCTAAACAGGATTTAAATAATTAGATGCTGTAGCCCGTCTCTCGGCTTCTTTTGAAAATCCGATTTTATTGTATAAGTTCGTGGCCAGAATTTCATGTGCAAAATAGTATTTTAAAGTGTTTGTTTTTCTTTTTTGGAAGCAAACAGAAATTGTTGCCATGCTCCGGCAAACGAATTCTACGTTTGGAAATATTTGTTACAGGACTTTGCTTCTAATTGCACCCTTCTTCTTAGCATCATCCAAATATATTGATGCATGGTATAAAATTCACCACGTAATGATATAAATTTTTTTCATTTGTCTAATATCACCATGCATAAAATCCTTCTATATACGTATAAAATAAAAATATCAATTTTAAAATGATATCATTTAAACCATCTAAATATCATTATAATTTAGATAAATGATTTTATAAAGTAATATGATATTCTAATAAATATATAAATGTTCAAAATATTTTTCATAATTTATATCTATATATAGATATATATTTATCAGCAAATGTATGCCATGCACAAAATTTTGCTCAATGGGTGGATAAACACAAAGGATATTTTGTTTTTTTTTTAACCGTCGAAAATATGGAATATTTTGTTTTAAGATGTATTGACCTTACTTCAGTACAGGGATGAATCCTCCAAGGGCACGTCCAACCATCAAGAAAAAAACTTATGAAAATGATATTTATAACCTTTAAGAATCGAGCCCTTCACAAGCACCCTTTTTTATTGTCCGCCTTACATTCTCTAACTCTGCAGTAGCCACATGGAAAACAGAACCCTTTTCCTCCTGCAGGCCTTCCTTTTCTCTCTCCTTCAAGCCTCCAAAACAGAGCAGACTGGGGATTGTTCTTCTTCTTGTGGCAGCCTCCTCAATATCAAGTATCCTTTCCGCTTCAAAAGTGATCCAATAAACTGTGGGGACTCTCAATATGAACTTTCTTGTGAGAGTGATCAACCATATTTTTATCTTTTTGGAAGAAAATATGCAGTCATTGCTATTGAATACAAGACCGGGTTGATTCGAGTCGTCGATTATGATCTACAAATGGGCAAATGCTCCTCTCTCTGTTCTTCCCTGCGCCTCCAGCTTAGATATGGTGACGCGTACACTGTGCTGTACGGAACCAATTCATCTGATATTGTTACATACCTGAATTGCTCCTCTCCAATAGATGCGGTTTCATTCATACCTACCAATTTTTGTTTTAATGCCTCCTCTTCGGCGCATTTCTATGCCGTCCTGCCTTCCATGGTCTATGCCTCTGATCTCCCTCCATCTTGCAAAGTTGTTGCCAACGCTGATGTGTTGATGCCAGCCCTAAAGACAGCTAAAAAATATAACTACAAAGAAGTTCATGAGATGCTGTTAAGGGGTTTTGAACTATCATGGAAAGCTTCCCTTGCATGCCGTGAGTGCGTTAAGAAAAATCTCCAGTGTGATTATGATCCAGCAGACGAAGGGGAGTCCGATGACTATTGTTATGGTGAAGGTTTCGCATTGTGGAGTTCTTTATATGACTGCATACTTAGTAAGCCCTTCTTCTGAAAGCCTCAGTTCCATTCAAGTTTCATACGAATTTTTGACCTGCAGATAAGAAATTGACGTAGAACGAGATTTAGTTCTGTCATTTTGCGTCATATTGTTCCTCTAGGTTTGCTTTCAGTTACTAACCTTGCTGATGTTTGAATTGCATTGACTTGGCTGATCCAGCTGGTGGGCAGTTTCTAGGTAATCATTAATTCTAAAACTACGTGCTTGGCACAAACCAATTAATTTTTCTTGTTTCTTTCTTTTGTTAAATTTTTTTTATAAATCTCATATGAATTGTCCTCCTTTTCTTCTTTCCTATCCATCTCCTGCGTCACCTTCAACTCTTCTTTTCTGGGTGAAAGTGCTACTTCTAATGGGAAGAACATTCATTGGGGTAGTGTGCTTCGCAATCTTTATGATTTATAAACTATGGACCAAGCAAGTATGGATGGACAGCACAATAGAAGAGTTCTTGAGCAGATACGGGGATGAGACGCCCACAAGGTATTCCTATGCACAAATCAAAAAGATGACTAGAGGCTTCAGTCACAAGTTAGGCCAAGGAGGCTTTGACTCTGTTTACAAAGGGATGCTCAGAGCCGGCCTACCTGTTGCAGTAAAGATATTATCAGCAAAGTCTAAAGGCAGTGGTCAGGATTTCATTAACGAAGTTGCTACCATTGGAAGGATTCATCATGTCAATGTCGTGCGATTGATTGGATTTTGTTCAGAGGGATCCAAAAGAGCACAAATCTATGAATTCATGCCAAATGGTTCTCTAGACAAATATGTATACCCCCAAGAAGGAAAGAGCTGTCCTTTGAGTTGTGAGAAGATATATGAGATTGCATTAGGCATAGCACATGGGATTGAGTATCTACATTGAGGTTGCGACGTTAAGATCTTACATTTTGACATCAAGCCACATAACATTCTGCTTGATGATAAATTCACCCCAAAAGTCTCAGACTTTGGGCTTGCAAAATTCTATCCACTGGATGTGAACTTCGTCTCTGTTACAGCTGTGAGGGGAACTGTAGGATACATAGCCCCCGAGCTCTTCTACAAGAATGCTGGGGGTGTCTCCTACAAGTCCGATGTTTACAGTTTTGGTATGCTGCTGATGGAAATGGCTGGCAAAAGAAAGAATGCGGATGCACACGCAAAGAACTCAAGCCAAATTTACTTTCCGCTGTGGGTTTACGACAAGATCAATCAAGGCGAGGACATTGGAATGGAGGAAGCTGGTGAGGATGAAGAGGAAGTGACGAAGAAGATGCTTATAGTTGCGCTGTGGTGTATACAGATGAAGCCTGCAGACCGACCATCGATGACCAAAGTAGTAGAGATGCTGGAAGGGAGGGTAGAGCAACTTCCGTTGCCAGCCAAACCATTTCTGACGTCCCCTGAAAGAGCTCCTGATGGAGGTCATGAAATCGACATTGACATTTCTCCTTCTGAATCATCCAATGTTTATGAGTTGGGCACTACCAGCTCCCAGAATGATGCAAAATCATGTGCTATACACATGATAGAAGACTAGGCAACTCTTAGAAAGTCTTTCTTAGTTTTTACTGCTAGTATTATGAATGAGAATAACTTCTCATATAACAAGATGTCTAACATTATCAAGCTTTCATCTTAATTTTCTTGCTATGTTTGTTGCTTTTTGTTTTGTTTCTTTTTCTTTTTCCCCCATATTTCTCGTTGAACTGTGCCAAATAGGCTTTGCACAGAAGGTTTTAATGTTTATGTGCTCAGTCACTTGGACCTTTTTTTTTTGTGTGTGTGTGTGTGTGTGTTTGGCCATCACATGTAGTTGGATTGAGTGTCCTTAAAATTATGGACTTTCAAGTGTCATCATACTGATTTAAGTTGTTGAAATATCTACTGTTTAATTTCGATCAAGCCATAGTACTAGGCTACTCCCCAACTTTGTAAGTATTCATTCAATCTATGCCACTCAGACAAGTCATTCAGCGGGCCACATGCTGGTTGGCATATCTGCCGCTGGGTCAATAGCATTTATAGAATGAGACTTCAATTTCAACCATTGCTATTAATTTGCCAACCATTACATTATTATTTTTAATAATATTTTTTGCTATAATTAAAAGTGTTTTAGGGCTTGTTTTTTTTTATTGGTATATTTTACATACATCTCAACACATATTACATTGAAGTTCTGAGACATTCTTACAAATTCGGAGACACTCAGCTCCCCCAAAAAATCCGGAGACACAGCTATGCCAAAGAATAAGGAAAATACAACTTCCAACAACCGAACAGGAGACCACAGCTCCTGCTAACAATTTTCTCTTTCTGGCCGAAATCTCATATGTGGGATTCGAACCACGCACCCCAGCGCATGCACAACTCCACCACGCCTGGGGTGACCAACCGAGCATGGCTCGGTTGGTGTTTTAGGGCTTCTTTTGCCCTCACTTATTTTGTTAAAATGCGTGGAATCACTTTGCTTGTTAGTAATGCTTGGTGGGACTTATTTTTTAAGCTTAAGTAATTTGCGTTAAAAAGACCTAATATGTGCAAAATTCTTAAGCTAGAAATTAGCACTTTTTAGATAATGTTAAAATGCTATATTCATATTGTTAGGCGAAACAACCTTACTCTTACTAATTAGTAAATTGATGACGCATTCGGGCTTTAAATTTAATATAAATATAACTTTATATTTGATAAATGCACAAATTCTTAAAACTATTATACTCGAGTTCCATCTTTTACTTGATCTGCTGCCCCAGTACCAATTTAAAATTTGTCCTAAGAAAATAAATGAGGATGGAGTTGACCTTGTCCTAATTCGGTGAAAATAAGCTGAGACAAGATTTTTAAAAAGTATAATTCGGCCACTAGGACCTGCCTCGGTGGTATCACGTGGGAGCATGTTTGCCACCAATCGGTATTAGATTCCCTTTCCTCCTAAGGTAGAAGTTTTAACAATTCCCTCTCAAGGTGGAACTGTAAGCACAAGTTTACTTTTACAAAATTGCAAAATAGCCTGCAATTCTTGCATACTGTAAAAGAGTTAAATTTTTTGATAACATGACAACAATTTTCCTATCTAAAATTAAATTTATTATTCATAATCGTTTTTCTGGTTGCATTTGTTCTAAAAATATTGCAAATAATAAATCTGTTATAAAATAATAATATCTATAAATAAGCATTTTATTGATAGAAAAATAAAATTAATAATCGATTTCTTATTAACATGGTGATTTCATCCAGAAACCTGTTGCACGAAGAACACTAACTAACGGGATACCCTTCAAATTTCACATGCAAATGTGCGCTACGATTTTATGAAACTAAGGGATATACTTACAATTTCACATAAACCATATAGGTGCCGATGCAAAACCCACATGGTTATTAGAGTTACAAATTAAAAGCTAGTTTTATAAAACATGGGTGATCTAAATTTTTGAGCCAGATGGATTACGATGAAAAATCAGGCATGGAAATATTGTGATTTAAGACAGATTAGTTTAACCTTCCACCCGTAAACATGGATGATTTCTCGAAGGATACATCCAAGTTCCACCAATCAACTGACGAACTTATGCAAAAACGATATTCATACCCTGTATAATTTAAAAAATAATTTATATTTTGAAGTTATTTTGTTTCCTTTTTATTATTTATTAAATTATTTTTTGTATTTTAGATCTTATATTTTTTTTTTCAAATGCAGATAAAGCACTGAGCTTTTTATATTTAAATTTTAGGCCTGTAAGTTTGTTATTTTTACATTTTAGACCCTGTTTTACTGCCGGTAGTGGCAGAGTCCAAATTGTAACAAATGAAAAACTTAATAGGTCCAAAATGAAAATACATTAACCTTTTGGGGACTAAAAAAGAAATAAACAATTGGAGAGTCTAAATTAAAAAACCAAATGCGAACGCCCCCAAAAATTTATTTGAATAGGATCAAAGAAATATTGTAAGCTGCCTGAAATAGGGTCAATGTCTAATCAAATAATTGTCATTGTCTTGAAATTGAAAGAGAACAAATGGATTGGACTTGCAAGAAGATGAGACTTAGCTTTTTAAAGTCCACACGATAATAAGAGATGGAGGTCCGATTGTGGAAATTGCAGGACAACTTGTTATAGACCAACCTACTCCTTTGTACACAATTCACTGCATCAATAGACTTGATTAACGGAAGGCTTTTTTTTTTCTCTTCATTAACGAGGACGCCTTGGTAAATAGAGAAGAATACAGAGAAAATCTCTTTTACTGCTTTTTCATATATGCTTGAAAATCTAAATGACACCAAATTGATTTATACTTCAACGAATATTTAAAGAAGATTTTTATATTTTAAAAGTATTTTCTTCAATTTTTTATTATTCTTGAGATTTTTTGTATTTTAGTCTTTTAGATCTTAAATAACAAAATGAGATTTTTGTTTTTATTCACGATGTTTGTATCTAAATTTTAGACTTATAACTTTGTTTATTTTACATTTTAGACCTTGTCGTTAGCTGCCGTTAGTGGGAGTCCAAAATGTAACTAGTGGAAGTTTACAAGGTCCAAAATGCAAATATATTAACCTTGGGAATTATAAATAAATAAATAATTTAATCGGAGGGTTGAAAATGGAAAAATACAATGTGAACACATCTAAAATTTTGTTGGAACATGATACTCTTGTGAGCCGGCTGAAATCTGGTCTAAAATATCATTATGAGTGTGTTTGGTAATAAGTAAAAGTTGTCAAGTTAAAACTTTTCACTCTCTACAATTATCTTATTTTTTAATCATTTATTCACATTTTTCTATACAATTACCCTACTTTTCAATCATTTCTACATAACTACCAACACAACTGACCTATTTATTTCAACATTATCATATTTATTCTTCATCATTACTCTTATCATATCACATCATTCGACAACTTCTACTCTCTACAACTTTTTTTCAAAAGTTTTATCCATTCTCAAACGCACCTTATGTTTCAATTGAAAGAAAAGAAATAGATTACTAATTGGTCGCCATCCAAGATGTCCCATGTTTGACTCCATATTATAGTTTGTCTTACGGTAAGAGCATGGTCTTCTTGTAAATAGATAGCAGCTTATTATCTTCTTTATAGATAGATAGAAGCTTATCGTTTCTTTTATAAATTTTTAAGATTTATGGTAATATGAAAATTAAATATAACATTGTATACTCAACAAAAAAAATAAAGAAAGAATAGATTGTACCAGCAAAAAGATGAGATTGACTTTCTCAAGTCCCCATAATAATTAAAGATGAAGATTAGTTATGAAAATTGCAGGTCTGGTTGTTGTAGACTAACCCGCTCCTTTGCCACATGGCCCACTACAAAAATTGACTTGATTCACCGGAATCTTTTTCTTCTTAACTAATGAGTTCACCTTGATATAGAACATCGATAAAGATAATGGGGCCCGATTTTATGCACCTAGGTGCACTTAGTTTTCGAGCATTCAAGTATAAATATTTTTTCTGAAATTTTTTTGCACACCGATTAATCTAAGTGTATTTAACGTATATATTAATTTTTACCATTTTTTAAAGATTTTAAAAATTCAAAAAATTATCTACAAATCTTCAAAATAGTAAAAACCGATAAACATGTTAAATACACTTAAATTAATAGTTTTATAAAAAAAATTTTGAAAAAATAAAAAATGGATTAAACGCACCCAAGTGCATGAGATCATATCCCAAAGAGTTTTCATAATAGTTGAGCCCTTCATCCAGAAACTTGTTGCATATAGAATTCTAATTGAAGAGATACACTTGTAGTTGCATGAGAGTGTTACGGAGTGTGTTATAATTTTATGAAACAAAGGGAGATGTACTAACAATTTCACTTAAATTACCTAGATGCTGATGCAGAACCTGCATGTTTATTAGAATTATAAAAGCTAATTTTACGAAAAAAAAAAAAGAGGAGAGATCTAAATTCTGTGAAAAACAAGACATGGGCATATCGTGCCTTAAGACAATTTTTTTTCAGATGTAAGTGCCTTAAAACAGATTAGTTTAACCTTACTCCTGTGAACATCAACTAAATTATGATTCCTGGAAGGATACATCGAAGTTCCAAACATTAACTGAGAAACTTACGAAAATGGTATTTATACCCTTTTTAACTATTGTTTTTCTACAGCACCAACTTAATTGTATGCTTGCATTCTCCAGCTCTGCAGCAGCAACATGAAAAAAAGAATCCTTTTCCTCTTCCTGACCTTTTCATCTCTGTATGTAGCACTACCAGGAAGCTCCCGTCGAACCTCCAAAGCAGAGCAACATGTGGATTGCTCTTCTTCATGCGGCAACCTCCTCGAGCAGCTACCCTTTCCACTTCAAAAGCGATCCACCAAACTGTGAGGAGTATTTATATCAACTTGATTGCGAGAGTGATCAACCATATTTACATCTTCGAGGAAGAAAACATGCAGCCATTGCAATTGAATGCAAGACCGGGGTGATTCAAGTCGTTGATTATGAGCTGCAACGAGGCAAATGTTCCTATCGCCTCACTTCGGTATCCTACAACAAAACAAGCTCATGGTTACCTGGTGAAATTTACGTATTTCCCAAATCCCATGCTTTTATTGCATACTTGAATGTTGTATGATCTTTTACGGCCCGGCCCAAAAATACATTTTTTGAAAAAAATTTCGCTTTTTTCATGGACAAGTAAATTTATATGTATTAAATCTATAAAGCAAGTTTTACCACTTTTTGGATATTTTTAAGTGTTTTGGATATTTTTAAGTGATTATTTTAATTTTTAAACAGTGGCATTTACGTAATTTAAAAGTTTTGAATATATGAGAAATGAATGTTTTTATTTTCAAATTTTAAAAAAGTATTTAGAAAAATTAATAAACTAGAAAATTTTTATATAATATATCTTAGTAAAGATTGCAAACTTATAAATTCTTTTTAAGAATTAATTAAGGGTATCCCAGCCAGGTGGTTTGTAACGCCCCAATCTTTAATCTAACAAGGACATCATAAGCTAACCTAAGACCTATCCATATGGGGGCCCAAACTAAAGAGCAATCCTCTTATAGCACCATAAAAATTTATACACGAAAAAAAATTTATTGCAACAATTTCGGCAAAGTTTCTCCTAAAATATCAAGGTTGCACTTGTATATTCAATATTTATAAAGCAAGTAGAAATAAATTTTTAACTAACAAGGGGCGACATGCAACCTTACTCAAAAGTCAAATTAGTAACAATCTCGATTATTTCTAGTTTACAAAAAATTGAATATATAATCATGTGGATTCTTAACCGAGAAGGAGAATCCTCCACTAAAACTATTAAAATATATTAAAAAAATTACATGAGAGAATTAGATATACATTAACTCCTCACTATATGATCCCTCTCATTCACAACTTGGTCTTATCATAATCTCTTGCCGAATTATCATCCTATTCCATTGGAGTACCTGCATGGCTATCATCTAAGAGTGATAAACGACGGTATGACAAGTATTACATAATCAATATATTTAATTCAAAGTCAACAATATATCCATTAATGCATATATGAATGCATCTCATGCAAATACCCACCACTCCATAACTCACCCCTACTTCACTGCCAAATAAGTTATACATATCAGGGTGCCTCTCTCACATTGATGCCAAACCCCCAAATCTATACAAATTATCAAGTGACTTGAAATGCCTCTCTCACATTGATACTAGGGTCAAGATCACCATCAATTGTATAGTTAGAGAATGTCCCTCTCTCACATTGGTACTCGGGCCAAGACTACACAACTATTCTGCACCCATACATGCATATATAGCGCTCAGGCTACCACACTTTTCACCCATTAGATCTTCACCTTTACAAGTATCCACACAAGCACCCACACAACATATGAGTGCAAAATCAATAACCAACAGTAACAATTATGATGCATGGACATATAAAGCATGTGAATAACATATAACTCTAAAATATACACTTAACACAATAATAGAAAAATGCTCAAATAATGAAAATGGATAAAACATCCTCCTTATCCATGCTCCACAACACAATAACAACACACCATGAAAATACTACCCTACCTTTAATTATAATTAATTTGTGTCATAAACAAGTGTACTATCCACCATTTTCACAAGCTCTAATAGTAGGGCTTTTCAAAACATCAACTCAAATTTATCATTTCAACCACACTACATCACCCTATTACTTCACAAGAGGATCTTACCTTCATTCCTTCCTCGAATCACCCCTACATGCATGTCATACCAAACTACACCCATTTCCACTATTAAAATACTATTCATCTTATTGCTCATGCAAGGGTTTTTAACCCATTACCCAAATCACTTTAAAATATTAACAAACCATATACGCATGCTCATATAGCATTAAGAAGAAACATTGTTAAAGAAATTTCAAGAAAAATAAAAGGAAAGACTACTTACATGGCTCTATACAACCTTTTCCCAAATTTCTTCAAGCTTTAATTCTTGAATCTCCTTAAATCACCATGTTCCTCTCTCTCTCTCTCTATATATATATATATATATATGTTTCTTTTTTTTCTAATCGGGCTCTACCCTTTTAAAAAAGCTACAATTCATAGCCCTACAAACCCTTTTTTATTAATTTTTGTATACCATAAACATTTCTTAGTATTTAATTATCTTTAATTAAATTCATCAACAACATTTACTAAAATAATATAATTAATTTTTTTTTAAAATGTGTCTATCGTTAATTGCATCAAAAAAAATATTAAGACTTGGAGTCCCACATGGTTCAAGATTACGGTTACACCTTAGTAAACGGATGTAGATTAGGATAATATGTAAATTGTCCATGTATGACAGTGTCCAATGCCGATTAGCAGGTTAAGCTATATAGCGTGTTCATCAATACTTCTCCAGTATGTGGTGATGAGTAAGTTAACCAGCTTAACCAGCTAATCAACACTCGTGACTATTGCTTGCAAAACTTTTTGACACGTTTTATGGCTTAAAAAAGTCAGCCATCAATTTCTCATCCGTCGAGAAATCATCCACGATTCAGCCGCATTTGATTCGAACTGGCATGGAAAATGGTTTCTGCGCCGAAAATGTAACGGTAGTCCGCAAGTGGATTGACGCCTTTTTCTCCTCCATTGCTGAACCTGAGGATTGACGCGCTGCTGAAAATGTACGGGATGTTCAGCCTCTGTCGCCGGCAGGACAGGCTGAGTTAACGGGTTTTTGCGCGTAAATCCCTCCCGTGAAAACTTTTAGCAAAAGGGGTGAGTTTTCATGCAATCCAAACAGCCCCTAATATGCATCCGTGCAAAAGTGGGTATAAAAAAGTGAGAATACAAATGCATTAATTCGCAAAAATATGATGGCACTATGAACATTTCATCCTTCCTTCTTCAAGCATTTTGAAGTCGCCAAAGCCCATAAGCCAATATATAAGATGAAAATTCTATTTATTAATAGAGAAAATAACAAATCCATATGCTGGTATCCAATTGAGTTGTAAGAAAATACATGGAAGCAAGAAGGATTTCGGACATAGGAAACAAATACTCAGATTTAAATTTTTTCCAATAAATTATATGAGAAATTCGTTTGATTGTCATGTCAAATACTAACAGTTGAATGGTTACGATTATAAAAAATGCTGCCAAGTTAGCTGAATTTTAGCGAGAGTATACCGATGCGTGTGCTCCTTTGTTTACTTTACTATAGTCCTCACATCATACGAAGATGTTTAAATGTGAGTTCAACATAACTCTCAATGGTTAGTTGATGTATGGTTTATAATATTTCTTATGTTTTCCCGCAACCAACTAGATTACTCATGCTTAATATCAATATAATATATAAGAAACGAAAATAATTTAAAGGAAAATCCAACTTTAAACGACAATTTCATAAATAATCCGGAAATAAATTTCAACTGCCGAAATTTTATGAAGAACATATAAATTCGTCTATTGAAATGAATAGTAATGATCATTTATAATTTTTGGACGGTAGTGATGGTCATAGAAACTGTGTTTGGTGCTGGCAAAAGGGAATTGTATTGTTTTAACATCCGAAGACAAGAAGAGCCTCTGTTTTGATATGCATGGACAAGAGGTTCGACTTTTGAATAATAGAAGCCATTTTTGACACTTTTAGTGCATGTAAACGTTGTTGAGTAGTTACGAGAAATTAAAGAAACGATGTATTGACCAAAAGAATGGGCAACAAGATCACAGACGAACCCTAAGTCGCTGGAGTTCGGAAGGTTTCAATACGTGCATGTGCATGTGCATGTGCAAGTATATTTGATCTGCAATTGCTAATAAATATTTTCCAAAAATAGATGTATATAATTTAAACCTGAACCATAAAATGGATTGAATTGATCAATCTAATATCAGTTTTAAAAAATATTACGTGCTAATTACAAAAAATTCTAATTCAAGTGAACATTCCTAATCTTTTCAACTTCGGAGGTGCACAGCTAAGATTGTTGCTAATAGAGTTTGGCAAATGTCATGAACATGGCTGCTGTAATTTGTAAAAGCAAACCATGTGGACCGTCCAATTTTAAGATGGAGCCTCGAGTGGGCCATTGGCCACATGATAGTCCGGAGTTGTTAACTCCTCATTTTGGTATACCTCATGGGTCCAAGCACGGGTAACCCACCGGAAAGACATGCTTAGCAAAAGTTAGTAAATTTGGGTCCGGTTGACATTCTTCGCTTTAAGAAAATAAATTCAGTTACTTTCATATTTTGCAAATTCTCAAATAAATAATATTAAATTTTAATTTCCTTGAGTTACAAAAATAGAAGAAAACGTCTTCAAAATACAAAAGTTACTTTGAAATTATTCCCGACATTAAAAAATTAAGTATGTATTTCTAATATTTTAATTCTCATAATATATTATAATAGGTGAATTTCTTATATTATAAAAGAAAGATTCTGGAAAAATCTTCAAAATATAAAAAATTATTTTTAAAAAATATTTATCACAATAAATAAATCAATTTGGATGGATATTTTAAGTCAGTAATGTTTGGATATTTTGTAGGTTTTTTCTATATTTTATTTTGTAATAAAAGAATATATTATTTATATTATTTATAAAGGTGCAACTTAGTCCAGGTACCCACGGGTCGACCCGCTGGGTACTCGAAATAGGGTCGGTTCGGTTCCATGGGAACTACCCATAGGGTCGGTTCAGTTCTAGGTATTAAATACCCATTCAAATCAGGTTAGGGTCGATTCCAGTGCTGGGTACCCGAAACCGACCCGGATTTCATATTAATATATATATATATAACATCCAGGATCCTGCTCCAGCCCCAATTCCTAATTTCTTATCTCATCCTGTCATCCCTATTCGGCAATTCCCAAATCCCGACCAGAGCAGTCTCGCCTACAGCGCTTCCTTGTCTGCTACTACGCGGCCTCCGGCAGTCTACCCTTGACGACGACAACGAATCAACGCGCTCCTTCTCTCGATGACCGACGACCTTCCTTCTCATCCCAAATTCCATTGTCCGATTTCCCTCCAATTTCACAACCAACTAGAGTCGTCTGCTGCTCTACCTCTGTGGCCTTCGGCAGTCTGCCCTCGACGACGACAACAAGTCGACGCGCTCCTCCCCTTGACGGCCGACGACCTTCCTTCTCATCCCGAATCCCGTCGTCAAATTTACCTCCAATTTCACAGCCAACCAGAGCCATCTGTGGCCTCTAGCAGTCTGCCCTTGACGAGTCGACGCATAGCTCCGATCATCCTATCATCCTGTCGTCCGATTCGCTCAATTTCACAGCCAACCAGAGCCGTCCGTGGCTTTGCCTCTATAGCCTCCGGCAATCCGCCCTCGACGAGTCGACGTGTAATGGCAGCTGCGGCACAACTCCTCCCCTCAACAGTCGATGACAAATGCGCAGATCGCTAGATCTCTCTATGCCTTCAACTTTTGATTTGCAATTTTGCATGTTGATCTGTAAATTTTTATGCGTTCAAGACTTGAGAAAACACCAAAATCCCATTCCAATCCCTGCATATCATCAAACAAAATGACTGAAAAATATCTCAGAATGCAAAACATATTTTGCAGTGATTCGTGTAGATGATTGATTGCATGTAAAAGATTTTTTGTTTTACAAAGATTCATGTCTGGACAGTTAATCATGTAGCGGTGATTTATTTTGTTGTGCTTTATGTATGAGGACAATTAAATTAATAGGTTATTCTTTTTCTAGTTCATGTCTGTGGCTACATATTGTTTGATAATATAATTTTTCTAGGAACCAATTTGAAACTGGAACCGGAACCGACCCAGCCTTAAAAAAATAGGGTAGGGTAGGCTCCGAACTTACCTGACGTAAAATAGGGTAGGGTAGAGGTTTTCTAAAATAGGATAAGGGTAGGTTTAATCTCTTACCCGGACCTACGCAAACCAAGTTGCACCCCTAATTATTTTTAGTAGAAAATTATAAATATGAGATCGCCAAATTGGTTTTAGATATAATTTTTATATTTTATTTTTTATTGGAATTTCCTTTTGTAATACAAAAGATTTAAATTCGGCATTATTTCAAATGAATATTTACAAATCTAAAAAAATTCAAAATGATTTAATTAATTTGAGGAATATTTTAAATAAATAAATTTTTATATTTCAAGGCATTTTCTAATATTTTTATAATACAAGAAAAATAAGAATTTAATACTTGTACTATGGAAATTTGTTAAAATCTAAAATATACCATATTGTTTTATTTGATACAAAGAATATTTTTAGACCTGTAAGTTTGTCATTTTTACATTTTGGACCTTGTCATTAGATGTAGTTAATGGCAGGGTCTAAAAATGCAACAAATGAAAAAAAATTATAAGTACAAAATGCAAATAAAGTAACCTTGGGGACTAAATATATATTCAAACATAAAAGAGTTTATATTGAAAAAAACCCTGCATGTACGAGAATTTTTGGATTGGGTTAGACGGATTGGAGCCTAATCCTAATCCTAGCCCATTTAAAATATCTCAACCCTAACCCTAATCTTAACTCATTTAAAATCTCTCAACCCTAATCCATTTATTAACTCATATAATAAACCTCAACCCTAACCCATTTACAACCCATTTAATAAATGGGTTGGTGGGTTGTTAACAGGTTGTATAGCAAATAACATGAAAGCCTAAACTCTAGTAGATAATGATCTCGCAGGGAGAGATGAGAGAGTGTTTTCAGCGTAGGAGAAATGGAAATAGGGCAGTAACGAGAAAATAGAATTAGGGCGACAGTAGAAAAATAAAAATTAAGTGACTTAAAGAAGACTTAGAGAGAGAGAATAATCAAGGGGTTTACATGTATATATATAACTTTAATGAGTTAAGCGAGTTAAATGGGTTGAACAAATTAAACTAGTTGAACAGGTTATATGGGTTAAATGGGTTGTTAAATAAGTTGACGAGTTATAAAATCTCAACCCTAATCTATTTATTTAATTAAATGGTTAAACGGGTTAGTGGATCATAATCCATTTATTCAAAAATTTCAACTCAAACCCATTTATAAACGGGTAAAACGAGCGGGTTGACAGATTGACCATGACCATTAACAACCTTAGGCGTGCACACGGCCAAAAATAAAAATTTGACTAGGCTCCTCTTGTAGGTTGCCAGAAATATGCAAAGATCCAGTCAAGTAAGTGTCATTCTCTCGCAACCTTGAAAGAGAGAATGGATTCGGCATGCAAGAAGATATGACCTGGCTTTTTTAAGTCCACATGTTAGTAAAAAGATATAGATCACTTATGGAAATTGCTGGACGACATGCTATAGACTTACCTACCACTATACTAAATTGACTTGACTAGGGGGAATCTTTTTTGGGTCTATCTGTTTTATTTATGGTAAAATGTTTTATCTAAAATTTCAGTAATTTTTTTAACTCATGGTAACTACTTTATTTTTAAATATTCCTTCGTATCTTGTTGTATAAACTGTTTTATATTTTAATTATTTTTACATAACTATTCATATGACTAACTTATTTATTTTAACTTTATTCTCTGTATTCATCATCATTATCCCTATTATATTACTTCATTTTATCTCATTTTAAAAACTTTTGCACTAAATTTAAAAATTTTATTACTTATCAAACATACCATTAGTCTCCTTCAATGCGGTCACCTTTTGTAGATAAAGAAGAAATTCAAAGAAAATCTCTTTTTCTCTTGTAATAGTCACATAAGTTAATCTCTTACTAACTTTTTATTAAAATGTGATTTCGTTAGAGATTGAATATTATATAGCATGTGATTGAAGAAATGCATAATTTTTATTTTAAGACTAATTAGAAAATAAACTAATAAGAATGAGTAATATTGTAAGAAAAAACAGGTGAAAGAAATCATGAGTAATTGCATTAAAACAAAGTAAAAAGAAAAAAATAAAAATTATACAAATAATGAAAATATGAAAAAATATTAAAATGAGTCTAAATGAAAAAAGGTGATTAAGAAACTTTTCTTGAAATTATCAAAAAGTTTAGAAATTAAAAAGTGAATTCCGGAATTTTTACAAGAATTATGATAAAGTTGCAAAGTAGCAGAAAACTACTCAACAGCTGACTTTCAAAAATTTTGAAATATTATATAAAAATCTAAATAATATGAAACTAGTTCCATTTGAAATAGAAGGTATGTACTTCTTAAAATTTTCATCAATAATTTCATTTTCATCTCCCTCCAACTTATCCTTAATAAACTCTTTATTTCTCACATCATCATCAATTTGGTTATTATCTCTGTCATCCATTTGAAACCTAACATAATTATTATTAATCCCTCAATATTTTCTTGATCTTTTTCTCTTTCAAATCTATCATTAATTAATTTTTATTATTTTCTACAATATTTTCCTGATTTTGAAGAGAGAAATCTTCATTAAGTTTATGATATGAGAAACTATCACTACATAATGTTGTAATTATTATCAAAGTCTCAGACAATAAATTTTCTCGTAATGATAGGTCTGGTTGAGTTTGATAATCAAAAATGATTTATTGGAGTGATAGTTGATTCATTAGGTTCCTCCCCATATAATATATCAATATTCATCATTAATTTTCATCTGTTCTTTTTTTTACCTAACTTTTGTTTGTTAAGGGATTTAGCTTCTAAAGCATTTGGAAAGGGAATTTTAGGTAAGTACCGATTAAGAAACTTGTCAATTATTTCATTTTCTTTTTTCTGTTCAGTTTCCCTTAATTTATCTTCAATAAATCTTTTATTATAACTCACCTCCACTTGATCTTGATCATCTACTTTAAATTCTTCTTCATTCTTTTGAATTTGAAATAAAGAGTTCTCACTATCTACTACCGAAGTATGTTGACCTTCTATAACTTTATCATTTGCTAATACTGAGGTTAATGGATTGTTTGAAAAGACATTAATGGATTGGTATCTATTTGAATCATTAATTATCTCTTGTTCTTTTTCAACTATTCCAAATTCAACCTCAATGTGTTCTTTACTTTTTTCTCTTCTAAGCTCAATATCAATATCTTTTTTCTATATTGTTAGCTTCATAATCTTGAGCTTGAATAGAAATTTTTTCACTAAATACCATTGAATTGTCAGGATTTTTCAAGATTGCGGCATTTGGAAATGCTAACTCTACTATTCCATTTTCAAAATATGGACTTTCTAGTAGTGTTGAATCTAATTGAATTTGAAAATTCGAATGATCTATTCGATTATCAATTTAGTCAGTATAATATTCCTCTTCTCCTCTCTTCTTCATGGCTACTATTACTTGATCTACATGATCTGTCATCTTAGAACATGACTGTTGGTCAAAAGGGATTTGTTGATCTAATCTTTTGAAGCCTTCCTCCAAGTGATCCAAGTGAGGGGATTGTTGATAATCTATTTGATATAATGAAGAATTTAAAAAGTCCTCTTGTGGAGGATTCGAGTGCAAATACATATTTTTATAATTGCTAACTCAACATTGGTACTCTAAAATTTTATTTTCTATGGTTTGATAGTAATCGAGGAAAACATTTTTTAGTTCTTCAAGTTTCTCATAATAATTATAACTTTGATGAACATATTGGTTAGTAGGTTGAGGTGATGAAAAACTTTCTTCAAGATATAGAGGTGGCCCATATGTATTTTCATAATGATTAGATTCACATTGATAATTTGAAAATTGACTTTGCTTAGGTGGCCACTGGGTTTGTAGATATGGAGAGTAGGGTTGCATTTGTTAATGTGTCCAAGATGCATTAGGACAACTCATCCATTCTGAGTTATATGTGAAAATGAATTGTAATCAGGTGTAGGGAACTCATGAAAATTTTGAACTTCTTCTTGATATGGTAAAAATTGAGTCTCATTAGAATGTGTTGTTCGAAAAGGAATCAATGTATTTAAGAATGAACTATTCGAGTTTTGGCAGGCAAGTAAATCATTAAGCTTTTGGTTTACTTCTTTCAACTTACCTAACTAATGATCAATAAAGTTCATGTCCATTCTTTAAATTTTAAATTTGTTAAATTTTTTTAAAATTCAATTAATTTTTTTAATTAGTAATTCATTTACTGAGAATCACTAAGGTACAATTAAATTCTATAATACTTCCTTTAGTCAGCCAGTTAAGAGGTGGGATTGTGAGAGGCTCTCCTTGTATTCACAAGGTCCTAATTAAATAACCATAGATCCACTTAGACATTTGCCTTTAAACTTCTAGCCTAGACACCAACCTCCGGTTATGAAATAGAAATTTAATTAAACCAACGGTCTAATCAATAAATGGTTACTAATTAAAATTGGGAAATGATCAAAATTGGTAATCTTAAGTTCAAGTGCAATAAATAAAGCAGTAAAGATTACACTATTGAAAGCAAGTAAAGGAAATTTAAAGCAACTAATAAAACAATTCAAACCTTAATACGCCTCCTCGACAACGGCGCTAAAAATTTGATGTGTACCAAGCACTTGTCGTTAAGAGCACTGTGATCATCAATTTAATTAAAATTAACCAAAGCATATTAAAGCTAGCACTATGCATATGATAGTGTAGAATAATAGTCAGTCAGGTCGAATCCACAGAAAGACGATATAGTTTTGAATTATTTAAAGAGAGAAAGAAATTAGAGAAGGAGAGAGAAAAAAGGGGAATAGAGAGATAAGGAAGAGGAGAGAGAAAGAGAGGTTAGAGAGAGAAGAAATTGGAAAGAAAAAAGAAGAAATTAGAGAGAAAGAAAAGAGAGACAAGATTAGAAGAGTTGAAGAAAAAGAAAAAGAGACAAAAAGCTAAAATAAAAGAAATTATAATTAATTAACAACTTAATTAAAATTATTCTAAAAAGCAATTAAAAGCTATGAAATTCCACTACAAAAGCAAGAAGGAAAATTATATTAAATTTAATCTAAAAATTACAAGACAGAAAATAAAAGCAGTAAATCTAATATAGGAATTAAAACTACAAATTAAAAATTAACAACTATAAAGCATTAAAAACTATAAAGAAAAAAATAAAATTTATATCACCCAAATATGAAGAGCAAATCTCCATTTAATGAGAATTTTATTACTTGGCCTCACCTACTTGCCGGGGTCTCACAAAAAAGGGTCCCACCCAATGGAGAGGAAGTTTGGCTGCCGGGATGTGTGGAGGGGTCTTCCTTATACAGGATGTGGGGGCACCCTGTGACCAAAGTTGAATCTGATGTGGGATTCCATGCTAGCAATTACTATAGCTACTTTGCTGTGCTTTTCCACGTTGCTGCTGCTGTGTGAGCTTGATACAGGGCTGCTTGATCGATTGCTGCGCAGAACAATTCACTCGTGCGAAAAATTCTGCTTCGTCAGATTTTAGGGGAGGCTAGATTCCACAATTTCATGGCTAGTGGTAGCATGCTTGGATTTCCAACTGCCAATTTCAATTCCAACTTGGATTTTGCCAAACGGCTTGGAGGTGAAATTAAATTGGGTTGAATCATGGTGGATTGCAGTCAAAATTGCTATTGTCTTGCTCGATTTGATAGTGGATAGCCAATTGGATGGCTGAATCGTGGTTGCCGGTCTTAGATGAAGGATCAGATTTAGGCAGCGATGTTGGGGTGGTGGGTTGCTGGTACTCGAGTTGGGAGATTCGGTGGATAGGAGAAGGGGCCGGCTGAAATAGATAGTGGGACGAGCCGGATTTTAGGGGTTGCTGAAATGGGTTTATCGATATTTTGAAGAGTTACTGATTGAGAAATTTCGGGCAAATGGGATGCTGAAATTGGGGTTAAGATCAATGCTGTTGAAGGGTGGAAATTAGCTGCCGAAACCGATGGAGTTGCTGTCGTGATTCAATGGGTCCGTTCGTTGTCATGGCTAGCTGTAGCTTTTGGCTTTGGAACGGGCTAAGCAGGGGCGTTGATTGGTGTGCTTGGATTGTTTCTGCCGAGACTGAGAAAGTGCAGGGCTTGGCTTGGAGGAAGGGTTGCTGGCTATTCTCGGTTTACTGCATTTGTCTCTAGTTCAGTGGTGAAAGGTTGCAATGTAGATGATTCTGTAAAAAGGGCTGGTCGCGCCTATTGAAGAAGAGGTATCCGATGGAAAAGCAGCTAGACGATGACTGCCGGAGATAGGTGTGATTTGATCCTGTTTGTATTTTACGAATTAGGGAGAGCTGCCTAGATTGGTTGATGGCTGACAGTAATAACTTGGTTGTTTCAATGCTCGTGGCCTTGCAATCCCACTGCCATGGCTACTTGGTCGGTTTTGGTTGTTGCACTGCTTCAGATGGATTTGGAAAAGGAGAAGGTAGCCATGGAAATTGATTTGGGGATGATGGAGCACCAGAATATGGTGCTCCAGTGGTGTACGATCACGTGTACTCATGCAGAAAACGAAAACGTGGATTTAAACATTTAATTTTTGCCAAAATAATTTTAATAAGCTTGCAGAGATTTTTAATGTACTTTTTTTAGCCTCTATTTATTTTATGAAATTTTATCTTAAAATTTCATAATGGTTTACTTTATACTCATATTTCAAAGTCAGCCTATTTAATCCCTTCTAGCATGTGTAATTATTTTTATAATTTATATTTTCAAAAATATTGCAAAATGACTCATTTGATAGCAAAATTAAAGATTTTATGAAAAATATAATTTTCACGAAATTTCACTTAAAACATGTATTTAATTAACGTTTTAATATTTAATTGTGTGAATTTAATAAGAAATTAAATTAAAATTTTGAGATTTATCAGCCATCATTAGGTCTAATAAGCAAATTTCTTAGTACCTTCCAAGTGGCATAATGTGTGATATAAAATTAATTTCATTTATTATATTTAGCATTATTTATATTATGATATAAATTTTATTTGTCGAATATTGCTGTGTATGAAATTCAACTACAAATGCATAAAATTAATATAATAAAATAATTTACTGCTAAATATTAATTTTAAAATTATATCATTTAAACTATCTAAATATCATTATTATCTGAATAAATAATTTTATAAAGTATTTTAACATGTTCATACATATATAAATGGATGTAAGCATTTTTTATAATTTATATATGAATATATATATATAGAGGGTTGTTCCGGTGCAGCATCACTGCACCGGAACAGCGGTGCAGTGGGCCCAAAATGGGCCCCACATGATCATGAAATCATGATCTACTCCACCCATTGTATTTAAAATAATATATTCTATTACCATACCAATTTTCATCCCAATCAAATACTTTAAAGTTGTTATTTGCATCAAATTATTTTATTACGTTGGATTTGTACCATTTTCAGATGGGGCCCATATACATATCTGATTGGGATGAAAATTGGTGTGGTAATAGAATATATTATTCTAAATACAATGGGTGGAGTAGATCATGATTTCATGATCATGTGGGCCCCATTTTGGGGTCACTGCACAGCTGTTCCGGTGCAGCATCCATATATATATATATGAGCCTTGCTTTCATGAAACTTCTCTTCCATGTAACCTCATCATTTTTAATATTTTGACGATTGACGAAAAAGCTATTCTATCTATTGTATTTAGCACCGTTTACATGACCGTAGCATCCCTTTTATTTGTTTAGTACCATTTTGTATGAGTCTCATCAATGAATGTGTAAAATTAATGTAGTAAAATGGTTTAATATTAAATATTGATTTTGAAGTTGTATTTTTCACCTCTAAACTATAAAAAATATTACTTCTACAAGGATAAATGATTCTATAAGTATTAATATATTTTGATGTGTGTAAATAGATTTAAGTGTTTTTTATAATTTACACATGAATATATATTTTTCAATAATCGTAGCCTATACACTTGACTTGGATGAAATTTGGTGTCTTAGCTAAAAATGATGTTCGATATAATTAATAGATTGAATTTTCCATAAATATCCAAATTTATAAAATTTGAAGGGGTTAAATGTAACTGTTACTATGTAACCAAGTTAAATAAAAGCATAGTCGATATATATTTATCAGCAAATGTAACCCATGCAGATATTTAATTCGAATAAAAATTTATTTTCTTGCTAAACAAATAATGTAAAATATAATAAACAAAGTGGATTTACTGTCAACTATCACGATTTTAGAAATGGAAGAAATTGTTATCACTTGTTAATGTGAGTGTGTTCAAGGATGAGTAAGGTAGAAGAGGGTTGCTGTCCAATCAATTGCTTTCTAATCCAGGCGAGTAACACGAAGACAAAAAGTGAGGGATATTTCATACAGCCGTTTCGGAGCCTAATATCCCTCTGCACACACACAGACAGAAGATATTTTGGTTATTCTCAACCGTCGAAAATATGGAAATATCGTGTTTTAAGATGGATTAGTTTAACCTTACTCCAGTACATGGATGAATCCTTCGAGGGCACGTCCAACCAAACTCATGAAAATGATATTTATAACCTTTGAGATTCGAGTCCTTCCCAAGCACCCTTTTCGATTACATGCCTTACATTCTCTAACTCTGCAGTAGCCACATGGAAAACAGAACCCTTTTCCTCCTGCAGGCCTTCCTTTTCTCTCTCCTTCAAGCCTCCAAAACAGAGCAGGCTGGGGATTGTTCTTCTTCTTGTGGCAACCTCCTCAATATTAGCTATCCTTTCCGCTTCAAAAGCGATCCAATAAACTGTGGGGACTCTCAATATGAACTTTCTTGCGAGAACGACCAACCATATTTATATCTTCTTGAAAGAGAGTATGCAGTCATTGCTATTGAATACAAGACCGAGCTGATTCGTGTCGTTGATTATGATCTACAAATGGGCAAATGCTCCTCTCTCTGTTCTGCCGTGAGCCTCCAGCTTAGATATGGTGACGCATACACGGTGCCGTACGTAACCAATTCATCTGGTATTGTTACATACCTGAATTGCTCAGCTCCAATAGAAGCTGTTTCATTCATACCTGCCAATTCTTGTTTTAATGCCCCCTCTTCGGCACATCGCTATGCCGTCCTGCCTTCCACGGTCAATGCCTCTGATCTCCGTCCATCTTGCAAAGTTGTCGCCAACGCTGATGTGTTGATGCCAGCCCCAACGAGAGCTAAAAGATATAAGTACAGAGAAGTTCATGAGATGCTGATGAGGGGTTTTGAACTATCCTGGAGAGCTCCCCTTGCATGCCGGGAGTGCGTGAAGAAAAATCTCCAGTGTTCTCAGTATCCAGCACACAAACTACAACTAGGGGAGTCCGGCCACCATTGTTATAGTGCTGATTACTCATTACATGACTAAATACTTTGTAAGCCCTTCTTCTGAAAGCCTCAGTTCCATTCAAGTTTCACACGAATTTTGACCTGCAGATAAGAAATTGACGTAGAATGAGATTTATTTCTGTCATTTAGCATCATTTGGTTCGTCCAGGTTTGCTTTCTGTTACTAACCTTGCTGGTGTGTGGTTTCGTTGACTTGGATGATCCAGTTGGTTGCGGGCATCTAGGTAATCATGCATTCTATAACTACATGCTTGGCAAACCAATTTCTTTTTCTTTTTTCTTTTTTCTTTTAATTTTTTTTTATTTTTTATTTTTTATATAAAACTCATGCGAATTGTCCTTCTTTTCTTCTTTCTGTCCATCTCCTGCTTCACCTTCAACTATTCTTTTCTGGGTGAAGAGTGGCTTCTCATGGGGAGAACGGTCATTGTGGTATTGTGCTTTGCAATCTTTCTCATGTATAAACTATGGACCAAGCAAGTACGGATGGACAGCACAATAGAAGAGTTCTTGAGCAGATACGGGGATGAGACGCCCACAAGGTATTCCTATGCACAAATCAAGAAGATGACTAGAGGCTTCAGTCACAAGTTAGGCCAAGGAGGCTTTGGCTCTGTTTACAAAGGGAAGCTCAGAGCCGGCCCACCTGTTGCAATAAAAATATTATCAGTAGAGTCTAAAGGCAATGGTCAAGATTTCATGAACGAAGTTGCTACCATTGGAAGGATTCATCATGTCATTGTCGTTGATTGGATTTTGTTCCGAGGGATCCAAAAGAGCACTCACCTATGAATTCATGCCAAATGGTTCTCTAGACAAATATGTATGAGTCCGGTTTCAGTAAAAACGTTTTCACGCTCGATAAAAGTGCAAACACCACATCTGCCGTCCATTTTAAATGTATGGTTCAGATTTAATGGGGCAAAATTGGAAAGTAAGTTTCTCCAGTCGTATGTACATTCGCGTGTATGACTTTGACATGCCCATTAGCTTCCTCCAAAAGCTTCCTCTTTTGACGGGATAGAGAGACAGAGAGGAGGGAGTAGATGAAGGAGAGAGAAGAGGAGAAGCGAAGAGGAGCTGCTTGTCGGCACGTCACCGGAGAAGAGGAGGAGCCAGGAAGAACTGCCGGATCTTGAGTGACGGGATAGAGAGAGTGACCTGGACGAGGGAGCAGATGAGGGATGTAGAAGAGGAAAAGCCAAGAAGGGGAGCTGCCTGTCCATTTCACGTTACCGGTCGCACCATCATCAGAGAAGAGGAGAAGCCAGGAAGAGCTGCTGGATTTTGCATCGTCGAAGGTGAGCTTGAAAAAGATGGATTTTCGATTTATTTCATTTCCTAGTTAAATCTATACATGCTGACCACGATTTGGGATGCAACCAAATTGCATGCGGGCATCTTCGTTCTCTGTCCTCTCAACTGGAATCTCTTAAGGTTTCATGCTTGTTTTCCTCTATTTTAATTGACTATGCAGCCATGTAATTTGGAGTTTATTTTCATTATTGTCAATAAATCTATATGGAATAAGCCAATCTTCATTGGGCAGGAATAAAATCGCAAGATTTGTTTTTATTTCTGTTGATTTCAGATTCTATTGGATATCTTTGGTTGTTGCGTGTTGTGCAGTGATGGAATTGGAGGCTTGTGGAATCCACTCCTGCTGCTGATAGTGTGGGGTTTCCCTGTTATTTCTCTGCTTATTATGCTTGTATTTCCAGCTTTAGGGTTATTTCTCTGCTCAGTCGATTTGATTTGGATCTCAGGGCTTACGAACTGATGAATTAATCTCTCTCTACAATTTTAAACACATTTTGGATCCTTCTCAAGTTGTCTGATTTGAATCTCAGGGCTTACAAGATACAAATGAACAAGTTAGAGGTTTCATTGACATTTATTACTCAATATATCAAAAGGGTTTTTTGCTTTATCTTCCTGTTTTGTTGGCTGTTAGATTACTTAGTAAGTTGGCTCATGAAGACTTTGCTTGTGGGTGAATTTGTGTAGGTTTTTGTTTGCTAGGAGTTGAGCAGTGGCATTCATGGCCAGGCAGAAAATGGATAAGCCTTTATTGTTCTTGCTTTAAGGGGGCTCTGATAACAATGATCTCATTATTGTGCCTGCATCTATGACTCTATAAAGATCTCTTTGCTCATTTTTAATGTTATGAATCTCACATATGATTTAGTTGAACATTACTCGATTCTTTTTTCCACTACCTGTTTTTATCTTAGGGCTGCACTTTATGTGGACCAATGTGGATTATGGTAGATTATTTTGAAGATTGGCGATTGCAGAATTTGCTGCTTGGTTCAGGAGTAATGTATTTTTCCTTTCATATCTCTTTTATTCTGATGGGTATAAGTTCCTTGGAAGGTTTTTGGCTTCGCAGAAGGGTTGCTACTGGCACAACTCTTGATGACCTATCCTGTTTACAAGATGTATGCAAAGATGACATTAAGCAATACTAGACCAGGTGGGAAGTCTGCAATATTCCTAGTTCTTGCAGGGGGTTTCCTTTCATCATTGTTGTTTAAAAAATGTCAGAGGCTAAAACCAGCAAGATTTCTCGTATTAATATTGTTCTACTCTGCTGTGTTGATTTTTTGGCCAGCTGTGTTGGAGGCATACTTCCTATATCAGTGTCATGGATGCTCGGATCTCGAGTACAGGTTTTTGTTTGGCCTCAATCATAAAATGGATCGCCTAGCAATGCATCTTCACAGACTAGGAACTAAGATTGTCAATTTCCTTTTGGGGTGAAGGGTCTATACTATTCAAGCATTTATATGTTTCATGCTTTTGCTGGACTGGAGAAAGTGGCAGTCAATAGGATTTTCCTAGTCATGCAATACAATGTGTCCAGTTCTTTTTGTTTTCTGCACAGGTCGGTAAATGATATAAGTCACCATCATTGCCCCAATCAGAGCAGTAGAATTTGGCTATCTATGTATTTCTTATCTCAAAGGAGATTGTCTTGTCTTTCCTTCCATTGCTGGTGGTGGTTCTTTCTCAGGAGGATGGTTTCATTGGGCTAATGTAGATATTTGATTTCTTTTGGTTGGTATTGTGATGTGGTGCAATTTGTCAGAGAAGTAGAGGGAGACAACACTTAGCCTCACATTATTCTTGTTATTATGCCACTACATGACTTGCCTGGAACTTCAAATATTCTTGATTTTCTAATGGATGCATTGTGAATGTGGATATCTAATTTCAGTTGTTGCAGGATTTTCTTTCATGATTTATGTTTGGTTTTATATTCATCTTGGGATGAATAAAATCACCCCAATTGATTGTCTGAAAGCGTCTTTTGCTTAATGGGGTTTGTTTTTCCATTTTCATTTTAAGTTTTGCACGTTTCCACTGACCTATGGATATTCTTGTTGGTTCTCTTCTTTTAAATTATTTCTCAGGTTAAAAATGAGACGTATAAAGAAAGGGCCTTCGAAAGCAATACAGCAGAAATTACTTAGATTCATAAAGAGATTTTCTTTTGCTAAATAAAAAAAGAAAAAGTGATTGACTTGGCTTGGAAAGAAATCCAACAGATACGCATTGGAGACGACAAAAAATGGCAGAAAATGCATGCGAGGCGGGAGAAAATGCTTGGGAGGAAGAAGAGTATTGAAGATGAAAAGACATGAGAATGACCGACGGTCGAATAGCCATTTCGAAGCAACATGACATGTGCGTCTACCTCAAGCATTGGCACACCATTTTATCATCCATTTTTTAATTACTGCCAACTGGTTATTGAACTGAGCTCTTAAATCACACAAATTAATTTTTTTAGCATTAATTTTTTTTCTTGTACGATTGCCAAATAAAATTTAAGTACATAATCATATGACACTGAATATTATGGGCTGCCAAATATAATCTGTGAAGATTATTATTAGATGTACATGTAAAATTGCTTTTGTGATAAATAATTAAATTCGAAGTATTAATTGAAATTTTCATGTGATAAATATTATGGGTTAACGATATATAGTGCCAAATATTGTTTTTGCAACTAATTTATTTGATCTCTAGTGAAATTTAAGCAACCCTTAATAAAAATAAATTTGTTTGTATAACGAACAATTGAAATTATCCATTGCTTAAGGCTCGGTTGCTCCAGTTTAACAAAATTTGATAATAGAATGTATTTATTTTTTGGTCAACACCACAAGTGCCTAATAAAATTTGTGAACATATTTTATTTGAGCTTCACAATTACGATGCCATTCTTACTCAAAACAAAATTACTTTTATAATAAATAATTAAAATTTCCTGTTAAATAGTATTTTCATCATGTGACTGTAATTAGTTTTGAATAAATTTTACCAGGTCTCAATAATTTTATTTATGACAATTATTTAAAATGAAGTGTTATTTAGAATTCTCGTATGATAAGTGCACAGATATTTGTTTCAATCAATGATCTATGACACCAAATATTTTTTACAATTAATTTATTTGATTTTACATGATATTTAAGCCATCCTTAATAAAAATAAATTTATATGTATAATGATATGTACAAATTTGTAACTTGTTTGAGTCATGGGCATTCCAATTTAACAGATTTTGATGATAAAATGTAATTATTTTTGGGACAACGCTATGCGTGCTAAATAAAATTTATAAACATATTTTGTTTGAGCTTCATAACTTTGATGCTGAGCTTATTCTAAACAAATTTACTTTTGTAACAAACAATTTAAATTGCCTGTTAAATGATAATTTCAAGTGAGTATTTTCTTCTTGATTATAATTATTTTAATTTTAATTTTGTATTTTATAATTTTATTGATAAAATATTAATACATAAATGTTTTCTTGATTTTAGTTATTTTGGAGTTAATGACACGTGGTGTCGAATAAAATTTGTACAAAATAAACATAAGGTTAATAATTCAATTCTTAAAAACTAAAAATAATAGGAGGGGATAATGGGACAACAATCAATGGTTGCCTCACGCAGAGGTTAACTCCTCTCAATTAATAGATTCATTGCATTTGTTTTATTAAATCTATTTTCAATTTTATTACATTTTTTGTGAAATTTAAAATGAATTATCATTATTGAATTGTTTTGTGACAAATAATATTGAATTATTTAAAAATAAGATTTATTATTATAAAAAATAAATCGTAGTATTTTAATATGATTATAGTGTAAATAACTTATTCGGTACCCATTCATTAATCTAATTATAGTGTAAATAATTAGTAAAAATGTAAATTTTTATTCATTAAAGATATCAAGTAGATGAAATGTTCAAAAAGAATTTAATGAAAATTTAATAAGCTGCAGAAATTTATCGTTTAATATTTTCATAACTTTATATGCAATTATTAGATACAATTTATAGTGCTCAATAACTTAAAAATCAGGATGGGACAAGTAATTAACATTAATTATTAATTAACTTTTGTTTAGATATTATCATAATTTTAAGAATTTAAGTTATTTTTTCGGTCTACAGCATAGGCTGAGAAAAATATTCTCAAAATGCACCTTATTAACGATATTCAATACTTAAAATTTTTGCTACTAACTATATTTTTAAAAAAGGTGCACATCAACTCATTCTCTTAAATCGATGAGTTTATTATATATATTTATTCTAAATATTATACTATATGATGTATATTTTGTACTTATTTAATGAATAAAAATATAAATTAGAATTATAGATTAAAATCATAACTAGATAATGTAATTAACAAAGTAATTTAATGGAATTTTAATATGTTTCCAAAACTTATTACTTAAATATCTTAAAAAAGGGTGTGTACCGCCTAATTCTATGGAATTAATGCGCTTGTTAACTTTTGTTTACATATTATGAGATTTTTTGAATTAAAATTATTTTTTGGTCTACAGCACAGGCTGAGAAAAATAAGCGCAAAATTTATCTCATTAATGATGTTCAAATACTTAAATTTTCAACCATTGACTATACTTATAAGAAAAAAGTGCATATAAGCTTATTCTCTCAATTTGATAGGTGTATATGTGTATTTATTATAAAAAGTTATAAAGCATAATGTTTATTTTGTACATTAAATTTATTTAATAAATCAAAATGTAAATAAAAAATATTTATTAAGATCGTAACTAGAAAATACGATCAGAAAATAATTTAATGAAAATTTAATAGGCTTTTGAAATGAGTTATTTAATATTTTTTAAATTTTGGTATTATTTGCTAGGTAATACATTAAATATAAATTATATGATTAATTTATTTTTTGATTTATTTCATTTATTTACTTTTATGCCGTAGTAAATTTTATATGATTTACACAAAAAAAGTAAATAAATCAAAGTAAATCGTTTTAAATAAAAGTAAATCGTAAATGAATGGAAAAGTAAATAACGGGTGGTCTCAAAATTTACAATTTTTCTAGTAAACCAAAGTAAATCATTTAAAATTTGTGCCATTTTATTCTAAGTTTAATGGTACGAGATGATAAATTATTGTAAATCATAGGAGACACAAATAAGGTGACAACGGTTATTTATTTACTTTTTGAAACCGTATTAATGGTTTTCAAACTTAAAATTTAGGTAATCGACTATATTTCTAGAAAAAAATGCACATTAACCTATTCTTCTAAATCGATAGATTTATTATATGTATTTATTGCAAAAAATTATAGCATAGAATGTTTATTTTGTATCTATTTAATAAATAAAAATGTAAATTAAGATAATACGACAACAAAATAACTAAATTAAAATTTAATAGAATTCTAAAATGTGTTACTTAATTTTTTAAAAATATTGGTATTACTTGATAACTAATACATTTAGTACAGATTATATAAATAATCTGTAAAATCCATTAGATCAGTTCATCAAAATTTGAATAATTGGTAAAAATCATAAAACATGTAGACATGAGTTCATGATTTTCTAGTATTCCTATAAAATTTGTATTTTTCATATAATTTTTAAAAATAAAATATCATCAATCTTAGTTAAGATGTTAAAAACTATATAACTTGTATATATCATTAAACGACTAAACAGGAAAACAATATATTCTGTAAAATTTGTCAAATATCTAAAAACTGTCAATTACGTGTGCACATTTTCTACTATATTTGAATAACCTGTAAAATACATTTAACAGAAAAAAACGAAGATAGATAACTTATATAACTCATTATCCTCATGAATTGCATGTAACCTGTAAAATCCATAAAATCTATAAAATCCATAAAATTTGTAAAATCAATCAAACAAGCGAAATTACTTCGTTCATTCAGTTATATTTTTTGATAAATCTAATTTATTGTTCCAAAATTTGGGCATAAATTGTCTATTATCATTTATGATGATTATGTTACACATTAGACGTCTCGGATCATTCATGATCACGACCATTTTATTAAAAGCATATGATTTACTATAAGAAAACATGTACCACGATTTATTATAAGTTGTCTCACCTACCCATACTCACGTTTTACCTTTAATCATACTCACAGGTGTGAAATGACTATATTGCCCCCATTTGCATTTTACCCAAAAATAAAAACATTTTCACTTGAGTTTGTCCCAATATGTATACCCCCAAGAAGGAAAGAGCTGTCCTTTGAGTTGTGAGAAGATATATGAGATTGCATTAGGCATAGCACATGGGATTGAGTATCTACATAGTGGTTGCGACATTAAGATTTTACATTTTGACATCAACCCACACAACATTCTGCTTGATGATAAATTCACTCCAAAAGTTTCAGATTTTGGGCTTGCAAAATTCTATCCCCAAAAATAGATTATATACCTGAACCATAAAATCGATTGAATTGATCAATCTAATATCAGTTTAAAAAAATATTACATGCCAGTTACAAAAGAATTCTAATTCAAGTGTAAATTTCTAATGTTTTTAACTTCGGAAGTGCACAGCTAAGATTGTTGCTAATAGAGTTTGTGAAATGTCATGAACATGGCTGCTATAATTTGTAAAAGCAAACCACGTGGACCGTCCAATTTTAAGATGGAGCCTCGAGTGGGCCATTGGCCATATGATAGTCCGGAGTTGATAACTCGTCATTTCAGGATACCTCGTGGGTCCAACCATCCAATCACGGGTACCCCACCGGAAAGACATGCTTAGCAAAAGTCAGTCAATTTGGGTCCGGTTGACATTCTTCGCTTTAAGAAAATAACTTCACTTACTTTCATATTTTGCAAATTTTCAATAAATAATATTAAATTTTAATTTCCTTGAGTTATAAAAATAGAAGAAAACGTCTTCAAAATACAAAAGTTACTTTGAAAATATTCCCGACATTAAAAAAATTAAGTATGTATTTCTAATATTTTAATTCTCATAATAAATTATAATAGTTGAAATTTCTTATATTATAAAAGAAAGATTCTAGAAAAATCTTCAAAATATCAAAAAATTATTTTTTAAAAAAATATTTATCACAATGATTAAATCAATTTCGATGGATATTTTAAATAAGTAATTTTTGATATTTTATCATTTTTTCTATATTTTATTTTGTAATAAAAGGATATATTTTATATTATTTATAGTGGGAAATTGCAAATATGAGAACGCCAATTTGGTTTTAGATATAATTTTTATATTTTATTTTTTATTGGAATTTCCTTTTGTAATGCAAAAGATTTAAATTCAGCATTATTTCACATGAATATTTACAAAATCTAAAAAAGTCAAAATGATTTAGTTAATCTGAGGAATATTTAAAATGAATAAATTTTTATATTTCAAGGCATTTTCTAATTTTTTATAATAAAAGAAAAATAAAAATTTAATACTATGTACTATGGAAATTTGTTAAAATCTAAAATATACTATGTCGTTTTATTTGATACAAAGAATATTTTTAGACTTGTAAGTTTGTCATTTTTACATTTTGGACTTTGTCATTAGATGTAGTTAATGGCAAGATCTAAATATGCAACAAACAAAAAAAATTAGAAGCCCAACAATGTAAATAAAGTGACGTTGGGGACTAAGGGTATGCTTGGCAATAGTTAAAAAATGTAAAGTTAAAACTTTTCAATTTAAAATTTTTCACCTTCCACAACTATTACATTTTTTAATTATTTTTTCACATTTTCCTGTACAACTATCCTACTTTTCAACCATTTCTACACAACTACCCACACAACTAACCTATGTATTTTAATTTTATTATCTTTACTACTCATCGTTACCCCTATTATATCACATTATTTGACAATTTTTATTTTTCGAAACTTTTCATTAAAAGTTTTACCTATTCACAAACATACCCTCAAATATAGACACAAACTTAAAAGAGTTTACATTTAAAAAAAAAACCCAAAAAAAAAGAAATTTGAGTAGGCTCCTCTTGAAGGCCGCCAGAAAAATGCCAACGTCTAGTCAAATAAGTGTCATTGGTTCGCAACCTTGAAAGAGAGAATGGATTGAGCATGCAAGCAGATATGACTTGGCTTCTTTCTTTTTCTACTAATCAAGATATGACTTCGTCCACATGTTAGTAAAAGATATAGATCACAGGTGGAAATTGCAGGATGACGTGTAGACTGACCCACTACTGTATTTGTTAGTACCTTCCAAGTGGCTTAATGCATGATATAAAATTTATTTAGTTTATTATATTTACCATTGTTTATATTATGATATAATTTTATTTGTCTAATATCACTATGTATGAAATTCATCTACAAATGTATAAAATCAATATAATAAAATAATCTAATGCTAAATATTAATTTTAAAAATATATCATTTAAACTATCTAAATATCATTATTATCCGGATAAATAATTTTATAAAGTATTTCAACATTTTAATACATATATAAATGGATATAAGCATTTTTTATATTTTATATATGAATATATATATATATATATATATTTGGGCTTGCTTTCATGAAACTTCTCTTCTATATAAACCCTTCATTTTAATATTTTGTCAATTAATGGAAAAACTACTCCATCTAATATATTGAGAACCGTTTATATTATCATGACATCCCTTTCATTTGTTTTAGTATCATTTTATATGAATCTCATCATTAAGTGTGTAAAAATCAATGTAGTAAAAGGGTTTAACATTAAATATTAATTTTGAAGTTATATTTTCAATATCTAAACTATAAAAAATATTACTTCTACATGGATAAATGATTCTATAAGTATTAATATATTTTGATATGAGTAAATAAATTTAAGTGTTCTTCATAATTTACAAATGAATATATATTTTTCAATAAATGTGGCTCATACACTTGACTTGGAAGAAATTTGATGTCTTTGCTAAAAATAACGTTAAATATAATTAATAAATTGAATTTTCCATCAAATATCCAAACTTATAAACTTTGAAGGGGTTAAATGTAACTGTTACTATGTAACCAAGTTATATAGAAATAGAGCTCGTATGTATTTATGCACTAAACAAATGATGTAAAATATAATAAACAAATTAAATTTACGATAAAATATAATGATTTTAGAAACGGAAGAAATTGTTATAATTTGTTAACGTGAGTGTGTTCAAGGATGAGGAAGGCGGAAGTTTTAGGTTCTAAATTGGGTAAAGGCACGTGCCTCATTTTCCCCTCTCGCTGGGTTCCTGTCCAATCAATTGCTTTGTAATCCAAGCGAGTAACACGAAGACAAAAAATGAAAGAGATTTCATACAGCCGTTTCGGAGCGTAATATCCCTACACACAGAGAATATTTTGGTTATTCTCAACCGTCGAAAATTTGGAAATATAGTGTTTTAAGATGTATTAGTTTAACCTTACTCCAGTCTCCAGTACATAGATGAATCCTCCGAGGGCACGTCCAACATCGCGGCGGATGACCCGCCCCGCCCGACCTTATTTAATACCGGGGTGGGTCGGGATTACATACCCAACAGGTGGGGCGGGTTGGATTACATCTAGGTTCCTTGGACCAACGATTATGAAAAATTTTTCAATTAATTTTTTTTCCTTGTTTAAGTTTCTTAATTTTTTTTTCCGTGCATTTAAACAAATTTTGTGCTAGAAAATGTTTCCTTTCCTTTCAGGGACAAGCTGAACTGAAGTTGCGTAAGTATGAAAGAAATGCCAGGCTTTTGAGTAAGACAGCTAATCTCACAGTAGTGCGGGCTTTTTCCGAGACCGGTTGGACACTAGGCCGGATTAAACCCAATATTAATAATTATAAAGTACTTTTTTAGAATTCGAAACTGAATTTTTTAGTACCCTTTTCAGTGCACCTGTGTGTCTCTAGGTTCAGTGTACTTAGGTGTATTTAATCCATTTTTCTTTATTTTTCTAAAAAAAATTATACAACAATTAATATTGGTATATTTAACATGTGTATCGATTTTTACCAATTTTAAAGTTTTTTTTTAAATTCATGACAGTTTGTAATTTATGAAATTGACATTGATTTTAAAAATCCACAAAAAATATCTATATGATATCCAAAAAAGTAACAATTGATATGTATGTTAAATAAACATAGATTAACACTTGTATATAAAAATTTTCAAAAGAATATAAAAAATAGTTTTTTATATTCGAGTGCACCGAAGCTAAATGTACTCAAATGCACTTATCGCTCCTCAATTTTTTTAGTATCAGGCCGATTTGAGTCAGATAAAAACCGTCGGACTTGCCCCCACTTGAAGTAGGATCAGTATGTCTAGAAGGAAAAATGTCATTGTTTCGCAATTGAAAGAGAAAATAGGATTGGACATGCAAGAAGATGACACTTGCTTTTTCTGAGTATTTTATGTCCATACGATAATAAGAGACAGTGATCTGTTGTGGAAATTGCAGGACAACTTGCTGTAGACTGACTCAACCCTTTGCACACGGCTTACTATATCTATTAACTTGATTAACAACTAAGACATCTATCCCTTTCCCCGTCCTTTTTCATGTAAAGAATAGTTTTTACTTCATGTTATCATAGTGTTATACTTTGGTAAACATGTCTATGGACTTATTTTTCTGCTTAGATTTTAGTTCTTGCTAAGGGTATTTTGATTCAAAGAAACACTAGTAAAAAATTAATGGCATTGTCATATTCGTAAATATAATGACGAAATGTGGTTGTATTTGTTATTTTATAAACGTAGTTATGTTTGTTATTTTTATAAATGTATGGTCATATATGAAAATGATAGTTTTTGTGGCGATATTCAAAATTAATCCCAAAAAAATTTGCAATTAGGCTTATGAGAAGAGTGTGCTTATTCATATTTATTCTTGATTTCTCAATAAATCCAAGCCACCATTATATATATTAATATATATTAAGTTCTAACATAAAATTACCTTTATTACATATCCTAGTGAGCTGTAATAAATATAAAATCATGAGATTTCTCTAAGAGCCCTAATAAATATAAATCATAGGATTTCTCTAAAGTTGGTTATGACTAGCTATCGAATCAAGATGAGTTTTGATATCTTAACTAAAGATATATTTATCAACACAATGGGTAACTTATATTTGTCAAAAATATTACGATATGGAAAAAAAAAAAAAAAAACCGAGAGGTTCGCACTTCCCACCGAGGCAATGGCAAATATTTTTGAGCATCTGTATCTGTGGGCACATTTTCTGGAAGATTTTTTTCATAGATATAACTGCAATATACCACAAAAGACATAGGTATGTAACTCTTATGTCTATGAGGTTTTTGCCTATGTACCTCGTAGTCTGGGTGGAACTGTAAACGCATAGTTTGCTTTCACAAAAACTGCAAAATAGCCTGCAATGCTTGCATCCATATCTCTTTTGATAGGGTTTCCTGTAAAAGAATTAAATTTTTTGATAAAAACGACAACAATTTCCCTAAATTTGTTACGTTTACTCATAATCATTATCTTCGTTGCATTTGTTATAAAATATTTGAAATAATAAAATGTTATAAAACAATGACATCTATAAATAAACATTTTATTAATAGAAAAATAACATTAATAATCAGTTTATTATTAACATAGTGATTTCATCCAGAAACTTGTCGCACGAAGAACTCTAACGAACGGTATACGCTTCTAATTTCATATGCAAATACGTGTAACAATTTTATGAAACGAATGGATATATTTACAATTTCACCCAAACTAAGTACGGGCTGATGCAAAACCCCAATATTATTCGAGTTATAAAAGCTAATTTTATATTTTTTAAAAAAAAGGTCGGGGATCTAGCTAATTTTATATATAAAAAAAAGGTCGGAGATCTAAATTTTAAGTCAGATGGATTACGGTGAAAATTGTTGTGACTTAAGACGGATTAGTTTAACCTTACACCTGTATTTACATGGATGATTCCTCGAAGGGTACATCCAAGCTCCAACCATCAACTAACTTATGAAACACGATACTTATGCCTTTTATAATTTAAAAAATAATTTTATATTTAAAGTTAATTTCTTTTCTTTATTATTTATTAAATTATTTTTTTGTATTTTAGTTCTTATACGTTTGTCAATTGTAAATAAAACATTGAGCTTTTGTATTTAAATTTTAGATCTGTAATTTTGTTATTTTTACATTTTAGACGTCGTTGTTACTGCCGTCAGTGGCAGGGCCCAAATTGTAACAAACGAAAGACTTACGAGGTCCAAAGTGTAAATAAAATTAACCTTGGGAACTAAGAAATAAATAATCAATTAAAAAACTGAATGGGAACGCAGCAAAAATTTATTTGAACAGGATCAAAGAAATCTTGTAAGGTGCCCGAAATAGGGTCAGTGTCTAGTCAAATAATTGTCATTATCTTGTAATTGAAAGAGAAAAAATGGATTGGACGGGCAAGAAAATGAGACTTGGCTTTTTTCAGTCCACACGGTGATAAGAGAGGGCCTTTTTTTAGTCCACACGGTGATAAGAGAGGGTAGACTGACCGACTCCTTTCCACACGGCTCACTACATTGATTGACGAGGACACCTTGGTAAAGAAGAATACAAAGAATCTCTTTGGCTACTTTTTTCATAAATTGTATATGCGATGATCATTTAGGAATATTTGATCGAAATAATTTATAAACATGCCTACTTAGTTTGACTATAATTACAAATATATCTATGTAGTTCAAAAATTACAAATAACTTGATATAGTTTGATTATAATTGTAAATATATATATATATGTTATTATTATGACATTGTTACTATATTATTACGGTGCAGGCATATTTGTAAAGATATGTAAACTACGTGGATATATTGGTAAAAACTAAATATACTCACTTATTTTTTGAAATTACAAATATTTGCATGTAGTTTATATATCTTTACGATAAACCCATGCTGTGATGGTGTAGTAATTACATCATAATAGTGTGGATATATTTGTAATTATAGTCAAACTATATGAGAGTTATTTATAATTTTGAAACTATCTAAGCATATTTGTAATTATAGTCAAACTAAGTGACCATATTTGCAAATCACCACTTAATTCCAAATAAGTAAAAAAGTGAAGATGTGCGGCCTGCCAGTATTCATTTGGTCTAAAGTTATTTGCTTAGTGGTAACGTGGTCGGCCCCCGTGCACTGGGTGACTTAGTTTCGACGTTTGGTTGAAATATTTTTTGTACAGTCATATTTATTCTCCCCAAAGTTGCTATGGGAGCATACACCAGTTAGATATTTAAATTTTATTATTAGGAAAAAAGTAGAATATTGGCCCTAAAAAAATATTCGCAATTAGGCTATGAAAAGTGTGTACTCGTTGATATCTATTCTTGATTATCGTTATATGTAAATATATATTTAGTTTAAAGCCAAAATTCACCTTTATTAGATTTCTCTGAGAGCCCTAATAAATATAAATCATGAGATTTCTCTAAATTTGGTTATGATTGACTATCTGATGATTTTTGATATCTTAACTATATAAACATAATTGGTAACTTATATAAGTCAAAAGTATTACAGAGGGGCTAAATGCACCCAAGCGCACTAAGCCTCGGTGCACTCAGGTGTGCACACAGGTTCATTTAACACATTTTTAATTTTTTCAAAATTTTTTAATATAATTTTAAAAAAATAAAAAAGGGTTAAATCACCTAGGTACATGGAGGCTAAGTGCACCCGTATGCACTCTGTCAATACCCAAAGTATCAAAAGCATGGCATAAAAAAATTAAGAGGTTTGCACTTGTAACAAAGGCAATAGATAATATTGCAAATAATAAAAGTGTGTTTGGAATATGATAAGACTTTTTAAATGAAAATTGTCTGGTGTAAAAGCTGTTGAAATGAGAGAAAATGATATAATATAAAAAGAGGAATAATGAGGAATAAAGAAAATAAAGTTAAAATAGATAAGTTAGTTATGTGGATAGTTGTATAGAAATGATTGAAAAACATGACAGATTGGATAGAAAAATGTAAAGAAATAATTAAAAAACTGATTAACACAAAATGTTTGTGTAACTAAAAGAGTGCATATGAAGGGTTTGGATAGTAAGAATAAGAAATGACTAAGTATGATTTGCTAAAATGCAAAAATAAAAGGAAATGTGACAAAATGAGAAAAGAGAGAGCTGCTTCGAAAAAATTATAAAATTTCAAAAAATTGGAATTAAAATTGGTACCCTAACTAATAAGTAAGCGCCGCAAATAAGCACCAATTTGAAAAATGTGAAGAATGGTAAATGTGATAATTTACCTTAAATTAGGGTATTAAACAATGAAAGGAATGAGTGCTATGGGAGCATAAGTTACAAATTAATACTCAGATTTGTTATTTTTCTCAGCATTTAATATTATTTTCTTAATTACAACACAAAAAAGTATCCCAATCAAGGCCTCGTTCTCCACCATTGAAAAATATGTATTAAATTATAATATAAAAATTACATTTCAGAAAATTTTTAATGTCGTATTCAATATGTTAGAGTTATAATTATCTACATTAAATACATCACTATTAAAATTATATAACCACTATACGAATATCTAATTAGTATTTTATTAAGCATTCTAGCTAAATACGAAAGGTTAAATATTTTAAATGGATTGGATGTATTAAACTTTTATATTAAAATGAAAATCATAAGACTTATTTATTGTGATTCAAAACAGCAGCACATTTTATATATTTTCAGTCATGGATATAATGTGCACTGAGGTCTAATTAAAATGAACTTTTTTCCGGATAAGACAAATAATATTAAATAAAATATTCAATTAAGATTTTGATTTCGCCATCTAGGTTCCTTGGACCAACGATAATGAAAATTTTTTACTTAAAATTTTCCTTTCAAAGTTTCTTTTTTTTTCTGCTGTGAATTTAAATAAATTTTGTACTGGAAAATGTTTTCTTTTGGAGACAAACTGAACTAAAGTCGTGGTAAGTCTTATAGAAATGCCGGACTTTTGAATAAGACGGCTTATCTCAAACTGGGAGGGGGGGAGGGGGGAGGTGAGTTTCGGAGACCGGTTGGACCCAGGCTAGGTTAAACCAGTATCAATAATTATAATGCACTTTCCTAGAAATCGTAAAGCAAATTTTTTAGGTTGTGTTTGATAATGAGTATAAAATGTTAAATTAAAATTTTTCAATCTAAAACGTTTCACTCCTCACAACTACTACATTTTTTAATTATTTTTTCACATTTTCTTATGCAACTATCCTATTTTTCAATCATTTCTAACAATTATTCATACAACTAACTTATTTATTTTAACTTTATTTTTTTTACTCCTCATCGTTACCCTTATCATATCGTATCATTCGACAACTTTTATTTTCAAAAATTTTTCACCAAAAATTTTATCCATTCCAAAACACTCCTTTAGTGTCAAGCCAGCTTGAGTTTGATAAAATCCGCCACACTTGCCCCCACCTGAACTATAGTCAGTGTGTCTAGACAAAAAAAAATGTTATTGTCTTGTAATTGAAAGAGAAAATATGGATTAGACACATAAGAAGATGGCATTTGGCTTTTTTTGGATTTTTTAAGTCCACACAATATTAAGAGATGGAGATCGATTGTGAAAATTGCAGGACAACTTGTTGTAGACTGACCCACCCCTTTGCACATGGCTCACTACATCATTTGACTTGATTAACGGCTAAGACATCTGTCTCTTTCCCTGTCCTTCTTCAGGTAAAGAATAGTTTTTATTTCATGTCAGCTTAGTGTTTTACCTTGATAAACATGTCTATGGACATATTTTTCTACTTAGATTTAAGTTTTTGCTAAGGGTATTTTGGTTCAAAGAAACACGGGTGAAAAACTAATGGTATTGTCATATATATAAATATAATGGCAACCTGAGGTTACTTGAAGAGAGGGTTTCATAGAAGCATCCACAAATCTAAAAATATGTCATATCCATTTATTTGATATGAAGAATACTTTTAGGCCAGTAAGTTTGTCATTTTTACATTTTAGACCTTGTCATTAGCTATAGTTAATGGTAGGTCCAAAAATATAATAAATGAAAAAAAATTAGAAGTACAAAATGTAAATAAAGTAACCTTAGGGACTAAATATAAATTCAAAACTAAAAAAGTTTATATTGAAAAAAACCTTGACGTGAACGCGACCTAAAAACAAAAAAAGACTAAGTTATTCTTGTAGGCCACCAGAAATAGGGCCAACGTCTAGTCAAACAAGCGCTATTGTCTTGGAAACTTGAAAGAGAGAATGGATTGGGCACGCAAGAAGTTAGGTTCACATGTTAGTAAGAGATATAGATCACTTGTGGAAATTGCAAGACGACTTGCTATAGACTGACCCACCACTGCACTAAATTGACTTAGACTAGTGGGAAGCTTTGTCTTCTTTAACGACGTCACCTTTGTAGATAAGGAAGAAATTAAGGTTGTATTTGGAAAGTGTGATAAAACTGTTGGAGCTATTGTAAAAGTTTTTAAAATAAGAAAAAATGATGCAGTATCATAGGGATAATGATAAAGAATAAATAGAATAAAGTTATAATGGCAGATAATTATAACATAAATATGAATGATGATGTTAATGTGATTATTGATGTGGATGATCTAGCTATAAATAATGTGAAAATAGATATAAACAACAACAAAATAAAACTAATTGTAAACTGTAACACCTAAAATGTAATTGAGTTTTGTTTATATTATTTTAAAAACTCAAAAAACATTTTTTCTCACATGTTGTCATTGGTTATTGTAGGAACCAATTTAGAATCGAAATTGAAATCGAAACCGAAACTATGAATAATCGGTAGATTAGGGTAGAGTAGAAACCGACCCTATAAGTAGGTGGGTTAGGATAGACTTTTTGTAAATAAGATCATGGTAAGAGAAACTATTACGTGAATCAACCCAATTGCACCCCTATTGTTACCCCCCCAACCCAACACACCACTGAGAAATTAGTTGCCCTCTTAGGAAAAAATACCTTACACAAGTGCGCATAATATTGTATGTTTCTGGCTGCCCGTAGGAAAATTTTTTATGGCAGCCAATACGAAAATTTCTTAGCGGAGCTTTTAGACTTTTTATGTTCTCGTTGTTTTAAGAATTGGACCGAATTGGGTGGTAAGACTGTGAACTTGTGAAATGGTTTTGTCCCGGTTAACTTTTTTTCGCATTGTTTTGAGAACATGACTAGGGCGGTTACACCGTGAACTGGTTATGTCACAGTTAATTAGTTTTTCTGATTCAACTGAGATTGGACCACCTTTTTTCACCAGTTGAACAAAAAAACTGTAAACAACTTCGGTTTTTAACACATTGGATTTTTCTTCAAAAGTCCTCTTTTTTCGTGGTCATAAATTTAGGCTTTATCTTTAAGTCCTCATTTTGGATTGTCAGCAGCCAAGCGATAGCTGCTTAAGCTATTCTGCATATAAATTCTGCTCTACACCATTTTATCTAGGTGTGGGAATCAGACAGGTCTGGACAGGTCAAGGTGTTCCTGGCCTTAACCTTATCTTTTAAAAATTTTATTTGACACTTATTTTTATATCAAGTCCGAACAAGGTTGATTTAACTCTTATTTTTTTCACTAGGTCTCGGAACAAATTTCTAATTAATCTTTGGAAGCGAGTTGGGCAAAAATATAGGTCAAGTAGGATGATTTTGGGTGTGTTTGAGAATAGATAAAACTTTTGATGAAAAGTTTTGGAAAATAAAAGTTGTCAAACGATGTGATATGAATGAGATAATGATGAAAAGTAAAGATAATAAATTTAAAGTAGATAGGTTAATTGCGTGGGTATTTGTGTAAAAATTATTGAAAATTAGGATAGTTATATAAAAAAATATGAAAAAATAATTAAAAAATATGATAATTGTGGAGAGTGAAAAGTTTTAGATCGAAAAGTTTTAACTTTAAGTTTTTTAACCATTGCCAAATATACCCTTTAAAAATTTATGAACCTATCAAACATAAAAATATATTTATACTAAATTTAAATATTATATACTTCGGCGTATTACTAATTTATCAAAGTAAAACATCATTGCTTCAATAAAATATGAATATTTATTCCACTTTAGTGTTACTAAATACTAGTGTGTATAACGAGCATTACTTATATTCGATGAATTTAGATATTGTCTAATAAAGTTTGATCGAAATTTGAATGGATAGTATATGAATATTAACTATGTATGGTCTAGTTTTTTGTGTTTGTATTCTCATAATTTAAGGTTGGACTTGCTGGTATCGTGGGGTAGATGATGAGTGCTTGAAGGTTGTTTAACAAATTGAAAATAAAAAGGTACTTAAAAGATGATAAGAAGAGTAAGGCTGTTAAAATAGTTGCATGAAAAGATAAGTTAAAATAATAATATCAACATGCTCAACAAGGAGCAGGAATTAAAATTTTTGCAAAAAATTTTTAAAAAGCTAAACATTTATTACATTTTTTAGTAATTTGTGGAATGAATAGTATTAAAATAAACTAAAAAGACATCTTCAATACAAACCTGAATTGCATATTTTTCTTGGTTTTCTTATTCAAATGTTCCTTCTTCCAGACCTTATATTGTTGGTCCGCTAGATGGCTAAATCAAAGAGGGAAAGGGTGAATTGTGTGATTTAAAATTTACAGAACTAATTATGATTAATCCTCATGGAACATGTGCAAAAAGCAAAAGAGTTGCAAAAAGTTAACCATAAATAAGAACATAAATTAAAGCAAGCAAACACATACAATAGATAAGTAATATACAGCAGTTGAACTACTTTTCCATGTCTTAGCTTTTACTATGTATTTATTAATATATTATTCTATAATACTTTTTTCTAGATTTTAACTCTGAGGGAATGCTTCAACAATCTCCGTTTCAACGTCTTCCTCGACTTTACCAATTAAAAAAACAAATGAAGTACTTGAAATTAAAATCTACGCATTATAGATGTGTAGCAAATTGAAGTGGAGGAAGCTATTGTTTGTTGTCCCAGTGCACGAAGCTATTGAGTTAATGTAGAAGATGTGAGTATATGAGAAATGAATCTTTTATTTTCAAATTAAAAAAAATATTTAGATAAACCACGAAACTAGAAAAATTTTGCATAAATATATCTTCGCAAAGGTTACAAACATATAAATTCTTTTTAAAAATTAATTAGGGGTATCCTAACCACATGGTTCTCGCTTACGTTTACACCCTAGTAAGCGGATTTAGATTAGGACAGTGTGTAAATTGTCCATATATGACATTGTATAGTATTGTAGGCTAAGCTGTATAGCATGTTAATCAATACTTCTCTTGTATGTATGTGGTGATGAGTAAGATAAACAACTTAACATGCTAATTAGCACTCATGACTACTGCTTGCGAATAGTTTAGGCACTTTTACAATTTGCATCCGTGAAAAGTAGGCATAAAAAAGTGAGAATATGAATGCATTAATTCGCAAAAATACGATGGCACCGTGAGCATTTCATCCTTCCTTCTTCAAGCATTTTTGAAGTCCCCATAGCCCATAAGCCAATAAGATGAAATTTCTATTTATTAATAGAGAAAATAAGAAATCTCTATTCTGGTATGTAGGGGTGGGAATCAGGGCGGGTCGGGACGGGTCAGGGTGTGCCCAAACCTGACCTAATTTTTCAAAAATCTTGTTTGACCCTTATTTTTATACTAGGTCGAGATAAGGTTGGATTGACTCTTACTTTTTTCTACTAGGTCTTGGGAAAAAATTTGGGTCGGTATCGGCTCAACGGGTCGGGTAAAAACTGCGGGTCAAGTAAAAAGTTTTTAAAAATTTATAAACTTATTAAGTATAAAGACAAATCTATATTAAATTTAACTATTATATGTTTCAATCTATTACTACTCAGTCAAATTAAAATATAAATACTCAAATAAAACATGAATATTAACATTGAATGGGGATTTTTTTAATGTGAGAGATAAAAAATGAGTCGGCGGGTAGGTCAACCCCGCCCCGACCCGCTATTATTTAAAAATATCAAATATCCTTCTTTCCTTGACCCGACCCGCCATTCTTAAAATTTTCAAAATATCCACCCCGACCCTGCCCTAACCCGCCTTGGTATTAAATAGGGTCAGGGCCGGGCATAGTAGACTCACCCCGATTCCCACCTCTGCTGGTACGTAATTGAGTTGTAAGAAAATACATGGAAGCAAGAAGGATTTCGGACAAAGGAACAGATACTCAGATACTCGGATTTAAATTTTCTCCAATAAATTATCTGAGAAATTCGTTGGGTTATCATGTCAAACACTAACAGCTGAATGGTTACGACTAAAAGAAAAATGCAGCCCAGTCAGCTGAATTTTAGCGAGAGTATACCGATATGTGAGCAGCTTTGTTTACTCTACGATAGTCCTCACATCATCCGAAGATGTTTAAATGTGAGTTCAACATAACTCACAATGGTTCGTTGACACATGATTTATGTAATATTTCTTCTGTTTTCCCGCAACAAACTAGATTACTCATGCTTAAATATAATATATGAGAAACGAAAATAATTTGAAGGAAAATCCAACTTTAAACAACAAATTTCATAAACAATCCCGAAATAAATTTCAACTGCCGAAATTTTATGAAGAAAATGGAATAATAGTTGCATGAAAATAGAAAATACACTGAACCGATGATAAGAAGAGTAAGGTTGTTAAAAAAGTTGCATGAAAAAGACAAGTTAGAATAATAATATAGACATGATCAATAGGGAGCAGAGATTACAATTTTTGCAAAAAATTTTAAAAAGCTAAACATTTATTACATTTTTTTATTAGTAATTCATTGAATGATTAGTATTAAAATAAACTGAAAAGACATCACACTTCCATGTCTTACATTTTGTTGTGTCTTCATTAATACAATATAAAATAATACCTTTTTTAGATTTTAATTTTAAGAAAAAGCTTCGAACAAGCTCTGTTTCAACATCATCCTAGACTTTACCATCAATACCAATTGAAAACAAATGAAACACTTAAAATTAAAATCTAAGCATCATAGATGTATAGCAAATTGAAGTGCACAAAGCTATTGAGTTAATGTAGAAGATGTGAGTATATGATAAATAAATGTTTTTATTTTCAAATTTTAAAACAGCTATTTAGATCAACCAAAAAATTAGAAAAATTTTCTATAATATATCTTAGCAAAGGTTGCAAATTTATAAATTCTTTTTAAAAATTAAGGGTATCCCGACCGAGTGGTTCTCCCTTATGATTACATTCTAGTAAACAAATATAAATTAGGATAATAGGTAAATTGTCCATGTATGACGGTGTGTAGTACTTATTAGCAAGTTAAGCTATATCGCATATTCATCAATACTTCTCTTATATGTGGTGGTGAGTAAGTGAAACGTCTTAACCAGCTAAATCAACGCTTATGACTATTGCTTGCGAATAGCTTATGTTCTAATATGCATCCGTGAAAAAGTGAGTATAAAAAAGCGAGAATATGGATGCATTAATTCTCAAATATATAATGGCTCTATGAACATTTCATCCTTCCTTTTTTAAGGATTTTGAAGTCCCTGTAGCCCATAAGCCAATAAGATGAAAATTCTATTTATCAATAGGGAAAATAAGAAATCTCCATCCTGGTATCTAATTGAGTTGTAAGAAAATACGTGGAAGCAAGAAGGATTTCGGACAAAGGGAACAGATACTCAGATTTAAATTTTTTCCAATAAATTGTCTGAGAAATTCATTTGAATATCATGTCAAATGCTAACAGTTGAATGGTTACGATTAAAAGAAAATGCAGCCCAGATAGCTGAATTTTAGCGAGAGTATACCGATGCGTGTGCTCCTTTGTTTACTTTACGATAGTCCTCACATCATACAAAGACGTTTAAATGTGAGTTCAACATAACTAGCAATGGTTAGTTGATGTATGATTTATAATATTTCTTATGTTTTCCTGCAACCAAATAGATCAGTCATGCTTAAATATAATATATGAGAAACGCAAATAAATTGAAGGAAAATCCAAATTTAAACGACAATTTCATAAATAATCCGGAAATAAATTTTCAACTGCCGAAATTTTATGAAGAAAATAGAAATTCGTCTATTGAAATGGATAGTAATGATTATTCATAATTTTTGAATGGTAGAGATGATCATAGAGACTGTGTTTTGTGCTGGGAAAAGGGAATTGTGATGTTTTAACATCCGAAGACGAGAAGAACCTCTGTTTTGATATGCATGGAAAAGAGGTTCGACTTTTGAACAAAAGAAGCCATTTTTGACACTTTTGATGAATGCACACGTTGAATTTTTACGAGAAATCAAGGAAAGGATGTGCATGCGCAAATGCAAGTATGTATGATATCCAATTGCTAATAAATATTTTTCGAAAACAGATATGAGTGTGTTTGGGAAGTTGTAAAACTTTTGATGAAAAGTTTTTTACGTAGAAGTTGTTAAATTTGTAGGAAATAATGTGATACTGTAAGGGTAATGATTTGAGTAAAGAGAATAAATTTAAAATAAATAGGTTAGTTGTATTGGTAGTTGTGTAGACATGATTGAAAAGTAGAGTTATTGTATATAAAGATATATAAAAAATAATTAAAAAAGGGTAGTTATGGAAAGTAAAAGGTTTTAAATTGAAAAGTTTTAACTTAACAACTTTTACAAATTTCCAAATACACCCATAATTTAAACCTGAAACATAAATCGATTGAATTGATCAATCTACTATCAATTATTGCATACTATTGCCAAAAATTCTAATTCAAGTATGCAATTCTAATCTTTTTAACTTTGGAGGTGCAAATCTAATATTGTTGCTAATAGAGTTTGGCAAATGTCATGAACATGGCTGCTGAAATTTGTAAAAGCAAACCATGTGGACCATCCAATTTTAAGTTGGAGCCTCGAGTGGGCCATTGGCCACATGATAGTCCGGAGTTAATAACTTTATTTTAGGGTACCTCATAGGTCCAATCATGGGAACCACATTTGACAGGCATGCTTAGTAAAAGTCAGTGAAATTAGATCTGGTTGACATTTTTTTCTTTAAGAAAATAAATTTAGTGACTTTATATTTTACAATTTCTCAAATAAATAATATCAAATTTTAATTTCCTTGAGTTATAAAAATAGAAGAAAATGTCTTCAAAATACAAAATTTACTTTGACAATATACCCGACATTTTAAAAATTATGTATTTCTCATATTTTAATTCTCATAATAAATAATAACATTTGAAATTTCTTAAATCACAAAAGAAAAATTCAAGAAAAATTTTCACAATATCAAAAAATTAATTTGAAAATGTTTATCATAATAAATAAATCAATTTGGGTGGATATTTTAAATAGGTAATTTTTTATATTTTAAAGGTATTTTATGTATTTTATTTTGTAATAGAAGAATATATAAATTTTGTATTATTTATAGTGGGAATTTAAAATATGAGAACACCAAATTGGTTTTAGATATGATTTTTATATTTTAACTTTTATTGGAATTTTCTTTTGTAATATGGAAAATTGAAATTCATCATTATTTAAAACGAATACTAACAAAATCTAAAAGAAGTCAAAATGATTTAATTAACCTGAGGAATCGTTTAAATAAATAAATTTTTACATTTCAAGGAATTTTCGAAGATTTTTATAATACAAGAAAAAATTTAATACTATGTACTATGGAAATTTTTTAAAATCTAAAATATACCATATCGATTTATCTGATATGAAGAATAGTTTTAGGCTTATAATTTGTCTTTTTTACATTTTGGACCTCATCATTAGCGGTAATTAATGGCAGGGTCTAAAAATGCAACAAATGAAAAAAAAATTAGATGTACAAAATGTAAATAAAATAACCTTTTGGACTAAATATAAAGAAGAATGATACTTTTAGCCCAGATTAAGTCAATGTCCCTTTTAGCCCACCTTAAAAAACTCATTTGCAACAATTTTCTTCTGTTTTTTCTTCATACACTTGTTTATCTAAGTTTATTTAACATATAAACTAAGTTTCAACATTTTTGGATAGGTATATATATATATATTTATATTTTTAAAAATAAAGGTATTTTAAATACATATATGCATATAAATGTTTAAAAATTTCAAAAAAATATATAAACATATCCAAAAATGATAAAACTTAGTGTATATGTTAAATACACTGAGATAAACAAGTTTATGAAAAAAGCAAAAAAAAAAAGTTGTCGTAAATGAATTTTTTAATATACGCTAGGTGAAGTATTTACTTAGTCTGAACTAATAGATCAATCCTTAGATATAAATACGAACGTAAAAGAGTTTATATTGAAAAAACCCCTTTGACGTGAACACGGCCAAAAACAAAAAATTTGATTAGCTCGTTTTGTAAGCCGCCAGAAATAGAAATAGGGCCAACATCTAATCAAATAAGGGTCATTGTCTTGCAACCTTGAAAGAGAGAGATAAGAGAAGATGTGGCTTAGCTTTTTCAAGGCCACAAGTTAGTAAGAGATGCAGATGACTTGTGGAAATTGCAGGACAACTTGCCGTAGACTAACCCACCACTACACTAAATTGACTTGACTAATGGAAGGTTTCTTAGGAGTGTGTTTATTTAATCTCGAAATTTTTCATCTAAAATTTTTCATAAATTTTTTTTGCTATTCACAATTAATTTATTTATTTTTATTTATTTATTTATATCTTTTTATATAAATTATTTTACTTTTAATTATTTTTAAATAATTATTCCATATAACTAACTTATTTATTTTAATTTTATTTTATTTATTCATCATTATTACTTTTATCATATTACATAATTTTCTCTTATTTAAAAATTTCTATACAACATCCAAAAATTTTATAACTTCTCAAACACACCCGTAGTCTTCTTCAATAAGTTCTCATTTGTAGATAAGGAAGAAATTAAAATCTCTTTTGTTTTTGAAAATCCCATTTGATATAAGTACTCAACCAGAATTCCATGTGCAAAATAGTATTTACTTGCCCTCCGGCAAACGATTTCTACGTTTGCAAATATTGGCTGAAGGACTTTCCTTCCATTCAACCCCCCTTCTTAGTACCTTCCAAATAGCTTTGATGCATGATGTAGAATTTATTTCATTTATTATATTTAGCATTATTTATAATATGATATAAATTTTTTATTTGTCTAATATCACTACGCATGAAATCCATAAAATGTAGAAATTAATGTAATAAAATAATTTAATGTTAAATATCAAAACTGGTGATCCCATTCATCTGGCCAGGGAAACCTATAATTATTTTTTTATTTTTTTTATAAACATATAGAATTGGGTGTGTTTAATCTAAAAATTAAGATTTACCATTTTTGAATGCTTCTCAAACAATTATGAAAATACCACTATGTTTAAAATTAAAAATACTTAAAAGCATCTAAAAATGGTAAAACTTGGTTTTAAGATTAAATACACCTAACTTTACATGTTTATTAAAAAAATTCAAAAAAATAAAAAAACGAGTCTTGTAGTCGGCCACTCGATCACCCGTCAAATATCAAATTTAAAATTATATAATTTAAACTATCTAAATATCATTATTATCTAGATAAATAATTCTATTAAGTATTATGACATTTACATATATAAATGGATCTAAGTATTTTTCATAATTTATATATGAATATCTATATCTATATATATTTGGGCTAACTTTCATGAAACTTCTTTTCTATGTAACTCCTTCATTTTTAATATTTCGAAAAATTTACTTCATCTATTGTATTCAGTACTATTTATATTACCATGACAATCCTTGCATTTGTCTAATATCACTGTGTATGAGTCTCATCTATAAATGTGTAAAATTAATATACTAAAATAATTTAACGTTAAATATTAATTTTGAAGTTATATTTTCAATATCTAAACTATCGAAAATATCGCTTATGTATAGATAAATGATTCTATTATTATTAATATATTTTGAAACATGTGTAAATGAATTTAGATATTTTTCATAATTTACACATAACTATATATATTTTCAATAATGTGGCTCATATATTTGACTTGGATGAAACTTGATCTCTCAGTTAAAAATGATGTTAAATAGAATTAATAGATTGATTTTTCATCAAATATTTAGATTTTTAAAATTTGAAGAGGTTAAATGGAACTGTTTCTATGTAACTTGGTTATCTAGAAGGAGAACCCATATATATTTACAGCAAATGCGACCTATGTATATATTTAATTTGAATAAAAAATTAATTTTTAGCTAAACAAATGATGTAAAATATAATAAACTAAGTGGATTTTCTGTCAACTATTAGAAATGGAAGAAATTGTTATCACTTGTTAATGTGAGTGTGTTTAAGGATGGGTAAGGCGGAAGTTTTAGGATTCTAAATTGGATGATGGCACATGCCTCATTTTCCCCTCTCCCAGGGTTGTTCTCCAATCAATTGCTTGGTAATCCAAGCGAGTAACAGGAAGACGAAAAATGAACGAGATTTCATAATTCATAAAGCCATTTCGGAGCGTAATATCCCTAGACACACACACAAAGAGAGGGTATTTTGGTTATTCTCAACCTTTGAAAATATGGAAATATAGTGTTTTAAGATGGATTAGTTTAACCTTACTCCAGTGCATGGATGAATCCTCCGAGGGCACGTCCAACCCAACTCATGAAAATGATATTTATAACCTTTAAGATTCGAGTCCTTCACAAGCACCCTTTTTTATTGTATGCCTTGCATTCTCTAGCTCTGCAGTAGCCACATGGAAAACAGAACCCTTTTCCTCCTCCTGGCCTTCCTTCTCTCTCTCCTTCAAGCCTGCAAAACAGAGCAGTCTATGAATTGCTCTTCTTCTTGTGGCAACCTCCTCAACATCACCTACCCTTTCCGCTTGGAAAGCGATCCAGAAAACTGTGGGGAGTATTCATATCAACTTGATTGCGAGAGTGATCAAGCATATTTCTCTTTTCGTGGAGGGAAATATGCAGTCACTGCAATTGACTACAAGACCGAGATGATTCGAGTCGTTGATTACAATCTGCAACGGGGAAAATGTCCCTCCGACCTCACTTTTCCCTACTACTGGCAATATGAACCTGACTACATATCAACCATATCCAATGGAATTATTACATACTTGAATTGCTCGGCTCCAATGGATGGAGTCCAATACATACCTGCCAATTCATGCGTCAACGCCTCCTCATCTTCGGTGCATCTATACGCCGTTCTGCCTTCCGCGGTCAAGGTCTCTGATCTTCCTCCACCTTGCAGAGTTGTTGCCCATGCTTACGTGTTGAAGTCTGCCCTAAAGAAAGCCAAAAAGTATAAGTACGCAGAAGTTCATGAAATGCTGATGAGAGGTTTTGAACTATCGTGGAGAGCTCCTCTTGCGTGCTCGCGTTGCTGGATATCTCGAATAATTTCCTTCTTCCAAGCTATTTTTCACACAACCAGGGATTTTAATTTCTTATGGCTTTGGGACAAATGCAACAGTTAGTATTCGTCTCTGTTTTCGCCTCTGATTGTCTTTTTCATTTTGTTAATTTACTGTTGGATCTGCTTATTTGTGACCAAAGTAGCCTCTTTAATAAAAACACGCAAAAATGTTCTTTTTGCAGACTATCAGTCCCCTTGTCGGGAACTTACTGACAGCTCTCCGTACATTATATTTTCCATATTAGGTAAGGCCTCCTGATGAAAACTTTCATTTCATCAATGTTGAAGTTTTGAAACGCAGATAAGAAATTGATGTGACATAAAGTTTATTTCTCTATTTGCGCATTATGTTATTTCTCCGGATTTTTATTTACAGTTTCTAACTTTTCTAGTGTTTGTTCTGCCTTGACTTGGCGGCCGCCCATTGCCGATACAGTCGCCTTGTGTATTCTAGGTAACGATACAATCTAAAACTACCTACATGCTTGTCACACACCAATTGCTACTGGTATTATATAACTCACGAATTTGTCCTTTCTCTTCTTCTTTCCAATCCAACTCCTACTTACCTTTCTTTTATATATATCCTGAAGTGTGGCTTCTCGTGGGGAGAACGGTCATCGGGATGTTGTGCTTTGCAATCTTTATGATTTATAAACTATGGACCAAGCAAGTATGGATGGACAGCACAATAGAAGAGTTCTTGAGCAGATACGGGGATGAGACGCCCACAAGGTATTCCTATGCACAAATCAAAAAGATGACGAAAGGCTTCAGTCACAAGTTAGGCCAAGGAGGCTTTGGCTCTGTTTACAAAGGGAAGCTCAGAGCCGGCCGACCTGTTGCAATAAAGATATTATCAGCAGAGTCTAAAGGCAGCGGTCAGGATTTCATTAACGAAGTTGCTACCATTGGAAGGATTCATCATGTCAATGTTGTGCGATTGATTGGATTTTGTTCAGAGGGATCCAAAAGGGCACTCATCTATGAATTCATGCCAAATGGTTCTTTAGACAAATATGTATACCCCCAAGAAGGAAAGAGCTGTCCTTTGAGTTGTGAGAAGATATATGATATTGCATTAGGCATAGCACATGGGATTGACTACCTACATCGAGGTTGCGACATTAAGATCTTACATTTTGACATCAAGCCACATAACATTCTACTTGATGATAAATTCACCCCGAAAGTTTCAGACTTTGGGCTTTCAAAATTCTATCCACTGGATGTGAGCTTCGTCTCTGTTACAGCTGTGAGGGGAACTGTAGGATACATAGCCCCCGAGCTCTTCTACAAGAATGCTGGAGGTGTTTCCTACAAGTCTGATGTTTACAGTTTTGGTATGCTGCTGATGGAAATGGCTGGCAAAAGAAAGAATGTCGATGCATACGCAAAGAACTCAAGCCAAATTTACTTTCCGCTGTGGGTTTACGACAAGATCAATCAAGGCGAGGACATTGGAATGGAGGATGCTGGTGAGGATGAAAAGGAAGTGACAAAGAAGATGCTTATAGTTGCATTGTGGTGTATACAGATGAAGCCAGCGGACCGACCATCGATGACCAAAGTAGTAGAGATGCTGGAAGGGAGGGTAGAGCAACTTCAGTTGCCTGCCAAACCATTTCTATCTTCTCCTGAAAGAGCTTCTGATGAAGGTCGTGAAATCGACATTGACATTTCTCCTTCTGAATCATCCAGTGTTTATGAGTTGGGCTCTACCAGCTCCCAGAATGATGCAAAATCATGTGCTATACACATGATAGAAGACTAGGCAACTCTTAGAAAGTCTTTCTTAGTTTTTACTGCTAGTATTATGAATGAGAATAACTTCTCATATAACAAGATGTCTGACATTATCAAGCTTTCATCTTAATTTTCTTGCTATGTTTGTTGCTTTTTGTTTCGTTTCTTTTTCTTTTTCCCCCATAGGCTTTGCACAGCAGATTTTCATGTTTATGTGCTAAGTCACTTGGACGCTTTTTTGTGTGTGTGTGTGTGTGTGTTTGGCCATCACATGTAGTTGGATTGAGTGTCCTTAAAATTATGGACTTTCAGGTGTCATCATACTGATTTAAGTTGTTGAAATATCTACTGTTTAATTTCGATCAAGCCATAGTACAAGGCTACTGCCCAACTTGGTAAGTATTCATTCAATCTATGCCACTGAGACAAGTCATTCAGCGGGCCACATGCTAGTTGGCATATCTGCCGCTGGGTCAATAGCATTTATAGAATGAGACTTCAATTTCAACCATTTCTATTAATTTGCCAACCATTACATTATTATTTTTAATAATATTTTTTGCTATAACTAAAAGTGTTTTAGAGCTTGTTTTTTTTTATTGGTATATTTTACATACATCTTAACACATATTACATTGAAGTTCTGAGACATTCTTACAAATTTGGAGACACTCAGCTCCCCCAAAGAAATCCGGAGACACAGCTATACCAAAGAATAAGGAAGATACAACTTCCAACAACCGAACAGGAGACCACAGCTCCTACTAACAATTTTCTCCTTCTGGCCGAAATCTCATATGTGGGATTCGAACGACGCACCCCAGCGCATGCACAGCTCCACCACGCCTGGGGTGACCAACCGAGCACGGCTCGGTTGGTGTTTTAGGGCTTCTTTTGCCCTCACTTATTTTGTTAAAATGCGTGGAATCACTTTGCTTGTTAGTAATGCTTGGTGGGACTTATTTTTTAAGCTTAAGTAATTTGCGTTAAAAAGACCTAATATGTGCAAAATTCTTAAGCTAGAAATTAGCACTTTTTAGATAATGTTAAAATGCTATATTCATATTGTTAGGCGAAACAACCTTACTCTTACTAATTAGTAAATCGATGACGCATTCGGGCTTTAAATTTAATATAAATATAACTTTATATTTGATAAATGCACAAATTCTTAAAACTATTATACTCGAGTTCCATCTTTTACTTGATCTGCTGCCCCAGTACCAATTTAAAATTTGTCCTAAGAAAATAAATGAGGATGGAGTTGACCTTGTCCTAATTCGGTGAAAATAAGCTGAGACAAGATTTTTAAAAAGTATAATTCGGCCAGTAGGACCTGCCTCGGTGGTATCACGTGGGAGCATGTTTGCCACCAATCGGTATTAGATTCCCTTTCCTCCTAAGGTAGAAGTTTTAACAATTCCCTCTCAAGGTGGAACTGTAAGCACAAGTTTACTTTTATAAAATTGCAAAATAGCCTGCAATTCTTGCATACTGTAAAAGAGTTAAATTTTTTGATAACATGACAACAATTTTCCTATCTAAAATTAAATTTATTATTCATAATCGTTTTTCTGGTTGCATTTGTTCTAAAAATATTGCAAATAATAAATCTGTTATAAAATAATAATATCTATAAATAAGCATTTTATTGATAGAAAAATAAAATTAATAATCGATTTCTTATTAACATGGTGATTTCATCCAGAAACCTGTTGCACGAAGAACACTAACTAACGGGATACCCTTCAAATTTCACATGCAAATGTGCGCTACGATTTTATGAAACTAAGGGATATACTTGCAATTTCACATAAACCATATAGGTGCCGATGCAAAACCCACATGGTTATTAGAGTTACAAATTAAAAGCTAGTTTTATAAAACATGGGTGATCTAAATTTTTGAGCCAGATGGATTACGATGAAAAATCAGGCATGGAAATATTGTGATTTAAGACAGATTAGTTTAACCTTCCACCCGTAAACATGGATGATTTCTCGAAGGATACATCCAAGTTCCACCAATCAACTGACGAACTTATGCAAAAACGATATTCATACCTTGTATAATTTAAAAAATAATTTATATTTTGAAGTTATTTTGTTTCCTTTTTATTATTTATTAAATTATTTTTTGTATTTTAGATCTTATATTTTTTTTTCAAATGCAGATAAAGCACTGAGCTTTTTATATTTAAATTTTAGGCCTGTAAGTTTGTTATTTTTACATTTTAGACCCTGTTTTACTGCCGGTAGTGGCAGAGTCCAAATTGTAACAAATGAAAAACTTAATAGGTCCAAAATGAAAATACATTAACCTTTTGGGGACTAAAAAAGAAATAAACAATTGGAGAGTCTAAATTAAAAAACCAAATGCGAACGCCCCAAAAAATTTATTTGAATAGGATCAAAGAAATATTGTAAGCTGCCTGAAATAGGGTCAATGTCTAATCAAATAATTGTCATTGTCTTGAAATTGAAAGAGAACAAATGGATTGGACTTGCAAGAAGATGAGACTTAGCTTTTTAAAGTCCACACGATAATAAGAGATGGAGGTCCGATTGTGGAAATTGCAGGACAACTTGTTGTAGACTAACCTACTCCTTTGTACACAGTTCACTACATCAATAGACTTGATTAACGGAAGGCTTTTTTTTTTCTCTTCATTAATGAGGACGACTTGGTAAATAAGGAAGAATACAGAAAAAATCTCTTTTACTACTTTTTCATATATGCTTGAAAATCTAAATGACACCAAATTGATTTATACTTCAACGAATATTTAAAGAAGATTTTTATATTTTAAAAGTATTTTCTTCAATTTTTTATTATTCTTGAGATTTTTTGTATTTTAGTCTTTTAGATCTTAAATAACAAAATGAGATTTTTGTTTTTTTATTCACGATGTTTGTATCTAAATTTTAGACTTATAACTTTGTTTATTTTACATTTATACCTTGTCGTTAGCTGCCGTTAGTGGGAATCTAAAATGTAACTAGTGGAAGTTTACAAGGTCCAAAATGCAAATATATTAACCTTGGGAATTATAAAAAAATAAAGAATTTAATCAGAGGGTTGAAATGGAAAAATACAATGTGAACACGTCTAAAATTTTGTTGGAACATGATCCTCTTGTGAGCCGGCCGAAATCCGGTCTAAAATGTCATTATGGGTGTGTTTGGTAATAAGTAAAAGTTGTCAAGTTAAAATTTTTCAATCTAAAACTTTTCACTCTCCACAATTATCTAATTTTTTAATTATGTATTCACATTTTTCTTTATAATTACCCTACTTTCAATCATTTCTACATAACTACCAACACAACTGACCTATCTATTTCGACTTTATCATATTTATTCCTCATCATTACTCCTATCATATCACATTATTTGACAACTTCTACTCTTTACAAATTTTTATCAAAAGTTTTATCCATTCTCAAACCCTATGTTTCAATTGAAAGAGAAGAAATAGATTACTAATTGGTCGCCATTCAAGATGTACCACGTTTGACTCCATATTATTATATTCTTTATAGATATATAGAAGCTTATTGTTTCTTTAATAAATTTTTAAGATTTATGGTAATATGAAAATTAAATATAACATTGTATACTCACAAAAAAAATAAAGAAAAAATAGATTGTACCAGCAAAAAGATGAGATTGACTTTCTCAAGTCCCCATAATAATAAGAGATGGAGATCAGTTATGAAAATTGTAGGTCTGCTTGTTGTAGACTAACCCGCTCCTTTGCCACATGGCCCACTACAAAAATTGACTTGATTCACCGGAATCTTTTTTCTCTTAACCAATGAGTTCACCTTGATATAGAACATCCATAAAGATAATGGGACCTGATTTCATGCACCTAGGTGCACTTAGTTTTCAAGCATTCAAGTATAAATATTTTTTTTTGGAATTTTTTCCCACATCGATTAATCTAAGTGTATTTAACGTATCTATTAATTTTTACCATTTTTTAAAGATTTTAAAATTTCAAAAAATTATCTACAAATCTTCAAAAAAGTAAAAACTGGTAAACATGTAAAATACACTTAAATTAATAGTTTTATAAAAGAAATTTTGGAAAAATAAAAAATGGATTAAACGCATCCAAGTGCATGAGATCATATCCCAAAGAGTTTTCATAAAAGTTGAGCCCTTCATCCAGAAACTTGTTGCATATAGAACTCTAATTGAAGAGATACGCTTGTAGTTGCATGAGAGTGTTACGGAGTGTGTTATAATTTTATGAAACAAAGGGAGATATACTTGCAATTTCAATTAAATTACCTAGATGCTGATGCAGAACCTGCATGTTTATTAGAATTATAAAAGCTAATTTTACGAAAAAAAAAAGAGGAGAGATCTAAATTCTGTGAAAAATAAGACATGGGCATATCGTGCCTTAAGACAATTTTTTTCTGATTAAGTGCCTTAAAAAAGATTAGTTTAACCTTACTCCTGTGAACATCAACTAAATTATGATTCCTGGAAGGATACATCGAAGTTCCAAACATTAACTGAGAAACTTATGAAAATGGTATTTATACCCTTTTGAACTATTGTTTTTCTACAGCACCAACTTAATTGTATGCTTGCATTCTCCAGCTCTGCAGCAGCAACATGAAAAAAAGAATCCTTTTCCTCTTCCTGACCTTTTCATCTCTGTACGTAGCACTACCAGGAAGCTCCCGTCGAACCTCCAAAGCAGAGCAGCATGTGGATTGCTCTTCTTCCTGTGGCAACCTCCTCGACAGCAGCTACCCTTTCCACTTCAAAAGCGATCCACCAAACTGTGAGGAGTATTTATATCAACTTGATTGCGAGAGTGATCAACCATATTTACATCTTCGAGGAAGAAAACATGCAGCCCATGCAATTGAATGCAAGACCGGGGTGATTCAAGTTGTTGATTATGAGCTGCAACGAGGCAAATGTTCCTATCGCCTCACTTCGGTATCCTACAACAAAACAAGCTCATGGTTACCTGGTGAAATTTACCTATTTCCCAAATCCCATGCTTTTATTGCATACTTGAATGTTGTATGATCTTTTACGGCCCGGCCCAAAAATATATTTTTTTAAATTTTTTTCGCTTTTTTCATGGACAAGTAAATTTATGTGAATTAAATCTATAAAGCAAGTTTTACCTCTTTTTGGATATTTTTAAGTGATTATTCTTATTTTTAAACAGTGGCATTTACGTAATTTAAAAGTTTTGAATATATGAGAAATGAATGTTTTTATTTTCAAATTTAAAAAAAGTATTTAGAAAATTTAATAAACTATAAAATTTTTATATAATATATCTTAGCAAAGGTTGCAAACTTATAAATTCTTTTTAAGAATTAATTAAGGATATCCCAGCCAGGTGGTTTGTAACACCCCAATCTTTAATCTAACAAGGACATCATATGCTAACCTAAGACCTATCCATATGGGGGCCCAAACTAAAGAGTAATCCTCTTATAGCACCATAAAAATTTATTGCAACAATTTCGGCAAAGTTTCTCCTAAAATATCAAGTTTGTGCTTGTATATTCAATATTTATAAAGCAAGTAGAAATAAATTTTTAACTAACAAGGGGCAACATGCAGCCTTACTCAAAAATCGAATTAGTAACTAAGAAAAAATCTCGATTATTTCTAGTTTACAAAAAATTGAATATATAATCATGTGGAATCTTAACCGAGAAGGAGAATCCTCCACTAAAAATATAAAAATATATAAAAAAAAATGCATGAGAGAATTAGATATACATTAACTCCTCACTACATGATCCCTCTCATTCACAACTTGGTCTTATCATAATCTCTTGCCGAATTATCATCCTATTCCATTGGAGGACCTGCATGGATATCATCTAAGAGTGACAAACGACGATATGAGCTCGAGTAAGCTCAATAAGTATTACACAATCAATATATTTAATTCAAAGTCAACAATATATTCATTAATGCATATATAAATGCATCTCAAGCAAATACCCTCCACTCCATAACTCACCTCTAATTCACTACCAAATAAGTTCTACATATCAGGGTGCCTCTCTCACATAGATGCCAAACCCCCAAATCTAAACAAATTATCAAGTGACTTGAAACACCTCTCTCACATTGATACGAGGGTCAAGATTACCATCAATTGTATAGTTCGAGAATGTTCCTCTCTCACATTGGTACTCAGGCCAAGACTACACAATTGTTCTACACCCATACATGCATATATAGCACTCAGGCTACCACACTTTTCACCCATTTAGATCTTCACCTTTATAAGTATCCACACAAGCACCCACACAACATATGAGTGCAAAATCAATAACCAACAATAACAATCATGATGCATGGACATATAAAGCATGTGAATAACATATAACTCTAAAATATACACTTAACAAAATAATAGAAAAATGCTCAAATAATGAAAATGGATAAAACATCCTCCTTATCCATCCTCCAGAACACAATAATAACACACCATGAAAATACTACCCTACCTTTAATTATAATTAATTAGCGTCATAAACAAGTGTACTATCCACCATTTTCACAAGCTCTAATAATAGGGCTTTTCAAAACATCAACTCGAATTCATCATTTCAACCACACTACATCACCCTCTTACTTCACAAGAGGATCTTACCTTCATTCCTTCCTCAAATCACCCCTACATGCATGCCATACCCAACTACACCCATTTCCACTATTAAAATACTATTCATCTTCTTGCTCATGCAAGGGTTTTTAAACCCATTACCCAAATCACTTTAAAATATTATCAAACCATATTTGCATGCTCATATGGCATTAAGAAGAAACACTATTAAAGAAATTTCAAGAAAAATAAAAGGAAAGACTACTTATATGGCTCTATACAACTTTCTCCCAAATTTCTTCAAGCTTTAATTCTTGAATCTCCTTAAATCACCATATTCCTCTCTCTCTCTCTGTTTCTTTTTTTTTTCTAATCTGGCTCTGCCCTCTCTCTCTCTCTCTCTGTTTCTTTTTTTTTTTTCTAATCTGGCTCTGCCCTTTTAAAAAAGCTACAATTCATAGCCCTACGTACCCTTTTTATTAATTTTTTGTTATATTATTATTTAATATAGATATAACATATACAAGTTAGTAATTATAATTCAATTTAAATCCCTTCACATATCATTTCATAAGTATTCAATGTATACCATAAATATTTCTTAGTATTTAATTATCTTTAATTAAATTCATCAACAACATTTACTAAAATAATATAATTAATTTTTTTTTAAAATGTGTCTATCGTTAATTGCATCAAAAAAAATATTGAGACTTGGAGTCGGTTCAAGCTTATGGTTACACCTTAGTAAACGGATGTAGATTAGGATAATATGTAAATTGTCCACGTATGACGATGTCCAGTGCCGATTAGCAGGTTAAGCTATATAGCGTGTTCATCAATACTTCTCCAGTATGCGGTGATGAGTAAGTTAAACAGCTTAACCAGCTAATCAACACTCGTGACTATTGCTTGCGAATAATATGCATCCGTGCAAAAGTGGGTATAAAAAAGTGAGAATACGAATGCATTAATTCGCAAAAATATGATGGCGCTATGAACATTTCATCCTTCCTTCTTCAAGCATTTTGAAGTCGCCAAAGCCAGTAAGCCAATATATAAGATGAAAATTCTATTTATTAATAGGGAAAATAACAAATCTCTATGCTGGTATCCAATTGAGTTGTAAGAAAATACATGGAAGCAAGAAGGATTTCGGACATAGGAAAAAAATACTCAGATTTAAATTTTTTCCAATAAATTATCTGAGTTTGATTTTCATGTCAAATACTAACAGTTGAATGGTTACGATTATAAAAAATTCTGCCAAGTTAGCTGAATTTTAGCGAGAGTATACCGATGCGTGTGCTCCTTTGTTTACTTTAGGATAGTCCTCACATCATACGTCGATGTTTAAATGTGAGTTCAACATAACTCTCAATGGTTAGTTGATGTATGGTTTATAATATTTCTTATGTTTTCCCGCAACCAACTAGATTACTCATGCTTAATATAAACGTAATATATGAGAAACGAAAATAATTTAATGGAAAATCTAACTTTAAACGACAATTTCATAAATAATCCGGAAATAAATTTCAACTGCCGAAATTTTATGAAGAACATATAAATTCGTCTATTGAAATGAATAGTAATGATTATTTATAATTTTTGAACGGTAGGGATGGTCATAGAAACGGTGTTTGGTGCTGGGAAAAGGGAATTGTATTGTTTTAACATCCGAAGACAAGAAGAGCCTTTGTTTTGATATCCATGGACAAGAGGTTCGACTTTTGAAAAAAAGAAGCCATTTTTGACAATTTTAGTGCATGTAAACGTTGTTGAGTAGTTACCAGAAATTAAAGAAACAATGTATTTACCAAAAGAATGGGCAACAAGATCACAGACGAACCCTAAGTCGCTGGAGTTCCGAAGGTTTCAATACGTGCATGTGCAAGTATATTTGATCTGCAATTGCTAATAAATATTTTCCAAAAAAAGGTGTATATAATTTAAACCTGAACCATAAAATGGATTGAATTGATCAATCTAATATCAGTTTAAAAAAATATTACGTGCTAATTACAAAAAATTCTAATTCAAGTGAACATTTCTAATCTTTTCAACTTCGAAGGTGCACAGCTAAGATTGTTGCGAATACAGTTTGGCAAATGTCGTGAACATGGCTGCTGTAATTTGTAAAACAAACTATGTGGACCGTCCAATTTTAAGATGGAGCCTCGAGTGGGCCAATATGATAGTCCGGAGTTGTTAACTCCTCATTTCGGGATACCTCATGGGTCCAATCACGGGTACCCCACAGGAAAGACATGCTTAGCAAAAGTCAGTCAATTTGGGTCCGGTTGACATTCTTCGCTTTAAGAAAATAAATTCGGTTACTTTCATATTTTGCAAATTCTCAAATAAATAATATTAAATTTTAATTTCCTTGAGTTACAAAAATAGAAGAAAACGTCTTCAAAATACAAAAGTTACTTTGAAATTATTCCCGACATTAAAAAATTAAGTATGTATTTCTAATATTTTAATTCTCATAATATATTATAATAGTTGAAATTTCTTATATTATAAAAGAAAGATTCTAGAAAAATCTTCAAAATATAAAAAATTATTTTTAAAAAATATTTATCGCAATAAATAAATCAATTTGGATGGATATTTTAAATCAGTAATGTTTGGATATTTTGTAGGTTTTTTCAATATTTTATTTTGTAATATAAGAATATATTTTTTATATTATTTATAGAGGTGCAACTTAGTCCGAATACCCATAGGTCGACCCGCTGGGTACTCGAAATAGGGTCGGTTCGGTTCCATGGGAACTACCCATAGGGTCGGTTCAGTTCTAGGTATTAAATACCTATTTAAATTCGGGTTAGGGTCGGTTCCAGTGCTGGGTACCCGGAACCAACCTAGATTTCATATTAATATCTATATATATAATATAACATCCAGGATCCTGCTCCAGCCCCAATTCCTAATTTCCTATCTCATCCCGTCATCCCGATTCGGCAATTCCCAAATCCTGACCAGAGCAGTGTCGCCTACAGCGCCTCCTCGTCTGCTACTATGTGGCCTCCGGCAGTCTGCCCTCGACGACGATGACGAATCAACGCGCTCCTCCTCTCGATGACCGACGACCTTCCTTCTCATCCCAAATTCCAGCGTCGATTTCCCTCCAATTTCACAGCTAACCAGAGTCGTCTGCTGCTCTACCTCTACGGCCTTCGGCAGTCTGCCCTCGACAACGACGACAAGTCATCGCGCTCCTCCCCTTGACGGCCGACGACCTTCCTTCTCATCCTAAATCCCGTCGTCTAATTTACCTCCAATTTCATAGCCAACCAGAGCTGTCTGCGGCCTCCGGCAGTCCGCCCTTGACGAGTCGACGCGCAGCTCTGGTCATCCCGTCATCCCGTTGTCCGATTCCCTCAATTTCACAGCTAACCAGAGTTGCCCGTGGCTTTGCCTCTATAGCCTCCGGCAGTCCGCCCTCGACGAGTCGACGCGCAGTGGCAGCTACGGCACAACTCCTCCCCTCAATAGTCGACGACAAATGCGCAGCTCGCTAGATCTCTCTATGCCTTCAACTTTTGTTTTGCAATTTTGCATGTTGGTCTGTAAATTTTTATGCGTTCAAGACCTGAGAAAACACCAAAATCCCATTCCAATCCCTGCATATCATCAAACAAAATGGCTGAAAAACATCTTAGAATGCAAAACATATTTTGCAGTGATTCGTGTAGATGATTGATTGCATGTAAAAGATTTTTTGTTTTACAAAGATTCATGTCTGGACAGTTAATCATGTAGCGGTGATTTATTTTGTTGTGCTTTATGTATGAGGACAATTAAATTAATAGGTTATTCTTTTTCTAGTTCATGTCTATATCTGCATATTGTTTGATAATATAATTTTTTTAGGAACCAATTTGAAACCGGAACCGAAACTGGAACCGACCCAGCCTTAAAAAAATAGGGTAGGGTAGGCTCCGAACTTACCCAACTTAAAATAGGGTAGGGTAGAGGTTTTCTAAAATAGGATAAGGGTAAGTTCAACCCCTTACCCGGACCTACCCAAACCAAGTTGCACCCCTAATTATTTATAGTGGAAAATTATAAATATGAGAACGCCAAATTGGTTTTAGATATAATTTTTATATTTTATTTTTTATTGGAATTTCCTTTTGTACTACAGAAAATTTAAATTCGGCATTATTTCAAATGAATATTTACAAAATCTAAAAAAAGTCAAAATGATTTAATTAATTTGAGGAATATTTTAAATAAATAAATTTTTATATTTCAAGGCATTTTCTAATATTTTTATAATACAAGAAAAATAAGAATTTAATACTTGTACTATGGAAATTTGTTAAAATCTAAAATATAGCATATTGTTTTATTTGATACGAAGTATATTTTTAGACTTGTAAGTTTGTCATTTTTACATTTTGGACCTTATCATTATATGTAGTTAATGACAGGGTCTAAAAATGCAACAAACGAAAAAAATTAGAAGTACAAGATGTAAATAAAGTAACCTTGGGGACTAAATATATATTCAAACTTAAAAGAGTTTATATTGAAAAGAAACCCCCTGGCATGTAGGGGAATTTTTGGATCGGGTTGGATGGATTGGAGCCTAATCCTAATCCTAACCTATTTAAAATATCTTAACTCTAATCCATTTATTAACTCATATAATAAACCTCAACCCTAACCCATTTACAACCCATTTAATAAATGGGTTGGTGGGTTGTTAATAGGTAATATAACAAATAACATGAAAGCTTAAACTCTAGCAGATGATTATCTCGCAAGGAGAGACAAGAGGGTGTTTTCAGCGTAGGGGAAAGGGAAATAGGGCAGTAATGGGAAAATAGAATTAGAGCAGCAGTAGAAAAATAAAAATTAAGTGACTTGAAGAAGACTTAGAGAGAGAGAATAACCAAGGGGTTTACATGTATATATATAAATAATTTTAATGAGTTAAGCGAGTTAAATGGGTTGAACAAATTAAAGTAGTTGAATAGGTTATATGGGTTAAATAGATTACTAAATAAGTTGACGAGTTATAAAATCTCAACCCTAATTTATTTATTAATTAAATGGTTAAATGGGTTGGCGGATCATAACCCATTTATTTAAAAATCTCAACTCAAACCCATTTATAAATGGGTTAAACGAGCGGGTTGACAGATTGACCATGACCATTAACACCCTTAGGCGTGCACACGGCCAAAAACAAAAAATTGACTAGGCTCCTCTTGTAGGCCGCCAGAAATATGCAAAGATCCAGTCAAGTAAGTGTCATTGTCTCGCAACCTTGAAAGAGAGAATGGATTCAGCATGCAAGAAGATATGACTTGGCTTTTTTAAGTCCACATGTTAGTAAAAAGATATGGATCACTTGTGGAAATTGCAGGACGACATGTTGTAGACTTACCCACCACTACACTAAATTGACTTGACTAGGGGGAGTCTTTTTTGGGTCTATTTGTTTTATGGTAAAATATTTTATCTAAAATTTCAGTAATTTTTTTAACTCATGGCAACTAATTTATTTTTAAATATTCCTTCATATCTTTTTGTATAAACTATTCTATGTTTTAATTATTTTTACATAACTATTCATACAACTAACTTATTTATTTTAACTTTATTCTCTTTATTCATCATCATTATTATATTACATCATTTTCTCTCATTTTAAAAACTTTTGCACTAAATTTAAAAATTTTATTACTTCTTAAACATACCATTAGTCTCCTTCAATGGGGTCACCTTTTGTAGATAAAGAAGAAATTCAGAGAAAATCTCTTTTTCTCTTGTAATGGTCACATAAGTTAATCTCTTACTAACTTTTTATTAAAATGTGATTTCGTTAGAGATTGAATATTATATAGCATGTGATTAAAGAAATGCATAATTTTTATTTTAAGACTAATAAGAAAATAAACTAATAAGAATGAGTAATCTTGTAAGAAAAAACAAGTGAAAGAAATCATGAGGAATTGCATTAAAACAAAGCAAAAAGAACAAAATAAAAATTATACAAATAATGAAAATATGAAAAAAAATATTAAAACGAGTCTAAATGAAAAAAGGCGATTAAGAAACTTTTCTTGAAATAATCAAAAATTTTAGAAATTAAAAAGTGAATTCCGGAATTTTTATAAGAATTATGATAAAGTTGCAAAGTAGCAGAAAACTACTCAACAACTGACTTTCAAAAATTATGAAATATTATATAAAAATCTAAATAATATGAAACTAGTTCCATTTGAAATAGAAGGTATGTACTTCTTAAAATTTTCATCAATAATTTCATTTTCATCTCCCTCCAACTTATCCTCAATAAACTCTTTATTTCTCACCTTATCATCAATTTGGTTATAATCTCTGACATCCATTTGAAACCTAACATAATTATTATCAATCTCCTCAATATTTTCTTGATCTTTTTCTCTTTCAAATCTATCATTAATTAATTTTCATTATTTTCTACAATATTTTCCTGATTTTGAAGAGAGAAATCTTCATTAAGTTTATGATATGAGAAACTATTACTACATAATGTTGTAATTATTATCAAATTCTCATATAGCAGATTTTCTCGTAATGATAGGTCTGGTTGAGTTTGATAATCAAAAATGATTTATTGAAGTGATAGTTGATTCATTAGGTTCCTCCCCACATAATATATCAATATTCATCATTAATTTTCATCTGGTCTTTTTTTTTTTAACCTAACTTTTGTTTGTTAAGGGATTTAGCTTCTAAAGCATTTGGAAAGGGAATTTTAGGTAAGTACCTATTAAGAAACTTGTCAATTATTTCATTTTTCTTTTTTCTGTTCAGTTTCCCTCAATTTATCTTCAATAAATCTTTTATTATAACTCACCTTCACATGATCTTGATCATCTACTTTAAATTCTTCTTCATTCTCTTGAATTTGAAATAAAGAGTTCTCACTATCTACTACTGAAGTATGTTGACCTTCTATAACTTTATCATTTGCTAATACTGAGGTTAATGGATTGTTTGAAAAGAGATTAATGGATTGGTATCTATTTGAATCATTAATTATCTCTTGTTCTTTTTCAATTATTCCAAATTCAACCTCAATGTGTTCTTTACTTTTTTCTCTTCTAAGCTCAATATCAATATCTTTTTTCTATATTGTTAGCTTCATATTCTTGAGCTTGAATAGAAATTTTTTCACTAAATACCATTGAATTCACTGGATTTTTCAAGATTTTGGCATTTGGAAATGCTAACTCTACTATTCTATGTTCAAAATATGGATTTTCTAATAATGTTGAATCTAATTGAATTTGAAAATTCAAATGATCTATTAGATTATCAATTTAGTCAGTATAATATTCCTCTTCTCCTCTCTTCTTCATGGCTACTATTACTTGATCTGCATGATCTGTCATCTTAGAAAATGACTGTTAGTCAAAAAGGATTTGTTGATCTAATCTTTTGAAGCCTTCCTCCAAGTGATCCAAGTGAGGGGATTGTTGATAATCTATTTGATATGATGAAGAATTTGAAAAGTCCTCTTGTGGGGGATTCGAGTGCAGATACATATTTTTATAATGGCCAACTCGACATTGGTACTCTAAAATTTTATTTTCTATGGTTTGATAGTAATCGAGGAAAAAAAAATTTAGTTCTTCAAGTTTTTCATTATAATTATAAGTTTGATGAACGGATTGGTTAGTAGGTTGAGGTGATGAAAAACTTTCTTCAAGATATAGAGGTGATCCATATGTATTTTCATGATGATTAGATTAACATTGATAATTTGAAAATTGACTTTGCTCAGGTTGCCACTGGGTTTGTAGATATGGAGGGTAGGGTTGCATTTGTTAATGTGTCCAAGATGTATTAGGACAACTCATCTATTTTGAGTTATATGTGAAAATGAATTGTAATAAGGTGTAGGGAACTCATGAAAATTTTGAACTTCTTCTTGATATGGTAAAAATTGAGTCTCATTAGAATGTGTTGTTCGAAAAGGAATCAATATATTTAAGAATGAACTATTCGAGTTTTGGCAGGCAAGTAAATCATTAAGCTTTTGGTTTACTTCTTTCAACTTACCTAACTAATGATCAATAAAGTTCATGTCCATTCTTTAAATTTTAAATTTGTTAAACTTTTTTAAATTCAATTAATTTTTTTAATTAGTAATTCATTTACTGAGAATCACTAAGGTACAATTAAATTCTATAATACTTCCTTTAGTCAGCCAGTTAAGAGGTGGGATTGTGGGAGGCTCTCCTTGTATTCACAAAGTCCTAATTAAATAACCAAAAATCCACTTAGGCATTTGCCTTTAAACTTCTAGCCTAGACACCAACCTCTGGTTATGAAACAGAAATTTAATTAAACCAACGATCTACTCAATAAATGGTTACTAATTAAAATTGGAAAAGGATCAAAATTGGTAATCTGAAGTTCAAGTGCAGTAAATAAAGAAAGTAGTACAAATTACACTATTGAAAGCAAGTAAAGGAAATTAAAAGTAACTAATAAAACAATTCAAACCTTAATACGCCTCCTCAGCAACGGCGCCAAAAATTTGATGTGTACTAAGCACTTGTCGTTAAGAGCACTGTGATCATCAATTTAATTAAAATTAACCAAAACACATTAAAGCTACCACTATGCGTGTGATAGTGTAAAATAACGGTAAGTCGGGTTGAATTATTTAAAGAGAGAAAGAGGCTATAGAGAAGAGAGAGAAAGAAATTAGAGAGGGAGAGAGAAAAAAGGAGAATAGAGAGATAAGAAAGAGGAGAGAGAAAAAGAGGTTAGAGAGAGAAGAAATTGGAAAGAAAAGAGAAGAAATTAGAGAGAGAGAGAGAAAGGAATTAGAAAGAGAGAGAAAGAAGAGAGAGACAAGATTAGAAGAGTTAGAGAAAAAGAAAGAGAAACAAAAAGCTAAAATGAAAGAAATTATAATTAACTAACAACTTAATTAAAACTATTCTAAAAAAGCAATTAAAAGCTATAAAATTCAACTACGAAAACAAGAAGGAAAATTATATTAAATTTAATCTACAGTAAATCTAATCTAGGAATTAAAATTACAAACTAAAAATTAACAACTATAAAGCATTAAAAACTATAAAGCAGAAAATAAAATTTATATCACCTAAATATGAAGAGCAAATCTCCATTCAATGAGAATTTTATTGCTTGGCCTCACTTACTTGCTAGGGGTCTCACAAAAAGGGGTCCCACCAATTGAAGAGGAAGTTTGGCTGTTGGGATGTGTGGAGGGACCTTCCTTATATGGAGTGTGGGGGCACCTATGACCAAAGTTGAATCCGATGTGGGATTCCATGCTAGCAATTACTATAGCTGCTTTGCTGTGCTTTTCCACTTTGCTGCTGCTGTGTGAGCTTGATGCAGGGCTGCTTGATCGATTGCTGCGCAGAACAATTCACTCGTGCGAAAAATTCTGCTTTCTCAGATTTTAGGGGAGGCTAGATTCCACAATTTCATGGCTAGTGGTAGCATGCTTGGATTTCCAACTGCTGATTTCAATTCCAACTTGGATTTTGCCAAACGGCTTGGAGGTGAAATTAAATTAGGCTGAATCATGGTGGGTTGCAGTTGAAATTGCTATTGCCTTGCTCGATTTGATAGTGGATAGCCAATTGGATGGCTGAATCGTGGCTGCCGGTCTTGGATGAAGGATCGGATTTAGGCAGCGATTTTGGTGTGGTGGGTTGCTGGTACTCGAGTTGGGAGATTCGGTGGATAGGAGAAGAGGCCGGCTGAAATAGATAGGGGAACGAGCAGGATTTTAGGGGTTGCTGAAATGGGTTTATCGATATTTTGAAGAGTTACTGATTGAGAAATTTCGGGCAAATTGGATGCCTTAATTGGGGTTAAGATCAATTATTTGACTGAGGAAGTCTCGTCTCTGTAGGCCCGAAAGGCGACGTCCTCGTCGTGATCGGGACTGAGTACGAGTAGAAGGGAGGAAGGGCGTTTGTCGGAGGCTTTGGCGACGGGAGGCTGATCGGGGTCCTGTTGTGGGTGGGTATTTGGCTGTTGTGTTGTCAAAAGCTCCTTTTGCCGGCAGCATGAATCCGAGCATGGACGATCTGCTACAGGCAGAATTGCAAACATTATCTATCGATGGTTCAGCAATCAAGAAGATCAGGCGGGGGGATGAAGCTGCGATCCTATGCTCGCTGTGGACCTCGAAGTCATATAATAAAGAGTTTTTTAAGGGTATGCCGAAGAGAGTATGGAGAACGAAGGAGCGTTTCTTCTTCACGGAGGTGGGAGAGAACCTTTTTAAGGTATCGTTTACGAACAGAGAGGACAAGGAAAGAATCATGGCGGGCAGGCCCTAGCTGTCCGAGAGGTGCATTGTCATCCTTGCCAAAATAGAGGAGGAACTTGATCATGCCCACCTGCTGCTTGTAAATACGCCGCTATGGTTGCACGTCAAAGGGACTCCGTTCATTGTCGACAAGGACGTTGTGGGACAGAGTATTGGAGCTACTTTCTCTGAACTTCTGGATTACAGAATTACGGAGTCAGAGATCAGATTCAGAGCGATGATGGATTGCAGAGAACCCTTGCGTAGAGGAATGTTTATTAAGATTGGTGCTCAATAGAGGAAATGGCTGAGTTTCCAGTATGAGAGTCTACCACTATTCTACTATCTTTGTGGGATTATGGGTCATTCCCATAAGGATTGCCCATTATCTGCAAAACAGGAATAGACCACGTCGGAAGCTGATATGCCGTTCGATAGCTGGCTACGTGTGGGGGCAAAACCAGCTAGATTGAAAGAGGAGCTCATTTCGGGAAACCGAATGAAACCAACAAAGTACGTAGGCTTCAAGGAGGCTGATCCGGAGGAGTGCAGACAGGTGGCGGCACAAGGGGGAGAAAGGAATTCTATTATGGAAATAGATGTGAATTCCATGGCTGCTGACCCAGGTGAATGCAGACAGCTGGCGGCACATTCCAATCCTTTAATGGCGGCACATTCGAATCCTCTAATGGCTGCTGATCCAAGTGATTGCAGACAGCTGGCGGCACTTGCGAATCCTGTAATGGAGTCAGCGGTGCAGGAGGTCAACTTAGAAGGGGGAAGGGAATTAAGGGATGAGGATGCCATACATGGGCTGATGCTGTCCTCCAACACCTCGTGTAGGGAACAGCCCAGCGCTGATATCGAATCTTCTGCTCAATTGTTGCAGCATACGGATTTATCACAGCCTGGAGAGGATGATGTGATGCAATGGGGGGTTGGAGTGGTGAGTGGGAGGGATAAAGAAGAAGTCACGTCAACTGGTAACAAGGTCGCTGGTTTGGATAAGGGCTGGAATAGGAGGAGGGCCATTGTTGAATGGCAGTTGGCTGAAGAGGAGAGAGGCCACGAGAAGTATATGGGGATGGTTAAGGGGGGGAATGTAGGGGAAATGGCTGGCAGAGGGATTGGTAGGGGGAGGACAAAAGAAGTGGGGGAAAGGACTTGGTCGAGGGCTGCAATTTTGTTGATATTACAGTGCAGGAGGTCAGTGGTAGTTTTCAAACTGTACCTGTGTTATATGCTGGTGGGGTAGGAAGGGGGAATTCAGTGGTAGTGCAATCCACTAAGGTGTGGAGATGCAGATGGAAGAGGAAGGGGAGCCATGAGTGGGGGATAGTAGGAAAACCAAATGTGCTTCGTTTGACTGAAAATACAAAAAGAAGAGGGAGGGAGGCACTTGATGAGCAAGGTGGGGGACAAAAGAGGGCGAGGCATATGGAAACTGCTGAACATGGGGAGGTGGAGGCTCGGGCACAAACCCGGCCCCACCTCAACTGATATGGCTATTCTAGCCTGGAATTGCCGTGGGCTTGGGAACCCACGTGCAATTCGATGCCTCCATGACATGGTCAGGAAAAAAGATCCCAAACTGGTTTTCCTCTGCAAAACGAAGAGGTCCACAATGGAGATGGAAGGGATTAGGCGTAAGATCCATTTTAATTCCTGCTTTGTGGTGGATCCTGTGGATAGGAAGGGGGGACTGGCTCTTTTTTGGAATAATGATCTGTCTGCATCGCTTAGAAGTTTCTCTAAACATCATATCGATGTGGATTTTTTTGGGTGGCGGTTTACTGGCTTCTATGGTCATCCTGAAGCGCATTGCCGTCACCAAAGTTGGGCTATTCTCAATCAGTTAGGGGAAGGATATAACTCTCCATGGCTTGTTTTGGGAGATTTTAATGAAGTTGTGGAGCCGAATGAATATATTAGTCTGCGTACCCGTCCTCAAGCCCAAATGAATCTTTTTTGTGAATCTATCGACAGATGTAACCTCCAGGATATTGGTTTTGTGGGGGCACCTATGACTTGGTGTAATAATCGCAGAGGTTCTCAGAGGGTCGACGCGAGATTGGATAGGGGTCTGGCAAATGCTTCTTGGCTAAATCTTTTTCCCTATGCGAGGATTTGCCATCTGGTGGTGACCACTTCCGACCATAGCCTGCTATTGTTGTTGCTGAACCACCAGTCCTGTACTAGACGACCTCCGAAGGTATTCCGATATGAGCTGTTTTGGGCTCGTGATCCTGAGGCAAGCGAGATCATTCAAAAAGTGTGGGAGTCATCACCTTTGGGTGCCGTGAGGAATGCCGATCTTCTGGCTTGGAAAATCAAGCGGTGCGGTTCCGAACTCTCATTGTGGGACAGGAATGTTCGTGGTAACCTTAGAAGAGCCATTGAGAGAAAGCAAAGAGATCTGGCTGCTCTAATGGCTCATGATCAGTCCGATGAGCGGGATGATGCCGTCAGGAGGCTGAGATTCCAGATCAACACGTTGTTGGAGGACGAGGAACAACTCTGGCGTATAAGAGCGAAGACCCATTGGCTTAATGAGGGGGACAGAAACACTTCTTTTTTCCATCGGGTGGCCTCCAATCGCAGAAGGTCAAATTTCATTACAGAGCTCAGGGATTTTAGCGGCGGGTGGATTAAGGATCAGGACCACATGCTTCGGTTGGCGGTGTCTTACTTCTCTTCGGTTTACACCTCGTCAGCCTCGGGGACTGCTCTCTGGGTTAATGACCACATTGAAAGGAAAATCTCTGATCACCAACGGCAGTGTTTGACTATCCCAATTACAATGGAGGAAGTGGAGGATGCTGTGAGGAGTATGCGTCCGACAAAGGCCCCGGGGCCGGATGGTATGTCTCCAGCATTTTTTCAGAGGCATTGGGACATTGTTGGCAAGGATATCTTTCTGTGGTGTAAACTCTTTTTGGAGGTAAATGTTCAAGCCCAGAGGGAGCGCCACATTATGGATGCAAATACTACCTCTTTGGTGTTAATTCCTAAGGTTGAAGGGGCGAATGATTTGTCAAATTTCCGGCCTATTAGCCTATGTAATGTGGTGTATAAGATTTTGGCCAAAGTTTTAGTGAATAGGCTCAAGGGGGTGCTCCATGGGGTTATTGGTTCTGAACAAAGTGCGTTTGTTCCCGGTCGGTTGATTACTGATAATATGTTGATTGCCTATGAGGCGATCCATTCTCTTCGGAAGAGGAAAGGTGGCAAGAGGGGGGAGCTGGCTATTAAACTCGACATGTCTAAGGCATATGATAGGGTCGAGTGGGACTTCCTTTGTCAGATTATGGGGGCTATGAACTTCTGCCCGGTATGGATCGCGTGGATAAGATGTTGTATTTCTACTGTCAGGTACCGGGTTAGAATGAATGGATTCACATCTAGACTTTTCCAGCCTCATAGGGGCCTGAGGCAAGGAGATCCATTGTCTCCCTATCTCTTTCTTCTATGTGTGGAGGGTCTTTCTGCTCTCTTAAATAGGGCGGTGGCCCGGGGTGTGCTTCATGGTATTAGAATCAATCCGCGGGGGCCCCAGATTTCGCACCTTCTCTTTGCTGATGATGCATTGCTATTTGTTAGGGCGGACGGACGAGACATAAGCATCTTAAAGGATATCCTTAACAAATATGCGGCTTCTTCTGGTCAGTTAGTTAATGTTGATAAAACCTCCATCTTCTTCAGCTCAAATTTGAACAATCAAGAACGCAGGGTTTGGACTGAGCAATTGGCGGCACCGGGCCGTGATTTCCATCATTACCTGGGGCTCCCGGCTTGGATTGGTCGATCAAAGAAAGGGTTGTTCAAGGGCATCCAGGAGCGTGTATGGAAAAAAATCCAAGGTTGGAAGGGGCGTCTTCTTTCTTGGGGGGAAAGGAGGTTTTAATCAAGGCAGTCACCCAAGCCATCCCGTCCTACGCAATGAGTATCTTTCTCCTCCCCAGGTCCTTCTGTCAGTCCATCAACAGTATGTTAAGCAAATTTTGGTGGGGCGCAAAGGCAGAAGAAAGGAAGATCGGTTGGGTCGCTTGGGCGGACATGTGCAAACCTAAGAAGGCGGGAGGAATGGGCTTCAGAGACATAACTGCTTTCAACTACGCCCTGTTAGCTAAACAGGTGTGGAGGTTAGCCTCTAACACTGATTCCTTTTGCCATAGAGTTCTCAAAGCTAAATATTTCCCTTCCTCGGATATATGGAGTTGTCAAGGTAGATCTAATGATTCGTACACGTGGAGAAGTATTCTCAAGGCTCGGGAGGCGATCCGATCAGGCTGTAAATGGAGGGTGGGGGATGGTAAAAGGATTCGATTTTTCATGGATGCTTGGCTTAATTCGAATGTGGGCAAGGCTAGCCCCTTACCATTATCCATACCTGAGGGGGTCCTGGTTAGTCATTTCATTGACGAAGAGTCAAAATCGTGGATCAGGGATAGGGTTGTGGCTGCTGTGGGAGAGGTCGGTTGGCAGGAAATTGGTCTTATTCCACTACCCCGGGGTACTGAACCGGATTGTGTATTCTGGGCCCATGAACCCAATGGTCAATACTCTATGAAGTCGGCCCATAGGATGCTTTCGACGACCATGTGTGAACCTAATCTGGCTCGCTACTGTTGGGCTATTTGGAGGACGTGGTTGCCTAGTAAGGTGAAGATTTTTGGATGGCGGTTACTGAAGAATGCTCTCCCTACATTAATGAATCTGTCTCATAGGGGTGTACCAGTTGAGGTGCTATGCCTGTTTTGCAATAGGGAGGTGGAGGATATTCATCATCTATTTCTGAGATGTCCGAGTGTTACAAGGATTGGTAGGATTGCTGCGTGCAGGAGCTCTCCTGATTTGTCGGTGACGGAATCGTTGTGTAACCTGTCTCGGAGAAGTAACTTGGAGGAGCTGACTTTCTTTATTGTGTATTGCTGGAGAATATGGTTTCTGCGTAACAAGTGCAGGGTGGAGGGCGTCCAACCAAACTTTGGGGATACGCTAAGTTGGTGTCATGGGTATATCAACCAACTTAGAAGGGCGAATCTTATTGGTCAATCTTGTGTCCTAGATCGCCCTCTTGTGGCTAGATGGTTTCCTCTCCCTCAAGGTGCTTTCAAGGTGAATACTGACGCTCGATGAGTGATGGAAAGGAGGGTCATCGGGCTAGCGGCAGTTATTAGGGACTCCCGGGGTCTCTTTGTTGCGGCCAGTGGTTGGAGATGGAAGGGGGTGATGGAACCATTGATGATGGAAGCATATGCTCTTCTTATGGGTACCAAGTGGGCACTCCAGCTGAATTTGGGCGGCATTCAGCTTGAATCTGACTCTCTCCTACTTTGCTCTTTCCTATCAAGTGACTGCTCGATCTCATCACCGGTGGGACATGTTGTATCCGAAATTAGATCTATTCTGGCCTCTAACGTCCATTTCTCATTACATCATGTTCTTAGGTAAGGAAATGGGGTGTCTCATTCCTTTGCTGATTTGGTTTCCACTTCTAGTCAGGATCATGTTACTTGGTGGGGACACCCCCCACAAGCAATTATTGGGAAAATATGTACAACTAATTTTTTGGCAATGAATTGCGTGAATTACTCTTTTCCGAACCCTTTTCAAGTTGAAAGGGGGTCGGGTTAGAGTAATTCTTTTATCAAAAAATTGGGGTTAAGATCGATGCTGTTGAAGGGTGGACATTAGCTGCCGGAACCGATGGAGTTGCTGTCGTGATTCAATGGGTTCGTTCGTTGTCATGGCTAGCCGTAGTTTTTGGCTTTGGAACAGGCTAAGCAGGGGCGTTGATTGGCGTGCGTGGATTGTTGCTGCCGAGACCGAGAAAGTACAGGGCTTGGCTTGGAGGAAGGGTTGCTGGCTATTCTCGGTTTGCTGCATTTGTCTCTAGTTCGGTGGTGAAAGGTCGCAATGGAGATGATTCTGTAAAAAGGGCTGGTCGCGCCTATTGAAGAAGAGGTGTCCGGTGGAGAAGCGGCTAGACGATGACTGCCAGAGATAGGTGTGATTTGATCCTGTTTGTATTTTACGAATTAGGCAGAGCTGCCTAGATTGGTTGATGGTTGACAGTAATAACTTGGTGGTTTCAATGCTCGTGGCCTTGCAATCCCACTGCCATGGCTGCTTGGTCGGTTTTGGTTGTTGCACTGCTTCAGATGGATTTGGAAAAGGAGAAGGTAGCCATGGAAATTGATTTGGGAATGATGGAGCACCAGAATATGGTGCTCCGGTGGTGTACGATCACATGTACTCATGCAGAAAACGAAAACGTGGATTTAAACATTTAATTTTTGCAAAAATAATTTTAATAAGCTTGCAGAGATTTTTAATTTACTTTTTTTAGCCTCTATTTATTTTATGAAATTTTATCTTAAAATTTCATAACGGTTTACTTTATACCTATATTTCAAAGTCAGCCTATTTAATCCCTTTTAGCATGTGTTATTATTTTTGTAATTTTATATTTTCAAAAATATTGAAAAATGACCCCATTTTATAGCAAAATTAAAGATTTTATGAAAAATATAATTTTCATGAAATTTCACTTAAAACATGTATTTAATTAACATTTTAATATATATATTTTTTTTTATTTTTCCAGAGCAACACCCGCTCAATGGAAACTACGGGATTCGAATCCCGGTGGATGGGCACGAAGCCCCGATGCGACACCAACCGCCCTATGGGCAGGTTCGCAACATTTTAATATTTAATTGTGTGAATTTAATATGAAATTAAATTAAAATTTTGAGATTTATCAGCCATCGTTAGGTCTAATAAGAAAATTTCTTAGTACCTTCCAAGTGGCATAATGTGTGATATAAAATTAATTTCATTTATTATATTTAACATTATTTATATTATGATATAAATTTTATTTGTCGAATATCGCTATGTATGAAATTCAACTACAAATGCATAAAATCAATATAATAAAATAATTTACTGCTAAATATTAATTTTAAAATTATATCATTTAAACTATCTAAATATCATTATTATCTAGATAAATAATTTTATAAAGTATTTTAACATTTTCATACATATATAAATGGATGTAAGCATTTTTTATAATATATATATATATATGAGCTTGCTTTCATGAAACTTCTTTTCCATGTAACCCCGTCATTTTTAATATTTTGACGATTGATGAAAAAGCTATTCTGTCTATTGTATTTAGCACCGTTTACATGACCGTAGCATCATTTTTATTTGTTTAGTATCATTTTGTATGAATCTCATCAATGAATGTGTAAAATTAATGTAGTAAAATGGTTTAATATTAAATATTGATTTTGAAGTTGTATTTTCCATCTCTAAACTACAAAAAATATTACTTCTACAAAGATAAATGATTCTATAAGTATTAATATATTTTGATGTGTGTAAATAGATTTAAGTGTTTTTCATAATTTACACATGAATATATATTTTTCAATAAACGTAGCTTATACACTTGACTTGGATGAAATTTGGTGTCTTAGCTAAAAATGATGTTCGATATAATTAATAGATTGAATTTTCCATTAAATATCCAAATTTATAAAATTTGAAGGGGATAAATGTAACTGTTACTATGTAACCAAGTTAAATAAAAGCAAAGTCGATATATATTTATTAGCAAATGTAACCCATGCAGATATTTAATTTGAATAAAAATTTATTTTCTTGCTAAACAAATAATGTAAAATATAATAAACAAAGTGGATTTACTGTCAACTATCATGATTTTAGAAATGGAAGAAATTGTTATCACTTGTTAATGTGAGTGTGTTCAAGGATGAGTAAGGTAGAAGAGGGTTGCTGTCCAATCAATTGCTTTGTAATCCAGGTGAGTAACACGAAGACAAAAAGTGTGGGATATTTCATACAGCCGTTTCGTAGCCTAATATCCCTCTGCACACACACAGACAGAAGATATTTTGGTTATTCTCAACCGTCGAAAATATGGAAATATCGTGTTTTAAGATGGATTAGTTTAACCTTACTCCAGTACATGGATGAATCCTCCGAGGGCACGTCCAACCAAACTCATGAAAATGATATTTATAACCTTTGAGATTCGGGTCCTTCCCAAGCACCCTTTTCGATTGTATGCCTTTCGTTCTCTAACTCTGCAGTGGCCACATGGAAAACAGAACCCTTTTCCTCCTGCAGGCCTTCCTTTTCTCTCTCCTTCAAGCCTCCAAAACAGAGCAGGCTGGGGATTGTTCTTCTTCTTGTGGCAACCTCCTCAATATTAGCTATCCTTTCCGCTTCAAAAGCGATCCAATAAACTATGGGGACTCTCAATATGAACTTTCTTGCGAGAGCGACCAACCATATTTATATCTTCTTGAAAGAGAGTATGCAGTCATTGCTATTGAATACAAGACCGAGCTGATTCGTGTCGTTGATTATGATCTACAAATGGGTAAATGCTCCTCTCTCTGTTCTGCCATGAGCCTGCAGCTTAGATATGGTGACGCATACACGGTGCCGTACGTAACCAATTCATCTGGTATTGTTACATACCTGAATTGCTCAGCTCCAATAGAAGCTGTTTCATTCATACCTGCCAATTCTTGTTTTAATGCCCCCTCTTCGGCACATCTCTATGCCGTCCTGCCTTCCACGGTCAATGCCTCTGATCTCCCTCCATCTTGCAAAGTTGTCGCCAACGCTGATGTGTTGATGCCAGCCCCAACGAGAGCTAAAAGATATAAGTACAGAGAAGTTCATGAGATGCCGATGAGGGGTTTTGAACTATCCTGGAGAGCTCCCCTTGCATGCCGGGAGTGCGTGAAGAAAAATCTCCAGTGTTCTCAGTATCCAGCACACAAACTACAACTAGGGGAGTCCGGCCACCATTGGTATAGTGCTGATTACTCATTATATGACTAAATACTTTGTAAGCCCTTCTTCTGAAAGCCTCAGTTCCATTCAAGTTTCACACGAATTTTTGACCTGCAGATAAGAAATTGACGTAGAATGAGATTTATTTCTGTCATTTAGCATCATTTGGTTCGTCCAGGTTTGCTTTCAGTTACTAACCTTGCTGGTGTGTGGTTTCGTTGACTTGGATGATCCAGTTGGTTGCGGGTATCTAGGTAATCATGCATTCTATAACTACATGCTTGGCAAACCAATTTCTTTTTTCTTTTAATTTTTTTTTTTATAAAACTCATGCGAATTGTCCTTCTTTTCTTCTTTCCTGTCCATCTCCTGCTTCACCTTCAACTATTCTTTTCTGGGTGAAGAGTGGCTTCTCATGGGGAGAACGGTCATTGGGGTATTGTGCTTTGCAATCTTTCTCATGTATAAACTATGGACCAAGCAAGTACGGATGGACAGCACAATAGAAGAGTTCTTGAGCAGATACGGGGATGAGACGCCCACAAGGTATTCCTATGCACAAATCAAAAAGATGACTAGAGGCTTCAGTCACAAGTTAGGCCAAGGAGGCTTTGGCTCTGTTTACAAAGTGAAGCTCAGAGCCGGCCGACCTGTTGCAATAAAAATATTATCAGTAGAGTCTAAAGGCAATGGTCAAGATTTCATGAACGAAGTTGCTACCATTGGAAGGATTCATCATGTCAATGTTGTGCGATTGATTGGATTTTGTTCCGAGGGATCCAAAAGAGCACTCACCTATGAATTCATGCCAAATGGTTCTCTAGACAAATATGTATACCCCCAAGAAGGAAAGAGCTGTCCTTTGAGTTGTGAGAAGATATATGAGATTGCATCAGGCATAGCACATGGGATTGAGTATCTACATCGAGGTTGCGACATTAAGATCTTACATTTTGACATCAAACCACACAACATTCTGCTTGATGATAAATTCACTCCAAAAGTTTCAGACTTTGGGCTTGCAAAATTCTATCCCCAAAAATAGATTATATACCTGAACCATAAAATCGATTGAATTGATCAATCTAATATCAGTTTAAAAAAATATTACATGCCAGTTACAAAAGAATTCTAATTCAAGTGTATATTTCTAATCTTTTTAACTTCGGAAGTGCACAGCTAAGATTGTTGCTAATAGAGTTTGTGAAATGTCATGAACATGGCTGCTATAATTTGTAAAAGCAAACCACGTGGACCGTCCAATTTTAAGATGGAGCCTCGAGTGGGCCATTGGCCATAGGATTAGTTTAACCTTACTCATGGATGAATCCTCCGAGGGCACGTCCAACATCGGGCACGTCAACCCATGACCCGCCCCGCCCCGACCTTATTTAATACTGGGGTGGGTCGGGATTACATACCCGACAGGTGGGACGGGTTGGATTACATCTAGGTTCCTTGGACCAACGATAATGAAAATTTTTTCAATTAATTTTTTTTCCTTGTTTAAGTTTCTTAATTTTTTTTCCGTGCATTTAAACAAATTTTGTGCTAGAATATGTTTCCTTTCAGGACAAGCTGAACCGAAGTTTGCGTAAGTATGAAAGAAATGCCAGGCTTTTGAGTAAGACAGCTAATCTCACAGTAGTGTGGGCTTTTTGTATTTTAGTTCTTATACGTTTGTCAATTGTAAATAAAACATTGAGCTTTTGTATTTAAATTTTAGATCTGTAATTTTGTTATTTTTACATTTTAGACGTCGTTGTTACTGCCGTCAGTGGCAGGGCCCAAATTGTAACAAACGAAAGACTTACGAGGTCCAAAGTGTAAATAAATTAACCTTGGGAACTAAGAAATAAATAATCAATTAAAAAACTGAATGGGAACGCAGCAAAAATTTATTTGAACAGGATCAAAGAAATCTTGTAAGGTGCCCGAAATAGGGTCAATGTCTAGTCAAATAATTGTCATTATCTTGTAATTGAAAGAGAAAAAATGGATTGGACGGGCAAGAAAATGAGACTTGGCTTTTTTCAGTCCACACGGTGATAAGAGAGGGCCTTTTTTTAGTCCACACGGTGATAAGAGAGGGTAGACTGACCGACTCCTTTCCACACGGCTCACTACATTGATTGACGAGGACACCTTGGTAAAGAAGAATACAAAGAATCTCTTTGGCTACTTTTTCATAAATTGTATATGCGATGATCATTTAGGAATATTTGATCGAAATAATTTATAAACATGCCTACTTAGTTTGACTATAATTACAAATATATCTATGTAGTTCAAAAATTACAAATAACTTGATATAGTTTGATTATAATTGTAAATATATATATATATGTTATTATTATGACATTGTTACTATATTATTACGGTGCAGGCATATTTGTAAAGATATGTAAACTACGTGGATATATTGGTAAAAACTAAATATACTCACTTATTTTTTGAAATTACAAATATTTGCATGTAGTTTATATATCTTTACGATAAACCCATGCTGTGATGGTGTAGTAATTACATCATAATAGTGTGGATATATTTGTAATTATAGTCAAACTATATGAGAGTTATTTATAATTTTGAAACTATCTAAGCATATTTGTAATTATAGTCAAACTAAGTGACCATATTTGCAAATCACCACTTAATTCCAAATAAGTAAAAAAGTGAAGATGTGCGGCCTGCCAGTATTCATTTGGTCTAAAGTTATTTGCTTAGTGGTAACGTGGTCGGCCCCCGTGCACTGGGTGACTTAGTTTCGACGTTTGGTTGAAATATTTTTTGTACAGTCATATTTATTCTCCCCAAAGTTGCTATGGGAGCATACACCAGTTAGATATTTAAATTTTATTATTAGGAAAAAAGTAGAATATTGGCCCTAAAAAAATATTCGCAATTAGGCTATGAAAAGTGTGTACTCGTTGATATCTATTCTTGATTATCGTTATATGTAAATATATATTTAGTTTAAAGCCAAAATTCACCTTTATTAGATTTCTCTGAGAGCCCTAATAAATATAAATCATGAGATTTCTCTAAATTTGGTTATGATTGACTATCTGATGATTTTTGATATCTTAACTATATAAACATAATTGGTAACTTATATAAGTCAAAAGTATTACAGAGGGGCTAAATGCACCCAAGCGCACTAAGCCTCGGTGCACTCAGGTGTGCACACAGGTTCATTTAACACATTTTTAATTTTTTCAAATTTTTTTAATATAATTTTAAAAAAATAAAAAAGGGTTAAATCACCTAGGTACATGGAGGCTAAGTGCACCCGTATGCACTCTGTCAATACCCAAAGTATCAAAAGCATGGCATAAAAAAATTAAGAGGTTTGCACTTGTAACAAAGGCAATAGATAATATTGCAAATAATAAAAGTGTGTTTGGAATATGATAAGACTTTTTAAATGAAAATTGTCTGGTGTAAAAGCTGTTGAAATGAGAGAAAATGATATAATATAAAAAGAGTAATAATGAGGAATAAAGAAAATAAAGTTAAAATAGATAAGTTAGTTATGTGGATAGTTGTATAGAAATGATTGAAAAACATGACAGATTGGATAGAAAAATGTAAAGAAATAATTAAAAAACTGATTAACACAAAATGTTTGTGTAACTAAAAGAGTGCATATGAAGGGTTTGGATAGTAAGAATAAGAAATGACTAAGTATGATTTGCTAAAATGCAAAAATAAAAGGAAATGTGACAAAATGAGAAAAGAGAGAGCTGTTTCGAAAAAATTATAAAATTTCAAAAAATTGGAATTAAAATTGGTACCCTAACTAATAAGTAAGCGCCGCAAATAAGCACCAATTTGAAAAATGTGAAGAATGGTAAATGTGATAATTTACCTTAAATTAGGGTATTAAACAATGAAAGGAATGAGTGCTATGGGAGCATAAGTTACAAATTAATACTCAGATTTGTTATTTTTCTCAGCATTTAATATTATTTTCTTAATTACAACACAAAAAAGTATCCCAATCAAGGCCTCGTTCTCCACCATTGAAAAATATGTATTAAATTATAATATAAAAATTACATTTCAGAAAATTTTTAATGTCGTATTCAATATGTTAGAGTTATAATTATCTACATTAAATACATCACTATTAAAATTATATAACCACTATACGAATATCTAATTAGTATTTTATTAAGCATTCTAGCTAAATACGAAAGGTTAAATATTTTAAATGGATTGGATGTATTAAACTTTTATATTAAAATGAAAATCATAAGACTTATTTATTGTGATTCAAAACAGCAGCACATTTTATATATTTTCAGTCATGGATATAATGTGCACTGAGGTCTAATTAAAATGAACTTTTTTCCGGATAAGACAAATAATATTAAATAAAATATTCAATTAAGATTTTGATTTCGCCATCTAGGTTCCTTGGACCAACGATAATGAAAATTTTTTACTTAAAATTTTCCTTTCAAAGTTTCTTTTTTTTTCTGCTGTGAATTTAAATAAATTTTGTACTGGAAAATGTTTTCTTTTGGAGACAAACTGAACTAAAGTCGTGGTAAGTCTTATAGAAATGCCGGACTTTTGAATAAGACGGCTTATCTCAAACTGGGAGGGGGGGAGGGGGGAGGTGAGTTTCGGAGACCGGTTGGACCCAGGCTAGGTTAAACCAGTATCAATAATTATAATGCACTTTCCTAGAAATCGTAAAGCAAATTTTTTAGGTTGTGTTTGATAATGAGTATAAAATGTTAAATTAAAATTTTTCAATCTAAAACGTTTCACTCCTCACAACTACTACATTTTTTAATTATTTTTTCACATTTTCTTATGCAACTATCCTATTTTTCAATCATTTCTAACAATTATTCATACAACTAACTTATTTATTTTAACTTTATTTTTTTTACTCCTCATCGTTACCCTTATCATATCGTATCATTCGACAACTTTTATTCTCAAAAATTTTTCACCAAAAATTTTATCCATTCCAAAACACTCCTTTAGTGTCAAGCCAGCTTGAGTTTGATAAAATCCGCCACACTTGCCCCCACCTGAACTATAGTCAGTGTGTCTAGACAAAAAAAAATGTTATTGTCTTGTAATTGAAAGAGAAAATATGGATTATACACATAAGAAGATGGCATTTGGCTTTTTTTGGATTTTTTAAGTCCACACAATATTAATAGATGGAGATCGATTGTGAAAATTGCAGGACAACTTGTTGTAGATTGACCCACCCCTTTGCACATGGCTCACTACATCATTTGACTTGATTAACGGCTAAGACATCTGTCTCTTTCCCTATCCTTCTTCATGTAAAGAATAGTTTTTATTTCATGTCAGCTTAGTGTTTTACCTTGATAAACATGTCTATGGACATATTTTTCTACTTAGATTTAAGTTTTTGCTAAGGGTATTTTGGTTCAAAGAAACACGGGTGAAAAACTAATGGTATTGTCATATGTATAAATATAATGGCAACATGAGGTTACTTGAAGAGAGGGTTTCATAGAAGCATCCACAAATCTAAAAATATGTCATATCCATTTATTTGATATGAAGAATACTTTTAGGCCAGTAAGTTTGTCATTTTTACATTTTAGACCTTGTCATTAGCTATAGTTAATGGTAGGTCCAAAAATATAATAAATGAAAAAAAATTAGAAGTACAAAATGTAAATAAAGTAACCTTAGGGACTAAATATAAATTCAAAACTAAAAAAGTTTATATTGAAAAAAAACCTTGACGTGAACGCGACCTAAAAACAAAAAAAGACTAAGTTATTCTTGTAGGCCACCAGAAATAGGGCCAACGTCTAGTCAAACAAGCGCTATTGTCTTGGAAACTTGAAAGAGAGAATGGATTGGGCACGCAAGAAGTTAGGTTCACATGTTAGTAAGAGATATAGATCACTTGTGGAAATTGCAAGACGACTTGCTATAGACTGACCCACCACTGCACTAAATTGACTTAGACTAGTGGGAAGCTTTGTCTTCTTCAACGACGTCACCTTTGTAGATAAGGAAGAAATTAAGGTTGTATTTGGAAAGTGTGATAAAACTGTTGGAGCTATTGTAAAAGTTTTTAAAATAAGAAAAAATGATGCAGTATCATAGGGATAATGATAAAGAATAAATAGAACAAAGTTATAATGGCAGATAATTATAACATAAATATGAATGATGATGTTAATGTGATTATTGATGTGGATGATCTAGCTATAAATAATGTGAAAATAGATATAAACAACAACAAAATAAAACTAATTGTAAACTGTAACACCTAAAATGTAATTGAGTTTTGTTTATATTATTTTAAAAACTCAAAAAACATTTTTTCTCACATGTTGTCATTGGTTATTGTAGGAACCAATTTAGAATCGAAATTGAAATCGAAACCGAAACTATGAATAATCGGTAGATTAGGGTAGAGTAGAAACCGACCCTATAAGTAGGTGGGTTAGGATAGACTTTTTGTAAATAAGATCATGGTAAGAGAAACTATTACGTGAATCAACCCAATTGCACCCCTATTGTTACCCCCCAACCCAACACACCACTGAGAAATTAGTTGCCCTCTTAGGAAAAAATACCTTACACAAGTGCGCATAATATTGTATGTTTCTGGCTGCCCGTAGGAAAATTTTTTATGGCAGCCAATACGAAAATTTCTTAGCGGAGCTTTTAGACTTTTTATGTTCTCGTTGTTTTAAGAATTGGACCGAATTGGGTGGTAAGACTGTGAACTTGTGAAATGGTTTTGTCCCGGTTAACTTTTTTTCGCATTGTTTTGAGAACATGACTAGGGCGGTTACACCGTGAACTGGTTATGTCACAGTTAATTAGTTTTTCTGATTCAACTGAGATTGGACCACCTTTTTTCACCAGTTGAACAAAAAAACTGTAAACAACTTCGGTTTTTAACACATTGGATTTTTCTTCAAAAGTCCTCTTTTTTCGTGGTCATAAATTTAGGCTTTATCTTTAAGTCCTCATTTTGGATTGTCAGCAGCCAAGCGATAGCTGCTTAAGCTATTCTGCATATAAATTCTGCTCTACACCATTTTATCTAGGTGTGGGAATCAGACAGGTCTGGACAGGTCAAGGTGTTCCTGGCCTTAACCTTATCTTTTAAAAATTTTATTTGACACTTATTTTTATATCAAGTCCGAACAAGGTTGATTTAACTCTTATTTTTTTCACTAGGTCTCGGAACAAATTTCTAATTAATCTTTGGAAGCGAGTTGGGCAAAAATATAGGTCAAGTAGGATGATTTTGGGTGTGTTTGAGAATAGATAAAACTTTTGATGAAAAGTTTTGGAAAATAAAAGTTGTCAAACGATGTGATATGAATGAGATAATGATGAAAAGTAAAGATAATAAATTTAAAGTAGATAGGTTAATTGCGTGGGTATTTGTGTAAAAATTATTGAAAATTAGGATAGTTATATAAAAAAATATGAAAAAATAATTAAAAAATATGACAATTGTGGAGAGTGAAAAGTTTTAGATCGAAAAGTTTTAACTTTAAGTTTTTTAACCATTGCCAAATATACCCTTTAAAAATTTATGAACCTATCAAACATAAAAATATATTTATACTAAATTTAAATATTATATACTTCGGCGTATTACTAATTTATCAAAGTAAAACATCATTGCTTCAATAAAATATGAATATTTATTCCACTTTAGTGTTACTAAATACTAGTGTGTATAACGAGCATTACTTATATTCGATGAATTTAGATATTGTCTAATAAAGTTTGATCGAAATTTGAATGGATAGTATATGAATATTAACTATGTATGGTCTAGTTTTTTGTGTTTGTATTCTCATAATTTAAGGTTGGACTTGCTGGTATCGTGGGGTAGATGATGAGTGCTTGAAGGTTGTTTAACAAATTGAAAATAAAAAGGTACTTAAAAGATGATAAGAAGAGTAAGGCTGTTAAAATAGTTGCATGAAAAGATAAGTTAAAATAATAATATCAACATGCTCAACAAGGAGCAGGAATTAAAATTTTTGCAAAAAATTTTTAAAAAGCTAAACATTTATTACATTTTTTAGTAATTTGTGGAATGAATAGTATTAAAATAAACTAAAAAGACATCTTCAATACAAACCTGAATTGCATATTTTTCTTGGTTTTCTTATTCAAATGTTCCTTCTTCCAGACCTTATATTGTTGGTCCGCTAGATGGCTAAATCAAAGAGGGAAAGGGTGAATTGTGTGATTTAAAATTTACAGAACTAATTATGATTAATCCTCATGGAACATGTGCAAAAAGCAAAAGAGTTGCAAAAAGTTAACCATAAATAAGAACATAAATTAAAGCAAGCAAACACATACAATAGATAAGTAATATACAGCAGTTGAACTACTTTTCCATGTCTTAGCTTTTACTATGTATTTATTAATATATTATTCTATAATACTTTTTTCTAGATTTTAACTCTGAGGGAATGCTTCAACAATCTCCGTTTCAACGTCTTCCTCGACTTTACCAATTAAAAAAACAAATGAAGTACTTGAAATTAAAATCTACGCATTATAGATGTGTAGCAAATTGAAGTGGAGGAAGCTATTGTTTGTTGTCCCAGTGCACGAAGCTATTGAGTTAATGTAGAAGATGTGAGTATATGAGAAATGAATCTTTTATTTTCAAATTAAAAAAAATATTTAGATAAACCACGAAACTAGAAAAATTTTGCATAAATATATCTTCGCAAAGGTTACAAACATATAAATTCTTTTTAAAAATTAATTAGGGGTATCCTAACCACATGGTTCTCGCTTACGTTTACACCCTAGTAAGCGGATTTAGATTAGGACAGTGTGTAAATTGTCCATATATGACATTGTATAGTATTGTAGGCTAAGCTGTATAGCATGTTAATCAATACTTATCTTGTATGTATGTGGTGATGAGTAAGATAAACAACTTAACATGCTAATTAGCACTCATGACTACTGCTTGCGAATAGTTTAGGCACTTTTACAATTTGCATCCGTGAAAAGTAGGCATAAAAAAGTGAGAATATGAATGCATTAATTCGCAAAAATACGATGGCACCGTGAGCATTTCATCCTTCCTTCTTCAAGCATTTTTGAAGTCCCCATAGCCCATAAGCCAATAAGATGAAATTTCTATTTATTAATAGAGAAAATAAGAAATCTCTATTCTGGTATGTAGGGGTGGGAATCAGGGCGGGTCGGGACGGGTCAGGGTGTGCCCAAACCTGACCTAATTTTTCAAAAATCTTGTTTGACCCTTATTTTTATACTAGGTCGAGATAAGGTTGGATTGACTATTACTTTTTTCTACTAGGTCTTAGGATAAAATTTGGGTCGGTATCGGCTCAACAGGTCGGGTAAAAACTGCGGGTCAAGTAAAAAGTTTTTAAAAATTTATAAACTTATTAAGTATAAAGACAAATCTATATTAAATTTAACTATTATATGTTTCAATCTATTACTACTCAGTCAAATTAAAATATAAATACTCAAATAAAACATGAATATTAACATTGAATGGGGATTTTTTTAATGTGAGAGATAAAAAATGAGTCGGCGGGTAGGTCAACCCCGCCCTGACCCGCTATTATTTAAAAATATCAAATATCCTTCTTTCCTTGATCCGACCCGCCATTCTTAAAATTTTCAAAATATCCACCCCTGCCCTAACCCGCCTTGGTATTAAATAGGGTCACGGCCGGGCATAGTAGACTCACCCCGATTCCCACCTCTGCTGGTACGTAATTGAGTTGTAAGAAAATACATGGAAGCAAGAAGGATTTCGGACAAAGGAACAGATACTCAGATACTCGGATTTAAATTTTCTCCAATAAATTATCTGAGAAATTCGTTGGGTTATCATGTCAAACACTAACAGCTGAATGGTTACGACTAAAAGAAAAATGCAGCCCAGTCAGATGAATTTTAGCGAGAGTATACCGATATGTGAGCAGCTTTGTTTACTCTACGATAGTCCTCACATCATCCGAAGATGTTTAAATGTGAGTTCAACATAACTCACAATGGTTCGTTGACACATGATTTATGTAATATTTCTTCTGTTTTCCCGCAACAAACTAGATTACTCATGCTTAAATATAATATATGAGAAACGAAAATAATTTGAAGGAAAATCCAACTTTAAACAACAAATTTCATAAACAATCCCGAAATAAATTTCAACTGCCGAAATTTTATGAAGAAAATGGAATAATAGTTGCATGAAAATAGAAAATACACTGAACCGATGATAAGAAGAGTAAGGTTGTTAAAAAAGTTGCATGAAAAAGACAAGTTAGAATAATAATATAGACATGATCAATAGGGAGCAGAGATTACAATTTTTGCAAAAAATTTTAAAAAGCTAAACATTTATTACATTTTTTTATTAGTAATTCATTGAATGATTAGTATTAAAATAAACTGAAAAGACATCACACTTCCATGTCTTACATTTTGTTGTGTCTTCATTAATACAATATAGAATAATACCTTTTTTAGATTTTAATTTTAAGAAAAGGCTTCGAACAAGCTCTGTTTCAACATCATCCTAGACTTTACCATCAATACCAATTGAAAACAAATGAAACACTTAAAATTAAAATCTAAGCATCATAGATGTATAGCAAATTGAAGTGCACGAAGCTATTGAGTTAATGTAGAAGATGTGAGTATATGATAAATAAATGTTTTTATTTTCAAATTTTAAAACAGCTATTTAGATCAACCAAAAAATTAGAAAAATTTTCTATAATATATCTTAGCAAAGGTTGCAAATTTATAAATTCTTTTTAGAAATTAAGGGTATCCCGACCGAATGGTTCTCCCTTATGATTACATTCTAGTAAACAAATATAAATTAGGATAATAGGTAAATTGTTCATGTACGACGGTGTGTAGTACTTATTAGCAAGTTAAGCTGTATAGCATGTTCATCAATACTTCTCTTATATGTGGTGGTGAGTAAGTGAAACGTCTTAAGGTGAGTAAGTGAAACGTCTTAACCAACTAAATCAACGCTTATGACTATTGCTTGCGAATAGCTTATGTTCTAATATGGATGCATTAATTCGCAAATATATAATGGCTCTATGAACATTTCATCCTTCCTTCTTTAAGGATTTTGAAGTCCCTGTAGCCCATAAGCCAATAAGATGAAAATTCTATTTATCAATAGGGAAAATAAGAAATCTCCATCCTGGTATCTAATTGAGTTGTAAGAAAATACGTGGAAGCAAGAAGGATTTCGGATAAAGGGAACAGATACTCAGATTTAAATTTTTTCCAATAAATTGTCTGAGAAATTCGTTTGAATATCATGTCAAATGCTAACAGTTGAATGGTTACGATTAAAAGAAAATGCAGCCCAGATAGCTGAATTTTAGCAAGAGTATACCGATGCGTGTGCTCCTTTGTTTACTCTACGATAGTCCTCACATCATACGAAGACGCTTAAATGTGAGTTCACCATAACTAGCAATGGTTAGTTGATGTATGATTTATAGTATTTCTTATGTTTTCCTGCAACCAAATAGATCACTCATGCTTAAATATAATATATGAGAAACGCAAATAAATTGAAGGAAAATCCAACTTTAAACGACAATTTCATAAATAATCCGGAAATAAATTTTCGACTGCCGAAATTTTATGAAGAAAATAGAAATTCGTCTATTGAAATTGATAGTAATGATAATTTATGATTTTTGAACGGTAGAGATGATCATAGAGACTGTGTTTTGTGCTGGGAAAAGGGAATTGTGATGTTTTAACATCCGAAGACGAGAAGAACCTCTGTTTTGATATGCATGGAAAAGAGGTTCGACTTTTGAACAAAAAAAGCCATTTTTGACACTTTTGATGAATGCACACGTTGAGTTTTTACGAGAAATCAAGGAAAGGATGTGCATGTGCAACTGCAAGTATGTATGATATCCAAAAGCTAATAAATATTTTTCAAAAATAGACATGAGTGTGTTTGGGAAGTTGTAAAACTTTTGATGAAATTTTTTTTATGTAAAAATTGTTAAATTACTATAAAATGATGTGATATTGTAGAGGTAATGATGATGAGTAAAGAGAATAAATTTAAAATAAATAGGTTAGTTGTATTGGTAGTTGTGTAGAAATGATTGAAAAGTAGGGTTGTTGTATAGAAAGATGCATAAAAAATAATTTAAAAAAAAATAGTTATGGATTGTGAAAAGTTTTAACTTGACAACTTTTGCAAATTTCCAAATACACCCATAATTTAAACCTGAAACATAAATCGATTGAATTGATCAATCTACTATCAGTTATTGTATACTATTACCAAAAATTCTAATTCAAGTATACAATTCTAATCTTTTTAACTTTGGAGGTGCAAATCTAATATTGTTGCTAATAGAGTTTGGCAAATGTCATGAGCATGGCTGCTGCAGTTTGTAAAAGCAAACCATGTGGACCGTCTAATTTTAAGTTGGAGCCTCGAGTGGGCCATTGGCCACATGATAGCCCCGAGTTAATAACTTTATTTTAGGGTACCTCATGGGTCCGATCATGGGAACCACACTTGAGAGGCATGCTTAGTAAAAGTCAGTGAAATTAGATCTGGTTGACATTCTTTTCTTTAAGAAAATAAATTTAGTGACTTTATATTTTGCAAATTCTCAAATAAATAATATTAAATTTTAATTTCCTAGAGTTATAAAAATAGAAGAAAATGTCTTCAAAATACAAAATTTACTTTGAAAATATACCTGACATTTTAAAAATTATGTATTTCTCATATTTTAATTCTCATAATAAATAATAACAGTTGAAATTTCTTATATCGCAAAAGAAAAATTCTAGAAAAATTTTCATAATATCAAAAAATTAATTTGAAAATGTTTATCATAATAAATAAATCAATTTGGGTGGATATTTTAAATAGTTAATTTTTTGATATTTTAAAGGTATTTTATGTAGTTTATTTTGTAATAGAAGAATATATAAATTTTGTATCATTTATAGTGGGAATTTAAAATATGAGAACACCAAATTAGTTTTAGATATGATTTTTATTTTTTATTTTTTATTGGAATTTTCTTTCGTAATCCGAAAAATTGAAATTCATCATTATTTAAAACAAATACTAACAAAATTTAAAAGACGTCAAAATGATTTAATTAACCTGAGGAATAGTTTAAATAAATAAATTTTTACATTTCAAGGAATTTTCGAAGATTCTTATAATACAAGAAAAAATTTAATGCTATGTACTATGGAAATTTGTTAAAATCTAAAATATACCATGTCGATTTATTTGATATGAAGAATAGTTTTAGGCCTCTAATTTGTCTTTTTTACATTTTGGACCTTGTCATTAGCGGTAATTAATGACAGGGTCTAAAAATGCAACAAATGAAAAAAATTAGATGCAAAAAATGTAAATAAAATAACCTTTGGGGCTAAATATAAAGAGGAATGATCCTCTTAGCCCGGACTAAGTCAATGTATTTCTTAGCCCACCCTAAAATACTCATTTGCAATATTTTTTTTTATTTTTTCTTCATATACTTGTTTATCTAAGTTTATTAACATATAAACTAAGTTTCACCATTTTTGGATTGGTATATATATATATATATATTTGGATTTTTAAACATAAAGGTATTTTAAATACATATATGCATATAGATGTTTAAAATTTTCATAAAAAATATATATACATATCAAAAAATGGTAAAACTTTGTGTATATATTAAATACACTAAGATAAACAAGTTTATGAAAAAAAGCAAAAAAGAGTTATTGTAAATGAATTTTTTAATGTATGCTAGGTAAAGTATTTACTTAGTCCAGACTAATAGATCAATCCTCAAATATAAATACAAAAGTAAAAGAGTTTAAATTGAAAAAACCCCTTCGGCGTGAACACGGCCAAAAATAAAAAATTTGACTAGCTCGTCTTGTAAGCCGCCAGAAATAGGGCCAACCTCTAGTCAAATAAGGGCCATTGTCTTGCAACCCTGAAAAAGAGAGACCGGAGAAGATGTGGCTTGGCTTTTTCAAGGCCACAAGTTAGTAAGAAATGCAGATGACTTGTGGAAGTTGCAGGGCAACTTGCCGTAAACTAACCCACCACTACACTAAATTGACTTGACCAGTGGAAGGTTTTTTGGAGTGTGTTTATTTCATCTCGAAAATTTTCATCTAAAATTTTTCATAAAATTTGTTTTTCTATTCACAATTAATTAATTTATTTTTATTTATTTATTTATATCTTTTTATATAAATTATTCTATATAATTATTCTATATAACTAACTTATTTATTTTAATTTTATTTTCTTTATTCATCATTATTACTTCTATCATATTAAATCATTTTTTCTCATTTAAAAATTTCTACATAATATCCAAAAGTTTTATTACTTCTCAAACACAGCCTTAGTCTTCTTCAATAAGTTCACATTTGTAGATAAGGAAGAAATTCAAAGAAAATCTATTTTGCTTTTGAAAATCCGATTTGATTATATACATACTCAACTAGAATTCCATGTGCAAAATAGTATTTAAAGCATTTTTTGAAGAAATATACAGAGATTCTTGCCCCTCGGCGAACGATTTCTACGTTTGCGCTGAAGGACTTTCCTTCTTGTTGGTCCCAAGTTAATGGCAAAACCCAAGAGGGGAAGGGTGAATTGGGTTCTTATAAAATTCTTCGATAAATTAAAACTTAACCCCTTGAAAGCTTAAACTCCTTGATTAAAACAAATAGAGAGCAATGAAATAATGAAAGCAATGAAGTAGACAATAGGTAAGATTTATAGTGGTTCGGGCAACCTCTCCCCACTCCACTCTTCCAAGCTCACACACCGTTGTGACTTGGGTTCCACTATGTATTCCGCGAATACACTTAGAGTCTCCGCTCTCTTCTAGATTCTAGCTTTAGGGGGCATACACAATCAGAGCCTATGCTCTCTTCTAGATTCTAGCTCTATGGGGCTTATACACTTGATACAAGTAGGTGATGAGTTCAACTCCAATCACAACTCTACTTGCAACGTCTTAGTTTGTTACAACAAACTCAAACCAAGACCAATAACAAAGAGTAATGAAAATAAGGAAGATCTACACTTTACAGAGTTGTGTGGGCAAGATTGAGTTTGAGGAAGAATTTGTAGAAGCAACCGGTTGTATGTCGTTGAAGTTACTTGTAACTTGAAGCTCTTTTTTCCTTTGAAAGTGTACAGATCACTCAAATTTAGAGAAAAGCAAATGGGAGCTCTTATTTGCACTTCTTTTCTCTCTTTAGACAATGTAGTGTGTGTATCCTCGTTTGCTTGAGTGCCTATTTATAGAATGGGGAAGATTTGAATGTTATAGAAGTGGTTGGCGCGCAATAAATGTTCCAACGTTCAAAAATTCGAACGTTGGTTCCCCAAGTCGCAGGTGGAGTCGACTTCGTTTGCGACTTGGCTTCCCAAGTCGCAACTGGAGCCAAGTCGCAACTGGAGTCGACTTTGTTTGCGACTTCAGTTCTATATTTTTCAAGTCTGAGATTAGGTCGACTTGGTTTCAGACTTGACCTCAAGTCGATCTTGGAGTCGACTTGGGTTGCGACTTGACCTGTTCTTGTGCTAGAAACTGTTTGGTCTATGTTTGATTTCCTCTAGCTGGCTTTGCTTCCTTCCTTTACACATTTTCATTCAGGAATGACTTCACAATTTGTAGACCTTTTGAATCTTGGAGAACTTGTCTTTGAGTCATCTTTCTTGCTTTCGATACTAGTCTTCATGACTTGGATTTCTTCATCTTCAACTACGTTCGAAACTGTGCCTTGGACTTGAGAGACTTGAGTTGATAGTAAGCTTGTACTCTTGATTTGGATTTGAGAAATCCCAAGTTGATCTTGAAAATGAGCTTGAATCTGCATTTTGAACTTTGAAGAACTCAAGTCGATCTTGGGGTCGACTTCATCTGCGACTTCACCCAAGTCGTAACTGGAGTCGACTTCGTCTGCGACTTCGACTTCGACATTTTTGTGCCCCAAAATCAGCTCTGGAGTGTTTTTCCCGTCTCAAGTCAATGTTGGAGTCGACTTCATTTGCGACTTGGCTTCCCAAGTTGCAAGTGGAGTCGACTTGGCCTGCGACTTCATCTGCTTTTCCTTCCATTTTGAATTTAGCTGTGAGGTTCAGTTTGGAGTCGAATATGGAGTCAACTTTGGGATCGACTTCACCCTAAGTCGAAGTCCAAGTCGACTTGGATATCGACTTGGCTAATTCATTCCTTAAATCATTAAGCAAAATCATCAGTAATCACCTTATACTCAATTTTAACTTTGTTAATCATCAAAACTCATGCTTTGGTCAATTTTGTTTTGTTTTAAACATGGTTTCCAACACTTGTATTCAACCCCGCTTCTTAGTACCTTCCAGATAGCTTTTATGCAAGATGTAAAATTTATTTTATTTATTATATTCAACATTATTTATAATATGATATAAATTTTTTATTTGTCTAATATCACTATGTATGAAATCCATATACAAATGTATAAAAATTAATGTAATAAAATAGTTTAATGTTAAATATCAAAACAGGTGATCCCATGCATCTGGCCATGAAACTGCTATAATTATTTTTTCGATTTTGTTATAAACATATAGAATTAGGTGTATTTAATCTAAAAATCAAGATTTATCATTCTTGGATGTTTTCAAAAAATTACGAAAATACCACTATGTTTTAAAATAAAAATAGTTAAAAGCATCTAAAAATGGTAAAACTTGGTTTTAAGATTAAATACACATAACTTTACATGTTTATTAAAAAATAAAAAAATAAAAAATGAGTCCTATAGCCGGACACATGGGAGGCCGCACCTGATCACCCCTCAAATATTAGATTGAAAATTATATAATTTACACTATCTAAATATCATTATTATTTAGATAAATAATTCTACAAAGTATTATAACATTTACATATATAAATGGATCTAAATATTTTTCATAATTTTTATATGAATACATATATATATATTTGGGCTCACTTTCATTAAACTTCTCTTTTGTGTAACCCCTTCATTTTTAATATTTTGATCGTTGATAGAAAATTTACCCAATATATTGTATTTAGTACTATTTATATTACCATGACAACCCTCGCATTTGTGTAGTATCATTGTGTATGAGTCTCATCTATAAATATGTAAAATCAATATACTAAAATGATTTAATGCTAAATATTAATTCTAAAGTTACATTTTCAATATCTAAACTATCCAAAATATCACTTTTGTATAGATAAATGATTCTATAATTATTAATATATTTCGATACATGTGTAAATGAATTTAGGTATTTTTCATAATTTACACATAAATATATATTTCCAATAATGTAGCTCATATACTTGACTTGGATGAAACTTGGTCTCTCAGTTAAAAATGAGGTTAAATATAATTAATAGATTGATTTTTTGTCAAATATTTAGATTTTTAAAATTTTAAGAGGTTAAATGGAACTGTTTCTATGTAACTTGGTTACCTAGAAGGAGAACATATATATATTTATCAGCAAATGTGACCTATGTGTTGGTCCTGAGTTGATGGCTAAACCCAAGAGGGGAGGGGTGAATTGGGTTCTTTAAAAAATAATCTTCTTTCGTAAATCATAAACTCTTAACCCCTTGAAAATTTAATCCCTTTTGAAAGCAAATGAAGAGCAAATAAGATAAAGCAGTAAAAATAAATAGAACACAAGATTTATAGTGGTTCGGGCAAACCTTCCCTACTCCACTCTTCCAAGCTCACACTCCGTTGTGACTTGGGTTCCACTATGTATTCCTCGAATACACTTAGAGTCACCGCTCTCTTCTAGATTCCAGCTCTAGGGGGCATACACAACTCACTGCACAAGTAGGTGATGAGTTCCACTCCAATCACACACTACTTTGCATACACTTGATCTTAGCTACTCAAGCTAAATCAAGGTTAATACAACAAGACTTTGAAATAAGAAAAACTACACTTTACAGAGATGTGTAGACAGGTTGAGCTCGAGGAAGAATTCGGAAGCAGCTTGGATGATTCTCGATGAAGCAGCGTGCAACCTGAAGCTCTCTTCTTCCTTAGAATGTATATGGACCACTCAAAAATGGAGAAAAGCAAAAAGGATTCCTCTCTAGCACTTCTTTTCTCTCTTTGGACTTTGTAGAGTATATAGTAGTGTCTTGTAATGTTCTTGTATCTATTCACGTTCATTTGAGGGTCCTTATATAGAAAGAGAAGGATTTGAACGTTATAGAGGTGGTTGGCGCGCAATAAATGAACTCCAACGTTCGAAAAATTCGAACGTTATACCTAAGTCGAAGATGGAGTTGACTTGGCCTGCGACTTGGCTACCCAAGTCGCACCTGGAGTCGACTTCGTCTGCGACTTCAGTTCTTCAGTTTCCCAAGTCTGAGTCTTGGTCGACTTGGCTTTAGACTTCGACTCAAGTCGAACCTGAAGTCGACTTGACTTGCGACTTGGCTCGGGTTTTGCTGAAAACTCTTTGATCTTCATTTAGTCTGCTTCTATCATCCTTGGCTTTCTTCCTTTGAATCATTTCATTCTGAAATGATTCTTCATATTTGTAGATCTTGTTGATCTTTGAAGATCTTGAGCTTTGAAAAATTTTGGAGATCTTGGATCCTTGCATGATATTTTCATGAAGCTTACGTTGCTCTTTGAGAATGGACTTTGCATCTCATTTGGATTTGATCAACTTCGATTTGATCCTTGGAATAGACTTGGAAATGCAATCTTCAAGTCTGAACTCCTCAAGTCGAAGGTGGAGTCGACCTGGTCTGCGACTTCGCCCAAGTCGCACCTGGAGTCGACTTCGTCATGTTAGAGAGCCAAATTTCAGCGCTGGACACTTTTGGCTGTTTGAGGTCGATGCTGGAGTCGACTTCGTCTGCGACTTGACTATCCAAGTCGCAAGTGGAGTCGACTTGACCTGCGACTTCACCTGTCAGCTTACCATTTTCAAATCTGTCCACTTATGGCTATTTCAAGTCTCTAGTGAAGTCGACTCGGGTATCGACTTCGCCCCAAGTCGAAGTCCAAGTCGACTTGGTGATCGACTTGGCCTCTTTGCTTTCCTTAAACACTTGGAAAACTTATTAATATACTCAAATTAGTTCTTGTTAATCATCAAAACTCAAGTTTTGGTCAATTTATTTTGTTTTGAATCATTGTTTCCAACAATCTCCCCCTTTTTGATGATTGACAAAACTACATTTGATTTGATACATTAATCATGTTCATATAGTTTTTGAAAAATAGAGCATTGTCATAGGTACTTTCAAACATATAGTTCAGAGCTTTTGAATTTCCAACCATTATCATAGAAAGCAAAAAAAATATATTCATGACAGAGCATATCATTCATATCATTCAAACATTCATATTAATCATTGCAAGCATAACACAATTTTCATATATATATCAAGTTGTAAAACAAAAAATGAAGCCTAGATACAAATTACCCAACCCAAAAAAGAAAACTCTCAAACCTATCTTTTCTCCCCCTTTTTGTCAATCACTCAAAAATTTGTCAATTACCAAAGACTTGGTAAATTGAAATTGAGAAATGGGATAGATAGATTGAGTTGGTTTGGTGGGACGGACATGGGCGGATGAGTAGTAAGATGAGCATGGTGCGGGAGTCGGGTCACGTCGAACTGATCCGGTATCAAATGGATCAAGTTCGGGTATGGGTTGGTTTTGGTGACGACCCGATGCAAGGTGATAGCGGATTGTACGCATTTCCCGATCGATTCGATCTTGTCGGGAATGCATATTATTGATTGCCGCCAACACTTCGGTCATAAGACTCGTCATCCGGTCTTCTTGGTGACCCATTTCTTCACGGATGGCAACGATTTCATCTCTAAGATCTTTTAAAGTGACCTCCTCAGATGAGGTTGGAGGCATCCGTTCTGGTGCAGCGGACCCTTGTGGAGAGTAGGATCCGTGTGATGCAGACTCTTCTTGAGCAGGCTGTGCTTCGGGAGGTTGCTCCCCCTCAGCTTGTGCATTGTTTTCTCGCTCTTCTTCTGGAGCTTCTGGCCTGAGTTCAAGCACATTGATTTTCATCCTCTGGATCAGTGCTTTGTTGATGGTGTTGGTGGACTTAAGCACTTCAAAAGGCTCGCCTTCAATGTCCACTTTATAGAATTTAAAGATCTTCGTGATCCAGGTGCCATAAGGGAGGACACCTCGTGGGTTGTCTTTTCTAGATGCCAAGGCTTCAAGAAATAATTTTGGTAAGCTCACCCTGACTCTGTTGGCCACTTTCCATAATATCTCAGCTTCTTGTGGGTTCACTTGATTTCTTCCACCGCCCTTTGGGTAGATGCAGTGGGCAATAAGAAGTCTGAGCACCCGTAGTCTGGGTGAGAGATCCATGTATCGAAGAAATTTAATTCCCGGATGATACTTGTTGCTCCGGGTGAGCTGGTTATACATTTTATCCATTGTAAGATCTTCTGGAATAGGCTCATCTACATACGGGACTCCAAATATTTGTCCTAAATCAACCCTTGCTCCAGTCTTACTTGGAGTTATCCCAATTCCAAGATTTATTTCCACTCCTTTGACGAAAGTTGCATATTTTTCTTCATCCCACAAATAATAGAAGATTCGAGTAAGATCTGGATAGACCCTTTCGTCCTCCTTTAGCAATTTGGTCCATCCTTGAAAATCCAATAGATCTTCTATATCGGATCCATAATCTTTCAAGAATTTAAAATCTATAATCTTGGGTATAAATACCTTCCGTTCGTAGAAGCTTTTGTAAAACCGGCTGTGCTGAAGCTCGGTTTTGAAGTAGGTAGTGGGCATCTTCAACACTTGGGTTTTCCCAGCCGTAGTGCCCCTTCTGCTTGCCCCAGATTGTGTGCTTTGTGAGGTTTGGGCTTGTTGTTGATTTTCCGACCTCGGACCTCGATCAGATGATTGAGTTTGGAATCGAACCCGTCTTCCCGTTGAAGTCGATGGTTCCTCTCTAGCCCTTTTTTATGGAGTCCTAGTTCTTCTAGGAACTTCTTCTTCTGTGTGAGATGAATGTTGTGTGGGAACCCGTTTGGGGTATGGTTTTGATACGGCTTTCTTTGGTGCCATTTGAGATGGTTTGGAGTTGAAAATTGAGCTTTGGGGTTTTTGAGAGGGAATGAGATAGTATTTGAGAGAGAGAGAGATACCAATTACTAAGAGAGAGAGCTAAGAGAGAGGAAACTTGCCGGAAATGAAGAGGAGCGGGAACGGCAGTTTGCCGAAGACAGGGAGAACCGGAATCAGAGAGGGAGGCGCCGGGAATGAAGAGGAGCGGAGAGGAAAATGAGAAAGAAGAAGAGAGAGAGTAAAGGGGAAATCGGAAGGAGAGGTTGCCGGAGCTGGGAGCTTGCCGGAGATGGAAGAGAATGAAAGATTTTACCGGAGAAAAGAAGATCGCCGAACAGGGTCGCCAGAGAGGAGGAGAGAAAGAAAAAGCGGGAAAATGAGAAGGAAAGGAAGAAAAGAAAAGAAAGAGAGAAATCAGCCGAATGCGAAACGTCGCGCGCGGAGTCGACTTTACCCTAGGCGAAGTCGACTTCGGTCCCTCGGAGTCGACTTCGCCTTCGAGCGGAGTCGACTTCGACCTTGTGGAGTCGACTTCGCTATTGAAGCGGAGTCGACTTCACTTTCCCAAGTCGACTTGGCGGAGTCGACTTGGCTCCCATGGAGTCGACTTGACTTTTTCAAATTTCAATTTCTTATTTTAATTTTTCTTAATTTAGCTCTATCATCCCCATATCATTTCTAATTTTATAAAATGATTCCTTGACTAGTGGTTTGGTAAAGATATCAGCAATTTGGTCTTCAGTTTTCACATATTCTAAACATACATCATGATTTTCAACATGTTCACGAATAAAGTGATGTCTCACATCAATATGCTTGGTTCTTGAATGCAGTACAGGATTTTTAGTTAGACAAATTGCGCTTGTATTATCACATCTGATAGGAATATCAACATAATCAATACCATAATCTTTTAATTGCTGTTTCATCTAAAGCAATTGGGCACAACAACTACCGGCGGCTATGTATTCGGCTTCCGCAGTAGATAAAGCCACACTTGTTTGTTTTCTTGAGTACCATGAAACTAACATATGTCCAAGGAACTGACAAGTTCCACTAGTGCTCTTTCTATCTACTTTATATCCGGCAAAATCTACATCCGAATAGCCGATTAGATTAAAGGTTGTCCCTTTTGGATACCATAGTCCAAGATTGGCAGTTTTTATCAAATATTTAAAAATTCTTTTTACAGCAAGCAAATGTGATTTTTTAGGACATGCTTGAAATCTTGAACACATACAAACACTGAATAAAATATCAGGTCTAGAAGCAGTTAAGTATAGCAAAGATCCTATCATGCTTCTATAAAGCTTTTGATCGATACTTTTACCGTTTTCGTCCGTGTCGATCTTGATTGTAGAACTCATTGGAGTGTTTGCCCCTTTGCTATTTTGCATTCCAAATTTCTTGAGCATTTCTTTGACGTACTTGGACTGGTTCAAGAATATCCCTTCACTTTGTTGCTTGATTTGCAGTCCAAGGAAGAAATTTAATTCTCCCATCATGCTCATTTCGAATTCGCTCTGCATTATCTTAGAAAACTCTTGACAAAGATTTTCGTCAGTAGCACCAAATATTATGTCATCTACATAAATCTGTACAATTAAAATATTTTTATTTTTGTACTTAATGAACAAAGTAGTGTCTACTTTCCCTCTTTGAAACTCATGATCAATCAAAAATCTATTCAACCTTTCATACCAAGCTCTTGGTGCTTGTTTTAGTCCATATAGCGCTTTGGTCAATTTATAAACAAACTTTGATTGATCCTTTTCTTCAAAACCAGGGGGTTGCTCAACATATACTTCTTCATTCAAATAACCATTCAAAAATGCGCTTTTTACATCCATTTGAAACAATTTGAAATTCATATGAGAAGCAAATGCTAGTAGAATACGTATGGCTTCTAATCTAGCCACGGGTGCATATGATTCTTCAAAATCAATTCCTTCTTCTTGGGAATACCCTTTGGCTACTAATCTTGCCTTGTTTCTAATTACAAGACCGCTTTCGTCTAATTTGTTCCTAAATACCCATTTGGTACCAATGATAGTATGATTATTTGGTCTAGGAACTAAATGTCATACATTGTTTCTTTCAAATTGGTTTAGCTCTTCTTGCATTGCAATAACCCAATTTTCATCATTGAGAGCTTGTTCAATGGTATTTGGTTCAATTTTAGATACAAAAGCATATTGACCATATACGTTTTGTTTTGATCTTCTAGTTTTCACTCCTTCATATACATTTCCAATAACTTGCTCAATTGGATGAGCATTTTTGAATTTTAAATCAGTTGGAGGTTTGTAGGAATCATTACCTTCACTTACCTCTTCCTCCATGAGATTTTCTGGCTTGAGCTTGAGTTCCTTTGGTTGTTCTTTGCCTTTTGTCTCATCTGCATCACTTAGTTCATCCTCCTTTCTCAGAGTTTGGTTAATTTCATCAAATACAACGTGTATGGATTCTTCAACAACTTGGTTTCGTTTATTGAAAACTCTATATGCTTTGCTATTTGATGAATATCCAAGAAATATAGCCTCATCGCTTTTAGCATCTAACTTTCCCAAGTTAGTTTTTCCATTGTTCAATACATAACATGTACATCCAAAAGTATGAAAATAAGAAATATTTGGTTTTCTTCCTTTCCATAGTTCATATGGGGTCTTTTTCAAGATTACTCGAATGGTGACACGGTTCAATACATGACAAGCTGTACTTACAGCTTCACCCCAAAATTTCTTGGATAGATTGCTCTCATTTAGCATAGTTCTAGCCATCTCTTGTATAGTTCTATTTTTCCTTTCTACTACTCCATTTTGTTGTGGAGTTCTTGGTGCAGAAAATGTGTGGTGAATTCCTTTTTCATTGCAAAATTCCATGAATCGTTTATTTTCGAATTCGCTACCATGATCGCTCCTTATGGTCACAATAGTACTTTGTTTTTCATTTTGCACCAAATTTACAAAAGTTGCAAACATAGAGAAGGCTTCATCTTTACTAGCTAAGAGAATTATCCATGTGAATCTTGAAAAATCATCAACTATGACAAATACATATTTCTTTCCACCAATGGTTAGAATGTCGGATGGCCTGTATAGATCCATGTGTAGCAATTCAAGTGGCTTAGTGGTGAAAATTTCATTTTTGGTAGAGAAAGGCATCTTGGGTTGTTTTGATAATTGACATGCCTTACAAATCTTGTCCTTGTCATATTTCAATCTTGGTAATCCTTCTACCAGACTCTTTTTCCATAGGTTCTTTATATTTCCCATGTTTATGTGTCCAAGTCTTTTATGCCAAATCTATGGATCATTATCAATGGCCATTAGACATTGACCATTTAATTCATCTAGTGAAACCAAATATACATTTTCATGTCTTTTACCACTAAACATGATATGTTCTCCATCAAATACATTACATATAGATGATTCAAACACAACTTTGTATCCTTTATCACATAATTGGCTAATACTCATTAAATTGTGTTTGAGTCCTTCAACAAACAAAACATCTTCCATGCATGCATTTGAAATACTATGTATATTTCTTTTACCTTTAATTTTACCTTTTTCATTATTGCCAAAAGCAACCATTCCATCATTGCAAGGCTTTAGTTTATGAAATAAACTTCTTTCACCGGTCATATGCCTTGAGCAACCGCTATCCATGAACCATTCATTATTTGCCTTTGCCTTAAAACATGTCTGAAAAATAAACAAGTAAATCTTATCTCCTTGGTACCCATTTTATGGGTCCATTTGGGTTAGTAATATAAATCAATCTTTGTTGTTCTAACTTGGAAGGCCCAAATCTTGTGTTTCTTGGAACCCAAACTAATTTTGCACCATGGTCATATAATTTCTTAAAATTACATTTGTAAGTTTTATGACCCATTTTATTGTAGAAATTACAAGCCATATGTAATCTTGGAGTGGGCCTCCAAGTATGCAATGGTTCAAATGTTGGTCTTCTAGTCCATTTAAAATTTTTCTTTTGTGGCTTGTATATTGATGCCGTTTTAGTTTGACATTTCTCAAGTATTTGCACATTTGATTTGCTACTTTCTCCTTGCTCAAATGTATGATACCCAAGACCTCTTTTATGTGTTTGGGAGGTCATATTCAGAAACATTTTAACACTTTCTCCTGGATTAGAGAATTAGCTAATGATTCATTTAATGATTTGTTCTCCTTTTTCAGCAAATTATTTTCATCTTTTAATTTGTCTAATCTTTCTGCAAGTTTACCATCTACAATTATTATTACATCACATTGTCTTTTCTTAATTGTAAACTTGCTTTCTAATTTCTTCATTTCTTCATATAATGAATCATATGCAGTTTGTAGTTCTTCTAATTCAGTACATTTGAGGCATTCTTGAAAAGAAGAATAACTTGATTTAGAATGGGAGAGTTTGGAACTTACCTCTTCATTGCTTGTGCATTTTGTTGAGGTAGTTTGTTCGTCTTGCTCGATTTGTGCCATGCAGCAGATTCTTGCACATTCTTCCGCCTCGATTTCATCGGTTGAGGAGCTACTTGTTGTAGATTCCTCATCATTCATGTACATGCCTCTTCCTTTGTATCTTTGGAATCTTTTGTTGTCCCTTCGATCTTTTCTTTGTTCTTTTGCCTTGCTTTCTTCGGGAGTTGGACATTGAGCTTGCATATGTCCCGAACCGCCGCATCGGTAGCATTTGGTTGGATCTTTCTTCTTCTCTCTAGAAGTTCTTTCCTTGAAACTTCTGAAATTTTTGTCTTTCCTCACAAATTTTCTGAAACGTTTTGTGAGTAGAGCAATCTCGTCGTCATTTTGAGAAGAAGAAGTGTCTTCCGTGTCTTGTGCGGCTTTCAAGGCAATTGCTCTTTTGCCCCTGTGTTGATCTTCATTTCTTCTCTTGATTAGCTCATGTGACATGAGTGAGCTAATTAAGTTTTTAAGCTTTCGTGTGTTAAGGTCCTTGGCTTCTTCTATCGCAGTGATCTTTGGAGTCCATGATTCGGATAGAGCTCTCAAAATCTTCATAACCTGCTCGGATTCAGATATAGTTTTTCCAAGACCTTTTAAAGCATTAGTAATTTTTGAGAATCTAGCAAACATTTCAGAAATATTTTCTGTTTCTAGCATTCTAAAATTTTCTAGTTCTCTAATCAGAATATTTCTTCTCGTCCCTTGGACTTGAGAAGTTCCTTCATAAATAGAGGTTAGCGTATCCCATATCTCTTTGGCGGTCAAGCAAGAGGATACTCTATCATATTCAGAAGCAGTAAGAGCACAAAATAAAGAGTTCATAGCTTTGGCGTTGCTCTTTACAATTCTTACTTCCTCATCGGTCCATTTGGAAGCTCTTTCATCGGTAAGCAAGATTACTCTATCTTGGATAGCAATCCAAGAATCCATGTCGGTAGCCATGATGAGTTGCTTCATACGAAGCTTCCAATATCCAAAATTGTTCCCATCAAACAACGGTGGCCTTGTAAAGGATTGACCTTCAGTAAATGCGGGAACGGAAGTAGATTGGGATGCCATATTAATAAGATCTCTTTGGTAAACTCAAAGACCTGCTCTGATACCACTTGTTGGTCCCGAGTTGATGACTAAACCCAAGAGGGGAGGGGTGAATTGGGTTCTTTAAAAATAATCTTCTTTCGTAAATCATAAACTCTTAACCCCTTGAAAATTTAATCCCCTTTGAAAGCAAATGAAGAGCAAATAAGATAAAGCAGTAAAAATAAATAGAACACAAGATTTATAGTGGTTCGGGCAAACCTTCCCTACTCCACTCTTCCAAGCTCACATTCCGTTGTGACTTGGGTTCCACTATGTATTCCTCGAATACACTTAGAGTCACCGCTCTCTTCTAGATTCCAGCTCTAGGGGGCATACACAACTCACTGCACAAGTAGGTGATGAGTTCCACTCCAAAAATTAATAAGTTAATCGTAATTTAACACCTGTAATATGATCCTAGGCCCCTTATAAAGTCATTCAGACCTTAATTACAGAATTTGAAACCCATATAATATTATTTAATGAAATCCAACTTAATCTAATAGCGTCTAATCGCATCTAACGGCATCTAACAGCATCTAACGGCATCTAACAGTATCTAACCGCATCTAACATCATCTAATCGCATCTAACAGCATCTAACCGCATCTAACCGCATCTAATTTTTGAAATTTTATAAATATTTTACCTAATTTGTGTATTTTGCACAAGATGTATAATTAATAATTCATTTCATAACTATGGAAACCTTTCAATAATTTTAAAACTAAATAAATAAAAATTAAAAATATTAACTAATTTGAATTAAATAAAATCAAAATTTACGTAAATATATAAAATTGTAAAAATTATTATTTATGACGCTATAAAACTAAAGTTATAATAAATTATATATAACTGTAATTTATATTTAATATATAAATATATGTTTCTTTTTGGGATTGGTTAAATAATCAATTTCGTAAATAACTACGTTTAATAGAAATTTTATAATGAAAATTATTTAAATTCTATAATAATATTATTACAGATTATATTACAAAAATATAATAATTGTAATTTTTTGTTACCATTATTAATTAAATTAAACAAGAAATACAAATTTATTTACTCTAAATGAACTCAGTGTGGACAAATAATTTAATTAAAATTTACGTTGAATATAAAATTTATAGAAAATTTTATGTACCCTTGTGTTATATGTCCCGTAAATTTTCTATTCAAAAAAAATATTTTTAGAAAATAGTATATTTATTTTGTGAGGCCCGTGGGACACATATATATTTTTAGAAAACAAAAAATTCATTTTTGGAGGCTCGCGGGATACATATATATTTTTTAAAAAAGAAAATATTCATTTTTAGAGGCCCGCGGGATGTATATCTATTTTTAGAAAATAAAATATTTATTTTTAGAGGCCCACGGGACGTATATCTATTTTTTAGAAAACAAAATATTCATTTTTGGACGCTCACGGGACACGTTTACATTTTTATAAAAACAAAATATTAAATTTTGAGACCCGCGGGACACATTTAAATTTTTATAAAATATTATATTCATTTTTGGACGCCCACGGGACACGTATATATTTTTATAAAAATAAAATATTCATTTTTTGAGGCCCGTGGCACATTTATATATTTTAAAAAAATAATATATTAATTTTTGGACACCTTCAGGACACGTATATATTTTATAAAATATTATATTCATTTTTGGACGCCTGCGGGACACGTATATATTTTTATAAAAACAAAATATTCATTTTTTGAGGCCCGTGGGACATTTATATATTTTAAAAAAATAATATATTCATTTTTGGACGCCCGCGGGACACGTATATATTTTTATAAAAACAACATATTAATTTTTTGAGGCCCGTGGGACATTTATATATTTTTAAAAAATAATATATTCATTTTTGGACGACCACGGGATACGTATATATTTTTATAAAACATTATATTCATTTTTGGACGCCCACGGGACACGTATATATTTTTATAAAAACAAAATATTCATTTTTTGAGGCCCATGGGACATTTATATATTTAAAAAAAATAATATATTCATTTTTGGACGCCCACGGGATACGTATATATTTTTATAAAACATTCTATTAATTTTTGGACGCCCATGGGACACGTATATATTTTTATAAAAATAAAATATTCATTTTTTGAGGCCTGTGGGACATTTATATATTTTATAAAAACAATATATTCATTTTCGGACGCCCGCGGGATACGTATATATTTTTATAAAATATTGTATTCATTTTTGGACGCCCACGGGACACGTATATATTTTTATAAAAACAAAATATTCATTTTTTGAGGCCCGTGGGACATTTATATATTTTAAAAAAATAATATATTCATTTTTGGACGCCTGCGGGACACGTATATATTTTTATAAAAATAAAATATTAATTTTTTGAGGCCCGTGGGACATTTATATATTTTAAAAAAATAATATATTCATTTTTGGACGCCCGCGGGATACGTATATATTTTTATAAAACATTATATTCATTTTTGGACGCCCACTGGACACGTATATATTTTTATAAAAACAAAATATTCATTTTTTGAAGCCTGTGGGACATTTATATATTTTTAAAAAATAATATATTCATTTTTGGACACCCGCGAACACGTAGATATTTTTATAAAACATTATATTCATTTTTGGACGCCCACGGGATACGTATATATTTTTATAAAAATAAAATATTCATTTTTTGAGACCCGTGGGACATTTATATATTTTATAAAAACAATACATTCATTTTTTGAAGCCCTCTGGACACATTTAAATTTTTATAAAACATTATATTCATTTTTGGACGCCCGCGGGACATGTATACATTTTTAAAAAAACAAAATATTCATTTTTTTAGGCCCGTGGGACATTTATATATTTTTAAAAAATAATATATTCATTTTTGGAGGCCCGCGGGACACATATATATTTTTATAAAACATTATATTTATTTTTGGACTCCCGTGGGACACGTATATATTTTTATAAAAACAAAATATTCATTTTTTGAGGCCCGTGGGACATTTATATATTTTTATTAAATAAATCTGTGATTTTTTTAGGCTCGTGGGACATTCATATATTATAAAAAAACCAAAATATTCATTTTTGGAGGCCCGCGGGACACATATGTATTTTCATAAAACAAAACATTCGTTTTTTCCTGGCCCCCGGGACACATATGTATTTTAGAAATACAAAATATGCATTTTTTGGACGCCCGCGAGCCATTTATATATTTTAGAAAAAAATATTTATTTTTCCAGGCCCGTGGGACCCGTGGGACACGTATATATTTCATATAAATAGTAATAATTATTTTGATATTTTACGTCAATGTAAATATTTATATTTCATTATTTTACGTCAATGAAATTACTTCTATTTTTAAACAGTTTTTATAGTTAATTTTTATTTTTCTAAACTGTTTTCATTAACGTTCTTGGATTAACTTTTTTCATTAACGTTCTTGGATTAACTTATTTTTAAGTTTTCAGCTTTTCTTTTTTAACCTTTTTTTGGTTTTGCCATTATTATAAATTTTTTAAATTGTTGAACCTTTTGTTCTTCTCGATTGAGATCTAAATTTTAGTTTTAGCTTTTTCTTTTTATTTCTTTTGAACTTCCCTTTTTTTTTTCTCCCGGAGGTTATTTTCTGTTTTTTTTTAGTTGCTTTTCAACACTTCTTCTTCTTCTTTTTTGGTTTTAGCGTTTTTCCTTTTGAACTTTTTTTTTAAAACGGTTTTTATTTTTTATGTTTTCAGCATTTCTGTTTTAATATTTTTTCAAAAAAATATCTTTAATTTTGTTTTACCGTTTTTGATTTTGTTACTTTAATGTTTCTTTTTAATTTTTTTTGTTGACCGTTATTTTAGTTTTGTTCTTTGCTATTAACATTTTTTTATTTAAACTTTATTTTACTATTATTTTTTATTAAACCGAAGTTAAGTTTCATTTTAATCAGGTTCAACTTGATAAGAAGCAAAGTCTCTAATAAAAAAGTCAAATTTTTTCAAGATTTATAAATGCCAAATAGTCTGCTAAATCAAATCTTTTTCATTATTTCATGTCAATATTCACCATTCTATCTTCGAGATCGTCCATGAAAGCAAGAATATAATTAGAATTTTAGAATTAAATAAATATATAAAGCTATAATTAAATATAATAATTAATTTTTGGAGGCCCATCGGACATGTATATATTTTAGAAAAAGAAAATATTCATTTTTGGACACCCGCGGGACACATGTATATTTTAGAAGAACAAAACATTCATTTTTGGAGGCCCGCAGGACACATATATATTTTTACAAAAATAAAATATTCATTTTTGAAAGTCCGCGAAAAAGGTATGTATTTTAGAAAAACAAAACATTCATTTTATGAGGCCCACGGGACACACATATATTTTTAGAAAACAAAATATTCAGTTTTGGAGGCTCGCGTGACATATATATATATATATTTAAAAAACAAAATATTCATTTTTGAGGCCCGCGGGACACATATATTTTTAGAAAATAAAATATTCATTTTTGGAGACCCGCGGGACACATAAATATATTTTAGAAAACAAAATATTTATTTTTGGACGCCCGCAGGACACATATATATTTTAGAAAAATAAAATATTCATTTTTTGGATGCCCACGTGACACATATATATTTTAGAAAAAGAAAATATTTATTTTTTGGACCCCTGCAGGACACATATATAATTTAAAAAAAATAAAAGATTCATTTTTGGAGGCCGGCAGGACACACACACACATATATATATATATATTTAGAAAACAAAATATTCATGATCTAAAACTAAATATTATATAAAACAGTAAAAATATTATATATATGATGTTGTAAAACTAAAATTGTTGTAAATTATATATAACTGTAATTTAAATTTAATATATAAATATATGTTACTTTTTGGGATTGGTTAAATGATTAATTTAGCATATAACTATATTTAATAGAAATTTTATAACAAAATTTATTAAAATTATAAAATAATATTATTACAGGTTATATTAAAAATTTAAAGTATTAATATAATAATTATGATTTATTGTTACTGTAATTAATTAATTTAAAATAAAAGTGTAAATTTATTTACTTCAAGTGAGCGAGAAGGAGAAAAAGGTTGCCTGTGGCTCATGTTCGGTAAAAAAATGTTCTGCACGTACATGATTAGATGATGGACCGTCGGAGTACTGTTAAATCGTGCTCTAAATTTTCCTCAATGTGAAATTCCATAAGTTCTAAATTTGTTTAGTAACTTATTTTAATTTTTGAAAATTAATAATATGAAGATAAAAAAATTTCAAATTTTATAGGTACAAAGATCTAGGGGCGTACTTTTAAAAAAAGATTTCTTGCTGCTGATGCCTGCATCTGTTTGAGGATTGATTGGGGCTTGTGATCTATGGCTTTGTATGAAAGGCGGCCATGTGGGAGGATCCATTTGTTCACAAAAAGATTTCTTGTTCAAGAAATTGGTTCATTATAAGCAGCGAGTTATTTCCAAGGACTGCTGATGGTCAGGAGGATTCCTCATTCCTACACCTGATTTTATTATCATTTTCGAGCTTGAAAACACAGAGAAATCCCTTCTTCGACGCAGTTTACATGTAACCTAGTGCCGTGCCTGGTTACAACTGATCACGCAACCTCTTACCTAGTACAGTTAGTGATAGCCACATGTCTTCTCTATTTAAAAACAATGTTTTATCTATATTTATAAGAAATTAATACCAAATTAGCTTCTGCAATGCCCTTACAATGCAACCATGCCTCTTTACTCATATTAAGTTGTCTTAGGTTTTTAAAACAATGTTATAACAGTTTAAATAAATAAAACACTATAAAATAAAAATAAATAATTTAAATAAATAAACGAATCTAAAATAAATAAATTTATATTTAAATAAATAAATCAATCAACATAAAAGAAATAAATTTGTAATAAATAAATAATTTAAAGAAATAAATCAACATGAAAATAAAAAATAAATTGTTGAAAATAATATTTATTTATTCAAAATTATTTCTACGTTTATTTATCTTTAGTTAGAATTTGACTGCTTTATTTTTAAAGAGGCATCACCTACTACGATGGCATGGCTGTAATTTTTTCAGTCGACAATTTGCAGGGACATGAACGAAAAATACACGGAATTATCATCAACTCCAGTCTACTACGCAAAGGCTTACATACTCAGACATAACACCCGAATTACATGTAAATGGCTTCTTCTCCCCACTAACCACAAATCTCCTTTCGCTAATAATTTCGTTGATTACCGCTTTTGGCAGCCTGTTAAGGTAGATTCAGTTAACACTGTGAGTAGAGTAGTCAGGCGATGTACTCAAGTCAACCTCGATTCTTTCAAATGCAACAAACGAACGATCAAACCGGCGGATGCCGTCGACTCTATAGTCGACTCCATAGCAATGTTGTCAGAACCGAACCGGTGATTGAACCAGTAAAGGAACTGGTCTGGTTCGAACCGGTTCGACCGGTTAATTAAACCGGTTTGAACAGATGACGTCAGCATGACATATTTATGACGTCATAAATATTAATTTTTTAAAATTTTAAATAAATATATTAATAAAATTATATTTTTATAAATCCTAAATATATCTGTTAAATTTTAAGAACAACAATATAAGTATAAAACATGTAGGAAAAAATTAATAGCAAGTTTTAAAAAATCTTTAATCATAAATTTTAGAAAAATTAACTACATTAACCAACCTTAAAGATTTAAACTTATAATATGCTATGACCGTTGTTGCTTGGTTGTTGGTTCTTAAATTCTTCCTTTTTATCGCAGTACTTTAATGAATTGTTATAAACATACATGAAAAAATAAGAAATAAAACAAATTAGCTACTGGTGAGACGACGGCAAGCTGCTCGCAGCGACCGGCGACAGCGAACGGCGACGCTGAAGAAAAGATCTTAAGTTCTTAACTGATATTTTAAGAATTATTAATCCTAGATATAATTTTGATAAAAATTTAAAAAAATTATTCTTTAATATGTAAAACCTTACCAAATGAATTACATATAAAATTAAATGATATTTATACATGTATATTATTATATATTTATTTTAAGAATATATTTTATTTAAATAAAATATTATTTAATTAAATTAAATTTTTATAATATATTTATTTTGAGAATATATTTTTTATGAAAAACAACACGACCAATTTTTTGAGGATATTAATTGTAGATACAATTTGAATAAAAATTGTAAAATAAATTTTAGTTCACAATATCTAACATCTTGCGAATGAACTACCTAATTGATTTAAATAAATGATATATTTATCATTATATTATATTATTTTAATTTTTATATTTTTATGAAATCTGTCTCAATTGATATTTTGAAAATAAATTAATCTTAGATATGATTTGAATAAAAATTATTCAATATCTTACCAAATGAATTAGATAATTGATTTACATAAAATTTTGTTAAGTAAAAAAACATTTATATTTCTTTATAAGTTTTTTTTTGAAACCCATCTGACTAATATACTGTGGATAATCAATTTTTCATACAATTTTCAAAATAAATTTTATTCTTCATAAAAAAAAAAAATTTATTTATGACAATTGCCAAATTATTTTTTATTGTTTAAATTACTATTTAGTTTAACTATAGGATATTTTCATTGATATTGAATGAGTAACATTTAAGAAAATTTTAGTCTATCTAAAAAAAATCAAAATTTATGAAGATAACGTCAACGACTTATATCCAAACACTCTGAAATCACCGTGATATTTTTAAAGTTATGTTTCGTAATTTGAAAAGACGCCTAATTATGATAAATGGTGAGGACGGCGCTGAAGACAACGACGGCGCAGAAGGAGATGATGGGGCACGGACTCGGGCAGGACAATGCGGCAGGCGGGGATGTGATGAGGACAGACCGACGGAGCCGACGGCAGGAGCTGCGGGCGGCGAGCGATGATAGCGCAGGGATTCGGGGAGGAAGGCGCGGCGGACAGGGACGCGATGAGGACGACGCGGATGACGGGAGCTGTGGGCAACAGGTGCTGCGGGCGGCGGGTGCTGCAAGGGCCGAGGAGCAGTGTCGATGATGGCGGGCGCTGCTGTGAGGAGATGATGCCGGCGGATTTCAGAAACGACGAAACACGAGCGGGAGGGGGATGCGAGCGGGAGGGTTTCGACTTTCGACGTTTCGTTTTGTTTTTTTTTTTTTTTTAAATCGTCCGACCGGTCGAACCAGGTTTGACCGCTGGTTCGACGGTTTGGACGGTTTTCTATAAATGAACCGAACCGGGCATTATCAAACCGGAACTGGACCGGTTCCCGGTCCGACAGGTCGAACCGGCCGGTCCGGTCCGGTCCGGTTCTGATAACACTGCTCCATAGGCGTAATGTGATGACCTGGCCTTTAACGTTCCAAAGCAATATAAGAATGGGTTTGGTTAGGGTAAAACTTTTAATGAAAAGTTTTTAGAATAGAAATTGTCAAATTGATAAAAAAAATAATGTGATATAATAGGGATAATGATGATAAGTAAAAAAAAATAAAATTAAAATAAATAAGTTAGTTCTACGGATAATTGTGTAGAAATGATTGAAAAGTAGGGTAGTTTGTATAGAATAATGTGAAAAAATAATTAAAAAATAAAGAATTATATAAAGTGAAAAGTTTCGGATTAAAAAATTTTGGTTTGACATTTTTGTGCCACAAACAAACACACCTTAAATGTCACATAAAACTTAACTCTGCAATCTTTTCTAAGTAATAAAACTTGTTAAACTTGTGAATGTATTAGGCATCTTGATTGAAAGCATAAGCATTTCTTGTGATCCCTAGGCTGGTTTAAAAGGTTTTTTCTTTTTTTATTCCAACTTGGTTCCATTCTTTCTATGAAAAATCCAGCAGCATATTATTTATATTTTGAAGGTTCGTGACGAAGGCTTGGCTACCTTTTAAGGGCTGGATCCCTTTTATTGCACTTTAGACATTGAGTATTATCAATATTTATCAATTTCATATTCAAAACTACTCTGAGTTCAATCCAACATGATCTAGCTCCTTGTTAAAACTATCTGAATTTTAAATCACTTACGAACATTCTTACACTTAATCTAAATGCATTAACATTCTTACACTTTATCAAAATATATTAGTCACATGTAATCTTCTTTTTTATTAGTAAGTAAGGCCCATATGGAAAACAAAATACGCAAGTTAACACGTCTACATAGGATATTCCACATGGCACATGGAAGTAGTGAAGTTGAACATATTTCCAAGGGAAGACTTCGGTCGTCTTTCAAAAGTAATAAAATTTTTGATATAATAATGAAAAAAATGAAGAAAATGATATGATATGATAAAATAATGATGAGGCGTAAAAAAATATATTTAAAATAAATATATTAATTATATGGGTAGTTACGTAGAAATGATTAAAAAGTAAGATAATTTACATAAGAAAATGTGAAGAAGTAATGAAAGACGCGATATTTGTGGAGCATAAAAAACTTTAAATTAAGTGTATGTTTGGGAAGTAATAAAACTTTGGAAGTAAAATTTTTTGAAATAAAAAAAATGATATGAGACAATATAGATAATGATAAAGAGTAAAGAGAATTAAGTTAAAATAGATAAGTTAATTGCATTGGTAATTGTGTAAAAATGATTGAAAAGTAAGATAGTTATATAAGAAGAAGCAAAAAAATAATTAAAAATAGGATAGTTAAAAAATGTGAAAAGTTTTAGACTCAGGGTGTGTTTAAGAAGTGAAAAAATTTTGAATAAAAAATTTTTTGATGTAAAAATTATTCAAATAAGAGAAAATGATGTAATATAATAGTATAATCTGTTTTGTTTTTGGATATCCTTTGAAATATAGAACAATGTATTTAGTTATGGATCCTTCATGTGACAAGGAACCACACTCAAGTAGATAACATAGATCTAACACAAAGATGGACTGTGCAACATGTGTGTAAATGCATGTAGGAGATACGAAACAATTGTATGCAAGATAAATGGATTAAATCTAAGGGTGGGAGTTGGGGTGGGTCGACCTATGACCTACTCCTAATCTGACCCATTTTGACCTGGTAAAACTGACTTTTTAAAATTGGTATAAGGATGTGTCGAAAATTTTGATCAAAAAAATAAGTTTGAGATGAGTCAATCATGTCCTAACTTAAAGAATTTTGACCATTATACATTATCTATTATAAATTATAATCACATTTTTAAATCTTGTTTTCATTTTCTTGTAAAATTCTTATATGGCTTATTATTAACTATATTAGCAAAAATAAGAATCGATAAGAGGCATTTATATATATATATATAATCTTATGCAAAATTATAATTTTTTCATAATTTGAAAACTCTCGCAAAAAATGCTATTATTTTAGGGAATTATTTTTTATAAATGCTAAAATTTATTTTGAATGAAGTATATTTTATTAACTTATTTTGATAAAGATACATTATATTTATTTGTGTTTTGTTTAATAATAATATTTACATTGTAACTAGTAAAATAATGAAGCATATGATATTTAAATTTTGCATAGATATATTTTTATGTTTAATTCGTGTATAAATTCTTAAAATTATTCTACTTAACCTACATTTTGTACTTGACCCAAGACCAACTCAAAGTTTGTGCGGAGACCTACTGAAAAAAAATAAGAGTCAAACTAACCCTATCCTGACCAGTATTTAAAAAAAAAAGTAAAATAAAATTTTTAAAAAGTAGGATCAGCAAACCTTGACATAATAAGACCTGCACTGACTTACACCATAATTAGATCTATTCCTTTTGCGAGTCATTGAGTTCATCAGCTGCTTGAGCTTAGGAACCGAATTCTCATAATCATTTTTACAATACTTTATTATTAACTTGTGACAAAGATGATGTTGATGACCTATTTGTAGTGAATTATGCAAGATCTGCCTGCTACGCATAATGGAGTGCGTTATTAATGAGCATAGAGGGTGTTGACTGGTCCTTTTCTACCTCATTGATGTTATCTTTGAGTAAGATATTTAGGTCAATTGAAGATAGCAAAGGAAAAGATATGATGAAATTGATGGATTAGATCTCGTGACTAGATGAGCTATCAGAAGGGGCCTCTGCCTGCATTTCATTAGCTAAAGCCAGCTAATCAGGAGATCCCAGCTATACGGAATGAAATACGTAAAATAAAAAGAAATAATTACCTGAAAATAAAAGACTAATTTGCAAGCCTAATGATCTTTTGAAGTGAAGCCGGCCCTAAAACTTATTTTTTTAATTTTTTAATTTTTTTCATGGGTAAGTAAATCTAGGTGTATTAAATCTATAAACCAAGTTTATCATTTTTGGATGTTTTTAAGTATTTTTTTTATTTTTAAACACAGTGGCATTTCCATAATTTTCTGACATTCAAAAATTATGGAAATGTCACTGTATTTAAAAATTCAAAAAAAATACTTTAAAATATCCAAAATTGGTAAATTTTGGTTTATAGATTTACTTACCCATGAAAAAAATTTTAAAAAAAATTTAAAAAACTCCGTGAGGCCGCCTTCAAAAGATCAGGACTCAATTTGCAAATATACTCATTTAATTTGATTAAAATTTCAATATACCCATATTGTTTCAAAATTTGCAAATACTTCCACATAGCTTAACCTAAATTACAAATAACCCCGACACCATCATGACACTATTACTGTATCGTCGTGGCATAAGGGTTATTTGCAATTCCAATTAAACCATGTGGGGTTATTTGCAAAAATTAAGTATACAACCTAATTTCTGAAACTGCAAATACAAGCACATAGTTTGCATATTTTTCCAAATATACTTACATTGTAACTACGTTATAACAACCTATAGTTAAATTACGTGGGATTGTTTATAGTTTCTGAAACTATATGAGTGTATTTGTAATTTTAATCAAACTAAGTGCATATATTTGCAAATTAGCCAAAGTAAAATGCACGAGTTTTGATCTCGTGCTTGGATGGGCTATCGAGGGGTCATGTAACGTACAGTAACCACCAGATTCAATCATTTACAAGAAAGTAAATAAATCAAATAAATCTCACGTAAACAGATGTAGTGCTGGAAATAACATACCTGCGAGAATTTAGTTCATTCTTCGTAGTTGATTTCTATTTTCTTGATTTGTCTGCTCCAAAATTAAAATGGATCATTAGCAGATCCCAACTGCTGCAAACCTTTTGCAGTTTGGTCCATGATGGGTCCTAACTGCCATAGTTCGTTATGATGTAGCAGGTCCTCATTGCTCGACCTCTATTCTTTGGTAATCCAAATCTGTTAAGCATCAAGCGTTTATTACATAATTATACGTAATACAAATACAATAGAACATTTGGAAGCATGAGAAGTCACAAATCAATGAACGGGCTTCCTTAATCAGCCTCTTGATTACATAGGTCATTTTTTTATTGATTACATAGGTCATTAAGCATGGGAAGTCACAGATCAGTGATCAGGCTTCCTGGATTAACTCTAACCCAAGCTAATCAAGAGATTCAAGGGCTTAAAATAAATTGAATATGAAAGAAAATGAATCTGAATGGTTGGATAAGTGATTATTTGCAATCACATGCGATTCGATTATTTGATTATTGGACAGTGTTCTAACCACTTCGAGGTGTATGTTAGATCAGCGACAATGACTTGGAAGGCTTGAATAATCACTGCACAAGCCTGGAGATAAAGAAATGGTAAAATAGTTACAAAATATACAAAAACGAGAACTTTTATTTTTACAGAATATTTTCTGCAATATTTACAGGAAACTAATGTGCTGGATTGTTATGAAAATTAGGATATTTATAAAGCTAAATCAACTTGATTTAGGGGTATTTCTGGTTTTTCATTTTGACACTGAATAATATAAAAAGGAACCTGATCCTGTGCACTAGGTGCAACCAGTTGTATTTAACCCATGTTTTATATTTTTTTTAAAAAAATTTTGTAGAGCTGTCAAAATTACCAAAAATGCTACTAATTTTAAAAAATTCAAAAAATATTTAAAAATATTTAAAAATGGTAAAAATTAATATACATGTTAAATACAATTATATTAACAGTTCTATAAAAAATTTAAAAAAACATAACAACAAGTTAAGTGCACCCGAATGCACCAAGCCTAAGACACCCCAGTGCACAGGATCACATTCTTATAAAAAAATTGCATGCTTATCCCCATTGCATGTCCCCGCATAACCCATGCGAGCGCCTCATGCGCATTGGCGTAGCACCATGTGGCCCCAAGCTCGATGATCGGCATAGAAACTTTTCAGCGGCCTGCTAGTGTAGTGGTGATGGCTGGCTCAATGTAGTAGGATACAACTCGGGTCGAATTGTGCTAGGGTTAAGTAAATTCAAACCTTAAGCTATCAAGTTTTGATGAATTCAAATCCAAATCTTAATATTAAAACCATGGTTCAAGTTGAGTTGGCGTTGATTTCAATATTGGTTTCGGGCTAAAATTCAAGTTACTCTCAAACTAATGAAATTTAAAATTTACCAACAGAAAAAATGAACTCTTTAAACATTATTGCATTCACACCAATAAATTTTAAAATATAATTTTGATTATAATAATCTATTTATTCATAATTTACATATGATATCTTTGATTTTGATAAAATTTAGTTTTCTAATTAAAAAATAATACTAAATACAACAAATGTAATGAATTTATCATTAACAGTCAAGAAAAGAAAAAAATTAATGGGATTACATAAAACCACTATCTAAATAAATTTCATAAAAGTAAGACTTATATATCTCATAGCCAACTAATATGCATGCAATAATTTAAAAAGTTAAAATATTTATAATTATTTATATTTTATAATTATTTACAAATTAAATTGATGTAGATGCAATAGATTTAAATTTTTTATGGACAAATATAGATGACATTTAAATTTTAAAATAAAAATTTTATATTTTAATTAGATTATAATTACATGGAAAAACTTTTATTATAATTATAGTTTAAATGCTTAATATATAAACTAATATAATTCTTTTAACAAATTAGGAGGTAAATCAGGTTTGAACTAGGTCGTATCTGATGATATAAACTCGATATCGGTTGAGGGATTTCTCGGGATAGGTCGGGCGGATTTGGACTAACCCGGTACCAAGTCGCACCCCTACAACGGGGATTGAAATAGTGTTTACCCTTTCATCCACTAATAGCTATGTTTATTACATGGCAAACTATGTGAGGTGTTTGGTAACAAATACAAATTAAAAAAATTTTAATTTAAAATTTTTCATTTTTCACAACTATCTTATTTTTTAATTTTTTTTTACTTTTTCCTTACAACTACTCTACTTTTCAATTATTCCTACACAGTTACTCATAAATCTAACTTATATATTTTAACTTTATTTTCTTACTCTAACTTATACATTTTAACTTTATTTTATTAGTCTTCAGCACTATCTCTATTATATCACATTATTTTCTTACATTTCAAAAATTTTACCACTTCCCAAACACACCCTATATTGATTAGCATATTAACATAATAAATGATAGAAGCAGTTCTATCTCATATATTAAGATAAACATGTTAATTAGTAAAGCCTATTATCCATAATGCACGCCGTTGACGGAGACACTGTTTTAATCCGCGTTCTAGCGAGCTAACATTTTGCCCGCGTGGCGTCAAATTTGAAATGGGCTTAAATCTGGGTGGCCAGCAGCCTAAGCCCAACAGCAAAGCTAGACGTCGTCTGCGGCCGATGATGGTGACCCTACTCGGGATTTTAGTTCACCTGATTTCAAAAATGTGATTCATTTGACACAATTTTGCGTGCAAATATAATTTCGTATATTTTTGTACATTTTTTTATATTTTTTTACATGCAAACAAATATTAATAAGTGTTGGGTCCCGAATTGATGGCAAAACCCAAGAGGGGAGGGGTGAATTGGGTTCTTAAAAATTTCTTCGGTAACTTATCCCCTTGTGAGTTCAATCCCCTTAAATGAAGAAACAAAATGTAGAGCAAAGCAATATAGAAAGCAGAAATAAAATAGACGCAGATTTTTATAGTGGTTCGGGCAACCTCCCTACTCCACTCTTCCAAGCTCACACACCTTGTGACTTGGGTTCCACTATTGCATTCCACGAATACAATTAGAGCCTCTTGCTCTCTTCTAGATTCAAAGCTCTAGGGGGCATACACAACTTAGAGCCACTTGCTCTCTTCTAGATTCAAAGCTCTAGGGGGCATATACAACTAGAGCCACTTGCTCTCTTCTAGATTCAAAGCTCTAGGGGGCATATACATTTAGCACAAGTAGGTGATGAGTCACACTCCAATCACACACTACTTTGCTACCACTTGATCTTAGCTACGCAAGCTAAATCAAGTTCAATATAAACAAATAATCAATGAAAGTAAACTACACTTTACAGATGTGTAGAAGCAGTTTGGCGCAGAGAAGAACTTGGTAGGCTTTGAAGAATCTGAAGTGAAACTCTTGCAGTTTTGAAGTGTAGTTCTTCCTCTCTTGATTGGCTTGATCACTTTAATGCTCTTGTAGATAGGAGTTATGCTCACTTAATGTTTTCCAACTACTTCCCTCATCCACCATGAATGCTATTTATAATTTTGGAGGGAATCCGAACGTTAGAAGGTAGGTGGCGCGCATTTAATGCGCCAACGTTCGAATTAATTCCGACCGTTGCGACCCAAGTCGCATGTGGAGTCGACTTCGGATGCGACTTCACCCAAGTCGCAGATGGAGTCGACTTCGGGTGCGACTTCGCTTCTCCGTCGCAACTTGAAGTTCCAGTCAGGGTCGACTTGGGTTCTCGACTTGACCCAAGTCGCAGGTGGAGTCGACTTCGGCTTCGACTTCACCTCGTCAGATGGCTTCACGAACTTGTAACTTGGAAATCGTTTTCTTTTGTTTTGCTTAGTCTTTCTTCCTTCAGTCCTTTTGATTCTGGAATGGCTCCTCATACTTATAGATCTTGTGAACCTTGAAGAACTTGACTTTGATTCTTCCTGGATTAGCTTGAACCTTGTGAATCTTCGAAGGAATTGAGTCTTGCTTGGAATTTGAAACACTTGAGTTGATAATGAGCTTGTTTTCTGAAAAATAGCTTCTGCCCGATCGAAGTCGATGTCGGAGTCGACTTCGGCTGCGACTTCACCTCAAGTCGCACGTGGAGTCGACTTGGGGTGCGACTTCGGCATTCTGCTGTTTCGAATTCAACTCTGGAAGGTTTCGCCCGACTGAAGTCGATGGTGAGGTCGACTTCGTTTGCGACTTGGCTACCCAAGTCGCAGGTGGAGTCGACTTGGCCTGCGACTTCACTTGCTCTTCTCCCTTTTTCAACTCTGGACAGTTTTGCATGTTTGAAGTCGTTCTTGGAGTCGACTTGGGGAACGACTTGGCCTTCCATACTTGTTTTTCTTCAAATGGTTATTCCTTAAACATTTCCACAAACTTGTTAGTAGCCAAGACTTACTCAAATTGATTTGTTAATCATCAAAACATAGATTTAGCTAGTTTTCCACATATTTCCAACAATCTCCCCCTTTTTGATGATTGACAAAACCGATTTGAGTGGATACCTTTCATTAAAAATAATATGCTCATATTGCATTTTAAAATCATGCTTATGCTCATGCAAACAGAACATTCACATATAGATATCATGTAAGCATATCCTACTCTCCTCCCCTTTAATCATCTCTCTCCCTTTTAATCATTAAGACTTATACTCAATTTTTCAACTCAAATACTCTTCTTCTTCTTAAATCTCTCTCCCCCTTTTTGTCAATATATCAAAAAGATTAGAAGGTAATCAAAGAAATAGGTAGGTTAGCTCCCCCTAAATGAGTGCTCCCCCTCAATTTATGCTTTAAGTTAGTTCAAGCATTCCCATGTCATTTCTAAGCTTATAAAATGTTTCTTTTGCTAGGGGTTTAGTGAATATATCTGCAACTTGATCCTCTGTCCTTACATATACCAAACATATGTCATGATTTTCTACATGTTCTCTAATGAAATGATGTCTAAGGTCTATATGTTTGGTCCTAGAATGCAAGACTGGATTCTTGGTTAGACATATGGCACTTGTATTATCACATTTGATAGGTATATCTTTGAAATCCATGCCATAGTCCCTAAGTTGCTGTTTCATCCAAAGTAATTGAGCACAACAGCTCCCGGCGGCAATATATTCGGCTTCCGCCGTAGATAGAGCAACACTAGTTTGTTTTCTTGAAAACCATGAAACCAACATGCTTCCAAGAAACTGACATGTTCCACTAGTGCTTTTTCTATCTACTTTGTAACCAGCAAAATCCGCATCCGAGTAGCCGATTAGATCAAAATTAGAGCCCTTTGGATACCATAGTCCTAAGTTGGTAGTGTCTATTAGATATCTAAAAATTCTTTTCACAGCTACCAAGTGTGATTCTTTTGGGCATGATTGAAATCTAGAGCACATACACACACTAAACAAAATATCTGGCCTAGAAGCAGTTAAATACAATAAGGAACCTATCATGCTTCTATACAATTTTATATCAACTAATTTTCCCTTTTCATCTTTGTCCATTTTGATTGTGGAGCTCATGGGCGTGTTTGCTCCTTTGCTGTTCTCCATGCCAAACTTCTTGAGCATCTCCTTGATGTATTTGGACTGGTTTATGAAGATTCCTTCATTTAGTTGCTTGATTTGCAGTCCAAGGAAGAAGTTTAGCTCTCCCATCATGCTCATCTCAAACTCTTTCTGCATAAGCTCAGAAAATTCTTGGCAAAGAGTTTCATTAGTAGCACCAAAAATAATATCATCTACATAAATCTGAATGATCAATATATCCTTTCCATTGTACTTGATAAACAAAGTGGTGTCTACATTTCCTTTTTGAAAATCATGATCAATCAGAAATTTGCTTAGTCTATCATACCAAGCTCTTGGAGCTTGTTTTAATCCATATAATGCTTTGGTTAGCTTGTATACAAATTTAGATTGATCTTTTTCCTCAAATCCAGGTGGTTGTTCTACATACACCTCTTCATTTATATAACCATTCAGAAATGCACTTTTGACATCCATTTGAAACAATTTAAAGTTCATGTGAGATGCAAAAGCTAGTAAGATGCGAATTGCCTCTAATCTAGCAACCGGGGCATAGGATTCTTCAAAATCTATTCCTTCTTCTTGTGAGTATCCTTTTGCCACAAGTCTAGCTTTGTTCCTCACTACAAGTCCACTTTCATCTAATTTGTTCCTAAAGACCCACTTGGTGCCAATAACACTACAATCATTTGGTCTAGGAACAAGGTGCCAAACTTGATTTCTTTCAAATTGATTTAGCTCTTCTTGCATTGCTATAATCCAGTTTTCATCATCAAGAGCTTGATCAATGTTAGAAGGTTCAATTTTGGATACAAAAGCATATTGTCCACAAACATTTTGCTTTGACCTTCTGGTTTTTACACCTTCATACACATTCCCTATAATTTGTTCAATTGGATGTGCATGTTTGAATTTTAAATCAGATGGAGGTTTATAGGAGTCATTACCTTCACTTACCCTTTCCTCCAAGAATTCCTTTTGCTTTTCCATATGCAATTTTTCAAGATTGCTTGCTATGTCATCTGCATCACTTGAATCATCCTTTCTTTTAAAGCATGGGTTAGTTTCATCAAAAACAACATGTATGGATTCTTCTATAACTTGGTTTCGTTTGTTGAAAACTCTATATGCTTTGCTATTTGATGAGTAACCAAGGAATATAGCTTCATCACTTTTAGCATCAAGTTTTCCCAAGTTGGTTTTTCCATTGTTCAAAACATAGCATGTGCATCCAAAAGTATGAAAATAAGATATGTTTGGTTTCCTTCCTTTCCATAGCTCATATGGGGTCTTTTTCAAGATAGCTCTAATGGTAACTCGATTTAACACATGACAAGCTGTATTTACAGCTTCACCCCAAAATTTCTTGGATAATTTACTTTCATTTAGCATTGTTCTAGCCATCTCTTGTATTGTTCTGTTTTTCCTTTCAACAACTCCATTTTGTTGTGGAGTCCTTGGTGCAGAAAATGTGTGATGAATTCCTTTTTCATTACATAATTCTATGAATCGTTTGTTCTCAAATTCACCACCATGATCACTCCTTATAGTCATAATAGTACTTTGTTTTTCATTTTCCACCAAGTTTACAAACGTTGAAAACATAGAGAAGGCTTCATCTTTGCTAGCTAAAAGAATTATCCATGTGAATCTTGAAAAGTCATCAACAATTACAAATACATATTTCTTTCCACCAATGGTTAAAATGTCGGATGGCCCATATAGATCCATGTGTAGCAATTCAAGCGGCTTAGTGGTGGAAATCTCCTTTTTGGTAGAAAAAGACATCTTTGGTTGTTTAGATAATTGACATGCCTTACATATTTTATCTTTGTCATATTTCAACTTAGGCAAGCCTTCTACCAAATTCTTTTTCCATAGGGTCTTTATGTTTGACATATTCACATGTCCAAGTCTTTTATGCCAAACCCATGGATCATTTTCAATGGCCATTAGACATTGACCATCTAGTTCATCAAGTGAAACCAAATATACATTTCCATGTCTTCTTCCACTAAACATGATATGCTCACCATCAAATACATTGCATACAGATGATTCAAACACAACCTTATATCCTTTATCACATAATTGGCTAATGCTCATTAAGTTATGCTTGAGTCCTTCAACAAACAAAACATCCTCCATGCATGCATTTGAGCTACTGTAAATATTTCCTTTACCTTTGATTTTACCTTTCTCATTATTACCAAAGGCAACCGTTCCGTCGTTGCAAGGCTTAAGTTTGTGGAATAAACTTCTTTCTCCGGTCATGTGCCTTGAACAACCGCTATCCATGAACCACACATTGTTTGCCTTTGCCTTTAAACAAATCTGAAAAGTAAACAAATAATCCTTATCTCTTTGGTACCCATTTTATGGGTCCATTTGGGTTAGTAATATTATTCAACCTTTGTTGCTCTAACTTAGAAAGCCCAAATCTTGTGTTCCTTGGAACCCAAACTAATTTAGCACCATGGTCAAATAATCTCTTAAAGTTACACTTATAAACTCTATGACCCATTTTGTTGCAAAAATTGCAAGCCATTGGTAATCTAGGAGTAGGCCTCCAAGTATATTTTGGTTCAAATGTTGGCCTTTTAGTCCACATTACATTTTTCATTTTAGGCTTGTATATGAGTGCAGATTTGGTTTGATATTTCCAAAGTGTAGGCACATTTGACTTGCTACTTTCTCCTTGCTCAAATGTATTGTATCCAAGACCTCTCTTGTTTGTTTGGGAGGTCATGTTCAGAAACATCTTTACACTTTCTCCTGGATTAGAGAACTTTGCTAATGATTCATTTAAGGATTTGTTCTCCTTTTTCAGTTTCTCTACTTCTTTCAACAATGATTCATTTTCTTCTTTCAGTTTTGTTGATTTTTCAGCTAGTTTTCCATTTTCAATAATAATAAAGTTACATTGTTGTTTCTTTGAGGACAACTTGTTTCCTAGCTTTTTGATTTCCTCATATAATGAATCATAGGCAGTTTGTAGTTCTTCTAATTCAGCACATTTGATGCAATTTTGAAAAGAAGAATAACTTGATTGAGAATAGCAAGGTTTGGAAGTTACCTCTTCACTTTCTGTGTATTTTGTTGAGGTAGATTGTTCTTCCAAAACTTCCGTCGTGTTTAAGCATAGCAGTTCTTCTTCTTGTTCGATTTGTGCTACGCAGCATATTCTTGCACAGTTGGCCGCATCGTTGTCATCGGTTGAAGAGTTGCATGTTGATGACGTCTCCTCATTGACGTACATGCCTCTTCCCTTTTGATATCTTCTGCCTTCATGATTTTCATTTGGCTTTTCTTCCGGTGTAGGACATTGGGTTTGCATATGTCCTACGCCCCCGCATCTATAGCATTTGATTGGTTCTTTCTTTTTCTCTCTGGAATTTCTGTCTTTGAAATTTCTGAAATTTCCGCCTTTTCTCACAAATTTTCTGAATCGTTTTGTGAGTAGGGCCATCTCGTCATCATTTTGAGAGGATGAGGTGTCATCCGTGTCTTGTGTAGCTTTCAAGGCAATTGCTCTTTTGCCTTTGTGTTGATCCTCATTCCTTTTCTTAATTAGCTCATGTGACATGAGTGAGCTAATAAGATCTTCAAGCTTCAATGTGTTGAGGTCTTTGGCTTCTTCAATTGCCGTTATCTTTGGAGTCCATGAATCCGGTAGAGCTCTCAATATCTTCATAACCTGCTCGGATTCAGAAATAGCTTTTCCAAGACCCTTTAGAGCATTAGTAATTTTAGAAAATCTCGCAAACATTTCAGAAATATTTTCAGTATCTAGCATTCTGAAATTTTCAAACTCTCCAATCAAAATGTTTCTCCTGGTCCCTTGGACTTGGGAGGTTCCTTCATAAATAGATGTTAGAGTATCCCATATCTCTTTTGCAGTCAAACAAGAAGATACTCTATCATACTCCGAAGCTGTAAGAGCACAAAATAAAGAATTCATTGCCTTGGCATTGCTCTTGACGGTTCTAACTTCCTCTTCGGTCCATTTGGAAGCTTTGTCATCGGTAGGCAAAATCACACCATCTTGGATAGCAATCCAAGAATCCATATCGGTAGCCATGATGAGTTGCTTCATACGAAGCTTCCAATAGCCAAAGTTGTTCCCATCAAACAATGGTGGCCTTGTAAGAGATTGGCCCTCGGCAAAAGCGGGAACGGAAGTAGATTGGGATGCCATATGGTTGGATCTCTTTGGTTCAATTCAAAGACCTGCTTTGATACCACTTGTTGGGTCCCGAATTGATGGCAAAACCCAAGAGGGGAGGGGTGAATTGGGTTCTTAAAAATTTCTTCGGTAACTTATCCCCTTGTGAGTTCAATCCCCTTAAATGAAGAAACAAAATGTAGAGCAAAGCAATATAGAAAGCAGAAATAAAATAGACGCAGATTTTTATAGTGGTTCGGGCAACCTCCCTACTCCACTCTTCCAAGCTCACACACCTTGTGACTTGGGTTCCACTATTGCATTCCACGAATACAATTAGAGCCTCTTGCTCTCTTCTAGATTCAAAGCTCTAGGGGGCATACACAACTTAGAGCCACTTGCTCTCTTCTAGATTCAAAGCTCTAGGGGGCATATACAACTAGAGCCACTTGCTCTCTTCTAGATTCAAAGCTCTAGGGGGCATATACATTTAGCACAAGTAGGTGATGAGTCACACTCCAATCACACACTACTTTGCTACCACTTGATCTTAGCTACGCAAGCTAAATCAAGTTCAATATAAACAAATAATCAATGAAAGTAAACTACACTTTACAGATGTGTAGAAGCAGTTTGGCGCAGAGAAGAACTTGGTAGGCTTTGAAGAATCTGAAGTGAAACTCTTGCAGTTTTGAAGTGTAGTTCTTCCTCTCTTGATTGGCTTGATCACTTTAATGCTCTTGTAGATAGGAGTTATGCTCACTTAATGTTTTCCAACTACTTCCCTCATCCACCATGAATGCTATTTATAATTTTGGAGGGAATCCGAACGTTAGAAGGTAGGTGGCGCGCATTTAATGCGCCAACGTTCGAATTAATTCCGACCGTTGCGACCCAAGTCGCATGTGGAGTCGACTTCGGATGCGACTTCACCCAAGTCGCAGATGGAGTCGACTTCGGGTGCGACTTCGCTTCTCCGTCGCAACTTGAAGTTCCAGTCAGGGTCGACTTGGGTTCTCGACTTGACCCAAGTCGCAGGTGGAGTCGACTTCGGCTTCGACTTCACCTCGTCAGATGGCTTCACGAACTTGTAACTTGGAAATCGTTTTCTTTTGTTTTGCTTAGTCTTTCTTCCTTCAGTCCTTTTGATTCTGGAATGGCTCCTCATACTTATAGATCTTGTGAACCTTGAAGAACTTGACTTTGATTCTTCCTGGATTAGCTTGAACCTTGTGAATCTTCGAAGGAATTGAGTCTTGCTTGGAATTTGAAACACTTGAGTTGATAATGAGCTTGTTTTCTGAAAAATAGCTTCTGCCCGATCGAAGTCGATGTCGGAGTCGACTTCGGCTGCGACTTCACCTCAAGTCGCACGTGGAGTCGACTTGGGGTGCGACTTCGGCATTCTGCTGTTTCGAATTCAACTCTGGAAGGTTTCGCCCGACTGAAGTCGATGGTGAGGTCGACTTCGTTTGCGACTTGGCTACCCAAGTCGCAGGTGGAGTCGACTTGGCCTGCGACTTCACTTGCTCTTCTCCCTTTTTCAACTCTGGACAGTTTTGCATGTTTGAAGTCGTTCTTGGAGTCGACTTGGGGAACGACTTGGCCTTCCATACTTGTTTTTCTTCAAATGGTTATTCCTTAAACATTTCCACAAACTTGTTAGTAGCCAAGACTTACTCAAATTGATTTGTTAATCATCAAAACATAGATTTAGCTAGTTTTCCACATATTTCCAACAATAAGTTCAATGGGTTTTTTGTGAACTTTATTAAATTAAATTAACTTAAATTCTATAAATACTCAATTTGAGTCGACAACAAGTCAGTAGGTGTTTGTTTAAATAAAATTTTTTCAAACCAAAGCTTTTCACTCCTGATTACCCAATTTTTAATTATTTCTTTACATCTTTCTATACAATATATTACTTTTTAATCATATCTAAACTACTCATAAACTAACTTATCTATTTTAATTCGATTCTCTTTACTCTTCCTAATTACTCTCATCATATCACATCATTTTCTTTCTTTTCAAAAACTTTTATATAAAAAACTCTTCGATCAACATTTTTATCACTTCCGAACACAACCCAAGTTTAAAGCTCATCCAATGTTAGTACCGTTTAATAAAATTAACAAAAAAAAAGCCACAAAATGTGTTAAAATTCGATAAACTCTATGAAATTCTTTGGTGCATTTTTTTCTATTTTTGTGCTTTTCATGAATTTTTGTTTTTGTGCTTTAGGATAAATTATTATCAAATTTTATTAGAATTCATTTAAATCATTGGTGAGCTATCTAAGAGTTTGCTATAAAATTCTTCATGGTCTTTCTAATAGTTTGTCTTGTTGTAATAAAAAAATTAACACAATTTAAGGGAGTTTAATAAATAATAATTCATTATATACCATAATTATCATGTTTGGCCCCATTTATTGCTTCCTTTGGTAACATATAATTTTTTTACACTTCTATATACCTTTTATACGATTTGGCATCGGAGGATGTTTGGATGCACTAAAAACTTGGTGACTTCTTTTGGTGCTAGAAAACCTCTTTGTATTAAGTGCTGCTTAATAGAAACAACATCTTATGTGACGGCTCTTTAATTAAATCGCTACATGTGAAGTAGCACCTTATGTGTATCTTAGTTATCTATCTACGCATTAAATGCACCAACAAAGTAGCATCTTTAGCTTCACCAGCGCAAACCTTTTCTATCTGGTAATGAAACCCTAGACCCTGCTATTCTCCTTCCCAATTGTCTCTACCAAGTGATCTAGAGTGGTGAAGAAGGCGAAGACTAGGGCCTCGAGCGGAAAAGAGTGGTTGTTATCTTTCTTTCTCGAGCTTCCGAACACAACATTAGGAAACAAATAATCAGGTGCAAGACATGTTGCTAATCAAAGCAAACCTGCTAGGAGAGAAAATCCCTACACTTCAAATTAGGGCTGACACATACAAAAAGATTGATCCAAATAATCAGTCGGCCCTTCTTTGTTCGATATGGACAAGGAAGAGCTACAATAAGGAAATGACAAAGACAATGCTGAAAGAGGCCTGGAAGACAAAAGGTAAGGTATCTTTTGTGGAGATAGATAACAATCTATTTCTAGTTACTTTTGAGAAAGAAGAAAACAAGTAGGAAATTTTAGAGGAGAGACGGTAGTTGTTTGATCGTCAACTGTATTTATTAGAGGAAGTCATGGCTCCGACGAGGGTAGTAGATGTAAACATTCATAAGCTACCATTTTTCTACGAGTTGTAGATGTTCCTTACGACCGGTCGGAAATCTGCTGCTCGTAAACCTCTCATAAGAGGAATTTTTGTGTAGATCGGATCCAAAGAGAGGAGATGGCTTTACTTCCAGTATGAATAGTTACCAATCTTCTGTTGTATGTGTGGAAAATTGGGACATACATACAAGGACAATGAGAATATGAAAGAGAATTTGGAATTGAAGGAAGAAGATATGCCTACATATGGGATTCAAAATCCTGGAGATCAAAGGGGAATGGGAAGGAAGGACAAAATGATTTCAAAGTTGTACATTGCTGAAGAAAAATATCATGAGGAGGAGCGGCATGAATATGGATCAAAATATGGCTATGCTTGAACAGAGCAAAGAAGAGGAGACAAATTAACTTTCAAGAAGTCGAAAAAAGTGTGAGATTTTGATTGAGATATAGAGAAGAGGAGAAAATGATGATAACGGGGTTAAGGGGAGGACTAAAGGTATGGGAGTATTAAAAGAAGCTGGTTGTGAAGAAACTCAATGATACAAAGGAGCAGGCGGGAAGGAGATATATAAAGGGAAAGAGAATATACACACTATAGAAATGAAGGGATGGAAGGGGAATACATGGTTGCAATAGGGAGAAATGGGGATGGAGTAATCAAAACTTGAATGGAAATTTGAAAAATAGGGAGAAGAAAAACAATAGAATGGAGAAAAAAAGATAAGTATGAATAGCGGAGAAGGGGGATGATAGGAATAAGATAACTAAGTTTGGAGCAAGAAGGATTAAAAAGAATTTAACGTTGGATAGAGGAACAAAGTAATTGTGGAAAAACTAAGATGGGAAAAAGGGTCTAAATGAGTAAAGTCAAGGGGTGAGGGATTCTAAGAGAGATAAGGAGAGAAATCAGAGTCAAACCAAATAGGTGGAAAAGAAGGGAAGAATCGTGAGCAAATCAATAATTTATATGTCAGAGTTGATAGTTTGAGGAGAGAGAATCTGATGGGAGATAAAAAGAAGGAGAATGAGTGGGGTAGGAGGGAGGAAGAGGATGGTAAATCTAAAGGGAAAAAACAACAAGGGGAGGAGGAAGGTATTAGAGATGGTGCGTAAGGGGTTGGGGTCCAACCGAGAAGAAAAGATGGATAACCAAGGAACAACAAGACTAAGTGGATCATAGGAAAAAAGTGGAGATGGAAAAGAGTGGCTAAGGATGGAGAGAGAATTAAACATGGAAACTGGGAGCAGTCTAGTGTGGGAAGAGAAGCAAAGAAGAAGGAAATTAGAAGAAATGGAAGCGGATAATATGGGGGGAAGGGTAATGAGGAAGAGGGGGAGATTCCTAGAGGAGGATATAGTTCAATAGACAATCAGAGGTGGAAGCTAAGTCGCACACTCAACTCCGCTTACAAACTGAGCGTTATAGCTTGGAATTGTCGTGGGTTTGGAAACCCATAAATAATTCAAAATTTTTTTAATCTTATCAAAAAGAAAGTTCTCAAAATAATTTTCTTGAGTGCAACAAAGAAGAGAAAGGCAAAAATGGAAGTTATTAGAGTAAGATCTTATATGCAATGTTACTTCACAATTGATTGTTTAGAAAGGAGAGGGAGATTAGCTCTATCATGAAACAAGGAAGAGGATATGAGAGTGATATCTCACTCTTAACATCATTTTGATGCAATGCTAAATTGTAATTCAAGAATAATTTGGAGATTGACAGGCTATATAGGAATCCAAATGCAGAAAGGAGAATAGAAATATGGGAGTTGATGAGAGGATTGAAGACAGAACAACTTACCTTGGGTGGTTATTAAGGACTTCAATGAGGTGATATAAGTAATGCGATCAGAGAGTATAATGGTATCTTTTCAAGAGACAATTAATGACTACAGTCTGATGGACCAAGACTTTGTTGGAGCTTCTTTCACCTAGAAGAATACTATAAGGGGATTAGATAGAGTGGAGGCTAGATTATAGAAAGCGTTGGCATCAATTGAGTGGTTAAGAAGATTCCCCTTTGTCCAACTTTTACACCTCTTAATGGTTACATTGAATCACTGCCCAATATTACTAGAAATGATTAATAAGCAAAATCAAAGAAGATCAAGTAAGAATTTTAAATATGAGTTGCATTAGGGCAAAGATGAGGAGGTAAGAAGGATCATTCTAGATAGCTGGACAAAAAAGAAGTAAAAAATGGATCACTTTTGGGGTTCTTAGAAGGAAATTAAAGAGTTGTGGGGAGAAATAATCTGCTTGGCAGAGATAGAAAAGAAAGTATAGAACTGAATTTGAAGACCTAACTAGAAAGACTTATGAATTTGAAAAAGCAATTCCTCTCTGACGTAAAAGATAGCTAGACAAAGAAGGTAAAAAGTGAATATCAACCAACTACCAAAGGATAAAGAATTATATTGAAAGCAACAATCAAAAGTAAATTGGTTGAGGTATAGGGATCAAAACACTAAGTATTTCTATAGATGTGCATTGAAGAGGAAGAGGAGAAACCACATTGCTTGGCTAGAAGATGACCAAGGCACTATGATAAGTGATTAATGGCAGAAGGAGAAGATGACATCGCAATATTTCATATCCTTGTTCAAGGCAGAGGAGTGCGTGAATACTCAGAGGGTGGTGAGACACATTAAACAATGTATACCAAAAGAGGATAATAGAAAACTCATTGCTCCTATAGAAATGGAAAAAATTAAAAAGACAGTTAAGGAGATAGACCCCACAAAAGCCTTAAGACCTAATGGCCTATTGACAGGCATTTTTCAAGACATTGGGACACAATTGGAGAGGAAATCTTTGAATTATTCGGGAATTTCTTTGAGGCAGAGTCAGTGCAGATGTAATGCAACATGGTAGCTAATATAAATCAAACAAAGATAATTTTGATCCTTAAGAAATAGGTGGCTACAAGATTATTGGACTTCAGGCCCATAGGTTTATGTAATGTACTATATAAAATTTTAACCATTGTATTAGCAAATAGACTAAAGCACTGTTTAGATGGTCTAATATTAAAGAATCAGAGTGGTTTTGTCCAAGGATGGCTAATTACAAATAATACGACCATCGCATATGAAGTCATGAACATGATGAGAAAAAAAAAGAAGTGAGAGAGGGAAGAAATAGTTGTCTAGTTAAATATAGTAAAAACATATGATCATTTAGATTGGAATTATCTATATCAAGAAATGAGGAATACGGAATTTTATGAAAAGTGGATCAGATGGATTTATGGTCATGTGTCCACAACAACATTTAGAGTCAATATTAATGGCTTCAAAACCTCTGCATTTGTGTTTAGTTAGGGAATTCAACAATGTGATCCCATCTCAACCTATTTTTTTTATTGTATATAGAAATTTTTTCAACTTTTTTATAAGAATACCACAGAAGATGATGGTTAAAAGGTGTCGGCATGAGCAGAGAAGGTCCAACACTTCCCACCTATTCTTTTTGTGGATGATGTGTTGCTCTTCTTGTAAGCAAACAGAATACAATTGACTAATTTTAAAGAACTGATCAACTCTATGAATCTGATTCGGCGCAGAAAGTAAATATCAATAAAATTGAAGTCTTCTTCAGCAATAACACAAAGTAGGAAACAAAGAATAAGTTGGAACACATGAGCATGACCAAAATCAGAGGGATTGAAAAATATTTAGGACTACCTACATGTTTAGGAAACGCTAGTGTGGTAAAATGTACAAATTTGAAAAGGCAAGTTACTATCATAAGAAGGAAGAGAAGTTTGGGACTACCTGCATGTTTAGGAAAAGCTAGTGTGGTAAAAGGCACAGATTTGAAAAGACAAGTTACTATCATAAGGAGGTAGAGAAGTTTTGATTATAGCTATTGGCCAAGCTATATCCGCATACACCATCAGCCTTTTTCTTCTTCCAAAGAAGTCATATAAGGAGATTGAAGCCCAGTTTAGCAGCTTTTAGTGTGGGGAGAAAGTGGGAAAACAGATGAGTTGGGTAGCCTAAAATAGAGTATGCAATCCTATAATAAATGGTGGACTGGGATTTATGAAGTTATAACTATTTAATCTAGTTATGCTTGCACAACAACCTTGGCGGCTAACAGTGAACCAAAACACATTACTTTTTAAGGTATTGAAGGCCAAATATTTTTCCCATAATGAGTTTTGAAATCGTAGCATAAAAGCAAATTGCTCCTTCACTTTGCGAAGCATTTTAAAAGCTACATTTGTTAAAACTGGGATGCAATTAGAGATTGGAAAATGGGAGAAGTATTAATTTTTTGGCAATAATTGGGCATTAGCAAATCTCACTAAGGTAGACCCTCTACCATTAGAAATACATGATGACAATAAAGTATGAGAGTTTGTGGACTAGCAAAATAGAAGATGAAAAGTGACAGTGGTTCTAAGGGCTGTTTATGGGAAGAGGTGGAATGCTATTAAGAACAACCCTATTCCTTATGGAGTGGAGGAGGATTAGATATACTAGGTGTTAGAACAAACTGGAGATTTGATGTTAAATTTGCGTACGGGTTGGCTGTAACGATCTACTGGCAAGGTGAGAATGATAGATGGGTGCTGAGAGATCCTTAGGTTCTTCGGTGTCTGTGGAAGCTCAAGATTCCCAAAAAGAATATTATCTTTTGGTGGGGGATTCTTACTAACTCACTCCTGACCAAAGCAAATTTGGTAAAAAGAGGTATCATTTCTGATCCTATCTGTCGGTTGTGTGGTGTTGATGAGGAAGAATGCGACCACTTATTCTTAAGATGTGTGGCGACAAGAGAAGCATTGGATGTTAATCTATTAAACATCCTTCCTAGCTTTCTTGCCGATAGGATATGGGAGAATAAGATATATACAGAGGACAAAAGGATAAGATGGAAGGAGGTACCAAGCTAGATAGTGGGACAAATTCATTTGTTGAACTCTATTAGGATGCTGAAGATTTGTAATGTTTTAACTAATGAAATTCTAGTGAGATGTATTCGTCTAGAGCAGAATATGCTAAAGTTGAATGTAGATGTTGGTATATGTCTTCCCAGAAATTGCATTGGTTTAGGGGCTGTTATAAGGGTCTGGTGTGGAAACTTTTTAGCAGCAAAGGTTCGAAAATTAGATGGCCTAACAAGTTCATTAATGACGGAAGATATAGTTGTGAGAATGAGCTTAAATTGGATCCATGATCTCTCAATTCGAATGATATATGTGAAGTGTAATGCACTGATACTAATTGATCTCATCAACAATGGTGGAATCATTAGATCCCAAGTGGGCTTGGTGACCAAGGTAATTAAGAGACTGATTTTGATTTTTGATTATTGTAAAGTCTTTCATGTATATAAAATAGGTAATTGTGTTGCTCATTGTTTAGCAAACTTAATAATACGGTACAACCAAGTTGAGTGTGAGTGGCACCACCAGAATGTATTGCAAATGCTTTCTGTAATGATTTTTTTGGAATGAATTTGTCTGTTGGGTTGTCTTTGTCCCAACCTAGCCAAGAATTGAGGGAGGGTCGGGACTGATAGAGGTCCCAGGTCTCCTTAAAAAAAAAAAGTTCCACTGGTGTTGCCATTCACAGTACGACAGCTGATGCTATTTAAAATTGGCTTGAAATGACAAAATTTTGATTTGCAATCTAAGATTTGAAAAGTTTTTCTCTCTCTGTTTTTATATTTTTAAGAGTTTCACTTCTGTATAACTAGATTACTTAAAAATAAATTTACATAATCTCTTAATTCTTTTAATTCATAATGTTACAAGATGAAATTTGATATTATAAGTCAAGCTAGTTCATATATGAGAAAACTCACTAAGCTTCGCCAATCTTCTTTTTTGGGGACACACCTCCACCAAAAGCACAAATAAAGATAAAAATTTCTAAAGCTTAACTCTCTATAATTAGGAGGAAAAATCTGGACCCACAAATGGGGAGATTTGAATTTGCATTGGCTAGATAAATGCCCTCTGTGCATATCAACAGGGCAATGAACAGTTAGTATAATCCCTTAATTTAGGATATTGATAATTAATATAAAATCTAAGCTATTTATTATATTTAATATTACTTGTTTATTTAGTAGACCAAGTTTTATTTAAATCAAGTATTGCATGGGCCACATTTACTTGAAAATAGAAGTATCTTTGTGTAATCAGAAAAAATGATTAATTATTCGGATATGTACTAAAATATAATAATACTTTGTAAAATCATTTATTTATATAATAGTTATAATTTAGATAATTTAGATGTGAAAATTTAAAAATTGATATTTAGTAGTAAATCAGTTTGTTACGTCGATTTTAAACATTTATAGATGGGGTTATATCTAGTAATACTAAACAAATAAAAGAATTTCTATGACGACATGTTTTCATACAACTAACTTATTCATTTTTTAATTTTATTATATCACATCACTATCTTGCTTTAAAAAAATTTTATGACAAAAATTTTTTCTTTTCTTTTTAACATCTTGGCAGACAAGCTCTTAACACTATTTGTTTAATTTATCACTACTAAAAATTGCTTTTATTGAAAATTTATATCTAATAAAATGCTTGTTGTGGTAGTAAATATGTAACTATTCTTTTTTAAAATATTTAATATATAAATTTCAATATATGTAAATTTTGGAATTATAAACAAATGAATATATTTTGGTAAATTTTGGAATTATAAACAAATAAATATATTTTGGCAATGGCTTCCCATTTTGGCCTACTTGGATAATTAAATTAAAATTTAATATACTCATTGAGCTTAAGACTATATATCTAATTAGCAAAAAAAAATTTAATGTAAATCAAATATGCACATCGACCCCATTTAATTAAGGTGTAAAGTATCCTAAGAAATTTTTTTATTTATATATCCATTTTTAAGTTGTTAATTCAATATTTAATTTATCTAAAACATCATTTCTATAAAAATAAATGATTATATAAATTAGGATAATGATTTTAGCTTTTATTGTTATTTATTTTTATTCTTCTTTTTTATTTGTATGTGAGCCTAGATGTAATCTTTATATATCCAAAATTATCAATTTTGAACTTATATGTATATTTTTTATAATTTAAAAACAATAATCCTCACTTCCATTTAGCCGACAAAACTATTTATTTTTAAAATTATAAAAATATATAAAGCCAAAAGTCATAAATTTTTGTATATGAGCTAAATACATGTAATATTATATAAAAATTAAAAAAATTAAAAAAAGCTTGAGTTATATGTATATATTGAGGTTTTAATACATTTTATGTTATTGAATCATACCATATAAGTTATTATAATGCTCTACTTCATGCATGAAAGATCTAAGTAGGCAACTTTTACATGAATATATATTTTAAAGTAGGTACTACTAACCTAAAATTTTGATTTAAATGATTTTTAACATTATAATAAAATAAATGATGTGAAGCAAACGAAGAACTTCAATGATTTATAATTAATTTTACTGAGTCATTTGTAAAATTATATTTGGGTGGCTTGCTGAAGTAAATGAATTGCAAATATACGAGAAGAAGATGATAAAATTTCTCATTTTGGATAACACTTTTTTTGCCCTTTTTTTCTATTTTCAACATACAACAACTTTAATTTTTAACATTGTAATATTATTTTTTATTTCTCATATACTCATATCTTAATGAAACAATACTTATTTATATAGCATGTGTTTGGCTATAAATAAAAAATTTTAATTTAAAACTTTTTACTCTCCATAAAGATCATATTTTTTAATTGTTTCTTCACATTTTCTTATATAACCATTCTATTTTTTAGTCATTTCTACATAATTATTCATACAACTAATCTATCTATTTTAATTTTATTCTCCTTACTCATCGTTATTACTCTAATCATATTATATCATTTTTGAACCCAGGACCTCTCAACTTGTGGGGCCATGTCCTGACATCCTGTAGCATTGAGGTTATATATACTTTTTAATTTATATTTTTTGAATATATTCCCATATATTTTTAATTTTTAAACAAGAATATTATAATTATCATATTTAGATTAACATGTATAAACAAATGATTTGTGATCGATCTAAGTGGCTGACATATGATCGGCCGTCCTTAACTTGAATATAAAAATTTATTATTTTCGAAATTCAAAGAAATATGCATACATGATAAAACTTGTAGATAGTTAAACAACATCTAGAATTATAATTTTATAAAAAATGAAGTTTTGGGCAAAATACACAGCAAATCCCATGCTGCCGGCCGCATAAGATTAGGAGTGTAATGTGGGCCGTTTTCCCTTTTATTTTTGGAACACATGTTCGAGCCTAAATCTTGTGCAGTGCTTATTTTGTTTTAAGGTGTGTTGGGGAAGTTGTAAAACTTTTGATGAAAAGTTTTTATATAAAAGTTGTTAAATCAATAGAAAATGATGTGATATTGTAGGGGTAATAGTAAGGAGTAAAGAAAATAAATTTAAAATAAATAGGTTAGTTGTATTGGTAGTTGTGTAGAAATGATTGAAAAGTAGGATTGTTGTATAGAAAGATATGTAAAAAAAATTAAAAAAAGGAGTAGTTATGGAGGGTGTGTTTGTTTAGGGTAAAAAAGTGTCAACTAAAACTTTTCAATTTAAAACTTTTCACTCTCCATAATTACTCTATTTTTTAATTATTTTTTCACATTTTTCTATACAAACTACCCTACTTTTCAATCATTTCTACACAACTACCCATATAACTAACTTATCTATTTTAACTTTATTCTTTTTACTCATCATCATTACTCCTATTATATCACATCGCTTTCTATTGATTTGACAACTTTTAATCCAAAAACTTTTCATCAAAAGTTTTACCTCCAACCAAACACACCCGGAGAGTAAAAAGTTTTAAATTGAAAAGTTTTAACTCGACAAGTTTTGCAAATTGCCAAACACACCCTTAGAGATCAAAAAATATTTAAAAAACCAAAAATATTAGGAAATTGTGTAGCTAAGAAATTTATGCTGGGCATAAAAGAGCACCTGATCATGCCCAACTATATCGAACTAGGAACGTTTGTATTTCAATTTGATGAATTATTTTATTTTCATGAAAAATAATTTGCATTTTTATATAAAAATAAACGTTATTCTGAAAACGATGGGCAAGATTAAACAAAATAAAGAAAAGAAAATAATTTTTTGCAAGATTAATTTTAAATATGATCGTAACTTATATCTATATTTACATATATAAGTACATATATCTATAAATAGCATAGATATTTTATGGCAAATTTCAAATAGGGTGTGTTTGGTTGAAGATAAAACTTTTTAATGAAAAATTTTCAAGATAAAAATTGTCAAGTTAATAGAAATAATCAAGTGGAAAAAGAATAAAGTTAAAATAAATAGGTTAATTAAATGGGTAGTAGTGTGAAAATGATTGAAAAGTAGGATTGTTTATATAGAAAACTGTGAAAAAATAATTAAAAAATATAGTAATTACAGGAAGTGAAAAGTTTTAGATTAAAAAATTTTAATTGACATTTTTGGTGCCCAACCAAACACACTAACAACCTCAGTTAGATTTTACTAGGGTAACTCGGAATCACAAAACTCGGATGATTCAATTTTAATTTTAACTTTATTTATAAAACCTAAACCTTAATTCTATTTTTAAAAATGGAGTTCAGTTAAGTTTCAGTTTGAATTTAGGTTGATGAATTTACATTTTTATTTAAGAGTGATAATTTTAAAATTTCATATGAATGTGTAATAATAACTAATGACGTAAGTAAACATAATAATAATATATAGTCATAACTATGTTTTTTTGAAAAATATAGCACTATGAAGAATATATTTAAAAAAATTTAAGATTAAAAATAAGATAAATGAAGAAAATTAATGAAGGTAAAAGTAAATGAGAAGAATAAAAGATAAATGTAAATAAAATAAAATAATTTATTTATAATATAATTATAATATGTCAAATATGCATTCGAATATAAATATAAATAACACAAAATACACAAATAGAAAGAAATATTATTTAGATACTATATATGTATATTTTATAATAAATATAAGATAGAAAATTAGGCTTGTTCTTTCAGTTTGGATTCATTCGAACCTTAATTTTCATGTTAAAAAAAAAGTTACTCGCGCTTAGATTCTTAGAGCTCCAGTTGTATAAAAAAGTAAGTTCTAATATGATTAGAATTCAGGATCGACACTTAAGTTTAGGCTCAGCCGGGCTTAAGTTGATTTCATTAGATAATAAAATAACATATTTTTAAAATAATAAATTTGCTCTCATCATTTTCTATTAAAAGGGACATTGTATATGCGTGAAAGTGGTCAAGTTTGCTTTTGTTTTGTGTTTCCTTGTATCCTTATTATTTAATCAGAGGAAAAATTTCATCGTCATTCATGCTTTTTATAAATATGTGATCCTATTACACATATGGGTATAGGTGATATTTGTAATTAGCCTTTTTTATATCATAAAAAATAATTTGATTTTTTTATATAAAAACTAATACTATTTAATTTTTTTTCGAGAAGGATGTGCAAGATTAAAAGAAAATAATTATCTCAAATTACAAAAAAGAAAATAATTATTCATATTTATGAGTAAAAAAATAGCTTAGAACCGTATGCGGCTTGGGAATTAACCTGCGCGCATGCCCCGTCTCCCTCTCACATCGCCGCACGCACTGAGGGGGGCAAGAGCCAAGTTGGCGAGAACACAAGGTACAGACTACCGACGCAAAAACCCTAACAGATCTCGTTCCTCGACCACGAAGATAAATCCAACCTTCGATTTTCCTTCTAAAGGTCAGATTCCAATGCATCGTCGTTTCTCGATTGTATGTCTTTTCCCTTCGTTTTTTTGTGGTGATTTTCCCTGCGCAACAAGTGGAGGATTTCTGATATCGTCATCAATTTCATGTTTTCTGGGCGGCGAAATGGTCTGCGGTGGATCCGTTTGGGTTTTTTTATGATCGAGATCTAGGTTTTGGTTTCCATAGCGAGACACGATTGGGGGGAACCCGCCGATTAATTTTTTTAGAAGTTCTTCATCTTCATGTGGCTAAAAATGGAGAATCTTTTGTATGAATATTTTATTGTGAGCTGATCGTGATTACGATGATTAGTCTTTTTCCGCATTGCCTCAGGCTCTATTTCTGGCTATGTTGGATTTGAATTGAATTGGAATTGATTGCCTCATGAGTCGGAACCAAGAGTTGCTTAGGAATTTCCTTTTTTTTTTATTTTATTTTGCGCGGAAGTGCATTTGATTTCTGTGAAAATCGCATACAATGAGTTCACTCTGGGGTTTATGACTTTTTTGAATGGCGTTATCACATTGTTCTTTTGATTTTGGAATTATCAGCTTTGATACCTTTGGGAGGACTTCTGACCTGGTGAGAAACTGGTCTGTTGTGAACTGGTTTAGCAAATACGTAGATTAACAATGTTATAAATATTTAATTATTTACATATTAAGAAATATTTATATTCATAATCCTTAAAATTATATGATAAACTTCGAATGCATCACTCTTTCCCTGTGTCATTACTAGAGTCTTAGGACAGCCAGCAATAAACGAGAAACACACAAAAGATAAGGCGGGATGGTTAAGATTTGGGTTAGGGATGTTGGGCCTTCAGCTTGTAGAGCATGTAGTCTATATTTCACCAGCTAAAGGGTTTGCGCATGAGGCTGTAAGCATCACAGAGAATTCTCTTATTGACTCGCCTGCAAATTTCTGACAAAGAGAAGGAGGAGAATCCTTTCTCATGTGCTCCCATTTTCGAGATGCCATCCCCTTTAATAATTAAAATACTTGCTACTGCATGTATTCCTTCTCTTCTCACCAATTCTTTAACATCTGTTAGAGAAAATGAGAAGCAGATGTACAGACGTACATATATGTATAGAGAATTCAAACATTAAACTGTTGCTAGCCATTAATAGGGTGGCAGCGAGGACATTTAATTTCTTTTGGCTGTCCATTTTTTGAGCTACAGTAGGGTAGTGTGCGGAGTGGGTCAACGGTTCGAGGGGTTTTTTCTATATACTTCAAAAGCAGTTGAACCAGACAAACCGGTTTTGAATGTTCGGACAGGGGGTCTGATGGTTTGAGTGGTTTCTTGCTTTCAGACCAGACTGGTTGTCACTGGACTTGAAACTTGAAAGCATGCCGGTTTCCAAATAAACCTGTTGAACTCACTGGTAGGTTCTGACAACAGTGCTTCTGACCAATTTATTACCCATTTCTCGTTTTATATCCTTGGCATTTTTTGTTGTTTACAATGGAAATTCTGTTGACTTGATATGATGAAAATTAGAATGGAGAGAGAGAGAAACCCATTGATTTAGGTCAAATAGGGACTACAAAATGGCAAACCATGTGAGCTGTACTTCTGTGGTCGCATGATTGATGGAGGAAATAACGTGTTATGCTTACCTAGGGCATATCCACCATGCATGCATCTCTTACCTTTTTGGCATATCTATCATTCCCTTGTCTAATTATCTACCATCGTGTCTTCTGACTAACTATCCCGTTTTTATGAAACCCCTTTTCTATTTCACACCCTGCATTTTTAATGTCTTGATGTTGATGAAAAATCCATTCCATATATTGTATTTAATATCATTTATAATATTTTGAAAACCTTTTTATTTGTCTAATATCATTATGCATGGGCCCCTTCAAACGAAATAAAATGATTTAATGTTAAATATCAATTTTAAAGTTGTATCTTGAACATCCGATCCGTCTAAAATATCATTTCTACTTGGGTAAATGATTCTATAAATTTTTATTAAATTTTAATACATGTGCAAATGAGTCTAAATGTTTTTCATAATTTATATATGAACATATATTTTTCAGCAAATCTGACCCATAAACATACTTGATTAGGATGAAACTTGGTCTCCTAGATAAACAAATGGTGTTAGATTAAATACAATGAATGGATTGGATTTTCCATCAAGGATCAAAATCTTAATTTTGAAGGGGTTACATGGCTCCGCTGCTACATGACCTAATTACATAGAAAGGGAGCCCTTTGACTAATTATGTAGTCTCCTTTGAATAACACTACAGGGCTCAATAACATTTTTTTTTTTAAATTAAGAAAAGAAGCTAGCACATGCAGCCTGCTCTATGTAATGAGTGATTTTGAAGTAGTGGCACTATTATCTATTTCACCGATTTCTTTGGGTTTCTGAATTTAGTAGGAAAGAGATTGTTCAGCTACTTGTTGCTGTTAGTCAATGAATGTGGAAAGAACATAATAGATATTTTCTTGATCTTTACAATCATGCCCCAAATGTAGCACATAAAAAAGGACTGGAAAGCTTTTTGTACATGTTACGAAACAGACACTAGATGCATTGAAATAAGAAATCTTTTCTTTGCTAAACAAATATTTTTAACTCAAGTGATTGGATCTCATAAATTCATCTTCCCAAGGCATTAAACTAAGGGATTGCATGGAAATTTTCAATGAATTGACTTGCTGAAATCAGTCCCCAATATAGAATGCCAGATATGAGGTATCCATACCGGTAAAATAAAAGCTGCAAAAAGATTTTTAAAAGCGAGATCTATTACATCGAGAAGCTTCATTTGGACCATCACCAATGAAATCTACTACTTGGTTGCTAAAAATTATGAGTCTTGATCTTCTCCAGCTGGTTGGAAACAGGTTCTCTTTCTGACCAGTCCTGCGAACCGTTGGATCCTGTTGCATTTTACTGGGGAGACGAGAGTCATTGGATGCTATTTGAAATTACAGCTACTGAAGCAGCAATTAATGCAAGGGAGAAATTGTGGGCAGGTCCCTGTCAGACGGGAAACTTTGGGAAAGCCACCCGGCTGCATTCGCTCTTTCTCAGCAACATGAAAAACCTTAGGGTCTGCAATGATTGCCATGCCATTTTGAAACTGTTCTCCAAGATTGCACATTGCCAGATTGTTGTTTGTGATCAGAACCGTTTCCATTGCTTTAAAAATGGCTTGTGTTCTTATAAGGATTACTAGTAGTCTCTGAAGTTCCATTTACCAATGAAAATATTTTTCAAACATTCAATAAGTTTCCTCAAACCTAGAATGAGAAACAAAGGCGAGTCCCTTTCAACAATGAGCTTTAAGACAATGCACCAAGTCCCATTTAGGTGCAGAAAGAATCCCTTGCGCCAACAATTTATCAACAAAAGCTTTGGAATTCACAAGCTTTCAAATTTCAATCCTTCAAGGAAAGCACAACATTTGAACTGAAGACACCTCACACACTAATGCATTTACATCATCTATCATGAGAATCAATTTTAAATTAATCAAACAACTACAAAGGACATTTATAACATATGAAGCTCTAGATTGATCAAAAAATTTTGTTGTATTCCTCGCCAAGGCATATCATTTGTTGTATTCCTTACATCTTGCATTTTTTATTTGTCATGTGGTTCATTCCACTGGCCTAAGACCGACATCAAGTGTGCTCCAATTTTGGGGAATTCCAGCAGATGGGCGGTCCGGTTAAATCTTGGGAGGAAGAGATTGTGGTGGAGTGTTTCGAATTCCTAGGCTGATTTGGATCAGCTGACAGTTCTTAATCTTTCCTTCAACTCTCTACGAGGCATTGTACTCCCCGAACTGTTCAAATTACAACACTTGGAGGTCTTTGATTTGGCTTTCAATCAATTTACTGGGCATATTCCAGCAAACATCACCTTACCATCTCTCCGGTTTTTCAACATTTCGACCAATTCATTCAGGGTCTGCAGCGGCTTCTTACTGGGTCAGTGAGTTTAACCCATTTTGCAATTCGTTCAATGGTTCTGTCAATGCAAGAAGGGAGGGAAGAAGAAGAAATAGACGGAAGCAGAGCAGAGCAAGCTGTTGGGTGAGACGTGAGAGAGAGAAGGGGGAGGGAGAATGGAGGACGAGGGAGAGAAGGGTTAGGGAGGGAGAAGAAGCTACCTGGCGACCGGATAGAGTTGAGAGAGGGGGGATAACGAACAGCAATGTTGTCAGAGGAAAGAGGGTAGAATGCAGCTGCTGTGATTAATGCCAATGGGGAGCTGCTAAGAAAGAGAAAATGCAGCAGGTTGACTTTCTGCAAACTCCCATTTCTGACAGGGACCTGCCCCCCATTTCTCTCCTGCATTTTGTGGCGTCAGCCACTGTAATTTTAAATATGATCGAACAGCTCTCATCCCCCTTCCAAAATTAACGGGATCCAACAGTCCACAGGACTGGTCGGAGACAGGTCTGTTTCTAGCCTGTTGGAGAAGATCGAAATTTAAAAATAATACCCTAATAGAATAACAAAATCAAATATAACTAACAAAATCTAAAATATTCATATAAATGATCCGGTACCAAAACTGAGGAGAGCAAGTAATTCTGTGAAGTTATGAAATACTAGACATGTCAGTAATTCTATCTTGAATCAAACACCCGAGGTAGAACAGCTGAATAGGTGTATTTTTCTTGGTGGGCCAGCTTGTGAGCCAAATCGCCTAAGATTTTCTGTGAAAAACAGTAATAATTCCTGGAAACATGTTTGATTTTTTCTTAAGTCATGATAGTTGACATTGTTCCTTCTCGTGGAGAGAGAGGTAATGTGAAATGCCCGTGCATGATTGCTGCTGATGCTGTACTCTAAATGAGTGCACTGGGCATAAGATAAAGGAATCCTGCTTATATGCAACAAATATGTGTACTTGGGTCTTGTATAATGCTATAAATATGTTTGTGTAGTCTATGCATGATGCCTGCAATTATCGTATTTGTACATGATGTGTAATTAGGTTCTGGAAAATACTTCTGAGGGTTGATAGCCCCTCTTCAGCACATTGTCTCGGTGGTTCTATATAGAGATTGTTCTCCTTGCATCCTGAGTTCTCAAGATCCTTGCTGTTTTGGAGGTCTGCTATTCTAATTGAAGGAGTTCGCTATGTATGAATAAAAGCCAAAACATGTTTTAGTGACAATGTGACATCTATGTTGTGGTTCATTGTAATCTGTTCTTTCTATCTAATGGTATCCTTTTGAATGTCATGATTTGAAAGCTTAGAGAGCTTAGCTCTGCCTTTTTGGCATGCTTTTGATTGTGGCAGGGTAGGCGCATGGAATTTTAATTGAGATTGAGAAGATTGAAAGATATGCAGCCCGCGGGGAATGAGAAAACTGGAGCTCCAAATTTTCCTGGAAGACCAACGTCTTCGCCATTTGGGGCTGCTCCTCAAGCCCCTTCACCGTTTTTATCATCTCCACCTGTTGGCAGGCCAGATGCATTTGGCTATAGAACTGCCCCACCAGTCAGGTTTAATGGTCCACTGGTTCCTTCTTCTGCAGCATCTCATCCATCGCCAGATGTAGGTGGTTATCAGCGCTTTCCAACACCTAACTTTCCTTCTACCATTCAGCCCACAACTCCCTTGCGTGGCCCAGCTTTCCCTGGTCAGCCAGGAGGGCCACCGCCAATTTCAGCTATGGGCCAACCACTAGTCCCGCAACCCCCTGTTTCTGCTTATCCAGCTCAATTCTCCTCCCCACCAATGGGACCTCCCACACAAGGTGTAAATTCTATGCCACCTAGGGGCAATATACCTTCGTTGGTGCCGGAGACATCATTTTCTGCTCCAACTTCAAGGCCAAATTTCCAGCCATCTTTTCATGGATATCCTAGTAGGCAACCAAATCCTGCTTTGTATGCCCCTCCACCAGAAGCCACTCCTTTCCAGGGACAGGGCTTTATTTCACCTCCACCTGTGGGCGCTCCATTGGATCCAAATTCGAGAGAATATGTTCCATATCCTGGCACAGGTCCTCCTGTAGGGCATATTCAAGGGTTGGTGGAAGAGTTTAGCTCACTGACAGTTGGGTCAGTTCCGGGATCAGTTGATCCTGCAGTTGATTCCAAAATGCTGCCAAGGCCGCTAGATGGTGATGTGGAGCCAAGTTCCTTTGTTGAGGCTTACCCTTTGAATTGTCATCCAAGATATTTAAGGCTGACAACAAGCGCAATACCAAATTCTCAATCATTGCTTTCCAGATGGCATTTGCCTCTTGGAGTAGTAGTACATCCTCTGGCAGAACCTCCTGAAGGGGTCAGTATTCCTGTGTACTCAAGAGAGCCTAGTTTTGTGGATGTTTTTCTTCCTTATGTGCTTTTCCACTCTATGAACTCATGTAAATTTGCATAGTCATCAACATTATGTTCTTTACTTTACAGGAGGAGGTTCCTATTGTCAATTTTGGACCAGCGGGTATTATTCGCTGTAGAAGATGCAGGACATATGTGAATCCCTATGTGGCATTTACCGATAATGGAAAAAAGTGGCGATGCAACATTTGTGCACTTCTCAATGATGGTAAATGTCCAATTTCTGACTATTTTATTTGTACTTTTCTGTTTTTACTATAGATCTTGCTCATGTAGCTTGAAGGGGAGCCTTGGTGCAAGAGTAAGAGTTGTTGCCACATGACCTATAGTTCACGGGTTTGAGTTGTGGAAACCACCTCTTGCTTTGCAAGGTATGGTTTGTGTATTATAGACCCAAAGTGGTTTGACCCTTTCTTGACCCACGCCAGGCTGCCCTTTGCCTTGCTCAGGTAGCTTTTAGATATATATTGTTTGGTATAGTATGTTTGTTGTGCTTAATTGATGTTTACCCTAGTTGGAGGCAATACAGCTTGAATGATTTCCTGACCACATGACAACTGTCTGCTATATTTCTCTGCCAGAGAGATATTTTTAGTCTGGAATGGATCTCCTTTATTTTCTTTTTGATGCACGTGCTCTTTCCTCCCTTGGAAATGGATTCCTCTATCCATATTGTGTTTTTTATTTGTTTCTTAGTGAAAGAAAGTTTCTTCTTTGCTACCATGGTTTAAAGTAGCATTTCCTCTTTATTTTATGTTTTTGTGAGCTTTTACTTTGACTTGTCATCATCATCGTCATCATCATTATTTTAAGCCATTTCCCACCTGGTGGGGTCGGCTGCATAGTTTTTGTTGCGCTTCTTGATGATTCAGTACTAAATTTTTTGTAATCTGTAATATTTTCAAATTTTGTTTAATTACTTTCATCCATTATTTTTTAGGTTTTCTCCGCATTCTCCTATCACCTTCTACTCGAATAGCCTTTGAACTCTTAATCGGTGCTATTTCAGGCTTAAATTTAACATGACCAAACTATCTTAGTCTGTTTTCTATCATTTTATCACTTGCTGGCCTCAATTTTAGATTTTCTTAGATTATTTCATTTCTAATTTTATCTTTTTTTTTTTGTTTTACTGCTTATCTACCTTAACATTTTCATTTCTGCGACGTTCATTTTACGTATATGTTGTTCTTTAACTGCCTAACATGCTACCCCATAAAGCATAGCAGGTCTAATCGCAGTCTTATAAAATTTTCCTTTTAATATAATTGGGACTTGGTGATCACATAAAATTCCTGACACATTTTGCCATTTCTTCTATCCTGCTTAAATTCTTTGTATTATATGTTTTTCAATTTCCCTGTTTTCTTGAACTATTGATCATAAGTATTGGAAGTGATTAGTTCTTGTTACTACTTGATTTAAAATCTTAATTGGTTGCTCATCCAAGTTTTCACTATTATTAAAGTTGCATTTCATATATTCAGTTTTTATGTGACTAATTCTAAACCATTAGATTCCAAGGCATCTACCCACCTATTTGATTTCAATTGTAGTCTTTCTCTAGTTTCATTTATTAGAATAATATGATCTGCAAATAACATGCACTAAGATACTTTTTCTTAAAGATGTCTAGTAATTTCATCTATTGCTAAAGTAAAAAAATAAGAAGGCTGAGCCTTAATGTAAACTTAATTTAACAGGGAAAATATTGGTATCTCTATTCTTGGTCCTCACATTTGTTACAACCCTTTTATACATATTTTTAATAACATCAATGTATCCGTTATTAATTCCTTTCTTTTTCATCACTTGCTGTATTAACTTTCTTGGTATTTGATTGTATTTTTTCTCCTATGTAAGGATATACGATTTTTATATATTTCTACAATGCTTGTCCAACTTCTTTTATGCTAGTTGCCATTTTATCTCACATTGATTTTATTTCATCTTCTTGTGTATCATATTTTCCTTGTTTTATCATTTTTTTGCGAAAAAATTCTACGTTGTTTCCCTTTAAATTCCATCATTTAATTTTTGGAATGCCTTTAGTTTTTGTTAACTCTTTTTGTGTATATATATCCATCACTAGTAATTGATGTTGCATAGTTAAATTCTCACTTGGGATAACTTTGCAAATAATACAAAAGGATTTATTCAATTTTCTTATAAGGAAGAAATCTATTTGGCTAGAATTGATCCCACTCTTAAAAGTTATCAAGTGTTCATTTCTTTTTTGAAATAAAGCATTTACTATAACAAATCATATACTACAACAAAATCTAAAATGACATCCTAATTTCATTCCTTATTCCAAAGTCGAAACTTCTATAAATTCTCTTATGTCTTACATCTTCCCTTCCTACTTACCTATTTAAATCTCCTCCTATCATAACATTTTCTTAGTTAGGTATCTTTTGTATTATCCTATCTAAGTTATTCCAAAATTGTTTTTTGATTCTATCTTTTAATCCTACCTGTGGTGCATAAGCATTAATCGCATTTATGACTTCTACACATAATATAAGCTTTATTTGAATAATTCTATCATTTACTCTATTAACATCAATAACTTAGTTATGAATTTATTTTCCACTATTATCCCTACACAATTTCTATTACTATCCTTTCATATATATCATAATTTGAATTCATTAACCTCTTTAGCTTTCTCTCATTTCCACTTAGTTTCTTGAAGGCACGCTACATTGATTCTTCTCTGTCTCATAAAATCATAGTATCTACTACTTCCATACTTTTTCCTGAAAGAGTCCGAACATTCTATAAGGCAAAACAGGCTATGTTTTGGTACTACATTTTTCCCTAAACCACGTCCATAAAGGTGTGAGAACCTTTGCCTACTTCTCATCACAACTAGACGTTGTTGTGGTGCAGTGATTTGGGGAACGCTCTAGCAACCCTTGCTCATTTCTCACTACATCCAGTCTCCGACGTAGTGTGTTACTTCTGGGGAAACGCCTTAGCAACTCTTATTCATTTTTCACTATAGCTGGGCTCTGCTACAGTGTCACTTACAGGGAGCACCCTAGTATGACGACTTTGAATATACTTTTAGAATCCATAAGAGATGTGGCGGTGATTTTTATAGCACTGGCTGCCAGCCTGACATACCAACCCTTGCTTTTTATCCGGGCTTGGGACCAGCATTTTGATGTTATCATGGATCACTTGGAAAGAATATTAACCACATTCAGGCCATGACTATGTACTTGATAATGTGTCTTTTTTTCCTTCATGCTTGATATGAGAATGAGAACATTTGGACCTGATAGCATGTATGATTCACATTTAGCGAAACATTCACTGTCACTTCTACTAGCTTGAAATGCATCTGACTTAGTAACTGAGCTGATAAAATATTGCACGGCTGAACAAGCATGCATGCATATGTTGGCTGATTTTCTTCTCCTGTTTTGGTATCTCTCTGCTGCAAACTAACATTCAGGCCATGACTATGTACTTGATAATGTCTTTTTTTCCTTCATGCTTGATATGAGAATGAGAACATTTGGACCTGATAGCATGTATGATGCACATTTAGCGAAACATTCACTGTCACTTCTACTAGCTTGAAATGCATCTGACTTAGTAACTGAGCTGATAAAATATTGCACGGCTGAACAAGCATGCATGCATATGTTGGCTGATTTTCTTCTCCTGTTTTGGTATCTCTCTGCTGCAAACTAATTGTGCTAAAATTTTAAAATTTCTATTTTCAGTTCCTGGTGATTATTTCTGTCTTTTGGATGCGAGTGGTAGAAGGTGTGATGTAGATCAAAGACCTGAGATTACAAAGGGCAGTGTAGAATTCGTTGCTCCAACTGAATACATGGTGCGGCCTCCAATGCCGCCTCTGTATTTCTTCCTGATTGATGTTTCATCATCTGCTATTAAGAGTGGGATGCTCGAGGTAACTATCTTTAAAATAATTAATCATCCAGCATGAATGCTTGGCTTGTTTGGGTGTACAATGCAGTTAAGTTTGTACTGCGAATCATTAGGGCAAAGAGATCATGATTGGTATTTTTAATAACATTGATCTTAGCATTGCTTGCAATTGTACATCATAGGAGCACACACATTCTCATGAAAAATTGAAAATGAAGTGATCTTGGTTATGTGGTGTTGCAAATCATTCTATATGACATTGATGTTATAGCATTGCCGGCAACTGAAACAGAAACCATGGGAGAATATTTTTCAAGATTCAAAATCATGAAAAACCGAAACGTGCATGCCAAGATTTCAGAGAGAATGCATGTCAAGATCCAATGCTAAAATTCTCTGAACTACAAAAAATTAGAAACATATACAATCATAGTGATTCTTTTAATAACATGATTCTTGGATAAACCTAATTTTTTGTGGTATGAATGTAATGGAAGAAATCCTGAAGAAGGATACTGCTTGATGTACTTCGAAACTATGGAGGTGGCATGTAATTAGGCCTTCGATTCTGAAAGGATGGCATATAACTAGACGAATTCTTCCTGGTTCTGGGGAGTAGCAAAATAAGGTAGGAGGGTAAAATTCATTTTAAAGAAATTTCCCATGGATAAAGTTTATGCAAATATAAAATGTTTGTATTCAGCAATTCCTTAGTTATTTTTCAGAATTTTCCTGTTTTTCCTGTTTTGTGCTTGATATTTGCAATTTCTGGCCAGCAATTACGTGATGATATAATTATTTGTGAGCATAAACTGTATGAATCATTCAGTTGTTAATTTAAGCTTTATTAGCGATTATTAGTAGCTTATCACCATTTAAAGCATTTTATTTTTTGGAGAGTGAAGAATGAAAATACGAAGTCAGGATGAATTGCATGATGAATCTTTTATCTATTCAACGAACTCAAGGAATCCATCAGTTCTTTTTCTTTTCAAAATACGTAGTCTGCTGCACCAAGTTACTGTGTTTTCTTTCCTGATTTTCTTTGGCAGATAGTTGCCAAGACCATCAAATCCTGTTTAGATGACCTGCCTGGCTTTCCCAGGACGCAGATTGGATTCTTAACTTTTGACAGCACCCTGCATTTCTATAATATGAAGGTATGTGCTACTTAACTGCTCAGTTACATTTTTGCTTCAATATTGATCATAATGTGGCCTCCATGACCCCTATTGCTGGGGGTATATAGCTTAAATTTACATCTTTGGAAAGTATTATATTTTTGTAATTTCTTGTGTACATCCATGCAGTCTTCTTTGACGCAACCGCAGATGATGGTGGTATCAGATCTAGATGACGTATTTATACCCTTGCCTGATGATCTACTGGTCAACTTGTCCGAATCTAGAAGTGTGGTAGATGCATTTCTGGATAGCCTGCCCTCCATGTTTCAGGACAATGGTAATGTAGAATCTGCTTTTGGGCCTGCCCTGAGAGCAGCCTTCATGGTTATGGTAAGTTACTCTACTGTTATTATGAGCCTTTACTTGGTGGCTAATGTTAAGAGTCATTTAAGATGCTTTTCTGGGTTTTATTCTTTTGGTTGGAAACCTTGTAACTATTTGAAAACCTTAAAACAGTTCTGCTGTTTTCTCATGTGTAACCACAGAGCCGACTTGGAGGAAAACTGCTGATCTTTCAGACAACACTACCATCTCTTGGTGTTGGTCGCCTAAAACTACGTGGAGATGATCTTCGTGTATATGGAACAGATAAAGAACATATGCTGAGATTACCAGAAGACCCGTTTTACAAGCAAATGGCAGCCGATCTTACGAAATACCAAATTGCTGTGGACTTGTATGCTTTCAGTGACAAGTATTCAGATATAGCTTCATTAGGTACTTCTTATGCAGTATATTTAAAAATTGATTATTGTTTTCAAATCTTTATCTTCATGAAGATAATGGTTTGGTTACATTCTGTGTTTTATTTATTTATTTATTTATTTTTTGTTTTTGGCATGACAGGAACCCTTGCAAAATACACTGGGGGCCAGGTGTACTATTATCCATCTTTTCAAGCAGATCTTCATCGAGATAAGCTCAGGCATGAGCTGGCCCGTGATCTTATGAGGGAGACTGCTTGGGAGGCTGTTATGCGCATAAGATGTGGAAAAGGTAACATTAAATTAATCTTTTAATTAGCTGTAGTGCCTATCCTTGTCTTGATCTTTCAATATTTACCTAAGAAAGCCTACAGGTCTTGTTATTTGGGCACTGATGAACTCCTTGTCTTTTTAATTTTTTAGGGGTTCGCTTTACAACATACCATGGCCATTTTATGTTGAGATCCACGGATTTATTGGCTCTTCCAGCCGTTGACAGTGATAAGGCCTTCGGAATGCAGTTAGCTCTGGAAGACACCTTACTGACAACTCCGACAGTTTATTTTCAAGTTGCTTTATTGTATCCTTCACTTTTTCTCTCAGTAAATATTTTTAAAATATGGCAGACTTGCGCCGTCTTTGAATTCTGCTACTTTGGAATCATAATCATGTAATTTCACATTATGCTTTCTCATTATTGGCTCCAATTTTGGATCTCCACACCTTTTTTATCTCTCTAGTAGATTGACCGCATGGATGTTGTGTTTTTTTGTTTTCCAGAGTAGTGGCTCAAAAAAACATGTTTAGCGAGTGTTATATTTCGATTGTCTATGAGTTCTGGTTCTGGAGTTCCTATTTGTTTGGTGCAAGTGAAGCTGGAAATCAGAGGGCCTATATGGTTGAAATGGATCCAATGCTTCCTAACTTGTCTTACTGGATTTTTCCATAATATGTTAATTCTTTCAAACTCCTTCCCTTCTTGCTTATGTCTCCATTTATTATTATTTTGTGAAGTATCTACCAAAAATGAAAAATTGTAAAACCAAGCCAGACTGTAACAATGATTGTTAGTTGCATTGAGTCCACTGCTATGCTGAAAGCCAGGGATGGTGCTGCTAGCTTATTAAAAATGCTTCTTTGATGATAAACTATTCCCTCCCTTTATTATATTCATTACTTAGCGAGTAAAAGATACACTTCTTCCTCTGGTGAAAGGCGTATCAGAGTCCATACAGCAGCAGCACCGGTAGTCTCAGATCTTGGGGAGATGTATCGTCAGGCTGACACTGGTGCCATTGTTTCGTTGCTGAGTAGGCTTGGTAAGACAAACTCGTATTGATGTCTTTGACCATTGTTACGTCTATGCTTGGAAATATCATTAATTCTGATTATAAATTGATAAATATCTGCAGCAACTGAAAAGACTTTGTCCCACAAGTTAGAAGATGCTCGCCACAGTGTGTTGCTAAGAATTGTCAAGGCCTTTAGGGAGTACCGGAACCTTTATGCTGTTCAGCATCGGTTAAGTGGTAGGATGATATTTCCAGAATCACTGAAATTCTTGCCGTTATATTGTCTAGCACTATGTAAATCCACACCCCTTCGCGGAGGGTATGCTGAAGCTCAACTGGATGAGCGGTGTGCTGCTGGTTATAATATGATGATTTTACCAATCAAAAGGCTGTTGAAACTTCTGTATCCTAGTTTGATGCGGGTTGATGAATATCTTGCCAAGGTATGTGCTTGAACCTGCAAGTATATGCATTTTTTTCTCAGCATGCACCATGTAAAAATTTTGGACCGATGTCCATATGTTTTCCCTTATTAAAACTTTCTCATGGTTGCAGGCCCCAGCTGATGTGGATGATTTCAGGATTTCCTTGAAGCGGTTGCCTTTAACCCTAGGAAGCTTAGACCCAAACGGTGTTTATATTTATGATGATGGATTTCACTTCATTATTTGGTTGGGGAAGATGTGCTCTCCAGATATTACTACTAATCTAATTGGGGATTTATCTGGTTTACATGAGCTGTCTAAGGTACAATCTCTTAATCACTTCTTTAAATTTTCTGAAAAAAATGCTTGTATCAGCACGTATTTGGCATTTTAATTGCTGAGCAGTTACATTTAGGTAGACCTCTTTGCCTTATTGCAGTGAAGCACATCTTGAAGGCTCTCATGACATGAAAGAAAAGGAAAACCATTGTTTATCTTTTTATTTATTTAAGAAAAAAATCAATCAACATATATTTCTTAGTGATGATGGAGAGAATTGTTTCTGTTTCTGTAGCTGATTATAAGACTCAAAGAAGCAGAGCTCACAAGAAACAGAAAAAGAGTCTGCTATTCATGTGGCCTGTTGTCTGGTGTATTGAATCATTGGCAATAATATTTGTATAAATAATTTTTCCACCTAATCAAACTTGAATGAAATACAAAAATATTAAATCAAATTAAATGTGGGGGGCCACAGAGAATGAATATTGCCATGTTCTGAGATTCCAACAAGTGGGTGCTTCCAATTGTTGACCTTGCTCCGGAAGTCAGTTTGTTTACCACTCAAGACAACTGAATAATCCTTTCTCCCCATAGTCCAGCCAAAATTGGTTTCTGAAACCATAGAGGAGGTCTCTTTTTCTAGCTTGTGTTTTCTTAAATCTCATTTGCAGTGTTTTTTCTCCCTGTCTGGCCACTTTTTGTGATTGAATTTACCTGCATAATTTCGTTTATTCTGTTCTATATTTTAGTGCAACCTTCCTCAGCTTGAAAACGGAATGTCAAAGAAGCTAGCAGGACTTGTAAAAAAGTTGAGGGAGAGTGACCCTTCATCATATCAGCTGTGTCATCTTGTAAGACAGGGTGAACAGCCAAGGGAAGGTTTCTTGATACTTACCAACCTCATTGAGGACCAGATGGGGGGTTCCAGTGGCTATATTGATTGGATTCAACAAATACACCGGCAAGTTCAACAGAGTGCATAAAGAGGTAATGGTTCATTGGTTCTCAACATGTTATTGGTCAGTATTTTTAGCCCCAGGGTAGTTTTGAACCACTCCTACAGCCAATTGTGGCTAAGGTCCAGTACGACCATCCACTGGTTAGTAGTTTTGGTGTAAATTTGCACTGTTTGTAGTGGATAGACAGTTTTGCTGGTGACAATTGAGTAGAAGAGATAGGACCTGTTGACTTTAACGTGCATATTCCTAAGTGATTGGGTGGATTGGGTGGTCCAGACTCCCATATCTGCATATAGTTGTTGGTCTCAGAAAAGGGAGCCATTTCTGTTATTAATGATTGATTTGAACTTTTTTCATTCTGATACTAAAGAGAGGCCATCTCTGTCATCAATGATTGATTTGAGCTTTTTTCATTCTGATACTTATTACAGGTGTTTGCATTCCTGCTGTTTAGACTGGGGGAAGTAATAACAGTTCATTGCTGGCTGCTTTGGAATGTGGATTCCACAAATATGGTGATGACTAGACTGCATCCGGCCTTTTCTCTGTTTCTGTTTGTCATGTGCGGGCTCATCGGTGTAATTTGAAGTCTGGGTTTTCTTTGGTGTTGGTCCCTAAGATTAAGTAGGTTTTTGAGAGAAGCAATGGTTCATCGGTGGCTACTTTGGAATGTGGACAAATACCGGGTGATAATTATACTGCATCCATCCTTGTCTTTGTTTGTGTTCGTCATTTTTAGGCTCAAGTGTAATCTGAAATCTGGGTTTTCTTTTGTGTTGGTTCCCTGATTAAGAATAAGTAGGTTTTTGATGTCCATTTTACATGAACAGATAAGATGTTTACTCTTTTTTTCTTTTCCAGCTATACGAAATCTACTCAGGTGGGCTGCATTGCTACCAGTGTGCAATTTGTTAAATTGTGTCGAATTATGTAATAAAAGATTAAATCAGATTTTTTGACCTTATGGGGATCCGTTGTGGTTGGATGCCCATTTCCTTCTTTATGGATCCCTTGTCTGTACCTGCTTTTGGTGTATGCCTTGCAGTTCCACCCGTTTTTCTCTGGCATCTGAAATTCTGAGGCAGCTCGTTGGGAAAATTTGTGAGCTGCTGTGAATACAAACGACATTTGTTGAATTTCTTTTCTTTGGATTTGTGCTAAGCCCTACTTTTATGTAACTCTTATCTAATTTTGTCCACTTCGATAATTGATGAACAGTTCATTCCATCCAGTGTATTTAGCATTATTTATGTTATAAAAATTTCATCATTTGTTTAGTGTCAATGTGTATGTGCAAGATCAACATAATAAAATGGTGATACTAAATTTGAATTTTAAAATTGTATTTTTAATATTTACTGTCCAAAATATCATTACTGTGGATAAATGATTTTATGAAGTATTGGTGCATTCTAATGTATGTAAATCTCATTATTTTTTTCGTATTATTGTGCATCGGTTTCATTTAAATGCGTACCAATTTTAAAATTGTTTTTTAATATTTAAATTGTCTAAAATATCATTATTTGGATAAATAATTTTATAAATTATTGTTACATTCTAATGTAATAGATCTAAGTATTTTTCATAATTTGCATGTGCATTTATATTTTAAGCAAATGTGTCTCATGTACAAACTTGGATCACAGCTAAACAGATTATGCAAAGTGCAACGGATGAATTAGATTTTTCATTACTCATCAAGATGAAAAAAATGTATAAATGCAATGGATGAAGTAGATTTTTCATAAATTATCAACGTGAAAAAAATGTAGAGTCACATGAAATTGTTTTTATAAGTTAAGTAGAAGGCGACTCTTCTTGTGTGTGTGTGTGTGTATATATATATTTCCCTATATTCGCTCATCTGAGTATCTATGGAGATTTTGATTTCCTAACCAAACAGATGCCGAGGGGGTGTGTGTTGCTGGTACTCGGAAGTCTTCAGTGCTGTTGCCCTATTTTGGTCCACTTGGATGATTTAGTTAGAATTTGATCCACTCATTTTTTTTAAAATCATATTTTGTTATGATGCAAAATATTAAAATATGATGTATAATATTATTTCGATCAAAATTTTAGGTTGGTTGCGCTTGGGTAGAAATTGGGTTAACATGTAGCTTGCCATTAACCTGACTTGTTTTGATTGTGTTACGGCGAGCTGAAAATCTTGACCCGATTGAGTTAAAGTGGGCTCGAAATTTTGACTGGGATTTTAATAATAAGAGTTGAAGTGGGTCAACAATGTCCTCATCAGTGCTACCCCGTCACCCGCAAAAAAAAAGAAAAAAAAGGGGGTCCTTGGTAGAGTAGACACGTACTGTATATATTCTACCCGTTTGTTATTATTTGTTTGATACTTTCGCATCAGTATGTGGGTCTAGGTAAGATCTTATAGGAAACTGATTGTATGCTCTCAGAAACTTTGAGGTTGAATGTTCTTGGGTGTATATACTTATTTTTTATTTTTTTTGAATTATATAATTGTTAATTTAAGTGTATTTAACATATGTATCAATTTTTACCATTGTTGGAGGTTTTTTTTTTATCAAAATACTACTGATTTTTAAAAATTTGAAAAAATATCTAAAAGTCTCTAAAAATAGTAAAAATTAATACACATGTTAAATACACTTAGATTAATAATTTCATGAAAAATTTTCAAAAAAATTTAAAAAATGGGTAGAGTTAGGATCCGATATTTTCACTACATAAATTCTTTATTTTTTGTTTTTAAAATTTAACAAAAAATAAGTTCAATTATTGTCTACTACAAGTATGGTATGGTGTTGTATTTTATAATTTAGTCCCTCTGTAATGAGGGTTTTGGATTTTTCCCCTTGTTGTGGGAGTTTTGCAATTTCCCCTTGTGATGGGGTTTAGATAAAATTCCTTTCATTTTGTGAGGGCGTGAAAAAATTATGAGTTCAATTTATTTCGTTTGGGGACCCCGCATTGGAAGCACTTCCTTGGTCCAGCCATTAGATGGCTGCACAGAAGCGTAGGTCGCATATTAAAAGCAGTGTTGAAACTGAAATGTCATTCTATAAATGCTATTGACCCAGTGGCAGATATGCCAATTTGCATATGGCCCACTGAATGACTTGACTCGATGACATAGATTTGTCAATACTTCCAAGGCATTTCTTGGAAATTCTACTGTAGCACAATACTATGATTGGATTGAAAACATAGATACTTCAATGGGGCACGTTTGTTTTGATACATGGGCGGGTTGGGATGGGTTAACGTGGGTTCACTGTTTCCAAAATCAATAATTAATCTACTCAATAATTCTATATTTCTAATTTACTTGTATATTCTAATTATTTTTCATGCAACTATCCTCTGATAATTTTATTTATTTTAACTTTATCCCTATAATTTCAATTTTAATCATACATTTCTTAATTTTTTTTTTCCCACTCCCCCCCTTATCAAAATCCCTCAAAATTTCTGCATACCAAACCCAAGTCCAAAATTTACAGGACAGTCCGTCCGTTTGTGACAGTCAGCCAAAACCGACAATTAAAGATGCGGTGCTTAAGCCCACGAGCATGAAAGCCTTCTGCTACAAAGCTTGCTAGGCGTAGTTCGATAACAATTATTCTCTCTTTTCTATTTTAGTTTCGTTTTACTTTAGGCGTCCTCCCTGACGCTAGCTTATCTCATATGAGGATGGGCGGTAAGAGTGATTTTGAGATATATGTGACGGGGCTCGTTATAAGCGGGTATTATTAAATGCACCAGGTGTATTTAATTTTTTAATGCAATTGTTAATTTAAGTTTACTTAATATGTATATTTTAGTTTTTGCTAATTTTGGAAAATTTTATATATTTTTTGAATTTTTTAAAAATTAGTGATATTTTTTGTCATTTAAAATTAGTAAAGTGCAACTGATTTTTTTTTTAAAATTACAAATATTTAAAATTTTTATAATACACATGTTAAATATAATTAAATTGACAGTTGTGTAAAAAAATAAAAATAAAAATTGGCACCGGTAGTACCGACTACCGAAGCTAAGCGGACGCGGGTCCACCTGATCCGGTCAAGGCACCCTTTGGGTTTAGAGAGCGAGTTAAAATATTTGAACGACTTCGCTTCTAAGTAGCCTTTTCACTGCTCAGAGAGAGAGAGAGAGAGAGAGAGAGAGAGCTTGCCTTTCTTCCAGCAACCACGATGTGCTGGTTGAGAGGTGTCTTCTTCCACACTGCCCTTCACTTCCTTATCTTCCTCTTAACTTTTTTAAGATGCAGATGCCTTGAACATCAACCAGACTACTTTTCATGCACACCGACCAGATGTTCACATGACGGTCCAGAAATCCGATTCCCATTTGGCATTCAAGGTCCAGAGCGCTGCAGCTACCCAGGCTTCGAAATTTCATGTAAGGATAATCGCGCTGTCCTACTTCTTCCATCTACAAAAAAGGAAGTTGTTGTGAGACACATCAGGTATAGCTCCAGGACACTGCAGGTTGAGGTTGACTACAGTAACAGTACCTGCGACAACCCAGCACAACTTTTCTGGCTCAATCTTTCCTCTTCCTCTTTCCACTATGACCCTGCTTATGAACGAACCAACTACACTTTCCTCAGCTGCTCAGAATCTCTGGAGCCGATCGACGTCGACCATGTGATTTGCTTTAGCGTCCCGGAAAATAACGTTGTCATGATTGATTCTGCTTCTCCTATACAGTATGTGCCCGCAACTTGTCAGTTCATGACGAGTGTTCAGGATTTGCCATACAATTATGAAATCGGCGATTATGTTCGGCTGACATGGGACATGCCCAGAGGATGCAATACGTGTGATGAGGCAAAAGGATTCCGTTGTGGATTCAAGAACAAGACCCACAACAATGAAACAATATGTTCACAACTTCCACTTAAAGGTAATGTGTCTGCCACTTCCATTTCTTTTTCATTGAATCCGTCGCCTGCAATCCAAGATCTCATTTTTATGATCTCGATGTAGATTGCGTGAAAAGAAAAATATGGGATGAGTAGGACTTCCTAATTTTCTAGTGACACAACATCATTCGTGATTTTGGAGATGTGTGTAACTCTGGTTTCCTTCACTAGACTGAGTCGGAACCAGTCGCTCTGATTCAACCAGGCATCAGTGGAACTGTTGTGGTATTGATCAAATCTATTTTCGAGAAAATCGCAGATGAAATTAAAACAAAATTGCAATGATACTGACTCTGTCGCTAATTTTCCGCAGGACACTGGAAGAAGCAAGCAATCGTAGGTAGTCTTTCTGAATCCTGGGCTCTTCTTAATGTCAAAATCATAACATATAGAGGAGTCTTCTGAGTTTTCTAAAAGCATGTCCAGCTAGATCCATGATATTTTGCATCCAAAACACACTACGAATGACATGTAGATTCCAGCTAGAAACTATGAGGAACAAATTGTAATTGTGTTGAATTTGTCCAAAATTGAACTGTTATTTACAGAGAAAATGAAAGAAACAAAGAGTAAAAGAGAGAAACGACACAAGTAATGCAAAAAGCCAGATTAACCCTTGCTAACAACTTCTTACATAGGCGGTTTCTATCACAAAAACACACTACGAATAACGTATCCAGTGGCCCCTGATTGAACACCATGAAAGCGTGGTTGTGGAAACTTATTTCAGAAATTGGTCGTTACAAAATTGCATTTGCAACCCTTGTGCAAGGCAATAAGATGCCCTTGACAGTGTTGAATGGTAGATTGATCAGAAGGTGATGCTATCTGGTTAAATTTCTTTGGTTAAGATTTTAATTGAGCCGCTTGTAAGTCACTAAAATTCTTGTAGTCAGTTAATTATCATTAATTAAATCACTTTTAATTGAGTCGCTTGTAAGATTTTCACTATCATTCATCAAGTTTGTATGCATCTCAATGAATTTTTTCAATAGATTTATATGCTCTTCGATTCAGGATGCAGCGTTGCGTCAGTTGCTTTCCTAGTTGCAGCAATGGTTGGAATGAAGATATACCACTCCTGGAGATTGGAAAGGAGAAAGGACATAGAGAACCAACTAAAGGTAGAAAAGTTTTTGAAGGAGTACAAATCCCTTAAACCCACAAGGTACTCTTATTCTGATCTCAAAAAGATGACTGATCAGTTCAAGGAGAAGCTGGGCCAAGGAGGTTATGGGAGTGTTTATAAAGGAAAGCTTGACAATGGATTTCCTGTGGCAGTAAAGATCCTACACAAGTCAAATTACGATGCACGAGACTTTGTTAATGAAGTGGCAACTATTGGTAGGATTCACCATGTTAATGTGGTTCGTCTCTTGGGCTTCTGCACTGAAAACTTCAAGCGAGCACTCATCTATGAATTCATGCCCAATGAATCATTAGAGAAATTCATTTTCTCTGCTCAATCCAACAGCACTTCATTGAGTTGGGAGAAGCTTCAAGATATTGCCATTGGCATTGCTAGAGGGATTGAGTACCTTCATCTAGGATGTGACCAGAGAATCCTTCACTTTGATATCAAACCTCACAATATCTTGCTGGATCATAACTTTTTTCCCAAGATATCCGACTTTGGTCTTGCAAAGTTATGCTCCAAGGGACAAAGCATTGTGTCAATGACTGCAGCCAGAGGAACCATGGGCTACATTGCACCTGAAGTGTTATCTAGGAACTTTGGAAATGTTTCCTACAAATCAGATATTTACAGTTTTGGAATGTTGTTGTTGGAAATGGTTGGAGGGAGGAAAAACATTGATGTCACAGTGGAAAACACTAGCCAAGTTTACTTTCCGGAATGGATATACAGTCGTTTACATCGTGGTGAAGATTTGGGACTCTATGCTGCTTCAAATGAAGACCCAAATATTGCAAAGAAGTTAACTACTATTGCACTTTGGTGCATCCAGTGGTACCCTGTCGATCGGCCTTCCATGAAGAGCGTGGTTCAAATGCTAGAAGGAAGCATTGACAGCTTGACAATGCCTCCAAATCCTTTTGTATCATCTGCTCCCTCGAATGTTGAGATGACTGCTATTGAAGAAACCCAGGCCACAAAATTGGAAGTCATAGAAGAACAAGAAGAAGGGAAAGAAGATTATGCTGATTGACATCTACTTAAAAATATATGTTGTTAACACTATTTTGTACCAATCCTCGTGTGGTGTTGAAGTTAGGATCACTCCTTTCTGATATTTTGCTTTTGGTTGTTCACTGTATGAAGTAATTCAGCTTTCTTGGCTTGCTTCTTTTTCGTTTCTGTTGTGTATCTTCAAGATGTATGTTGGGGCAAAATATAAAAATGAGAGAATTAAGGAAAGTGAGAAAAGTGAAACTAAAATTAAATTCCACTTGTTGTCAATGGTTGCATGATATCATCTCGCAAACAAAAATTTCCAAATGCAAGCGGCAATAATCGATACCAAGATTGGTTGGATTGGTGTTAACGTCTTTAACCATCTTACCTATATTAGTTTTGCTATTTATCTATGAAATTATATTATACTTATCATAATTTTTAAAAATCCCAACAATACACATTTCACCTCTTCAAACAAAGATGGTTAAATCTTTCTTGCCTTTCTGATGTTCATTTTCCACCACATAAAGTGCAGCCTCCATTTTAAACCACATCCTTAACTCATGAGCCGACTAATTTTGCGAGATCAAAAGTAAAACCCCATCATACTCAATTACCATACTAAGATATCCACCACTTTGATTTTGGCTGCAAAAGATTCTTCCTTCAAAATTTTTATTTTGTTTTGAATAATTTTCAAGAAGAAATGTTTAATTCTCAAAAAAATCAGCTGCATTGGCTCCACCACTGGTTAGATGTCGAACACCAATTTGACCGAGAGTAAAAGAACAAGAAAACAAGTTTGCATCCAAGCAGGACTAGCTCCCTTTGGTACCTGTGGTAAGCAATCTTTCTTCTCTTTTCCCAATCACTTTTTTGAAAATCATTAAACATTTTAACTACTCAATTATCTTACTTTTTCTATTTTTATCCTTATATTTTAATCATTTTATCACATCATTACTATATTTATTCCCATTTTAACCTTATAATATTACATTGCTTTCAGACGCTTCAAAATATTTTTTTCCCACATCACCTACCACTCACTACTCACTTTAACAAAAGGTGAATTAAACCATATGTAAGGTGAAATTGACCTAAAATACTTGGGTCTATAACCATATGTAAGGTGAAATTGACCTAAACCTAAAATACTTGGGTTTATAACCATATGTAAGGTGAAATTGACCTAAAATACTTGGGTCTCTCATTCTTAGATCCTTCAATATCCATGTCCTCATGTCACAGGTATAAGTATCTATCTATAGAGAGTGACATCATTGGTCTAACTTTCATGACCACACAAGTGGAGAAAGTGAGGTTGCAATCCTGATGTGACGCATGGTTGTGTACTATTGGACGACTTGACTAAGGTGGAAAAAATTATGGAAAAGTTGGTATAAAATAATTTAAAAAGAAAAGATAATGATTAGAAATATAGCATAGTTGTATAAACAAATATGGAGAAATGATTGAAAAGTGAGTTTGTTGTATAAGAAGATGTATTAAAATGATAAGAAGTAAGATAATTATGTAGAAAAATTTTAATTTTTTCAAAGTTTGCCCAATGCACCCTAAGTTAAAAGAAAAGTGATGCCCTTTTTTGAAAATTCCTCTTAGAAATGACATGAAGTTTGTGGGAAGTGTACGGAGAAATGGATTTAAGGCCACGTTTGGTAGTCTCTTATGATAGAAAGGATTTTTCTCGTTCGCACATTCTCCTATGACTAATTTAATATTTTAATCATCAAATAATTCTACTTTTCCAACTTATCATTATACTTCAATCATTTTACTTCCAACGACTATACTATTTATTTCAATTTTATTCTTATCACATAGATTGTTTACATAATTTTTAAAATATTATTTTTTACAGTGCTACATCATAGTCCACATTATCAATTACGAACTAAGCTTTCCTCGGGAGTGGTTTCCTATACATGTTTGATGGCTATAAATGGTTGTATTTTATACTCAAGTCGAAGACGGGTCTTACATGCATCATGAAATCAAAATATAGGTATTTAAAATTATTTGTTTTATTATATTATAATTATTTAAATCCAACTGTTTTCTGAGCTAAAATCCAACGATTGGGTGAGCCGTATTTGCTTCAAACTATATAATTTTCATAAATTATGGAAACTACTTACTTCCAGCAGCATATGCATTAATATATCACAACAATTTACAGAATCATTCTTGGCTAAAAGAAGAATAAGTTAGACAGTTTCGATGTTGAATCGACATCTTTACAACTGCTTTACACATTCATCAAACGGGACTCACGCACATCTTCGATTTGTCGATTTGGATGAGATAACAAATGATTCTAAAGGTATAATGGGTGCAAAATAGAATAATTTAGATCATCATTAAGATCTGCCCTATTAATGATGTGCCATTTTTTACCTGTTCACATAGTTGAATATTTGCATTGCGTATTGGGCTTTTGCAAAATACACCGTATGGGAGCACGTGTTTTGGCAATTTCGCATAATAGACTTCATAAGTTTCAATTTTTTTTGCAAAATGAACCCTATATCTTTGCGATTTTTAACTAAGATAGGAAGGAAGAATGACTCATAAGTTGTCTTCAATTGCTTTTAGCAATTTAGAAAATTTTAGGACATGTTTGCCCGTGCACTACTTGACCGGCATTAAGGACCAGCCCATTTATCTATCAAAAGAAGAAAAAAAAAAAGACCAGCCCATTTACAAATATTTGAAGCTTATTGGGTAAGTTTTGCAAAATGTCAATCATGTACACTTACGGGGACTATTTTGCACAAGAAAATATTATGAAGGGTGCGTTTGGCTACCAAAAAGAGTTTTCAAACTAAAATTTTTTCCTGGAGTGATTGTTTATGCCAAAAAAATTTCAAACAAAAAAATTTTGATTGTTTTTTATTTTTAAATAAGAGTTCTGATCTAGTGCATCCGGTTGCATTTAGCTTCAGTATACCTACTGCAAACATTTATTTGAAAATTTTTTATATAACTATTAATTTAAACGTATTTAACATGTATATCAAGTTTTACTATTTTTAGCATCAGAAAAAGTTTTTCCATTTTTAAAGATTTGTAGTTATATTTTTTTGATTTTTTAAAATTAGTGATATTTTGTAATTTGTGAATTATAAAAATGCTATTGATTTTGAAAAATAAAAAATATTTATAAATATCTTAAAATAGTAAAAACTTGATACACATGCTAAACATATATGATTAAAAGTTGTATAAGAATTAAAAAAAAAAAACGGTTTAAATTCATCTTGGTACACCGAGGCTACGTGCACCTGGGTACATTTAGTTTCGCACCTTTAAATGAAACTTTTTCTACAAAACATTTCAATCTAAAATTTTTCACTATCCGCGATTATCTAATTTTTAATTATTTTTCCGCATCTTCTTGTATAAACTACCTTACTTTTTAATTAGTTCTACACAATTAGATATACAACTAGCCTATCTATTTTAATTTTATTATCTTTATTTTTCATCATTATCTCTACAATATCATATCATTTTATCTTATTTCAATAATTTTTACACCAAAAATTTTTTTTAATCAAAAGTCTTATTATTTTCCAAAAATACATTTACTCCTTATCATCATCCCTATCATATCATATAACTTTCTCTCATCTAAAAAATTTTACATTTAAAACTTTTTCATAAAAAGTAGGTTACTTGTTGAGAGTAAAAAATTTTTGTTTGAAAATGTTTTGATATTAACAAACACCCCTAAATCTAAAACTTTTTACACTATCTAACTATCATATTTTTTTAATTATTTCTTCAAATTTTCTTATACAACTATTTTACTTTTCAATCATTTTTATTCGATTATCTATATGATTAACTTATCTATTGTAACTTTATTCTATTTATTCATTATCATTATCAATATTATATTATATTATTTTTTCTATTTTTAAAATTTTTACATTGAAAACGTTTTATTTAAAAATTTTATCACTTATCAAATATACCCTCAATCTAAAGCTTTTTACTCTTCACAACGGTCTAATTTTTAATTATTTTTTCATATCTTGCTATACAACTATTTTACTTTTTAATAATTTCTATGTAATCACATATATAACCAATACATTTATTTTAAATTCTCTTTATTCCTCATTATTACCCTATCATGTTACATCATTTTCTCCATTTTTTAAAAACTTTTATTATTATATCAAAATTTTTTATTTAAAAATTATATCACTTTACAAAGACAACCGAAGTCTTCTCTTGGAAGTATGGTCAACTTGACCACTCCCATATGCCGTGTGGAATATTTTCCGACAAGTGATTATAGACGCGTAGACTTATGTATTCTGTTTTCCATGTAGGGCATAACTATTAATTAGAAAGAAAGAAGGGTCCATGTATTCATGTATTTTGATTAAGCGTAACAATGTTAATGTAAGAGCTCGGGGATTTAAAACTTTGACAGTTTAAACAAGGAGCTAGATCATGTTGGATTGAACTCAGAGTAATATTGAATATAAAATTGATAAATATTGATCATACCTGATGCCCATACCTCATGCCTAAAGTGCACCAAAAGGGATGTAACCCTTACCAAGCCGTCATTCCAAACCTTCAAATTATAGATAACATGCTTCACGGCAGTTGCCGCTGTGGTGAGCGGGTGGGCAAAACGCCCAGGTGTCCAGCGTTCGACCCGCACTCCCCCTTGTGGGGTTATTAATTTCTCTCAGTCATGAAGGTGTTATTAGGTTCTTTCATGTTATGAGGATTATACATGTCCTGTAATATTAGATGATTTGTTGTGTATATCATATATGAATAAAAAATATATATAGATATTCATAGAAAGAATGGAACCAAGTTGGATCTTTAAAATTAAAAGAAAAAACTTTAAACCAACTTTGGGATCACTAGAAATACTTATGCAAGTTGGATCTTTAAAATTAAAGGAAAAAAACTTTAAACCGACTTTGGGATCATTAGAAATACTTATGCTTTCAATTAAGATGCCTAATACATTCACAAGTTTAACAAGTTTTACTACTTAGAAAAGATTTTGAAGTGACGTTATATTACATTTATATTGCTTAGGAACATCGGAGGAGGTCAGGGTATCAAAATCCGCCTGTAGAGACGACAACATCGCTAAATTTCTTCACATATTCTTATACAAACTATCTTACTTTTTAATTATTTCTACATAACCACCCATATAACTAATATATTTATTTTAAATTCTCTTTACTCCTCATTATTACCCTATCATATTATATCATTTTCTCAATTTTTAAAAACTTTTATTATAAAATTTTTTATTTAAAATTTATATCACTTTCGAAAGACAACCGAAGTCTTCCCTTGTAAGCATGTTCAACTTGGCTACTTCCATGTGCCGTGCGGAATATTATCTGGCAAGTGATTGTAGACGTGTGGTCTTATGTATTCTACTTTCCGTGTGGGCCCTAACTATTAATTAGAAAAAAAGAAAGGTCCATGTCACTAATGTATTTTGATTAAGTGTGACAATGTTAATGTAAGAACTCAGGGATTTAAAACTTTGACAGTTTAAACAAGGAGCTAGATCATGTTGGATTGAACTCAGAGTAATTTTGAATATAAAACTGATAAATATTGATCATACCTGCTGCCTAAAGTGCACCAAAAGGGATCTAACCCTCACCAGGCCGTCATCACAAACCTTCAAATTATAGATGCTTCACGGCAGTTACATCTGTGGTAAGTAGGTGGGCAAAATGCCCAGGGGTCCAGCGTTCAATCCGCACCCCCTCTGGCGGGAATGAACTATGAAGGTGTTATTTGGTTCTTACATGTTATGAGTATTTTGTAATATTAGATGACTTATTGTGTATATCATATATGAATGAAAAATATATAGATAATATGCTGCCAAATTTTTCATAGAAAGAATGGAACCAAGTTGGATCTTTAAAATTAAAAAAAAAATTTTAACGGACTTTGGGATCACTAGAAATACTTATGCTTTCAATTAAGATGCCCAACACACTTACAAGTTTAACAAGTTTTATTCCTTAGAAAAGATTTCGGAGTGACGTTATATTGCTTGGGAACATCGGAGGTGAGGGTATCACAATCCGCCTGTAGAGACGACAGCATCGGGGCCTTACCAAATGGTGAATGGAGAAGAGCCTTGCATCCAACCGCAAGTCCGGTTCTTTGACGGGATTTGGAATTGGTCCTTCCCACTGCTTTCTTTCTTTTTCTACCAGTCGCTCGTATGGAATATGAGAATTCCATCTTTTTTATTGCCCGAGCATCCACGATCACGCGATTGAGAATAGTGATTCTCCTTTTCAATCTTGTGTATGATGTCGTCGTCGTGGCCGTGGTTTTTGATGGGTTGTTTATTAATTAATGACCTTTTATTTGGATTTAGAAAATGTTTTATGGAGCTGGGGATTTTCGAAACAGGAACTCAGCGACGGTTTTGTGAGTGTGAGATTTGGTGGCGCCGATTTGCTCCTTCATTTCTCGGTATTTTGCTGATATACCCATATTGTTTCATGAATTGCATTTTAACTCAGAAAATTTCACAAAAGTTGCTTTCATACCCATGTTAACCGTTGAAATTTAATGGCTATTAAATAAAAAGTATAATTTGCTAATATACTAATTTAGTTATATTTAGTTATGAACCTTTAAATAAAACTTTTCCTCAAAAACATTTCAATTTAAAACTTTTCACTATCCATAATTATCTAATTTTTAATTATTTTTCCACATCCTCTTATATAAACTATCTTACTTTTTAATTAGTTCTACACAATTATAAACACAACTAACCTATTTATTTTAATTTTATTCTCTTTATTTTTACGCCAAATTTTTTTTTATCAGAAGTCTTATCATTTTCCAAACACATATTTACTCATTATCATTATCCTTATCATATCATATAACTTTCTTTCATTTTAAAAAACTTTATATTAAAAAATTTTCATCAAAAGTAGGTTACTCGTGGAGAGTAAAAATTTTTAGTTTGATTTACACTATCTAACTATCATATTTTTTAATTATTTTTTCACATTTTCTTATACAATTATTTTACTTTTCAATTATTTTTATACAATTATCCATATAACTAACTTATTTATTTTAACTTTAGTATCTTTACTCATTATCATTATCAATACTATATCATATTATTTTTTCTATTTTTAAAATTTTTACATCAAAACATTTTTATTTAAAAATTTTATCACTTCTAAAATATACCCTCAATCTAAAGCTTTTTACTCTTCACAACCGTCTAATTTTTAATTATTTATTCACATATTCTTATACAACTTTTTAATCATTTCTACATAACCGCCCATATAACTCATATATTTATTTTAAATTCTATTTACTCCTCATTATTACCCAATCATATTACATCATTTTTTCAATTTTTAAAATTTTTTATTATTATATCAAAAAAATTTTATTTAAAAATTATATCACTTTCGAAAGACAACCCAAGTCTTCCCTCATAAGTATGTTCAATTTGGCTACTTCCATGTGCCGTGTGGAATATTTTTTGGCAAGTGATTGTAGACGTGTTGACTTATGTGTTCTATTTTCCGTGTGGGCCCTAACTATTAATTAGAAAAAAAGAAGGGTCCATGTCACTAATGTATTTTGATTAAGTGTGACAATGTTAATGTAAGAACTCAGGGATTTAAAACTTTGACCGTTTTAACAAGGAGCTAGATCATGTTGGATTGAACTCAGAGTAATTTTGAATATAAAATTAATAAATATTGATCATACCTGCTGCCTAAAGTGACGTTATATTACATTTATATTGCTTGGGAACATAGGAGGTCAGGGTATCACAGTCCGCCTGTAGAGACGACAACATCCCCCCTGCCTTGCCAAATGGTGAATGGAGGAGAGCCTTGCATCCGACCGCAAGTCCGATTCTTTGACGGGATTTGGAATTGGTCCTTCCCTCTACTTCTTTCTTTTTCTACCAATCACTCGCCTGCCATGAATATGATGATGGGATTTCGAAAAGAATCCGTGAACTTCCTTATGTTTTCTTTGAATTCTAAATTAGATGGACTAACTGAAATTTCTTGCATTAATTATCTTTAACGAATCCAATCATCTTTTTCCCTCCGATGGAGAATTCGATCGTCTTTGAATATGAGAATTCCATCTTTTTTATTGCCCGAGCATCCACGATCGCGCGATTGAGAATAGTGATTCTCCTTTTCAATCTTGTGCATGATGTCGTCGTCATGGCCGTGGTTTTTGATGGGTTGTTTATTAATTAATGACCTTTTATTTGGATTTAGAAAATGTTTTATGTAGCTGGGCATTTTCGAACACAGGAACTCAGCGACGGTTCTGTGTGTGAGATTTAGTTGCGCGGATTTGCTACTTCATTTCTCCATAATTTGCCGATATACCTATTTAGTTTGACGTTAATTGCTGATATACCTACATTGTTTCATGAATTGTATATTAACTCGGAAAGTTTCACAAAAATTGCTTTCATACCCATGTTAATGGTTTAAATTTAATGACTATTAAATAAAAAGTATAATTTGCTGATATATTAATTTAGTTTAATGCTAATTGTTGATATAACTACATTGTTTTATGAATTGTGTATTACCTCTATAAAGTTTCACAAAAATTGCTTGAGTATCCATGACACATTTTTGTCATCAAATGTACATTAAAATTTTAGCTAATGACAAAAATGACTCTATTTAAAGTTATATTAGAATCTCATAGTTTATAAAGCACCTAGTTATGTAGGTGAAGGAGGTTTAACTGGAAGATAACATGTTAATAATTAACACGAGTATACAAGTAATTTTGGTAAAATTTTGAGAGAGTAATATACAACAGTGTGGGTATATCAGCAATTAAGGTCAAACTAAGTGAGTATATCAGCAAATTAAATTTTTTATTTGACAACAGTTAATATGGATATGCAAGTAATTTTTATGAGGATAATACACAATTCCTGAAATAATATAAATATAGTAGCAATTAGTGTCAAACTACCCTTCATTTCTTGGGTCCTAAAGAATGGAGGTTGACTTGGGTACATAGCCTAGCTACTTCATTCACCGTCTTAACTGAATGTACCTTAACCGGCTTCCAAAAGGTAATCAACGAAATTATTAGCGAAAGGATTCGTGGTTAGGGAGAAGAGGAAGCCATTTACATGTAATTCTCGGGTGGCCCTTTACGTAGTAGAGTTAGCAATAATTACGTATATTTTTCGTTGAAAACTTTCGTACTTCTGTGAGAAATTCATGTCCATGCAAAATGTCCACTGAAAAAATTACAGCCGTGCCCTTGTAGCAGGTGATGCCTCTTTAAAATTTAAGCCGTCAAATTTTCATTAAAACTAATTAACAAATTTTAAAATATATACATGAATTTAAATAAATAATGTAGAAATAAATTTGATTAAATTAATAAATACTAGTTTCAACGATTTATTTATTTGAATTAATTAATTTCTTTTCATGTTGTTTTATTTATTTATTTTATGTTGATTGATTTATTTATCTAAAATAAATTATTTGTTTTATATTCATTCATTTATTTAAATTTTTTATTTTATAGTGATTGATTTATTTCGATTTTTATATCATTGTTTTAAAAACCTATAACTTAATATGACTAAGCTTATAATGAATCAATTACCTGAATAAGAAATTTTGTTCGGGACACATGGATCCTCCCTCATGGCCGCCTTTGATTGCAGCCTTTCATACAAAGCCACAAGCCCACAGATCGCTAGCTCGTCAATCCTCCAGCAGGAAGAAACGCTAGCTGTCAAGAGTAGTTATTCGGTTTTTAAAATGGGCTAATTCTAAATATATCCACAATATTTATCCTTAATTATAAATATACCCACTAAGTTTGAAAGTTTTACATATACCTACTAAGTATTTCATTAATTTTAAATATACCCAATATGAGAGTTGAAAACATTTAATAGTATTAACATTCTAAAATACTCTTGATTGATCTATATTCAATGTCATTTGTGTCATATCCAAACCGTTAAAATTCATTTTGCTTTGTTTCTTTTTCAAGTTGAATTAGTTTCTCTCACACCGTTTAACTTCCACCATAGCTGAATGACAATTATTATTAAATAATAAGAGGCATTTTGGATATTTTTTTTATAATGAATAGCAGTGAGTTTTAATTATGCCTGACGGAATGGGCATAAATAAAATTTCACCCATACTTAATGGGCATATGTGAAACTTTTCAAACTTAGTGAGTATAATTGTAATGAAGAGCAAGCGCAACAGGTATGTTTAAAATTAGCCCTTTTAAAATTATCAAATGGTCCCAATAAAAAAGTTTATCAAATGGTGTTAACTCACATAATAGGTATACTTAAAATTTATTACAAATTTAACAGGTATGAATAAAGTTTTGAAACTTAATAGGTATATCTATAATTAAGGTTAATGTTGTGGATATATATGAAATTAACCCTTTGATAATTTTAAAAGGGTTAATTTCAAATATATCCATTATATTTTTCCTTAACTATAAATATGCCTACTAAGTTTGAAAAGTTTCATATATACCCACTAAATATGCATGAAATTTTATTCATATCTATCCCATTAGGCACAATTAAAAATCACTACTATTCATTATAAAAAATGTCTAAAATTTCCCTTATTATTTAATAATAATAGTTATTTAGTTATGATAAAAATTTAACAATGTAGCAGAAACAAATGCAATTAGAGAAATAAGCTAGATAGAATGAATTTGAACAAGCTGAATATGACACTAATGACATTGAATGCTAGATCAATGAGGCTTATATTGAAAATTTAAAATTATTAAACATTCCTAACTATCATATTAGCTATATTTGAAATTAATGAAATACTTAATGGGTATATGTAAAACTTTTCAAACGTAGTAAGTGTATTTGTAATTAAGCATGAATATAGTGGATATATTTGAAATTAACCCATTAACAAACGGTGTTAACTCATGTCCACATTTATCATTTGACCCAAGTGGCTAGCATATCGGTTCAGCACATCGAGTAGGCCCCTAACATCCCATTCAGTCGCCTGCAGAAAGATGATGGCGTCATCTGCGAAGAGTAGGTGGGATATGTCGGTTCGTTTGCGTTGAGTTTGATACCATGAAGAGCCTTGCTTGCAATAGCCTGATGAATAAGCCCCGATAGCCCCTCCGCACATAACAGAAAGAGGTAGGGGGATAATGGGTTACCTTGTCTCAAACCTCTCTGGGGTTGGAAGTATGAAGATTTGAAGCCGTTGATATTCACCCTGTATGAGACAGTTGAAATGCAGCTCATAATCCAATTCACCCACACCGAGCAGAAATTCATAGCTGTCATAACCTGTTTAAGAAAGTTTCATTCCAATCTGTCATATGCTTTAGACAACTTGATCGCCGTCTCGTTCTTTCGCCCCATTTTCCTCCTGCGGATAGAGTGGATTGCTTCATAAGAAATAAGCATGTTGTCCGTAATCAGTCGTCCCGGGACAAATGCGCTCTGTTCTTCCCCAATGACTTCGTGGAGAGCAATCTTGAGTCGATTAGCGAGGACTTTTGCCAAGACTTTGTATGTCACATTGCAAAGACTGATCAGCCTGAAATGAGAGAGGTTTTGGGCTTTCGCCCTTTTCGAAATCAAGACCAATGTGGTGGTGTTGAGATCCCTTATGAGCCTCTGCATTTGGTCTGGGTCCCTTTCCTCTAAGAATGTCCTGCACCATTTGGTTATGTCGCTCCCCACAGTGTTCCAGTGCCTTTGGTAAAACCTTGCCGACAGCCCATCAGGCCCAGGTGCCTTGGTAGGCCTCGTACCCATTACCGCCTTGATTACCTCCTCAGGCAGAATTAGCCTTGTTAGCCGTTGCCTATGATCGTTAGAGATTCTTCTGATAATAACTGACTCCAACCATGGCGCCGCTGAGTGAGAAGAGGATGAAAAAACCTCAGAGAAATGCCTGACCGCCATATCCAAAAGTTTGTCCTGCTCCCGAACCCACTTACCGTCCTGGTCCCTTAGCACCTCGATGGTATTAGTTCTTCGTCTGTTGGAAGCAGCCCGATGAAAAAACCCGGTATTCCTGTCACCCTCCCGAAGCCAGTGAGTCTTGGCCCGCATCCTCCATAACTGCTCTTCATCCTCCAATAAGAGATTGATCTGGAGTTTGAGTTTTTGCATGGCTTCATCCCTTCGGTCACTTGGATCATCGCGTGAGAGGGCTTCGACCTTTCTTTGGTTCTGCTCAATCCTCCTTCTAAGATTTCCCCTTCTCCTTCGGTTCCATATGGAAAGTTCCGATGCAGTCCGTTCAGATTTCCAGCATAGCTCTTCATCAACTTTCATCTCCATCATGGGCTGAGTCTCCCAGATTTGGTTTACAATCCTAGTGGCTTCTTCGTCCCTGTTCCAAAATAATTCATATCAAAATTCTCTTGGCGGTTTCCTTCTGTCGAGATTGGGCTCGAGAACGAGCATTAACGGACAGTGATCGGAAGTTGGAGCATGTAAGTTGATAATTTTTGCATGAGGGAACAAGTTAATCCAAGATAGGGTGGACAATCCTCTATCTAATCTCGCTTCGACTCTGTCTTGTCCTCTTTTGTTGTTTCTCGATGTCATTGGCGCACCAGTAAATCCCAATTCAATAAGATTGCAGCAATCCAAAGCATCATGAAAGCGGTCAAGTTGGGCCTGAGGTTGGGATCTTTCACTATTGTATTCATTGTGATCCATTACCTCATTGAAATCCCCGATCACAAGCCAAGGGTCTGTGCCTTCCGAACTTAGTTGTGTGAGAATGTGCCAACTTTGGTGCCTCTAATGAGCTTCGGGGTGTCCGTAAAACCCTATAAAACGCCAGCCGCAAAAATTTGCATCAATGTGGTTGTTAGAAAAGCTTCTGATTCTAGCCGCTTTGTTATGGTTCCATAAGAGTGCCAAACCTCGCCTCCTACCCTGAGGGTCCACGGCAAAACACCCTTCAAAATTGAGTCTTCTCCGAATTCCTTCCATCTGTTGGGAATGACACTTAGTTTCACAAAGGAAGACCAAACAGGGAGCTTTTTTCCTGACTAAATCAAGGAGAGACCGAACTGCCCGAGGGTTCCCAAGCCCTCGACAACTTCATGCAAGTAGGTCCATGTTAGATGAGGCGGGGCTGCGCCCTTCCCGCAGCCTCTGCCTCTCCCATATCGGAACTCCCGAAGCTCCTCCTTCATTTCTGTACTTCCCCTTGTGCCATCAAATCACTGGTTCTACCCCTTTTTTGATTATCTGTCATTTGAACATCTTGTAGTGCCCACTCTTCCTTGTCGCTCCTCGGTCTGGCCCTCTTTTTCCATCTACCCTTCTTTTCCATAGGTCTCCGCGTCCCCCGCCCAATCCCATTGCTTTCTTCCCTTAGCTTAACCTGAACTTCAACCAACCCCTCATCCTCCCTTCCAATCATTTGCTTACCAACCTCCTCACTTTCCCCTTCCATTTTGTTTGGGCTCCCTCTTCTCTTCCCCATTTGTTCTTCTACAGGAATTGCATCAGCTAGGTTCGGGTACATTCCCCAACCCCGCTGCCCCTTGTCAGGACTGGACTAACTTCCACCCCCTACATTGCTGTCCAATGCTAATGAGAGGGCAGGTTTCATGATGCAAACAGCAGGCCACAGCTCCGTCGGCTGCTGGATACCTGGGGAGAAAAGTTCTCGTGGCCTGTCTTCCTCTTCTAGATCAGCTGGGTTCATTGGCTGGTTCTGTTCGGCGTGCCCTTGCATCATTCTATCATTGTGAGGCCATGATTCTGCATCCTCAGATTGGAACTCCTCCATAACACAGGAGGGACGCTTGTGTGACAGAGGAGAGCTCGTCTGTTGCCCCCTTTCTTCCAGTTCTCCCTCCCCACTGTTCGCATATCTGCCACTGCTGCCTTCCATGCCAGTTGCAGCCCCCTCCTGATTTCCTCTGATTGCAAAGTCCCCTAGGTACTTAATAGGTGCGGTAGACCTCGAATCAAGGCTTTAAGTGTTTGATTCCTGCCAATTGCTGCTGCATCTTTGTACTTACCTTGCATTCCTTATGGATATGTCCCATAACTCCACACATGTAGCAGAACAGCGGCAGCTTATCATACTGAAACGATAGCCATTGCTTCTGTTGGGAGGAAATTTGAATATACATGCCTCTTCTGATAGGCTTTCGGCAATCCACTACCACTGTCATCTTGATTTCAGCTTCTGATACCTCCATTTCTGTCCAACTTTCAAAGGATGTTCCAATGTGTGTCCCTAAGATGGTTTTGTTGATGATAAAGGGAATTCCAGAGATGTGCAGCCTTAGCAGCGTTTTCACAAGCATGACATGTGCAATATCAGTTTCCTCTTTCAGCTCAAAGATTAACACCAGCTGTCGTTCGAATATCCATGGACATCCATTAACAACACGAGTCTTATCCTCCGACTCCCCAAAAACTACTTGATACAGGTTCTCTCCCACTTCGTTAATTGGCAAGAGTGCTTCGGCCTCCACAGTCTTCTCATAATGGATTTGAAGACCTCTTTGTTATACGTCTTCGACGACCACAACGAGCATAGAATGAAAGCACCTGGTCCCGGAGAGATCTTTTTTATCGATGTGGTAGATATCGCCAGTGTCTGGAGTTCCTCGCCTAACAGCACTCCAATGTTCGGGTTCATGGCAATTTCTCTTCTCCGTTCCCTTCTTGCCTGGCACCCAATCGCCTACTATCTGATTTCCCCAGATCTCCCTTGTCTTCTCCGGATACCTTCACCTAGGTCCGAGCACACCGCAGTTGTCTATTGGACCTACAGGGGACGGACGAGTGAAGAACTTTTTGTTAAGTAATTTAATATTTTAATCGTCTAATAATTCTACTTTTCCAACTTATCATTATATTTCAATCCTTTTACTTCTAATGACTATCCTATTTATTTCAATTTTATTCTTATCACTGTTCACATAATTTTTAAAATATTATTTTTTACACTACTACATATTCATTATCAATTACAAACTAAGCGTTCCTCGGGAGTGGTTCCCAAACACATATTTACTCATTATCATTATCCCTATCATATCATATAACTTTTTTTCACTTAAAAAACTTTATATTAAAAATTTTTCATCAAAAGTAGGTTACTTATGGAGAGTAAAAAGTTTTAGTTTGAAAAAGTTTTGATGTTAACAAACAACCCCCAAGTCTAAAACTTTTTACCACTTTCTAACTATCATATTTTTTAATTATTTTTCGCATTTTCTTATACAATTATTTTACTTTTCAATTATTTTTATACAATTATCTATATAACTAACTTATTTATTTTCTTACTCATTATAATATCATTATCAATATTATATCATATTATTTTTCTATTTTTAAAAATTTTTACATCAAAATATTTTTATTTAAAAATTTTATCACTTGTGAAATATACCCTCAATCTAAAGTTTTTTTACTCTTCAAAACCGTCTAATTTTTAATTATTTATTCACATCTTCTTATACAAACTATCTTACTTTTTAATCATTTCTACATAACACCGCCCATATAACTAATATATTTATTTTAAATTCTATTTACTCCTCATTATTACCCTATCATATTACATCATTTTCTCAATTTTTAAAAACTTTTATTATTATATCAAAAAAAATTTTATTTAAAATTATATCACTTTCGAAAGACAACCAAAGTCTTATGTTCAACATGGCTACTTCCATGTGCCGTGTGGAATATTTTCTAGCAAGTGATTGTAGACGTGTTGACTTATGTGTTCTATTTTCCGTGTGGGCCCTAACTATTAATTAGAAAAAAAAGAAGGGTCCATGTCACTAATGTATTTTGAGAAAGTGTGACAATGTTAATGCAAGAACTCAGGGATTTAAAACTTTGACCGTTTTATCAAGGAGCTAGATCATGTTGGATTGAACTCAGAATAATTTTGAATATAAAATTGATAAATATTGATCATACCTGTTGCCTAAAGTGCACCAAAAGGGATCTAACCCTCGGGTGCTAGTTCAATGCACCCAGAAGCATGAGTTTCAATGCTCTCGGGTGTACTTCACCATTTTTTTATTATTTTTTGAAATTTTTTTTACAGAAATGTTAATTTAAGTGTATTTAACATATGTATAAATTTTTATTATTTTTGGAGATTTTTAGATATTTTATTCAGATTTTTTAGTAAATTAAAATTACTAAAATGCCACTGATTTTTAAAAAAATTCGAAATAAATATCTAAAAATATCCAAAAATGGTAAAAATTGATACACATGTTAAATACACTTAGATTAACAAGTTAATAAATTTTTTTGAAAAGAATAAAAAAATAGTTATATACGTCCGGGGACACGCGGGTGCATTGAACCAACACCCCCTAACCCTCACCAAGCCGTCATGCCAAACTTTCAAATTATAGATAACATGCTTCGCGGTAGCTACCTGCAGTAAGCAAGTGGGCAAAATGCCCAGGGGTCCAGCGTTCGATCCGCACCCCCTGGTGTGGTTATAAATTTTCTCTCAGTCATGGAGGTGTTATTTGGTTCTTACATGTTATGTGTATTATGTATGTACTGATTTGTAATATCCGATGACTTGTTGTGTATATTATATATGAATAAAAAATATATAGACGCTGCCAAATTTTTCATAGAAAGAACGGAACCAAGTTGGATCTTTAAAATTAAAAAAAAAAAACTTTAAACCGACTTTGGGATCACTAGAAATACTTATGGTTTCAATTAAGATGCCTAACACATTCATAAGTTTAACAAGTTTTATTACTTAGAAAGGATTTTGGAGTGACGTTATATTACATTTATATTGCTTGGGAACATAGGAGGTCAGGGTATCACAGTCCGCCTGTAGAGACGATAACATCCCCCCTGCCTTGCCAAATGGTGAATGGAGGAGAGCCTTGCATCCGACCGCAAGTCCGGTTCTTTGACGGGATTTGGAATTGGTCCTTCCCTCTACTTCTTTCTTTTTCTACCAATCACTCCCCTGCATGAATATGATGATGGGATTTCGAAAAGAATCCAAGAACTTCCTTATGTTTTCTTTGAATTCTAAATAAGATGGACTAACTGAAATTTCTTGCGTTAATTATCTTTAACGAATTCAATCATCTTTTTTCCTCCGATGGAGAATTCGATCGTCTTTGAATATGAGAATTCCATCTTTTTTATTGCCCGAGCATCCACGATCACGCGATTGAGAATAGTGATTCTCCTTTTCAATCTTGTGTATGATGTCGTCGTCATGGCCGTGGTTTTTGATGGGTTGTTTATTCATTAATGACCTTTTATTTGGATTTAGAAAATGTTTTATGGAGCTGGGGATTTTCGAAACAGGAACTCAGCGACGGTTTTGTGAGTGTGAGATTTAGTGGCGTGGATTTGCTACTTCATTTCTTAGTAATTTGCTGATATATGTACTTAGTTTGACGTTAATTACTAATATACCCATATTGTTTCATTAATTGCATATTAACTCGAAAGTTTTACAAAAATTACTTTCATACCTGTGTTAATGGTTGAAATTTAACGGCTATTAAATAAAAAGTATAATTTGCTGATATACTAATTTAGTTTAATACTAATTGCTGATATACCTACATTGTTTTACAAATTGCATATTACCTCTATAAAGTTTTACAAAAATTGCTTAAATACCCATGACACATTTTTGTCGTTAAACGTACATTAAAATTTTTGCTAATAACAAAAATGACTCTATTTAAAGTTATATTAAAATCTCATAGTTTATAAAGCACCTAGTTATGTAGGTGGAGGGGGTTTAACTGGGAGATAACATGTTAGCAATTAACACGAGTACGCAAGTAATTTTAGTAAAATTTTAAGGGAGTAATATACAATAGTGTGGATATATAAGCAATTAGGGTCAAATTAAGTTAGTATATCTGTAACTTAATTTTTCTATTTAAAAACAGTTAATATGAATATGCAAGTAATTTTTATGAAGATAATATACAATTCGTAAAATAATATAAATATATTAGCAATCGGCGACAAACTACCCTTCATTTCTCGGGTCCTAGAGAATCGATGTTGACTTCGGTACATAGCCTAGCTACTTTATTCACCGTCTTAACTGAATGTACCTTAACCGGCTTCCAAAAGGTTATTCTCAGGTGGCCCTTTACGTAGTAGAGTTAGCGATAATTACGTATATTTTTCGTTGAAAACTTTCGTACTTCTGTGAGAAATTCATGTCCGTGCAAAATGTCGACTGAAAAAATTACAGCCGTGCCCTTGTAGCAGGTGATGCCTCTTTAAAATTTAAGCCGTCAAATTTTCATTAAAACTAAATAATAAATTTTAAAATATATACATGAATTGAAATAAATAATGTAGAAATAAATTTGATTAAATTAATAAATACTAGTTTCAACGATTTATTTATTTGAATTTATTAATTTATCTTCATGTTGTTTTATTTATTTATTTTATGTTGATTGATTTATTTATCTAAAATAAATTATTTGTTTTATATTCATTCATTTATTTAAATTTTTTATTTTATAGTGATTGATTTATTTAGACTTTTATATCATTGTTTTAAAAACCTATAACTTAATATGACTAAGCTTATAATGAATCAATTACTTGAATAAGAAATTTTGTTGGGGACACATGGATCCTCCCTCATGGCCGCCTTTGATTGCAGCCTTTCATACAAAGCCACAAGCCCACAGATCGCTAGCCCGTCAATCGTCCAACAGGAAGAAACGCTAGCTGTCAAGAGTAGTTATTCGGTTTTTAAAATGGGTTAATTCTAAATATACTCACAACATTTGTCCTTAATTATAAATATACCCGCTAAGTTTGAAAAGTTTTACATATACCCACTAAGTGTTTCATTAATTTTAAATATATCCAATATGAGAGTTGAGAACATTTAATAGTTTTAACATTCTAAAATACTCTTGATTGATCTATATTCAATGTCATTTGTGTCATATCCAAACCGTTAAAATTCATTCTGCTTCGCTTCTTTTTCAAGTTGAATTAGTTTCTCTCACACCGTTTAACTTCCACCATAGCTGAATGACAATTACTATTAAATAATAAGAGACATTTTGAATTTTTTTTATAATGAATAGCAGTAACTTTTAATTATACTTGACGAAATAGGCATAAATAAAATTTCACCCATACTTAGTGGGCATATGTGAAACTTTTCAAACTTAGTGAGTATAATTGTAATGAAGAGCAAGTGCAGCGGGTATGTTTAAAATTAGCCCTTTTAAAATTATCAAATGGTCCCAATAAAAAAGTTTATAAAACGGTGTTGACTCACATAATAGGTATACTTAAAATTTATTACAAATTTAACAGGTATGAATAAAGTTTTGAAACTTAATAGGTATATCTATAATTAAGGTTAATGTTGTGGATATATATGAAATTAACCCTTTGATAATTTTAAAAGGGTTAATTTCAAATATATCCACTATATTTTTCCTTAACTATAAATATGCCTACTAAGTTTGAAAAGTTTCATATATACCCACTAAATATGGATAAAATTTTATTCATATCTATCCCGTCAGGCACAATTAAAAATCACCACTATTCATTATAGAAAATGTCTAAAATTCTCCTTATTATTTAATAATAATAGTTATTTAGTTATGATAAAAATTGAACAATGTAGTAGAAACAAATGCAACTTGAGAAATAAGCTAGACAGAATGAATTTGAACAGGCTGAATATGACACTAATGACATTGAATGCTAGATCAATGAGGCTTATATTGAAATTTTAAAATTATTAAACATTCTTAACTATCATATTAGCTATATTTGAAATTAATGAAATACTTAATGGGTATATGTAAAACTTTTCAAACGTAGTAAGTGTATTTGTAATTAAGCATGAATATAGTGGGTATATTTGAAATTAACCCATTAACAAACAGTGTTAACTCATGCAATAGGTATATTTGAAATTTACGACAAATTTAATAGGCATGAATAAAGTTTTGAAGCTTAGTAGGTATATCCATGATTAAGGTTAAACGTTATCGGTTATATGTTAAATTAACCGTTGATTTTTTATAAACGTATGAGCTCTAGATCTTTTTATTCTTATAAAAATTAAAATATTATTAATTTTAAAATATGTGTGGGCCCTAGAATTTTTCCTATAAAATTTGGCAGTTTTTAGAATTTTTATTTTCATATTATTAATTTTCATAAATTAAAATAAGTTACTAAGAAAATTTAAAACTTAATGAATTTCACAAAAAGAAAAATAGAAAATATTTCTTCTGTTGCTTGTAAGACATGCCCGCCGTATAAGCAGATGCACAGGACGTTAATCCTTAGGCTTAAAGATAATCACCAAGGGTAATGATTCAATCACGGAGGCTCTATATTTATCCTATATTTTTTAATTTTAAATTATATTTTTAATTAACAACCATTTATTGGGTTTAACACATCTTGCTTTATGATGATACAAAAAATAATTTTCATTTGACACGAGACGGGTGCTTTGATGGTAACACACCTGGTGGCGTATTGTCATCGTATGGGTGTTCGAATTCCCTCTTGTGTGAGGGGTTAAAAAATTCTGTTCATAATATTAGGGTTGAATGGGTGAGAGCTTAGTCTCTTTGAGAACATGCGAGAAGATTAGTCTTCATGAGGATAGGCGGGAGCTTGTTATCTCCTGGTATGCATTGAGACTTTATAATAATATAAAAAAGATGTCATGTTGCATAATGTAATAAAAATAATTTTCATTTAAATGATAAAAAGGGTTAACTTCCTTTTTCCCTTTAACAAGTCCACATGTATGAGACATACTGATCCCATTTTCTTTGCTCGCCCCATTTGTATTTCTGCAGTTAATTTTCTAGAGATACACTTAATGTTTTCCTGCCAAGATGATTAGATCTTTCTTGCATTTGTTATGTTTATGCTGCACCACACAGTGATGTATAAGCTCTCGCTTGAAACTACAATCCTTAATTCATTAGTGTTGAACAGTTGTCATTTTAGTTCTAACAATAAAAATCTGTTAGCATGAAGATTAGCAGGAAATCAAAACAGATTTGTTTTCTGTTTTTTTGTTATTTTTTCAAGTTTTAACTGTCCACAAATTTGGGAATTCAAAGAGGAGAATGTTGTTATTTTTTATGTATAAATAACTGGTTTTGAATGAAAGAAAGTAGATCATTTTTTCCAAACCTTTCAATTTACACTTTCATTGCTTTTCTTGTTTTAATCCAACAAGTGGTATCAAAGCCACAGTTGGTCTTAGAGGATCTATGAGAGAAAAAAAAAAAAAAAAACCAGAGAGAAGCCTTATATTTTCAAACCCAATGTCAACCAATAATCACCTTTCCTTGTTAGCTCCACAAACCTTCACTGGTGAGAATTATCAAATCTGGTCAGTGAAGATGCAATCTTACTTGGAAGCCTTTGATCTTTGGGAGATTGTAGCTGAAGACAAACATGTACCTCCGCTACCAAGAGATCCTACTTTGGCACAAATCAAAGCCAACTCTGAAGAAATTGCAAAAAGGGCCAGAGCCAAGACTGTTATTCAAAATTCTGTGGGAGATTCAATCTTCCCCAGGATTATGGCATGCAAGACTGCAAAAGAAGCTTGGGACAAACTGAAAACAGAGTATCAGGGAAGCGACATAACCAAGCAAATGAAGATTTTGAATCTCAAAAGAGATTTTGAAGCACTTAGCATGAAAGAAGATGAGTCCATCAGCAAATACTCCGACAGAATTTCTTTGATTGTCAACCAAATTCGGTTGCTTGGTGAGAATTTTTCTGACTCAAGGATTGTGGAAAAATTTTTAGTGACGCTTCCTGAGAGGTTTGAATCTAAAATTTCCTCTCTTGAAGAGTCCAAGGATCTCACCAAAATTTCAATAGCCAAACTAATCAGTGCTCTTCAAGCACAGGAGCAAAGGAGGGCTTTGAGGCAAGAAAAAATTACTGAAGGAGCTTTTCATGCACAAAATCAGCAACGAAACAAAGGTAAGAAGCAACTTAACAAGAAGTTGAAAGACAAAGATGAAGGCTATGATGGTAAGAAAAAATTCTCACCTTGCAGGTATTGTAAAAAGACCACACACATGGAGAAATACTGCTGGTGGAGGCCTGATGCAATATGTGACAATTGCAAGCAACTTGGGCACGTCACCAAAGTAAGCAAATATAAAAGCAAGGGTTCACAAAGCAACCAACAAGCACAAGCAGCTGAGTCAGAAGTTCAGGAGGAGCAACTATTTGTTTCCTCATGTTTTCACAGCATAGATACCGGCAACACTTGGCTCATCGACAGTGGATGCACAAATCATATGACATTTAATGCAGCAATATTCAAAGATCTTGATGAAAGCTATAAAACTAAAGTGAGAATTGGGAACAGAGACTTCCTTGATGTGAAAGGCAAAGGTACAGCTAAAGTAAAAACTTCTACAGGTATCAAATTTATTACCGATGTGTTATTTGTGCCTGAACTTAGTCAAAATTTACTGAGTGTTGGGCAAATGTTGGAAAAGGGATATTCGCTTGAATTTAAAGACGATAACTGCATTATTTTTGATAATGATGGAAATGAATTATTTTGTGTGAAAATGAAGCAGAAAAGTTTTGTTATGGAATGGAATGAAGATAAAGCTTATGCAGGTGCAAACTTAAGTGACTCAGATTTGTGGCACAAAAGATTTGGTCACTTTAACCACAGGAGTTTAATCAATCTCAAAAGGCAGAAACTTGTTGAAAACATGGCTGAAATCACAAATGAACCTCATGATTGTGATGCTTGTCAGCAAGGAAAACAAGTAAAAGTTTCATTTCCAAAAGGCCAAGTTTGGAGGGCCTCTCAAAAGCTGCAACTTATACACACTGATGTGTGTGGACCCATGACAGTTACATCCATGAATGGTAATCGATACTTTCTTCTTTTCATTGATGATTTTTCTAGAATGTGTTGGGTCTATTTTCTCAAAGCTAGAAGTGAAGTTTATGATGTGTTTTAGAAATTCAAAAATTATGTTGAAAACCAAAGCAATTTGAAGATTAAAATGTTGAGATCTGATAATGGCGGTGAGTACGGCTCCAGTAAATTTGATAAATTTTGTAGTGATGAAGGAATTAAACACCAGTTGACTGTCACTTACACACCGCAACAAAATGGTGTAAGTGAGAAAAAAATAGGACCGTGATGGAGATGGCTAGGTGCCTAATGTTTGAGAAAAATTTACCAAAGCATTTTTGGGCTGAAGCAGTCAACACTTCGGTGTATTTATTAAACAGGCTACCTACTAAGGCTCTCAAAAATAAAACTCCATATGAGGCTTGGCATGGTGTGAAGCCATCTGTACATCATCTCAAAGTATTTGGGTGCATTTGTTTTTATCAAATTCCTTATCAGAAAAGAGACAAGCATGATAAAAGAGCAGAAAAGGGAATTTTTGTTGGTTATAGTCTTGTCACAAAGGGATATAGAGTTTATTCCTTGAAAACTCATGAAATTTTGGTCTGCAAAGATATTAAATTTAATGAAATGGCAACTTGGAATTGGGACAATTTTGAGGATGTGCAGCCTGAAATTCTTAATGACAAGTTAAACCAGCCACATACTATAACATATGATGAAACTTTTGATGATGAACCTATCAGAGGTACAAGAACTTTGCAAGATATATATCAGGGGTGCAATCTTGTTATCTCAGAACCTAGCAACTTCCTTGAGGCAAAAACTTCACCAGCTTGGAGAAAAGCAATGCAAGAAAAGATTGATATGATCAACAAAAATAAAACATGGCAATTAGTTGAAAGACCTGGAGTGCAGAAAGTGATTGGAGTCAAATGGGTATTCAAAACCAAACTCAATCCTAATGGCTCAATATGCAAATACAAGACAAGGCTTGTGGTGAAGGGATATGCACAACAACAAGGAGTGGATTACCAAGAAACATTCGCACCAGTTGCAAGGTATGATACTATCAGATTAATTATTGCCTTTGCTGCATTCAAAAAATGGCAAATTCATCAACTAGATGTTAAATCAGCATTTTTAAATGGCTTTCTTGATGAAAATATTTATGTTGAGCAACCTGATGGTTTTGTAATTTCTGGAAATCTCTTCTCTTTGGGTTTTGGTGTCTTCACATGGAGCTCAAAGAAGCAAGAAACAACAGCACAATCCACAGCTGAAGCTGAATACATTTCTGCTGCTGCTGCTGTGAATCAAGCTATTTGGTTAAGGAAGCTTCTAATGGATCTTGGTTGTTAACAAAAAGATCCAACTGAAATCAGATGTGATAATCTTTCAGCAATATCAATTTCAAAGAACCCAATATTTCATGGTAGGACAAAACACATAAAAATAAAGTTTCATTTCATTCGAGAAGTTCAACAATCCAATGAAGAGAATCTGGTGCATTGTTCATCTGAAGATCAACTTGCTGATTTACTCACTAAGGCTCTGCCTAAAGAAAGGTTTGAAATTCTCAGGCAAAAGATTGGTGTTTGTCTCAAAAATGCCAAGGAGGAGTGTTGAACAGTTGTCATTTTAGTTCCAACAATAAAAATCTGTTAGCATGAAGATCAGCAGGAAATCAAAACAGATTTGTTTTCTGTTTTTTTGTTATTTTTTTAAGTTTTAACTGTCCACAAATTTGGGAATTCAAAGAGGAGAAGGTTGTTATTTTTTATGTATAAATAACTGGTTTTGAATGAAAGAAAGTAGATCATTTTTCCCAAACCTTTCAATTTACACTTTCATTGCTTTCCTTGTTTTAATCCAACAATTAGGTGGCTAATTTCTAATATCAAAAGCAAGAAATCATCTTACTCAAGTACCTCAATAAGATATTGACCGCATCTTAAAACTGTGTAATTCCAATGCCAAATGTCATTTTTTTATATAAAAAAAAAAAAAGCAAAGATTGAGTACAACATCTAGGAGATGATTAGTCTTCTATCACATTTATGCCACTTGATCTGCATCATTATTTGAAATTGAGCCAATTTCATAAAGACTGGATGATTTAGAAGGATCGATCTCAATGCCGATTTCACAACTTTCATCAGAAGCTCTTTCAGGGGAAGACAAAAAATGGTTTGGCTGGCAATTGCAGCTGTTCTACCTTTCCTTCCAGCATCTCTACTACTTTGCTCATCGATGGTCGGTGTACAGGCTTCATCTGTATACACCACAATGCAACTATCAGCATCTTCTTCGTTACTTCCTTTTCATCCTCACCAGCATCCTCCATTCCAATGCCCTCGCCTTGATTGATCTCGTCATAAACCCACAACGGAAAGTAAATTTGGCTTGAGTTCTTTGCATATGCATTGACATTCTTTCTTCTACCAGCCATTTCCATCAACAGCATGCCAAAACTGTAAACATCGGACTTGTAGGAGACACCTCCAGCATTCTTATAAAAGAGCTCAGGGGCTATGTATCCTGCAGTTCCCCTTACAGCTGTCACAGAGACAAAGCTCACGTCCACTAGGTAGAATTTTGCAAGCCCAAAATCTGAAACTTTTGGTGTAAATTTCTCATCAAGCAGAATATTATGTGGCCTGATGTCAAAATGAAGGATTTTCATGTCGCAGCCCCTATGTAGATACCCAATCCCACGAGCTATGCCCAATGCAATCTCATATATCTTCTCACAACTTAGAGGACAGCTCTTTCCTTCTTGGGGGTGTATGTATTTGTGAAGAGAACCATTTGGCATGAATTCATAAATGAGTGCTCTTTTGGATCCCTCAGAACAAAATCCAATTAATCGCACCACATTGACATGATGAATCCTTCCAATGGTGGCAACTTCATTAATGAAATCCTGACCATCGCCTTTAGATTTTGCTGATAATATCTTTATTGCAACAGGTCAGCCAGCTCTGAGCTTCCCATTGTAAACAGAGCCAAAGCCTCCTTGGCCTAGCTTGTGGGTGAAGCCCCTAGTCATTGTTTTGACTTGTGAATAGGAGTACCTTGTAGGTGTGTCATACTTGTATCTGCTCAAGAACTCTTCTATTGTGCTGTCCATCCATACTTGCTTGGTCCATAGTTTATAAATCATAAAGATTGCAAAGCACAATATCCCAATGACCGTTCTTACCATCAGAAGCAACACTGTCTCTCTGAGAAAATCGAGAGAATATTTTCTTTGAGACAAAAATAGTCCTTTGCAGGAGTGAGCTACTTCAGTAGCCTAAAAATATTTCAAGTTGCTAAGATCTTTTATTTTAAATTAGGTTCTAAAATACTTATTTAATTCTTCAATGCCCTTTAAGTTGTTTCCAGTAATAACTATGTCATCAACATATATTAGTACAACTATGGTTCCAAAAGTATGCCTTCGTGCTCTGTGTGTACAAAACATCTATGCACATGCAGTTTTATTTGTAAAATCTAGACCGCCATAATCATCATGTAATTTGTTCTGATAATTTTAGCAAAAATCACCAAATTATTTAAATTTCACGTGGAAGGTTTACACAAAATGTCATTACGAAAGAATTTTGCATAAAACATTTGTTTTAAATTTGTAATAAAAATTTTCGTTACTAAAAGTTTCGAAATAATTGAAAAAATACATACGTATATTCAAGATATCAGTTATCCTGAACTTCCCAAACTTACCTCCTGTCACTTTATGAATGTAAAAAGTATTCTTTCTATTCTTTCTAATCAAGTCAAGTTGTGACTTGTGCTGAATCAATCCGTTGAAGTCCTTGTTTATTTTTTTTCTTTATTTATTTTCCCTTATATACAAAATTAACCTTAATGATGCTGAAAAGTTAACTAATCAAGTCTATTTTCAAAATAGCTTTCCATCACTTCAATGACACCTTAAAATTGTGCTAATAAAGTCAAGTCTTCATGGCATAATCGAGTCAAAGTCATCAAATTTTCCACAATGTTCTTCGTCACTACTAGTGGACCAAAAAGTCTTCTTCCCAAAAAGCATGCATCAGAAATAAAAAGGTCTTTTCAAATTAAAAAAAAAAGAAATAAAAGGTCTTTTCTAGGACATTACATTACATTACAAATTTCCTTCTTTATTTTAGGCAATCCTATGTATACTCATGGATTTTACGTTTAATTCCATTTATACTCATGAATTTTCAAAAATATAAGTGGAATTTTAGGTAAAATTGTGAGTATCTGGAAATTTTTTGAAAATTCGTAGATATAAATGAAATTAAAAGTAAAATTCTTGGATTTAAATGACATTTGCTTTTTTTTGCGAAAAATCTCCCTCGATTTCTTTGTAGATACGTGAGAGCTACATATATGCAGTCAAAGTCATCAAGTTCTACCTTCTTATGAAAAGCTATCCTTTATTCATAATGTTTGATTGTTTATGCACGTAGAGACTCCCCTAAAAACTAAAAACATATTTTTCTTTTAATTTTTTGGTTTTTTAATAGAGTTGCTAATCCCCGACTAGGTATATTTTACCTATAAAATAATTTTGGAATCTATATATTTTTATGTTTAAAATAGAGATATTTTGTCAATTCTAAAGTGTTTAAAATTATTATAATGCCCTGTGTTTAAAAATTCAGAAGAATATACACACACATATACATATACAAATATCAAAAAATGATAAAATATGATTTATAAATTAAATAAACCTAGATCAATAGTCTTACAAAAAAAAATTAAAAACACATGGGCATCTTTTGACACATTCTAGTCAATATCATTCAATTATATGGAGTTGGATGTATATGATTTGAATAAGGAGATAAAATTAAGAGGGGTTGTATATTAGAAACTAAAAATTAATTGGAAATGAGAAATTTCACAGTGAAAATAAAAAAATAAGGTTGCTATGTATTAAAAAATGAGAAATTGTATTGAAAACGAAATAAGCTTATTTGAAAATGAAAATTTTCATCCCGTTCCATCCAGTTAATTAGATGATGCTGATCCTGATCAATAGCCAAGTCATTTCTAGGGATTTACCTCCCTGGTTTCCTCCCTCAAGAGACATGAGACTTACATGAGAAACAGAACCATGTAATAGAAATTCATTTGCATATTATAGTTTAGTTCGGAAACAGAAATAGTTAATGAATAATGCAGCTGAAAGTCAAGGCTATTACTAGATTTCATATAAGGCCATTAGATGACACTGGGTCCTCAGCAAAAAGAAATGGAGATGCTTTAGTTGTTCCATAATTAAATAATTAAGGCTTTTAAAAGGCAGTGTAGCATTACTGAACAAGAAGAAAGCACAACCTTTTATCTTTATCGGGGACGTGATTTGGATTTTAAGCTGACTTGAATATCATTAATTTAAACTTTATTTTAATATCACCACCTAAAAATAATCACTTCGGTTGTACATTTTAAGATAGAAACAGTATAATGTTCTTAATATAGATAATAAAAATTTTCAAATCTAACTCTAGCTTTTTATTCATCTAATGTCTATATTATTTGAATTCTTTGCTCTTCCAATCAACTAAAAAACAAAAATTAAGGTGAGCCTAAGCAAACTCAATAAATAGAAAGACAAGAAAAATCATAGGTAAATGAAAATATTAGAAAAGAACTCATTATAATGAAATAGACACATCCTCAGATTCATGCTAAAAGATCATACGAAACATTGATAAGATAGCATGTGACTTTCATGACGCACATTATAATATATAATTTTCGGTAGCCCTTGAGATGTACATTGCGTGGCCCTCGCAACATGCACCATCACCTTCAACTACCATGTGACTCTCATGCCATACATAAAAACCATATAGTCGAAAAATATATTTTTCATGATATGTACAATACGATGTAATGCAATAATTTGATATTAAAGTCATGCAACTGACGTTTTATGTATTCCATGCAAAATCTAGCAAAATATCCATCCACAAAATCCAAACAAAAAGCCAAAAAATATTCCATAGCCCGTCACAATATTTAAAAATTTCAACTTAGAAGCCAATAAAATCCAAATAAGAAAATCCTACTTGCCTATTATTGGTGTATTCTAATGATATGAATCTCATTATTTGTTTAGTATTATTGTACATAGGCTTCATTTAAATATGTGTACCCATTTAAAATTGTGCTTTCAACATCTAAATTATCTAAAATATCATTATTTGGATAAATAATTCTAAAAGTATTATTATATTCTAATGTATATGTGAGTAGATTTAATATTTTTCATAATTTACATATGCATGTATATTTTAAGCAAATGTGTCTCATGTACAAGCCTGGATCATAGCAGAACAAATTATGCTAAGTAGAATGAATGATTTAGATTTTTCATTACTCAGGAAGGTGAAAAAATGTATAAATGTAATTGATGAAGTAGATTATAAATCATCAAGGTGAAAAAAAGATGTATAAAAATACATGAAATTGCTTTTATAAGTTATGTCATGCAATTCTTTTTTATCACTAATCTAAGTTTCTGACTATCGAGATTTTTCAGTTCTTAACCAAATAAACATTAAGGGGGAGGATGTGTTGCTGATATTTAAAGTCTTCAGTACTGTTACCCTATTTTGCCCAGATGTGTCTAGAAAGTAATAAAAATTTTTGAAATAAGAGAAAAAGATGTAATATAACAGGAGTAATGATGAAGAGTAAAGAGAATAAAGTTAAAATAGAAAAGTTAATTGTATGAGTATTTGTGTAGAAATGATTAAAAATAGGATAGTTATAAAGAAAGATATGAAAAATAATTAAAAATAGAGCAGTTGCGAAATATGAAAAGTTTTTTATGGAAAGGTTTTGTGTATTACCAAACATGACCAAAATTTAACGCACTCATTTTGTTTAAAATCATATTTTATTATGACAAAATATTAAAATATGATGCCAAGTATTATTTCGATCAAAGTTTTGGGTGGGTTACGCGTGGGTGCAAATTGCTTGGTATAACTCGTAACTTTAACCAGACTAGTTTTGATTGGTCTATAGTGGGCTGAAAGTTTTGAGTTAGAACGGGCTGAAAATTTTGAACCGATTGGGTTAAAGACTTAAAGTGGGTTTAAAAATTCAACTCAGAAACTTTTTTTTCTTTTGTGTGTGTGTGTGGAATTTAACTCAGAATTGAAAAATAGAATTAGGGCAAATCGATAATGTCCTCATTAGTGCTATACCAGAAAAAAGTCCTAGTTAGACAAGACACGACCTGCCTTGTAAATTCATTTATGGGCTCTGATACTACCCATTTGTTATTATTTATTTTGCATCAGTATATGCGCTTAAATAAGATCTTTTCACTGCATAAATTTTTTATTTTCTTTTTTTAAATTCAACAAAAAAATATAAACATATCAAGAAACCAAAAAAGAAAAAAAATTGCTTGGGCCGCATATTCTTAAAAAAAAATAAAAAAGAGGTAAAGCTTACCATGCGCAAGCACTAAACCAGGACCCTTCATGAAATATGCCATATGCTAAAACACAATCATGTATAACTACTTGGCCGAACCAATGCAAAATTATGTGTTCAATTTATTTCTGGTATAACCTCTTAATTGGTCCACTAATTAGATGAGTTGAATAGAAGAGTAGGTGGTAAATTAAAAGCAACTGCATTTAACAACAAGTAAAACTTTTCGATATAAAACTGTTCTGTTTCTGCAATTATTCTATTTTTAATTATTTTTTTTCATATTTTTCTATGCAAACTACTTTATTTTTCAATCATTTTTACAGAATTACATATAGAACTAACTTATCTAATTTAACTTTATTTTTTTTACTTGTTATTTTTACTCATATTATATTATATTATTTTCTATCAATTTAACAAATTTTACACCACAAGTTTTTCATCGTAAAGTTTTATCACTTTCCAAATACATGGAAATTGTCCTCCAATAAACGCTATTGACCCAGTGGCAGATATGCCAATTCGGGTGTGGCCCACTGAATGACTTGACTCGGTGACTCGATTGAATAAATACTTTCCAAGGTATTTCCTGGAAATTCTGGACTAGATGGGCCGTAGTCCATTACTATGATTTGATTGAAGATGTTAGATACTTCAACCCCTGAATCAGACAGCCGTTGCGTCGTCCTAAATGTTGAGGTTCGAACAACAACTTAATCAGCACAAGGAAATAAGATGCGCTTTAGTGTGTTCAATGGTAGATTAATCAGAAGGCGATGCTATCTATTTAAATTTCCTTGGTTAAGATTTTAATTCAGCCACTTGGAAGTTACTAAAATTCTTGAAGTCAGTTAATTATCATCCAACCGCGCTATCATTCATTATGTTTGTATGCATCTTAATGAATTTTACAATTACTTCATATGCTTTTTGATTCAGGGCATAGCGTTGTATTACTTGCTGTCCTACTTGCAGCAATGGTTGGATTGAAGATGTTGGGGGAAAATATAAAAAGGAGAGAATTAAAGTGGAAAAAGTGAAATTATAATCAAGTTTCACTTCAGGCATGTTACGACGTTAGTTTCCTTGAGACAATTTTGCTACTCTATTTGTAGTTTAGGATAATTTTGCAGTTGCCCACAATACAAAAAGTGAAACCTGAATTAGATAGGAAACAATACATTTTCTAGGCACACAAACACTTGATAACAGAATTTTTGTTTGAATGGAGAGAATTTCAAAACTGTATGGTAATTTTGCAAATCACCAACTTGAACATAACATGTCAGAATTAGGACAAGAGCAAGACGTCTCTTGACAAGACCCTCGGATGTCTAAGGAGAGGAGATGATGATGAAATGATTGTATTTTTAATCTCCCGAATGTCACCCCGATTTATAGATTTTAAGGCATCCCTCTGTTGCATCTCATTATACGAGTTGCAACTCTTGATATTATGCAATGCATCTCTTGAATTCACGCCACATCATTGCATCTTTTCAATTGCATCCAATAAATCTGCTCTAATGTTGTTTCCGACATATTTGTTTATGTTTGAATATTTCAAATGTTCAACCGATGCCAACGTCTCTTACCATTTTAGCTATTTTACTTTTGTTGTTAATCTATTAAAGTATATTATACTTATCATAAATTTGAAATTCCTAACATTCCTCTACCATCTTCAAAATTTAAGTCAATTCCATTCAACTAAGGAAATATCATACATAAATAAAAATGTAGGGTAGACTTGAACCTTTACTTAGTGAAAATATATCAAGATTTATCAAGGTTTACAGTAGCCAAGGCTTAAACTGTCGACCTCATTTGATAAATCGAATATATCTTACATATAAGATTTCAAAATATATTAAGTGTTCTAAAAGGTGATATGTTATGGCTATGTGTCAGTATTCCAATTTCATGAGCACCTCAGAGCGAATCCACACACTCTGCAAATAGAAGTGACCTCACTTCCAATACTCGTATAGGTGGATCTATTTAGAATACTCTACAATTAAATACTCCAACACAATGGTTTTAGATCCATTAAGAATAAAAAACACTCAATCTCATAAATACGTTATAGGATCTAAGCACTACATGAGAGATGCAAAATTAAAAATATAACCAATGCTTACAAGTTGCAAAAATAATTTATTTCGATCATTAAACTCTTAGACTTGTGCTACAAGAATAGAGTTGAGTTTTAGTTATTGCAACTCCTAGATTTAGATTTCAGTCCCATCCCTCTCAATGTTTTACATACCGCTTTCCTGATAAGGCTTTTTGTAACAGAGTCTGTCAAGTTTTCACTTGATCTTACAAGATCAATGTTAACCACTTGATCTTGGAGTAACAACCTTGCATAATTGTATCTCAATGCAATATGCCGTGACTTTTGCGGTGATTGTTCTAATTAGGTAGTAATTTCTCAATAATTGCACCAACAAAAACGGATTCATCCATCTTACTGCCCTGTGACCCAAGTTGGTTGACGATATATTCAATTTTATTAACTTGATCAAGAATTAATTTATCATCAATCATAGTATAATATATCTTTACAACTGCTTTACACATTCATCAAACGGGACTCATGCACATCTTCGATTTGTCGATTTGGATGAGATAACAAATGATTCTAAACGTATAATGGGCGCGAAATAGAATATTTTAGATCATAATTAAGATCTGCCCTATTAATGATGTGCCGTATTTTACCTGTTCACATAGTGGAACAATCTCAAAATACCTGATTTTTTATATTAAATAAATAGGAATGGGTGAAAATTATAAAAGGTTTAAATATTAAAAAGTCATATGATAAATAAAAGAAAGAAAAATATCTACGGTGCAAACGCTGGTAGCTAGGAAATCACTTCCATTTGAACATTTGCATTGCCTATTGGGCTTTTGCAAAATACACTGTCTGGGAGCATGTGTTTTGGCAATTTCGCATAATAGACTTCATAAGTTTCAATTTTTTTTGCAAAATGAACCCTATATCTTTGCGATTTTTAACTGAAATAGGAAGGAAGAATGACTCATAAGTTGTCTTCAATTGCTTTTAGCAATTTAGAAAATTTTAGGACATGTTCGCCCGTGCACTACTTAACCGGCATTAAGGACCAGCCCATTTATCTATCAAAAGAAGAAAAAAAAAAAAAGCACCAGCCCATTTACAAATATTTGAAGCTTATTGGGTAAATTTTGCAAAATGTCAATACAATGCCAAATGTCAATCATGTACACTTACGGGGACTATTTTGCACAAAAAAAATTATAAAGGGTACGTTTGGCTACCAAAAAGAGTTTTCAAACTAAAATTTTTTCCTGTGTGATTGTTTATGCCAAAAAAATTTCAAACAAAAAAATTTTGATTGTTTTTTTATTTTTAAATAAGAGTTCTGATGTAGTGCATCGGTTGCATTTAGCTTCAGTACACTTACTGCAAACATTTATTTGACAATTTTTTATATAACTATTAATTTAAAAGTATTTAACATATATATCAAGTTTTATTATTTTTAGCATCAAAAAAAGTTTTGCCATTTTTAAAGATTTGTAGTTATATTTTTTGATTATTTAAAATTAGTGACATTTTTGTAATTTGTGAATTATAAAAATTCTATTGATTTTGAAAAATAAAAAATATTTATAAATCTCTAAAAATAGTAAAAACTTGATACACATGCTAAATATATATGATTAAAAGTTGTATAAAAATTTTCAAAAAAGGGGGTTTAAATTCATCTTGGTACACCGAGGCTAAGTGCACCTGGGTATATTTAGTTATGCACCTTTAAATGAAACTTTTCCTGCAAAATATTTCAATCTAAAACTTTTCACTATCCGCGATTATCTAATTTTTAATTATTTCTCCGCATCTTCTTGTATAAACTATCTTACTTTTTAATCAGTTCTACACAATTATATACACAACTAGCTTATCTATTTTAACTTTATTATTTTTATTTTTCATCATTATCTCTAGGGGTGGGAATCGGGGCGGGTCGGGGCGGGTCAGGGTGTGCCCAACCCTGACCCTCATTTTCAAAAATCTTGTTTGACCCTTACTTTATACCGGGTCGGGACAAGGTCGGTTTGACCCTTACTTTTTTCTACAAGGTCTCGGGACAAAATTCGGGTCGGTATCGGGTCAACGGGTCGGGTAAAAAACTGCGGGTCAAGTAAAAAATTTTAAAAAATTTATAAAACTATAAAGTATAAAGACAAATTTATATTAAATTTAACTATTATATGCTTAAATCTATTATTAATCAGTCAAAGTAAATATAAATAATTAAATAAAACATGAAAATTAGCATTGAACGAGGTTTTTTTTTAATGTAAAATATCAGAAAACGGGTCAACAGGTAAGACCCGCCCCGACCCGCCTTGACCCGCCCCGACCCGCTGTAAAAACCTGGATTTTGCCCCGCCCCGCATTTCTTTAAAAACGTCAAAATCCCGACCCGACCCGACCCGCCGGGTGCACATTCCCGACCCGACCCGGTATTAAAACAGGGTCGGGCGGGCGGGTCACGGGTCGACCCGCCCCGATTCCCACCCCTAATTATCTCTACAATATCATATCATTTTATCTTATTTTAATAATTTTTACACCAAATTTTTTTTAATCAAAAGTCTTATTATTTTCCAAAAATACATTTACTCCTTATCATCATCCCTATCATATCGTATAACTTTCTCTCATCTAAAAAATTCCACATTAAAAACTTTTCATAAAAAGTAGGTTACTTGTTGAGAGTAAAAAATTTTAGTTTGAAAATGTTTTGATGTTAACAAACACCCCTAAATCTGAAACTTTTTACACTATCTAACTATCATATTTTTTTAATTATTTCTTCAAATTTTCTTATACAACTATTTTACTTTTCAATCATTTTTATTCAATTATCCATATGATTAACTTATCTATTGTAACTTTATTCTATTTATTCCTTACCATTATCAATATTATATTATATTATTTTTTATACTTTTAAAATTTTTACATCGAAAACGTTTTATTTAAAAAATTTATCACTTATCAAATATACCCTCAATCTAAAGCTTTTTACTCTTCACAACGGTCTAATTTTTAATTATTTTTTCATATCTTCTTATACAGCTATTTTACTTTTTAATCATTTCTACGTAACCACATATATAACCAATATATTTATTTTAAATTATTTTTATTCCTCATTATTATCTTATCATATTACATCATTTTCTCCATTTTTTAAAAAACTTTTATTATTATATCAAAATTTTTTATTTAAAAATTATATCACTTTCGAAAGACAACCGAAGTCTTCTCTTGGAAGTATGGTCAACTTGACCACTCCCATATGCCGTGTGGAATATTTTCCGACAAGTGATTGTAGACGCGTAGACTTATGTATTCTGTTTTCCGTGTAGGATCTAACTATTAATTAGAAAGAAAGAAGGGTCCATGTATTCATGTATTTTGATTAAGTCGTAACAATGTTAATGTAAGAACTCAGGGATTTAAAACTTTGACAGTTTAAACAAGGAGCTAGATCATTTTCGATTGAACTCAGAGTAATATTGAATATAAAATTGATAAATATTGATCATACCTGATGTCCATACCTCATGCCTAAAGTGCACCAAAAGGGATCTAACCCTTACTAAGCCGTCATTCCAAACCTTCAAATTATAGATAACATGCTTCACGGCAGTTACCGCTGTGGTGAGCGGGTGGGCAAAATGCCCAGGTGTCCAGCGTTCGACCCGTACTCCCCCTTGTGGGGTTATTAATTTCTCTCAGTCATGAAGGTGTTATTAGGTTCTTTCATGTTATGAGGATTATACATGTCCTGTAATATTAGATGATTTGTTGTGTATATCATATATGAATAAAAAATATATATAGATATTCATAGAAAGAATGGAACCAAGTTGGATCTTTAAAATTAAAAGAAAAAACTTTAAACCAACTTTGGGATCACTAGAAATACTTATGCAAGTTGGATCTTTAAAATTAAAAGAAAAAAACTTTAAACCGACTTTGGGATCATTAGAAATACTTATGCTTTCAATTAAGATGCCTAATACATTCACAAGTTTAACAAGTTTTACTACTTAGAAAAGATTTTGAAGTGACGTTATATTACATTTATATTGCTTAGGAACATCGGAGGAGGTCAGGGTATCAAAATCCGCCTGTAGAGACGACAACATCGCTAAATTTCTTCACATATTCTTATACAAACTATCTTACTTTTTAATTATTTCTACATAACCACCCATATAACTAATACATTTATTTTAAATTCTCTTTACTCCTCATTATTACCCTATCATATTATATCATTTTCTCAATTTTTAAAAACTTTTATTATAAAATTTTTTATTATAAAATTTTTTATTTAAAATTTATATCACTTTCGAAACACAACCGAAGTCTTCCCTTGTAAGCATGTTCAACTTGGCTACTTCCATGTGCCGTGCTGAATATTATCTGGCAAGTGATTGTAGACGTGTGGTCTTATGTATTCTACTTTCCGTGTGGGCCCTAACTATTAATTAGAAAAAAAGAAAGGTCCATGTCACTAATGTATTTTGATTAAGTGTGACAATGTTAATGTAAGAACTCAGGGATTTAAAACTTTGACAGTTTAAACAAGGAGCTAGATCATGTTGGATTGAACTCAGAGTAATTTTGAATATAAAACTGATAAATATTGATCATACCTGCTGCCTAAAGTGCACCAAAAGGGCTCTAACCCTCACCAGGCCGTCGTCACAAACCTTCAAATTATAGATGCTTCACGGAAGTTACATCTGTGGTAAGTAGGTGGGCAAAATGCCCAGGGGTCCAGCGTTCGATCCGCACCCCCTCTGACGGGAATGAACTAGGTTCTTACATGTTATGAGTATTTTGTAATATTAGATGACTTATTGTGTATATCATATATGAATGAAAAATATATAGATAATATGCTGCCAAATTTTTCATAGAAAGAATGGAACCAAGTTGGATCTTTAAAATTTAAAAAAAAAATAATTTAACGGACTTTGGGATCACTAGAAATACTTATGCTTTCAATTAAGATGCCTAACACACTTACAAGTTTAACAAGTTTTATTACTTAGAAAAGATTTCGGAGTGACGTTATATTGCTTGGGAACATCGGAGGTCAGGGTATCACAATCCGCCTGTAGAGACGACAGCATCGGGGCCTTGCATCCAACCGCAAGTCCGGTTCTTTGACGGGATTTGGAATTGGTCCTCCCCTCTACTTTCTTTCTTTTTCTACCAATCGCTCGTATGGAATATGAGAATTCCATCTTTTTTATTGCCCGAGCATCCACGATCACGCGATTGAGAATAGTGATTCTCCTTTTCAATATTGTGTATGATGTCGTCGTCGTGGCCGTGGTTTTTGATGGGTTGTTTATTGATTAAAGACCTTTTATTTGGATTTAGAAAATGTTTTATGGAGCTGGGGATTTTCGAAACAGGAACTCAGCGACGGTTTTGTGAGTGTGAGATTTGGTGGCGCCGATTTGCTCCTTCATTTCTCCGTAATTTGCTGATATACCCATATTGTTTCATGAATTGCATATTAACTCAGAAAGTTTCACAAAAGTTGCTTTCATACCCATGTTAACCGTTGAAATTTAATGGCTATTAAATAAAAAGTATAATTTGCTAATATACTAATTTAGTTATATTTAGTTATGAACCTTTAAATAAAACTTTTCCTCAAAAACATTTCAATTTAAAACTTTTCACTATCCATAATTATCTAATTTTTAATTATTTCTCCACATCCTCTTATATAAACTATCTTACTTTTTAATTAGTTCTACACAATTATAAACACAACTAACCTATTTATTTTAATTTTATTCTCTTTATTTTTACGCCAAATTTTTTTTTATCAGAAGTCTTATCATTTTCTAAACACATATTTACTCATTATCATTATCCTTATCATATCATATAACTTTCTTTCATTTTAAAAAATTTTATATTAAAAAATTTTCATCGAAAGTAGGTTACTCGTGGAGAGTAAAAATTTTTAGTTTGATTTACACTATCTAACTATCATATTTTTTAATTATTTTTTCACATTTTCTTATACAATTATTTTACTTTTCAATTATTTTTATACAATTATCCATATAACTAACTTATTTATTTTAACTTTAGTATCTTTACTCATTATCATTATCAATACTATATCATATTATTTTTTCTATTTTTAAAATTTTTACATCAAAAAATTTTTATTTAAAAATTTTATCACTTCTAAAATATACCCTCAATCTAAAGCTTTTTACTCTTCACAACCGTCTAATTTTTAATTATTTATTCACATATTCTTATACAATTTTTTAATCATTTCTACATAACCGCCCATATAACTCATATATTTATTTTAAATTCTATTTACTCCTCATTATTACCTAATCATATTACATCATTTTCTCAATTTTTAAAATTTTTTATTATTATATCAAAAAATTTTTATTTAAAAATTATATCACTTTCGAAAGACAACCCAAGTCTTCCCTCATAAGTATGTTCAATTTGGCTACTTCCATGTGCCGTGTGGAATATTTTTTGGCAAGTGATTGTAGACGTGTTGACTTATGTGTTCTATTTTCCGTGTGGGCCCTAACTATTAATTAGAAAAAAAGAAGGGTCCATGTCACTAATGTATTTTGATTAAGTGTGACAATGTTAATGTAAGAACTTAGGGATTTAAAACTTTGACCGTTTTAACAAGGAGCTAGATCATGTTGGATTGAACTCAGAGTAATTTTGAATATAAAATTGATAAATATTGATCATACCTGCTGCCTAAAGTGACGTTATATTACATTTATATTGCTTGGGAACATAGGAGGTCAGGGTATCACAGTCCGCCTGTAGAGACGACAACATCCCCCCTGCCTTGCCAAATGGTGAATGGAGGAGAGCCTTGCATCCGACCGCAAGTCCGATTCTTTGACGGGATTTGGAATTGGTCCTTCCCTCTACTTCTTTCTTTTTCTACCAATCACTCGCCTGCCATGAATATGATGATGGGATTTCGAAAAGAATCCGTGAACTTCCTTATGTTTTCTTTGAATTCTAAATAAGATGGACTAACTGAAATTTCTTGCATTAATTATCTTTAACGAATCCAATCATCTTTTTCCCTCCGATGGAGAATTCGATCGTCTTTGAATATGAGAATTCCATCTTTTTTATTGCCCGAGCATCCACGATCGCGCGATTGAGAATAGTGATTCTCCTTTTCAATCTTGTGCATGATGTCGTCGTCATGGCCGTGGTTTTTGATGGGTTGTTTATTCATTAATGACCTTTTATTTGGATTTAGAAAATGTTTTATGTAGCTGGGCATTTTGGAACACAGGAACTCAGCGACGGTACTGTGTGTGAGATTTAGTTGCGCGGATTTGCTACTTCATTTCTCCATAATTTGCCGATATACCTATTTAGTTTGACGTTAATTGCTGATATACCTACATTGTTTCATGAATTGTATATTAACTCAGAAAGTTTCACGAAAATTGCTTTCATACCCATGTTAATGGTTTAAATTTAATGACTATTAAATAAAAAGTATAATTTGCTGATATATTAATTTAGTTTAATGCTAATTGTTGATATAACTACATTGTTTTATGAATTGTGTATTACCTCTATAAAGTTTCACAAAAATTGCTTGAGTATCCATGACACATTTTTGTCATCAAATGTACATTAAAATTTTAGCTAATGACAAAAATGACTCTATTTAAAGTTATATTAGAATCTCATAGTTTATAAAGCACCTAGTTATGTAGGTGAAGGAGGTTTAACTGGAAGATAACATGTTAATAATTAACACGAGTATACAAGTAATTTTGGTAAAATTTTGAGAGAGTAATATACAACAGTGTGGGTATATCAGCAATTAAGGTCAAACTAAGTGAGTATATCAGCAAATTAAATTTTTTTATTTAATAGCCGTTAATATGAATATGCAATCAATTTTTGTGAGAATAATGTTCAATTCGTGAAACAATATAAATATATTAGCAATGAGCGTAAAACTACCCGTCATCTCTTGGATCCGATAGAATCGAGGTTGACTTGGGTACATAGCCTAGCTACTTTATTCACCGTCTTAACTGGGTGTACCTTAACCGGCTTCCAAAAAGTAATTCTCAGGTGGCCCTTTACGTAGTAGAGTTAGCGATAATTACGTATATTTTTCGTTGAAAACTTTCGTACTTCTGTGAGAAATTCATGTCCATGCAAAATGTCGACTGAAAAAATTACAGCCGTGCCCTTGTAGCAGGTGATGCCTCTTTAAAATTTAAGCCGTTAAATTTTCATTAAAACTAAATAACAAATTTTAAAATATATACATGAATTTAAATAAATAATGTAGAAATAATTTCATTAAATTAATAAATACTAGTTTCAACGATTTATTTATTTGAATTTATTAATTTATTTTCATGTTATTTTATTTATTTATTTTATGTTGATTGATTTATTTATCTAAAATAAATTATTTGTTTTATATTCATTCATTTATTTAAATTTTTTATTTTATAGTGATTGATTTATTTAGATTTTTATATCATTGTTTTAAAAACCTATAACTTAATATGACTAAGCTTATAATGAATCAATTACTTGAATAAGAAATTTTGTTGGGGACACATGGATCCTCCCTCATGGCCGCCTTTGATTGCAGCCTTTCATACAAAGCCACAAGCCCACAGATCGCTAGCACGTCAATCCTCGAATAGGAAGAAACGCTAGCTGTCAAGAGTAGTTATTCGGTTTTTAAAATGGGCTAATTCTAAATATATCCACAATATTTGTCCTTAATTATAAATATACCTACTAAGTTTGAAAGTTTTACATATACCCACAAAGCGTTTCATTAATTTTAAATATACCCAATATGAGAGTTGAGAACATTTAATAGTTTTAACATTCTAAAATACTCTTGATTGATCTATATTCAATGTCATTTGTGCCATATCCAAACCGTTAAAATTCATTCTGTTGTGTTTCTTTTTCCAGTTGCATTAGTTTCTCTCACACCGTTTAACTTCCATCATAGCTGAATGACAATTACTATTAAATAATAAAAGACATTTTGGATTTTTTTTTTTTATAATGAATAGCAGTGAGTTTTAATTATGCCTGACGGAATGGGCATAAATAAAATTTTACCTATACTTAATGGGCATACGTGAAACTTTTCAAACTTAGTGAGTATAATTGTAATGAAGAGCAAGCACAACGGGTATGTTTAAAATTAGCCCTTTTAAAATTATCAAATGGTCCCAATAAAAAAGTTTATCAAACAGTGTTGACTCACATAATAGGTATACTTAAAATTTATTACAAATTTAACAGGTATGAATAAAGTTTTAAAACTTAATAGGTATATCTATAATTAAGGTTAATGTTGTGGATATATAAAATTAACCCTTTGATAATTTTAAAAGGGTTAATTTCAAATATATCCACTACATTTTTCCTTAACTATAAATATACTTACTAAGTTTGAAAAGTTTCGTATATACCCACCAAATATAGATGAACTTTTATTCATATCTATTTCGTCAGACATAATTAAAAATCACCACTATTCATTATAGAAAATGTCTAAAATTTCCCTTGTTATTTAATAATAATACTTATTTAGTAATGATAAAAATTGAACAATGTGGTAAAAACAAATCTAACTTGAGAAAGAAGCTAGATAGAATGAATTTGAACAAATTGAATATGGCACAAATGACATTGAATGCTAGATCAATGAGGCGTATATTGAAAATTTAAAATTATTAAACATTCCTAACTGTCATATTAGCTATATTTGAAATTAATGAAATACTTAATGAGTATATGTAATACTTTTCAAACTTAATAAGTATATTTGTAAGTAATGGTGAATATAGTGGGTATATTGAAATTAACCTACTAACAAACAGTGTTAAATCATGTAATAGGTATATTTGAAATTACAACAAATTTAATAGGCATGAATAAAGTTTTGAAGCTTAGTAGGTATATCTATGATTAAGGTTAAACGTTATGGGTTATATGTTAAATTAACCTTTGATTTTTTATAAACGTATGAGCCCTAGATCTTTTTATTCTTATAAAAATTAAAATATTACTAATTTTAAAAAATGTGTGGGCCCTAGAATTTTTCCTATAAAATTTGGCAGTTTTTAGAATTTTTATTTTCATATTATTAATTTTCAAAAATTAAAATAAGTTACTAAGAAAATTTAAAACTTATTGAATTTCACATGGAGGAAAATTTAGATAAGACCGATATATCTACAAAAAGAAAAATAGAAAATATTTCTTCTGTTGCTTGTAAGACATGCCCGCCATATAAGCGGATGCACAAGACGTTAATCCTTAGGCTTAAAGATAATCACCAAGGGTAATGATTCAATCACGGAGGCTCTATATTTATCCTATATTTTTTAATTTTAAAGTATATTTTTAATTAACAACCATTTATTGGGTTTAACAAATCTTGCTTTATGATGATACAAAAAATAATTTTCATTTGACACGAGACGGGTGCTTTGATGGTAACACACCCGGTGGCGTATTGTCATTGTATGGGTGCTCAAATTCCCTCTTGTGTGAGGGGTTAAAAAATTTTGTTCATAATATTCGGGTTGAATGGGTGAGAGCTTAGTCTCCTTGAGAATAGGTAAGAAGATTAGTCTTCATGAGGATAGGTGGGAGCTTGTTATCTCCTGGTATGCATTGAGACTTTATAATGATATCAAAAAGATATCATGTTGTATAATGAAATAAAAATAATTTTCATTTAAATGATAAAAAGGGTTAACTTCCTTTTTCCCTTTACCAAGTCCACATGTATCAGACATACTGATCTCATTTTCTTTGCTCGCCCCATTTGTATTTCTACAGTTAATTTTCTAGAGATACACTTAATGTTTTCCTGCCAAGATGATTAGATCTTTCTTGCGTTTGTTATGTTTATGCTGCAACACAGAGTGATTATAAGCTTTCGCTTGAAACTACAATCCTTAATTCATTAGGTGGCTAATTTCTGATATCAAAAGCAAGACATCATCTCACTCAAGTACCACAATAAGATATTGACCGCATCTTAAAACTGTGTAATTCCAATGCCAAATGTCATTTTTTTTACAAAAAAAAAAAAAAAAGAAGAAGCAAAGATTGAGTGCAACATCTAGGAGATGATTAGTCTTCTATCACATTTATGCCACTTGATTCTGCATCATTATTTGAAATGGAGCCAATCTCATAAAGACTGGATGATTTAGAAGGATCGATCTCAGTGCCAATTTCGCAACTTGATGGGATAAAACCTGTTCTGATAACAATAAATAATATTTATCCTCTCTTGTGTGAACCTAACAGGAAGCAATTCTGTAGAGCAGCAATAAACACAAGCACAATTTCAATCACAATCACAAGAACACCAAGAATTTTACGTGGAAAACCTCCTTGACTTAAGGAGTAAAAACCACGGGTCCTCTGAAATCTCCACTATCAAAATATAATGAGAATACACAATATTCTCTTTAGCTAAGCTAGAAGCATATAATGCATCAATCTCAAGATTAACTAATCTTGACAACACATGTAGAATCAACAAGAAGAACAAGGGAGTTAGGATTACACAAACTCGAATCCTCTGTTCTGGGTGTGTATCTCTCTCCTGAGATTCCTGTTCAACGATCACAATGGTCAGATCGTAAAACCACGAGCGAAGAAGGACCTGTCCAAAAATCAGCTCAATCGGACGGTAGATCAAAGAGATATCTCTCTTTGAAGAAAACTGCTCGAAACCTCCCTGTTTCTGTCCAGCTCTGTTTGTAACTGCAAATCTTCTTACCGCAGCGTTCTCCGATGATAGATCTCGCCGAAGATGACGAACAGACGAGATAGATGTCGCCGAAGACGACGAACAGACGTTGCGGAGAGAAAACCAAACAGAGAGACGTTGCGGAGAGAAAACCAAACAGAGAGAAAAAGACGGAAAGGAAAACGAGAGAGAGAGAGGAGAAAAAGACGAGCGCCGAAAGCATTTTTTTTTTTTTTTTTCTTTTCCTGTGGGCCATCTCCACGTGGGAGGAAACCCAAAAGTCAACAAATCTCCCCCTTTCCGACTATGTGGAGGAATTCGTCATCCCGATGATTGAACGACAAACTTCAAGCTTCTCCCTCGGTAGAGCCTTCGTCAACATATCAGAGCCATTATAATCGGTATGGATTTTCTCAAGTTCAAACAACTTGTCATTAATAGCTTCTCTTATCCAATGATACCTCACATCAATGTGCTTTGATCTTGCATGAAAAGAAGAATTCTTACCAAGGTGAATTGCGCTTTGACTATCACAAAATACTATATATCTCTGTTGTTTGAAGCCAAGCTCATGTAAAAACCTCTTCATCCACAACATTTCTTTGCATGCTTCAGTCGCTGCAATGAATTCTGCTTCGGTTGTAGAAAGTGCAACGCATTTCTGTAGCCTTGATTGCCAAGCTACAGCTCCCCCTGCAAAAGTAATCAAGGAACCAGAGGTAGACTTTCGAGTGTCCACATCTCCTGCCATATCTGCATCTGTGTAGCCAATTAGTAAGGGTTTCTCATTGCCAAAACAAAGTCTCAAACTGGAAGTATCTCGTAGATATCTCATAATCCACTTAACTGCATTCCAATGCTCTCTCCCAGGATTAGACAAGAACCGGCTTACAACACCAACTGCATAAGCTATGTCTGGTCTTGTACATACCATTGCATACATCAAACTTCCCACAGCTGAAGCATATGGAACCCTTTCCATGTCTTTCTTCTCTGCATCTGTAGAGGGACACTGCTCAATGTTTAGCTTAAAATGAGTAGCAAGAGGAGAGTTAACCGCTTTAGCTTTGTCCATGTTGAACCTCTGAAGTACCTTCTCAATGTAGTTCTCCTATGACAGATATAACTTCTTGGCATTCCTCTCACGATGAATGCTTATGCCAAGAATTTGCTTTGCCGGCCCTAAATCCTTCATAGCAAAAATTTGACTTAGTTGCGTCTTCAACCTGTCAATCCTCAAAGAATTTCTGCCAATAATCAACATATCATCGACATAAAGCAATAGTATAATAAAATCATCATCAGAGAATTTCTGCACAAAGACACAATGATCAGAAGTTGTTTTTCGATAGCCATGTTTCTCCATAACTGACTCAAACTTCTTATACCATTGTCTTGGTGCTTGCTTCAAGCCATAGAGGCTTTTTCTCAGCTTGCACACATAGTCCTCTTTTCTTTTTACCATGAAACCCTCTGGCTGCTCCATATAAATTTCCTTGTCTAGTTCACCATGAAGAAAAGCAGTCTTTACATCCATTTGTTCAATCTCCAAATCAAGACTAGCTGCTAGACCCAAAACCACACGAATAGATGACATTTTAACAACTGGAGAAAAAATCTCATCAAAATCAATACCTTTCTTTTGATTTAATCCCTTGACGACCAATCTAGCTTTGTATCGAGGTTGTGTAGTATCTTGTTCTTGCTTCACTCTGTATACCCACTTGTTCTTCAAAGCTCTTTTGCCCATAGGCAACTTTACCAACTCAAATGTATGATTTTCATGCAGTGACTTCATCTCATCTTTCATGGCTTCAACCCACTCCTTCTTGTGTTCATCTTCTATGGCTTCTGCATAACATTCGGGCTCTCCCCCGTCAGTCAGTAACACATATTCATCAACAGAATATCGTGTAGAAGGACGATGATCTCTAGTAGACCTCCTGAGTGGAACATCTGGTGGAACTTCTGGTACTGGTGACTGCTCAACAATGTCATAATTAATCTCAACCTGTGTATGAGTATCAACATCAACTGTACCATCCTGGTCATCTTGAACTTCATCTCTAACCTGTACTGGCACATGTGTCAGAGGAACTGGATCTAAGTCTGTTAAATTATCATAATATTGAGAAACTGTTTTAACTGTTTTCTCAATATCTTGTATGGTTTGGTCTTCCATAAAGACAACATCTCGGCTTCTTACAAGCTTTTTCTGTACCGGATCATAAAACCTGTAACCAAAATCATCTTGGCCATAGCCAATAAATACACACTGTCTTGTCTTGACATCAAGCTTAGACCTCTCATCTTTGGGAATATGCACAAAGGCTAGCCCTTTCAACTAGTGTCCTGTTCATTCTCTCAGCTAGCCCATTTAACTGAGGAGTCTTCGGAGGTGTCCTTTGATGCCTAATACCCAGCTGTTTGCAATATTCATCAAAAGGACCACAATACTCACCTCCATTATCAGTTCTGATACACTTTAACTTCTTCTCAGTCTGTCTCTCAACTGAGGTCTGAAACTGTTTAAACACATCTAACACTTGGTCTTTTGTCTTCAAGGTATAGACCCATAACTTCCTTGAATGATCATCTATAAAAGTCACAAAATAGAGAGCACCACCAAGTGTTTTTACTTTCATGGGACCACAAATATCAGAATATACTAAATCAAGTATACCCGGCTGTCTTGAAGGAGGGGATATTTTAAAGGCAACTCTGTTTTGCTTCCCTGCCAAGCAATGAGCACATTTCTTCAATGCTGTATTCTTCAATCCAGAAAGAAGATTTTTCTTTGCCAAAACCATCAAACCCTTCTCACTCATGTGGCATAGTCTTCTATGCCATAGCTCTGTTGTACTTTCATTTTCCATTGCATTGATAATACAAGAAGAAACTTTTGCCTGCATGAAGTACAATGAGGAGTACTTCTTGCCTCTAGCCACAATCATAGAACCTTTAGTAAGCTTCCAATGACCATCATTGAAGGTGTTGCAAAACCCCTCGTCATCAAGTTTACCTGCTGAAATCAAATTCAAGCGAATATCAGGAATATGTTTAACATTTTTCAAAAGCAACATCGTACCATTGTTGGTCTCCAAGCACACATCTCCCATGCCTACGGCTTTAGCTACACCATTGTTACCCATCTTAACATTCCCAAAGTCTCCGGATGTATAAGATGTAAAGAAGTCTCTTCGTGATGTAGCATGAATGGAGGCACCGCTATCAATCACCCAACTAGTGTCATGGCATGCAAGGTTGACAACATCATCATCATACACAACAAGGAAGTCATCTGTGATGGCAGAAACTCTATCAACATCATTACTATCATCAGTTTCTTTTTCTATCCCTTTTTCATTTTTGTAGTCTCTTTTGAGTTGTCGACAATACTTCTTTATATGCCCCCTTTTACCACAGTGATAACACTCAACATTGGCAAACTTGTTTGACTTGCTTTTGCTTCTGTCTCTGTTCTTCGGACCTTTACTCTTGCTCCTCCCCCTCTTTTCCATGACTAAGACATCTGACTGTGACGGACCCTGTGACTTTCTTCTCATCTCTTCATTTAAAACACTACTCTTAGCCAAATCCATAGTGATTACACCATTTGGAGCTGAGTTAGATACCGACATTCTAAATGTCTCCCACGAGTCCGGCAATGTGCCTAGAAGCCATAACCCCTGCACCTCATCTTCAAACTTGATATTCATCCCAGCCAACTGATTAAGAATTCCCTGGTAAGCATTCAAGTGATCTGATAAAGGAGTTCCATCCCTGTATTTCAAGCCCATCAACTTCTTTATTAGAAACAACTTGTTGTTCCCTGTTTTTCGAGCATACAGTTGTTCAAGCCTGTCCCATAAAGAACGTGCATGTGTTTCTTCACTGACATGGTTTAAAACATTATCATCTACCCACTGTCTGATATACCCACATACTTGACGATGAAGCAAAGTCCATTCAGCATCAGTTTTATCTACCGGTTTCTGTTCCGCAAACACAGACAAATAAAAATCTTTAACATACAGCAGGTCTTCCATTTTTCCCTTCCACACATGATAATTTGAACCATTCAAATTAATCATTCTACTTGTATTAACCTCCATCGTTCAACACAAGGCACAAGATTACTAAAACCTCGCTCTGATACCACTTGATGGGATAAAACCTGTTCTGATAACAATAAATAATATTAAGAAAACTGCTCGAAACCTCCCTGTTTTTGTCCAGCTCTGTTTGTAACTGCAAATCTTCTTACCGCAGCGTTCTCCGATGATAGATCTCGCCGAAGATAACGAACAGACGAAATAGATGTCGCCGAAGACGACGAACAGACGTTGCGGAGAGAAAACCAAACAGAGAGACGTTGCGGAGAGAAAACCAAACAGAGAGAAAAAGACGGAAAGGAAAACGAGAGAGAGAGAGGAGAAAAAGACGAGCGCCGAAAGCATTTGTTTTTTTTTTTTCTTTTCCTGTGGGCCATCTCCACGTGGGAGGAAACCCAAAAGTCAACACAACTTTCATCAGAAGCTCTTTCAGGGGAAGACGAAAATGGTTTGGCTGGCAATTGCAGCTGTTCTACCTTTCCTTCCAGCATCTCTACTACTTTGCTCATCGATGGTCAGTGTACAGGCTTCATCTGTATACACCACAATGCAACTATCAGCATCTTCTTCGTCACTTTCTTTTCGTCCTCACCAGCATCCTCCATTCCAATGCCCTCGCCTTGATTGATCTTGTCATAAACCCACAACGGAAAGTAAATTTGGCTTGAGTTCTCTGCATATGCATTGACATTCTTTCTTCTCCCGACCATTTCCATCAACAGCATGCCAAAACTGTAAACATCGGACTTGTAGGAGACACCTCCAGCATTCTTATAAAAGAGCTCAGGGGCTATGTATCCTGCAGTTCCCCTTACAGCTGTCACAGAGACAAAGCTCACGTCCACTGGATAGACTTTTGCAAGCCCAAAATCTGAAACTTTTGGTGTAAATTTCTCATCAAGCAGAATATTATGTGGCCTGATGTCAAAATGCAGGATTTTCATGTCGCAGCCTCTATGTAGATACTCAATCCCACGTGCTATGCCCAATGCAATCTCATATATCTTCTCACAACTTAGAGGACAACTCTTTCCTTCTTGGGGGTGTATGTATTTGTTAAGAGAACCATTTGGCATGAATTCATAAATGAGTGCTCTACAAAATCCAATCAATCGCACCACTTTGACATGATGAATCCTTCCAATGGTGGCAACTTCATTAATGAAATCTTGACCATCGCCTTTAGATTTTTCTGATAATATCTTTATTGCAACAGGTCAGCCAGCGCTGAGCTTCCCCTTGTAAATAGAGCCAAAGCCTCCTTGGCCTAGCTTGTGGGGGAGGGATGGAGTTATCCTATTATTTCATTGTCAAAAAATTGTCCATATAAATTTTCTCCACTATAACATGAGGTGGGTTACCCTACCAAACATAGCTATCTAACAAAGACACAAATACAAAATCGGCTAAGGAATGAGCAACTATATTTTCTTACCTTAATACATGGTGAATAAAGATATTGGTGGAAGCAAAAAGAACATTTTTGAGTGTTCAGATTAAAAAGGCTTTTTTGGTAGTTAACAAGCAGACCCAAAAGTGAATTAAGAAAATGAAAGAGAAAATCAGATACCAAAACAGAGGTGAATACTCACTGTCGGTCCTGCATTTGAACAAAAACCATGGGAAACTTGAATTCCGGACTGAACCAAAAACGAGTCCGAAGGAGGAAACTGTTTGGTGTTTCCAACCATGATCATAACTATTAAAATCGGATTGCGATTTAATGCACCCGGGTGCACTGAGGTTCAGTGCACCTAGGTGCATTAAACCCATTTTAACTCATTTTAAAAAAAAATTTGAATTTTTTTTATAAAAGTGTTAATCTAAGTGTATTTAACGTGTTTATAAATTTTTAACATTTTTGGAGTATTTTATATATTTATTTTTTATTTTTGAAAATCAGTGACATTTTTGTAATTCAAAATTACCTAAAATGCTATTGATTTTTAAAAATAAAAAATAAATATCTAAAATACTCCAAAAATAGTAAAATTGATACACATGTTAAATACACTTAGATTAACACTTGTATAAAATATTTTCAAAAAAATAAAAAAGGGTTAATGCAATGCACCCAGGTGCATTAAATCGCGGTTCATTAAAATCAAGAGCAAGGAAAGAAAACAAAGCAAAATTAATGTGGTTAAGCACTAACGCCTACTCCATGATGGAGAGCCCAATTTTTTCATACTTTTCGAGTCTCCGCATAGTACTATTTATAAACTTGTTACGCCAATTAATAGAGCTGTCAACAGCTCATTACACAATCACTCACTACTCATCAAATCTCCTAATTTGGTATGAATAAATGTTCTTCCATATTAGGCTAGATACATTTAACACTCTCCCTCAAGTTGGCGCGAAGATATGAATCGAGCCCAACTTGGATAATATATATTCAAATTGCTTTGTTAGCAATGCTTTAGTGAAGATATTTGCAAGTTGATCTCCGCTATGAACAAAATGAGTATATATTAGGTTTGCTTGTACCTTTTCTCGTACATAGTGACAATCAACTTCTACATGCTTTGTTCTTTCATGAAACACGGGATTTGAAGCTATGTACATAGCAACTTGATTATCACATAATAACTTTGTCGGATTTCGTGGATTAAGCCCCAACTCTCGTAGCACTAAACTAAGCCATACCAATTCACTAGTTGTTGATGCCATAGGTTCTGCACTTGACCTTGCAACCAGGCTTTGTTTTTTATTTTTCCGTGTAACCAAATTTCCTCCTACAAAGGTACAGTAACAAGTAGTAAATTTTCTGTCCTCAGAATTTCTTGCCAAATCTGCATCAGTGTATCTTGTTATTTCAATATGTTCATATATTTCACTATGTCCATTAGCTTTCATCCATATTCCTCTACCAAGATTTGATTTCAAATACTGAAGCATTCGATGAACAAGCTTCATATGTTCAATGGTGAGAGAATGCATAAATTGACTGACAAAACTTACAGCATATACAATCTCTGCTCTTGTAATTGTTAAATAAATAAGTCTTCCGACCAGTCTTTAAAATCTTCCTGGATCTTGCAAAGTTTCTCCATGGTTGACGAACTTTGCCTTGTAGTCAATATGAGTGTCTGCCGGCTTGAATCCCAACTTCCCTGTCTCTCTGAGAAAATCCAGAGAATATTTTCTTTGACACAAAAATAGTCCTTTGCAGGAGTGAGCTACTTCAATACCCAAAAAATATTTCAAGTTGCTAAGATCTTTTATTTTAAATTTGGTTCTAAAGTACTTCTTTAATTCTTCAATGCCTTTAAGTTGTTTCCAGTAATAACTATGTCATCAACATATATTAGTACAACTATGGTTACAAAAGTATTCCTTCATGCTCTGTGTGTACAAAACATCTATGCACATGCAATTTTATTTGTAAAATCTAGACCGTCAAAATCATCATGTAATTTGTTTTGATTATTTTAGCAAAAATCACCAAATTATTTAAATTTCACGTGGAAAGTTTATACAAAATATAATTACGAAAGAATTTTACATAAAACATTTGTTTTAAATTTGTAATAAAAAATTTTGTTATTAAAAGTTTCAAAATAATTAAAAAAATACATACGTATATTCAAGATATCAATTATCCTGAACGTCCCAAACTTACCTTCTGTCACTTTATGGATGTAAAAAGTATTCTTTCTATTCTTTCTAATCAAGTCAAGTTGTGACTTGTGCTGAATCAATCCGTTGAAGTCCTTGTTTATTTTTTTTTCTTTATTCGTTTTCCCTTATATGCAAAATTAACCTTAATGATGCCAAAAAGTTTACTAATCAGATTAGTCTATTTTCAAAATAGTTTTCCATCGCTTCAATGACACCTTAAAATTGTGCTAATCAATTCAAGTCTTCATGGCAGAATGGAGTCAAAGTCATCAAATTTTCCACAATGTTCTTCGTCACTACTAGTGGTCCAAAAATTCTTCTTCCAAAAAAGCATGCACCAGAAATAAAAGACCTTTTCAAATTAAAAAAGTAAATAAAAGGTCTTTTATAGGACATTACATTACAAATTTCCTTCTTTTTTTAAGAAAATCCTATGCACACACATGAATTTTATCTCTAATTCCACTTATACTCATAAATTTTCAAAAATTCTATAGAAGTCCTTGTATTTTGATGAAAAATCCACTTATACTCATGCCGTCAGAAAACTGTTAAAGCAGCCATTAGTAGTCCTATAAAATGAGAAATACGTCTAAACTATAATATAATTTGAGATTAGTTTGCTCAAAACTAAAAATTTACAATTCAATAATGTGATTTTATAACTATAAAAGTGCTAAAAATTCATTTGAACATAAACTTTCAGTAATAAAATCATAATTAGGGATAGACAATTTGTTACAAAGCCACTAATAGCCTTTTTAATGGATTCCTAACGACATAAATATAAGTGGAATTTTAGGTAAAATATGTTAGTATCTATGAAATTTTTAAAAATTCGTAGGTATAAATGAAATTAAAAAGTAAAATTCTTAGGTGTATATGACATTTACTTTTTTTTTTTTTTTTTTTTTGAAAAATCTCCCTCGATTTCTTTGTAGATACATGAGAGCTACACATATGCAATCAAAGTCATCATGTTCTACCTTCTTATGAAAAGTTATCCTTTATTCATAGTGTTTGATTGTTTACGCACACAGAGACCCCCCTAAAAACTAAAAACATATTTTTCTTTTAATTTTTTTGGTTTTTTAATAGAGTTGCTAATCCACGATTAGGTATATTTTACCTATAAAATAATTTTGGAATCTATATATTTTTATGTTTAAAATAGAGATATTTTGTCAATTCTAAAGTGTTTAAAATTATTAAAATGCCCTGTGTTTAAAAATTCAGAAGAATATATATATATATACAAATATCAAAAAATGATAAAATATGATTTATAAATTAAATAAACCTAGATCAATAGTCTTACAAAAAAATTTGAAAACACATGGGCATCTTTTGACACATTCTAGTCAATATCATTCAATTATATGGAGTCGGATGTATATGATTTGAATAAGGAGATAAAATTAAGAGGGGTTATATGTTAGAAATTAAAAATTAATTGGAAATGAGGAATTTCGCAGTGAAAATAAAAAAATAAGGTTGCTATGTATTAAAAAATGAGAAATTGTATTGAAAACGAAATAAGCTTATTTGAAAATGAAAATTTTCATCCCGTTCCATCCAATTAATTAGATGATGCTGATCCTGATCAACAGCCAAGTCATTTCTAGGGATTTACCTCCCTGGTTTCCTCCCTCAAGAGACATGAGACTTACATGAGAAACAGAACCATGTAATAGAAATTCATTTGCATATTATAGTTTAGTTCGGAAACAGAAATAGTTAATGAATAATGCAGCTGAAAGCCAAGGCTATTACTAGATTTCATATGAGGCCATTAGATGACACTGGGTCCTCAGCAAAAAGAAATGGAGATGCTTTAGTTGTTCCATAATTAAATAATTAAGGTTTTTAAAAGGCAGTGTAGTATTACTGAACAAGAAGAAAGCACAACCTTTTATCTAGGGGTGCAAGTCGGTTCGGGTACCCACGGGTCGACCCGATGGGTACCCGAATTAGGATCGGTTCGGTTCCGGTTTTGAAATACCCGTAGGAAAATGGGTAGGGTCGGTTCCAGGTTCCGGGTACCCAGAACCGACTCGGATTGCGTATATAATATATCTATTTATATATTAATATATATATATATACACACGACAGTAGTCGGAAGCTGCCTTAGCCGACCAGCCCTACTCCCATTTCTGCTTCCATTTTGCAAATCCCTGATCTGCGACGGCAAAGATGGGAGAGACTGATACAGGATTTCCATTTGTAAAAGCCCTCGCAGCCAGTCGCGGCCAAATAATCCCTAAATCTCCAGCGTCTCCGTTGTCATCTCTTTCTCGATCTCCGACCGTTGGTTCCTCTTCTCCGAGTTTCGTGCTATGCAGCTTGCAAATTTTTCCTCCTCCAATTGGTGCCCTATCTTCTCCCAGCGCCATCTCCTCTCCCGTTCGCAGCAGTTGCTCACCCGAAGCGTTTGTTTGCAGCCATCTTCTCTGTCTCCGCTCCTCCGATCTCCGACCATTGGTTCCTCTTCTCTGAGTTTCGTGCTCTTTAGCCTACAAATTTTTCCTCCTCCGATTGGTGCCCTATCCTCTCCCAACCCCATCTCCTCTCCCATTAGCAGCAGTTGCTCGCCCGAAGCATTTGTTTGCAGCCATCTTCTCCATCTCCGCTCCTCCTATCTCCGATTCCAATCTCTCTTCTTCACTCTTTCAGGAAGGCTGCAACGAGTGTTGGTAAGATCTTAGTTTTCCCTTTGGTTATTTATTTATTTTGGGTTTTTCATCAAATTAACCCTGTTAACTCTTGGTCGGTTGTCACAGCCATCGTGGGCTTCCAGTAACATTGCTACAGCACCCAGAGACAGCAATCTTTATTTCTTGAGGTAAAATAATGTGTCATGTATTGCAGATGTGCACTATTGGTTGCATTAATTTTGTATGGTATACTTGTGATTGTAAATGAGTGGTTGAATTAATTTTGTATGATAAACTTGTGGTTGTGAATTAGTACGTATTTTAATTTATATGCTATTTTCTGACTTATGTTGATTGAACTTATTTGTGGTTTTAAACTCTATTTAGATGCTTGAAGACCGTTGAAGACATTGTTATTTATCTGTTTGGTGTGATAATGTTCAATTTTTTGCCCTGTATTTTGAATCAAGGGCCACGAAGAGCTAATATTGATCACTTGCAGTACATTTTCTATTCAACCAATTGAATTAGATCTGAACCCCAATATAAAGTGATGAAATGCCTGTAGCATAGGTATAAAGATGTTATGAAAATGATATGAAGTAAGCTGCTTAAGTTTATTATCAAATATGTGATAAAAAAAATTTACTATCAAATTGACAGAATGCTGGTTAATGGTATTTCTGTTTTATTGGAAAATTCTTTTCATATAATAGTATTTCTATATTTGGAGCCAATTTGGATGCATGACATTTTTAGGAACCGATTTGGAACCGAACCGGAACCGACCCGCACCTGAAAAAATTGGATAGGGTAGACTCCGGACCGACCCGGTCTAAAATAGGGTAGGGTAGACGTTTTCAAAAAATGGGTAAGGGTAGGTTCCACCCCTACCCGGGGGTACCCGGACCGACTTGCACCCCTACTTTTATCTTTATCGGGGACGTAATTTGGATTTTAAGCTGACTTGAATATCGTTAATTTAAACTTTATTTTAATATCACCACCTAAAAATAATCACTTCGGTTTTACATTTTAAGATAGAAACAGTATAATGTTTTTAATATAGATAATAAAAATTTTCAAATCTAACTCTTGCTTTTTATTCATCTAATGTCTATATTATTTGAATTCTTTGCTCTTCCAATCAACTAAAAAACAAAAATTAAGGTAAGCCTAAGCAAACTCAATAAATAGGAAGACAATAAAAATCATAGGTAACTGAAAATATTAGAAAAGAACTCATTATAATGAAATAGACACATCCTCATATTCATGCTAAAAGATCATACGAAACAATGATAACGTAGCATGTGGCTTTCGTGACGCACATTATAATATATAATTTTCCATATAGCCCTTGAGATGCACATTGTGTGGCCCTCGCAACATGCACCATCATCTGCAACAACCATGTGACTCTCATGCCATATATAAAAACCATATAGTCGTAAAACACATTTTCATGGTATGTACAATATGATGTAATGCAAGATTTTAATTTGATATTAAAATCATGCAACTAACGTTTTATGTATTCCATGCAAAATCTAGCAAAATATCCATCCACAAAATCCATACACAAAGCCAAATAATATTTAAAATTTTCAACTTAGAAGCCAATACAATCCAAATAAGAAAATCCTACTTGCCTATTATTGGTGTATTCTAATGACACAAATCTCATTATTTGTTTAGTATTATTGTATGTAGGCTTCATTTAAATATGTGTACCCATTTAAAATTGTGTTTTCAATATCTAAATTATCTAAAATATCATTATTTGGACAAATAATTCTAAAAGAATTATTATATTCTAATACATATGTGAGTAGATTTAGGGTGTGTTTAGTAAGAAGGGAAAATTGTCAAGTTAAAACTTTTTATTTTCCACAACTATTCTATTTTTTAATAATTTTTTCATATTTTTTTATAGAACTACCTTACTTTTCAATCATTTCTACACAACTACCAACACAATTAACCTATCTATTTCAATTTTATCCTATTTATTCCTCATCAGTACCCCTATCATATCACATCATTTGACAACTTCTACTCTCTATAACTTTTTATCAAAAATTTTATCCATTCCTAAACACACCCTTAGTATTTTTCATAATTTACATGTGCATGTATATTTTAAGCAAATGTGTCTCATGTACAAGCTTGAATCATAGCTTAACAAATTATGCTAAGTAGAATGGACGATTTAGATTTTTCATTACTCATGGAGGTGAAAAAATGTATAAATGTAATGGATGAAGTAGATTATAAATCATCGAGGTGAAAAAAAGATGTATAAAATTACATGAAATTGCTTTTATAAGTTTTGTCATGCAATTCCGTTTTATCACTCATCTAAGTATCTGACTATGGTGATTTTTGATTTCTTAACCAAATAAGCATTAAGGGGGAGGATGTATTGCTGATATTTAAAGTCTTCAGTACCGTTGCCCTAATTTGCCTAACTTGGATGTGTTTAGAAAGTAATAACATTTTTAATAAAAAAATTTTGAAATAAGAGAAAAAGATGTAATATAATAAGGGTAATGATGAAGAATAAAGAGAATAAAGTTAAAATAGAAAAGTTAGTTGTATGAGTATTTGTATAAAAATGATTAAAAATAGGATAGTTATAAAGAAAGATGTGAAAAATAATTAAAAATAGAGTATTTGTGAAATGTGAAAAGTTGTAGATTGAAAAGTTTTGTGTATTGCCAAATATGCCCACAATTTAATGCACTCATTTTGTTTAAAATCATATTTTATTATGACAAAATATTAAAACATGATGCGAAGTATTATTTGGATCAAAGTTTTGGGTGGGTTATACGTGGGTGCAAATTGCTTGGGTTAACCCGTAACTTTAACCAGACTAGTTTTGATTGTCTGTAGTGGGCCGAAAGTTTTGAGAGTTCGAACGGGCTGAAAATTTTGAACCGATTCGGTTAAAGTGGGTTGGAAATTTTAACTCAGAATTATTTTTTTTTGGGGGTGGAATTTAACTCAGAATTGAAAAATAGAATTAGGGAAAATCAATAATGCCCTCATTAGTGCTATACCAGAAAAAAGTCCTAATTAGACCAGCCACGACCTGCCTTGTATATTCATTTTATGGGCTCTGATTCTACCCATTTATTATTATTTATTTTGCATCAGTATATGCGCTTAAATAAGATCTTTTCACTGCATAATTTTTTTTTTATTTTTCTTTTTTCAAATTCAACAAAAAAAATACAAACATATCAAGAAACCAAAAAAAAAATAAAAATTCTTGGGCCGCATATTCTTAAAAAATATAAAAAAGAGGTAAAGCTTACCATGCACAAGCACTAAACCAGGACCCTTCATGAAATATGCCATATGCTAAAACACAGTCATGCATAACTACTTGGCCGAACCAATGCAAAATTATGTGTTCAATTTATTTCTGGTATAACCTCTTAATTTGTCCACTAATTAGATGAGTTGAATAGAAGAGTAGGTGGTAAATTAAAAGCAACAGCATTTAACAACAAGTAAAACTTTTCAATATAAAACTGTTCTGTTTCTACAATTATTCTATTTTTAATTATTTTTTCACATTTTTTTATACAAACTACTTTACTCTTCAATCATTTTTACACAATTACATATACAACTAACTTATCTAATTTAACATTCTTTTTTTTACTCATTATTATTATTCATATTATATTGCGTTATTTTCTATCAATTTAACAAATTTTACATTAAAAGTTTTTATTATATTGCGTTATTTTCTATCAATTAACAAATTTTACATTAAAAGTTTTTCATTCGGAAGTTTTATTACTTTCCGGATACAAGGAAAGTGTCCTTCTATAAACGCTATTGACCCAGTGGCAGATATGCCAATTCGCGTGTGGCGCACTCAATGACTTGACTTGGTGACTCGATTGAATCAATACTTTCCAAGGTATTTCCTGGAAATTCTGGACAAGATGGGCCGTAGTCCAGTACTACGATTTGATTGAAGATATTAGATACTTCAACCGCTGAATCAGACATCCGTTGCGTCGTACGAAATGTTGAGGTTCGAACAACAGCTAAATCAGTACAAGGAAATAAGATGTGCATTAGTGTGTTCAATGGTAGATTAATCAGAAGGCGATGCTATCTATTTAAATTTCCTTGGTTAAGATTTTAATTCAGCCACTTGGAAGTTACTAAAATTCTTGAAGTCAGTTAATTATCATCCAACCGCGCTATCATTCATTATGTTTGTATGCATCTCAATGAATTTTACAATTACTTCAAATGCTTTCTGATTCAGGGCATAACGTTGTATTACTTGCAGCAATGGTTGGATTGAAGATGTTGGGGGAAAATATAAAATGGAGAGAATTAAGGAAAGTGGAAAAAGTGAAATTAAAATCAAGTTTCACTTTAGGCGTATTACGACATCACTTTCCTTGAGACAATTTTGCTACCCTATTTGCTGTTTAGGATAATTTTACAGTTGCCCACAAGATATAAAAAGTGAAACCTGAACTAAAATAGGAAGCAACACATTTTTTAGGCACACAAACTCTTGATAGCAGAACTTTTGGTTGAATGGAGAGAATTTCAAAACTATATGGTAATTTGCAAATCACTAACTTGAACATAACATGTCAGCATTAGGACAAGAGAAAGACGTCTCTTGAATAAGACACTTGGATATCTAAGGAGAGGAGATGATAATGAAATGATTGTGTTTTTAATCTCCCCAATGTCACTCCAATTTATAGATTTTAAGGCATCGCTCTGTTGTATCTCATTATATGAGTTGCAACTCTTGACATTATGCGACGCATCTCTTGAATTCATGTCATATCATTGCATCTTTTCTATTGCATCCAATAAATCTACTCTAATGTAGTTTCAGACATATCCGTTTATGTTTGAATATTTCAAATGTTCAACCGATGCCAACGTCTCTTACCATTTTTGCTATTTTACTTTTGTTGTTAACCTATTAAAGTATATTATACTTATCATAAATTTGAAATTCCGAACATTCAATTCCATTCAACCAAGGAAATCTCATACATAAATAAAAATGTAGGGTAGACTTAAACCTTTACTTAGTGAAAATATATCAAGATTTATCAAGGTTTACAGTAGCCAAGGCTTGAACTGTCGACCCCATTTGATAAATCGAACATATCTCATGTATAAGATTTCGAAATATATTAAATGTTGTAAAAGGCTACAGGTTATAACCATGTGTCAGTATTTCAATTTCATGAGTACCTCAGAGTGAATCCACACACTCTGCAAATAGAAGTGACATCACTTCCAATACTTATATAGGTGGATCTATTTAAAATACTCTCCAACTAAATACTCCAACATAATAGTTTTAGATCCATTAAGAATACAAAAACACTCAACCTCATAAATACGTATTAGGATCTAAGCACTGCATGAGGGATGTAAAATTAAAAATATAACCAATGCTTACAAGTCACAAAAATAACTTAGTTCGATCATTGAACTCTTAGACTTGGGCTACAATAATAGAGTTGAGTTTCAGTTATTGCAACTTCTAAATATGGATTTTCCTTTATCCCTCTCAATGTTTTACAAACCATTTTCCTGATAAGGCCTTTTGTAACAGAGTCTGCCAAGTTTTCACTTGATCTTACAAAATCAATATTAACCACTTGATCTTGGAGCAACAACCTTACATAATTGTATCTCGATGCAATATGTCGTGACTTTTGCAGTGGTTATTCCAATTAGGTAGTAATTTCTCAATAATTGCACCAACAAGAACCGATTTATCCATCTTACTGCCCTATGACCCAAGTTGATTGACGATATATTCAATTTCATTAACTTGATCAAGGATTAATTTATAGTCAATCATAATATAATTAAGGAAACTGCTTATTAGAAATCATTTGATGCTTGCATCATCAGTACAGTATTTGTATAGAAGCGAATCCCAGATTTCTTTAGCAATATTTGCATTTTGGTACAGTTCAAATGGTGAGTCGGACAATGCTTCAATGATGTGTCATTTACAAATATAGTTGTCCATGTCCCACTTTGCTCATCGGTGTTGAGCTTGCAGCATTTTATCTTCTTTTTCTTTAGGTCTTAGCATAGTGAGGACATACACAATTACAATGCAGGTTAAAAAAAGATGAAGTTGTTGTTTCTATCTCTTGAATTTGGTACCACCAAGGAAGTCCAATCTTGGGACATCTGGCTTTGTGGATAAAATGGATGATCGGGGGGCCATTTATAAATAATAGAAAGGGATAAAATTGAAAAATTGCCTTCAGATTGTTGGGGGAAAATATAAAAAGGAGAGAATTATGGAAAGTGAAAAAAGTAAAATTAAAATCAAGTTTCACTTCAGGCATGTTACGATGTCACTTTCCTTAAAATAATTTTACTATCCTATTTGCTGCTTCGGGTAATTTTGTAGTTGCCCTCAAGATATAAAAAGTGAAACTTAAACTAAAATAGGAAGCAACACCTTTTCTAGGCACACCAACACTTAATAACAGAAATTTTGGTTGAATAGAGAGAATTTCAAAACTATAAGGTAATTTTGCAAATCTCCAACTTGAACATGGCATGTCGGAATTAGGACGAGAGCAAGACGTGTCTTGAATAAGACACTTGGATATCTAAGGAGAGGAAAGGATGATGAAATGATTATGTTTTTAATCTCCCAAATCCACCCCAATTTATAGATTTTAAGGCATCACTTTGTCGCATCTCATTTTATCAGTTGCAACTCTTTATATTATGTGATGCCTTAAACGTAAACAGATATGTGTTTAAGAGAAGAATCACATAATATAAACTATGCCCTGTCTACTCAATCCAAGAGCACTTCATTGAGTTGGGAGAAGCCTCAAGATGTTGCCATTGGTATTGCTAGAGGGATCGAGTACCTTCATCTAGGATATGACCAAAGAATCCTTCACTTCGATATCAAACCTCACTACATCTTGCTGGATCATAACTTCTTTCCCAAGATATCCGACTTTGGTCTTGCAAAGTTATGCTCTACGGGACAAAGCATTGGATCAATGACAGCAGCCAGAGGAACCATGGGCTACATTACACCTGAAATGTTATGTAGGAACTTTGGAAATGTTTCCTACAAATTAGACATTTACAGTTTTGGAATGTTGTTGCTGAAAATGGTTGGAGGGAGGAAAAACATTGATGTCACAGTGGAAAACACTAGCCAAGTTTACTTTCCAGAATAGATATATAATCATTTACACCACGGTGAAGATTTGGAACTCTATGCTGCTTCAAATGAAGACCCGAATATTGCAAAGAAATTAACTATTCTTGCACTTTGGTGCATCCAGTGTACCCAATCAATCAGCCTTCTATGAAGAGCGTGGTTCAAATGCTAGAAGGAAATGTTGATAGCTTGACAATGCCTCCAAATCCTTTTGTATCATCTACTCCATTGAATGCTGAGATGACTGCTATTGAAGAAACCTAAGCCACAAAATTCGAAGTCATAGAAGAACAAGGGAAAGAAGATTATGCTCATTGACATCTACTTAAAAAATATGCTTTTAATAGTATTTTGTATTGATCTTTGTGTACTTTTAAAGTTGGGATCATCACCTTCTGGTATTTTGCTTTAAGTTGTTCGCTGTATGAAATAATTTAGCTTTCTTGGCTTACTCCTTTTTCATTTATGTTGTGTATCTTTGAGATATATATATATATTCAGGTGCAGCGCAATTGCACCATTGTTACAGTGTAGTTGCGCTACAGTAGGTCTCACATGATTATAAAATTATAATTTACTCCAGCCATTGTATTTAAAATCTTGTATTTATTTTCATCCCAGTCGGATATGTGTATGGACCCCATCCAAAAATGGTATAAATTCAACACAATAAAATAGTTTGATGTAAATAATAATTTTAAAGTAGTTTTTCAACATGTAAACTATTTGGTACAAAATTTATATATGAATAAATAATTGTATAAAGCTTCATTGCATTCTAATATGTGTGGGGCTCATTTTTGGGCATCTATAAAACCATCTTCCAGGATTTCTTTTCGACTTGGACATAATCGGATAGCATGTACCATCTCCACAACGACATTGTATGTATCGATAAGAAGTAGCTCTAGCATCATATATCATCTAAGAAGTGAAATAAAAAAGGCCAAAATCAGCAAATTAATGCAATGCAGTGTCATTATACATGTTTTTGCACCTACAAACCACTTGTCATGGGTGAAAAAATAAAGTTTTTCAAATTACAGCAATGCATAACAAAAAAACAAACTAGTTTAGCCATTAGATGTTATGATGATTGTAGGTTTGGCTAAAACAAAAATCATCTTTGCATGGCTAGCATAAATTAGAGCATGGGTGAAAAAATAAAGATTTCAAATTATAGCAACGCATGAAAAAACAAACCAGTTTGGCCATCGGATTCTATGATTATCTCAGGTTTGGTTAAAATAAAAATCATATCTACATGGCCAGCACAAATTAGAGCATGATTATTCCACAGAAATTATATCTCCCCATCAGATGCTATGATTATTGCAGGTTCTATTAAAACAAAAATAAGAATAATCTTCATTCCATAGTTTACAAAGGATATGTTAAAATTAGGGGTGCAACTGGAGCTCATGAAACTCAGATTCACCTTAACCCTAGCCCTATTTGTAAACTCAAACCCTAATCATATTTTTGTAATCCGGGCTCGGGTTGACTTTTGAGTTGGCTTTCGAGTTGAGTCTCTCTTATCAATATATATTTGTTATTCAACTTATTCAATCACAAATCCATGACTAAAAAAATTTCTAAATGGAAAAATTATTATAAGAAAGCAAGAAAATTTCAAAGAGCTTAAAGAATAGAATGAAGATGACCTGGATTTAAATCTCCTTTTTGCAATCAGTATAATAGTAGATCAATTTCAAAGAATGAAGAGATATGATCTTTTTTTATTTTGCAATTTAACATCAATATCACAAATTAAAAGCGTATACGTAAATATTAACATCAAACCATAAGGGAAATATTATAATGTCAATTACAATGAAAGAAAATCATCCAACAAGCACTATAATCAAGCCAAATAAGATTACAATAAGTTCAATCATCCAACTCTAAATTACAACATCTATCTTAGGTCCAAGTCTACAATACATTTCAAGTTCAAACAACGAGTTTACAACATTCAAATGAGATCCTCAAGTTACAAAAACACAAAATAAAACATTCCAAGTTTCTAAGATCTTCATGCTTCTTGTCTTGTTACTACTACCGGACTAAACTTTTTTTTCCCTAAAAGAAAATGCAAAAATATGATGTTATTTTATATAATTAAACTTAAGGAGGAATCATGCATATATATTGAAAAATATAACTAATACCTTGTCTTGTCTTGCATATTACTTAAACTGTCCATATTTAATTGATCACTTAGGGTGTGTTTGATTACACATAAAACATGTCAATGAAAACTTTTCAATTAAAATTTTTTCACTCTCTATAACTATTTTATTTTTAAATTATTTTTTCAAATTTTTCTATATAGACAACTCTAATTTTCAATCATTTCCACATAAATACCCATACAACTACCTTATCTATTTTAACTTTATTCTCTTTACACCTCATTATTACCTCTATAATATCACATCATTTTCTATCAACTTGACGACTTCTACTTTGAAAAATTTTCATCAAAAAGTTTTACCTCTAGCCAAACGCACCCTTAAATATCATGTTTCATAATATATAAATATAATTAGAAATCGTCTATGTCAATCCCAACGATTCTACCCATATCACATCAATAGCAAGTTAATTCAAAATACTAACCAATGCTTATCGGTAATCAACACAAACACAGATAACGACACAAAATTTTGGAATCGGAAGTAATCTGTGTATTGATCAGTGAATGAGAACATTACCTGACCAAAATAAATGAAGGATGGCCGTTGGTGTCCGTAGCAATAGGGCACTAGAGATGAGCACGGACAGTTAGAGGCAGGCTGTCGATTGTCATTTTTAGGGAAGATCGATAGTTTATAATCCATAAAGAAGCAAAAATGCATCAAAGAGGAAGGAAGATCAATAGGCATGTAGGCAAGGAAGATTGACAGCCTGCAAATTGAAGAGGAATATTACAAACCTGTAGATGAAAATGGCAGATGTAGTTGAGCTTGAAGATTAGGGTGATGTTAGAGATTTGAGACACTGTGGAAGAGAAGATTAGGGCGTGCGGCTTTTTAGTGATTGTGGGAGAATGGCTAGGCAGCTAGAGAGCTAAGGGCATGGAAGGGCAACAACATGTTCATCGATATTGGAGATGATGACAATGCAGTAGGAGGAGGAGACGACGGCTTTGCAGGGGATTGTGGGTGACGGTGAATGGTTAGGCAATAATGGAAGGTGGAGGAGACGATAGGAGTTAAAAGGCATGGAACCGAAAAGGAGCTTTTATATGAGATATATTTAGTGCCTCAGCCATGAGAAGCCTACCCGTGAAAAAACAGCGTGAGTATATTTGTTTAAAAATGTGAGTGTATTTGGCTTTTTGATAAAATTTATATTATATATATATGTATATACAAAATCTCAATCTATTTCATTTATTTGTTAGATCAACTATTAAAACGTTTGTATACATAATTTTTCATTATTTAACAATTTTTAAAAATATTTGTATACAAAAAATTATTTTTAATAAGATTTCATTATAATTGGTAAATTTGAAAAATATATTTTATATTAAGAGTTACATTATATTATTTAAAGTTAATTTAATTAAGGTACTTTTAAAAATAACAATTCATTTATTATTTTTGATTTTTTGAAAATTTATTAATATTTTTTATTTTTCGAATATAATACTAATCGCATCTAACAACATCTAACAACATCTAAATTTTGAAATTAATAAGTTAATCCCAATTTAATATCTGTAATATGATCCTAGGCCCTGATAAGGTTATTTATACCTTAATTACAGAATTTGAAACCCAGATAATATGATTTAATGAAATTACCTTAATCTAACTGCATCTAACTGCATCTACCAGCATTTAATTTTTAAAATTAATAAAGTAATCCTAATTTAACATCTATAATATGATCTTAGACCCTTATAAGGTCATTTGTACCTTAATTATAAAATTTGAAACCCAAATAATATGATTTAATAAAATCACCTTAATCTAACAGCGTCTAACAACATTTAACCGCATCTACCAGCATTTAGTTTTTTAAATTAATAAATTAATCTTAATTTAACACCTATAATATGATCCTAGGCCCTTTATAAGGTCATTTATACCTTAATTATGGAATTTGAAACCCAGATAATATGATTTAATAAAATCCACCTTAATCTAACATCATCTAACAATATCTAATTTTTGAAATTAATAAGTTAATCCTAATTTAACTCCTGTAATATGATCCTAAGCCCGTAATAAAGTCATTTATACCTTTAATTATAGAATTTGAAACCCAGATAATATGATTTAATGAAATCCGCCTTAATCTAACAACGTCTAATAGTATCTAACAGTATCTAATAGCATCTAACAGTATCAAACAATATCAAACAACATCTAATTTTTAAAATTAATAAGTTAATCCTAATTTAACACATGTAGTATGATCCTGGGCCTTTTATAAGGTCATTTATACATTAATTATAGAATTTGAAACATAGATAATATGATTTAATGAAATTCACCTTAATCTAACAGCGTCTAACAGCATCTAACAACATATAACAACATCTAATAGCATCTTACCGCATCTAACAGTATCTAACGACATCTAATTTTTAAAATTAATAAATTAATCCTAATTTAACACTTGTAATATGATCCTAGGCCTCTTATAAGGTCATTTATACCTTACTTATAGAATTTGAAATTCAAATAATATGATTTAATGAAATCCACCTTAATCTAACAATATCTAATAGCATCTAACAGTAACTAACCGCATCTAATGACATTTAACAACATCTGATTTTTGATATTTTAAAAATATTTTACTTTGCAAAAGATATATACTTAATAATTCATTTCAGAATTACGCAAACCTTTAAATAATTTTAAAACTAAATAAATATATAAAGTTATAATTTAAATTATTAATTAATTTAAATTAAATGAAATAGAAATTTACGTAAATATATAACACTATAATAATTATTATATATATGATGCTGTAAAACTAAAATTGTAATAAATTTTATATATATTTGTAATTTAGATTTAATATATAAATATATGTTACTTTTTGGGATTAGTTAAATAATCAATTTAATAAATAACTACATTTAATAGAAATTTTATAATAAATTTATTAAAAGATATAATAATATTATTACAGTTTATATTACAAATTTAATGTATTAATATACTATTTGTGATTTATTGTTACTAGAATTAATAAATTTAAAATAAAAATAAAAATTTATTTACTTCAAGTGAAATCAATGTAAAATTATCAATTTAATAAATATTTACATTGAATAAAAATTTATAGAAAATCTACATATTATAAAACACCTCTAAATAAAATCCAATCAAATTTAGAGTCTAATGAAAATTTTTTGATATAAAACTATAATTTAGATTTAAATAAACTATAATTTATGTATTTTGCAAAAGATATATACATAATAATTCGTTTTAGTGAAAATTATACTTTTCTATTGAAGCTGTGAATTCCTAACTAATATAAAGTATTTTTGCAAAGTATTTCATTCAAAAGGGGCTTTTTCATAATTTTTTCTGAAACTTTTCTTATAAAATTCCAAAACAAGTCAAGAGGTTCTTTTGTAACAATCTTTTTAAAAGTATCTCCTCAAAATTTGAGTTTTTCTATAATTTCTTCAAAATAAGTACCTTTTTACGAAATCATAAATTCATGTTTTTTTTGTAAAATTTCTGTCAAGAAGTCAAAATTGCTATAATAGTCAAAATTAATACAATAATTTTTTTTCTTCCATCCATTTTCACATTTCACTGTAATCAGTAGTTGCAAAAACTGCCCAAACAAACCCGAAATTTTCCTTTAGGCACACATCTGGGTTCCTTATTTAATATTGATTTACTCAATACTTTTCTTTTTATAAATCTAGCGAAACTATAAAGTTTTGGAAAAAGTGGACGAATTATAAAAGCTTAAAATTCTAATTGAATTTTCAACAATAAAGTATAAAAATTTTCAAAAACCTAGTTGGCGTACCTATGAAGGGATTTACTAGAAAAGATCTGAAAATTAATATTTGTATTAAAATGGAAAATTTTGAATGAAAATAATGAGCAAATTTGTAGCGATTTAAGTGGCTTTGACTAAAGATGAGAGGAGGCTGGAAATGCCTTGACTATATTAGTTTGTATCTAACTTATAGGATTCATCTGCAATAACTTATAGAATTCACTCATATCTTCGTTCGGTTATTTCAATGTGAAATTAATAAAATTAAAATTGAAATGAAGATTAAAATAAATTAAATTAATATATAATTATCAATTAAACAAATTATAAAAATACAATAAAAATAAATATTAATTTAATTTAAATAAAAATTAATTCAATTAATTATGAATGTAATCAATTTTTTATATTGTTCTAATTTACAAAGTTAGTAAGTTAAGATTATAAAAATTCATAAGTTTATCTCATTTCTCTTGTTGCTCTTTTCAATTTAAAATTCATAAAATCAATATCAAAATTTAGAAACATGTTTGCTATAAAAAATGTCATTTTGTATAGATATGAGACAGGTAATTAAATCGGCTAGAAATGATTAAATTAGAAGTGGGTTTCAAGGAATGCATGAACGGTACTTAGTCTTATTGATTTTGAAAGGTTACTATAAGTTTTGATTTTTTAAATCATGGGCAAAATTTATAGCTTAAGAATTATATTTAAAAATTTTATATATTTATTATTAATAAAATTAGTAAATTTAAAATAATAATAAATATTTATTTGTCTATAATGTTTATTAATTAAATTAGTTTCAATTAAAGTTCTACTAAAAATTAATTAAATTTGTTTTATGATTGATCGTGGGTGGCTGACGAGTAGCCAATTGCAACTTCTCAGAAGAAATAATTATTTTAATATATTAACTTTTCTAAATGTGAAATAATTTATAATTAAAATAATTTAATATACAATGTATTTTATAGTTATTCAACATTTTTAGTTTGTATCTTATTATATATTCGGCTCTTATGAGCTTCAAAAAGTAAATTGCATATATTTATTCATATTTTGCATTTGATTTGTTTTCTTTTAACTTCGATAATATTAACTATGATTCAGTCTTCGTTGCCATTTTTTATTTTATATTTGCTTTCAAAGTTCAAATCGTTCAAAAATCAACTTGCATGTGCACCATTTTGGATACAGTGCTAGATCATCAATTTCAATGGTCCATCATCCCCAACACTCCCAAAATGAGATGCACCGCCGGAGCATCAGTTTTCGTACTCCATCTTCTCCAACCTTCCCAAACGAGATGGGTTATGGCTGCAAACAAGTTTTCAATAACTGGATTTGTAAAAATGATTTAGTTATCGCTGCATTGATCTTCTACGTTACCCATCTTTGATACCTTAATGAGGCAGCCATGGCTGCATCGATCCAATCTCCGCCGGCTATCATCCAAAGATCAGGTTCATCAATCTGTATGCCTAATAGCGAAGCCACAACAGATTCGTACTCTACGTCTAAATCTGTTAAAAAATAATGCCTACTAGCGGGAAAAAGAAGATAAAAACCCATTAAATCAGTTTACGCCCAATCTTCCATGGCCAACTGGTTGCAGGCCACCGGTAAGGAAGAAGAAGATAAAACCCATTAAACCCACCCCAACAATGAAGATCTCCATGCAACCACTTCCCTCTTCAAGTGTCTTCGAATCTGGCCGCTTCTCTCTTCAAATACGTCATCTTCAAATTTGAGACGTGAAAAATCTAAACTCATCTCCACTGCCCTAATAATCAAATAGCGAATTCCGATTCATTTTGTGAGCTCAGATAATCCAGCCGGCGAGCAGGGCGACTTCATTTCCATGCCTCACTTCCGTTTTTAGAGCTTCTCGAAATGCCCCTCTCATCCTAGCGCTCCATTAGAAATTGATGGTGGAGATGACGCTTCCCACGAGCAAAACGTAAGAAGTCCTATAAATTTAATATTATTTAGAGGGGTAATCGGGTTTGGATTGGTCGAGTTAGGGTCCTTTTCAACCTGAAACGAAACCAAATTTAAATAAAGCTTCAGTCTAAACTGAAAAATCAGGTTCGGGCTCAATAATAACAAGAAGTTCTAGCACTGCCCATAACTAGGTTCGGCAGGCTGAGTTGGAGCCGAATCGAACCTGGTTGCACCTAAAATATAAATTTGATGAAATATTTAGATCGTATTAGAAGACGAAGAACATTTTCGACTTTGGATGGTGGCAGTGAATGCCGCTGGATGAGATTCTTTTTTTTCGATGAAAGGACAACTTTATCCCAACCCCCTCCCAGTTTGAAAAGGGTTCGGTATAAATTAGTCCGAGTAATTCATAGCTATAAAATTATCAATACATATTTTCTCCACAATAGGTGGAGGAGGATTTCCCCACCAGTACATGTGATCCAAATTAGATACAGAAACAAGATCAGCAAAAGCATGGGCAACCTTGTTCCCCTGTCTGAGAACATGATGGACCAAGATATGAGGATTTGCTGCAAGAGTTGTTCTAATCTCGGAGATAATATGACCCACCGGTGAGAGAACGAGGCCATCATTGGTCAAATATGTGCATAGAGTGAGCAAGTTGGACTCAATCTGAACAATACGGAGCTTGAGCTGGAGAGCCCAAAGGATGCCCAGCCGAACAACATCAGCTTCCATTATGAGAGGTTCCCCCACACCCCTACTTCTCAGACCATGTGCAGCAATGAAGTGCCCCCGCGAATCTCTGATAATGGCCGCAATCCCCGATACTCCCCGATCCATCAGGCACCGGGCATCCACATTTATCTTGAGCACACCATCTGGCGGTTGAGTCCATCCGGGAACAAGGGGAAGATCGAAGGCGTTCACATGATCCAGGATTTTTACTTGTCTTAATTGCTCGATATAATTTCGGCACCATGGGAGAGTTTCCGAAAATGCAATTTGACTCCCCTCAGCCATAAGTTTGTTTCGCAAGTACCATATTCTCCAACAATATATGATGAAAAGAACCAGGTCCTCACCCCTATCATTAGATGCTAAGAATGTGATAACTCCCTTCACGGAGATCTCCGTGAGACGTGCAGGAACAACGTACCGAGCTATACTTGTAACACAACCACACACCAAAAATAGATGGTCAGCATCCTTAGCATCCCTCCTGCAAAAAACACAATGGGGGTCGACATTAACACCTCTGTACGAAAGATTGTTTAAAGTTGGGAGGGCATTCTTAAATAGACGCCATGCAAAGATCATAATCTTCCTCGAAAGTTTTGTTCTCCATATGGCCCTAAAACATCTTGACAGGAGCTGGTTTTCCCCTTCCATCTTAAGCCACCTATGTGCCGACCTAACTGAGAACTGACCATTGGCCTCATGCTTCCAGAAGATGCAATCCTCATCTTGAGTAGTAGGGAGAGGAACGAGGCTGATAACTTGCCATCCCGCATCACCAACCGCTGCCAAGATCCTCTCTTTGTTCCAACCATTAGTGCCTTCATCAATAAAGTGGCTAACAAATACATCCTCCGGGATGGACTATGGGAGGGGCCCCGCCTTAATCACCTGTGAATCCAGCCATGCATCTTTGAAGAACCGAACCCTCTTACCATCACCAATCCTCCACATACAACCAGAATAAATCACCTCCCGCGCCTTCAGGATACTCTTCCAAGTTTAAGAGTCAGATTGTTTTGGTATGCATCCCCAAATATCGGAGTTTGAGAAATATTTGGATTTTAAGACCTTGTAGCAGAAAGATGAGGTACCCGTCGATAATCTCCAGACCTGTTTGGCGAGGAGGGCATAATTGAACAGATAAAGATCTCTGAAACCCATTCCTCCCACCCTCTTTGTCTTACACATTTCCTTCCAGGCTACCCAGCTCATCTTGCGCTTATTTCCCTGTTCCCCCCACAAAAATTTGCTCAACATCCTATTTATATCCTGGCAGAAAGATTGTGGTAGCAGAAAGATACTCATCGAATAGGATGGAATTGCCTGTGCCACAGCTTTGATTAAGACCTCCTTCCCTCCTCATGACAGCAATCGCCCCTTCCACCCTTGGATCTTGTGCCAGATGCGTTCCTTGATACCCCTGAACATCACACCCTTTGATCTCCCAAGCCAAGTCGGGAGACCAAGGTAGCGGTGGACTTCCTGCCCTGAAGACCCCAGCCGATTCGTCATCACCTCTCTGTCTCTCTTTCATTCATATTTGAACTAAAGAATAGTAAAGTTTTTGTTGGAAACAATGTTTAAAACAATAAAAATTGACCAAATCTTGAGTTTTGATGATTAACAAGAACTAATTTGAGTATATAAAAGGTACTAATGTATTTGCTAAATGTTTAAGGAAAGCAAAGAGGTCAAGTCGATCTCCAAGTCGACTTGGACTTCGACTTGGGTGAAGTCGATCCCAAAGTCGACTCAAATATCGACTTGAGAATGAATCCCAAAAGGCAACAGGTGAAGTCGCAGGTCAAGTCGACTCCACTTGCGACTTGGGAAGTCAAGTCGCAGACGAAGTCGACTCCAGCATCGACTTCAAACGAAAGAAAATGTCCAGCGTTGATTTTGGGGGCACAAAGCTGCCCAAGTCGCAAACGAAGTCGACTCCAGGTGCGACTTGGGTCAAGTCGCAGACAAGGTCGACTCCAACTACGACTTGAGGATTTTAGACTTGAAGATTGAAGTTTCAAGCTTATTCCAAGGATCATATTGAACTTGATCAAACCCAAATGAGATGAAAAGTTCATTCACAAAGAAACAACTTAAGATTCTTGAAGATCAAAACTAAGATTCATATTCAATGTTCAAATCAAGTCTATCAAGCCAAGGAAAATCTTCAAAACTATTCAAATGATGCAACACTCAAGTAATGAAGACCACGTGAGTCCAAGACCGAGCGAGAAACACGCAAGGACTCAAACAGTTCCAAAGGTTTGCGAAGATCAAGCCGATTGGAAAAGATCAAGGTCAAGAGAGATATTCAAAGATAAGCAAGCTAGAAGAAAACCAAGTGAGGATCAAGGCGTCTCAGAAAAGCTTGAGTCAAGTCGCAACTCAAGTCGACTTCAGGTTCGACTTGAGTCGAGGTCTGAAACGAAGTCGACTGAAACTCAGACTTGGGGAATTCAAAGAACTGGAGTCGCAGACGAAGTCGACTCCAGATGCGACTTGGGTAGCCAAGTCGCATCCCAAGTCGACTCCACCTTCGACTTGGGTATAACGTTCAAATTTTTGAACGTTGGAGCTCATTTATTACGCGCCAACAACCTCCACAACGTTCATATTTTCTTCCCTCTATAAAAGGACCCTCAAATGAACGTGAAAATACAACAAGAAAACACAAGACACTAAGTTAAAGTTCAAAGAGAGAAAAGAAGTGCAAGAAAGGTTTCCTATTTGCTTTTCTCCATTGTTGAGTGGTCCGTATAAATTCTAAGGAAGAAGAAAGCTTCAAGTTGCTAGCGCCTTCAACAATATTCATCCAAAGCTGCTTCTACAACTTCTTCCTCGAGCTAAATCTGCCTACACAAATCTGTAAAGTGTAGTTTTTATTTATTTCATTGTCTTGTTGTATAAATCTTGATTTAGCTTGGGTAGCTAAGATCAAGTATATGCAAAGTAGGGTGTGATTGGAGTGAGACTCATCACCTACTTTTGCATGTGAGTTGTTTATGCCCCCTAGAGCTAGAATCTAGAAGAGAGCAAGTGGCTCTAGTTGTATATGCCCCCTAGAGCTGGAATCTAGAAGAGAGCGGTGACTCTAAGTGTATTCGTGGAATACATAGTGGAACCCAAGTCACAACAGAGTGTGAGCTTGGAAGAGTGGAGTAGGGAAGGTTTGCCCGAACCACTATAAATCTTGTGTTATATTTCTTTTTACTGCTTTATCTTTATTGCTCTCTAACTCTTTTCAAAAGGGGATTAATTACTCAAGGGGTTAAGTCTTTATTTACCAAAGATTTTTTAAAGAACCCAATTCACCCCTCCCCTCTTGGGTTTTGCCATTAACTCGGGACCAACAAGTGGTATCAGAGCAGGTCTTTGAGTTTACCAAAGAGATCTTATTAATATGGCATCCCAATCTACTTCCGTTCCCGTATTTGCTGAAGGCCAATCCTTTACAAGGTCACCGTTGTTTGATGGGAGCAATTTTGGATATTGGAAGCTTCGTATGAAGCAACTCATCATGGTTACCGACATGGATTCTTGGATTGCTATCCAAGATGGAGTAACCTTGCCTACCGATGAAAGAGCTTCCAAATGGACCGATGAGGAAGTAAGAATTGTTAAGAGCAACGCCAAAGCTATGAACTCTTTATTTTGTGCTCTTACTGCTTCTGAATATGATAGAGTATCCTCTTGCTTAACCGCCAAAGAAATATGGGATACGCTAACCTCTATCTATGAAGGAACTTCTCAAGTCCAAGGGACAAGAAGAAATATATTGATTGGAGAACTGGAAAACTTTAGAATGCTAGATAGAGAAAACATCTCTGAAATGTTTGCTAGATTCTCTAAAATTACTAATGCTCTAAAAGGTCTCGGAAAGGCTATATCTGAATCTGAGCAGGTCATGAAGATCTTAAGAGCTCTACCCGAATCATGGACTCCAAAGATCACTGCAATAGAAGAAGCCAAGGACCTTAACACTCTAAAGCTTGAAGACTTAATTAGCTCACTCATGTCACATGAGCTAATCAAGAGAAAAAATGAAGATCAACACAGGGGCAAAAGAGCAATTGCTTTGAAAGCCGCACAAGACACAGATGATTCCTCTTCTTCTCAAAACGACGACGAAATCGCCCTACTCACAAAACGTTTCAAAAAATTTGTGAGGAAAGGCAAAAATTTCAGAAGCTTCGAGGATAGAACTCCCAGAGAAAAGAAGAAAGAATCAACCAAATGTTATCGATGCGGCGGTTCGGGACATATGCAAGCTCAATGTCCAACTCCCGAAGAAAGCAAGGCAAAAGAACAAAGAAAGGATCGAGGGGACAACAAAAGATTCCAAAGATACAAAGGAAGAGGTATGTACGTAAACGATGAGGAATCTACAACAAGTAGCTCCTCAACCGATGAAATCGAGGCGGAAGAATGTGCAAGAATCTGCTGCATGGCACAAATCGAGCAAGAAGAACTAACTACATCAACAAAATGCACAAGCAATGAAGAGGTAAGTTCCAAACTCTCCCACTCAAAATCAAGTTACTCTTCTCTTCAAGAATGCCTTAAATGTACTGAATTAGAAGAACTACAAACTGCATATGATTCATTATATGAAGAAATGAAGAAATTAGGAAGCAAGTTTACAATTAAGAAAAGACAATGTGATGCAGTAATAATTGTAAATGGTAAACTTGCAGAGAAATTAGACAAAATAAAAGAAGAAAATAATTTGCTGAAAAAGGAGAACAAATCATTAAATGAATCATTAGCTAAGTTCTCTAATCCAGGAGAAAGTGTCAAAATGTTTTTGAATATGACCTCCCAAACACATAAAAGAGGTCTTGGGTATCATACTTTTGAGCAAGGAGAAAATAGCAAATCAAATGTACAAATACTTGAGAAACATCAAACTAAAAATGCATCTTTGTACAAGCCACAAAAGAAAAATTCTAAGTGGACTAGAAGACCAACATTTGAACCATTGCATACTTGGAGGCCTACTCCAAGATTACCTATGGCTTGTAATTTCTGCAATAAAATGGGACATAAAACTTACAAATATAATTTTAAGAAATTATATGACCATGGTGCAAAATTAGTTTGGGTTCCAAGAAACACAAGATTTGGGCTTTCAAAGTTAGAACAACAAAGATTGATCTATATTACTAACCCAAATGGACCCATAAAATGGGTACCAAGAAGATAAGATTTATTTGCTTATTTTTCAGACATGTTTTAAGGCAAAGGCAAACAATGAATGGTTTATGGATAGCGGTTGCTCAAGGCATATGACCGGTGAAAGAAGTTTATTTCACAAACTTATGCCTTGTAATGATGGAGTGGTTGCTTTTGGCAATAATGAAAAAGGTAAAATCAAAGGTAAAGGAAATATACATAGCTTTTCAAATGCATGCATGGAAGATGTTTTGTTTGTTGAAGGACTCAAACACAATCTAATGAGCATTAGCCAATTATGTGATAAAGGATACAAAGTTGTGTTTGAATCATCTATATGTAATGTATTTGATGGAGAGCATATCATGTTTAGTGGTAAAAGACATGGAAATGTATATTTGGTTTCACTTGATGAATTGAATGGTCAATGTCTAATGGCTATTGATAATGATCCATGGGTTTGGCATAAAAGGCTTGGACATATAAACATGGGAAACATAAAAACCCTATGGAAAAAGAGTTTGGTAGAAGGATTACCAAGATTGAAATATGACAAGGACAAGATTTGTAAGGCATGTCAATTATCAAAACAACCCAAGATGCCTTTCTCTACCAAAAAGGAAATTTCCACCACCAAGCCACTTGAATTGCTACACATGGATCTATACGGGCCATCCGACATTCTAACCATTGGTGGAAAGAAATATGTATTTGTCATAGTTGATGATTTTTCAAGATTCACATGGATAATTCTCTTAGCTAGTAAAGATGAAGCCTTCTCTATGTTTGCAACTTTTGTAAATTTGGTGCAAAATGAAAAGCAAAGTACTATTGTGACCATAAGAAGCGATCATGGTGGCGAATTCGAAAACAAACGATTCATGGAATTTTGCAATGAAAAAGGAATTCACCACACATTTTCTGCACCAAGAACTCCACAACAAAATGGAGTAGTAGAAAGGAAAAATAGAACTATACAAGAGATGGCTAGAACTATGCTAAATGAGAGCAATCTATCCAAGAAATTTTGGGGGTGAAGCTGTAAGTACAGTTTATCATGTATTGAACCGTGTCACCATTCGAGCAATCTTGAAAAAGACCCCATATGAACTATGGAAAGGAAGAAAACCAAATATTTCTTATTTTCATGCTTTTGGATGTACATGTTATGTTTTGAATAATGGAAAAACTAACTTGGGAAAGTTAGATGCTAAAAGTGATGAGGCTATATTTCTTGGATATTCATCAAATAGCAAAGCATATAGAGTTTTCAATAAACGAAACCAAGTTGTTGAAGAATCCATACACGTTGAAATTAACCAAACTCCGAGAAAGGAGGATGAACTAAGTGATGCAGATGAGACAAAAGGCAAAGAACAACCAAAGGAACTCGAGCTCAAGCCAGAAAATCTCATGGAGGAAGAGGTAAGTGAAGGTAATGATTCTTATAAACCTCCAACTGATTTAAAGTTCAAAAATGTCCATCCAATTGAGCAAGTTATTGGAAATGTATATGAAGAAGTGAAAACTAGAAGATCAAAACAAAACGTTTATGGTCAATATGCCTTTGTATCTAAAATTGAACCAAATACCATTGAACAAGCTCTCAATGATGAAAATTGGGTGATTGCAATGCAAGAAGAGCTAAACCAATTCGAAAGGAACAATGTATGGCACTTAGTTCCTAGACCAAATAATCATACTATCATTGGTACCAAATGGGTATTTAGGAACAAATTAGATGAAAGCGGACTTGTAATTAGAAACAAAGCCAGATTAGTAGCCAAAGGGTATTCTCAAGAAGAAGGAATCGATTTTGAAGAATCATATGCACCCGTGGCTAGATTAGAAGCCATACGTATTCTACTAGCATTCGCTTCTTATATGAATTTCAAATTGTTTCAAATGGATGTAAAAAGTGCATTTTTGAATGGTTATCTGAATGAAGAAGTATATGTTGAACAACCCCCTGGCTTTGGAGAAAAGAATCAATCAAAGTATGTCTATAAATTGACCAAAGCATTATATGGACTAAAACAAGCTCCAAGAGCTTGGTATGAAAGATTGAATAAATTTTTGATTGACCATGAGTTTCAAAAGGGGAAAGTAGACACTACTCTGTTCATTAAATATAAAAATAAAAATATTTTAATTGTGCAGATTTATGTTGATGACATAATATTTGGTGCTACTGACGAAAAACTTTGTAAAGAGTTTTCTAAGATAATGCAGAGCGAATTCGAAATGAGTATGATGGGAGAATTAAATTTCTTCCTTGGACTGCAAATCAAGCAACAAAGTGAAGGAATATTTCTAAATCAGTCCAAATACGCCAGAGAGATGCTCAAGAAGTTTGGAATGCAAAATAGCAAAGGAGCAAACACTCCAATGAGCTCTACAATCAAGATCGATGCGGACGAAAATGGTAAAAGTATCGATCAAACACTTTATAGAAGCATGATAGGATCCTTGCTATACTTAACTGCTTCTAGACCCGATATCCTATTTAGTGTTTGTATGTGCTCTAGGTTCCAAGCATGTCCAAAAGAATCACATCTACTTGCTGTAAAAAGAATTTTTAAATATTTGTTAGAAACTACAAATCTTGGACTATGGTATCCAAAGGGGTCAACCTTTGATCTAATCGGCTATTCGGATGCAGACTTTGCCGGATATAAAGTAGATAGAAAAAGTACCAGTGGAACTTGTCAATTTCTTGGACATATGCTAGTTTCATGGCATTCAAGAAAACAAACAAGTGTTGCACTATCTACTGCGGAAGCCGAATACATAGCCGCCGGTAGTTGTTGTGCCCAATTACTTTGGATGAAACAACAGTTGAAAGACTATGGTATTGATTATGTTGATATTCCTATTAGATGTGATAATACAAGTGCAATTTGTTTGACTAAAAATCCTGTATTGCATTCTAGAACCAAACATATTGATGTGAGACATCATTTTATTTGTGAACATGTTGAAAATCATGATGTGTGCTTAGAATATGTGAAAACAGATGATCAAATTGCTGATATCTTTACCAAACCTCTAGCTAAAGAATCATTTTACAAGATTAGGAATGATATGGGGATGATAGAGCTAAATTAGGAAAAATTAAAACAAGAAATCAAAATTTGAAAAAGGCAAACTGATGAGTCAAGTCGACTCCATAGGAGCCAAGTCGACTCCGCCAAGTCGACTTGGGAAAGTGAAGTCGACTCCGCTTCGACAGCAAAGTCGACTCCGCACTATGTGCAAAGTCGACTCCAGGGAACCGAAGTCGACTTCGCTTAGGGCAAAGTCGACTCCGCGCGCGCGACCGTCCGAATTCCGAGACTTCTCTTCTTTTTCTTCTTCCCTCTTTTCTTTCTTCCTCATTTTCTTTTGGCATCCCTGTTTTTTCCTCTACTCTCAGGCGATTCCTCTCCACTCTTCCGGCGATTTTCTCCTCCTCCATCTCCGGCAAACCTTTCCGGCGAATCCCTCTCTCTCTCTCCGGTTTTCTTCTCCATCTCTCTCTCTCTCTCTTCCTCTTCGTTTTTCTCTCTCACTCTTCCTCTCTGTTTCTCTCTTTCTCTCTTCATTGCTTTCTCATTTTCTTCTCTCATTCAATCTCCATCTCTCTCAAGCTATCTCACTTGTACTTCATTTCTCTTACTAAACTCTCAGTCTCACATCTCAATCACTTTTGCATCTCCATTTCCCTCTCCCAAAATCCAACTCCAAATCATCCCAAATGGCACCTAAAGCTAGACCTCCAAAGAAAGCAGTCTCAAAACCATCTCTAAAGCCTATGCCTAGACCTTCAAGGTCAACAACTGAGGAAGAGGTGCCCAGAAAGCAAAGAACACCCGCAAAACGGCCACGAGAGGAACCTTCGACCTCGACGGGTAGGCGGGTTCGTTTCCAAACAACAACGCAATCAACTGATCAAACTCAAAGATCAGAAAGTCGACCTGAAAGCTCTTACTCTTCAAGGATTCCTATCAAGAAGGGGCAAGTTCTAAAAATGCCCACTACCTATTTCAGGACAGAGCTACAGCATAGTCGCTTCTACAGAAACTTCTATGAACGAAAGGTATTCATTCCTAAGATCATAGATTTCAAGTTCCTTAACGACTATGAGTTCGACATAGAAGAGTTGTTGGATTTCCAATGTTGGATACAACTATTCAAATCCGATGAACGGATTTATCCTGATCTCACAAGACAGTTTTATTATCTATGGGACGACACCAAGTTTTGCACTTATGTCAAAGGCACTGAAATACAGTTTGGGGGTAGCAACTATCCAGATCAAGACAGAGCCCTGAGAAGAATTGGAAACATTCTTCAAATACCCTTTGATGAAGAGAGGCTTTCCAAGGATCTGACAGTGGACCAGATCTACAATGAGTTAACAAAAAGCAACAAATACCATGCAGGTACCAAATTTCTGCATTACATGGATCTTCCTCCCAGACTCAGGGTCATCCGTTTGCTAATAGCCCACTGTATCTTGCCAAAAGGAGGCGGAAGAAATCAACTCAATCCACAGGAAGCAGTGATCTTGTGGAAATTGGTCAATAAGGTGAAGATCAGTCTTCCTAGACTCTTCCTTGAAGCCCTGGCAAATAAAAAGGAGAACCCACGGGGCGTGCTACCGTATGGATCCTGGATCACTTTGATCCTGGAAAGGTGCGATGTAGACATCGACGGGGAACCATATGAAGTTCCAAAGACAACAAACGCCATCAACAGGGCTTTGCTCCAACGCATGAAGATCAATTTGGAGCAGTTTAGGGATGATAGAATCCGGGAGAAGCTTGGCGAGCCAGTCCGAGAACAAGAGGACAATGCACAAGCTGAGGGGGAGCAAGCTCCCGAGGCATCGCCTGAACGGCCTGCATCTCCTCTGTCACACGGATCACATTCTCCTCAAGGATCCGTTGCACCCGAACGCGTGCCGCCTACTTCAGATCAAATGGCTGCACTTCAAAGCCTCAAAGACGAGATCTTGGATGCTATGGGTCATCAAGAAGATAGGTTGACTAGCCTAGTGACCGGTGTGCTGAATGCTATCACTGATATACATTCCCGACAAGATCACATGGATCGGGAACTGCGTACCATCAAATATCACCTCGCCTCCGGACGTCACAAGAAGAGGCCTATGTCTGAACTCGATCCATACGAATCGGGTTCAGTTCATAAAGCAGCATCTCCCGATCATGATATCTCCATCTACTCATCTGCCCAAAATCGTCCCATCAAACCAATCTTATATACGATCTCTCTATTTCAATTCACAAAATCATTAAGAGTTGATCGATTTTTGATAGATTTTTGATAGTTTGACAAAAAGGGGGAGATAGAATAGGTGAGTTGAGAGTAAAATTTTCTTCTGGGTTGGGTAGTTTTGTATCTAGGTTTCATTTTTGTTTTGTATTGCATTTTGTAAAAATGAAACTTGATATATATATATGCTATTGATGAATGTTATGTTTGCTTAATATGTTATGATTAATAAAGACATATGAACATGATTAATGCTTGAAAGGTATCAACTCAAATGAAGTTTTGTCAATCATCAAAAAGGGGGAGATTGTTGGAAACAATGTTTAAAACAATAAAAATTGACCAAATCTTGAGTTTTGATGATTAACAAGAACTAATTTGAGTATATAAAAGGTACTAATGTGTTTGCTAAATGTTTAAGGAAAGCAAAGAGGTCAAGTCGATCTCCAAGTCGACTTGGACTTCGACTTGGGTGAAGTCGATCCCAAAGTCGACTCAAATATCGACTTGAGAATGAATCCCAAAAGGCAACAGGTGAAGTCGCAGGTCAAGTCGACTCCACTTGCGACTTGGGAAGTCAAGTCGCAGACGAAGTCGACTCCAGCATCGACTTCAAACGAAAGAAAATGTCCAGCGTTGATTTTGGGGGCACAAAGCTGCCCAAGTCGCAAACGAAGTCGACTCCAGGTGCGACTTGGGTCAAGTCGCAGACAAGGTCGACTCCAACTACGACTTGAGGATTTTAGACTTGAAGATTGAAGTTTCAAGCTTATTCCAAGGATCATATTGAACTTGATCAAACCCAAATGAGATGAAAAGTTCATTCACAAAGAAACAACTTAAGATTCTTGAAGATCAAAGCTAAGATTCATATTCAATGTTCAAATCAAGTCTATCAAGCCAAGGAAAATCTTCAAAACTATTCAAATGATGCAACACTCAAGTAATGAAGACCACGTGAGTCCAAGACAGAGCGAGAAACACGCAAGGACTCAAACAGTTCCAAAGGTTTGCGAAGATCAAGCCGATTGGAAAAGATCAAGGTCAAGAGAGATATTCAAAGATAAGCAAGCTAGAAGAAAACCAAGTGAGGATCAAGGCGTCTCAGAAAAGCTTGAGTCAAGTCGCAACTCAAGTCGACTTCAGGTTCGACTTGAGTCGAGGTCTGAAACGAAGTCGACTGAAACTCAGACTTGGGGAATTCAAAGAACTGGAGTCGCAGACGAAGTCGACTCTAGATGCGACTTGGGAAGCCAAGTCGCATCCCAAGTCGACTCCACCTTCGACTTGGGTATAACGTTCAAATTTTTGAACGTTGGAGCTCATTTATTGCGCGCCAACAACCTCCACAACGTTCATATTTTCTTCCCTCTATAAAAGGACCCTCAAATGAACGTAAAAATACAACAAGAAAACACAAGACACTAAGTTAAAGTTCAAAGAGAGAAAAGAAGTGCAAGAAAGGTTTCCTATTTGCTTTTCTCCATTGTTGAGTGGTCCGTATAAATTCTAAGGAAGAAGAAAGCTTCAAGTTGCTAGCGCCTTCAACAATATTCATCCAAAGCTGCTTCTACAACTTCTTCCTCGAGCTAAATCTGCCTACACAAATCTGTAAAGTGTAGTTTTTATTTATTTCATTGTCTTGTTGTATAAATCTTGATTTAGCTTGGGTAGCTAAGATCAAGTATATGCAAAGTAGGGTGTGATTGGAGTGAGACTCATCACCTACTTTTGCATGTGAGTTGTTTATGCCCCCTAGAGCTAGAATCTAGAAGAGAGCAAGTGGATCTAGTTGTATATGCCCCCTAGAGCTGGAATCTAGAAGAGAGCGGTGACTCTAAGTGTATTCGTGGAATACATAGTGGAACCCAAGTCACAACAGAGTGTGAGCTTGGAAGAGTGGAGTAGGGAAGGTTTGCCCGAACCACTATAAATCTTGTGTTATATTTCTTTTTACTGCTTTATCTTTATTGCTCTCTAACTCTTTTCAAAAGGGGATTAATTACTCAAGGGGTTAAGTCTTTATTTACCAAAGATTTTTTAAAGAACCCAATTCACCCCTCCCCTCTTGGGTTTTGCCACTAACTCGGGACCAACAGTTTTATCCACATTGATCTTTTGACCGGATGACTCAGAATAAATGCGGATGATATCCAAAAATTTCTTAATATCAACGTCATTCGCCCTGAGGAAGATAAGCGCATCATCCGTGAACAGAAGGTGAGTGAGCTGAGGTCCCTTGGAGTTGATCCTAATTCCGTGCAGTGATTCTTGGGCTGCCGCAGACGAGATTAGCATTGATAGACCTTCAGCACAGAGCAGGAAAAGGTAAGGAGACAACGGGTCCCCCTGTCGCAACCCCCTCTGGGGTTGGAAGTACCTGGACTTGAAGCCATTCACATTGACCCGATAGGTGACTGTCGATATGCAGCATAAAATCCAATTGATCCAAACTGGACAAAAGTTCATGGCCTCCATTATCTGTTTTAAGAAAGTCCATTCAACCCGATCATAGGCCTTTGACATGTCTAGTTTAATAGCCATCTCGCGCCTTCTGCCCCCCTTTCGTCTCCTAAGAGAGTGAATAGCTTCATATGCAATTAGCATATTGTCCGTTATAAGTCTGCCAGGAACAAAAGCGCTTTGTTCTGCCCCGATAACGTCATTTAGGATAGTTTTAAGCCTATTTGCCAACACCTTAGCCAATATTTTATAGATTACATTGCATAAGCTGATTGGCCGAAACTGCGACAGATCTTGAGCACCCTTCCTCTTTGGAATCAACACTAGCATGGTAGCATTTACCTCCCGTATATGCCTTGCCATGTGAACGTGGTCCCTCACCTCCATGACCGATTTGCACCATTGAAAAATCTCTCGGCCAACAATCTGCCAGTGCTTATGAACCCCGGGGACATCCCATCTGGCCCCGGGGCTTTGGTAGGACACATGCCCTTAATAGCTTTCTCCACTTCGGCCATATTCAGAGGTTGAGTCAAACCCCCCCTTTGGCTATCCGAGATTTTCCTCAAAATGTGACTTGAGACCCATGTTGCAGCCGGCGGATTTGAAGATGCATATATCTCAGAGAAGTGTGACACTGAAAAATTCAACATCTCGTCTTGGTCCCTGACCCATCTCCCTTCATTGTCTCTGAGTGCCTCAATGAAGTTAGTTCGTCTTCTATTGGAAGCCATCCGATGGAAGAAGCCTATGTTTCTGTCTCCCTCCCTAATCCAATGAGACTTAGCCTGAATACTCCATAACTGCTCATCGTCCTCCAATAATAAATTAATTTGGTGCTTGAGATTTCTCATAGCTTCATCTCGGTCATCGGTAGGGCTTTGCCCCCGCAATGCGGATAGCTCCCTCTGTTTGCGATCAATAGCACGTCTGATATTTCCATTCTTTGCCCCCGCAATGCTGGACGAGATTCTTAGTTGCAACTGCATCCTAAGTAGAAACCTTGTTGATGTCTCGTTCCATACCAAAAACCTTTAAAAGCTTACCTTTAAAGAAAAACCTTACCTTTAAAAGGTCTGTTTTCATCCAACACTTTTAATCTCCAGAAGTCCTCCCATGCATCTGGTGGCTAGCGGTAGTTGTTGGCCTTCGGTTGCACTGCACGGTGCATGCACCTATTTTTTTTTTTTTTTTTGAAATTTTTTTCATAAACTTATTAGCCCAAATGTATTTAATATTTGTATCAATTTATACCATTTTTGGAGATTTTTAAATTTTTTTTGATTTTTCAAAATCAATGCCACTAATTTTCAGAAATCAAAAATAAATATCTAAAAGACTCAAAAAATGGTAAAAATTTATACATAGATTAAATACACTTGGGCTAATAAGTTTATGAAAAAATTTTCAAAAAAAATAAAAAAATAGGTGTATGCTCCTGGGAGCATGCAGTGCTCCCGGGAGCATAAGATGAATTTCGGCAAAATATGTGGGTATATTTACAATTTCGGATAAACTATGTGGGTATATTTGCAAATTATCCAAAAATTTGTGTTTTTAAATAAGAGTTTAGATCTAGTGCATCGGGGTGCGCTTAGCTTCGGAAAACCCAGGTGGAAAAATTCATTTTTTAATTTTTTTTATACAATTGTTAATTTAAATGTATTTCACGTGTGTATCAAGTTTTACTATTTTTAGCATTAGAAAAAAGTATTACAATTTTAAAAGATTTGAAGATACTTTTTTCATTTTTTAAAATTAGTGACATTTTTATAATTTGTGAATTATGAAAATTCCATTGATTTAAGAAATCAAAGCTATAAATCTTCAAAAAAATAGTAAAATTTGATATACATGTTAAATATATATAGATAAAAAAGTCGTATAAAAAATTTTAAAAAATAAAAAAATGAGTTTAATCCATCCGGGTACTCCCAGGCTAAGTAAACTTAGGTGCATTCAGTTATGCGCCTTTAAATAAACTTTTCCTCCAAAATATTTCAATTTAAAACTTTTTATTATCCGCAATTATCTAAGTTTTAATTATCTCTTCAATCTTCTTATATAAATTGCCTTACTTTTTAATCATTTCTACACAATTATGCATACAAATAACATGTCTATTTTAATTTTATTGTCTTTATTTTCATCATTATCTCTATTATATCATACCATTTTCTCTTATTTCAATGATTTTCACACTAAAAATTTTCAAAATTTTTTTATCATTTTTCAAACTCATCTGCACTCCTTATCATTATATCTATCATAACATATAATTTTATCTCATTTTAAAAAAAATTTCGTTACAAATTTTTCATCAAAAGTAAAGCACTTGTGGAGAGTAAAAAGTTTTAATTTGAAAAGGTTTTGATGTTAATAAACACTCCCCAATCTAAAACTTTTTACTTTCTAACTATCATATTTTTTAATTATTTCTTCACATTTTCTTATACAATATTTTACTTTTTAATCACTTTTACACAGTTATCTATATAACTAACTTATCTATTTTAATTTTATTTTCTTTATTCCTTGTCATTATCAATATTATATCATATTTTTTTTCCATTTTAAAAATTTTATCACTTCTCATACATACTCTTAATCTAAAACCTTTTACATTTTACAACTATCTTATTTTTAATTACTTCTTCACATCTACTTATGCAAACTAGTTTACTCTTTAATCATTTGTACATTATTTCCCATATAACTAATATATTTATTTCAAAATCTATTTATTCCTCATCATTATCTATCATATTTCTCTAATTTTCAAAACTTTTATTATTATATCAAAAAATTTAAAAATTCCATCGCTTTCGAAAGACAACTGAAGTCTTCCCTTGGAAATCTGTTCAACTTAGACTACTTCCATGTGCCGTGTGGAATATTATCTGACGAGTGATAGTAGAAGTGTTGACTTATGTGTTCTATTTTCCGTGTGGGACCTAACTACTAATTAGAAAAAAGGAAGGGTCTATGTCACTAATGTCTTTTGATTAAGTGTAACAATGTTAATGTATTTAGATTGTTTGTACGGGATTCAAAACTTAGAAACTTAAACAGTTTTACAAGGAGCTAGATCATGTACGATTGAAATCAAAGTAATTTTGAATATAAAATTGATAAATATTAATAATAACTAATGCCTAAAGTGCACTAAAAGGGATCTAACCCTTAAAGTTAGCCAAGTAGTCATCCCAAACCTTAAATGTCAAGGGAACGCACTTATTCATTATAGAAAATGTCCAAAAAGCTCTTTATTACTTAATAATAATAATCATTCTGGTGTGGTAGAAGTCCATCCTACTCGAGAAAGAAGCTAGGTAGAATAAATTTTAGTGATCTGAATATGACACCAATGCTATTGAATGGTAGATCAACCAGCGTTGCGTTGAAATTTTAAAATTATTTAATATTCCTAATTGGCATATTAAGTATATTTGAAATTAATGAAATAAATTTTTTAAACTTAGTAGGTATATCTGTAATTAAGGGTAAATATAATGGGTATATTTAAAATTGAACCATTAACAAACAGTGTTGACTCATCTGATAGCTATATTTGAAATTTATAACAAATTTAATGGGTATGAATAAAGTTTTAAAGCTTAGTAGGTATCTCTGTGATTAAGGTTAAACATTGTGGGTATATGTTAAATTAACTCTTATTTTTTACAAATGTACTAGCCCTGGAACTTTTTTATTCTTATAAAAATTAAAATAATATTAATTTTAAAATACGTATGGGCGCTAGATCTTTCCCTACAAAATTTGGCAATTTTTAGGATTTTTATTTTCATATCATTAATTTTCAAAAATTAAAATAAGATACTAAAGAAGGAAAATTTCCAAATATACCCATTGATTTTCCAATATTCCCTTCATATCGACAAAATTTACCCATTGTCCCCCTCATACCCATGCCTTTGACGTTCGTTTTCTACCATTTGGATTTTTTAATTTTAATTTTTTATATTAAGGGTGTGTTTGGCCATGAGTAGAAAATGTCAAGTTAAAATTTTTCAATTTAAAACTTTTCACTATCCACGATTATCATATTTTTAACAATTTTTCACATTTTCCTATACAACTACCTTATTTTCAATCATTTCTACATAACTATCCACGTAATTAATCTATCTATTTTAACTTTATTCTCTTTGCTCCTCATCATTACTACTATTATATTATATCATTCGATAATTTTTACTCTAAAAAACTTTTTATTAAAAATTTTATCCATTTCCAAACGCGCCCTAAATAAATACCAAAACTGCTCATGTCTTTGCATATACATGAACTAGTATTTCAGCTCCAAAACTCTCAACCCCGATTGTCCTGTCATCCTTGTAAACGTCGAATCTAAAATTGCAACTATCGCAACCTTCGTCCCTGCAATGACTGTTGTTGTCCGATCATCGAAAGTAAGCAAAACTTTCTATGATGCTACTGCTACTTTTATAATTTCTCCACATGGTAGCAAACGAAGAAATATAAACAAGACAAATAAATACCGGTTTATGTATATGCAAATACATGGGCAGTTTTGGTTTCTTTAATATAAATAATAAAAAATGAAAAACACAAACAAATGTTAACGACATGGTTATGGGACAAACAATGAGTAAAACTCATGGATATGAGAGGAATATTTGAAAATTTGTGGATGTAAAAGGAATTTCGGATAAAATACGTGGGTATATTTGGAAATTCCCTGAAGTAGATTTAAAAATTATGGAATTTCATATGGAGGAAAATTTAGATGAGGCCTCTATATTTACGAAAAGAAAAATAGAAAACATTTCTTCCATTGCTTGCATGATGTGGACGCACAGGACGCTAATCCTTAGTCTTAAAGATAATTACCAAGGGTAATGATTCAATCATGGAGGCTCTATATTTATCCTCTATTTTTTAATTTTAAAATATATTTTTAATTTAAAACCATTTATTGGGTTTAACACATCTTACTTTATGAAGATACACAAAACACTTTTCATTTGCCACCAGACGGGTGCTTGGATGGTAAAAAACCCTGTGGCATATTGTCATCAGATGGGTGTTCTAATTCCCCCTAGTGTGAGGGCATTAAAAAATTCCCTTCATATTGTGAGGGTTGGCTGGGTGAGAGCTTGGTCTCCCTAAAAATAGATGAGAAGATTAGTCTTCTTGAGGTTAGGTGAGAACTTGTTATCTCCTTCCATGTATCGAGACTTTATAATAATATAAAAAAGATGTCGTATTGTATAATGTAATAAAAAAATAATTTTCATTTAAATGATGAAAAGGGTTAACCTTCCTTTTTCCCTTTACCAAGTCCATATGTATGAGACATACTGATTTCTTTGCTCACCCATTTGTATTTCTGCAGTTAATTTTCTAGAGATATACTTAATTTTTTTCCTGCCGAGATGATGATATCTTTCCTGCATTGTGATGTTTATGCTGCACCACCGAGTGATGTATAAGCTCTCACTTGAAACAACAATCCTTAATTCATTGGGTGGCTAATTTCTGATATCAAAAGTAAGACATCTTACTCAATTATCACAGTAAGATATTGATCGCATCTTAAAACTGTGTAATTTCAATGCCAAAGGCCATTTTTTCCAAAAAGAAAAAAGCAAAGATTGACTACAACATCTGAGAGATGACTAGCCTTCTACCACATTTATGCCACTTGATTCTGCATCATTATTTGAAATGGAGCAAATCTCGTGAAGACCGGATGATTTAGAAGGATCAATCTCAATGCCGATTTCAGAACTTTCATCAGGAGCTCTTTCAGGGGAAGACAAAAATGGTTTGGCTGGCAATTGCAGCTGTTCTACCTTTCCTTCCAGCATCTCTACTACTTTGCTCATCGATGGTCGGTGTACAGGCTTCATCTGTATACACCACAATGCAACTATCAGCATCTTCTTCGTCACTTCCTTTTCGACCTCACCAGCATCCTCCATTCCAATGCCCTCGCCTTGATTGATCTTGTCATAAACCCACAACGGAAAGTAAATTTGGCTTGAGTTCTTTGCATATGCATTGACATTCTTTCTTCTCCCAGCCATTTCCATCAACAGCATGCCAAAACTGTAAACATCGGACTTGTAGGAGACACCTCCAGCATTCTTATAAAAGAGCTCAGGGGCTATGTATCCTGCAGTTCCCCTTACAGCTGTCACCGAGACAAAGCTCACGTCCACTGGATAGAATTTTGCAAGCCCAAAATCTGAAACTTTTGGTGTAAATTTCTCATCAAGCAGAATATTATGTGGCTTGATGTCAAAATGTAGGATCTTCACGTCGCAGCCTCGATGTAGATACTCAATCCCACGTGCTATGCCCAATGCAATCTCATATATCTTCTCACAACTTAGAGGACAGCTCTTTCCTTCTTGGGGGTATATATATTTGTCTAGAGAACCATTTGGCATGAACTCATAGATGAGTGCTCTTTTGGAACCATCAGAACAAAATCCAATCAATCGCACCACATTGACATGATGAATCCTTCCAATGGTGGCAACTTCGTTAATGAAATCCTGACCATCGCCTTTAGATTTTTCTGATAATATCTTTATTGCAACAGGTCGGCCAGCTGTGAGCTTCCCCTTGTAAACAGAGCCAAAGCCTCCTTGGCCTAGCTTGTGGCCGAAGCCCCTAGTCATCTTTTTGACTTGTGAATAGGAGTACCTTGTGGGTGTCTCATACCTGTATCTGGTCAAGAACTCTTCTACTGTGCTGTCCATCCATGCTTGCTTGGTCCGTAGTTTATGAATCATAAAGATTGCAAAGCACAATATCCCAATGACCGTTCTCACCATCAGAAGCAATACTTCAGGGCCAAAAAAAAAAAAAAAAGGTAAGTAGGAGTGGGATTGGAAAGAAGAAGAGAGGATGATCCGAGAGTTTTATAATACCAGTAGCAATTGGTTCGTGACAAGAAAGTAGGCAGTTTTAGACTGTATTATTACCTAGGACAGAGAAGGCAACTGGATCGGCAATGGGCGGTCGCCAAGTCAAGGCAGAACAGGCAAGAGCAAAGTTAGAAACTTTAAACACAAATATGGAGGAATCACATGATGCGCATGCAGAGAAATAAACTTTATGCTACATCAATTTCTTATCTGCGTTCCCATAGAATAAAATAAATTTTTTTTTAAAAAAATCATATCTGCGTTCCAAAACTTCGACTTCGATGGAATTAAAATTTTCAGAAGAAGGCCTTACGAAACACGTGTATATATGCGGAACGCCGCCAGTCGCCCATCGAAAATGCCGAACAAGGAACCGGAGAAGCTGCAGACAGAGCATTTTGCGTGTTTAAATTAAAAAGGCTTCTTTGGTCACTAACAAGTAGACCCAAAAGTAAATTAACAAAATGAGAGAGACAATCAGAGACCAAAACAGAGGCGAATACTCACGCTTGTTCCAGCAATTGAACAAAAACCATGGGAAACTTAAATTCCGGATTGAGTCAAAAATGAGTCGGAAGAAGGAAATTATTTGGCGTTTCCAACCATGACCAAAAGCAAGACAACTCACTTTCAGTCCTCGATCAATAACACAGTAATGATTTTTTATAAGACAAGGCAAGCACGGAAGAGGACCTCGCCATGACAGTTCAAAACCTCTCATCACCATTTCATCAATCTGTGTGTACTTGTAAGTGTTAGCTTTCTTTAGGGCAGACTTCAGCACATAAGCATGGCCAGCAACTTTGCAAGGTGGAGGAAGATCAGAGACAACGACTGTGGAAGGCAGGACAGCGTAGAGATGCACCGAAGAGGAGGCGTCGAAGCATGAATTCGCAGGCAGGAATGTGCCACCACCGATTGTAGACGAGCAAATTAAGTATGTGATAATATCATGAGATTCGAGTAATGCGTAAGTCCGTGCAATTACACCGGATTCGGCATATACGATTACACCACCATTGAGCTGTGCATCATATCCTAACAGGCTGTCGTCCGGGAAAGAAGAGAGGTTGGAGGAGCATTTTCCCCTTTGCAGTTGCAGCTCATAATCAACGACCCGAATCATCCCCGTCTCGTATTCAATTGCAATGACTGCATATTTTCTTCCTAGAAGATATAAATATGGTTGATCACTCTCGCAAGAAAGTTGATATTCACGGTTCCCACAGCTTGATGGATCGCTGTGGAAGCGGAAAGGATAGCGGATGCTGTGGAGGTTGCCACAAGAAGAAAAGCAATCCACAGACTGCGCTGCTTCGTGGGCTTGAACAGGGACCGGCTGCGCTACATACAGGAATGAAAAGAATGCCTGCAGGAGGAAAAGGATTCTCTTTTTCATGTTGTTGCAGCAGAGCAAGAGAGTGTAAGGCATACAATTTAGGGGTGATTATATAGAAGACTCAAATTAAAAAGTAAAATGATAACATTTTCTCAAGGATGTGGTTGGAACTTGGATGTAACCTTCGATGAATCATCCGCTTACCGGAGTAAAGTCAAATTAATCGGTCTTAAGACAAGTTGTTTCCATGTCTTGGTTTCTCACCTTAATCCTTCTCATTCAAAATTTAGAACCCCACCTATTTTTTATAAAATTAGATTTCATAATTCTAATAAAACACGGGGGGTTTTGCATCCGAAGTTCCGCGTTATATAGTTTGAGCGTTAAACTAATACATCAATTTAGAGTTGTTATTACATTAAATTTATACTACTTTCAAATGGAGTATATATACATATCCAATTGTAACGAAAATTGATATGGTAACAGAATACATAATTCTAAATATAAAAGATAAAACAGATTATAATTTTATAATTATGTGGAGCCTATTTTGAGATAACCATACTATAATTATAGTATTATCAAGTTGCACCTGAATATTTATATATATATATATATATTATATATATCCTATTTCAATTGAAACTTCAATGACCTGCATGCAAAACTCATTTTTTAATTTTAAAATTTTTTATAAAACTATAAATCTAGATATATTTAACTTATATATTAAGTTTTACCATTTTTGAATATGTATATATATTTTTAATTTTTTAAAAAAGGGTATTTTAGTTATTTACAAAAGACTAAAGCTCCCTTATTTTGGAATTTAAAATAAAATGCATCTTTGAAAATAGTAAAACTTACCTAGGTTAATAGTTCTATTTAAAAATTTTAAAAAAAAATTCTAAAAGATAGTTTTGCACCTAAGTGTGTTGAAATTTTGATGCATTTACATACATGGAAAGATTACACACACATAGATATAATATATTTTTGTTGTTGGTATATTTATAGTGTCACAAGCCACTGGCTAATATTATATGCATTATATATAATTATATACCTAATTAGTTACTCACCTAAGTACCCAGAGAGTTTGTATAAAATTTAGTTTAAATTACTCAAATCATATATCTTATGCGTGTGTTTGATAATGAATAAAACTTTTGATGAAAAGTTTTGGAGAGTAAAAGTTATCAAATGACCTGATATGATAGGGGGAATGATAAGTAGTAAAGAGGATAAAGTTAAAATAGATAGGTTAGTCGTATAGATAATTGCGTAAAAATAATTAAAAAGTAGAGTAGTTGTATAAGAAAATGTGAAAAAATGATTAAAAAATATAATAGTTGTGGAGAATAAAAAGTTTTAAATTGAAAAGTTTTTAACTTGATGTTTTCTATTAATTGCCAAATACACCCTATACGTGGCTTATTTAATATGATTTTCTATACTATCTTATCTATGAGTAATTACCCTATCCTACTCAAATTAAAACTTGATTGGTAAATACTCTGCCCAAGTTGAACCAATAGTTATAGGGTCCGCTTCTATATAATCAGACTACATAAAAGCGAAGTTATTTAATCTCCTCAATTTTTAAGATATTGATGATTGACATAACATCTAATCCATTCATTGTATTTAACACCACTTGTTTGCTAAGAGACCAAGTTTCATTCAAATTAAGTATGTGCATGGGTCACATTTTCTCATATATATAAATATATATATATATATTAATGTGTAAATTATGAAAAACATTTAGATTCATTCACAAATATACTCAAATATAATAATACTTTATAGAATCATTTAGATCCATTCACATTTGCTCAAATATATATATATATATATATATATATATATATTCATATGTAAATTATGAAAAATATTTAGAACCAATCACACATGTATTAAAATGTGATAATATTTTATAGAATCATTTATCTACATAATTGTGATATTTTAGACTTAGATGTTAAAAAAACCTACTTTAAAATTAATATTTTAACATTAAATGATTTTATTACGTTAATTTTTCATATGTATAAATAGGGCCCATATACCATGAAAATAAACAAATAAAAGAGTTTCCAATATACTATAAATGACGCTAAATACAATACATTGAATGAATTTTCGATCAACCATCAAGACTTTAAATAGGGAAAGGGTTTTATAAAAGCGAAGACAATATTTATAAATCATACTCCTTTTTAAAAAGATACAATTTTATGATAACAGAAGTGTACGTTAACACAAGTATTCAAACGTTTGCACCAAAATCGGTCCTCTCCACTATTTTGGTCATCGACGGTCGATGTGCAGGTTTCATCTATATGCACCACAATGCAGCTACAAGCGTCTTCTTGGTCACTTCCTTTTCATCCTCATCGGCATCCTCCATTCCAAAGTCCTCACCTTGATTAATCTTGTCATAAACCCATAACAGAAAGTAAATTTGGCTTGAGATCTTTGCGTATGCATCGACATCCTTTCTTCTGCCAGCCATTTCCATCAGCAGCATGCTAAAACTGTAAACATCAGACTTGTGGGAAACACCTCCAGCATTCTTGTAAAAGAGCTCGAGGGCTCTGTATCCTACAGTGCCCCTTACAGCTCTCATAGAAACAAAGCTCATCTCACATCCGCTGGATAGAATTTCGGAAGCCCAAAATCTGAAACTTTTGGTGTTAATTTATCATCAAGCAGGATATGTGAGCTTGATGTCAAAATGTAGGATCTTTATGTTGCAGCCTCAACGCAGTTACTCAATCCCATAATTTTACACCCAACGCAATCTCATATATCTTCTCACAACTCAAAGGATAGCTCTTTCCTTCTTGGGGCATATGTATTTGTATAGAGAACCATTTTGGCATGAATCCCTCTTAACAGAATCCAATCAACTGCACCACATTGGCATGATGAATCCTTCCAATGGCAGCAACTTCATTAGTGAAATCGTAACCATCACCTTTAGCTGATAATATCTTTATTGCAATAGGTTGGCCTGATCTTAGCTTTCCTTTGTAAACAGAGCCAAAATCTTCTTAGCCTAGCTTTGAAGCCCTTACACATCTTTTTGATTTGTGAATAGGAGTTTCTTGTAGGTGTCTCATAACTGTATCTGCTCAAAAACTCTTCTACTGTTCTATCCATCCATACTTGCTTGGTCCATAGTTTATAAATCAGAAGGATTCTAAAGCACAGTATCCTAATGAATGTTCTTACTATTAGAATCATCATTTCACCTAGAAAATTAAGAAGAGGTGAAGCAGGAGTTGGATTGGAAGGAAGAAGACAAAGGACAATTCATGTGAGTTTTATAACACCTGTGGCAATTGGTTTGTGACTAGCATGTATGTAGTTTTAGATCGTATTGTTAACTAGAAGATAGCTGGCAACTGGATCGGCGATGGACTGCCCCCAAGTCAAGGCAAATCAGACACTAGCAAAGTTAGTAACTATAAAAACAAATCCGGACGAATCGCATGATGCACACGTACAGAAGCAAACTTTATGCTACTTCAATTTCTTATCTTGTCAAAACTTCAACTCTATGGATTCAAGGTTTCCAGAAAAAGGCCTTACAACTGATGTAGCTAATTGGATGAGCCTACTGAAAGCCTGGCACATGTCGCCAACAATCAATTGAATCAGCTGTAGAAAGAAAATTTTTCCTTGTTTAAATTAAAAGGTTTTTTTGGTCACAACAACAGGATATATAAACAGGGCCACAGACCCAAAAGTAAATTACCAAGTTGAAAGAAACAAGCAGAGACCAAAAGAGAGGCGAATACTCACCTGAAATTCCGGATTAAAATGAGTCAGAAGAGGAAACTATCTGGTGCTTCCAACCATAACTGTACTGAATACCACCAGTAGGCACTTGGTGGTGCTGTACTCAATGTTTTTAAAACCGGACCGGTCACTGAACCGGTTTTGTGACCGGTTCCCAGTTTTTCCAGTTCAACCGGATCGAACCGATGGTTGAACCGCAGTTGGACCGGTAACAATAACGAACTAGGACATGACCGGTTCACGGTCCGACTGGTCCGACCGCCCGGTTCGGTCCGGTTTTCAAAACACTGGCTGTACTTCGTGTTGCACTTCTTGTGTTTAGATCATAAATACACTCGAGATTTTTTTTCTGGCAATCCTTGTTGGAATTTTGGACACATATATATATTAATTATATGTATACGCTATCATAAATAGCGGCCCAAATTATAAAGTGATCTTATAAGGTTTTATGGGCCTAAATCATCTAATAAAGTATGAATCTCCTATGCGTAAAAATCCTACAGCCTAATTTCTAATTTCTATGAGGACACAAAAATTAATATTTCTAGACCTCTTTGGCTTAATCAGACCCTTCCATTCAATCCAGAATGTCCAAAAACATAGAAAACTACTATTGGATCGTCCAAATCGGATAAATGAGTCATAAAATATGATCAATTCAATTTGGATGGTCATCAATATGCCATGTGTTCACTAGTGTCAAGTTTCAGAGGACTGGGCTTGGCTTAGCTAGATTGGATCCCGCATGGGCTAGTAAAAATGGGCCCAAATATTTGGGCCGTAGACGGGTTTGAGGTAAGCCCAGCCCAGGAAAGTTGAGATTCGAGTGGGCTTGGCGTGACTTGGGCTACAGCTGGGCCGGTTGGGAACTGGGCTGCTTCCGCCTGGGCCTTTTTCACAGGCCCGCCCAGGTGCAAAAGGCGTTTAGCTATGGGCCTGATGGATTGGGCTCAGGTCTGGCCCAAACCGAAAAAAAAAATGTTGGGGCCGGTTTGTAAATTTCTGCAAAGGGGTTTTTCTGAAAAATTATTTTAAAGAAGGGTTGATGTGCAAATGTCCACTTTCTTCCTTAAAACCCTAACCCTAGCCGCCCACCCCACTGCCCATGTCGCCGCCGCCGCCACAGCCAAGTCGCTGCCGCCCGGCATCTCCAATGCAGCAGATCACCAGTTTGCGGCTGCCGCTCGCCTGTCGTAGTGTCTTCTCCGGCAACTGCCCGGCACCTGCTGCAGCTGAAAAACAGACGTCGCCGGTGAAGGAAAACCCCACCCCGGCATCCAGTCTGTCCGGATCGCAGCAGCCCGGCGCCGCCTGTCCACGGCAGCGGCCGCCCGCGCCAGTGCCTGCCGCCGTCCAACAACAGCGTCGCCCCCTTCCCCGGGATGCCGCTGCCGCCCGGCGCCTTCACCTTCTTCTCCGGCAAACAGCGCCATCCAACAGCAGCGCCGCCAGGCTGCCGCCGAGGAACGCTGGACAGTTGCAATTGCCCTGATGCCGTGCTGCCCCCGACACTGTTGTCGTCCTGACGCCATGCCTAAACCGGATGTTGTGCCGCCTGCTGAAGCCGGTTCTGCCGCAGGCAGCACCATGACACCGTTGTCAGCGTTTTCCTTGGCGTCCAAACCATTGTAGGGTACCATAGCTGCCGGCAATGAACACCGACACTGCCCTTGTTCCGGACAAACCCAGAACGGCCACCTTTATGGCTTCGGAAACAGCAGTTGCTGCTTTCCTCATCCGAATCCATGGTTGCCGATCCTTGGGTTATAGCAAATCGGTGATTCGGCAAGTGGGGAGGAAGATTCAAGGTGAATTCAAAATAGGGGCGGCGAAACCAAAACCCGGCAGCAACATCACGGCAATGGAAAAACAGAAATATATGCTGAATCCGTGGAGAAGAATATGGAAGCTGGCTCGAAATCTAGCGGCTACCAAAAACCATTCATAATTCCAATGCACCATCTGAATCCAATGTTAATGGCGAGAAAACCCATCCAGGTAAATCCAGTCAATTCTCAACGGCACTTACCTTTTTTTTTTTTTTTTTTTTTTTTAAGTTGCGGCAAAACCCAAAATTGAAAAACGACAGATGTTCATATGCCTAAGTCAAAATCAAATAGCAGCAGGTCATCGGTTCTACGGCCCTTTTGGGTTTCCGTTTCGGCAGCCATTAAAGGTGGGTTACAGCATGCGAATATGCACGAAGGCATGAACAGGACAGTAAATCCGAAACGCACATATATAAATCTAAGGAGCCCAATCCTATGCATTCAGCCTCAATGCACCCGGGTGCACTGCACCTATTTATTTTTATTTTTTTTTAAAATTTTTTTCATACAATGGTTAATCTAGGTTTATTTAACATATGTATCAATTTTTACTATTTTTGGAGACTTTTAGATATTTTTTTTAGATTTTTTAAACTCAGTGGCATTTTCGGTAATTTAAAATTACGGAAAATGCCACTATTTTAAAAAATCTAAAAAATATATCTAAAAATATTCAAAAATAGTAAAAATTGATGCATATGTTAAATAAACCTATATTAACAGCTTCATGAAAAAAATTTCAAAAAAAAAATAAAAATAAATAGGTGCAGTGCACCCGGGTGCATTGAGGCTGAATGCACCCGGGTGCATAGGATTGGGCTCCTAAATCTAACAACAAATCTATATGTAACCCGTAATAGCAGAAATAATTATTTTGGGCCATGAAAATTTTCTCAATAATTTAACACGGAGTACGACTCTGATACTACTTGTTGGGAAAACCATATTGATTAAATCCATAATCACCCAAGATCCTCCATGCCAAATCACTAAGAAAAATAAAACCATAAGCGGAAGCATACCTGAATCTATGAAAGCAGTTATTCTTGAATCCTTGTGGTTTATTGGTCTTCCAGGTTAATGCCCTAGGGTTTTGGAGAAGGTGGCTCCTCTTCTCTACTGATGGGATGGTAGAAAAAAACCATCATAGGTGCATAACCCGGGGACCACAACCATTTATATGGGAAGCCTATCTTTCGTATTTCTAATTTAGTCCATCATAAAAATAGAAATTAGAAATTATGCTGTAGGGTTTCTACGCATAGGAGATCCATACTTTATTAGATGATTTAGGCCCATAAAACCTTATAAGATCACTTTATAATTTGGGCCGCTATTTATAATAGCATATACATACAATTAATATATATGTGTGTCCAAAATTTCAAATTATATGATTGAATGGATTGATGTGCAGGATTGCTAATTAGAAAATACCTCCTTACTAAGAGAATTGGTGTCCCAAGAATGATCTTAAATCTAAGAAAATGCAAAAAACTCCCTACGCTTTAGCAATGGAAAGTTTGATATATGATTAGGTTTTGACTCTCAGGTTGTATGCATTCGGTTACTGCGTACATTATTGGGATGTTGGGCAGATATTTAAGTTATTCATGAATGGATCTTTAAGAAGCAACCAAACAGTTTTATTTTTTAAATATTTTTAGAAAACAAAACATTATATGTTCGCATACAGAAAGTCATATAAGTAAGAGATCATTTGGTATTCAGATTTTAACTTTATTAGATGCAAATACAATTTGAGATCCACTTCAGGCTATATTTATCTGCTTGTTGGAAAAGCTATGTCAGGAAAAAGTGCTTAGCAGACACTTATAGCTTTTCAACAATGACAACAGAGTTTATAACATATTATGAAGCATCCAATTATAGAATATGACTACAAAATTTTGTCACGTGGCTGCAAATATAGATAACATTGAAAGACCACTTAAGTTATTTTGTGACAATAAATTAGTAGTCAAATATTCCAACAACAACAGGAGTTCAACAATGTTCCTGGTTGTTAATAGAAAGATTCAGGAAAATAAAGTGTCTACAAAGCATATTGCGACAAATTCCAAAATCGCGGATCCGCTTACTAAGGGTAACATCTTATGGTCTTTCATGAGCATACTGCTCATACAGGTGTTGTATCATTTAATGATATGCTAGTTAAGTGGGAGTTTGTATTTATTTGCTTTTCTAGTTTAGACACTTTACTATGGTTATGGATATTTTCTGCAGAAATAAAGTATTCGGTATTTTGGTTATTCAATAATTTTTTGTTTTGGTTTGATCTCACCAAATAAGGTGGACCAGTTGGAAATAGGCATGTTAGATCACATTAAATGTAATTTCCATGCTACGCATCCATACTTGATCTATGTCGTTTGGTTATGTTTGATATATGTGATCATGGATGGGTCTAGTTACGATAAATGTGACAAAGGCCGCCTTGGTTCTATGTTGGCATAATTAATAGACGAGATTGTTCGGAGATGATTTTGATATGATAGCAAAAGGTTTTGAGCTCATAAGGTTATATATATAATTATAAAATATATGTAGTCCAAGTGGGAGATTGTTGGAATTTTGGACACACATATATATTAATTATATGTATACGCTATCATAAATAGCGGCCTAAATTATAAAGTGATCTTATAAGGTTTTATGGGCCTAAATCATCTAATAAAGTATGGATTTCCTATGCGTAGAAACCCTACATCATAATTTCTAATTTCTATTTTTATGATGGGTTAAATTAGAAATACGAAAGATAGGCTTCCTATATAAATGGTTGTGGTCCCCGGGTTATGCACCTATAAGGGTTCTTTTCTACCATCCCATCAGTAGAGAAGAGGAGCCACTTTCTCCAAAACCCTAGGGCATTAACCTGGAAGGCCAATAAACCACAAGGATTCAAGAACAACTGCTTTCATGGATTCAGGTACGCTTCCGCTTATGGTTTTATTTTTCTTAGTGATTTGGCATGGAGGATCCTGGGTGATTATGGATTTAATCAATATGGTTTTCCCAACAATCCTGGCATTCAAGGTGAACTCCCCATAATAGCTCAATGCCTCTCATCAGCATATCATGAACTGTGTACTTTCTACTCTTCTTCAAAGTAGATTCCAACACATCGGCTTTGGCAACAACTTTGCAAGATCTAGGAAGATCAGAGGCAAGCAGGACGGCATAGAGATGCACCGAAGAGGAGGTGGCATTGAAGCATGAATCGGCAGGTATGAATGATACTCCTTCCACTGGACCCGAGCAATTCACCTATGTAATAATACCATTGAATTCGGGCAATATATTGGAGATGTGGCTTCGTTGTGCAAAGAAGAGAGGTTGAAAATGCATTTGCCCCGTTGCAGTTGCAGCTCATACTCAAGGACTCGAATAATCCCGGTCTTGTATTCAATTGCAATGACTGCGTGATCTTCTTTCTAGAAAATATAAATGAGGTTGATCACTCTTGCAAGAAAGTCGATATTCAGAGTCCCCACAGTTGGATGGATCACTTCGGAAGCGGAAAGGGTAGCTGTAATAATTAGGAAAAAATTGATGAGTTGACTATTCAACTGATGATGTGTCCACTGAGGTGGCATCCTGACCATTGACCATTTGACCAAGCAATGGGCCAAAAATAAGTGGAAGGTTATCGGGCTAGACCTAAATAAGCCCACTTAGAATGATGAGTTGAGTTATATAAAATATCACGACTATATAACTCAACAGCTCAAAGTGCTTAAGTGGTTAAGGTGTTGGTATCGGTGAACTTGAAATTCAATTTGAATTGAAATCGGATTTCGAGCGGAAAATCCTCCGGTGAGTTATAAATAAATGAGTTGGGGTACTCGATGGATATACCGGAGGAAAGAGGAGGAACGCTGCCGCAGGAGAAAGGAAAAGGCCGATCCAACTCGTTCAAGTGATCTATTTCATTTTCTTCTTTAAGGTAAGGGGGATTTTGCCTTTTTAGCCTTTAATTATGGCATGATTTAATGAGGATTTATCACATAATAATTTAGTAGTTTTACTAATATGTGATTTTTTAGCCATTAATCATGCTGGGATGATATGAGATATTATATGCTTAATTGCAGCGGAATGGATGCCACATAATTATTTGATAAATGTATTATTTACATTAAATTAATTATGTGAGGATTTATCAATAATTTTGAGGATGTATAACATAAAGGTAATTTTGGGCAAGATGGAAAGCATAATGGCATAATTATAATTTATTTTGAGTAAAATAAATTAATGAGTAAAATTATGTATGTTATATTATGCTTGGATGGCCTAAAATTAAATATGTTAACCAAATTATTGATGAGATGAATTTTTAATGCATTTTAATGCATTTAAGATGTTTAAAGGAGATATATATACGAAAATAATATTAAAATATTATTATATATATCTTGTATAAATGGCCGGATGGGAAAAAATGGATGTTACTGCCTATTTTCGAGTTTTTGGATATTTTACAATTCTGCCTAATGGTTTTTCTGAAAATCATAAGCTGTCAAGGAGTTTCTGTAAAATCAGAAGACAGCAGGAGAATCTGTAAATTTCCAGAAGATGGTACGGGCTTCAGGGAGTGGGCTGGATCCAGGCTGAGCCCAGCTGCAGACGAGCCCAACTGTTGCAATGGGCCTCAGAAGGAGGATCCAGTGAGCCAACCCATGACTCAGAGCCCAGGATGATACCCAGGCAGAAGCCCAGGCAGTAAAGCCCAGAGCGCGGCCCACCAGGAAGCCCAGTCGGGCAGAACCACCGGCGGCGAGGGACACGTGGCACCGTTTGGTGCATCCATCTTCAAATTGATGTAAATTGAGCTCTAGAGGTCCGATTTGAGTGATCCAGGGGTCATTTCCTATGGATTTGGACATTCTGAGTTCAATGGAAGGGCTAGATTAGCCAAATGATGCATAGAAGTTTGAGTTTTGGGGACAGAGGAGTATCTTAAAGGATTTAAGGTCTTAAATCCTTAGGGTAGTCCCCAAATTTTAAGTTGAGTACTTCTAGGAAGAGATGATGACATATAAGATGTTTTAAAGGCTCTAAAAGTTGAGCAATTGAGTGAAGATGATGTGTTCTTATGATCTTAATTGCAGGGCATAATACTACTTACTAAGTTCTTGTGAACTTACCCCTTTTTCCTTTGACTCTCAGATGATCCCGTGGATGATGGCCAATGAGATGGTGGTGGCGTGCTAATGAATAAATCTTTTTATTTATCTCTTTCTATATAATGAGTGGTTTAACTTGGATGTAAAGAACTTCTTGAAGTGGGATGTTTGTAATAACTCTATGGACTTGGATGTAATAATGCAAGTTTATTTCTTACTTAAATGAGATGGTTCAATCGTCGTGTGGAAAGATCCTGGAGTTTTATAACGACTTGGACCGAAAATTTAGGCAAAAGCCTTGATTTTTAGTTCAGGCCGTTACAGTAGCTGATGTTGTGGAGGTTGTCACAAGAAGAACAGCAATCCACATACTGCTCTGCGTTGAAGGCTTGAAGAGGGACTGGCTGTGCTACATACAGAAATGAAAAGAATGCCTGCCGGAGGAGAGGATTCTCTTTTTCATGTTCTTGCAGCAGCGCTAGAGATTATAAGGCATACAATTAAGTTGGTGCTTATAAAACACTCAAATTAAAAAGGATAATGATATCATTTTCATTAGTTTGTGGTTGGAACTTGGATTTACCCTTTAAGGAATCATCCGCGTACATAAGTGAGGTTAAATTAATCCGTCTTGAGACGCGTTTTTTTTCCATGCCTTTTTTCACCTTTATCTTTTGATTTAAAATTTTAAACCACCAAACTACGTAGTCTTGCAAAATATGCTACTAATAGTATGAATGATAAGTTTGTTTGGTGAAGAAGGTCACCCGATCGTATTTGATGAAATGCTATGTAAGGACAACTATCAATTAAATGAATGAATTCAGGGTGCACTTTCTTCTTCTTCTTCCTTTTTTTTTTTTTTTTTTTTTCCATCTCTCATTCTTCATACAGAGGGAGTAAGATGGTTTTTTGATGGGCACCCATTATAACATAAAAAAAAAAAAAAAAAGATCAAGACCCCATTCACTGTTTATAGAATTAACTTTTATAATTCTAATAAAACAAGTGGGCTTTGCATCCGCAGTTCCCCACATATATAGTTTGGGTGAAATTGCAAATATATGCTTAAGTTCATAAACTTGTAAAATGCAAAATATTTGAATGAAATTGAAAGCATATCCCTTTAATGCATCTGCAATAATTTTCTCGATTAATTGAACCTATTAATAGTAAACTGATTATTAATGTTATTATTTTTATACAATATTTATTATTTGCAATGATTGGTGAAAATAAATTTAATTATAGCGTATGTTAATAGGGAAATTTCTCTATTTTGTTTAAAAATTTTAACTCTTCTGTAATTTTATAAAAATGAAGGATACGTTTACAGTTTAGCCCAAGCTATGAGATGTGGATGCAAAACGCTCATAAACAAAAGATTATTTATGCTCGTACTTATGAACTTTTAGGTAAATTGAAATTCTATCCATGAAACAAAATTTATTGAAAATGTGCTTATAGATATTAAAAATCTTTTGTCACTATGCCCTATTGCGGGTGCAAACCTCTTGACTTTAATGGGTGTCTTTAGAAGAGGAAAAAAAATTATTGTGATATAATAAAAGTAGTAATCATGGGCATAAAAAGTAATATTGAAATAGATAGGCTAGTCCCGTACAAAAAGATATAAATTAAGGAGAAAGTGGAGGAAAATTTTCAATTAAATATTTATAATACTTTTGATAAATCCAAATTAATTATATGTTTATCAATATATTTAGTTAAGATGTAAAAAATACTTTGACCAGATAGTAGTTCATGACCAAATTTAGAGAAATTTCATGATTTTATATTTATGAAGGATGACTAAGATATATAATAACTTAAAAGAAACTTATGATTTTATTTTTTAAGGATCGCTAAGATATATAATAATTATTATTTTTTGTACATTAATTAAATATATATTGTTAAACATAATGGCGCCTTGAATTTTTTGAAAAATTATGTTTAAAAAATAAGAGATTCACATTTGTCATGAGCTTTATTGCAAATATTTTTAAGAGTTAACTCTATATGGTCGTAAGTTTTACTATTGTTTTCACATGTGACTAAGGGCGCAACTCGGGCTTAGTCGATTGAAGTAATATTGATGTACATATCTATATCTTATTTGTAAAAGACTTACTCTATCATAGTTATTGATTAATTCAATTTCTAATGTATCGTACCCTACCCATTGCGCATATAGGTCAATTATGGTTCTAAATCAATTCCTTCAATATGCAAATTTTAATATTTAAAAAATATTTCTATGTTATTTTTAGATAATATAAAGCAACATATTTGCAGAAACCACAAACATATACATTTACATTTCTATTGTTGTTTACCTAAGTGAACCATTATCTTTTACCACAGGACGTATGGGGGCAGCCATACGTCGCCTCAAAAGCATATTTTTTTAATTTTTTTTGTTTTTTTGTGGACTAGTAAATCTAGGTATATTAAATTTATAAATCAAGTTTTCCCATTTTTGGTTATTTTTAAGTATTTATTTTGGATTTTTAAACACGGTGGCATTTCCGTAATTATATGAAATATTTGTCTTAAATAATTACGGAAATGCCACTGTGTTTAAAAATCCAAAATAAATGCTTAAAAATATCTAAAAATGATAAAAATTGATTTATAAATTTAATACACCTAGATTTACTTTTCCATAAGAAAAACGAAAAAATTTAAAAAATATGTTTGGGCCAGACGCATGGCGTAAAAGATCAAACGTCTACCTAAATAGAATATAAACTGTCGCCATCATTTTGATCAAAAATATATGCTGATGTATAAACAGAATATATATTTCTGTTGTTGATGCATTTATAGTGTAATATACCAATCAATAAGGCCACAGGCTCACAACGGAATCACATACACAGTTACACAAACTGACTAACATTATACATTATACATTATACGTTATGTGTTATACATTACATATAACTATATACTGAATTAATTAACCACTCAAATACTCATAGGAGTCATATCCGAGACGGTTCTGGATACCAGACTATATACTTTACTCTACCCTAATTGAAGGGGTACCCATGGGTAGTGTTTCTTTCTTGGGGCTGCTAGGTATCCTACCAAAGTTGTATTCCCACTTATGACAATACATTTATAAAAATGATAGATATGAGTAGATATTTATAAAAATAATAAAGATAGAATTTTATGGTAACATGAAGTAAGAGGGTTTTGATTAGGTGCACCCGAGAGCATTGAGTTTCAATGCTTTCAAATTTTTTTCATAAACTTATTAATCTAATTATATTTAACATGTATATCAATTTTTACTATTTTTAGAGATTTTTAGATATTTATTTCGAATTTTTAAAAATCAGTGGTATTTTAGTAATTTAAAAAATACAATTAGATTAACATTCGTATAAAAAAAATTTGAAAAAAAAAAAAAGTGTATGCACCCGGGAGCATTGCGCCTCAATACTCCTGAGTGCATATGATCAAAACTCGCAGTAAGAAGGGCGGGTATTGTTTTCTACCCATGGGTAGTGTTTCTTTCTTGGGGTTGCTAGGTATCCCATCAAAGTTGTATTCCCACATATGACAATACATCTATAAAAAAATGATAGATATGAGTAGATATTTATAAAAATAATAAAGATAGAATTTTATGGTAACATGAAGTAATAAGCATTCTTTACATGAGAAATGGGATATATTTAGGCTTTAGCCAATGATATTTTGGTAAAAACACATGGGCAGGTGTTTTATATTTAGAAATATAATCATATTTGTTATTTTATAAATGTGTCGACATACTGAAAATAGAATTAAAAAATTGTGCCTGCTCAGGATTCTTGTGGATGACCCCCATTTTAGGTGGGCAGCTTTGGATGATTGAGTATGCTAATGATGATTTGATTATCAATTCATTGATATCTTAGTATGCTGCAAGGTCAGAGAAGAATCTAAGTCAACCCTGTTGATCATCTCTGGTCCAATTCCTGATGCCTGGGCTAGTTCTGCAGACCTATCTATTCCCCGTACATACGATAGTCTCATTAACATCCCAACTGCTTCGGCTGAAATAGTTGGTTTCCCACCCCTCCTAAGACAACATATTCCTACACACCCTTAGAGGGAAAAAAAAAATTATATATATTCCTGCACGTTTCACATTTCAACTATTTAACAACTCCAATTTTTTTAAACTTTAGTCTTATGTTTCAATAATTTTTCAAACAATTATCCTATTTGTTCGAACTTTATTCATATCATATTATATTACTTTAGCACTCTTCAAAATTTTTTTTTTTTTTTTTTTACTTGCCCACCAAAACTGTATTATCCTGGGACCGGCAGATGGCAATATAAAATTAGTGTCATTTTAAAATATTTAAAATGACTTAAATACCCCTGTATTTAAAAATCCAAAATAAATATATATCCATATCCAAAAATAGTAAAATTTGGTTTACAGATTAAATATAACTAAATTAACAAGTTTATAAAAATATTTTTCAAAAAAACAAAAAAATATATTTTTGACCTATTGAAAATTACTGGATTTCCGACCGGTCGTAAAGGATCGTTGGGTCGATTATATTACCCATTTTTAATATTTTAAAAAAATTAATAAAATTATTTATATAAATGTATATTATTAATAATCCAAGTTTTTACCAAATTTGAATACGTGTATATATTTATAAAAGAAATTTTAATAAAATTATTAATATAAATTTATATTATTTATAATCCACGTTTTTACCAAATTTGAATATATGTATATATCGATTTTATATTTTTAAACGCAGAAATATTATGGCCTATCTTGTACCTATGCTGCGTTTGGAGAAGGTCAAGAGCTGCTGCAAGATACAGCATACTTGCACGATTATTGGAAAAATGTTAAATCCTGTGAAGTGGAATTAAAAATAAAAACTCGAATACCTGATAGACAGAATCAGTGTTGATCCTGTTGACCACCCACGCAACTCAGCGGATCCGGATGCTGTAGACGACTCATCCACAAATGGAGCCCATTTCTGTTCTGAAGATGGGCTTTCTTTTGGGTGGATGCTAATTACTTATTCATTAGTCCATTTTCGAACCCTAAGATAAAGATGGGCTTTTAACAGTAGACTCGAGAGATGTTTTAGACAAGTTATAAAATAGAGTTCTATAGTTGTGAGAGAGAACAAGAGAACATCTTGTAATTTCCTTGAATGATCAATTAAATTTCATTTCTTCTGTCAGAATTCCGTTTAAATCTATCATATTTGGTGTTAGAGACCGTTGATTTCAATGGGAGGCTGATAAGTAGGGGTGTAAGCCAAACAGATTATTTTGGAAGCTAATTTTAACCCTAACTCACTGCGGTAATGTTTGTTTTAGTACAAAAAATTTTTAAATCAAAATATTTCAATTGAAAATTTTTTAGGCTGATAAGTAGGGGTGTAAGCCAAACTGATTATTCTGGAAGCTAATTTTAACCCTAACTCACTGCAATAATGTTTGTTTTAGTACAAAAATTTTCCAAATCAAGACATTTTAATTTAAAATTTTTTGCTTTCGCAACTAATTTTTTAATATTTTTCATATGTTCTTATAAAACTACTCTATCTTTCAATAATTTCTACGCAATTACCTATACAATTAACATATCTATTTTAACTTTATTCTCTTTTATTTCACATCACTATTTTTATCATATTACACCATTTTTTTAATTTAAAAATTTCCATGTAAAAAACTTTTAATCGAAAAATTCTATCACTTTTCAAACGCACCTTTAAAAATTTCTATGAAAATAATTTTTTTCTCAAACCCGCCGATATTTAAGATTTGTTTGGAAACATAAAATGAGTCCGGGTGGGAAACGTCTCGTCGCCCAATTTCTCCATAAATCATTTAATAACTTAATAACCTTATTTTCTAATTTTGCCTTTATATTCTAATTATTTTTTCTTTCGCCTTCCATGTTTACTTTATTTTATCTCTATTATTTCATACTAATAATAAGTTTCTCAAAATATTTTTCTTTTCATCTCTCACGGCTCTCGTCAAAATCAATCCTCACCGAACAACTACTTAAACGTACGTAGGAAACATCGAAGGATGCGTCAACCACTAATACAAGGGAAGAGGGAGAATTTTAAAAACAGAAATCCAAGAAGAAAAGATGAGATGCAAATCCCAAGAAATGGGTGCCGGCATGAAATGGTGCAATGGGTGCATCTGAACATTTTCCAACCACGCGCGGAACAAATGATGGGTTGTCCGGAATCAAGGGGCCAAAATAGGATTTAAAAGCCGCCCGTCCGGCCCTCATCTGAGCGCATTTTATTTAGCTTTCGTCAGCCTCGAGAATACGAGTGCGAAGCTGACCGCATGCATGCAGTTTGACTGCTATCGTGTCTTTTCTCTACGTCAGTTCATCGCCCGGAATTCCGAGCAATCCCAAACCCATTCGCTCGCTTGACGAATTTTTTTTTTTTTTGTTACTCAGAGGTGTGTTTGACAGACAATATAAAACACGAAGTCACAATTTTTAAATTAAGGGTCTGTTCAGCAACGTTAAAAACTTTTTGATATATTTTTTTATTTAAGAAAATGTCATTCATGCCTGCCTTATCGGAGTCGTTTGCAGAAGTTGCTTGTGTATGTATTAATGCATCTCCGCATTAATGCTGCCTAGTCAACATGGCTAGAAATGGTCTTTAATAAGTGGAAAACTTCAAATGTATTTTTGCTAGCTCGTCTTGTCCGCGAATGGAAAATTTTCCATGGCAGCTTGCACTAGCTGCAGCCGCACAACTTACGAGCCGCTGAGGCAGCCATTTGATGACAATGCTGAAAAGATAAGTCTTTTTTGCACACACCCCAGTTTGAAAAGTTTTTGTAATTTATATGAGTTTTCATTAATGTTAGATAGACTCTGAAACTTTTTACTCTCTATAATTATTCTATTTTTTAATATTTTTTCATATTTTATAATATATTTACTCTACTTATCAATCATTTTCACATAACTATCTGTATAACTAACTTATCTATTTTAACTTTAATTTCTTATTCATTATCATTAATTTGATCCAGTGTTGTCAGAACCGAACCGGTGATTGAACCGGTAAAGGAACTGGTCTGGTTCGAACCGGTTCGACCGGTTAAGCAAACCGGTTTGAACCGGTGACGTCAGCATAACATATTTATGATGTAATAAATATTAAACTATTTTTTAATTTTAAATAAACATATTGATAAAATTATATTTTCATAAATCCTAAATATATATGTTAGATTTCAAGAACCACAATATAAGTACAAAACATGCAGGAAAAAATTAATCTAAGTATATTTTATATATGTATTAGGTTTTACTATTTTTGAAAATTTAAATATTTTTTATTTTTAAAATTAGTAGCATTTTAATATTTTAAATTACTAAAATGTTAAAAAATTAAAAATATTTAAAATTAGTAAAATTTAATACACATGTTAAATATGCTTAGATTAATAGTTGTATTAAAAATTTTAAAATTAAATTAAAACATAAAGTACGCTGCGTTGCTACCCATCAACTTCCTATTTTTATATTATATTTGCACTTAACTTCCGTCCATTGGTTGTATATCGCGTCAGCCTCGAACCCTGCATCACAGAAAAAACAAAATGCAACATGCGTAATGCGTTTCACAATTCGCAATTTCATCCATGATATTCGCAGTTTTGCCTTCTGCGTCATCGTGCGAAAGGGGGCGGGCGGCAAGCGGCGAGCGATCTGGCGAGAGAGGCGGCAAGCGATCTGGCGAGAGAGGCAGCGAGCGTCGTCGTGCGAACGGGCGGCGAGCAGCGAGCAGCGAGCGTTGTCATACGAGCGGGCGACGGCCGATCGGGCGAGCGAGGCAGCGAGCGTCATTGTGCGAACAATGGCGGGCAGACAAAATAGGTGAAGTGAGGTGAAAATCAACGGCTGAATCTTCTGAATTTTGCTGAAAATTGTGGAGACGGAAATGGAAAGGAGCAGAGCCAGAGTTTGGTTTAGGGCTTTTGGGCAGGATTTCGGAAATGGAAATGAGGGAAGAAGAAGGTGAATGGAAAGGAGGCAAAGATGGCACAACATCGTGATTCTCGTCGCCGATCGGACGAGAGGAAGAAGACGGTGAGCTAGGCTTCGATTTGAGGGCTCGAGTGCTCGACGTCGACGGATCGACAATAGTGATTGATTTTTAAAATTTTTTTATATGCTTCGAACCGGTCGCATTCGGTCCAACCGAGATGTCCGGTTCAACCGTTGGTTCGACGGTTCGAACGGTTTAACGTAATTCAACCGAACCGTATGTAATCGAACCGGATACTGGACCGGTTCCCGGTTGAACCGGTCGAACCGGCCGGTCCGGTCCGGTTCTGACAACACTGATTTGATCATATCACATTATTTTCTTTTAATTTAATAGCTTTCATACTAAAAACTTTATATCTAAAAGTTTCATAGTTTTCCAAACACACTCTAAAGGAGCACATCTCATCATCTTCCCAAAATTATGATATTAATTATACGTCTTTTGTAACGGCCAGATCCTATGCAGCCGCAATGCAAGCAGCTCAAAAAAAAAAAAAAAATTCAAATTTTTTTTTAAATATGTGGGACTCTTCACTCAGATTTTTTTAAATTGGAAATTTTTTATTTTTATTTAGTATTTTATTTTGATTTTTAGAAATTTAACAAATTACAATAATAAACAAATTTTTGAAAAGATTCTCTTTAAAGAAGATTTAAGTAATGCTCGTACATCTGTAAAAATATAAAAATAAAATAATTCAACCTCTTGTATTGTGCCCGCTTAAAAGTGGCCCCCATTTTACAATAAAATTTATTTCAATTCTAGAAATATTTTTTGTAATATTCTTAACTGCGATTCAATCATAAAGGAAATGTATATCATTTTGTAGTGAACTTTTTTTTTAAAATATATACTATTTTCATATTCTTAATTTCTCATTATAAATAAGATACAAAGTTTTACTTTTAGAATTTCCTCAGTTATAGTAATTTATGTGTAGTAAATTTTTTGTTCTCTGTCCTAAAACACTTTTTTTAAACTTTTTTTTTATCATACTATTAAACAAAACACATACGTAATTCATAAACCAAATTTTATGATTTTGGAGATTTGTAGATGTATTTTTTGAATTTTAGATAAGGAATATTGTGGTTATCTTCACACATTTCAAAATTATGAAATTTATTTCCTTTACAAGGTGAGACAAAAGGACGCGATTTGCAATAGTTCACGGACTGTGACCATGTGACAATTGATAACTCGAAGATAGCGTGCTCTCTGTTAGTCACCGACTGTCGTACTGGGACAGTCCGTGAACTATTTTAATCCATGTCCAAAGATAAGTACTTCCATCAAAGTTCAAGCTTTGGCCACCTGGCCAAAGGGTTTGGATGTGTTCCAACTAGGCTATGCCGATGGACACACTTATATGAAGCTAACTATGTTACAATTTTGGTTTTAAGAGAAATTAAAATTTGCATTTAAATATATTTCATAATACATAAATAGCAAGATAATAGCTAAATTTTTTTTGGAAGTAATGCTAAATATTAGTCGTGTACATGTGCATCCAACAAATTTCGTATTATATATAGCAAATTTGCTATATAAGTGGATATTTCTCAGAGCATTTAATCCTTTCTAATCATTCATAAATTATATAGAAAAATTAATTAGTTAATAGCGATATCTCAAAACCAATACAAAGATTTCTTCATTAACCATTTCTAAATATAACTAGTGAAGTAATGAACCTGAGTTTACATTTTTGTGTCCCTATCTAATTGCAAATATTTGCATTTAACTTCTTTTGAACGATATTATATACATTGTGACAATTGATATTACAAATCAAACACATTTACAACCCTCACCTTTGGAGGGACATGCTTTAAATACACTCATACTCAAGAAGAACGTTTGTAAATACTTCCAAATTCAATAACAAATTATTACGTTCTCAAAGAGGAGAGGTTTGAAGCAGAGATATGCTAATAACATGCCAGCATCTCTGATCAGGGGTTATAACCCTACTAACATTTGCATTCAACTTTAATGCAAATGTTTGCATTGAATCGGATCCCTTTTAAATAATAATTATGTGTGTATTATGTTAAAAAAAAATTTACTCGTATTCTTAACATAAGACGATGTTTGGCAACAATGGTGGACGAAAAAGTTATTTCTTCTTGTACTTTTTAGAAAATAATTTAATGTGTTCACTATTTAACTGTCTATTTTTTATTTTTACCTTTCTGTCAATTATTTTCTTACATAACTAAGTTATTTTTTCTCACTTTATCTCTATTTTATTAGGAACCTAGTTCAGTGTACTCGAGCCTCGATGCGCCTAAATGTAATTCACCCATGTTTTTATTTTTTTAAACTCTTTTACAAAACTGTTAATCTAAATGTATTTAATATGTATATCAATTTTTACTATTTTTGAATTTTTTATATATTTTTTAGATTTTTTAAAATCAGTAATATTTTTAGTACTGTTAAAATTACTAAAACTGTCACTAATTTTAAAAAATTTAAAAAATATCTAGAAATATTCAAAAATAGTAAAAATTTATACATACAGTAAATACACTTAAATTAATATTTTCATAAAAATTTTCAAAAAAACAAAAAAAGCGAAGTACACTCAAGTAAACTGAACTGAGATCCATCGTATTATACTACTCTCTTATTTTTCAAAATATTTTCTCGTCCGTATCTCACCCTCATTCCCGAACCGTACCTTTTTGGCAGTAATGGAAAGAAACTCACGCGCGAGACTAACCAACGTCTTTTCAAAGTCCAGTCAGCAACAAGGTTTGTCGAGCGGCCACTGACACCGGCCAGCCTAACCCGCCAGCTTTGACCGCAGTCGAACTGCAACTGGAGAAGGAACGATTTGATACTCTGGGACGGACCGACACATGATACTCATGAGGCATTCTGAAGTTCGTACGCTGACCAATTGCAGCGTCTGAATTGTCACCCATTATCATCTTCATCTACCTTCCCGAAAATCAGGCGTGCCATGCTTTTCCGCAAGGAGAGATATTATGTCGGCCTGAATATTCATATCAGGCTAGAAATTAATCCTAGCCTCAAATTATTCGTAGCTTTCATTTGTTTGATTACTTCAATAAATGTCCACTGATTCATGCATGGTGTGATTAGAAATGACAGTCGTTATCCATTAATTGCAAGTGTGGCCTCGTGCAGACTGTCAGCGAAGTATTAATATGTTATTGGATTTTTTTTTTTTTTTTTTTTTTGAGTTTGAATATGTTATTGGATTTGCTTTGATGGTAAGAAGAAATTGTTTGACCGGGATCATCCAGTTAACTTATTCTAAGCAAATGTCCCGCTTAATTCACATCAAAAAATTCATTTGCAACAATTTTATTTTTTTTCTATACGCTTAGTTATCTAAGTATATTTAAAATATAAACAAAAAAATTCATTTGCAACAACTTTATTTTAGTTTTTTTTTTCATACCTTATGTATTTAATATATAAACCAAGTTTTATCATTTTTGGCATGTGTATATATTTTTTTTACATTTTTAAAGATAATAGTATTTTAAATACATATATACATATGGATGTTTAAAAACCTTAAAAATATATAAATATGTCCAAAATGGATAGACTTGGTTTATATATTAAATATAGTACAAAGAAAAAATTATTGTAAATAAGTTTATTGATGTGAGCTAAGTAGGAAATTTGCTTACCTCGGGCTAGCAGGATCACTCATTTTATTTTATTTATTGATTTCACTGATTGCAAGAAAATATATACCTTCCAAATCATGTAGGAAATGATTATCTTTTTCATCATTACTATATGGAACCCTTTTTAATCAAATCATCAAATGTTGAGTGTTCTACTTTTTTTATTTTTATCATATGTTTAATTTTAAATTTGTGCTTCATCAACAAATTTTAAATTCATGCTTTTTTAAATATACATACCACCTTTGATTCTAATCTTAATTATGCCCACAATATTTTTAAAATTTCAAATATATTTACTATATTTACATTTAATCTTAAAAATATCGATTTATCATAGACAGTTAGGAAAGTTGACAGTTGCCCAGTTAAATGTTCATAAATGGCAAAAATCCCTTAGAGCTTTTGTTCAAGGCAAAGGTGAGTTATGCTATTTAACTATATTAATCCATCCCTAAATTTAATAAGTGTGTTGGCAATTCATATATTAGCAACCGTGTTTACTTGCATCTGTGGTAGAATGAGCATTTGCAGGATTAAATATAAACGTAACGAAAATACGTAAGACTTTAGAAATGTTATGAGTACGTATGAAAGTAGAGTCAAACGTAATTAGTATATTTAGAAAAAATTTACTAATTTTTGTATTAATTGGATTCATTAAGAAATTCGGTTCATCAACTAAACCAATATTATATGACTCATGTCTATTTATAAGTTAATCACTTTAACCTGATTAGACATTTAACAAAAATATATCTCTAATTAAATCAACATCTATCCTAGTTCACAATATAATTATAGAGGGAATTTTCTATAAATACCCCATCATATGAGGAATTTGTAAAACCCTCACTACCAGATGGAATAGAGAACTTGCATAAGGCAAGATTTGAACACCCGACCTCTTGCTTCTTCATCTGGGTGTTACCAAACATTGTTAGCTAGATTTTAAACTTCTAAGTTTTGTATCTATCACTTAAACGATTCTTCATCGTGATAAAGTAGCCATTAATCTTACCACTGGATGGTTATAATTGTGTGTATGTGAATATTACTAATGAGATATGGAGATATGCCAGAAAGCATTAACCGAAAAGAGAATAAAGAAAAATGTTTCATTTGAAGGAATAATTTATCAACTACAGTGGAGACTCGGAGTATCCCTGTTACAAGCAAGATGTGGCAGACACAAGGTTCAAAATTCGGGATCCTCGATCGCTGTCCAGCTTTTGGACTATATATCCACGTCATAAGCAGTCATCATGCATGATATTTCAATGATCCAGGCCATTGGTCTCTAAACTTTGTGGGCGATTGATACTTTTCATGCACTCTTCTAGATCAAGGCATATTCTGTGTCGGTCTTAGAGCCTTTTGGACGAATTTAGACCTCTCGTCACTATGCTCTTTCTCTACTACCATATATCATCAGCAATCTCTGTCTCTATATACACGTATGATCCTTTATCCACAAACTTGTCGAAGAGAAAAAGTGGCCAAGCTGCCAAATGATTCTTAGTTTTTAACACTTGGAAGTTTTAAACTATGGGTGTGTTTGGTTGGAGGTAAAATTTTTGATGAAAAGTTTTTTGAGTAGAAGTTGTCAAATCAATAGAAAATGATGTAATATAATAGGAGTAACGATGAGGAGTAAAGAGAATAAAGTTAAAATAGATAGGTTAGTTGTATGGGTAGATGTGTAGAAATGATTGAAAAGTATGGTAGTTTGTATAGAAAAATGTGAAAAAATAATTAAAAAATAGAGTAGTTTGTATAGAAAAATGTGAAAAAATAATTAAAAAATAGAGTAGTTATGGAGAGTGAAAAGTTTTAGATTGAAAAGTTTTAGTTGACGCTTTTTTGCCCTAAACAAACACACCCTATATGGGAATGTTTGGCGATTCTTAAAACTTTTTTATTTAAAACTTTTCACTCTCTACAATTATTATATTTTTTAATTATTTATTCGTATTTTTTATATAATTATCCAATTTTCAATATTTTTACACAATAACATATACAACAAACCTATCTATTTTAATTTATTCTTTTTACTCCTCATTATTGCCTCTATCATACCGCATCAATTTTTTATTAATTAAAAACTTTTACATAAAAAAATTTTCATCAAAATTTTCATCATTTTCCTAACGCACCTTGTATATTTTAAGCTTTTTGGGACAGTATATCTATCACTAACTGTAGAGCGAAATGTTGGCTCCCGGTGAATGCGAACAGAATTAGAAGTGCAGCTCAAGTTGATGTCATACAATACTACCAAAAAAATTTAGTTTCAGCAATGAAATTAGCAAAATTTTATTGCTAATTTTGTCACTGTTGTTGAGTTACAGTTGTTGTGTAGCATTTAAACTTCGAAAACAAGATTGGGAAATTTTCTTTCATAAAAAAAAAATTAGGAAATTTTCTTTGCAATGCCTTCATGTTGTTCGCTTGGGCAATGAATTTGTTAGATTTCGTTGTCTAAAGGCATTTGAAATAGGGCAATACAACGAAATTCATAACAAAATCTGTTGCTGAAGATAGGATCTCTTGCAGTGAAAAGAAAGTTAAATTTAAGATAGATATTTGAAAATTTAATGACAATAATATTTTTTATATCCGCCTCTATTGTTCTTAAATTAAATATTATTTATAATCCTCTTAAATATTGTTCATATATATTTTTCGTATTTGGTATTTTATAATTAAATAAAATTATCTATGAAAAACAGTTCTTGAAATATTCTATGATTCTTGATTTCACTTTATACTCTAAGTGTAGTGAAACTCAATTGCTTATAATGATGTGAAAGATATGTCATGGTTGGACTCTTGTTGTTTATCTTAGATAATTACTAATTACTTTCATTTTTATTGTTAATTCAAGCATTGCTTTATTTTTAAGTCTAACTTTTCCAATGTGAATATTGGAGTTCATGATAGGAATTAAATGATGGAAGCAGTTTAATAACATTGGGCGGAAAAAAATTCAAAATAGGAATAAGACATTTTTGTTGAAATTTGCGCAAGACTATAAATTTCAATGCTCTTATGCCAATAGTATATATTTAGTTGAACTTGTGTATTACGTACATATAAGTTTATTATGTACTAAAGATTCTATTTTGGTACTAAGTTTTTTTAAAAAATTACTTTTTCTAAGAGATATTTTGATATAATTTGATATTGATGTAATTAACTATCTAGTTATCCTACTTTTTCTACAATTATTTCTATATTTCAATTATTTTTATATCTTTTTATGCAAATACTTTATCTATTTTTCCTTTATTCTATTTACTTTTAATAATTATTCATATCATATCACATTACTATGTCACATTTTCAAAATTTTCTATAAAAATTTTCCTCTTTTTTTTACTTCATACCAAACAAACCCTTAAGAAAAATTAGTGAAAAAATGGAAATGAAATTTTTTTCCTAAAAACTGAGAGAGTGATGTAATATGATAAATATAATGATTAAGAGTAAGGATGCAATTCAGTCAGGTCAATTCCAATTCTATTAAGAGCAACATATAGTCATATATATATATTAAATAAATATATGTTAATAAAAGAATGTCAATAGTGTAACAACGCCAACAAAATAATTTATAATTATATATGTTCAAAGAAATACATGTTAAGTACTAATAGTTTTATTTTTCTCCTTAAAATACCTATATATAATAGTATAGCCTTATTGTCATCAATATGCATACCATCTACCCATTTAGGCACCCATAAATGATATTTTTAGATATCCATGCTATATCCTTTAACCTATGTTAGATTTGAAGGATGAGTAATTTTTTCTATGCTACCCATACTCATGAATAGTTTTACATATTGAGGTAATAGCTAAAAATTAAATCACACATTGAAAAGGAGAGAGAATTCTTTTTTTGATATCAAAAGGGAGAGAATTCTTAAAGGTTTATAAGTAGGTCTCAAGTTAAACATTGCGTAATGCATTTTAAAACCATATAGCTAAATAGTCAAGTGAGAGCAGACAATTTTACACAGTAAGGCTTATAGGCCATGAGTTGAAAATCATTTCTCTAAATCTGTACGCTACAAGTAGTATAATTTTGCCCCACCAGTAAATGTAGTTTAGAGAGTCAGAGAATTGAGTTAGTGAAAATGAGGGCTACAAGTAGAAGCCTAGAGTTAATATGTAATCTGAGAATGAACCAGCAGGAGAGCTAGTGTGCCTATAACAGTACAAGACTGTATCTTACATCAAAAAGAGAAGAAAGTTCCAAGGGTTTTAAGTAGATTTTGAATTAAATATGATGTGATGCGTTTTAAAACCGTGCAACTAAGTTGCTAGTCTTGAGTAGACAATATCACAGAGTTCATACCCTAAGGGCCTAGAATCATTTTTTTATGTCTGTGCATTATAGTTTTAGGTATCTAAACCATATACTCTACCATATCCTATTTGGGAGGATAGGTAATTATTTTTACACTACCCATACCGCAGATAATATGTCAGATCTTATCTTATCCGACTTGAATTAAGGTCAAATTAATGAAATACACATACATAAGTTGTATCCCTAATTAGGAATAAAGAAAATAAAGTTAAAATGGATAAGACAATTATATGAAAAAGCATGAAAAAATTAAAATATGGAGATAATAATAGAGAATGACAGTTAGTTAATGAAGATGTCAAATCTACTCACTTTTTCTCAATTAATTGATTTTCATATAATTTTTCAAAAATAGGTCAAATCATAAAGCTCTCCTTTTCATGGGAAACCCCTTGTTTACTTTTTCTTCACTACTATCCTTTTTCTTGTTGCCAAAGTACTCCCAGCTTGATCTCTATCATTACTATTTTAAGCTTAATTTATTATGATAGGTTTGTTCTCTTTTTTTAAATCATTATACGCTTACAATTGATTAGCCCTTTTACACTTCTAAATTTAATTGCTGTTTTTATTTAAAGAACTAATTTTAACTCAAAATCACATTGATCCAAATTTTACATGTGAAGAGTAGGTTAAGTTTAAATTGAACTAACTTGTGGATCTTATGGTAAAATTTTTAACTAAAGGGTTAGAAGAGATACAACAAAGACCTATCTTAACCCAAATTGCACCCATAATGTTAATTAGCTGATTAATTATAAAATTATTAATGTTTTAGAAAATGTAGTCCATTATTAAAAAATTTACTCTCAAATCTAAATGTTAGTTTTTTAAGGTATGCTTCTCACCAATTGAGATCAATCTACATGTAGGATCTATAATTTTAGTCCAAATAATGTTTTTATTAGTCTTTTGCACATGCTTATATTATATATAACTATTAGTTACATTTAAGGATATTTGTTGTAATTACCAATAGAAGGATAATGATCTAAATGTTGAAAAGTATTCTAAATAAAGTTATAAAAGTAAGAATATGAGCTTAGCTAGTTGAGACCTCTGGGTTTCTTGTTGGTAATTTTAAGTAGATGTGGGGGTGAAACTTACAAATTTAATCTATGAATGATTTGAGCGTGTATATTAGGTGTGTCGTGGTATATTTGCATAGTTGGATTACTTATACTCGGTGATTTTCATAATTTGAATTGTTAAGTGGCAATTTGGGTAAAATGAAGTCAACAACATAAAATTGTTTATTGGGAAGGATTTGCCTTGGAAATTGATTTGAGCTTTGGTTATTATATGTTTTAGGATGTGCAAGAATGATTGGATAGATGTTATGTAACTTTTGTACGATTTGGCTACTATCTAGGACATTTCAGCGTAAACCATTAAAAATGACTCAATAGTTATGTAGAAGTTAATGATCAACTATGAGAAGCTTAAAGAAGTACTCAAAGGAATGGTTCGAGCAAATCATCGTAAGTGGAACTCACATGAAGAAGAAGAATCAAGCCTGAATGGAGTTCTGCAGTACCCCTCTATCCTGCATGGCCACCACGTGTCCAGAATAAAGGCAGTGAAATAACTAGGTGCCATGGCAAATGGACTTAGTTGTAGGACCTTTCTCTCTAAAAATCCTGTCATGTGTCCTTTACAATCCAAGAAATGAAAGTGCTGGATAGGTTAGCTATGATAACTAAGCGACTTAGCCATGGTACCCTACCTATCCCTATAAATAGGAACTCAAAACTACCTATTAGCACAACCCCTAGGGCTTCCTCCTAGCCTTCTCCCTTTGCTTTATTCATTTTTTTTAAAAAAAAATTCTTTGTTCCAAAGCTCTATTGGAGTGTTATAAGTTTTCTTCCTTAGGAATTAATATATATATAAATGAAAGACTTAGTGTCTTATGGAAGATCTCCATGTAGCTTAAATTATCTGAAGTAAGAGATTAAGGCTTTTCTCTTATCCTTTATGTAGGTCATTATCTTTTCTTCTGTTTCTTACTTCTTCTAAGTCATTATATTATTCATTTCTAGTCGTCATACTATTTGTGCCTAGTCATAATGATGTCAAACTTAAGCGATAACACTACATGACATGAGTCTCCATTGAGAATAATTCTACTTGTTATACTAGTTGACTTAAGTCTTAGCTTTGTCAACCATAAACCTATGCATTATCCAAATAAGTTGTCATGTTACTCAAGTCAAAGTTATTGTGCTATCAGATCTGAGTCAACAACTCTATTTGGTTTACATGATCTGAGTAATCATATTGTGGTAAATCTAACATATTAGATCTCATCCTTGCTTTGATGGGAGGTTATTATAGTTAATTCTATGCTAGCATTTTGCCTTCATGTTGGAGAACGCACAACCTGCATAACCTGATCATTTGTAGCATGACCTATGAACATGTACAATCCAATAAATTTAAAGTTGCCTAGCATTGAAGAGTTATGATAAACTCTTTTGTTAAGCCAAAATCAAGATCGTGTTCGACCCATCTATTGGTTCCAAACAAATGACTTTACCCAACAGGGGAGAGATAAGTTGGATAATTTAAAATTTTCTTTTCTATTTAAGCCTAACCCCTTGAGAATTAATTCTCCTTAATTGAAATATAGAGAGCTAAAAATATGAGAGAAAAGAAAGGAAAGTAAATGCATAAGAAGACACTAAATTTTATAGTGGTTTAGGTAAATTCCCTACTCTACTTTTTTAAGTATATATCTCTTGTGTCTTGGGCTCAGCTATCTCTTGTTGATTTACAACACAAAGCTTCTACTCTATTTTAAATTATAGTATTAGGGGGCCTTTTACAACCAAGTACAAGCAATTGGTGTGTACCACTCCAACTAAACTCTACTTTCCACACATTAGCATTAGTCTCCAACAATAAGCCAAGTGTCAATATAAAATCAAGAATTATCAAATATAATATACTTTACATTATGCATAGAATGTTTAGCATAGCAAGCTTTGAAAAATGTTGAAGAAAATGAAATTTTGAAGAAAATGCTTGAACTTTGAAATATTTTGCAATGAACTTGAGAAGTTGACTTAAAAATACTTTGATGAAGCTTTAAATGCTTGAGAAGGTAAAATTATGATCAATATTCTAGCTAACCCCATTAACTCCACTTGACGGGGTATTTATACATTTTAGGGATAATTAAATGTTTGAAGATATGTGGTGTGCATTTAATGCACCGATGATAAAAAAAATTTCTAATTGTTATGACCAAAATCGCTAGTAAGGTTGACTTGACTTATAATTTCACTCAAGTCGCATGTGAGGTCGATTTAGATATTAACTTCAACTCAACATTTCTGTATAGTAAATAATCTATCAAGTCTTGGCCTTCTAAGTCGTACATAAGTCGACTTTGGGTGGAATTTTGCCAAAATTGCAATTGGAGTTAATTTCAACTTCTACTTCAGTATGTCTCTAAGAGTTTAGCTTCTTGACCTTCCTTTTTTTCTTCAAAATTTTGCTTGGGAGTCGACTTCGTCAAACTTTACCTAAGTCAAAGGTGAGATCAACTTGAAATGCAACTTTAAACGTCGTTTTTTTGACTGAAAGTTTAAGTGTCAATTTCTTCTTCCAAATCACTAACAAGAGTTAATTTCAACTTTGACTTCACCTAAGTTGCACCTAAAGTCAACTTAGGTTAAGACTTCAAGTAACATTTTTTGGACAAAAAGTTTTAGCTTCTTTTAAGTTTTTCAAGTTATAAGTTGGGGTCTCCTTTGTCTTCAACTTAACCCAAATCACAAGTGAATTCGACTTCAGGTATGACTTCATCTGTGCAATTTGCCTCCAAAACTCTCTGCCTTGAATTCTTCAATTGAGGTTGCTTTTATAGTCGACTTGGGTTATGACTTTACCCAAGTTATATATGAAGTCAACTCGGAATGCAACTTCAATTATCTACACTTGATTTTTGAATTTCTTTCTTATATACATGAACCCCAAATATGATAAGTATCCTTAAAACTTATCAAATTGATTGTTAATTATCAAAACTCAACATTAATTTGCAATCTTCATTAGTTGAGCTCACAATCTCCCTCTTTTTTATGCTTGACAAAACCAATTTGAAATATTTACGTTTCCATAATTATGATTAAGACATGTATAGTTAACAAGATTCATTTGTATTTCCATTTTCTTAACTTGTTGTATTCAATTTGTCCAGCACATCAAGTTTCAATTCAGTTTCAACATTTGAACTTCATACATGAATTGAAAAGACTTTTTTAATAGCATTCGACATGGGTTTCAAACATAGATCATTAAGAACAACCCAATTTCAACAAGTCCAACTAAATTTTGTTAAAAATTCCAAAACACATGTCCAGAGCACATAAGAAATTATCCAAGACTCTTAAGATTCCAAACCATACATCCAAAACCACAAGAAATTCCATTTTCATTTCATTCAAGATTGCTTATGTACATACTACCTATCCCTTTACAATTTCCATATGCTCTTCCACACCGCACCGACAACACAAACCCCCCCCCCCCCCACAAAAAAAATAAAAATAAATAAATAAATAAAATTATGCATTGAAATTTGGCAAGAGCATGGTAGAGCTAGCTCTAGGTGTATAAGGAGGTGATAAAGAATGATATGTAGTTTAAAAAAAATGGAGTTGATTTTCACGGAATGGAGATGAACGGGCACAAATGATCAGGCATTGTTAAATTTGGGCTACAATAATGTACGTCAAGTTGCAAATTATGCTTTTAAGATTCAAGTAAAGTGCCAAACTTAAATAACGTGCAATAATAAATTGAAATATTCTCCTCATAACTTCTCTTTCCTCTTTTCCTCTTTTAGTTTTAAATTTTATTGCGTGAGCCAAAATTTATTTTAAGGCTAATAATTTTCTTATTTTGAAATATTTTTAAATCTAAATCTTTCATTATATTTATCTATATGTATTTCTTATAATGTCAAAAACCACCAATCAAAGTGATTTTCGACATTATGAATAAATACATATGGATAAACATAATAAACGGTAGATTTTAAAAAATATATGTTAAAACAAGAAAACCAAGGTGACATTAGACATTCAATACCCTTTAAAGAAAAGGCTATTGGTACCTGCAGAGTCATCTTTTCTAAAGTTTGTAGTTTTTAACGTCAAGTAATTTTTTAAATGCTCCTATTTATAAATTTTATTTGCAAAAATACCCTTGTTGAATGTGGCATGCAAAACCTACTAGATTGTGGGCATGTACCGTCCCCACCCCAGCTCAGTTATGTCAGAGTATTACAGCTTCTAGATTCAGTTAACCTGGTATGCCATCTATTGTTGACTGTGGGTACCCAACAAAAGAAATAAAAGAGCCAGCTGATTTCTATGAATAAGCCAGATACAAAGCTATGTAAAAGATCATGGGTTATTACAAATTGGCGGCGCAGTCGAGTAGCACATAGATAGATAGATAGATATATGGAAATTAATTCAAATTCTTATTACTTCATTGGAAAGAAATATCTTTTCTTATGAGTTGCAGTTGGGCCGAGTCATAGCCTTTTCTGATATTTGCTGAATGGGGTGACCTGGTCAAAGACACTGGAGCCACTCTTCTATGCTTGGTAAAATGCTTGTCTTGATGACATTATGACAACACCATGGAATTTTCGGCGAGGATAAGCTATCCTCCTATCCATTTATTTCTCCATCTTTTATTCTTTTATGGTATATATAACATTTATCTATCCTCATGTATGTCTCAACAATTCTATTTTCTCAGTATAATTGTCTAAAATTTTAATTGTACTCTCCATTTTCTTTAGTCCCAAAAACTGGGCAGCTATTTAGAGGAAACGTTTTTCCACTTTCCAAAAGAGTGTAAATGCTTGATTTGAAATCTAAACCATTCATCTTGTTTGAAATGATGTTTTGTGTAAAAATAGAAATCATTTCAAATATATATACGACAAACTAGTTCACATGTACAGGTCCTGTTTCGGTGTACACCGAAGTTTTTCCTTTAATCTAATGCATGGGGCCCATTTTGATTACGAAATAAAAAATAAACCATTTATTTTATCATATAACTAAAAATATATTTTAAAAATATATATTTATATGTAAATTATATAAAAATGCTTTGATACATTTATAGATGTATTCGAGTGCAATATTACTTTAGAAAGTTATTTACTTAGATAAGAATTAAGATATTATAGATAGTTTAAGTATTAAAAAGTCATCTGTAAAATTTACATATAAGTTAAATCATTTTATTATGTTAATTTTGCACATTTTAGTGGAGTTGTACATCTTTAATAGGATGAAGCCTTATTTTCTAAATAAATAAGTAATTCTAAATACATTTGGTAGGTTAGATTTTGATTTTGACATCAAAATGAGCCCTATTCATAAAACAACTAAAAAGAGATAACTTAGTTTTGTAGAATTGAAACAGTATAATTATCAATAATTTTATTTTTGGGTATTATAATTATTTTATGGAGAAACATTTTATTCCTAAGTAAATATCATTTATTCAGCATTTTCAGTGATTTAGGTTTTACAAAAAGCCTTGATGAGCTACAACCCTAGGATTTCCACTTTTGCTTAAAATGATGTTTTCACTAAATCATTACCAAAAATGTATTTTTTAAAGAAATATTTCAATAATATTAGTACTAATGAAGATTTTATTGTGTCGGCGCATTTTAAAGCCATGGTGATGATTAAATCAAAATATAATCCCATCATTACATTTAAAACTATTTATTTAATTGACAATCAATTTTTATACAAATTAAATATATACACAATTCCCATCTAATAACAAAGTAAAACTAAGGTAATATATATCAATTTTAAGTTATTAATTTAATATCTGAATCATCTAAAACATCTTTCATCTATAAATGAACAATCTAATAAACTATTGTAATATTCTAAAGCATATTTGAATGTATTTATGTATTTTTATAATTTATACATAATTATATATTTTAAGATAGTATAAACTACTTAAGACTTTGATTCAACACTATAAAAAAATAAACGTGTAGTGATGTAAAATTTTATATTAATTTATACTATAATATCACTATGACCACATCATTATAAATCCGTCATAAAAAGGCTTTTGTGACGATCTTTTGAATTTTAACTAAAAGTCACACTTTTAGTATTTTTTACAACATTCGTAATGTTATTGTCACTAAAATACTGATTTTTAGCCGTAATAATTATTTATGTCTCTACATAAAGTTTTCTTATAACAAAAAGCTAAGCATTGCCAAAAATATTTCACAAAATATTAGTTCTCTTGTAATGGAAATAGTTTTTGAGGCTGTGATAAACAAATGATGTGTTAAACTAGACAAATGAGTTGATTTTTTATTTAATTATCGAAGTACCCCCCGAAATGAGAGTGGTATACTGAAATTTTTAGTGGTACTTGGAACCGTGGAAGTATTTTTCTGATTTTCTCTTTTATTTTATGTAAAAGATATATCCCTTTTAATTTTACACCATTTTATCATGGAAAATGCTTTAATTGTGTGCGCATCCTTGAAGATTTTAGTGCACTTATCTCATCTAATTTCACCTTGATATTTACACCAAAATCTTCTCATCAATTTTATTTAATTTAAACATGTTACTAAAGATTATTTTATTTATTTTCAACTAGGTCTAAGCCTAATGGCATCGAGCTGTAATCGTATGCACCTGGGTGCATTTAACCTCAATGATGCACCAGGGTGTACTACACCTATTCTTTTTATTTTTTTGAACATTTTTTCATGAAGCCGTTAATCTAGGTGTATTTAACATATGTATCAATTCTTACCAATTTTGGATACTTTTAGATTTTTTTTAGATTTTTAAAAATTGTACTAAAAATGCCACTGATTCTTAAAAATCTAAAAAAATATCTAAAAATATTCAAAATTGGTAAAAATTGATACATATGTTAAATACACTTAGATTAACCATGGTATAAAAAAAATTTCAAAAAATATAAATAAAAATGGTTGTATGCACCCGGGTGCATTGAAGCTCAATGCACCTCAATGCACCGGGTGCATACACCTGCAAACCAATGGCATCACCTCAAGAGAGAAAGTTACCGATTTCAAGTCCAATGGAAGCGTTCTCCTTGTAATGTAAAGTTCTAATGTAATAAAAAAAATTAACATGTTACTAAAACTAGTTTTAATCAAAACTGTGGGTCGATTTGAGTAGCAGATCATCATCCAAGCGAAAGTAAAATCAAAATAATACTGATCAGAGCCATTCAATAGGTCTGCGGGCCATTAAAGCCATGAAAATCCGTCCGGGAAGCCCATGAATATAGGAAGCTTTTTGAAAACAAATAAATCTATGCATTCAACTCCATGCTAATAATTTCAGAAAAAAAAAAGAACTCAATCCTAATTGCCAATGAGAAAATTAATAAGGTTTAAATATATAAAGGATAATGATTTGAAAAGATAAATGATGATTAAAAAATTAATCTAAAAGTTATTTTAGTGGGTGTATATATATGTCAAATAAACTTTGAAAATATAAACTTTCTTTCCATTATCACTTTTATATATTAATCATCCCAATTAATATTATAATCAAACATGAGACATTCTTACCATTTTCTAATAATATTCTACATATATCTTACAAATATTTTAATTTTTTCTAACAATATTTCATACATATCTTTCCATTACCATTTGGGTAACAATATTTTCTACGTTATCTTTCCATTACCATTTGGGTGAGCTTTCTATGTTGAAAGAAAATAAAGCAAAAGACCATAATCGATGGAGAGGCATCTGTAACTTTTACACAAGGCAGATGCTTGATTTTTCACTTGTATTTCTATGTATCTTTTAACTGAGATAATACATGGCATGTTCAAATTAAGAAAAAAGAACCAAAAGAGGTGGAAAAAAAATCTTCACAACAGTACTAATTTCTTTACTTTTCCTTTGCTCTTTTTAGTACTCGTGTGCTGTTGCTGCTGCTTTTGTTTCTGTTGTGGGGTCGTCTGTTGTTTTTCTGTTCCTTGCTTTAGATGTGGTGGTGATGGTGGTGGTGGTGGTGGCGCCGCCGCCGCCGCCGTCGGAAGGGGAGCTGGAGCTGGGAGTTTTCCTGCCTTCTTGCTCTTCTTGCTTGCTTTGGATGTAGGAGGTAGAGGTGCAGCTGGGAGTTTTTCTGCCTTCTTGCTCTTCTTGCTTGCTTTGGAGGTTGGAAGAGGCGGAGGCGGAGGTGGAGATGGGGGTGGGAGTTTTTCAGCTTTCTTGCTTTTCTTGCTTGCTTTGGGAGGAGGAGGAGGTGGTGGTGGTGGAGGTGGAGGTGGGGGTGAGTGGTTTTCTGCCTTCTTGCTAGTCGTCTTCTGGCTTCCTTTGGGCACCACGTGACTATTCTTCCTCCTCTTCAAACCAAATGCAGACAGTTTCTTCGCCAGCTTCTTCTTCTCCTTCTCCCTTATCGTCTCCAGCTTCGGCTTCCACTCTCTCTCCCTCCTGCACCCCACCAACCTCGTGTAGTCTTTCTCCAGTTCCGGCGTCGTGCAAACTCTTCCCTTGGGCGAGGCCGGAGCCTTCTTCTCAGCCGCCGCCTCCACCATCATCTCTCCCTCCTCCCCATCTTCCTCCTCCACCAGTTTCGCTATGAACTCATCAGACACCCTGATCTGGAGAGTCCCCGAGGCTGTCTTATGGACGTCGAAGAGGCGGCAGGCGGCGATGTTCTTGACGAGATGATCTGGTTTACTCTTGGCGGAGGAGGAGGGGAACGTGGAGGAAGCGATGGAGGCGACGGTGACGAAGGAGAGGACGGATTGGAAGAAGTGGGTGGGGAGGAGGAAGTAGCTATTGCCGAGGCGGAGGTAGTCGGAGGTGGAGAGAGGGGGTATTTTCTGGCCGATGAAGAAGGAGTCGGAATGGCAGATGAGGTGCTTGGGGAACTGGAGCATAAGGTGGGAAGCAGGGATGGGGTGGTGGTAGATCTGGACGCGGCCGTCGGGGCGGATGAGCTTGATGGTGCGGTCCGGCAAGACGTCGGGAGGGAGGCTTTGGATACATGCGATGTGGTTGCCCATCACGGGGAAGCAGTACCATGGACTGCTCCGGAAATTAAGGAATTTCATGCGCACGAACAAGCCATCTGATCTCTATACATCTAGAGACAAAGATAGTAAATATTGGAAAGAGAGAGAATATGAGAGAATATGAGAATAGAAGAAGTTTTAGAATTTGGGTTTCGTTTTGTGCAACGGGAAGGGATTAAGAAGAGAAGTGTATGAGATTGGGGAGAGATATATAAGGGGAGAGAAATTTTGGGACTTGGAAGATGAGAGGAGTATATTATATGGAGAGAATAGCAAAGTACTGAGACGATGGGGAAGAAAAAAGGAAGGAATACGGAAGGAAGAGGCGTGGGGAACCACGTAGCAAGGCTACTTGCCCCACTATGCTGCTACTCCGCCGGAACTCCTCGCTTCATACACGGCAACTCTACCATGTTGCATGTCAGAAAGACATTAAATCAAAGAACACAATTGGCATCTTCAAAGCCCGAAATCATTGCGTATTCATCCAACAATTTCTATGTATTAGTGTGACAAACTTGCATTCATTGAAACAATTTTGACAATTAATATTCGCAAACAGTATTGTGTTGGTAAAAGCATATTATAGTGCATTGACATGGATCCGGATTCTATTTACTTTGAACTATTGTGCATATGTGGGTAATTTTCAGCTGTATGGAGATTTTTTTGTAACCCTTTATATTTATTTTAAGTTTTTTCAAATTAAATATTTATTTTATCATATTATTAAAAATCATTTTCATTGAGAATTTTTGTATTTTTTGAGAATAAATATAATAATATTATTATTATTTTTTCAAGAGTATGAAATATGTAGTATGAAAGGTCTTTAATACGTATGATATTTTGAAGTAATAAATAAATGCATACTGATAAATATTTTTAAATGAAAAGGAATAAGGGGCTGCATAAATAACTTCATACACTCAGCTGTCGTTGCCATTTAATCACTAGATTGTTGAATTATTTAAAATTTATACCATAACATGGATGAGATGGGATAGGAGAGGAGTGGAGTAGGAAACGGAGGAGTGTGTCGTAGGAAGGAAGCATTGGTTGTCTTGAGATGCTAGTTTTATGGTGCATTGATTTTCGGAGGGTTTGACAGTTTGACTGAGAGGGAGAGAGAGAGAAGGAGAGACGCGGACGCCGTCTTACTTGGAAGGCAGGCCTGGCCGAATTTTTCAAAACATGGAAGCCCGCCTTATCTGCCCTTGCCCTCGTGGTTTGGACTTTTCCCGTTTTTTTCCCTCGTTATTTCTCGCGGGGTTCAATCATCTCGTGAGACGGAGGATGAGAAATTGATGAGTGTGTGACAAAAAGAGAGGCGTGCTTTTGAACGAAATGAGTCTTTTTGACTGTTGGGTAATCATCGAGCCTTTCTAGGCAAATGGGATTTTGACAGCCTTGATCATCGGCATATACTGTTGATGCACGGTTTATGATCAGGTGGGCATGCATGATAATTGATCAGTTGAAGCCATCATATATCACCATTGCATAATTCAGTATCAAGTGGACAGTTAAAAAGAAAAAGATATGAGGAGAAAGGAGATTAATTGAATTTTCGTAATAGGGAACATGGATCATATCATATGATGACTCCAAACGATTGATTCATGAATAGATTAGAAAGGAACAGATAAAAAAAGAAAATTGCGTTCGGTAATGTTGTGGTGTGGGTAGTATAGGAAATGACACGGTGGGAAAGGGAATATTTTTAAAAAACATATGAGTTGTGTAATATGATAGAAATAAATTGAAAATAAATATAGTAGTTAAACAAAAATTTGCTAGAATATACTGTAAAAATATGAGATTTAAAATTTTAAATTATTTTTTGAAAAATATGTGGTGAATAGATAAATAGAAATCGCTTTTACACCTAATTAAAATTTTTACCTCCTAAATTTATGATTATCTTCTAACATACCAGTTCTAAGTGTTGTTATCACCTATATCGAAATTTTAAATTTTAGTTTTGAAATGCTTGCATTTATGTGGAATTATGAACAGTTTGGTCAGAAAACGTAAAATTCTTAACTTTCTGTAAAATGCTTATTATTCTCCTTTTAACATAGGTAAAAAAATAATAATAATAAATTAAATCTACAATTTGAAATCTGAGGACGGCGGAAATAAAAAAATGCAAAATAGATAGTGTGATCATAAACGCAAAGGTCATTCAACCTTACTTTATTTGGAAAACCGTGTGCTCAACATAATGTTGCACATTTGAAAACCTAAAATTTTAAAATTATTTACTATGCCGATTCTCAAAATCTAACAAATGCAAAATAGATCTTGTTAATAAGAGAATTTTTTTAAAAAATAATTGTTTTATTTTTAAGGTATTTTCTTGCATTCTTATATTATAATATTATAATTGAATTTTTAAAGTTATTTATCATGCAAATAAATATGTGAGCCGCATGATATAATTTGATTTAAATTATTTAAATCATATGTAATGAATTTAAGTACTTTTTTATAATTTATACATGAATATATATTTTTAATTAAATATAGTCATGCTTTTCATTAATGTAGATAAAATTTGGTCATTTAGGTAAATAAATAATATTAAATGTAATGAACAAAGCAGATTTCCTAGCAATCATCTAGTTAGAAAAATAGATGCTTTGCACCAAAATTGCTAGTTGTGTGTAACCTGCTTACATAAAAATGAAACTTTGGTACATCTTATCTAAATTAATCCTAAATTTAAAATTTTCTTTTTCATTCATTCATTTGTGTACTTTTGGATTTCACATATATAATAATAATAATTGTTAGTATTATTGTTATTTTAACAGAGGAGTGACAGTACTCCATTGCATTCAAGAAGCAAGTAGCCAAGCTGCGCTCGAAAAAGTGCACGTGTGCCTCTGTCAAACACGTGCAGCAGAGGAGTCTACTCCGCCCTCCGGCAGGCGGGCCTGCCGGCGCACCCGCACGTGCATTGCATGTTGCGCCGAAAGCGCATGTGAACGAGATGTGGAATGAATTTATCGCGTGCGAGAAATTGGTGATATTGGAAAAGTCCGCTTTTATGGATGGAATAAACGACTCAAAACGACCAACTTTATCCACACGGTACGGTCCACGAGCGGACAACGATGTATATCAGAATTCCTACTAGCACTGCCGGCCATTCCCCAGGGATTCTTTTCGTTTCCACCCCCTTAGTTTAAAAAAAAATTATTTTATTTCCTTTCATTCCATAATTAATGCTTAAAATAAGCAATGAGACTTAAAGCTTAGCCTATTTTTTTACATTGAAAATATATTTTTAAAATCTAAACCGTTTATTATATTAACTATGTCTTGTTTCATTGCGGTACATTAAGTAATATTTATTAGAAACATGTATATGTAAAAATGTTTTCTTTTGAGAGTGAATATAACTATTAAAATTATGGGTGTGTTTGGGAAGTTGTAAAACTTTTGATGAAAAGTTTTTTTTTTATGTAAAAGTTGTTAAATTAGTAGAACATGATGTGATATTGTAGGAGTAATGATGATAAATAAAGAGAATAAATTTAAAATAAATAGGTTAGTTGTATTGGTAATTGTGTATAAATGATTGAAAAGTAGGGCTATTGTATAGAAATATGTGTAAAAAATAATTAAAAAAAGAATAATTATGAAGAGTGAAAAGTTTTAACTTGACAACTTTTACAAATTGCCAAACACACCCTATATATAAAATTTAATGATACATGTAAACTTTTGGAATCATAAATAGATATACATAAAGAAATATAATAAGGGTGTGTTTATTTGAAGAGAATAAGGAGGACAAGAATGAGATACAAAAGTCAATACTTGATTACTTTTTTTTTTTTTTTACTTTTACCTCTACGTTCCAATTATTTCTCATATCTTTTCAATTATTTCTTACTATTCATTCTTATTTCCTTCTCCTTCATTCTCCTCTAAACAAACATGCCCTAAATGATTTAAATTTTTAATAATATTTTTAAATTGAGAATCAAAGGTAAGCATAAAGTCTTTGTATGTGGTTTTTGTAAGTATGAAATCATTGTCCATGGATGATATATGTTACTTTGGTATAAATAATAAAGGGTCTCATTCAACAGGTTGATTTTATATTAAAAATATTTTTATTAAATACTAGCTATTGACAATATTCTTTCTTTATTATATGTTTATTTTAGATATAAAGAATTATTTATACTCGAAATTTTTATACTTTCATTTTCGAAGTGTAATCATGTTTCGAAATTTTAATATACAACTTTCAAATGATAGTATATTAGTAAATAGGGCAATGATTTAAAATAATCATTTGGATAATAGAGGTTATCCAAATGGTCTTTCTATTTTTTATTATTTTAAATATCTAAACTATTTAAAATAATTCATCTATATCTATTTAGTTATGCTGTAAATTTTCAAACATTTTAAAACTTTTATGTGCCACATATTTATTTTCTAATTTAAAATTTTTTAATTATTTTATATTTTATGTTCACTCCCAAATGAATTTTTATTACAATGGTTGTGGGGAAGGTCGAACCTTTGACCAAGTGGCAACATGCAAACTTATGTAACCACTAGGGCAAGCCCATGGCAAACTCCCAAACGATTTTAAATACTTATATATGTAGCAATTTGTGGCATCATAAATATCTACATATTTATTTATATTATAAATTTTTAGATTGAATAAAATTTCTTTAAAAAATTAAAAAGCAAAGATTGGACAACCCTTATTTTCCCACTAGTTGTTTTTAATCATTCCTCTCACAAATATTATTAATGCGCTTGATTTAGTTAAAAAATATATATATGGGCTCATTACCCAATAACAAATGTTTTTGTTGAATCCAAACTATGCACACAATAACTCTTTGATGTACAGACGTACAAAAGCAAAGATATAAGTTTTAGCGACGAAGTTAAACACAAATGACATTTGAATACTAATAATATGAATAAGCAAATTTTTGGATTGAAAAAAAGCACTCTTATAAAACTACTTCATGAAAATCACAAAGTACAAGTTCAACATAGACCACAGAAGGAAGTTTTGACAGAGAGTAGAAACAACAATAACCGAAATGCAATAACGCAATTGATTAAAAATAAATTAATTTTGATCAATTCAATTTTTTATTAACAACCAATTAGATGATGGAGACAACTCAGAAGAATGCTAGATTCAAATCGGTCACCAAATCATACAATTGTCGGGCATACAAAAGTAACTCAAGTGAAGCTCATGAAGCAATATTTTATTGAACAAAAGAAGCGAAACTATCAAGAAGTAACGAATCATTTTCTAAAAAATTTGATGATCAATTCATAAAAATAAATTTTTTTGGAAATCACTTGATCATTCAGAAGTGTTTACAAAAAATTTTAGATGAATTTAAATCTCGGATCCATAATTAGGCAAATAAAATTTGCGTATAGAAGTAGTACAAATTTAAAATTGTCACTAGCTGTAAAATAAAATGACCGGTAATGAAGAACACAACTATAATGGTAAAAAAAGGCATTTATTGTGAGTGTGGTCATTGCAAGATCACTACAACAATGGATCTAAGACACCTAAAATATATTAAAATGGTTGCTTCCATTAGATACAATAGCTGAGATCACAAGAACTACACTCTCTCTAACACTCAAGATCTCAACCACTCTTATCTAGTCATCTGAGCAAAATGTGTAAAGCATTCAAAAAATTGTTAATACAACATTATTTAGAGTTATTGCTGCACAAATCAATAGCTTTTGCTCTTAGTTCTCTTTTTTAAACTATTATATAAATCTAGACGCATTATATTGTACATTTTTCATTTACAGTAAAAAAAAATAATAAATTGAAGCTTCTATAAGAGATAACAGAGACAGGAGTCTAAGAGTTGTTAGTAAGCTTGGAAAAACTGCCTCTTATTGTACTTTGTTAAAGTATAGTAGAACTTGTGGTTGCAATCATAGAGAGTGAAATAGGCATTGGAGTTTTTGCGTTAACATGAAGTTACTCAAAGAGGATAAAATCTTTTAAGAGCTCAATTCATTTACCTTCTTGAGCTAGAGCCAGATTAGTGAGATTAACATCCTTAAATCATCTTCTTGTGAACTCTTCTAATCTACTCCAAAAAATAGAAAAGGAAAACAATTTAATGAAAACATTTGTTACTTTCCATAAAATAATCATAATAGACCGGAAAATTAAAATAAACATATATGTTAAGAAAAGAATTCCGTCTCCTCCTAGGTGGTCCCGAAAAGACGATTCTGTCGTGCTCGGGACCGGGTGGGAGCAAGGGATAGACAGTGCAGCCAATGGGAGGAATAGCCAGTAGCACGGAAGAAAGAAGTAAGCGCGAAGCAGTTTCGTTGTCCACAGAACTAAGAACGAAAGCTGGAAGTTCAGGAACCCATCTATGAATCCAAGCGTAGCGGACTTACTGGAGGCGGAACTCAAAACAATGGAGATCTCGGAGAAAGCAATCAAGAAGCTAAAGCCAGCGGACGGATTGTCCATCATCTGCACTGTTTGGGCAACTAAGTCATACAACAGGGAATTGTTCAAATCGATGTTGCGAAGACTCTGGCGACCAAAGGACCCGTGGCAGTTCGTGGAACTAGGGGAGAACTTGTATCAGGTAGCATTGTCCAACCAAGCAGATAAGGAACGTATACTCAGCGGCTGCCCATGGACGATCGACAAAAATCTGGTACTGCTGTCGGAATTGAAGGAGGAGACTAACATTGACTGCATAGTGCTTGTGAAAACGCCCATGTGGGTGCAAATATCTGGAATTCCGTACATTGTCGACAAGATGCAGCTGGGTCAATGCATTGGTGCCTCTTTTGAAGAATTAATTGAGGTGGTGGCTTCAGAGTCAGGTCTTAAACTCAAAGTACTAATCGATTGCCGAGAACCGTTGAGGAGAGGCATATTCATCAAGCTCGGAAATCAGCAGCGTAAGTGGGTTTCGTTTCAATACGAAAAGCTTCCACTCTTCTGTTATATGTGTGGGAGAATGGGTGACTCACACAGGGAGTGCGCTAAGAACACTTCTACATCTAAGCAGCTGGTCGAAGATGATCTGCCATTCGGGAGCTGGCTTAGAGCGGGAGTCAAACCAATGCAGATTAGGGAGGGATCCTTCAACAGCAATAGGGTAAATCCTATCAGGTATTTGGGAAACAATCTGGGCTCCCAAGGGGAATAGTTGGAGGATAGTTCTGAGCAGGAGGAGGATGAGGCTAATGGCAAAGATCAGGGACGGCAAAGCAGCCCATTAGACTACCTGGAACCAGACCAGCGGGAGGAAGACGTTGCTGAATCAATGCAGAGTGGGAGTGAGGGAGGTTCACTGGCTCCTAGCCTTCTCCAAAGGACAGAACCCATCGATGAAGCGGATTGTCTGAATGTTACAACGCAAGGCCAGCGTTCTGTTGGAAAGGAAATGGAAGTGGATACTTCGAGCAACCGGTTGAAGCTTTCGGACTCATCTCACACACAGGATGAGGTGACCTGCCTTAGCGATCAGCAGGGACTTGTCGAGGTATGGGTTGCGCATGAACAGAAGAGGTGGCCGTTCAGGGGGGATAGCAATGTAAACCAATGTCTGAAGCGAATGGAGGCGGGCATTACAGGACAGCAGCGGGGATGTTCCTACGGGACGTATGATGGTCTGAAGCCTATGCACGGGGTAAAGCAGACCCAGTCCAAGGGGGAGGGAGTGACGATACAGCGTTGATGGAGCTGAAGGGGGGGACATTTGGAGCGAGGGACCAGATACATACTATGAGGCAGTTGGGCGTGAATCGGGGGGAACAGAATGAAGAGGGGTACCTGATCCAAATGGAGGGGAGTTCTGCCTTGTATCATTTGAGTCCAGAACCTGAGGGTGGGGGAGTGTTCAGGGAGTCAGGGGGTAAATGGAAAAGACGGGCAAGAAGGGGGCAAGTGAGGGGTTCTTTAGCAGGGGGGAATATGACTTGGGCAAGGGGAAAAGAGGGCACAGTAGTGATGAGGACGAAAGGCGGGATATGAATAAGCGGAGCAAAACAGTGGAAAGCTGTGAGAGGGAGGAGGTGGTGGCTAGGGGGCGTTCCCAGCCCCGCCTCCACTAAAATGGCCATCTTAACCTGGAATTGCCGTGGGCTTGGGAACCCACGGGCAATTCGTTGCCTCCTCGAGGTAGTCAGGAAACAAGATCCCTGTTTGATCTTCTTATTTGAAACTAAATGCTCAGCGAAGGAGATGGAAGGGGTGAGAAGAAGGCTCAGATTTGATTGTTGCTTCCCGGTGGAATCTGAGGGGAGGAAGGGTGGATTGGCGCTTTTGTGGAGTAATGACAAGCCGGCTTGCATAAAGAGTTTTTCCTCTCACCACATTGAGGCAGAGTTTATGGGCTGGAGGTTCACGGGATTCTACGGGCATCCCGAAACTCACAACAGGCACCTAAGTTGGAATATTCTTCACATGCTGAGTGCTAGTAGCAGTGAACCTTGGCTAGTATTGGGGGATTTTAATGAAGTAATGGGTCCAAGTGAATACATCAGTTATAGAAATCGGCCCCAGGCCCAAATGGACCGGTTTTGTGAAGTTGTTGATAAATGTCAGTTGCAGGATCTTGGTTTCAAGGGTGCTCCCATGACATGGAGAAATAATAGACGGGGAAGGTAGAGAGTCGAGGCTAGATTGGATAGGGGGTTAGCTTCACTTGCATGGCCGAATTCGTTTCCAAATGCGACTATTAGCCATCTTGCCTCCTCTATGTCTGACCATTGCCCAATATTGCTAAATCTTGATTCGTTTAGGGGGAGGAGAAAACCGCCAAGGGAGTTTCGGTACGAGCTCTTCTGGGATCGAGACGAAGAGGCGTCCAAGATTATTAACCAGGTTTGGAGGTCAACCTCGTATGAGGCAGGGGGTGTATCTGAAAGGCTCACTTGGAAACTCAACCGATGCGGTGTCGAGCTATCTAAGTGGAATAGTAGAAAGAGAGGTAACCTCCGGCAAGCCATTGAGCGGAAACAAAGGGAGCTTACAGCTCTTATGTGCTCAAGTCCAAATGATGGGAGGGATGAAGCGATACAGAAAGTTAAATGTCAAATCAACTTGCTCTTGGAAGATGAGGAACAATTGTGGAGGGTTCGAGCGAAATCACATTGGCTTATGGAAGGGGACAAGAACACCAAGTTCTTCCATCGCCATGCCTCAAATAGGCGCCGCTCCAATTTCATCGAGGTATTGATGGACCACAATGGAAGTTGGATCAAGGACCACGACCAGATGATGGATTTAACGGTAAAACACTTTAAGGATGTCTTCACATCGTCCTTGCCTCGTGAGGCGTCATGGGTGGACGGGGTTATAACCAGAACTCTCTCCGATTATCACAGACGATCATTGTTGGCTCCATTGCAAAATGAGGAAGTGGTGAAGGCAGTTAAAGGGATGGGTCCAACCAAGGCACCGGGCCCGGACGGCATGTCGGCAGGCTTCTACCAGCGTCATTGGCATACTGTTGGAGCGGAAATCATTGAGTGGTGCAAGGGGTTCATGGAGGAGCGCAATCCTGAACGACTTCGCAGGCACTTAAAGGAAGTAAATGCAACCACACTGATTTTAATCCCGAAGAGGAATGGGGCCCAGATGCTATCTCAATTTAGACCGATTAGTCTCTGCAATGTGGTTTACAAAGTTCTGACTAAGGTGTTGGCAAACAGACTTCGGGAGGTCCTCAAGGAGGTGATTGGAGATGAACAAAGCGCATTTCTACCGGGTCGCCTCATAACCAACAACATGTTGGTCGCTTATGAAGCGATCCACGCTCTGCGTAGGCGTAAGAAGGGTAGGAAATGTGAGATGACTGTCAAATTGGATATGTCTAAAGCCTATGACAAGGTTGAATGGGACTTCATCAAATGGGTCATGGAGGCAATGAAATTCAACAATGTGTGGATTAATTGGATTATGAGCTGCATTTCCTCGGTGAGATACAGAGTTAACGTCAATGGGTTCAAATCTCCCTATTTTCTCCCTCAATGGGGGCTAAGGCAAGGGGATCCTCTATCCCCGCACCTTTTCTTATTATGTGTTGAAGGTCTATCGGCTTTGATTTCATACGAGGTCACTAGGGGGTCTCTCTATGGCATCAAACTTCATCCTCATGGCCCCACAATCTCCCACCTAATTTTTGCAGACGACGTGATTATCTTCCTTAGAGCAAATGAGAGGGTCTTGAGGAAATTTTTGGATATTCTCAATCTATATACGGAGTCCTCGGGCCAACTGGTTAACGTGGATAAGACTGCAGTCTTCTTCAGCTCCAATGTGGATGGATTTGAAAGGAGGTGTTTGTCTCAACTTCTGGGATCGGCGGGTAGTGAATTTAACCAATACCTTGGCCTTCCAGCCTGGCTTGGCAGATCTAAGGCAGGATTTATCAGGGGTCTAAAAGAACTCATTTGGAACCGAATTCAGGGTTGGAAAGGAAAGCTCTTGTTGTGGGGTGGCAAAGAGGTACTAATCAAAGCTGTTGCTCAGGCAATCCCCGCGTACACGATGAGTATTTTCCTCTTGCCTAAATCATTCTGTAATGACATTAACGGGATGTTAAGCAAATTCTGGTGGGGGGAGAAGGATGGCAAAAGGAAAATGAGCTGGGTTGCATGGAAGGAGATGTGTAAACCCAAGAGAGCGGGCGGGCTGGGGTTCAGGGATATCCACAAATTCAACTATGCCCTCCTTGCTAAGCAGGTTTGGCGGCTTGTTATTGTTAATTCATCGCTTTGCAGCAGGGTACTTAAGGAAAAATACTTTCCATTCTCTGACATCTGGTCCTGTAAGGCAAAAGCTTCAGATTCATATACTTGGAAAAGCATTTTAAAGGCAAGGGAGGTGATTCAAAGAGGATGTAAATGGCGTATCGGCGATGGGAGAAGGGTATCTTTTTTTAATGATATTTGGCTAAACTCTAAGGTTAACAAGGTGGGGCCTCTCCCAATTTCTATTCCTGACAATGTAAAGGTCAGTCACTTCATTGATTCTGCAACAAAATCTTGGAAGGGGGAGCTGATTCAGGTGGTCGCAGGGGAGGAGGTTTGGCGACAGGTAAGCTCGATTTCTCTATCCCGCAGGTGGGTGGATGATTCTATATATTTGATGCATGAACCAAATGGCTCCTTTACTGTTAAATCGGCATACAGACTTTTATGCCCGGATGAAGAGAACCAGGCCCTTTTTGGATGCTACAAGGCTATATGGAGATTGAAGCTCCCGAGTAAGGTCATTATTTTTGGATGGCGACTCTTAACTGATTCCCTCCCCACACTCAAAAATCTTTGTAGCAGGGGCCTTGATATTGATAGCCGTTGTCTGCTATGTAAGAATGATACCGAAGATGTGAACCACCTTTTTTTGGAGTGCGCAATGTCCATGGGGGTTTGCTGGAGGGCTGCGGGTTTGAATCCTCATGGAGCTTCGGTCAGAGGAATTATGGATTCTCTAGCAAGGAGGAATAAGATTCAGGAGCTAACCTTCTTCACTCTGTGTTGCTGGAGGGTTTGGTATCTTCGAAATAAGTATAGGGAAGAGAATCTCCATCTGAATTTCACTGATATTTTGGGCTGGTGTTCTGAGTTCTTGCTCCAGCACTGGTGTGCAAGAAAGCTTTCGAGGTTTGGGCTTGTAGATGGCTATCTGGTACCCCGTTGGACCAAACCGCCGCCGTCTTTTGGTAAAATCAATGTGGATGCACGTCGTCATGAGGATATGAATATGTTTGGATGTGGTGCTGTTATCAGAGACTCGGTGGGTAATTTTGTTGCAGCTTCAGGATGGAAACGGGCAGGGGCAAGGGAGTCACTCTTCATGGAGGCTACGGCGTTCCTTCTGGGAACTAGATGGGCGATTCAGCAGGATCTTCGACGTGTGCATCTCGAAACTGACTCCCTCATTCTATTCAATTTCCTATCCAATTCGGATCCCATATCCTCTGATGTTGGTTTTATTATTGATGAGATCAGGTCTCTTTTCACAAGTAATGTCTCTTTTTCGGCTTATCATGTTCTTCGGCAAGGTAATGTAGTGGCGCATTTCTTAGCTGAATTAATTTTGGTTTCTCCTGAGGACCATCTGTCCTGGTGGGGTAACCCACCCGCAGCTATTTGTAGAAACATTTGTACAGATAACCTTTTGGCAATGGTTCGGTTGAATCACTCTTCCTCTACTCCCGTCGTAATTGACAGGGAGTAGGACTAGAGTGACTTCTTTTTATCAAAAAAATAAATAAACATATATGTTGTACGTGTTTGACGTTAGTATATATTTGAAATAATTGTTATTTACAATGCATAAAATACTTGTTAAACACGATAAATGGTTTAGATTTCACAGAATATTATTGGTAGGATCAAACCAAACATTTTCACTTTTGAGATAAGTGGGAAACGAATGCCCAATAATAAAACAATTTAACGTTAGAATTTGGCAGGTTTGGCAAAGGCCATATATTCGTGGCTAGTTTTCCAGGTGCTAATGACGTTTTGAAATTTTATGTAATGAGGTTTGTTTTGGAAGTGATTATACTAGAATTTTTTAAAAGCATTCGTAATATAATGGTTTTTTCAGTGCCCGTTGTGCATAGTCGTGCTTGATTAATGACAAATAAAGTCAAGGATAAATTATTAACTCAAAAATGAAAAAAAAGCCTATATTTTTAAGGGTTTTTTAATTGAAAGCATATATTAATATATGGAAATTTCTTTTCCGCATTTTCTAATATACTTGTAAGTTTCAACCAAGAAGCCTGATTATATACATCATAATATATTTTAGGTTAAAATAAAACACTCATTTATGTTTATAATTAGTTATATTTTTTTGATTTTTTTCATAAACATGTTTTCCTAATGTATTTAATCTATATACAAAATTTTGCTATTTTACAATTCTTTTACATATTTATTTTAAAATTTTTAAAATAAGTTTTTTAAGAGGTGAAAAATGACTTAAATGCCCTTGAAATTAATGATTTTTAAAAATAAAAAATAAATATTTAAAAGTATTATAAATGGCAAAATTTGATATATGAATTAAATACAATTAGGAAAACATATTTGTGAAGAAAAAATTAAATAAAACAAAGCAAATGAATGTTGCAATTTCATATGAGAACTAATGTATTATAGACATACTTGCAATTTAATTTCTCCAAATTATGCTGAAAATATTATTGAAACTATGCATAAACGTACAGTGGCGGCGGAGGCCCTGAATCTTTTAAAATTAAAAAAATTCAATCGAAACTTTAAAAAATATTTATAATTTATTCTTATATGATTGCCTCCCTCAAATACTGTTATGCTGTCTGCGAATTTGCCCCCTACCAAAGGTTCTTGCTCCACCATACATATTCAAAGTCCCAAAAATTAGATGTATATAGGATGAAAAGAGGATTTCTGTATGGTAGGAATATAAATAGGTATTTGCAGCTTAAATATTCAAGTATTCTGAATTTACCCTCTATCAAAGGTCTTGCCTCCACCACACATTCCAAATTTTTAAAAATTATTGTAGCTTAGATAGGATAACGAGGAGATGTGGATAAGGGATGAAAAAAATATTATTGTGTATTGTGAATAGAAAAAGGAGTATTAAGATTAGAAAAAAGTTGAATTGGAAATGAAAAAAGTAGGTTGTTATTTTCTGAAAATAATTTTTTTTAAAAAAATAGAAGATATTCCATCTTAATTTGAGCTTTATCTCATCCTAAATGTGATGTTGCCACAATAGTTTAGTTGTCATTGTAGATGTATGTAATGTGATAAGTATAACAGAAAATAATGAAAAAACTTGAAAATGATATGAAATTTAAAATTAGTTATGGCCCACCAACATATCTAACTAAAATGACCTTTTATGTATTAACTAAATTTGCATTAATAAATACAATAGATGGTTTAAATTTATTTTAAAAGTTGATAATAAATGAGAAGAAAGAGGTTAACACTTACTATAAGCATTACTGTAAAAATTTTAAATATACCTAGGTATATTTGTTACAAATTTCAAATCATATGCATAATGGAATTTCGGTAGAAAAATACGGCTATGGGGGACATAACTCTAAAATTATTTGTAAATGTAAATATCCGTAGGCATATTTGTTACAAATTTCAAATGATATGCATAATGGAATTTCTGTAGACAAAGATAAGGTATGTGGGAAAATAACTCTAAAATAATTTGCAAATATTTTAAAAATCTGTAGGCATGTTTGTTACAAATTTCAAATCATATGCACAATGGAATTTCTGCAGACAACTACAGTTATGGGGGAAATAACTCTAAAATAATTTGCAAATATTTTAAATATCTTTAGGCATGTTTGTTACAAATTTCAAATCATACGCGTAATGGAATTTCTGCAAACTATAGGTATGGGGAAAAACTCTAAAATACTTTGTAAATATTTTAAATATCCGCAGGTATATTTGTTACAAATTTCAAATAATATGCATAATGGAATTTCGGTAGAAAACTATAGGTACGGGGAAAATAACTCCAAAATAATTTGTTGGGAAGATAGAAACAAAAAAAAAATTTGAAATTTATTTAAAGACAGAAAAGTGAGTGGGAAAAAAAACCTAAAAATGGAGGGGAGATGAAGGTGTGGATGACAGCTATGTATTTTCCGCATGTTTGACTAGCCAGGCAATTCGACCAGGGGGCATGGAATTGTCCCGTATACCTCGTGTGCCGGTTCCCAAGCTTGCACGCTAGCATTTTCCACATGCCGAAAGCCTGTAACTGTTCCTGGGTCCTGCAAAATAGTGCTAACTGCACAAGACGAAAGTGATGGTAGAAGCAGGCTCAAGCCCCATGCCCTGTCAAAATCCAATCTCTTGACTGACAAGGAAATTTGGGATTAATTTTCTGAAATTCATTTCGTATGATCGGTGTGTTTAAAAATCTTTATTCAATTAAGGATATAATTATCAACTTGATAAAATACAAAATTAAATCGCTTCACAGCAAATATCACTTCAAAGCAATATTTGCTTTGAAGCGATTTAATTTTGTACCTCATTAAAAATTTATCAAGATAACAACTATATTGTTAACAAAATACAAGTTTTTTTTTTATTAGTATATATATTTACATACATCTCAACACATATTACACTGAAGATCTGAGACACAGCTCCACCAAAGAATTAGGAAGACACAACTTTCAACAACCCACCGGAAGACCACTGCTCCCACTACCCCTTTTTTTTTTGCCGAAATCCTGAAACGGGATTCAAACCCAACACCAGCGCCTGCGAATGCTTCTGACAGGCAGTCGGTGGCTCGGTTGGTCAAAATTCAAGCTTTTAAGTATATTAAACTGGCAAGTTTAGATGTGTAGGCTGATGTTAATGTTCTCATGTTCAGGCTTCTATTTGACTCTCTCCCTAACCCTCAACCCTTCTTTGTCTCCATTGGAGATAATTAGATTCATTCACCAAACAAAGTCTGATAGATGGTTAAAAATTATTAAACAAGGAACCAATGATAGTGCAACTAGGTAGCGAAAACTACCTCAAGGGGTCATCAAGCTTAACGTTGATGTTGGCTTGAATGTGCGGCTAAGAAGAATGTGTTTGAGGGTTGTCATTAGGAATTCCATGAGTGGATTTGTTACAACAAAAGTATGGTTGTGGATGGTCTTATTAATCCTTTGTTGATGGAAGTGGAGGCACTATTATGTGATATAAACTGGTTGACTTCGCTCCCATATCAACGGATTCATGTTCAAAATGATTCTCTTCTTTTGATCAATCCTATACTTGGCAAGGGGTAAATCATTCAGATACGGGGCATTCAGTGGAGAAGATAGGCAACAAGCTACTAAGTTTCATAGTTGTTCTTTTTCTCATGTTCTTAGAGAAGAAAATTCTGTTGCACATTATCTAGCTAAATATGCTATCACCTATATTTGGTCATCATTCATATGGTGGAAGAAACCACTCACATCTATTGTTAATCTATTTTACAATGACCTTCATTTTAATGAAACACCCTAGTGTTCCAATCCTCTTCTTGTGCAGAGGAAGGGTCTTGGACTTGAGGGTGTGTTGTCCTAGGCCTTTCAATAAAAAAAAAATATTATATGGGTTGAATTGCATGAATTAATCCCTCATCATTGTACTTGATAGTATGCGATGTGACATGAATGTAAATCATTCAATTTTGTAGCATTAGTTTTACACTTCTATTAAATGGGGTAATATAAATATTTTATGTAGTTTAAACATGATTTCTTAGATAAACATATAGTTTAGAATAAGTGAAGCACTATAAAGATGCGACCACATTTTTAGCTAAATTTAAATTTGATTGTACATAATATTAAATAAATCTAAAAATCTCTTGAATTTGCAAAATGCAACACTACCAAAAAACATAGTATATGCGGCAAACTTTTGGCCACTAAAATTTTAATTCTTATATTAGTTGCAACTAAAAATTTTATTACTATTTACAGTTTAAATTAATGGCCACTTCAAATGTAGTTCTACTTGCATTTAGGGTGTGTTTAAGAAGTGATGAAAAATTTTTAGTAGAAAAGTTTTGAAAATGAGATAAAATAATGTAATATAATAAGGATAATGATGATGAATAAAGCAAATAAAGTTAAAATAGATAATTATTAGTATAGATAGTCGTATAAAAATGATAAAAAGTAGAGTATTTGTATAAAAAGATGCAAAGAAATAATTTAAAAAATAAGATGATAGCAAAAAGTGAAAAAATTTAGATAAAAAAAAGTTCTATTTTAAAAAGATTTATTGTTAAACAGACACACTTTAATGTAAAATTGTTTACATTTAACCAAATGTCACAATAAAAAATCAATTATTTGTAATTAAATAGTTAATTATAATCCAATATATCTAATGCAGTCAAATATATATTATATGTAGGAAAAAATAACTACATTAAATAAAATCTGCTGAAGTGCAGGTGACATAAATACTCTATAAAATCGTATTGTTCCTCCAATAATATTAGATATAGCAAAAATTTTAACGAGGCGCATTTAGTCAAATACTGCTAGCATTCATATTTATCGCTAAATAAGTATCTAGAGCTTAATTTAAGTAATTTAGCTAAATTTATGTTATACATAACAAAAACAGTAGCTGCATTTGAAGACATTTATCATATTGGGCATGCTGCATTTTGATTAATCATCAATGTGAGCCCAAAATAGTGTCACATCACTGAAATCTTTAATTTGTATTGAACTGTAAAACTGTAAAATATTTCCCTTGTTTATTATTTAGCAATTTATTATTGTTTTACTTTTCAAAAAATATCATCTGTCTTTATTTTCTTGGATGTAAAGGATTACCATTGACATTAATGTGAACTGGATCAAAGTCGCATTGGTTGCCCCACAGCTTCCACTCCTGGTTCAGCTGCCTTTTTATGGGGGGCTGAACCGGACTAATCCTCAATTAGACCGGTTCAGTTCGGTATATCAAATTCCATTCCTCGTATATTGTTATGAATTTTCTTTAATGTCGAATTTATATTAAATTAAATACAAAAAGTTCATTCCAAAATTTCTTCCTTTTTTTATGCTATCACCGAGAAAATGCCAAAAGAGCCGAAGCACTAATGATATCTGGGATGCACGGTCTCTAACATTCACAGCCAGTTATTCTCAAGAAAAAAAAACATTAATGACCAATTTTGAATTCATGTCCACCAAACAAAAATTCTTTAAATATAGATTTTTTGATCTTGAAAATCATCTAAATTAGGATAATTAGGAATTGAGTCATTTGAAATTGTTGCTATAAATTGAAATTTAAAGGATAAATCAATTGCTGCTATAAATTGAAATTGTTGTGAGGTCGAGCCAGTTCAAGACTTGGATTAAATGAATAGGAGATGACGATGTAGGATGGAAAGAGTATCGTGTATTATAATGAATTTTTTTTTATAAAAATCAAGAGAAATTATATGAAAAATAAAAAATAAGTTGGTATTTTTTGAAAATTAAAAAGCGTAATGGAAAAATCCAATTCCATCCAAGGTATGAACAAGTAATAACCAATATTATATGTCGTATCATTTAGATCAATGAAAAAACATTTCTGATTAAATAAATAAATAGTGATCGTTTACATTCAACTGCCGGAATTGAAAATTAGAATAAAGCACTAAAGCAGGCCAGGCCAGCCTTTTCAGTTCGGCGTTTGGACTGCTAGCTAGGACCTGGCGGTCAAACATCTCCCAATTAACACGTGTACGGCGTGCATTAATTGGGTCACGTGCGACAGAAACGAGAAGAGGCCGGCAGGCTTTCTTCCCCATGCCCTGCATTTTTGAAAGGCATCTCTGTCCCTGTCTCTCTCGAGTCTCACCGCCACCATGACCTCTCCACTCCACGTGAAAGGAATGCTTAGAAGAGACCGTACGTACTCCCGCAAGGAAAATCTTTACTTGTACTCCATGGGCGACATATTAGATACATATACGTACTGCGGCAAGCTATTCATTTGTACACATTTGATGAACGGTAGAAAATTCAATTAATTTATTAGATTTAATATTAAGTATATTTTACTGAAAATCCTTTCATTTTTTAGTATTATTGTGTTGATCCTATTTTAAAACATGTAAAATCAATATAGTAAAATAATTTGATGTTAAATATCATTCTCAAAATTGTATCTTTTACATGTAAGTGATTTAGAAGAGAAATTTCAAAAAATGATAAATCTATTTTCTTTATTTATAACCGAGCCAAATTGCATTATTAGGGATTTGCCATTTCTATGGATTGGATAAAAAAATCTTGAATAACGTATTCAACTTCAAGGATAAATTGAAAAGAAATCTTTACTAATTCTAGCTCTTATTTTTGATGAAGCAAATGAATATATTTTATATTGTGTTTGGAAAATAGTAAAAATTTTGATGAAAATTTTGGGTTTAAAAATTTGTGAAATATGAGAAATTAATGATAAAGGTAACGATGAAAACTAAAGAGAATAAAGTTAAAATAAATAGGATAGATGTGTGAAAAGTTGTATAGAAATGATTAAAAAGTAGAATTAGTTGTATAGAAAAAAGTGAAAAAATAATTAAAAGTAGGATAGTTGTGGAGAATAAAAAATTATAGTTGGAAAAATTTTATGTGTCAACAAACACCTCCTAAAGAATAAAAAAAATTAGTCAAATCTCCAGCAGAAATAATTTAAAAAATCCAAAACCAAAAGGAATAATATTTACTAGCAACAACATAACGAAGGCAATCAAATCTAAATTCAAATCCAATATAGCACCTATGAGTATATAAGAAATGCTTTGAATTGATTCTTCGTAATGAATAGATTCGATCACAACTTCAAATAAAAATGATACTTTGAATTATCTAATTAGAAGAATAAAATATATGATCTACCCAAATTTGAAAAAAACAGAAGAAATGGCTTGATCATCTTATTTGTTTGAATCAAAAGGTTTATGAATCGAGATTGTAATATATACAGATACAAATGGTCCACAGGGAGCAAGTATTTTTAGGAACATTTGGATCATTTTAGCTCAGAACAGAAGTGTCATTTGCAGGCTGCGGATAAATAATTTTATAAAATATTATTATATTCTAATGAATATATAAATAATTCTAAGCATTTTTATGATTTATATATGAATATATATTTTAAGTAAATTGTTGGTCCCGAGTTTATAGCAAAACACAAGAGGAGAGAGGTGAATTGAGTTTTTGAAAAATTCTTTCGGCATACTAAGTTTAACTCCATATGAGTTTAATCCCCTTGATGCAACGTGCTAAGAAATAGAATGAGGGTGCAAATAGGATATAAAATGCGAGCAATAAAACCACATAAGAGATAACAATATATAGTGGTTTAGACAACCTTTCCTATTCTACTCTTCCAAGCACACACCTTTGTGTCTTGATTCCACTATTATATATTCAATACAATCTAGAGTACCCATTCTCTTTTAGATTTTAGCTCTAGGAGGGCATATATAATAATCACTTGTTGTTGAGACTAACTCCAACCAACCAAGTCTAATCCGTTGGTGAGACAAACTCAAACCAAACCCTTGTTTTGTTTCTTCTTGAATTCAGTCTCCAACACCGATCCAAGGCAACAAAATAAAATAAAATAAAATAGACAAAAGAGAATTTACACTTTATAATGTGTAATCAATCAGCTCCGGAAGCTCTTTATTATGTGAAGAAAATGATCTTGTAAGCTCACTTGAAGTAGTAGCACTTGAAGTTTCAATTTTCAAATGATGTCAACAACCTTGTATTCAAAGGTGTAAGCTCGTCTTGTGTTTCTCACTTCCCTTCACATTCATACTTTAATGATATTTATAGTGAAGAAGAAGATCTAGCCGTTGAAGTGGTGGTTGACATGCGTTTAATGCTCCAACATTCGAGCTTTTGACCATTATAACTTGAAGTCGCAAGTTGAGTCGAATTGGGATGAGTGGAGTTGACTTGGGATAAGTGAAGTCGACTTGAGTTGCGACTTCGCTTTAGCTAGAACTTGTTGTCCATTTGCTGTTAATTTTTTTTATCTTTGAAGTTACAAGTGAAGCCGACTTGAGCTAAGACTTCACTTTGCTGTCTCCTTGAAGTTACAAGCGAAGTGGACTTGAGCTGAGACTTCACCTAAGTTGTAAGTGAAGTCGACTTGGATTAAGATTTCAATTTGTTGAACTTGCAACATAAAGACTTGAGCTCTTGAAACTTAAATTATTTTACATTTTCATCTTCATATATATAATTGGAGATAAAATATCTGAACACACTTACACATATTCATTAGATCATTTTTAATGATATTTCAATAGTTTTTTAATTATCAAAATCAAATTAATCTTTCTTAAAGAAAGCATATGATCTACATAAATGTGTCTACTGCACGTGTTTGATTTAAGTAAAATTTGATCTTTTAACTAAGCACGTACTGTTAAATTTAGTGGATGAGAGTAAAAAATAAATGAGCAGTTATATGAAAAATGTGAAAAATGATGAGGATATAATAATAATAATAATGATAATAGAAAAAGTAAAGTAATATGATACTTATCATATAAAAAGTTCAGTAAGGAGCGGGAAATTTCCATGTGGAGCCAATTCTGTACTGTCAATATGTTGAACCAATTCAGTGATTCATGCATAATATTTGTTTATTGCATAATGTGGTTTATCTTGTAATGGTTAGAAGGCATTAACTGTAGCTCATGTAGCAGGAGAATTTCCTTTTTTTAAAATATAGTTTGGAGTGAAAATAAAAAAGAGGGAAGATGTTAGGAGCCGATGGATGGAATTAATGGAAAACTAGTCCCAAATTCAAGTTAAACTAATTATGTGTTTTCTTAATCTACAATAATTTTATTACTAGTTTCATTATTATCTCTATTTTTAATATTATCTTTTATTTGTTTTATGACAAATATCATTCCCATGTATTAACAATTATTTTCCATCAACTAAATTCTACTGTAATCAAATTTAATTTACTCCAATATAATTTTCCACTAACAGGATATATAAAGGAGAATTATGAAACAAAGTAAATAAAAATAAAATAAATATATTTCTTGGATGAAAACGCGGTAAAGAATAAATGAACTAATAAAAGATCCATTAAAATTATTAAAATGTCACATTGAATTCGACCTTTTTTTATACTACCTAATTCTCCAAAATAAAAATGAACCTAATTTGGGCGTTAAATTATTAAAAATCACAGCTCGTGAGGCACTTTGGTAACCTGGCCAGCTCCTTCAGGTAGACGAAAGTCTCTTTGTCTGGGTGCGTCCTCCAAGAAGATTAATGGGAACATATTGATGATGTATTCTCTTGGAAAAAATAAGATGGGAGGAATGATTCTATTAGTCTGAGCTAAGCAAGATATAAAAAAAATCTATTTATAACAATTTTTAAAGTTTTCTCTTCATACACTTACACTTATTTATTTAAGTGTATTTAACATGTTTACTATTTTTTAATATATGTATATATTTTTTTAAAAAATTTAAACATCTATTTATATATATATATATATTGAAAATACCTTTGTATATAAAAATTTCAAAAACTATATGCACATATCCAAAAATAGTGAAACATAGTTTATAAGTTAAATACATTTAGATAAATAAGTGTACTAAGAAAAAACGAAAAAAATATTATAAATGAGTTTTTTGATATGAGCTAAGCAAAACATTTGCCTTGCCTGGGTTAACATAATTACTTTTTAATAAGAAAAATAGGAAATTTTGTAAGTAGATCTAGGAAAGATTGTAAGAATGTGTGAGGGCATGATTGTAATACAAATTGTGATGAATGTAAAGATGTAGACCAAAATGAACTTAATCTGCTCTGTGCATGTGAAAATTTTGGTCTACCTAATGAATTCCTCGTTCCTATATACATTGTACTGTTATGCATAGCCGCACAGAGTTTTAATCAACAGCCGATGATTTCGGCCAAAATACAAAAAGGGAATACCTTTATTTGTATTCTTTGTCTGTGTGTACACCGTGGTCTAAGGTGAGGGTGACAAGAACATCGGTTCCCAAGGCAGAAATCTCACCCGTGTGTGGTGGAGAAATCCAGCCATTCTTAGCTTAATTGGAATGTGGAGGGGCTGCTTATTTTATTAGATCCCAAGTTTATTGAACTTGAATCTTATCCATTCATATCGTGTAATGTCATTTTTTAATCTGGACTTAAAATTTCAATCAAATTAATGGGGGAGCCATACTCTTTAAAACTTGTATGATCATTTATAAATTATAAAAAAATGCTTATATCTATTATTCTTATTATACAATCATTTATTTATCTACAAATAATATTATAGAAAGTTTAGGTGTTGAGTGTAAATATTTGAAAGTGATATTTAAATGAAACTATTTTATTACATTAATTTTAGATAATTTTCAAATGCCATGCATGTACATCTTTGGATGAACTTGGTTTACCCAGGAAAAAAATATGACTCTTAGTAGATTGGAAGGATTGAATTTTGATTCACTATATATTAAAAAAAAAGGACCTAGAATGGGACGGCACACTGAACTATTCAACAATAGCTGCAATATTGAAGTATTTCTCTTTTATTATGATTATTCATGTTTACAAATATTTTTTTATCATTATTAATTCAAATAATAAATATTTATGCGTGTCAATCTTAAGCAGTCGCCCATATTGTGGGTGCAATAAGAGCAGTGGAAAAATATTATTTGAACTTTTTTTTATTGTTCCATCGGAAAGCTTAATTATAAGATCTTTTTACAAATCAACCATCTCTAAGTAAATATCTCTAATTTTTCAATGAGTTATACCTAATCGTGTATTTGTAAAAGATAATACATTTAAAAAATAAGAAACAAATGCTCCCCCAAGGTAGGTAAATATTCCTTGTCGCGAAGTTTAACAATTTTTTGAATTTGTTTGATATATTATTTGAATTGAGAAAAACAACTTGGAGTGCGTGGATTTATGTGTTAAATTGATTTCTAAAACTTTAATAAAAATAGACTAAAACCGTGTTTGTTTAATAACAAAATTTTAACTAAAACTTTTCATTATACATAACTCTTCTGTTTTTAATTATTTTTTCATATTTTTCTTTATAACTATTCTACTTTTTAATCAATTTTAAACAATTAACTATACAACCAACATATTTATTTTAATTTGATTCTTTCTACTCTTTATCATTATCTTTGTCATTTTATCCCTTTTTAAAAAAATTTACACTAAAAAATTTTTATCTAAAAATTTTGTCATTTCTCATACACATTCTAAATTAAAATTTTCAAAAAAGAAATATCTACAAGGCCCATTCACCCGTACACAAATATAAATCGTGTTTGAGAGAGATCAGAGCCGTCCATCGAGTATATGTATTTACGAAGACCTACTTAATGGCAGATGAACTTGAACCTTGTGATTGGATGTGTAATGATCGCATGGATGTCACTGTCAAATGTTTGCCTTGTGGAGGCCCGCCTTCAAAAGGTTTCGATGGATAAGCTTGCATACACTGTCCGGAGAGTCATAAACTGTTAGTTTTCTTGATGATGCCTGAAGGGTTTTATTTGTTAATTTTCAAAGAAATAAAAATAAATGTGAAAGTGGTGTTAGCAGGTAGACATAAATGAATGCAAGTAAAGGTTGGTTCGCATTTTAGAGAAAGAGGTAGAAAAAAGAGGAAGAAAAAAAATATAAAATTAAATTATATAACAAAAAGAACTTGATATATACTATAAAGCAAAGATACATAATTATTTCGAATGAATTAATGTGAATAAACGAATGTTAAAAATACACAACAGCCTACAAGGGACTAGTGCAATTAATAAAGAGTACAATGAGGCTTCAAGTGCCAACATAGAGAATTTATTTCTTATTTTTTGAAGTAGTGTCTCCATTGCTACCTTCTTATAACATTATTACATTCACATCCGTGAAGTGGAGCCGTGATTTGAATATATACTTGGGTTGAGTTGTAAATATAAAAAATAAAAAAGAACACAGAAGAATAAATCAAAATAGATTTATTAAAAGTATGTCAAGTAAAATACATTGAAAATATTAAAAAAATTTATATTTCCGTAAGTCTCCAAAAATATCTTAATTAATAAAGAAAGTTAAGAATAAAATAAAACATAACTTTTTATGAGTAGATAACAAATAAATTTGAAGGGGCAAAATACAAGGATATAAGAAAATGATAGATGTTTGCGCGTATAAGGATTATAGGTAATTTTGATTCAAAAAATGATTATAGGTAATTAGTCATTAAGTTTCATCTAACAAATAATAGGAAGATTTGTTTTGTGTAACGGTTTTTAGCAACAAAAAGTTCTATTACCAAGGAAACGTATATGCAATCAAATATTGAGTTGCATCAAATATTAGCAACCCGCAGCCGTCCAAGGATTGCTTTAGCTACTAGTAACTATTTTCCTAGTAGCTAATGGAAATATAAAAACAGTATAATGGATATTATTTTCCTAGTAATAAGAAAATAAAGCTCATCATTGTTGAAATGAGCTTCTATCTAATGAAATATAAAATCAATATAATAAAATTAATTTTAATTTATACATCAATTCCAAATCATTTTTCCTAATCAATGTCATCAAAAGCCATCGACCGGTTTGGATTCCTTCAAATTTTAGTCGAAGGAATTAGGCCGGTGGGACCGGTCTAACAAACGGCTTCCCAGACCATTGGCTGTCCGGTTCAACCGGTTTAAGAAAAACACCCGTGTTGGTGATGAGACACGGCACTGCTGCAGTGGGGCGCAGGTACTCATGGCTCATGAGAGCGGGACTACACATCAGGGACTGCTGGGAGCAGGGTAAAGGTCAATTCTAATGACTTATTTAGTACATCTCAAAAATTTTTATTAAATTTTTATTATTTTTCTTTATACACTTTTCTATTTATGTGTATTTAATATATAAACTAATTTATACTATTTGGAATACGTGTATATATTTTTAAAGATTTTTAAACACGGAAGTATTTTAACTATTTTTAACGGTAAAAATACCCTTATATTCAAAAACCTAAAAAATATTTATGAGGAAAAATAAAAAATATTTTTAAATAGATTTTTTTATGTAAGTAAGTCATTACTTAGTTTAAGCTAACATGATTATTTCTTCAATTTATATCAGCCAAAAGTGAAAGTCAACTACTTGTCTGGCTTCGCCAACGGAGGGACTCTCAATCGATGACAATGGCTAAAATAAGGTGTTATACCTGTTGTTTCATGGGTTTGAGTTCCACATTGGATTTTTGACCTAAATAAAAATTGAGAGTAGTATTTATCTAGCTTTTTAGGTAGAGTTGTATCTTCAAGTTTCATAAATAGGAGTAGATTGTCTTCTTCAATTTGTAAAAATGTCTCAAGGGGCTTCCTTGTAAGAAATATTGAAATGTATGTGGATATATCAATAAAAAAAAATGCTTGTGTCGAGTCATAATAGAGTAAAATTTTTAAATAAAATTAATACGCTTGCAATTTCATGCAAACTATACCGGTATAAATACAAATTCCAGACACTAATGATACACTTACAATTTCACTCAAACTATGTGTATTTTATATGCTAACTGAATCAATATTAGATTTTAAAAGTGGTTAAACCGGGTTAACCCAGATTGGTTGATTGTCTGATCCATAATTGGTTTAGTTTTGATAACGGAATTCTTTTTTTATTTTTTTTGAATTTTTTTTATAAAACTGTTAATCTACGTGTATTTAACATATGTATCAATTTTTACCCTTTTTGAGATATTTTAAATATTTATTTTTTATTTTTGAAAATCAGTGGCATTTTAGGTAAAATGAACTAAAATGCCACTAATTTTCAAAAATAAATATCTAAAATACTTCAAAAATGGTAAAAATTTATACACATATTAAATACACTTAGATTAACAATCTTGTAAAAAAAATTTAAAAAAATTTTAAAAAATGAGTGTATGTACCCGGGAGCATTGAGTGTTGTATGCTCCCGGAGAATACGACCAGCATCCTTTGATAGCATTACTTCCTACAAAAATAAATAATTTATAATATTATTTTGATAATTAAATGCATCTACGAATGAATATAATTTTTTATGTGGTTATATATATTAAATTGGTCACGTCTACTGCACTATTTATGGAGCGTTCTGTTGGTGTCGGGAACCATTAAAATTTGTGACGAAAATTTAATTTTCTAACGAAGAAAAAAGTATATGCAAGCACAGAGCATTTTCAACCACTTTATATATATATATATATATAAGCAACAAGTTTCTTTTGATACAATCATTAGCAACGAAAATTTGGCTTTTTGCTGGGTTGCCCAATTTTAATTTCTTTTGCAGCAATGATGAGCCCTAAATGAACGATACAGTTGCACAGAAATTTACATGATGATAATTGCTATGGAATCTCCTCCGGACAAAATCAAACACTCAAATTTCAAGATGAGTTCCACTTATATTCAGGTTACATATAAGCAATTTTATAAAATTTCTTCCATTTTTTCTTATCTTAATGAGTAATGGAAAAATCAACTGTGTCCATTATTTTTAACATTATTTTTTGACTAATAATATTTTAGGCAGTTTAGATATTAAAAATGCAATTTTAAAATTTGTATTTAGCGGTTAATATTTAGCATCAAATAATTTATTACAATTGATTCTATACACTAATATATTATGGTTGGAGCCATGCACAATAATAATAGACAAATGATGTGATTTCCGTAACTAAATAAATAATGTTAAATAAAATAGATGAATTTAATTTTCTGTATTTTATCACTATGGACAAAATGGGTGGAATATCACCAAAATGAACTTCTTCATAGAAGGGTTTTGTCAAAATATGTAAACTACCAATCAAACGCACGTAACTTGTCCATGGCACGTGTCTGGTATGCATGATCGGATCTATGGCAAATGTGAAATGGATTGACCTACAAGAACATGGTGACGTCCAATGGCATGGATAGCTAGCAAACAAACGCACGTAACTGGTCCATGGCACATGCATCTGGTATGCATGGCCGGACCTATAGCAAATGTGAAATGGATTGACCTAAAAAAACTAAATATGGTGACATCCGATGGCATGGATAACTAGCAAGACACTGGCACAACGTTTTTGACTTCCCTGATGTGATACGCTGTAGGTGGTGTATCGTACAGCTCCATATACGTCATCATCACACACAGGATTAAAATAAAATAAAAAAAAAAACGTATTTTTCATTTAAATAGTTGTAGGAAATATTATTATTTTTACCTCCACATGGCCCACAATTTTTTGTTTCACCCATAATTAAATAATTATCTGAACACTATATTAGTCTTCAAATATAATGGTGGCAAAATATTAAATTGGGTTTATTTGTGGATGACATGAGAGGCGATTGGTCTTTGTCCCATTCAGTAGAAGTCCAGTCGTCTCACGTCTTCTAGAGGCTGTCTACGAGGACAATGGCTGCTGCCAACAGTAAGGAAAAGCATGTAATGCAGAGGGATGGAAGGGAAGGCAGACCTCTGCAATTTGGCTACATGTTATGCATGCAGATAAGTGGTAGCGTGCCAACCATCACATTTAATTAAGTAGGACCGGACAAATCGGATCCTGAACCGGTTCAAGCGGTTTGACTAGTTTGAGTTTTTTTTTTTTTTAATAAAAAAAGTTAAAATTACATCTTCTTTTGGGTCAATTAATGAAGTTAATTTCTTTTGTTTAATACGTTATATGTCCGTTTAGTTGATATAGCTTTGAAAAGATTCTAGCTTTTTTTTTTTTTTTGGGTGAAATGGTTTGGTTATTAGAATGGTAGATTTGAGGTTTAACATATAATCTTTGAAGTTATAAATATTAAAATTTATCAATATTTAAAATTTTTTTAATAATTAAATATTTATGACATTATAAATATGGGGCTCTGCTTCTATTATATAGAATAGAATCATGTAATCCCTTTAAAATTAAAATTTTAATCTTTAAAGAAAAATTCAATCCATTCATTGTATTCAACATAATTTATTTAGTTAAGAGATCGATTCTTATCCAAATCAAGTGTATGCACGGATCACATTTACCCAAAAAATATATATTCATGTCTAAAATTTCAAATTGTTTAAATCCATTTACACATGTATCATAATATTTTATAGAATCATTTATTCATATAAAAATAATATTTTACACAGTTTAGATGTGGAAAATTTTACTTTAAAATTGATATTTTAATATTAAACTATTTTATTAAATTAATTTTGCATATTTATAGATGAGACTTATGTACAATGATACAAAACAAATTGGAGGGTTTCCATGATAGTATGAATTATGCTAATATAATAGATGAAGTGAATTTTCTATTAACCATCAAAATTTTAAAAATAGATACGACTACATAAAAAAAGGATTTTATAGAAGTAAACTACCTAAATATGAAATGTTTACGATCACCCAATTCAATCGGTTAAACCAAATTAGTTACTTCACCATTCTATTTCTAATAACATTGCGTTTTGCAGCATGAAATCTCTCCCTGCATGCCCCTTGTTTAGTTTCTCTCAAAAGGAGCTCATAAATTTGCTTAATTGAAAAATTAGACATTGTGATTTTAACTGGGTATTAATTTTCAAAAAAACCCTTTAAGTTTCACAATGTGTAATCCTCAAGTCAATCTTTCTAGGGAGAGGCTATGGCGCTTGTTTTGAAATATTTAAAACTTAAATAGTTGTAAATTAAATATCCACACAACATGAACGATTATTTTGCAATTAATTAAGCAAAGTTGGAGGGCCACCGAAGTCAAAACTTTTGTTTAATTGGATTTAATTCCTTTCTGTTGTATACGAGAAAAGCTAAAAATTTAACTGCAAAATCAGATCAATGTTCCTCTATCGGTGGGAGAAACGGGAAAAATTCAAAAAGAAAATTTCAAAGGCTGAGATTGGGAACTGTCGTTTTTGAGTGCTGATGGCATTTTTTTTTCCAGAAAATGAGAGGGGGCAAAGTTGCTTGTCCAACTCAGGTTGGAATATGTTAGCTTCCGGCCGCCAATTTGTTTTCAACTGAAACTGGTTTGAATGGAATACCACACTAAAGGTTTGGACTTTGGACTGGCAATTAAGAATCGCCATGTATTAGGCAGCTGGTAGATATTGGGATTGGCAATGAAGAAACACCATGTATTAAGCAGCTGGTAGATATTAAACGAAAATACACGGGCGTGTTGTACTTGCAATTCAGACTAAGTCTTTAAATGGTAATAAAAATAAAATTCGTAGCGCACATATATATACTTGTAATCTAATCACATGTGTGAGGAAAGATTTCTCTGGTGCCTAAACCATTAAAGATTTCAATGGTATTATACGATTTTAGGGAACAAATTAATCTGCTTCTTTTTCTTCAAATTATTGGCATTATCACTGTACTAAAAAATTATTTCTATTGAAGTTTTACAGGAGAGATACCTGCGTAAAAGCATACATAAACATAAACATACATAAGATGCGAACATTATTTAGATACATGTACAGATTTATTAGATTACTGTTACATGAGTTTATAAATTTATTTTATTTGTATAAAAATAATATTTAGATGACACAGATATTGAATCCTAATTTTCAAAATTAATAGATATATAAATTTATTAATTTCAATTTACACTAATTTTATAGTTTTATAAAATAGGGCCATACAAATATCCGATTCAAATGAAATACTTGATCTAAGGTAGATTTTAATTTTACCATCCACGTGAGCCAAAACGGGGGTTGCAATAATGAAATCAGCAATAATATGGGCATCATTATATCCCTGTACATAAAAGCTTTGTACTTTTGTAAACCCCGCAAACTGTATGTATAAGGGGAGATGGGTTTTGCATGTGCAGCACCTAATTCTCCCTCCTACAATAGCAGACTTTGATTTGGACAACTAAACGTGGGTTTGACTCAAGATGATGGCTTTGTGTTAAATTCCACAAAAAATGTCAATATAGGCGTCTATGGGTCTCCATCTAGCTACATATGTACACTGTCAGCCGTGGGACAAGGAATATAAAAACCAACCAGGAGTGGGGTGGAGTAGTACTACAATTTCATTCCTCATAAAAGCTATTCGTTTTGGCCTTATGCCAACTACCCTTTTGCAAATAAGTGGAAGAGAAATACTAGCTGTGGCCTCCTCTTTTGATCATTAATATATTCCTCTCTTGGTGAGAAGTCTACAACCAAAGAAGAAAAAAAAATCATGCAAGTAGTTTAATAAAATGAATGAGGACAATATTCCCATCACATCATCCACCTTCGAAGAAGTAATTTATGTAAGGGCGTCAAGCGCTTCCATCTAACTCATTAATTTTTAAGACGTTGATGATTAATGTAAAATTTAATCTATTCGTTACATTTAATATTACTTGTTTAACAAACAAACCAAGTTTTCCTTGGTTCAAATCCCCTCCTTGATGGTGGAATATTTTTACAATTTTTCCTAGTATAAGAGCTTTTACAATTTTTCCCTTGAATGGGATATTTACAAATTTTCCCTCAATGTGAGGGTTACAAAAAAATTCCCTCCATACTATTAGAGCTGTGAATATGCTCCATGATCATATCCTTTCTCACATTGTATAAATATCAATTACAAATGTAATGAATTACATAAAAAAGGAGTTTCCTAGAAGCATAGCAATTTATGTAATGATTTCGCACCCATCCCCCACAAACTAGGTCTTTTTTTCTGTGTAGTGAATGTACTAAGCAATAATGTTAGTAATAATTTAAAAAATGCATAAATAATGATTAAAGAAAGACTGGAATGCTAAGTTTGTGTGAGAAGTTAAAATATCATTTTGATATTGTCAAAAGCCATTGATGGTGAGTGGCAATTAGTTACACCAAGACCCTTCTAATTTGTGTGGAAAATAGATTACGTTTCTCCCATAATTTTAAAAAAAAGTAGTGCCGCAAACTCATACCGTCTATTTATGAGCAACTGTGCAAGGATTTGTATTTTTATCCCTCTCTTTATAGTTGAGTGGGCCTCAGTTCTTCATCTTCTTTGAAAAACTTATTTGTTATTTTCATTTCTGAAAGTCGGGAAAATACATTTGTTCATGCCTATTTTGCTGATTTTTAAAAAACAAAATAAAAAAAATTCAAAATTGTTAAATATTTTCACAGGATCTAAAGGGTGCCTATAAATTTATATAAAAGAAAAAAATAATTTATCGTTGCCTATAAATCAGGTGATTTACAGACGACCTCAAAGAAAGCGGACCCAAAATAATATAGAATTAGATATGAAGGCCTATAATTTTTATTTTCGGAAGGAATTTAATGAAAATCTCGAACGTAAGAAACAACTGAACGGTTGGGATGACTAGGAATGTGCTGTATGCAGAAAGTGTGATCAAGGTTGCTATCTGCATGTACAGTCTTGGAACATAATCCGCGGACTATGGAAGGAGTTTTTATGATTTAAGGCTTGTGTTTTTTTTATGGAGCTAAGTGGGCCACAAGAGAAGGTTCTGTCCATCACCCCAAAAGGAAAAGGACAAGATGACAGGCGTCCACGCGGACTGAAGAAGGAAGGCGTGGGGTATGATGCATATGCAGTTGCTTTTTTGGAGTCCATGCACTTCACATGGGATAAATGGATATTTATGGCGTTTGAGAAAGAAAGATATATGGATGATAACAAAAAGATGATACACAACACATGGATATATACACGCTATGTCAGCTATTTCTGCTGCAAAAAGCAGGAAATATTGTAGTGAGATGAGATTAGTGAGAGACTGAGAGGGGAGAGGGCAGGCCAACATATATAAGCCGGAGAGAGTATCCAAAAGTAAATGGGTTTTGGCTATAAAAATTTTCATTTATTTATTTGTGGTGACTAAAATCGTTATTTCATTTTTTCTATATTAAGGGTCCGATTGGTTTATCAGAATTTTTTATTTTCTATATATATATATATATTATGGGAGCAGATTGGTTTCTTTGGAATTTGTTTTGCAAAATTTTATTTATGGCAACCAAAATTTTGTTGCAAAAGATTCGATTTTAGCTTACGAAATTTGTTTGCCTATAATTGGTGGCATATGTCATGTGCTAACCGCTAATAATAATTCATTTTTTGGGTCTAGGCAACCAAATTTTGATTCAGTTTGGAAAAATTATCGTAGCCAAGAAAATTTTTTTAATCTTTAAAAGCATGACCATTGGCAAAAGAATTTTTACTTGTCAGTAATTATCAGTAGCTATGGTGAAAGTTTCTTGCCACTACTCTTTAATCGCAAACCAATATTTGATTTTATATACATTTTTATCGCTAATAAAAAATTTTTTATTGCTTATAAGTGTTGTAAAAAACAAATTTTCTTGTAGTGTCTATGGATCGTGATTGTATGAAACTTTACATGCATTTCTCAATAGGATGTAAGTTAATGTGAGCAACGTAAATTTTTTATTATTAAAAATATAAACAATTCTTTGCTATTTATTTTAATAAAAATATTTTATATATAATAAGTGTTATATTGAAAATTTTTGTTAACCTCATCAAAGTTTTAGTTTTATCTAACCTCGCCGCTTGAACTTATTATGATTTAGAGGTCAAAACTAATTAACTATAATATTCCTTAATTTTTTATAAATTTAAACCACAGGGGGCCTACAGAGCTATCTGAGAGGGGCAGGTGCCGCCCTGAAATTTTAAAATTAAGGATATCCTCATTGAAATTTCGAAATTTTCTTCCCAACATATGGGTAAAAATTATCTTGTATATTGGATATTACAATGTGTAATACATTTACAATGATTCAACACACCCAAACTTAAGTGCACCAGATGCAAAACACATTTATAAAAATAATTTTGAAATTTTTTATAAAACTGTTAATCTATGTATATTTAGCATGTATTAAATTAATTTTTTAGAAATGTGTATACATATTATAATTTTTTAAAAACAAGTGGGTTTTAGTCATTTTTAAATGACTAAAATATACCTATTTTTAAAATAAAAATATATACATATCTCTAAAAAATAATAAAATTTCTCATAAATTAAATAAACCTAAATTAGTTGCTGCGTATAAAATTTTCAAAAAAAACTTTTAACAACAAATTTTATACCTAGACACACTTAAAGTTTTAATACACGGGAGTGTATTGAATCACTACTCATACAAAAGAGTTCCCAGCCAAAGATCCTCTAGAAGTTATTATTGCTATATGGCCTATCAAAATTTGTATCTGCTTTCTCCACCTTTTTTGAATCTGGTTACCAAACACGCCCATAGTTAAATATAAAAAATTATTATGATCCTCGTTCTTATTATTATGATTATGATGATGATGCTAATAATAATAATTCAAATTTTTAGCTCATAGTAATTTTATAATTAATGATTAATGACAATTGAATCTCTTTGTCGAATCGAATTGGTCAAAGTGAGAAGTTACATGTGTTCGGTCCAAAACTACTGCTGGGCTCACGTGCACGAACAACTAGACAGATGAGATTGCGTACATGAGGACACAATTGTTCGTTGGAAATGGCAAGAGTTAAAAAATGGCCATTATCAAATTACTAATGAAGTTGTCAAGTCCGAATTTTTGACAAATTATAATAATTATTATTCTCATTAATTTATTATTATTAACACTGAAATATTAGCCCATAGTAATTTTACGATGATTCATGACAATTCAATCTCTTTGTCGAATCGAATTGGTCGAAGTGATAAATCCAGATCGGGTCTGCCTGGCTTTCGTGCAAGATAGTGCATTGGCTTCTGTAAGGTCATTTTCATTTACTCTCATTGGAATATAGAAAAGACGTGTGGGAAAAAAAGAGTTAAAATAAAAGGGAAGTACAGAAACCAGAAGAAAGTTAGGAAGGGGAAATATATAAATTGTGTTTAAGAAGTGATAAACTTTGTGATGAAAAGTTTTTTATATAAAGTGTGTGAAATGAAAAAAATAATGTGATATGACAAGATAAGGATGAAAAATAAAAAGAATAAAGTTAAAAAAAGATGAATTAATTATTGGATAAATGTATAAAAAATGATTTACGGTAGTCTATATAGAAAAATACCAAGAAATAATTAAAAATGTAGAGTAATTATAGAAAGTGAAAAATTTTATATTAAAAAGGTTTGGTCAAAAAGTTTTATAGTGAAACAAACTTGCTCATAAAATCCGAACACAAGAAATTGATAGATATAATTGCTTAATGGTTATAAATTGTATTACGTTTGAGAAGTATTTCTTTAGCTAATCTTACGGTCATGACGTGAATTAAAGTTTGGCAAAACAGTAAGATCAAATGATTCCACCTTTGGACATTTTAAAGATTATAAATGTTTCTCCATAGTGATTAATGTTATGGTATACCAAAACTTCTATCAATAAAATAATTGCATTTTTAGCCAAATATATCTAATATAATGAATTAATTTAGATTTTTAGCATGGGATGCTATATAACATAATAAGCGCTATAATGTAAATAAAATTAAAATAAAACATAAAAATATGAACAATTATCAAAATAATAAAAGTATGGTAATTTGCATTGCAAATAACCCTCACATAGTTTTAATCGTAATTGCGAAAAATCCTCATGCCATTATAATGTTGTTACTGTATTGTCATGGCATGCGGATAATTTGCAATTATGGTTAACTATGTAGGGGTTATTTGCAAAAATTAAATATATCACTTAATTTCTGAAATTGCAAATACACATACATACTTTGTATATTTTTGCAAATACACCCACATACTTTGCATATTTTTACAAATATACTGAAGGCATGGCAGTGTCATAACAGCATTGGAGTTATTTGCAATTATAGTACAATTATTGTGGGGTTATTTTCAATTTGATCGAAATAAGTAGGTATATTTGCAAATTACCCTAAAGTATACTTGAAGCATTGTTATCCGACTGAAACTGTGAGCCGAACTACTTTTACGTTGGTTATCTAGGATCAACCGATTCAATTGTTGGTTCAACCCTTTTGATCAGCCATATGTTAGCATGATATAATCATGATGCAACAAATATACTGATTACTTTTAATCTATTAAAAATAAAATTAAATATATACAATTTTATAAAATATTATAATTTAATCACAGCTGACCTATCACATCTGTAATAAAGCCTACATACACATAAAAGTTAGAACGCAAATCAATGTAAACAATTTAAAATCAAATAAAACTTCAAAAGATATAACATAACACTTTTTTAACAGTTTAAGAACGGATGGGGCAAATGCGATCACTCGACTCTATTTTTCCAAATTTTTTACTTTAATTTGGTTGAACCAAAAATCGGGCCAGTTCAAACGGGTGTTACGGTTTTTCGACGAATTCCTAAACCAGAGCATAACCGGATCGCGCATTCAACATTTCGTCGTTGAACCAGTTAGATGGGTTGCTCGGCACAACTGTTGAAAAACACTACTTCAAAGTTTACTGAACAGAAAATCTCCATTTTCTTTCCCTTCATTCGAGAATAAGGGAAAAAGTGTGAAAGAAAAATACAGCATGAAAAAGTGAAAAAAAGGGCAAGTGATATGATTTGATAAGAATAATGGTTAAAATAAAAAAGTAAATAGGTTAGTTAAGTAATTAAGATGCAAAATCAAATAAAGGAAAAAAGAAAAATATTAAAAATAATGTAATAGAATAAGAAATATTGAAAATAAAGTTAACAAAGTGACATACAGAGACTTAAAATAACTTTAATAAAATGACATAGAGAGACTTTTCATAAGAAAAGCTTAGTTGTAATTAATTGATAATAACATATAGATGATATTAGGGGCATGTTTGGATATACTAAAAACTTTTCAATCTAAAACTTTTCATTCTCTACAATTTTATTTTTTAATTATTTTTCACATTTTGCTATATAACTATTCTACTTTTTAATTATTTCTTCACAAATACTTATATAACTAATTTACTTTTTTTTTTTTATTCATCATCATTATTTTATCGCATCATTTTTATCCCATTTAAAAAAATTTGATATCAAAATTTTCTTTTTACTTGCTTGGCCAATTAAAACATCACATCATTAAAAAGGAAGAAAAAAATGGAGAAAAAAGATGACGCTTGGAATCTTTTACCATTCCGAGGATCAAGACAGAGCTTTAGGGAAACCACAAAAGCAGAGCTAACTGACGTTACGTTATATAACTCATTTACACTTGTCACGTGTAACCATAAAAACAAAAACGAAAAAAATACTCAAAAAACCATTTTGAGAAAGGAAAAGTTGCAGTGAATGAATTAAAATCGAAGGAAATTCCTCAACGAATCCCTTCTTAGTGATAGGGTTCAAGAATGATAATGCTTTTTAATGATTAAATCATGACTGCCGAAATTCAAGAGCAGAAAGCATGACACGTTCTCCAACAGAAGAAGATGATCTGATGGAAACATACCTGTCTAAACACGTTGACGATCATTAGGGTTTAGGAACCTTGGCAACTTCATACCTTTGACATACCAGTCTCTTCATCTCTATCTTTCTACCCATGGTCAATGCACAGGTATAGAACAGAACCCAAACAAATGTACCTTATTCACCGTCGTCTGTAGTTTCATCTACACATCACGATTCCTTGCAAACATTTGCAAAACATAGTTTCGTCTAAATGGTTTTTTTTTTTTTTTTTTTTTCACTTTCCCTATGATTTTTTAGCATCTAAACCCTCTATAAGATTTACACTTATATTTAATAATATCAACATCAAATAACTTGAAAAAAAAATTACATATTGTATATTTATTTCTAAAAATTTGGCCAATTCCACATTCACACTCAATGATACTAAATATTTATAACATATAAATTTCCAAATAAAGAGATTTTTGGGTGTCATAATTATATATATTAATTTACATTTAAGTGGTTGTAAAAAATAAAAAATTACCTGCCATTCCATGCAAACATATTGGGGAATAACTCCCCTCTGTGTTTTCAACGATTTGCCTTGTTATTTAACTAAAAAGCATATTTTATCCTTCTTAAATAAATATAAATTCATAAATATAATAAGTAGTTTAGATTTATCCAATATCATAATTTACAAAAACGAAAAAGTACACATTTGCCATACATACAATTGCATTTTAGATATCCATAAGCACATTTACAATAACTTTCCCGTCAGAGGCATATCTCAATATTTTTTAAGAAGTCATAGGTATGAGTGCAACTCCAAATATATATAAGCTCCGATTCTATGTAATTGAGATATATATAAATGATTTCATGTAACCTCCTAAGTATTTTTCTTATGCTTATCCCAAAAGAACTGAACTATTAATACAGATGAAGAGATCTAGGTAACTATATGGCTCACAGTTAAAGTAACAGGAGAACAAAGAAATGTAAGCAACAAAATAAATATATATATATTATCTAGCTTGTTGAACATTTCTTTAAAGATAAAGTCAGCATAATTAACTTATTATTATCGTGTGCTTTTTTATGGGATTATTATCTTGTAATTCTTTTTTCTTTTTCTTTTTCTTTTTCTTTTTTTTGGGAAATTTATTATAATGTACTTCGATGCTATGGGAATTATAACTTACTAGAAGATGAGAACCACAACCTTCTCGTAATGCATCCGGACACTGATTATGCATCCATTAGTTACTGAAGAAACGAAATTTCAAGGCCATTAAAATTCACTGTGAAAATAATTTCTAAATATTACATATGTAAATCCCATATAAGAATGGGATAGAAACAGCATGGAAGGACACATGAGGATAGCTGCAAATGACTTGAAACCTTGTAGATATCTTGTAAGAATCATACCTCAAAAATCTAACAACTACTTCCCGTAAGGGCTGTGAGCAGTCAGTAAAGATGAGATGGCCTTCCTTAGGAGCGGTTTATTCCCTTTTATTGAGTAATGTAACAACAAATATTCTTTCTAGGCTGGAAAAAAGGTAAAAATGGAAAAAAACAGGTAAAAAGGATGGAAATATTCTTCTTTTTTTTTTTTTTTGTAAAGAAATAAAAAAGCATATAAAATTAACTCCTCTCATGTTTCAATAGCCTCTGGTTCTCTTCATCAGATATAGAAATATTGGCTACTCACCTATAATCACTAGATGTGAGTCCTTCAGCGGCGACCGCCTGTTTTCCTTACAGGTGGGCCTGAGTCCTCGTCGTCCGATTGGATATCTCCATATTGCCACATTTTCAACCTCTCCCGTTTGGCCTTTGCTTGGTGTTCTTCCAAGTCATCAAGGGCTGACTGCCTTTCTCTAGAATCCCACCTTCTCCTTCTTTCCAATCTAGCAAGTCCTTCCTGTAAACAGGGGAGAAAAACTCAAGATAAATATACGGACTATTTTGTAATTATCATGTGCATGAAATCCTTCCTGTGAATAGATAAAAACTCGAGTTGAAATAACATCTCAAATGAACAAGGAGAATGACCAGCAAAACCAAAATGCCTACAAACAATTCAGTAAGCCTTTGGTGCTTCATCTATTCTATTTCTAAATCTGGTGTTTTTGGAGTTGAGTAGTTCACGTGGCTCATCGAATGTATTGTCAAATCATTTCATTATACGCACAAATCATGCAATCTTCTTATCAAAGGTGCATTCCACGAGTGCTTTTCTCAGTAGCTATTGAAAGTTTGAGCAAGAACGATAGCCATATGAGAGCAAAGAAAACTGAATGTCATAAGCTTCCCTTGTTTAATAGAAGGATCATCCTCCCAAATACAAATAAACCATTAAGACAGGTATGTTGTTACATGATTCAACAAAAGACTCAAGACAATGACTAGCATGGAGAAGAAGGCATAGACACTGTCCAAATTGAGCAAGACTTTTTACAAGTGCACTTTCAAGAGACGACTTTTCATTCATTCACAATACTAAGCTTCACACTTAAATTTATATTGATGTTGCAAGTGTTTATTGATGAGGCACAGTATAAGATGGAATATCTGACTAGGCAAAACTGAAAAATTAAAACTAAAACTTTACCATAATGTGATTTAGGAAAGGGAAGCAATCTCGTTATTTATTTTTGCTATTTTTTCCTTTCTTGTTTTTTACGGTGTACATCAAGACTGAAATCAAATATTTGCCTGTGTGTGTATACTCTTCTTTCTTTTCTTACGGGGCAGCGATCTTGTCATGTTATCATTCCATTTTTATCTTTTACCGCAGGGTGTGTGTGTGTGTGCGTGCGCGCACACGTGTGTGTGTGTGTGAGAGAGAGAGAGAGAGAGAGAGAGAGAGAGAGGAATGCAGACCTGTAGCATGGCAGCATTGATACTGGAACCAGCCTCCACATCAATGAGAGTTACACTAAGAACAGTGCCAGTTCCTTGACCCTTTACTTTTCCACCTGCAGTATCTCTTTCTTCAACTGTAGCCTTGAATTGCTTTGAACTGTTTAGAATGCACTCACTTAGATATTCTGCTGCTTCCAGCCCAAAATCTTCTTGGAGAGTAGGAGCCTTTATGTAAGCAAGGGTACATAATTGAGCTAATCCTGGGGAAGAGGATATGGAAGGATCCAGAGGCCGTAGTTGAGCATAAGAAACTGTTTCTTGATTCCCATAATCAATGTAGAAGACTTCAAATTGATCATTGGATGATTCAACAGCTCCACGCGGTGCACCAACAATCTTTGCACATATAATGAAATTTAGTCATGATTTACAGAAAATGGATTTTTTAAATCATGGATAAAGAAATTAGCACAACAACGTCAAGGTATTTTTCTTAAAAGCATCAAACCTTTTAACTTCTAATTCGAAAATATGCAAAGATCTAATTTTGTGTTGGGTATCGATCCAAAGCAACCAATTGCACTGACATTGTCAGTGCAACCAGTTGCTTTTTATATTTTAAGTTACCTTGTTCTATATCTAAACCATTTATATTATTGATCGATGTTTATTCATCTATGCTTCCAAAAATCACTTTAATTAGAAACTTTTATATGCTATATATTCATTTGCAAATTTTAGTAGTTATATATTCGCTCTAAATGATGTTAAACCTTTACACCATAAAAGAAAAGTTCCAACCAAATTGATTTTTGACATCATAGATGAATATACATTGATGAATAATATAAATAGTGTAGATACACAACAAGGTAATTTAAATTCTAAAAAACAACTTGTTGCATTGACAATATCAGTGCAACTGGTTTTGTTAGGCCATACCCTTCTGTATTACCACCATTTTGTCAAAGGAAGAAAAAAACAAAGGTGACCTCAAAAATACACTTAAACACATTTCATTCTCATAGCATATTGCAAAAGATGGGTGTGGAGAGTTAGAACAGGGAGATTGCCCTGCATGCTTAATTATGTTTTTAGACATGTTTCCTTAATAAATCTCAGCAGTCAAAATCGACTCCAATAAGTACCATTTTCATAGTGTGTCATTTCAGTTACCATGACATTTATCAGGAGCACATTAATACCACTTCTGAAAGAAAATCAAATAAGCAGTGGGCTTCCATGAGTATATCAACATTCCTAGTTTGCATAGTTGAGATTTGATCATACCATGGCCCTATTCCAAGAATTGTCAGCACTGAACTGTGCAAGGACAATATCACCCTTCTTAGGATTAAAAGCACCTATGACAGGGGCCTCTTGCAAACTCAAGGAAGCTAGCTGCTTTTGAAGAGCAGCCACTCTCTGGTCACCAACTGATTGTACGTAGAACTTACCGCTGCCAAGCACTTCAGTAACCACTACCTGAGAGCAAAGTGACTGGTCAATTCTCTGAAATGAGAAAAAAATAAAAAAAGGAAGTAGAAGGATCTTGTGAAGGAGCACCTGAAGTATTTCCTTCTGTTTGTTTTCGGCAACAGACGAACCACTGGTAGCCTCTTGCCCTTCAACGTAGCTCTCCCAAATCTGCAGGAAAAATGCTAAGAGGACCCTAAAAAGGAAATTTTGACAACGCAAGATAATGCCAATGCTGCTCACCTTCAGCCTCTGTTTTTTGGCAGACAATTCTGCCTTCTCAAGAAGATGAGAATCTGGGATCCTGTCAGTTCCGAACGTAGTTTGAAACTTTGCCAACCCTACTTCTAGCAGAGCCACGGCCATGTTTGTCCTTGATTCCCACAATGATCCTAAGAACGTCCCAGTCCTGTCAACTGTTTCTACTTCAATCTGCAAGAAAAATTCATAACCAATGTCATGGAATATCAAAAATTAAAAGAAAATGAAAATGAAAATGAAAATGAAAGAGACAACAAATAAGTGCAAAACATACCTCAACCTCCCTCTGCAGTATCTTCCTTCTCATGAAAGCAATTGCTTCATCTGAGAATGGCTCATCACGACCTGGACATCTAACACCAGAAAATGAAAAGGCAACGGTGCAAGTCTCCTTTGGAATCAGCAATTTGAACCGATGACCACTCAGGACATACTCCACAACAGCCGGTAACCGTCTACTTCTCTGCAGGAAAGGCAAGAAATCTTTTGCCTTCTTTGCAGATGCCTACGAGATAAAACAATGCGAACTGGTAAATCCAAGCTAAGGTTCACCAAAGTGCACATATTGAGAGAGCTGGTTGAGCTTATTACCGTTGTCAGATCAGTTATGTGCATAACGGGATGATCCTTTGCAGAATGGATCCCTTTCTTCCCACTGATAGCACGGGACTCAGCAGCAAGCAAAGCATCATAATAATTTGACCTCTCCTCAAAATCTCGATGTCTTATGACTGTGCCAAAACCACGTGCCGCAACAAGCTCAGCAACATTTATTCCTGCAGGCTGGTTGCTAGCGGTTGGAACAGGTGCTGTGTCATCACCATCGACCTTAGATGCAGAAACCAAGAAGACTGACCCAAAATCCATGATTCTAGAATCTGAGGAGCTAGCAGCAGGTACTGGACTGGGCCCATCAGCTATGCTGACCTTTCTAGAGTATTCCATAAATACATTTACCTGGAAAAAAGTTTCATTTCAGGTCCGTGTCATACAAAAGGCCAACCGCGAAATGACTGAAATACATACTTGGCGACCTATAAGACGTGTTCGCAAGAACTCCTTTGCTTCACGGGCATAGGGAGCAGGTCTTTCATCCCTACGAGGATTGCCTATCTTAGGAGACCTGATGCTTGAGAGGTTCACTCGTCTCTCAGCTAGTGGACTCCCATATGGGATGGCATCATCAGCAACGATAATGCAATCCCCACTAACAACCTCCACGACCTGGACAAAATAATTAATCGATTTAGAGAAAAAACACATGAGAATGTATCAATTGCCATTAGAACAGTAAACTACCTTTCCTGTAAAATTTTGGTCATGAATTGCCTTCGAATTTGTTGCTGGGGGAACATAATCTGTCCAAATTCTGAGGCGATCCTTTTTTGCTTGGAGTTCAGCAGCCTTCAGCTTACGCTTGGCTTCCTCCTCCATCATATTTGCACTCCACTCCACATATTTGGCCAACCCCTGAATCAAGAAGACAAGTTGAATAAGGCTCCTTGGAGATCCCCACCGTCCAGTAACTAAAAACCATAACTTCCTGTGACATTATCGCATACCAATTTCAAAATGTTTCATAAATACCAAAATTTTTATGGATATTGCACAATTTCAGTAGTAAGAGAAGTTCACAGCATATAAAATCATGATTTAACTGAAACATCAAAATCCTCAAAACAGAACAAAAGTGATTTACGAAGGCCGTGTAACAAAAAGATCATAATGTAATGAGCTACTGACGCCATACAACATCTAAATGGAATAACAAGGGATGCATTGCACATTTAGGAGACAGGAAATCGCTTGCAAAATGTTGCAGGGAGATGTCATTGTCCAAAAACTCTTTGGAGACTCACGAACTCATCAACGTTGGTGAAATTGCTAATGTAGACAATAATAATGTTGTTAACATAGCACAATGTGTCATACCCAAGTTTAGTATGTAACACCCCAAGCCCAAAATTAAGTTAGACACCCTGATCTTAAGCTCAAGCTTAACCTCTAATCAGTTCATACAATGAACGAAAACATACTTTAAAAAAAATTAAACTCGCATACCAACCTTGCCTAAGCTTCTTCATAGCTTGCAAGATTGTGATCAAGTGTGGCATTTTACATTTGTTCCCTTCAAACATGATTACCTGATTCAAGTCTGCGGGTTTATACTTGTCCAGCACTTGACCAGCCAATCCTAACCCAAGAAACTATCTAGGTCTTTCATGAATATTACGTCAAGTCCAAGAGTATAACCAACCTTTTAGTCTCAATAGGACAAACATAACATACTCTCTTTATGGGAAAACTGTCTACCATAGGTGACACAATCAGTAACTCTTCCACAACCAAGGACTCGCATGTATCACATTTGTTCTTATGAACCATGATGCGATAAAGAACACATCTGCACCCATATGAAATAATGCTCTGGCATGAAAACCAAAAATCTTAATGATGCTTTTGACTCCCCTCAGCATGTTGCCTCCTTCCTGGGTTCTATGGATTCTACTACCACACTGCCGGTCTCCCTACATGCCAAGTCTAATTTTGAGACTATTTTTGGCCTAGTGCTCCCATTATAGGGCAGAACTTAGCAGTATGCCCCATCAATTTGGCTGGCATATTCATTATTTCACAGAGAGCCATGGGTATGAATGAGATTTTGGGCAAAATACAGGAATATATTTGAAATTATTGAAACATTGTAGATATATTTGGAATTAAAGGCAAAACTTATGGGTATATCTAGGATTTGGCCAATATTATATTAATGGCCAACAGCCAGTTCTCAACCGTCATGTTATCTTCCCCAGAAAACGATGGATGATGCTGCTGATGGAAGGCTCCAGAATCTTTCCTATCCATGTCGTTTCTGGAAAGTTTGTCAACACACTGGTCTCCAGGCTCTACTGATTGAGTAATGGTGGATCAGGACTCTGTTACTCACTCTCCCACTCTGTGTTGTGTACCTCCCTCGCTGGTTCATTTTCCTTGGTTTGTCATCTGGCCACCTGCTGCTGCTGCTCTTCCTTAAGCAACAGTCTCTGATTGTGCTTGAGTTTCAGCAGTCAGTGAGAGTTGTATCACAGAGGATTCCCATCAAACTTCCTTTGCAACACCTCTAGTTGTGCTAGAACCCCCTTTGCAAAGGTCTGGAAGCTGACCGTCTATTGCATCAATCTCTTGTGAAGCATTGGTCCTTGCTTCTTTTTCCTGGGATTGTGGCTGGTCCAGCTGCCTCCCTATATCTAAAGATCAACCTTGAGTCCTCTAATTTTGAGTTTTCCTAAGGCAACTTCACTTGTGTTGGATCTCCCTATAATGGATTAGGTGGCCCTGAGTTCCTGTGGACAGCCCTTTGTGTAGGGTTATTCCGTGGAGTATTCTCGTGAGAAGCCATGGCTAATAAAACAAAGCATCATATGCAATACATAACCACAGCAAATAACATTGACAATCTAAATGATACATTTGCAGACATTTGATTTCATGTTGCTTTGCATTGAATAAGCTTAGTTTTTACCGAGTAGATTGCATGATCAATATTAAGGAGAGCCTGGAGGTCAAAAGCAAAAGCACTCAAAACTTTTAGAAGAACATAAACATGATCAAGCACCAACAAGATATTAGTCATGTACCAATAGAGACATAGGAAGAACCACATGGAGCTCATTATTTTGAAATCAGATTAAGCCACTTGAAAGCTTGAAACATATAAGTAGCAATCGCATAAAGGGAAAGCTCCAGGATTAAGATTAACTTAGGAAGGAGTATCAAAAATCATATTCAAATGTTTATTAGAAAAATATGCCGATATAATAAGGAAAATATAAGATCATTATAATTTATATTAGGGTGCCTTTGGTATTCACCAAAAAACATCATTTTCATTGAAATTTTTTCATTTTACAACTACCTTATTTTCCAATCATTTCTTCACATCTTGCTATATAACTACCCTACTTTTCAATCATTTCCTCATAACTTCTTATACGACTACCTTATCTATTTTAACTTTATTCTCTTTATTCCTTGCCATTACTATTGTATCACATCACTCTCCCATTTCAAAAACTTTTTCATCAAAAACTTTTCTTTTAAAAATTTTATCAAATACCAAGCACACCCTTATTTCGTTATATGTTTAAGTACCATACATTCTGTACTAGCTGCAGTGCCAGGTCTGTTGGTGAGTCTCCATCAGCATAATATACTGAACCGATGAGGTTGCTAAATTTGTCCACCCCCTCAAGCACAATCCTTACCTGCCATTTCAATCAAGAAGCAATGAGTAATAATAAAATTCACTAGCAAGAAGCACTAAACAGAAGCCCACCCACATCTCTGTTAAGTACACGAATCTCCGTAAAGTGCTTCGCTTCTCTTCCAAATCGATCTGGTGAAACTTCAGTAGATGATACAGTTGAGGCAGCAAGTCTCTGTGCTGAAGTTAGTGGCGCTACTGTTTCGCCACCAACTTCACCATTTGTATCTTCAGTAGCTATTTCGGTCTCCACAAGTGTCTCTAGAATAGCTCTTCTTCCCATTGATGGTGACTGTAAAGTAAAACATACATGAAAAAAGTTCCAAAAGATATATTAAAAAAACAAGAAGAAAAAGAAAATCCATGAGAGTTGAGAAAACCTTAACTAAACCAACATAACTAAGAGGAAATTCTCATAAGCATGGAGAATACAGTTTACCTGGATACCAGCAACAAACACTTGCACAAATTGGAAATCTGGCAGTAGATAGACTCTAACAGTGCTTCCATCTCGGACCTGCTCAACAATTCCTTCCATAGGTCGACCCTTGTTGGAAGCCAAGAGGCCCATTGCATCCAAGCTACTAGGATCTCCAATGGCAGAAGGAGGAAGATTCCTTATAGCAGATTCTGAAGCACCAGGAGCCTGCATCATCAATTTGGTTTTTTGGCTACTGAGAAGAGCTAAATCGCAAAATACGTGAATGCTTCTAAACCTTCCATTTTCTTGATTCTTTCATTATTTTGGATGAAATGTAAATTTGTAATACAATTTTGGAGTGTGTAGTTTAAGCCAGTTTTGAGATACTTAGCAACCAAACATACAAGGAGTACCAACAGCGTATGTAGTAGGAGGAACACTACTATCTTGTCTTGAGTATAGACAAAGCATAATAACACCTTTTGAACATGCACCAGACAAACATGTGGGCAATGCTACCTTATTCCTATTCCAAGATGTTTTCCACATGATGATATTGAGACTAGGAATGACTCGTTGACCCGTGCCAAGCCAGCACAAATTTGCCATCTCAACAGGAAGCTGACTGCTACCTTAAGAAAGACAATGGATGAAAATTTCGCATCTCAAAACATGAATACTAATAATTCAACTCCCATTAGTAAATATAATGTTTAGTTTGGCCCAGCAGTGGGCCAAAAATTCGGCTGTTTTAAGGAAAGTGTTAGTGGAGAAGCAGACAGTACTTTTGTAGATTATTCTGTGTGTTTGATTCCATGCATAGCACTTTTCCAATCCAAACAGGGCTTTAAAAAGGCAATAGTAAAAACATGCTTTCATGCTGAAGGACACGTGGCCAAACGAAGCTTTGGAAAAAAGAAGACAGAATGCGAGGTACACACACTTACTTTGCTCCATCGACCTAAGCCTTGCTGCTTTGCTTGCTCTTCTAGGCGCTGCAATTCCACTAAAAAAGGGCTTGCTTCCCCTTTCTGCTGGCCTTGCTCCCTAACCTGTCCAAATTGAACATAGAAGGAAATACTCATTAGATGCTTCACCTTAGAATATTTAGAATATAAATAATAAATTCATAACTAGCATAGAAAGAAATGGTACCCTTGCCCAGCCTTCAGCAACAACCAATGTAGCAACATTTTTATCACCAAGAAAAACAGAACCAAATTCTCTCCCAATGGATGGTACAGTATAATCTACTCTGAAGGTGACCTCCTGTTACAGTCAAGATCATGATATCAGAGCCAATCAACAAAGCGATGCAAATGAAATGGTCAGCCAATTACAGAAATCAAGGTGGTATCTTTTATAGGAGAAGAACCTTTCCAATGCAGAGCTTCCTTAAGTACTCCCTGCTATCCCAAGCAAATGGTTCATCTACACCACCTCTACGGGCCTTCAGCAGGGGAAGAAAAAGATTAAAGTTAGGAGGTTCACTACCAGTAAAAAGATGTAATACAATGAAATGATACACTTGCATATCTCGAGGTGAATAACACACACAACGCTCAATTTAGGCATCAAATCAAACCTCCATCATTTTATGATTGAAACTCTGAGCCATGTACTTATCAACATGAATTTTAACATCCAACAATAAAATGACAAATCTTTTGACATCGTGGAGAGTACATTGTTGAGCACTAAATAGGAAAAATAAAGTCAGCATCACATGTTGAATAACTAGGAAGTATAAATCATAACCTCTACGCATGTTTGGTCGGGGAAAAAAGGAAATGGCAATTTCCACCTCCAAGACAATTTTCATTTTTCAAGACATCACTTCAGATGTATCCAACATAAAAACCATAAATACCAAAAGATCTGCAGGTTCATAATAAATGATGCATAGTTTTACCACATAAAGTCTAGCCCACGACAAGATCAAATGGAAAAAACAAATTATGCGCTGAATCATGGCTTCTAATTTAAAAGGAAAACGCAGATAATTGATGTTAAGAAGTCTGAGCTAGTACACACCAGTCTAGGAGCAATGAGAGACGACAAGGTGATTGTCTTCTCTGGCGGGATCTCTGCCTTGGTACTTCCCATTATCACCAGGCAGTCCCCAGAAGGAACAGCTTTGACCTTCCCCCTCAACCATCCAGTTGCTGTTGCCGTCGATGCCATTTAAGCAGTTGAACTACGCAGAGGAACACAAAAAACAGGATCAATATTTTCTCAAGGACTCCAACAAGACCATTGAAATAATACGTGAAATGAACGTCCGTTCTCCATGTATCGCTTTTTAAACGTAAACGCAAAAAAGAAGACTTTCACAAAAAAGAAGACTTTCTTGCGCCTTTTCTCTTTCTAGTCCACGACTGTTACAAAAGAATCACAGCAGTAGAACCTCATGCAGGCTGAAGTAGTCCCCCTTTTTTCACCCTTTCACACGCCAGCCTCCAAGCAACACGAGGTTCACATAAGCAACATTCATGACTTGGAACGGAAGATAAGAACGTTTGCCTTAGTCTACCGCGGATCGATCAATGAGCAAACTTCTCAGTTGAAGCATGAAAATTCACATCTTTCTTTCCGTGATCAATGACCAGATCTTCCAGATAAGATCTAATTCTCAGATCACATAAGAAAAGTTATAGAACTAATAAAAATTTAAAAAATTAAGAAAAAAACATAAATTTTCAAGAGAATCCGATAAATATCCAGATCAGAGAACCCACGCCGCCGCAAGTAGAGACAAACATCGGATTACAGCACTCGCATTTCAAACAAGTATCAGCACCACGTGACCATAATTCCACGGAGTAGCAACCGGAAACAGCTCAAGATCGGTATTTAAAAAATAAAAAAAGAGCTTCCAAATCCGATCGAACTCGCCATAAAAAACGAAAGTACGCAGATAGGAAGCTGCAAGAGGCCGAAATCTTCTCTTTTTCTCCAAAATCCGATCAATCTCGCCATAAAAACCGAAATTGAGCAGAGATCACGGCGCGGGAAAGATGAAGGACAGATCCAAGACGTGATCTCGCGCAGGAAAACAGAGAGAGCGATATCAAAGAAGAACGCACCTGGATCTGCCCGACCGATTCCGTGGAAAGCAGAAGAACTGCTTGGTCAGATCGAGAGAGAAAAATTCAAACGCAGCAGCAGAGCGCTCTCTTTCTCTCTCTCCCGGCCTGCTTGCGTATGAAACTTATATAGGCGCTGGGGAGGAGTAGGCGAGTCGGAAAACGGCTGTTGGTCGAGGAGTCATCCGGCAGTGGGCGACTGGAATTTTGAGTGGGAGAGACGCGGCGGAAATCTTCTACGGACGAAAATGCCCCTACTTCTAACGGAATTTCAGAAAAGGCTTCTTCTTTCTTCTTCTAGTAGTACCACGGTACATATCTTTTCATCTTTTGGCTAATCCCCGACCGTCGACTGATAAGCGGGATTTTGCAGCAGCGCTTTTCGTGCATCTCTTGCTGCTGCTGTTTTTGTCTTTTTTGACGGCAGAAGGGGATGCTGCTGACCTGCTGATGATGTTATGAAATTTTCGTATTTCGCAGTAATTCATAGACGACATGGGAAGGACGGAATTTTCGCCCAGGGACTGCTTACGGTTAACTGCAGAGCCTGTTTGTTGAAAGGGCCATGGGAATGAGAATGGATAGTATTAAAAAGCCACGTACTAATTAATTAATTGTCCCATTTTTCAATTTTTTGGATGAATCTTATTTATCATTTTTATTTCTATATTTTAATTATTTATGATATTTTTCCTACAATTATCCTTTTATATTTTTACTTTATTTACACTTTAGTTACCTTGTTATATCCATTTCATTCCTCATCCTCGGTTACCATTGTCACCGCACCAAGATGACCCTAATTATGCTATTTGTTACATTATTATTTGTATATTATAATTATTTTTTTACATTTTTCATATAATTATGGTATTTATTTTTACTTTATTCTCATTGTATTTAAATTATATCACATCGTATTTATATTTTTAAAAAATTTTCTTGTTCCGACTTTACCGCACTTTTTACTTCTTCTCGAACCAGCAATTATTTACCGACTTCTTATTACTAATCTGGTAACGAAGTGCGAATGAGTAGCCTGTGGTTTCCATTTTAATTACTTAAATATCTTACTTTTTCTATTATTATCGTTATCATTTTATTGCATTTTACATATAATTGTCCTGTTTATTTTGAACATTGGGTAGGGAGGTGAGTTCGGAAGTACAAAAGAAAACATTTAAAAAAAAAAAGACGGGTAAGGCGGTGAGTTCGGAAGTCACGAAAGAAAACATTTAAAAAAAAAACAACTTCGTTTCAATGTAATTGGATTACATAGAAGCACAGTCATTTAATTTCTTCAGAGTCTAAAAATTTGATATTTGATGAAAAATTTAATTTATCTTTTATATTTAACATCATTTGTTGATCTAGAAGATTAAGTTTCATCCCAATAAGTATGTTTATGAGCCACATTTATTAGAAAATATATGTATTCATGTGTAAATTATGAAAAATATTTAAATATCAATTTTAAAGTAGTATTTTCGACATCTAAACCGTCCAAAATGTCATTTTTAAATGAATAAATAATTTTATAAAATATTATTACATGCTAATACATGTGTAAATAGATTTAATGAAATTTGGTCTCTTATATAAAAAAACGATGTTAAATATAATAAATACATTGAATTTTCCGTTAAGGATCAAAATCTTATATTTTAAAAGGATTACATGGGTCCGCTTCTATGTAATCTGGTTACATAGAAGTGCGACTGTTTAAAAAATGTATGTGTTATATGATATGATAGGAATAAAATGAGAATAAATAAATTAATTGTGTAATTAAAATATAGTGGTAAAAGTAAAGAAAGTGGCGCAGTTGAGTAAGGGGATTTTTGGCAAGCACCCTGCATGTGAGTCAGTGGACGGCGGGAGAATTGGTACATCCAACGTGATTTTAAACCTTTTATTTAATAATTTATATCATGTTTTTTCAATTTTAACCCTATATTTTAATCATTTTTCCTTCCATCTACCATATTTATTCCAAATTTATCCCCATTATTTTATATAAATCACATTTTTCAAAATATTCTCTTTTTCATTTCCCACCAAATCCCAAAATCCTACAATTTTTTACATTACCAAACAAGCCCTAATTATTTTTTTTGAAAAATGTGTAAGAAAAGGAAATTATGCCGGCTAGTTGCTACCCCCACTTTCACCAAAGGAATCATACTTTCAAAAATTTTCTACTTTCATTTGCCGCTAGAAAATATATTTTTTGTTTTTTTCCTTCATATGAAATTCCACGATTTTTGGAAATTATTTGGTATTTTTATTTGTAAAAATGTATAAAATGGGTGCACACTATATTATGTTTAAGGAGCATTTTTACTTTAAAAAATGTTGTATTTAAATCGTCTTGTAATTATCCTAATGTAAAGCTAAAATAAGAATTATTATTACACATCTAAATTGTGTATGCATATATTCCAAGTTGAGCTTATCACAGATTGGTACTCTATAAGTTTCTATAAAATTAATGGATTTATATGAAAATTTGTTTGGCTGGGCCCTTTTTTATCAGATCAGGTTTATCGGATCACATAGAAGTAGTTACATGTAACCCCCTCAAACTTTAAGATTTTCATGTTTGATGAAAAATTCAATTCATTTATTGTATTCAATGTATTTTGTTTAATTAGGAGACCAAATTTCATCTAAATCTAATATGTGTATACGCCACATTTGCTAAAAAATAAGTATATTTATGTGTAAATCAACAAAAGTGCTTAGATCCATATATATATTAGAAGTCGTGCAATCATTTACAGCCAGTTCGAAATTCAGCAATTCCAAACGGGCCCAAAAACATATTTTTAAAATTTTTTTTGGTTTTTCATGGACAAACAAAGTTAAGTGTATTAAATTTATAGATCAAGTTTTACCATTTTTGGATTGTTTAAGTATATTTTTTAGATTTTTAAACACAATGATATTTCTATAAATAAAAAAATAAAAAATATATATGTTTTTGGGCCATATGGCCTCATATTAGAAAGTAGTAATACCTTATAGAATAATTTAACCATATAATAATGATATTTTAGATGCTTTAGATGTTGAAAATACTACTTATAAATAGATATTTAGTATTAAATAATTTTATTACATTGATTTTACATATTTGTAAATGGGGCATATACAGCGATATTATAAAAATGAAAGGGTCTTCGTGATAATATAAGTAATGTCAAACACAATAGATTGAATGAATTTTTCATCAATTATTTAGATGTTGAAAATAAAGTGAGTTATATAGAAATGGGATTTTATAGAAGCATCTTCCGTCATTTACATTTTGACTATCTATGCTTTAAGGAGTTGGAGGAAAGAAAATGAAAGTGGAAGAGACATTTTATAAGATAAGGTAAGCCACAAACTAAATAAATTTTAAAATAGATGATGATGATGATAATAATAGTAAAGGACTATTCGTATTCCTACCAACTCAAAATTTTTTACATTTATGTTAACTAATATTATGTCCATAATTTTTACAGTGCTTTTGCATCAATGTCAATTTGCAAGTCTATAAGGTAAAACTTCAGAACGATTCAATAAGCTTCAAAGGAAAGGAAAAATGATATGAAAATATAATGATGTGTATTAAAAATGTATTAAAAATTAAAATATCTATCTTGTGAACGAAGATATACATTTCATTCAAGGATGCAAAAACTTTAAAATAACCCCTAAGGACCTAAATATTATTAAATACCCTCTTCAAATAGTCAACTTTCCATTGAGCGCTCTTCATAGCCATTTTTAAAAGAACTCGCGAAGAGAGTGCTCCACATAAAGTTGATTTAGGGGCTATTTAACAGTCTTAGGATATTATTAGCGGAGCTGTGATAGATGCAAAATATTTAAAAATTATTAGCATAAAAACAAAAAAATAACTAGTTAGTATTATTCAAATATTTTACTTTTAAGTTAATACATATGAATGCAATTAACCTATAAAATTAACATCTATGCTGAAAGCTCACGCCAAATATTTTAATTTGCAGTGGCATCGGATTCTATGAAATTGAAGTTAATGGAACGGATAAGATTATAATGTAGAACGTGTCTGTCAAATTAACCCTATCCATGAAATCCATCAGGCCTTTAAATAGATTTTTAAAATCCCATAAAAAAGAAGTTTTATAATTTTCAGTATCTTTAGGTGCACTATTTTACTTTTTAATGGCTTCACCTCCATGTAAAAGGGTTACGCCTTAGTGTAATTTCATTTCGTTTGGCTCATGATTTAAGATTCATTTTATCTATTTTATCTATTGTATTTAAAATAATTTGATTTATGAGGGAGAGACTTAGCTAGTTTCATATAGACCAAAGATGGGCGTGGCACCTTGAAAAATATTTGAAATGAACATAATAGAATTGTTTTGTTTATATATCAATTTCAGAATATTTTTTGCAACAACAAAATCATCTAAAGCATCGTTTCTATACGAATAAATACTTATATAAAATATAATTACTAGTCCGTTGGATGAATCTAGACATTTTTAATAACTTATGTATGGATATGAGTGTTTTAACCAAATAGTCAACCCATACCTCTAATCTCCTAATAAAACTAATAATGTTAACAATATGAATGTTTAGGTTTTTATTTAATCATCAAAATAAACAGTTCATGGGGTTACTCAAAAACTTAGATAAAACTAGGTTATATAGAAATAGAACCAATTTTAAATAATAGAAGTGTGTTTAGGGGTACAACTTGGGTCGGGTAGGTAGGGGTCGACCCTACCCTTACCCTATTTTAAAAAGCTCCTACCCTACCCTATTTTACGTTGGGTCGGTTCGAGGCATACTGTACCCTATTTTTTTATGGTCGGGTCGGTTCCGGTTCCGGTTCCATATCGGTTCCATATCGGTTCCATTAAAAATTCTTCAAGCATGCTGCCAAAATCTGTTTGCAAGTCTAGAAATTTGAATATCATGACCAAGTATAAACAATTTACCAAATCTATTCCAAACATTTGCAAGAAATTCATAAAATAGTTAACGAATGCATGAAACTTTTAACAAGAAATCATTTAGCCATTGCAAATGGAAAAAAATCATGAGCAAGAATACATGTTGCCAAACAAATGCACAGAACAGAGAACAAGAAGTCAAGAACCAAACTTGTACTTGGTTTTCCTTCCCAAATGGATGAATGGCATAGATCTATAGGTGTAATTCTCAGCCGTAACTCAATGTGGAATTATGGATGCATGAAGTTGAAAGGAAAGACAGAAAGGAACCTAGGAAAGTAGATCTGATTGGGAATTTGGGATATGCCTGAGGGGATGGTTAATGGGCAAGCCTTCCGAACTGGAGCCTAGAGGGGTACGACCGCCGATCGTGCGAGCTAGGCGAGAGCCGAGTAGACGAAGAAGACGACTGACGAGAAGACGGAGCAGGCACTATTGACGAGAAGACGGAGAAGACAACGATTCCGATTTCCAGCGAACTCTGTCTCAAGGTGCGGCTCTACCTAGAGTCTTCTGGATCTGATCTTCCGGTAGCGGAGAAGGCGAGAAGAAGCATGTGATTGCAAGGGGAAGCCGGGAAGGGCTGCAACTGCAAGCGGCAAGCCTGTTAGCCTGCAAGGCAAGCAGATTCGGGATCGGGATTCGTCGCAGCCTCGCAGGATTCGCCGATCCGGTGAGTCGATGATGATTGACGAGACGAGAGGAACGCCAACAGGGGTCATCTTCACTCTCCAGTTGCTTCTCTAGTGTCGAATACGGCAATACCCACTACCATCTACCTAGTGTCTCCCTTTCTCTGCGACGATTGAGACAATCGGGCGGCAGACGCTCACGCAGCCTCTTCTGATTTCTGACAACCAGCAGGCACGCACAAGTGTGAGCGATGAGGATTGAGGCGAGACACGACAAGAGGCGATGCTCGACAGCCTGTTAACCTAATAATATATATATTATAATAATATTACACAAAATTCGAGTCGGTTCCAGGTACCCATTACCTGGAACCGACCCTACCCAAATACCTCCCAGGTATTTTTTACTCGGAACCGAACCGATCCTACGGGTAATTATGATAGAACCGAACCTACTCTATTTAGGGTACCCATCGGGTCGACCCATGAGTACCCGACTCAAGTTGCATCCCTAAGTGTGTTAGACATGCCACGCTAATAAAGGCTAACCTTCTCTTGGTCCCACATTGATGTTGAGATAGACCATGTTAATCAGTGCTTATCCATGCAATTTTCCAACTTCGGTTGATTGAGACTCGAATCCACTCCACAAGACTACAATACATTGCCATTAAACACAAAATCAACACATTGCTTTTAACATAAAATTAATTTAAAAATTTTCTCTCGTATCCACAACGTTTGCCTCTAATTTTTAATATAGTCACATTGTTTCATAAATTCAATTCTAATTCCTAATATAGTCATAACATACTAGCACATGAAACCAGCTTGGCTATACCTAGGTTCATAGATAAGGACTTTCTTAATGGTGTAAGTATGATAAATATTTAGAGTAAAATGTTACAAATATAGATAAAATTTGTTAAATATTATGGATATATTAGTAATTAGGTGTAAAAGGTTAGAGATATAAGAGAAATTTTAACTAAAATTAAACTAAAAGATTAAGAGCTATAGCGTGTTTGCTTATAGGTCTCTCAAGTTTGTAAATTTTGTACTTTTAATTTTTAACCCTTAAGTTTCATATTGCAATAAATAACACCAATTTTTTTAATTGGTAATAACTCAAAGTTTTGGAAATGTATCATTTTGGTCCTCTGAGTAACTTAAAAACCGTAGCATAAGACAAACGTTGTAGACTTTTTAACTTCAAATGACCAAAATATTTTTTTAACATTTTAATAAATGTTCTTATTTAAAAGAGAAGTGATTTCATGTGCTTAACCACATAAGGGTAGCTGTGTGGTCAACTCGTATCAGCCTCATGTGCTTCGGGTTTTTTTTATTTTAAATATTTTAACTTTGCCAATTTGTATTTTAAATCATAAGTTTGACCGTTTGCATTTTAAACCTTGACACTTTAGTATCTTTGCATTTTAAACCCTAAGTCATAACACAGTTTAAAGTTGTCCTTAACGCATGTGAATTGTCGTAAATACCCTCCCCTATCATGAATATAATGCGTGAATCTGGTGGGTTGATTCGTGGAAACCAGAAAAGTTTTCAAGTGCGGCAATGAAACCGAGACAGGCAAGCGTCGATTTTTTCGGTGGTTGCAGCGGCGAATCTACTGGGAACATCGGCAGTTTCCGCGTCAGAGGAGAAGCGAGGAAGACAGCAATGTTGTCTCGCCGGCGAATGGGCAGCAAGGGAACGAACAGGCGGCGGCGTAGCGTGTTTCTTGAATTGAATTCAGCAATCGCATGCGGCAGACAGTTGATATCGATACGCCAACAAAACCTATATATATGTGTTTATATCTAGTAGGGTCTCTCTCCTATGTAATTCCCAAGTGGATAATATTCACATGTGCTGGAGCTTCTGCCGCTGTCGCAGATGATCTTTGCACACCCTATGCTCCGTGTTGTCCGCCACGCTATCTGCGGGTAATGTGTGCAATCAGGCATATCTTCCCATAGGTCGGGGATGGCGAGTGGACGAGCGCACAGTCGTGGCGTCTTTGGGTGCAGTAGACAAGCGCGAAGTTGGCCAGTTTAATGTCCCATTTGAGTGGTGGCACACCCACAGCTTTCCTGGCATTGTTGTGGGCATCCGGAAACTGTTTAATCATCTCAGCCTTTTTAGCCTGGGCTCTGATCATTGAGCTAGAGATCGAGGAGTTGAGCAACAAAGAGATTACAAGGGCGGCGAGTTTCATTACAACAAATGATGCCATTCCCTTGTCACAATATTGGTGAGATCGAGGATGGGGGTTTGTAAAAACTGATGGTTTTTTTTTTTTTGGAAAGAAGAGATTGAGGAAATTAAGCTGCTAACTCTTCACGTATTTTGTTCTCTGGTGAATATGGATGTGTTTAAATAGATCAGTGGATGTGCTTAAATATGTAGAAGGGCTGATGCTGATGAACGTGCTGCTTTGTAGCGAATTAAGGAGTGGAACATGGGTCCTGAGTTCATTTCATCCACTAGCGTGCTTGAAGCTGTGTACGTGATGTGGAAGAAAGTTGGTCGCTGCTCCTCTGACGTGCATTCGATGACTATGCATTCATCTTCAATTTTAATTTGCCGTTCGTTTGATTTGGCCCGCATGCAGTTCGGCACTAGGCAATATTTAATTTCAAGCTGGAGAATAGGAAAGAGCACAAGCAAGTATTGCTGGTTACTGGAGAGGGCATTTACGACAATTTACATACATTAACGGCAATTTTAAACAGCGTTACATCTAAGGGTTTAAAATGCAAAAGTTTAAAATGCAAACAGCCAAACTTTAAGATTTAAAATGTAAATAGACAAAGTTAAAAGGTTTAATATGCAAAAATACCCATCAAGGCAGCTGTACGGTCTACTCACACCAGCCTCAAATGTAAATTTTTAAAATTTTGTAGGTTTATATACAGGCGGGTTTTGAATTTTTTCAAAATAGGCTTATCTATAGGGGTGTTTTTTATTACTTAAAATGGAAAAAAAAATGAATTTTCATGCACATGAGAACTCTATTTTTTCGATTTTAAAAAATCTCAAATAAACTTCCAGCAGTGCACAACTGGATAGCGTCCAAGGCCCAGTGCCTTTTGGTTAAGTGTTCAAAACCCGTCCCTCGATGTGGCGGGAGAATTAAATTTTCCATTGGAGACGGAAGTGTATTTGTTGTGAGAATTATGCATATAATGATTTATAATATTAAATGGCTTAGTAATTAGTATATATAAATGAATATAAAAAAAAATCTAAAACACAATGTTCATAGAAAACTAAAACACCACCATAACTAAGCCTAAATTTTTTTTTATATGGACCCATCTAGGTTGGGCCCACAAATGGGTAAAATTTTTTTTAAAAAAAATACGTAGGCGGGAATCACTCTCCTATTTAAAATTTAAAAAGTTTTTTTCTAGCAAAAAACCATTAAAAAAGCCCCAAAAGGTACAACCAAATAGGGCAGTCAATTCAAGGTTCGAATCAAATCACGAAAGGGCATTCTGATTATTTTGATTAGAAAATCGACAAATTTTATGTCAAAATTTTTTTTTTAATGTTCACGAAAACTGTACATCTTTCAAAATTCAAACCGCCTGCGGCAAATATGAACTGAAAAGTCAAAAGTGCAACTTTCGAAAACGTAAGGGATCTATATGCAAATCCCCCAATAACTTCATAAGAGCACTTTACAATTATGCATGTACTGATTTATAATATTAAACTGCTTAGTATATATAAATGAATCAAATAAAAAAAAATCTAAAACACATTATTCATAGAAAACTAAAACATCACCATAACTAAGCCTGAATTTTTTTTTTTATATGGATCCATCTAGGTTGGGCCCACAAATGGGTAAAAAAAAAAATACGTGAGCGGGAATCACTCTCCTATTTAAAATTTAAAAATCTTTTTTCTAGCAAAAAACCATAAAAAGGGCCCCAAAAGGTACAACCAAATAGGGCAGTCAATTCAAGTACAACCAAATCACGAAAGGGCATTCTGATCATTTTGATTAAAAATTTGACAAATTTTATGTCAAAAAAAAAAAAAAATTTAATGTTCACGAAAACTGTACGTCTTTCAAAATTCAAACCGTCTGCTGCAAATATGAACTGAAAGGTCAAAAGTGCAACTTTCGAAAACGTTAAGGGATCTATATGCAAATCCCTCAATAACTTCATAAGAGCACTTTACAACGATGTAAATTTATCGGCCATTAGCCATTCTTTTAATAGCTTCGACTGGTTAATGTAAATGACTTGAAATGATACAAGTCTATTTGCAAATAATGAAAATAGGTTGGTCAATTTGTACTTTTTGTACTTTTGTAACCAAGCATTTTCTGCAACTGATCCATACTGAAATATAGATCGTTTGTGACAAGTACAAAAACATTCCAACACTTTTAACGACAGATGCATAGATATATCATACTAATAATCAAAATTATCTTAAATAAGCTCATCTTATAACTGTTTAGAACCCACTGAACAGCCCATGAACGAGAAGGATTCCCAAAGTCTCATACGCTTCTTTTTGGAGACATGTTTTGGATGAGAAAAAGTGTAGTGACGAAGCCAAGTACTTGCAGTGGTGCACCTGCCATGACAGACAAAAAAAAAAAAAAAAGGATATGAGAACAAACAACTTGGCGGCCAACCACTCATAGTTATGGGCGTGTGAATCAACCCACGACCTGGCCAACCTAACTGGATCAATGGTGTGTTAGAATTTGGGAAACAAGAAAAATGGATTCAAATCAGGAATCTGTCAACCCATTTAAGTAAATGGGTTGGTCATGTTATTGAGCTTATCCAACCCATCAACCCATTTACTTATTACGTTATCTCTTATATTCATGTTTTCATTGCACAGTTTTCATTAATTTTGTATTGTTTCTTTATCTTGCTTCTATTTTAGGTTCCAACTAAAAGAATTCACAGTTTGAAGTATGAAGATTAGTGTTCCAAATTTACATAATTCATTAGGATTTTATCTTTGTTACTTCTTTGCTTAGTGTTATGATTCTGATTTTAACAGTCTTATTATTCTATTATATAATTTACTCCATTTTGAACCCATTACAATCTGCTTTGCCAACCCATGCTCAATCCATAACTCAATCCAGTTTTAGTAGATGGATTAGAATTAGGGATAAGTTTTAATAAGTAGGTTGTAACCATATTAGGGTTGAGATCTGATAAAATGGATTAGGGCTCCAACCCATATAACCTGACCTGATTAGACCAAGATTCATAAAGGTATTACTTGTACTCACCCAGCCAAACACGACCAGCTTCAACAGCCTCAAACTTCTTAACAGCTTTGGCATTTTGGTCCTGAATTCCCTACAAAAAAGAATTAGGAAACAGATATGTCAGTGGAAACTATCAGGCTGCAGTTGTTCTGGCAGAATTATCAAAAAGTAGACAGCTCATATCGCAGCTCTCAAACTGTCCACTGTTGATTCATATCACCGACCAGCACATGGATTATTTTTCTCCATACAATAGTTCAATCATCCTGTTAATTAGGAACAGAATTATCAGCCTGCAGCAAACAAAAAGCATTCCCAGTTTCCCACACAGAAGGCTGCCCCACATTCCTCAGTGATAACATAATAAATACACTACACAACCATTCCACAGTTGATTCCAACCAACTGTCAAACAAGCCAAAATCTCTTACCTCAAGTGATAGACCTTTCGCTATGACCTCTGCAATTGAAGTCACCATGGAAATCAATGATGCAACTATGTAAAGTTTGAGAAGAGTCACATGGCTGCGTCTCCGACCTTTATCACAATTAAACATGTGTTAAACATGACACAAAAAAGTGGCTAGATTATTTACCAAGAAATTCAGGTTTTGAATAATGAAAACCTAGCTCTCCAACAGCAACAGAAAAGCAACCAGACGCAACTGACGCAATAGCCAGAGTGTCAAGACCCGTGCTTTGTGATGCTAATAGAACAATCCATACGACTCCTATTACTTGGTTGACAGCCTGCAAACAAAGATTTCATCACGTTGCAAGGAAAAAAAAAAAAAAAATTCTCCAACTTGAAATTCTGAGATGCTCTTTCTGGCAATTGTGAAATTATTGTGTACCTGAGCAAGTAATAGTGCATGGAGACAAGATTTTCCCTGAGCAACCTTTGTATACCCTAATAATTCATCATGGGAATCAGGTATATAAAAGAAGATTGAATATTAATTTAACAAAGATAGTGAGATATTGTGTTCTTACTAGGGTCAACGACCATGCGATACGAGAAATCTGAGCCATCTGTTCCTAAGGGCCGTCCAGATGCAGACTTCCTCTGTTGCATCCTTTTAAATTCCTATGCTTTCTTCTACTGCAGTCTATCTGTCCCCTCTTCTCAATTTGCAATCAGCAAGTTGATGGTATGAATCGTATTCATAACAAAATTAATGAGCCGCTAATGGATTGACAGTTACGGCATGCCTACGTCCAATCCTATAAGGCCAGATTCCAGCCTACCAACTAGGAATAATGGTGTTAACCAGGGCATAGCCCAATAGTATCGTGTCAACTGAGCATGCGTGAGATACCGGCATCAAGTTTAGATAGGAGCGCTATCATGTTGTAATGATGCAATAAAAAAAAGCAGGAATAATCGCACATCCTATATTCAAAAGATAAATAGCTGGCAGAGACACATGCAAATGATAAGTGGGCTAAGTCCAATTTCCGACATCATGTTTGCACCATATACAAAAAGAATCAATAATTTAAGTAAACTCCCAAGCATTCCACATTCGTTATGAGTGCCTAATTTAAATAGACAAATCAAAACTAGGTCTTGTTCAGTATTAAAAACTATTTACATGGCAAAGTCATCATAGACATGACACACAAGCAAAAAGAACTAGTCCATCTTGATAAGGAACGATGCAATTTATTAGACACATATTACCCATATCATGATTTTCTTAGGCCAGCTCAAATCCCATGGTCAAGATTGAAGGTCTAATGGATGTTTCTATGATTTTATTGTCAAACTATCACTGGTTGCTCAAATAAAGAATGAAATTAATTTAGAATCAAGAATCCAACATGTAAGAGATGAATTCAAGATTGCAAATCTTCAGACTTGACTCCATCTACCAAATCAATTTCAACTTTGGTGACCAGATCATTGAAAGCAGAAAGTGAGGATCTCCAAGCTATTCTAGGTGAAATCACCATACATGAGTAGACTTCTTTTCTTTGGATAACATTGCAGCCTCAATTAACTCTACTACAAGTTTCACTCCTATAAAATTCAGCTGGTGTAATGGATTGATTATTCAAAGTTTCTCATGGATGCAACTTCGATTCTTCATAGATTCATCATTCAAGATGCAGAATAAGAAGAAGCAGCAGCAGCAGTGGGAAAGCCTTATCTCTTGGCTCCAACTGGTTACTCTGTGCAGGGAGTTAGGGACAGACCAAGGACCCTCGGACAGTGGGGGCAATGTTTGCTAAAGGAGAGTTGCAGGGATAATTTTATATTCGTTTTAAGATAAAAATGCTGAGCTGAATGGAAGAAGGTAGAAAGAATGTGGGGGGATGGAGGAAGGAAGAAGAAATATGAGGGGGGGAGAGAGAGAGGAGTGTGAACTCAATATCAACAACCTCATCTTGATTACATAATGAAAGATAGAGAGAAGAGCATAAACAATTCTTTATACATGATCAACAACCTCATCTTGATTACATAACAACCTTTTGTAGGCAATTAATAACTGATTGTATGCCACATTTAAGGATCTTATCAGTTCCCAACAACCTCATATAGCTCATAAGTCACAACATGCAACACATGAATCACATTGGCCGATGCATTCATTCAGAGATACATTATAAGGCCACAATAGAAAAGTGCACAAATCTAATGCTGCCAATGCTATCCATACAAACCATGTCATCAATCATCATCCATGTCATGTCAAATATTGTTATATCATCCTGCCACGCCATTTTATGCTAGATCACTATGCCAGGTCAGTGCAATCCACATTACTGATATCAGATTACAGACTTAATGTGAACACTAACATATACCCATTCCTTAAAGTCCTCTACACAGTCTCTTCTCATCCTCAAAAATTTCAAACCTAAAAATCTTCAAACTGATCTCTTTTTCAGTCTCAAGATATACTCTGCATAAAGGTGAAGGATTATTCTTTACTTCCAAAACCATTATATCCAAAAGCTTTCTAGCGAATCATCTCTCATTACACTACTAGCACATGCTGACAGACATCATTCTTATTTTGATTTCTCTCTAGCCGTGGGAAGTCATGGTCATCTAGAATTAGAAACATCTCGACCACACTTTTGGGATTCTCACTATTTCTTGCCTGCCTCTCCCATCAATTATTTCCCCCACAGCATCACCACCCTTCCCAGCTTCTCCATTGCTGCTCTTTCTTTCATGCAGGAGTGAGCGGTTTAAAAGCATGGCCGTAAAGAAAGCTTTATCAACAAGCATAGCCAGTTCACACGTTGTTAGGGTAAAGTATGACGCACCAAAAATTCTTGTCTGACCATAAGTTCCGTAGCCGAGCCTTATAATGTTCAGATGATCACTTGTTCTGCTATTTTAGCTCCATTCATAGTTGGATAAAGCTTTATTTAGAGATGATAGCTCGGCCTACGTATTCATGATAAAGTGGTGGAGAAAGATCTATCTAAAAATGTTTTGGATACATTCATTCCCATTGTTAAATCCTACACATTTTCCTTTGCAGCCCAACATTTTACAGGGTACACAAGAAATTATCAACGAAAGGGTTTCAATCAATACCTCATGTGGTGGCACTCTTTAGTGCCCGGTACGGTGGGACTATGGATTCCTTAAAAGCTATGGGCTGATGTTATATTATTGCTGGCAAATATATATAATTTCCTTCCTTCCCCCCCCCCCCCCCCCCCAAACAACCCCGGGGGGGGAAAAAAAAAACCCTAAGTCTCATATAACATAGACAGGAGTCAGGAAGGGGGGTGCAACATAGAATCAAGGGTTCATACCAGAATCAACGGCAAATAAAGGGGGAAGGAGGAGGAGAAACAGAAATCAAATCAAAGCAGAACATCTGCACAGTGGAATGCCGGCCAAACCTGGTTAGAAGAAGAATGGGTTGAAGCAAGAAGACGAAAAACCCTCGTTCTCCTGCGGTGGCCGTCAATATCAAGGAAGAAGCAACAATCGGCTCTCACAGCATCGCTGCCGGCAGCCGACAAACGGAGCTGTTGCAGAAGAGGCGAAAAAGAAGCGTCAGGTGGGGCTGTCGACGACGGTACAGTGGCGGGCAAGTCAGGCAGATGTAAAAACGCGGGGCGCAGTTATATGCACGGATGCATGCCCATCTTATTTCGGAGGGTGTGTTCGGGTAGTTTTTAAAACTTTTGAAAAGTTTTATTAAATTAGGGTGTGTTTGTTCAGGTAAAAAAGTGTCAACTAAAATTTTTCATTTTCCATAATTATTCTATTTTTTAATTATTTTTTCACATTTTCTATACAAACTACCTTACTTTTCAATCATTTTTACACAACTACCCATACAACTAACCTATCTATTTTAACTTTATTCTCTTTACTCCTCATCATTACTCCTATTATATCACTTCACTTTCTATTGATTTGACAACTTCTACTTCAAAAACTTTTCATCAAAAGTTTTACCTCCAACCAAACACACCCTTAGTAGAAATGATGTGACATTGTAGGAATAATGATAAAAAGTAAAGAGAATAAATTTAAAATAAATAAGTTAGTTGTATTGGTAGTTGGATATAAATGATTGAAAAGTAGAGTTGTTGTATAGGAATATATGTAAAAAATAATTAAAAAAAAAGTAGTTATATAGAGTAAAAAGTTTGACATTAAGGGTGTGTTTGGTTGAAAGTAAAATTTCCGATGAAAAGTTTTAGAGGTAGAAGTTGTCAAATTGATAGAAAATGATGTGATATAATAAGGATAATGATGAGGAATAAAGAGAATAAAGTTAAAATAGATAGGTTAGCTGTACGGGTAGTTGTGTAGAAATGATTGAAAGGTAGGATAGTTTGTATAGAAAAATATGAAAAAATAATTAAAAATAGAGTAATTATGGAGAGCGAAAAGTTTAGGTTGAAAAGTTTTAGTTGACATATTTTAATCCTAAACAAACACATCCTAAAAAGTTTTAACTTGACAACTTTTACAGAATACGAAACACACTCCAAATTTTGCAAACCTTTTAAGTTTGTAATTTTATGTGTTCACCCACGAGGTTTGAACATTTTGAGAAAATGAACTTCTAAGTTAATAGTTTTGCAAATCTAACCTTATGTAAAAAAATTATTTTGATGAAAATATTTCTCAAATTATTCCTCGATTAAAGATTTTAATTTGTTGTAAATTCTCATTCATAAAATAATTTTCTCATTTAATGTTACTAAATTATGAAAGAAAATATACGAAAATATGAAATTATTTAGATTTCAAAAATTCCCATTCTTAAATAGTTTTCACAATTAATTCTACTACATTATAATAGACAATACAAGAAAATATTTAAAATTAGTTTTAAAAAATAATTCTTACAGTTTTTCAAAATTTTCTTGATAATTTTCTTCATTTTTTTCTTATTATCAAATACCCCTTAAATAATCATCAGTTTAAGCACTTGTTTTGTCTTGATAAGTCATCTTTGCCTTGTCTGCACCATCGCTTTGCTAGATCATATAGTGTTCTATTTAAGGCAAATTTCAAATATATCCATAAATCTATTCTTAATTTTCAATATATCATGATGTTTCAAAAATATAAATAGATGTACATATTTTGCTCAAAATTTTATTCATAACTATGGGATCTTTTGAAGGAGCTGTGGGCTCTTCTGTAAAATAAAAAAAAAGGCCTAAGCCCTAATATAACTCGAGATTAATTTTCCAAAACTAAACATTTACATTCAAATAATCACTTATTTTACAGCAGTAAAAGTTCTAAAATTTTATTATAATATAAAATTTTAACTATGAAATTATAATTAGGCTTCGTGTATATTCGTCATTTTACTAAATGGGTAACAGCTCATTTAAGATATCGTGAACGTCGATATGAATGGAATTTTGAAGAACACATGTGGATATATTTTGAATTTCTGAAGCATCGTATAATTGAAATTAGAAATAAAACTTGTAGGTAATACTGAAATTTGCTCTCATATTTATTTTAGATAGGTTAAACGTCATGGATTTTTGGTAAGTCGGCTAACTGTCCTCTGATCAAGGTTGCACATCAAGTCTCTTCAAGTCGTCTTGAAAATGTTAATGGGCTCCGGCTCCGGTCCATTGCCATGTGTTTGGTATGACATGTCATTCAAGCCGAGGGCACACAAACTACAAATCGGGTTTGGTTGACTTAAGTTAGGATTTGTTAACTCCAGCCTTATTCATATAACCCAACTTAATCTTACCTTTAACTCTATTTTTCAAACCTCAATCTAATCTTAAAATAACCCATCGACTCGAGTTGAAAATCGGGTTAATGAATCAAACTACTATGGACTTGGATTGTATGCTTTCAGGAGCCTATTTTTTTATTTTTTTGAAATATTTTTACAATATTGTTAATCTTTGTGTATTTAAGATGTATATAAATTTTTTCCATTTTTGGAGTATTTTAGATATTTATTTTTTATTTTTGAAAGTCAGTGGCATTTTAGGTAATTTAAAATTATTAAAATGCCACTGATTTTCAAAAAATAAAAATAAATATCTAAAATACTCCAAAAATGGTAAAAATTAATATGTAAGTTAAATACACCTAGATTAACAATCTTATAAAAAAATTTTGAAAAAAAAATAAAAAAATAGGTATATGCTCCAACTAATATAGCATTCAAACTAAAAATAGTTATGCTAAATTGTACAAAGAAATTTCTAATGGAACAAAAAATCAACAAACAATATAAAGGCGAAGAGCCACAAAGGTGGAGAGAGCGTGAACCAAGATTTTGGCTACCTAATGAGTATTACAAGAGCAAGCCATGCCTGTAAAATTAAATTATAAATTTTCTGTGTTGTTAGATAATCCATTACTATTCTTACTGCAGAATATTATAATTGACCTTTCAATTTTGGAAGGTAGCTTAATTATGCTAGGTTAATCAACTTGCTGCAAATATTACCTAATTAACTGCGCTCAGGTGGTGTTTGGCTAAAATTTTTCAACCTAAAACTTTTCAGTCTAAAAATTGTTCACCTTCCACAACTGTTATATTTTTAAATTATTTCTTCACTTCTTCACGTACAAGTATCTTATTTTTTAATCATGTCTACACAACTACTTATACATTTAATCTATCTATTTTAAATTTATTCTCTTTGCTTTCTATTATTATCCCTATCATATAACATCATTTTTTCGTATTTCAAAAACTTTTACACTAAAAATTTTGATTATAATTTTTATCACTTTTCAAACACACCCTTAGCTTGTTTAACTGAGTTTGAAAGCAAAAGGCTAATTTCACTATTGGGAAGCGGGCAAGGTTTTTTTTTTCCCAATTATCGGTGATTAAGTGGGAATTGAATCGCACAACAGAACTCTCTTTATTCCTCATAATTTCATTATCGCGAAGGGGCACTTTTTTTTTTCCAATTGTCAGTTATTAAGCGGAAATTGAATCACATTATAGAGCTTTGAAAACATTGAATGACAATGAGTCAAATTTTTTCTTTTATTAATGAATTATAGAAAAATTTTCAAAATCAAAGTTTCGTTGGGACTTCGTAATGCTTAGATCCAGAAAACTTGTCCTTGGCCTATGGGATATAAGTCTCACAATGTGAGATTATCCATTCTGACCTGGCAGCTCAGCTTCACGGCTTTAGAATACATCACATTATATTTAAACTAAGACCCACATGAATACATCACATTATATTTAAACTAAGACCCACATATAAACCTTCAAAAACCCTTTCTCCTTTTCCATGTGGGATTTATTTTTAAGTTATTAAAAGCCTATCAACTTCTGCCTGATTCATTCTCGAACCACAACTTAATTCTGGACTTATGTATACAATCTTTGCTTTTACCGTCTCAACTCTTCAACTCTTTGAATTACATATACCAGTAGAGATTTACTTGAATATCATTTGTAACGCATAGAAACAAAAAACAATCTCGAGCTCATGGGCTATGAGCCTCACTATTTGATATTGTCCAGTCTAAACTAGTAGTTCAACCGCACAGTTTTAGGGTTGAGCACATAGTGTAAGTACAAAAGAATTACATGGCTCAAGTAGAGACTTACTCCATCAAAGAAAGAGTAATTTACTAAACGACAAATAATTATAACTTTCATTTTCCATGCGACAAGCTGCTTCTCTTTCTCTCTCTAAGAATCTCTAATCAGGATTCTCTATTCAATGTGAATATATGCGCAAATTAAAATACGCATAATACAAGACATACTTAAGAGACTTGTATCAAGAAAATAGCACAAAAAGGAAATGATGAAAACCGCAAAGAGAAGGCGTGTTTGGTAAAATGAAAAATGCAAAAGAAGAAAAGAAAGAAAGGTGAGAATCATAAGAGAAAGGTACGCACTTATTACTACTTGCTGTTGCAGCTTGGATGGATGATTTGCCCTTAATACCAGATGCTATTGCAGCTTGGATGAATTATTTGCCGCTACAAAAGGAAAGAGGAGAGTGGAAGAAAGGATGGCACATTTCTTGCTCTTTCCATGGAAAGATGGGCCACTGTTGATCTGGGGAAATTCTTTGCTTTAATCACTGCAGGAAAGGTGAAGTGGGACTGTGGAAGCGGGGGAAGAGGGAGAGAGGGAGCAGCTCGGATACGAGCAGAGAAAATAATCCTAATCTATGGGATATATACTATATTTAAGTCAAGTCGAGTTCCCAGATCATATAAGTCGAACCAACCTGATTTTGAAAATCAGATCGGGTTAAACCCAATTCAAGCAATCCGATCTCTCACAAAAACAACGCAATTTTTATTTTTTATCAAAAAAAAAAAGCAGGTCGAGTCATCCAGGTTCGGGTTTTACCTGACCCTGTTGCAGAGTGCCTCCTGCTTTCGTTGATGGTTGATCTTTTGTATGTTTGTTAACCATAAAAACTTTTTAATTTAAAATATTTTATTTTTTATGACTATCCTATTTTTCAATTATTTTTCACAATTTCTTATACAACCATCATATATATCATTCATTTCTACATAACTATCCACTTAGTTTTTTTTACTTATTATTATTATTCCTATTATATCATATTATTTTCTTTCAATATTACCCTTATCATATGCAGACATACAATTTGTGGTGTTGCTGTAAAGTTTTATAATAGGCCTCATGTGTGTCAACTGTGCCCAATAATATAAATTGTGATCATGATTTTTAAAGAAACTCATTATTAGTAGGGCAATGATCATATGCGGCCGGTAGGCCACATATGGCCATTTTTAATTGTTTTTTATAAGACTACTAATCTTGATTTATTTACCTCTAAATTTGTTTATCATTTTTGAGTTGTATATATATTTTTATATTTTTAAACACGAATATTTTAATTATTTTCAATGGTGGAAAATTAAATGACGAAAATACCCATGTGTAGATATATATACACACATCTATAAAAGTAAAAAATTTTAGTCTATAAATTAAATATATTTAGATTAATAATTTTATAAAAAATAAAAACTAAAAAGAGGTATGTGGCCAGACGCAATTGTTGTTCGGCCATATAGGATCGTCCTCCTATTAAATATGCCAAAATTATTTTTTTCGAGTCAAAAAAATACATCTGCATTTGCCTTCCTTTTTTGATTAGTATTATATATATATTGTAATATCTGATATTACAATGCACACTTTTATAACACTCATTGTAGAGAGACATCGTGTAAATACCCTCATTCTCAGAAAAGATAATCATAAATAATCTTAAATTGAGGGACAAATTTTACATAATGAAAAAGCACAAATAGAAAAGATTTTTCTTTTTCTTTCGTTCTTTTTGTTTTTGTTTTTTGTTTTTTGTTTTTGATATTTTTCACACGACCATGTGCATATCGCAACTTCTCTGGCTGATCTTTGCCCGAAACCCAGCTTCGTCAAAGTGGTGTAGTCAATGATTCTCTCATGGAGATTCTAAGGTGGATAAGTGCCTTGTGCAGTCTACGGTCTACATGACTTTCGTGTCTTGAATGATGATGATGGTGATGTACTTACTTGAGATTTCGTTGCACCTTTTAAACTTTTAGAAAATACACTTTACTATTTTCTTTTGTTGCTAGATTCCATTGTTTCATATTGTACTTGGGAATTTTCTCTTTTTTTTTTTTTTTTTTTTTTTAATTGCATGTACTCGGGAATGTTGATATAGAATTGGATGGCTCGTATTTGGGAAGATGACTTAGTTGACTCTTAAACATATATATGGTGTAAAGATTTTTTTTTTTTTGGGGCCACCTTATTTTCTTTTCTTTTCTTTTCTTTTTTTAACATCTCTTTTGTTCTTCTTTTTGTCTCTATTCTAGTTTTTGCACCACTCTCTCTTTTTGCTACATTTCCCTTCTTTTTTTTACCACTTTTTTTTGGCTCTTTCTACATTTTCCTCATTTTATTTTCAGAATAAAAAGGGTGGTATGTAATTAGATGAAAAAGTAAATAGGCAGGACTTTTCTTTTTTCAAAAAAAAATCTCATACAATAGGTAAGATACGATGTGCTTATGAAAAGTTATGAGAAAAAGTTTCCAAAAAAATTTTCGTGATGGAAATACATATTTATTAGGGTCTAGAAATTTTTTTAAAAAAATTTGACGTGAGAAAATAGAAAATTCTTCAAAAAGAAAGCTAGAAAATTTTAAAAAGATTTTAGATTTTCTCATAGTCAAAATTTTTTTTTAAAACAAAGACAGAAAAAATATATGTAAAAAATTTTCTCTTTTTAAAAAAATTGCCACAAAATAGGGCTAAAAGTAAGATAACTTATAAGTGCTTCCTTAGGGTACCGTACTTTCTTTATGGGCATGTGTCACTTAATGCTGAAATCTTGAATATTTTCCATTTGTCGTTGCAATGGTTTCCTGATCTCTCATGATAGACTGATACTTGGGTGTTTGTTTACCCCTAAATCTTTCGACAAATAAAATTAAAATTTTTAATATAAAATTTTTCGCTCTCCATAGCTATTTTATTTATTTATTTACATCTTCTTATACAAATTATCTTACTTTTCAATTATTTCTACGTAACAATCTATACAACTAACATATCTATTTTTACTTTATTCTGTTTACTCATAGTTACCCTTATCATATCATATTATTTTTCACCATTCCAAAACTTATTATATTAAAAAATTTTCATCAAAAATTTTATTACTTCCCAAACATAACCATAATATTTTTCTTTTCTTCTTCTAGCTATCTCCCACAATTTTGTTTTCTCTTTCATCTGAGAATGACATTTTCTTGGTACTTGTTTCCAATAACTTTTTATCGTATGGGTGTTGCCCCTAGTAATAAAAATATCGTCTCATGCTATTAGAAAGAATAGTTTGTGTTGATGGTAAAACCTCATTTAGAGTAGTAGATCATTTTCTAGACAAGTACCTTTGCATTCTAAGATTTTACTAGCTAACTCGTCGAGTGATTAAGCCTTTTTTTTCCTGAAAGACTGATTGAGTCTGGACTTCACCAAGATTAGTAATAAAAGCACCGTGCATGTTCTGTACACATTCTGCGACTTTATGAGCTAGTTTTTTTTTTTCTTTTTGTGGTTAAAGACTGACTCCATCGAATAAAAAGGTTTCACTGGGGTACTACAGATGCTTTGATTCGATTTTTTTTTATAAAAGACAAATTGGATAATGGTGCATGGTCTCCTTGCACGTTCTGCAGCTTTGGAAATTATTTTCTCTTGATTAATCGTTTCAAGATTCGCTGATTGGATGAAAAATTCTTATAAGGACATGTGGAAGACATCTAATTAGTAGGCCATTTCTGGTGTCACTAATATTTTCAGGTTCCTATGCTAGTTACTTTTTCAATGAAATAGGCTGTGCTTAGTGAAGAATTCTTTTTGGGATCTGTGGGAGACTTTTTTTTTTTTTTTTTTTTTGATTTTGGCAGAGCAGCAACGGCTCAATGGCAATTGCAGGGGACTTAAGCCCGGTGGGTGGGCACGAAGCCCCCATGCGAAACCAACCACCCTATGGGCAGGTTCGCGTGTGGGAGACTTTTATTCGGCAAGTATTTCTGACATTTCACTCGTGTTTTCAAGAAATATACTTATAGAAATAGGTAATCGTAGAGGGTTAGACCTTATAGCCCTTTTTAGAGTAACTGGTGTGGCTTGGTTTCTTAGGGCCCAAAATCTATAGGAAGCCTTCCGTATGAGAAAAATAAAAACTAAGTTATTATAGTAATTTTACAGTATGAGTATATTTGTTTAAAAACTTAAGTATGTTTGGTTTTTTGATAAAATTTATATTAAATATATGAAAAATCTTAATTTAGTCCATTCTTTTGCTGGATCAACTACTAAAATATATGTAGACATAATTTTTCATTATTTGACAATTTTTAAAAATATTTGTGTAAAAAAAATTATTTTTTTAATAAGATTTCATTATAATTAGTGAAGTTGAAAAATATATTTTATATTAGGAGTTATGTTGTATTATTTAAAATTAATGTAATTAAGGAACTCTCAAAAATAATAATTTCATTTATTATTTTTGATTTTTTGAAAATTTATTAATATTTTTATTTTTCGAATATAATAGAATCTAACAGCATCTAATCGCATCTAACAACGTCTAATTTTTGAAATTAATAAGTTAATCCTAATTTAATACTTGTAATATGATCCTAGGCCCCTTATAAGGTCATATATATCTTAATTACGGAATTTAAAACCCAAATAATTCGATTTAATGAAATTCCTTAATCTAATAGCGTCTAACATTATCTAATAGTATCTAAATGTATCTAACAATATCTAATTTTTGAAATTAATAAGTTAATCCTAATTTAACACTTATAATATGATTTTAGGCTCCTTATAAGGTCATTTATATTTTAATTACGAAATTTGAAATTCAAATAATATGATTTAATGAAATTCACCTTTCTTTAACAGCATTTAACAGCATCGAACTACATCTAACCGCATCTAATTTTTGAAATTAATAAGTTAATCCTAATTTAACACCTGTAACACGATCCTAAGCCCTTTATAATGTCATTTATATCTTAATTACGGAATTTGAAACCCAAATAATATGATTTAATGAAATCCACCTTAATCTAACATTGTCTAACCGCATCTAACACTTCTAATTTTTAAAATTAATAAGTTAATCATAATTTAACACCTGTAATATGATCATAGGCCCCTTATAAAGTCATTTATATCTTCATTATGGAATTCAAAACCCAGATAATATGATTTAATGAAATCTACCTTAATCTAACAGCGTCTAACAACATCTAATCACATCTAACAGCATCTAATTTTTGAAATTAATAAGTTAATCTTAATTTAACATCTATAATATGATCCTAATGAAATCTACCTCAATCTAACAACGTCTAACTGCATCTAACTGCATCTAACTAGATCTAACGACATCTGATAGCATTTAATTTTTAATATTTTAAAAATATTTTACGTAATTTATGTATTTTGCAAAAGATATATACTTAATAATTCATTTCAGAATTACGCAAACCTTCAAATAATTTTAAAACTAAATAATATATAAATTAAAAATTAAAAATAATAACTAATTTAAATTAAATGAAATAGAAATTCATGTAAATATATAAAGTTATAATAATTATTATATATATGACGCTATAAAAATAAAATTGTAATAAATTATATATAACTATAATTTAGATTTAATCTATAAATATATGTTAGTTTTTGGGATTCGTTAAATTATCAATTTAGTAAATAACTATATTTAACAAAAAAATTTATAGTAAATTTATCAAAATTATAAAATAATGTTATTACAGTTTATATTGCAAATTTAATGTATAAATATGTTAATTGTGATTTATTGTTACTAGAATTAATAATGTAAAATAAAAATAAAAATTTATTTACTTGAAGTTAAATCAATGTAAAATTATCAATTTAATAAATATTTACATTTTATAAAAAATCGTCCAATCAAATTTATATATTTGCATTTCTCACACATCCAATTTGATTATTTTGAAAATAGACCACATAAGTTTGTGTATTTTGCAAAAGATGTATACTTAATAATTCATTTCAATTATTTTATTTTATAAATAAATTATAAATGATTATTTCAGTTAAATGCATATTAAGTTGTTGTAACTTATATAGAAGTGACACTGATATAGTGAATAATATTTTAAAATTTTATTATTTATATAATAGGTTTATAATTTTATATATTTGCATTTCTCACACATCCAAAATTTAAAAATACTAATATTGTGCCTTTGAAAATACATTTCTATATAAAAAAATGCCTCTACAACTGTCTTCCAAATGACGCCTACAAAAATAATAAAAAGTTTAAAAACATATATATACAGAAGGATTCTAGTTATGACTACACAACCATATGAATTTTCTCCTTTCAAATTTACACAATCAAATTTAATTATCAGTTTACAATTTTATTTTATTTGCACGCTCAACCAATTTTGACATAAGAATGGTTTGTTTCTTAATTTGTTTTATTGCCTGAATTTTGAATCTATTTGGGAAAGAAAAAGAAAATGATGGGCATAGATAAAGCACATTCTCAATTTTCTGTTCCATTCCATTATGTTAAAATATGATTGACATATATAACATCCAATCTAGCACACGAAGCATACATATTTTAGTTTTTCAAACACAATGTACCTATTCCAAAATTTGCATAACAAAACTTGTAGAAGATTTATTAATAACTAAATTCATTAAATCGAATTGGAATGTAATACATTGTTGCATACATTCTACTACAAACTGAAAAAAAATCATATTTTTATTTAAGACATTACATGTCAACGACTCTGTTTGTTTCAAAGCATACACAGACGTCCAAAAGATCTTGAATTGCACAATTCTTTGTTATTAATGTTTGTGATCTTCGATTTTCTCAAAGACTTGTTCTGTAATGACAACAACATTGTCATCAGCTCTCTTGATCTCCTTGTGGGTCTTTTGATAGCATGCAGTACCTCTTAAAGCATCAAAACCATTAGTAATAGCTGCCTCAGCCTTGGCTTCATATGCCAACCTCTGCATCACAAGAAAAGCCAGAATGATTTAAATTACTGTCAAGATAAACTCGGATAAATCAACTCATAAAATTATAAAATTGACATGAACATTTAACACTTATTGATAACAATCTAAACAATTGATTACCATATTAGCAGAGCTGCAGATAACACTTCCACACAGGAAAATTCGCATGGTTTACCCTAATTTACAATATTTGTAGCCACAAACCAAGGCACTGTAATTCCAATAGAAAATAACCAGTTACTTCTCCATTCAACAAGACAACATTTAACACTTCACATATAATAAGAATCGATAGGAAAAGCCATAAACTCTCTACCACAGAGAAGCAATGGCATCATAACATTCCAAATAACATGACTTTAAGGCACATTATCAAATAGCAATATAGTAAGCATTTTAAATATTTTCTGCATGTAAGATTGAATTGTGAGAATGTTAGAAGAAAATTTTGTTAGTGCATATGGTAGTACCCAATCGAACTACTGCAAAATAGAACCTTTTTACAAAGACCATTAGTGAAGCTATGGCAAGAACATTTAAAAATAGTACATTGAAGTTGTCTCTTTTCTGCTTTGCTTTCAACTCAAGATTAGGAATGGTTCAAGTAGCAAGAACATTGCTTTCTGTGTAGTGGCGGTGCTGTTTGCCTGTGGTGTGTCTTCCGTGATTGTGTTGGAATTGATCTCTTGGAATGGATAAAAAAATTTGGGGCTGAAGGAGGCTCCCCATAACTGAAACATTGCTGGGCTGAGAGGTTCCTGGCATGAGCTCACCATGGCAATTGAAGGATGGCAAATCGAGTTTTGATCCCAGTTCTCCTGCCATGAGTTGCATACAATCAATTAATCTGGAACATATGCAAAAGAAAATTGATGAAAAAATCAATAAAATTAATTTTCCTGACTTGGAGATTATCTTGGATTGGATGGGAATTATGCATACCAGAGTTCACTTCTGACACATTAAACATGTGGCAATTCTCATTGGCAGGACTCTGGAAATTCAGATATACTTCTGATTCATCTGCCATAAATTTCTATAATCAGTACAACAAAAAGAAATCAAAGAGGATGGAATGCAATCATCTAGTATCCTGCGTGGTGGCTAGATGAGTACCTTGATCTGCGATTAGTAACTCTTGCAGACCAAGTTCTGAACTTGGAATTACAGAATCTTGTGGAGGACGAAATGAAGGGCCATCTGGCAATGAGTCACTGTATCCAACTCTGCTTTCTGGGAATTCAGGCCACAACTGACTTGATTCCTGTACCGGAATCTTTGCTTTACGACTCTGGGCATGTGCAACAGTTTCTTTCCACTTATTGTCGGACATCCTGCCTCCAAGGATCTACAAAATCTGTGTGAGAATAACCATTGATCTCCATTAATGATAATTGTATAACTAACTCGATAGACCATCTGAAGCTTATTTGATCAAAAAAAAAAAAAAAAAAAGAAATTAAATGGAAATCATTCGGCTAAAAAGAAAACATGAGAATGCACAAGGATGATTGTCAAATTTTAAAGTAGAGAAGAAATTGAAGTCCTGGCCTAAATGTCTTACTTAAATGGTACAAAAGTGTAATTTTTGTATCATAAATTGTCCATAAAAAGAGGGAGCAAAAGATAATTTGTTTATTTGTGCATTATGCTATCATGACAAAATGATTTTTCCTTACCTCACGTAATTTTTTAGGGTCAGAATAAAAATGCATTAGAAAATCTTCGACTGTCTTTATGCCAGCGGCATGCAACCTCTCAAGAAATCTTGGACCTATATTCTTCGAATGGTCCACTCCATCGGTCAAGGCTATCTCCTCAGATGCTGCATCAATAATACATTGTTTAGATTTAGCTTGCAAATGGAAAGAGAGAAAGAGAGAGTTCTGGCATCTGTTCAGATAGTAAGTGCATAGTAAGTAACAAGATAAAAAGTGAGTGGACGAATTTTCTTATGATGGGATGATTGACTATTAGTACAGAGGCAGAGGATATGGTAGATTCATTTGAGTAGCAAAAATCATTGAAATCTATAAATGTAATCTTGAGTAGTAAGTACAAAATCTCTCTTTTTTGTCTGCAACAAAAAATGAACTCGGTCATTCAATTTGCAATGGAATACAAAAATGGTGACTATGAGAAGAGTATCTTAAATATGGTTAGCATAACATGGGCAAAAGCAAAGAAAATACCCAATAACTCGGTAAAAATAAAATGGAATATCCAGGTTGGAAAAAGGTGGACCATGCCTACCCAATAGAGAAAAAAATAACTTCCGACATATTGAAAAATAGCCAGATATTGGAAAGATTGGAAATCCATAGCCGTAACTTTAAAAGTCAGCAAACCACGTCGTTCTTTAGAGAATTTACTCAAGACATCTGAAGAAGGGCTCCTGTAACTAGAAAGATTGGAAAATAGGTAATTCAGAGCCATATTCCTGAAAGGGAGTTCTGTAATGGATCCCACTAAAACATTGACGGTAGGATGACCAGGAAAATCTCCTATAAAATCCACCGGGAAAACGAGAACCCAGTCCTTTGATCAATGTAATTCTCATACAAAAAAGCGGAAGGAGAGAAGGACATTCCTAACCATCCAAGGAGTCGATGCTATAACAAGAAAACTTACACTTTAGACGTGGATCTCTTACAATGAAAGAATTGCTTACTGCTGGTCTTATTGTTTCTGTTGGGTGTTTGGTGCCCTCAACACTCGCACCCAGGTTGAACTTTCCACTTCTTGTGCGATGGGAGATGTCATTGATTGTGATTTCAAAATGACCAACCCCATTCTTAAGCTGTTTCATTATGATTCCTGTTAATAATTTTCCTTTCCCCTCTATTGCACGGATGATACTAGAATCAAACTCCTTCCTAGTAAAACATCCTTGTTCATCCTTATCAAATCCACCATCCAGGACACTGATAGTAGTCAATGCAGAAGATAAATGTCCATTTGTAACAATCTCTTTGGTTTCAGAATCTATCATCGCTACTCGAACAGGGTTCATCACCCTCACCTTCAATTCTATCACCTCTATAAAATTTGTCGAGTAACTTACAATCAAAACGCGATTCATATGCATTCTCTGTGTTTGGCAGAATCTGACAATTGGCGGACCTACAACAATCGATATTGAAGCTAGATGATCATTATCAGTAGGAAATGGAAGAGTTCCATATCAATTCTAAAACCAGAGCCCAAATATGCCTTCACTGTTTATTTCTTTCTATTGGTTAGAAAAAATGTCTACAATTCAATTTAGTATCTAACAACACATATCCTACAATTCAATTCAAGAGGAGGAGGAGAAATCAAACCCTGGTGGTTCGCGTCTATGTCTCTCTACTTCATTTCTCACTGCATCTTGTACCTGAAAGGAAGAAAATGATTGAAGGTATCATCCCTTGTTGAGAAAATGTGTTAATGTGGTAATCACACGTCAAAGACATGGAAACTTGGGAGTTTATGCAGGACAAGCAAATGTGAACATGAACATATTAAGCATGCACTATACATGTAATCCGTCAAAAGTCTACAAGTATTACATAGAATTACAAATTAGTTGTACATAGAACGTGAAGAAAACATCCCGCGAGTCTAAAATTTTATGAAAAAGAGAGAATAAAAGAGAGGAATTCAACAACAAATTGTGCACTAATTTTCACACAAAATATTATTAGGGACAAGAAAGATGAAATGTTATTAGAAAATTAATAAATGAAAGCTAGCCAAAAGAAATACAAAAGCAAAGTGAGCAATAAGAAACCCATTCTAGTGTTGTTCACTCTGCACTTCTGTAGTTAGATGACATGTTAGTGCTCATTAGTTGTAAATCTCATCTAATTCCAAAGTGATCAAAAAACAAACGGACGTTACAAGAAAACCTATCACTTAACAGATCCATCTATGTCACTATTTGAAAGTGATTCTAAGAAAGAAAATAGATTTTATTTCAGTTAATTAATTGAAAGCCAGATTACAGGTACCAAACATGCAAATTTCCACATTCCTAGCTATCTAAAACCATCTACATATATATCTTTCCACACCTGGTGGAGACATATGTCAAAATGCTTAAACATGCATCTGTTTGAAAATGACTACTACTATACTTTATATAATGCTCTTTGATCATTGTGCTTCTTTGCTAGTCACTCAATAAGAGGAACATTGAGCAAAATGGGCTTGGTGGGTGAAACCCTTGCAGTGGAAATCATCTTATTGAAGAGTTTTGAGGGCAATGCTAAGAAGGTTACTCCAAACAAAACCACAAATTATTGTACTCCAGGAAACAACATCCTTTGATTTCATTTCACCAAAGAGTAAAAGTGTAGAATTCAAGTGATTACTTTTGGTATACATTTCATCAAAGAATCACCAACAAATAGATTAGTCACAAGTCCATTCTCAACTGCATTGACATGAATAACCTCTCAAGCTTGTAGTGAGCTCATAAACAGCAAAAAATCTGAACTATTCAAACAGCAAAAAATTCCAGACTATAGCAGTATAGAGTTCTTCCACCTCCATGTATGCTCCTCATTGTGAAAAAGTTTAACTGAATGCTAAACCAAACCTAGATTGAGCTAAAACGTATTATCATGTACAAAACAATTTTACACCAAGAATAATTACTCCTATGTAACGTCTATGAAACATTACAGAAGTGATCCAACCTAAAAGACATAAATCCTGTCTTGTTTGTTCAACAACCTTACAATTGAATATCGATACATTTCTATAGACAATAACTAGTCACAACCCCATCAATTGAACTAATGTCCTTAGGAATAAAATACACAAATGACAACACTAAGGCAACAGCTTCATAAGAAACTTCACACATTTCTTACTTCAGAATAAGGCCCAGTTCCAGATGATGTGCTTAATCAGGCTAACTTGGTCTGATTTTCACAAAATAGGGTTTTGATCAAAACAACTCAAATCTTAGTAGCAAATGAGGATGCAACCACCTATGGCCTATTTGGAAGCATCTGGTGAAAATGGAAAAAGTAAGATTGTTATGTATTGAAAAATGAAAAGTTGTATCAATAGTGAGATAAAATAATATTGGAAATTAAAAAAAAAATCTAAATCCCCATCTCATCCCATTAGATGTTACTGGACAAGTCCTAAATTTTGTAAAGGTAGTCTCCTGGACTGCAGATGGTAATAGTTTCGATGTGTGATTTAGGATTCAAGTAGGATGTGAATTCATGAATTTAGGTTTGCCCCACTGAGAAATAACGTAGTGCTGAATCACAACTCTGATCGCACTGCCACTTAGCACATGCATAAGACAGCCAGCTCCCATACCTGAAGCTTTAATTACTACCTTTCAAGGGCATGCCTTCCTACTAAGATAGCATAAGCAATATAGAATATAACATTAGTGCTCTTAACTCTGGCTTAGTCAACATAGCTAGAACTCAACATCATTTTAAATAAAACTTTAGAAAGATGCTTCTAACAAATAAAGATACTAGGCCTAAAGAAAGGAAATCAGGCAGCAGCACACATTCTTTCGTTGGCATAACAGAGAACAAAACTCAATCAAATAGAAAAATGAAAAGGTAAAGAAAGAAAACCATATCATTTGCAAGATCTCCGCTGATGAGAAAGTATATCCCTACGTGTGAACTAACTTTTAGTTGAGATATGTCCGTAACATGCTCTAATTTGCATTGATTTGATAACAACAGGCTAAACATCCAGAATCTATCTCTGTTTGTAGACAATGGGCTTGCAAAGTGGGGAATGTTTGGTGCACAGTGAGAAAGCTCTCTAATGCCCTGACCACAACATGATTTTACCTCTTTATAGAATAATCCCAACTAGATGAGTTGTAAAGTGCAGATCAACCAGAAATCCATTTCAGAGACAAAGAATGAAAGATTACAAAATTACCACGGATGACCCTGACATTGTTGCATGACAATTAATAATCTCTCCTACTTCACAAAATTGAAATCCCAGTTTAAGTGCAGAAAAAATGAGAAACTATAGATGTGAATTTGATACCCCTAAGCATGGAAAAATGGTCAAAAGAACTGAACATGCATTAAAAACAGTCTCCTTTCTCAAATGTAAAAGATCTGCATCACAATAAGCATTTCGATATATTCCTAATTGCAATTTCATCACAATGACTGACTCATTCAACTCTTTTCATTTTTATTTACACAAATCCTGACCAGAACTCCGAAAGAATCAGTATCAACAGGATATGATCATGCAATTTTGGCCCACCACTTGAAATCACTTTTGGCTCACATAAATGAACTGTGAAAACTAGAAAAAACTAAAGGAAAAGGCTTTAGCATTTTAGGCAAATTCAACCAGCTTCTAAAAGTAAATAGAAATCACACATTCTGTGAAATAACCACATTCAATAATAACTAAAGAAGGAAATTGAATTCACTCAAGTATTTTTAATAATTAAAATACAGATGAAAACATTGAGATGATTTGGTAATTGGTTATCATTGAAAAGAATCATCTAGACTCAGCTTTTTTCCTCCTCTTTCAAAGTTTATTTATTTAATTCTTCCACCTCTTACCAGGTAGACATCAAGTCCCATATGTGACATCAGGCTAAATTTACAGCCATCATTAGCTCAATGAATTTTCTTGTCTAACAACAGAAATTAAAAGTTGAGATATGTTTAATTCTTCCACCTTTTACCGAGTTGACAACCATGCCAATATCATAGCCATCATTAGCTCGATGAATTTTGTTGTTTAACAGCAGAAACTAAAAGTTGAGATATTAGTTGCAAGTGAAGCATAATGACTGAACTTAGGTACTCACCATAAATGAAAGAAGAACTCTAAATATGCTGCACTAAAATTTTTTTGAATAAGTTCAGATGAAGAATATATGCCGAAATTTCACCTTGCTACCGACCACATAGGACTCCAAGTTTCTAGATGAACTGAAAAAGACAAACAACAATTAAACAGTAGAATTCACAAGTAACAGAAATCAAGCTAAAATGGAGACACAGTACGTAAGAAATGAATCAAAAGACAAAACAATTTAGTATAAATGCTTCTCATACCTGCAAAAAGTGTAACTTCACTTCTTCACTTCTCTTCAATATATAATCTGAAAAGACAATTAAATAATGTGTAAGCTAAAGGCTCCTGAAATATTTGTCGACATTCATAAACATTGTTAGGTAGTAGTCAGAAGGGCATTTATCAACTTATAGAGGGTGAAAACAAGAAAAAAAACTACACAGACTAAATGGGGTAGGCCTGCTTCTTCGAATAGTGCATATTATAATTAATTACCATACAAAGGATAACAGAACAAGCATCTCTTAGAGATTTCTCAAAATGTCTCAACTTCTCAATATGTTGGTTATGCTATTTTATTAGGTAAGTTGAGAAGCAACCAAGAGAAAACTCTTTAAAGCCTCAAAACAACATTGCAAGGAACTCTTTAAAGTCGGAAGCTGATGCATATATCTAGGCTTCAATAGGTGCATCACCCACCAAGAAGTAAAAACTGATTTCTTTTTGTCATTTTTCTTTCATAATAGTTGAGCTTGGAATTGGCTCATGAGATTGTTTTCCTAGCAGTCGGCAGTCGGCGACATGTTTTTTTCTCTGGAACTCGGCAGACACTGCTTCCTTCCTTGCCAATGACATGGAAACATGGACTGCTTGATGAATTTAATGAGGTATAAATCTGATAGAAACATTAGATTACTGAAAATAAGACATAATTCATTTCCCTGCATGGTTGTTCAGTTGACTGTTATAAAACATCTATGCACGGGATGTTCTTATTTTCCTTTGGAATGAAAGTAAATAATGATAATAGTAATATCAGCAATTTGATTGCAACTTGCACTTGCAATGATAAATCTTTCTTGTGGGCATGGAATTGACTGAAACAACAATTAAAATAAAAATCTTTTAATCCGTAGAAAAATGATGGAGAAATCAGTCAAAGTTTTCATTACAAGCTTTAGAAGAAAAACAACTCGCCCAAGAACCTGCTCCTTTATGAAGTTGCTGGAATGCCCTATGAGATTGAAAAATGTGAATTCCGTTGATAGTCATTGATGGTGATGACTGGAAGTCTCAAGACGTCCCAGAAATGATTGAAGCTGATGTCTTTGACGGATCTGGTTCTGCTTGTCCTCTCTGTTGCTAAGCTGTTGCTGCCGCTGGTGCTTAACTTTTTTCTCGGCCCCTATGTGCCAGCAATCATGCGTTACCTCACTCATCTATCACGTGGAAAACTGCTGGAGACGGCTATGGATCTGATTTTAGGGGGTTGCGAAAGAGGATACCGTAAATAGTGAGATGATCGGAGAGATAAGGGAGGAAGTGATGCCCTAACTTGAGTTGAAAGAGGAGATTTAACACAGAGCAATAGAGAGTGGCTGACCCAGCAGAAGATTAGAGAGAGGAATCTTAAAGAGAGGGCACGATAGCATATAGGAAGGAGATGGAGAGAGCAAGATTACCTGAATCTTATGAATCTGGTTGTCGAAATGACAGCAGCAGATAAAGGGCATGCGCGAGACGAATCTGTTGAGAGGATTCCCAAAGCAGAGAGATGCATGAGGCCGACGAATCTAGATGACAAGGAGGCAGACATAATGGTAAGAGCAATTTCAAAACCCTAAGAGCTGGAAGAGCTGGAGGAGACTAGTGCGTGGGAGGAATCCAATCGCAGTCAATACGTGATACCCCTTCAAGAAAAATTTTGTACCAAAAGTGCCCCTTCTGTTCTCAGCCGTCAATTGAAAATGGACGGTGGATATGGGGCTTCCCATAAGAAAAACGCAGGAAGCGCTTCCCATGGGTTGGGTGCCAGTTTCTTAGTAGTGTTCCTAGCGAACCAGCCCCGTGCCCACCCCCCCGACATGAGGAGGAATTAACTCGCCTTTTAAATAGAACAGGGAGGTGGTTAACAAGTTATGTTGGAAGAATAATAGGGTTAGAAGGTTTACCGTCAATTTGAATCACTAAATTCTACAAAAGCAGTTCTACGTAATCCCTTTAACTTTTTAATATGTTGGTAATTAATGCAAATTTAATTCTTATTGTATTTAACATCATTTATTTATTTAGAAGTTCAAGTTTCATCAAAATTAAATATGTGCATAGACCAAATTTACTTAAAAATAGATGTATTCACGTATAAATTAGAAAAAAACTTAGATACGTTCACTATGTATTAAAATATAATAATATTTTATTGAATCATTTATTCACATAGTAATAAATTTTAGATGGTTTAGATATTAAAAATATTATTTTAAAATTGATATTCAACATAATATTATTTTATTATGTTAATTTTATATATTTGTAAATGATGTTCGAGCACAATAATACTAGACTAATAAAAGAGTTTTTATAATAGTATAAATAATATTAAATACAAAAGAGATTTTCTATCAATTATTAAAATATGAAAAATAAAAATGGTTATATAGGGTGTATTTGGGAACTGATAAACTTTTGATAAAAAAATTTTATTGTAAAATTTTTTTAAATTAAAGAAAAAAATATGATATGATAGAGGCAATATAAAGATTACAAAGAATAAAGTTAAACTAAATATATTAATTCTATAGATAGTCTTGTAGAAATAATTAAAAAGTATGATAGTTGTGTAGAAAGATGTGGAAAAATACTTAAAAAAGAAAATAGTTATGGAGAGTGAAAAATTTTAGTTTGAAAAGTTTTTGGAGTAAACAAACATGCCCATGGAAGAGGAATTTTATAGAAGTAAAACACTTAATGAATAATATTGCATATTCTAAATAAGACATAGTTGATATACAAAATATAGCATAATATTTTTCATAAACAAAATAAAAATTGCTAACAAGACATGGTGGGGAAAAAACAAATGTACAAAGAGTAAAGAAAATAATGGTGTATATAGGAGACGTTAAGTATTTGGAAGGATCAAATAAGTTAGAATTTATCTAACCTACATTCGTGTACCCTTTAGGAAAGCCACAAATCCACTGGGAATCTGATGTTAACAATTTTGATCTTGATTGGCACCAAATGCCTAATGTCTCAAATAACTATAGGCAGCCAAAAAATGATTGCTCATTTTTGCTGCTTAAATCTGGTAGCTTTTTGCCTAAATACAATATTTTTTCAAAAGTTTATTGCTTATCCAGAACATATGTAGCTGAAAAATTGGTTGCATTTCCTCATAAGGTGCCCAAAAAATTGATTGTATTTGCTGAAAGCCATACTAAAAGATTAGCTGCATTTGCTAATACATTGTCAAAAATTTTGGCTGCATATACTATAACATTAAAAAAATAGCTATATTTGCTATAAGGCTATTGAGAAATTGGTTATATTTGAAAAATCCAGCAAACAAAAACACAAAGCATACATGATCCATGAAAGTCTATCCTACCCAACACGTTATGATCTGATACACAGTGAGTTACAAGTAGTGCGGCAGAAAGTTTCTATGAACTTTGGAGGCTAACTCTAAAGTAGCTTCATCAAATTGCATGACAACATGAGTTATGGTTCCAGAAACTACCCGTATTCAAGTGTTTGGTTCTTGCATGACATAACATACGGACACAATATTGTTCATAATTAAGAAGGACAAGTCACATAAAATGAGCTTAACCATAAAATTGGAGAATGAGGCAAAGTTCAATGTAGGATTACATCTTCACTTCTAAAGCACCTGCAATATTGAGTTGATTCAGATTAGCCGTCCACTTCATGATTCATTATTTGTTCAGCATATCACAAAGGAAATTGATAAGATACTTTCTTTCGTAGATTTGCTGTTTTCTCCACAGAATATGATAAAATTGAGTTTCTGATCAACAAGTCTGCAAAACATAACCATTTTGTTGTATTTGATCAATAGCTTATAAGCAATGAATCAACTATAACATGATAACACATCAGATTAAGTGTACAATGTTACTCGCCCTTGGAGGATGTACGTCAATCTGAGGACCAAAGTAAAGTCAATTTTTATAGCTTGCTATAACATCAACTATTATTTGTAGGGTAAAACGGTTGCGGGTTTAGGAACATTAGAATAGAGGCCAAGAAGCATTCCTAAAATGAGTCTGCTAGGAAGGATATACTTAGAAAATGGACTACATATGTTTAAGGGTAATGCAACCACATTGTGCCAGAATAGAAGTACAACGTACTCATCCTTAGAAGTTACATGTCAATCTTTCAACTGTTGCTGTTCAGAATGATCCATGAGAATGGGATGATATTTTCCATTTTCAAAGCAATTTTTTCAATTTTCAATACAAATTATTTTCAACGGAAGATCAGAGATATTATCATGAATAAGCTTAGAAAATGAACCAAAATGAATATTTACAGATAACACAATACCGACTTGGATTATGCAATAAAATGAGAGAGTTATGTAATTGTTCTAGTGCTGGTAATTGAAGACATTTTTATACGAATTCCTCCAGAATGGATATTACAGAGTAAGAAGTTATTTCAAATTAAGCATGGAGATATAACTCAATCGTCTATATTTGTAGCTACCATAATCTAAGCATGCTAACACCAATATCTTGCACTAGGTTCAGTCTTGATATATCTTCTAAGCAATCAAACTACCGAACATACACTCATAACTTAAAACTTTTTTTTTTTTTTTGTAATATCAATAAAAATGACTGGGCTGACATAAAGGGAACCATGTAACTTACCTAAGGTCGGAAACAGCTCATGATGTCAACAACGGAAAATCTCATTATAGAGCAGCAATATAATCAAGAAGTTAGTAACTTTTTTTATCACAAAGATGTTAGTAACTTAATATTAGAATTTTGTTACTAGATTCACATTAGCAAGAACAATTTCTCAAAATTATAGACCCTCCAACTTATCGTCCATGATGTTGTCAAGTGGAATTCCTTGAAATATGCTAGATTATGTATTCTTTGATTTAATTAATAATCAATTCAAAAACCAAAAGATACAAGTACCGCTAATTCCAGAAAATAGCTGATAGTTCAATCTCATTAATGTTGCAACCTACCATATCTCTAGGCCATCTTTTGTTTGTATTGGAGCCAACAACAACAATGCATATTGTGATATGCTAAAAAAAATGAAGATTGATAGATCCTCGCTTTAGATTTTGATGAATCAAGACTCATTACTCATTAGTCAATAGTTCCATAGGTGTGAAAGTTTTTTTTTTTTTTTATAATATCCACAGGTTTGAAATTTTTTTTTTTTGGTAGGTATATAGGTTTGAAAGTTGAGTAAGCATCAAGTAGTAAGAAAGTATATGGCCTCTTGGAACAACACAGCAATTTCTGACATTTCACAAGGGGGATAAAATACTTATTTATAATAAATCCGCTCAATTTCACATATTGCGACTACAATTTGGCTGTCCTTGTTCTTTGACATCAATGAAAAAAATGCAACTAAAATTTGGTCATGTAAGTTATTTAACTCATATGATATGCCAGTAAAACATATAAAAGGAAATTAAGCTACTCCATGCAAGGCATTAGGCATGTAGCAAATCCAATATGGCTTGCTGCGTATCGTACATGCCAATGAATCTTATATAATGATACAATAGAACTGGATGACGGCCCTATATGCTCATTTGACCTTAAATCCATAGAGTGTATGGGTTAAGCAATGCAAGCCAAGGTTATATCCATGTCTCAGTCCACGGATCCACAAACGTGGCAAGACGAGGAGGCTAGAGAATATGCAAAAGTCAACAACATAAACAAGATTATCATTCCCATTTATGAAAAAGTAGAGTAAATGGAAGTGGAAGTGGCAATTTACCCCCGAGCTGTGTGAGAAACCCCAATGGCTTTGCACATGAAAAGCCCTCCGCTGGCTGTTTTTTGAAAGTAATACAAGCAGACATGTGATTGAGGCACATTTCCATAAGAAATTTCTCTTGTCGATGGAGTTAAAACTACCCTGTCGAAAATAAAATCAGGAAGGTGACCAGCATTTTAGCGTGATGGCAGCACACTGGGCTCTCATGCCCGAGGTCCAGGAATCGACCATGCAGCAGCAAAAGTCCAAGGTGGTGTACCCTACGCACCAATCAAAAAAAATAATAAAAAAAAAAATAAAAAAATCAGGAAGGTGCTTTCAGAAGTAAGATTTCATGACAACAAATTCATCAACTAGTTATCCTTGAAAAAGAATCAATATTAGAACATACCCTTTAAGAAATGATCAGCAGAAATAACCCAAATAAATCCTCTTCAAGGAAGTTACAATATAATGCCTTACCTTAAAAAACATGAGAGCAAGTAGGAAATGGAAATAGAGTGCGTCAATCCGCAATCATAAATCTTATCACCGACAAAGACACCATGATGGATTGGAGCATTTCTCAAACGCAATTTTTAGATTCTGTCCCAAGCTGGAAATTTGCTAGCAAAAAGCGAATGTTAGGCGTAGTCAATCTAAAGTCAGGCTTCTAAAAAAAATAATAATAATAAAAAATAATAATAATAATAAAAATAAAAAATAAAAAATAAAAAAATTCTATAGTCGGGCAAGGTCTACAGGGGCCTTGAAACGCAACAAGCCTGAAAGTGCGCTGGCATTCAACGTCGGTGCACCAGGGTTCACTTCACTTTTTTTTTTTTTTGAAATGTTTTTATATAACTTTTAATCTATGTATATTTAACATTTATATCAATTTTTACCATTTTTGAAAAATTTTAGATATTTTTTATTTTTTAAAATTAATAGTTTTTTTATAATTCATTAATTAGGAAAATGCCACTGATTTTAGAAAACAAAAAATATCTATAAATCTCCAAAATGGTAAAAATTAATGCATATGTTAAATACACCTAGGTTAAAAAATTGTATAAAAAAGTTTCAAAAAAAAATCTAAAAACATGACTTTTTGCATCTAAGTGCACCGAAGTTAAATACACCTAGACACGCTATATCATACTTCGCATCCGATACACTATATTATACTCGGCTTAAGAAACACAAAGTACTAGACTAAAAAGCTTGAGAGAGTCACGAATTTTCACTAATGTATAAGAAATTTGTTGACTCGAAATCCTATGTTTGAAACATAATCTTAAGAGAAAACACTATGATCACATGACAAAACCAAAAATGTGAATTCTTAAAACATAATCCTTAGAGGAAAAAACAGTAAAGTTGCATACCTAATTTAAGACACTAAATCTGACCCTAAGTACAAAAGAACCAGGAATGAGTGAAATTAGAAACCCTAAATCCAACCTCAAGTAAAGAGGAACCCAGAACATGCACAATAATATCTGAGAAAATCTAAATGTTTGGAGAGATTGAAATACAATACGAAGAGAAAGAATAAAAGAAAGATAAAACTACCACTTTGAAATGAGATTTAGAGGCAAGATAAAGCATGCTGATCTCATACTAGGAATAGATATCAATCAAATTTATGATAGAAGAGTCGCAAGGGCAAGAGAGGTGTGGCATCCGCAATTTTTAATTGCAGGCCTAAGCATATGTCTTGTATAAGTGGAAATTTTAAACTATAAAATTAGTGAAATTGAATATAAATTAATGTCTTAAAATTATAAAGTGAAAAAGGTAATAAATAAATAAATAATGATAAGTTAAAGTGCAATTATTGAATGAAACAATGTCATGTATATTAATTATTCTTAAATTAATTAATTTCAGTCAAATAGTCCAATTTAAATAATTAGTTGGTCTAATTTATTTAAATTAATGAATGACTACGATTTAATTATCCTAAATACATATTATGAGCTATTTTATGAGCTTAAATCATAAGATGTAAAACTTTATGATTCATGTATGTAAATATATATGGATATATATGATATATATATATATATAATGAAGGAGGTGTAGCTACACATGCACGTGTTGATTACCAAAAGAAAAGAAGAATCAAAGGAGTTTTAGCCCCTTTCTAACCCATGAACAAGGGGTGAGAAAAACTGAGAAGAGAGAGGAAAGAAGAATAAGAAAGAGAAAAAGAAGGAGAAGAGAAAGAAGAGAGGGAGTCCGCTACCATGCTGACGTCCATTAGCCGATGTGCTGGTCATCGTAAGTAAGGAAGATGAGCTTTTTTTTATTTTCTTTTAAAGAAATTCCTACAAATCATGTTCGAAGCACGGGGGATTTGCTACATTGATATAGATGTATATTTATGGAAAGGAAATCATGAAAATGAGAAGAGGATTTGATTCCATACTGAAAGGGGGAGGATAGTATTTTGAAATTTATTCCTAAAATGGGTAGGAATAATGGGGGTTTTCATAGATTCATATAGATCTTCATTTTGGGAGACGAATAATGTCAATGAAATGTGAAAAATTGAATCCTATTCACGAATCTAAAGTTTTACAGTTAAGGTTTAATATTTTTATATCAAAAATCTTTGATTCTTACATCAATGAGGAAGTAAAGTATGTGATTTAAGGTATAGGGGTGTCTAATGATGCATTTTAAAAGGGATTTGAATTTTGACTCAACCCAAAAGGTAGGACGATTGGGGAACACGAGTATAAGCACGGGGGCTTTGATGAAAAATATATAGGAAATGACTAATATAGGATTTATGAGATGTTCAAATGGAAGGAAATAAGATAAGTTTTGGGTAAAATAAGTTGATAGGTCAAATGGTTTAGTTTCTATTAGAAAGTTAAAATTGAATTGAATAATTGATGTTGTAAAGAAAAATGGAAGTAATGGGGTACCCAATAAATGCTAACGTGGGTAACCCTATCACGAGTAAATGAGATCTAAGTTATAGAAAATAAGCTTAATATTTTAAATGTAAGTTTGTGTTGAAATAAGACAAAAAAAATGCCATCTACTAAGAGTATAAAATTTCATATTTGGTTCGAGTATGAGAGTAATGTATTTCAACGTTAGTTAGCTTATAGGGCTATGGTTTACTTAATTTGAACATATGGTTAAGCTAAAGGGAGTTAGGGAATTTGGATAAGGAGATTTCAAGTTAATAAATACCCGAACTCCAAGTTCAAAAGTCTTGGAAAAAAGTTAGTTAGATGCATGATTAGTCATGAAATGAGTGTATGTAATGGTCTAAACAAATGCTTAATTGTATTCTTTATTGGCTATGATAGGAAAGGGTAAAGGAAAAATGGAGAAAAGCTAAAGGAAAAGGTAAATGAACCCTTCAAGAAAAGAATAGTATGATAAGAAAATCTATTTTTACCATTTGATTTCAAGAAAAGCTATTTATTAATGAGTTTATTTTATGTAAATACTTCCTTAAATTGATATGCATCATAAAAGTATTCGGGGATGACCACTACCTTATGCATATGTTTTAAAGAAAAAAATGTGTGCTTTAGAATATCTTTCACAACTAGAATTTTATGTACAAACCTTGATGTCATGTTGGGTTGACAAAACTCAATTCATGTCATAAATGCATATGATGCACATGTGAATGTAAGCCAAGCATGAAAAGTGAATTAAGCAGGCTTGTCAAGGTTGGAATAGGATAAGTTGTCCACCCTTGATGTAGCCAAGTCAGTGAGCCCGGCGCCTTTCAGTAGAAGGGTTTTTATGAGTAGATGATCACTTGGTAAATATCACCACCAAATTGAATGATGCATGTGTGTACATTTATTTTATTATCACACAGCATAATGAGAACTTAAGAATTTTACAATTTCAATAGATGCCACGAGTTTTGGAAAGTATATATATTTTTAAATACTTGCTTTCGGAGTATTATATAGTCATTCCCTCTCAATTAACCAGTGAATGTAGATGATGCAGATTTGATAGAAGAGTCTTCACTGCTAATAAAGTGGTAAAAATACGATTTTTTATGCATTTGGAGTATTTGGGCTTTTGGATGTAATTATTATAGTTGTGATTATATATTACATTTTAATTTTTTATATCAATGTTAAATGCAGTAATTAGTTTTTCATGTTAAGTATGATTGTATAAGAACGAGATTAGATGAATTTAGTAGAGAATATTAGCTTATGTAATGACTATCAAGTTTTGTTTAGCCCAGAACGTCCAAAATACTGATAGCATCTTGTCGGATTTTAGCTAAAGAAATACAACCAATGTAGGTTTTAGAAAAAAATTTAGATTGACTTTTTAGTCATTTTAGAAAAGCTTCCACTCATGTAGGTACAAAATTTTAGTTTCATTCATAAGTTCCACCACTTTAAAAGATCCATAGAGCAAGACTTCACATTATGGCAAACCCACAGGTCACGACACTATAGAGGACAACAATGGAGAGAGGCCAACAGGGCAACATCAGCTGCAACATTGATATGCGACTATTTACAATTTCGCTGAAAAAACTAGTTGTGTTTCTATCCCTTTTAATATGATGTGGCATCCATTTCTTAATTTCCAATCATTATCTGTTTTCCACGAAATTTTTCTATTTTTTCCTTGGTACCAAACCGAGCCACTTAATAAAAGAAAATAAACTTGTTTCAGAAAAAAATCAAGAACTCACCCACAGCAACGCCTTCTACCATTGTTTAAATTTAGAAGGATAATTTTGCCTATTGCAGGGGAATAGTGAGACCTGTAATGTTCATTGGAAAAACAGAGTAGTTTTCCTTTTTCGTTTTTTTTTACTTGAAGTAACGCCTTATTGATCTAAACGAGCATCCCAAAAGCGGTCATATTGAGAATAATTATGAGATTAACATTTTAAATAGCATGAGCATAGTCGACACATCAAAATAGAATCACACTTATTCAGAAACAAAAAATTAACTACTAATAACATGCAGTGAAGCAAAAACAAAATAAAAGGACACAGAAGATAGAATATATGCAAAGCATCAGTAATCACTTACCAGCAGCAACTCATTGCCTTTGAAGAATATCATTAAAATTTTTGTGTAGTTTTTGATCCAGAGTCATAGTGGGTGACGAGAGGAATATGCCGAATAAAATTTGCTCTTTGTGCTCCATCATCGCTTTGAAGACTGTTCAAAAAATGTATGGGCATATCCGACAACTCAAACTTCTTAAGATTAGTAAGGTGCTCAAGCCAATAAGGAGTTTCCTCCAGTACTTCACATTCATCAATTAATAGAACTTCTAGATTAGGCATTGCTTCCTTTTCTATTGTTACTTTCTTCAATCCTCTTAAAACTTTCAACACTAACCTCCTGAGGTTTGGATAACCACCTTCCTTTGCGTATAATTCTTCACCATCATAAGCATTACATATGATGTCGAGTACTACTAGATTAGGCAACGAACTGAGGACTTTGAGAGGGTCTTCTTTCATCCCAGACCAACCCAAGCGCAGAATTCGTAGATTTTTAAGATCAGAAATCCAATACGGTAACTCTTCTAAATGTCCGTACAATATAAGTTCTTGAAGAGTTAGAGGAGGATCCATGAGAGAATGTAAGTCCATTTCTTCATCCTCTTCTATTGAATTGAGTGCAAGGTATTTTAGGTGGCTCATTTGCTCAATCGAATTGCACAAATGATGCCCATCTTCTTTTTTTAGCTTCATAATCTCTAACTCTCTTAATTGAGTAAGCTTCCCCAATTCCTCAACTATACTCTCTGCCTTAAGTATTCTTAAATTATGTAAGGATGTTAGCTTTCCAATTCCACTAGGCACTTTAACACCATCATTAGTATGAAAAGTAGAACCACTTTCTTCTAAGTCACGAGAAATAGATAGGTGACGTAAGCATTGGAGTTTGTAAATTTCCATAGGCAATTCACATATAAAGGTGTCTTCAATAATTAAAGATTCCAAGTTTCTTAGCTCCCCTATCGAACTTGGAAGATGTTTGACCTCTAAATCATACAAACTAAGATACCTCAAATGTAGCAATGTTGTTAGGTCCTTTGGAAAGCTATCCATGTAAATGCTAGTAAGATTTAAAATTCTCAACAATCGCAACCCAGCAAAAGATGTGATAGCAGAGGAGGTAATAGATTGCCCAGACTCTCCGAAAATGAAAAGGGAACGAAGACGTGAGGAAGAGGAACTCTCACATTTTGGTACCATTTTACCTTTGTTGTGGTAAATAGATAGACGTCGAACTCTATCAGATAATGTTATCTTCTCTTCAATATTAGAAGAAAATACGATGATATTCTCTTCTTCAGACTTAGAAATAATTATCTCTCGTAACAAATCATGAATACGAAAAGTGATTATTTCACCATCAATTTCTGATCTCGTAACTTGAATAAGGCTTCTAGAAACAAGAGCATATAAGTAGCTCTCAGCTACCTCTTCTTTTGTCTTGCCTTCTTTTTTTTCTATAAAACCTTCAGCAATCCATAGTTTAACTATCCTTACACACTTAATATCAGTATCTTCAGGAAATATACTTAAATATGAGAAGCAAGATTTCAAATAATACGGCAAATCATTGAAACTAAGCCATAAAATTTCCATCATACTCTTAAGCCGATTATCAATGTCAAGTTCTGATCCAAGGCTACGATGCATCAAATCCCAGGCAACATAATCCTTGGTTGCGAGGAGGCTTCCTAATGTCACAATAGCAAGAGGTAGTCCTCGACACTTATTAACAAAGCTTCGAGCCAGCTTCTCCAATTCTGAAGATAAAGTAAAATTTTTCTCATTTGTTGCTAATGTTGGGAAGGCCCTTCGGCAAAAGAGAGACCATGCATTATCTGAATCTAGAGGTTGAATTTGGTATATGCAATCATAAGGACCAATGAAACAAGATGATGCCACATCATGCCTTCGCATTGTAAGTATAACCCGGCTCCCATTTTCATGAATTGGTAATGCAAGCCTGAGAACCTCCCAGGCATTTACTCCCCATATATCATCCGCAACAAGCGCAAACCTCTTATTTTGAAGATAATTTCTTAGTATTTGGATTAATTGCAAATCAGTCATTTTATCAAGTCCAAAGGGAACTTGCTCTAGCTCTGCTTGGTAGAATTGCATAATCATTTCTTTGAGAAGCTCCATCTTCTTGAATGTTTCTGATACGGTGATCCAAGCATAAGTCTCAAAGTGCTCCTTCACTTGTTGGCTATCATACACTTTTTTTACTAAAGTGGTCTTGCCCATACCACCCATGCCAACCACCGATATGGTCGAAAGCTTCTGTTGATCTCTTCTGAGTAACCAGTCAATAACCCAAGTTTTCGGCCCATCAATGCCCACGAGTTGAGATTCTTCAGTGAAAAGAGCAGCCAACCGTGCATCATAAACTCCATCCTCCGAGTCGCAGTTTGGACTTAAAACCTGTTGTGTTTTCTGCAGGTTATAGTCCTCTTTTCTTTTCGAAATTTCTGAAAGCCGAACTCTCATATCTTGTATCTGTTTACCAATCTGGTGGCGAGCCACTAACTGCTTAATGCATTGTGCCATTCTGCAAAGAAATCCGCAGACTCCTCCATCATCTTCCTCATGTTGATATTGTTGGATGTGGACTATGAACTCGTCTAAAATATCTTCAGTGTCATACGCTGCATTTCTTACCTATTGTGAACTTTTGTTAGTGTGTAACAAATTATTTCTTTTGATTCAAAAATTTTCATTCCGATGAAGTAATTAATACTTACAGATGACATATATAATTTTCAAATTATTAATGGTTCGGGTTGTATTCCAAGTGACACATTGTACCAAAAAATGAGTATACATGCACAACAAGTGAGAATCGTGGAAGAAAGTTTAGCCAACAACATTTATGAGCTGTTTTTGGAAAAATGAACGCAAAATGTACTCCTTGCGTTGTTAGTTGAGTTCAGATATTACTGCAAATGATGGAACTTGAAATGCATAGACTAATTATTCCTCAATTCAAAATTTTTCTCCTTGACGACTTAATTTATGTTTTATTTGTCGATAAAAATTATAAAATTTCATATTATCATTGATAGTTCGTATTGTATTCCAAGTGATAAATTGTATCTATAAATCCTTAGATGTGCACAACGTACGTCGTAAAAGAGAAAATCATGGCCGAAAAATTTTAGACAATAGCATTTATTAATTTGTTGTTGGGAAAAAATAATTACAATTTTTTATGATCTTTTGAATTTTTAAAGAAATAATAGTTTTATAAATTTTTGCATATTTGAAAAACATTGATAAAAATATTACAAATTTTAGCGAACCAAACTGGAATGAATTTGACTTTTTTTAACGAAATGAATTTCCATACTTAAATATTAGCCTTTGGGCTCGACTTCTATGTAAATTGCAAATAGATAATATAGAAGCGGTTCTATGTAATTCTTTTAAATTTTGAAAATTTTGATGTTTGATAAAAAAATTTAATTTATTCATTTTTTAATTTCTGATATCGCAAATATACTTACGTAGTTTGTATATACCTTTGTCATGGTAGTGCAATAATGGCACCATATAGGCATAAGATATTTATAATTATGATAAAACTACATGAGTTTATCTGCAACTTTTGGAATCGTATGGGTATATTATTAAATTATCATGTAGTATACTAAGGGAGTGTTTGTCAATATGTAAAACTTTTCACTTTCTATAATTATTTTAATTTTTAATTATTTTTTACTTTTTTATATAATTATCATACTTTTCAATCATTTCTACACAACTGACCATAAAACTAACCAATCTATTTTAACTTTATTTTCTTTACTTTTGACCATTATCTCTATTATATCACAGTATATTCTCACGTTTTAAAAACTTTTTTTTAACTGAAACTTCTCATCAAATGTATTCTCTCCTCCCAATACACATCCTAAACAAAATTATATCATATTTCAATGGTTTGCCGACAACAGTAAAATACTCGGTTGTTACCCTCTCATTTTAATCTAGTTTGATAGTTAAATTAAAATCTAATTAAATCATTGCATTTAAAATTACTTTTTAATTAGGAAAGTAAGTTTTATTTAAATCAAATATTTGCATTGGTCACCTTTGTTATAAAGGTTCAAATTCATATAATAAAATTGTTTTAATTATAAATTAATTTTAAAGTTATTAATTCAAATCTATACCATCTAAAACATTGTTCCTGTATAAGTGATAAAGTATTGCAAGATTTTAATACATATCCGAATTAATTGTTTTACATAAATTTTCATATGATTATATATTTTTAGTCAGTAGAGCACTTCTTCAAATTATTTTTTGTGCTACAATTTTAAAAGGAGTGATTATATTAGTCTAAGTTAAGAAAATGCCCTGCTTAGCCTATTTAGAAAAATTCATTTACAATAACTTTTTTATTTTTTCATTCACTTGTTTATCTATGTATATTTAATATATAACGTTTTACTATTTTTGGATCTGTGTACATATTTTTTTTACATTTTTAAAAATAGGAGTATTTTTAAATACATATATACACATATATATTTAAAATTTTCAAAATAGTAAAACTTGGTTTATATATTAAATACACATATCCAAAAATAGTAAAATTTGGTTTATATATTAAATACATATATCCAAAAATAGTACAACTTAGTTTATATATTAAATGTATTTTTTGATAAAATATGTTAAATATGATTAGATAAACAAGTGTACGGCGAAAATAGCGATATCCAACATCTAAGTCATCTGAAACATCATCTCAAGCGGGCTAAATGATTCTGCAAATTATTATTAAATTTCAATGCATTTACAAATGAATATAAGCAATGATCTTAATCTACACATGACTACATATACAAACTTTTAAGCAAGTATGATGCTCAAGAATTTGATTGAAGTGTTTTTCGGTATCACGAGAACAAGCTGATACTATTTTGATTTAATTATAAATGTGATCTTAAAAGTGATTGACACACTGAAATTTTCAATGATGTTGAAACACTGAAATGTATATCGATATATTATATATTATAATAATTTTTATTTAAGATATTTATATTTTTATATATTAAAAAGTCATGGAACTGGAGAGTGGAGTCCCCGAATTAGTATGTAACAGTATGTTAGGCACTAAAGTTAACGCAAAATATTTAAAAATAGTCGGTGCATGTAAAAATAAAAAGAAATGGGTGTAGATGCAAATATTTGAGTTTTAAGTTGGTGATATAAACAATTTTAATTTTTTTTTTTGCGCAGGTGTTTGAGAAACATTTATAATCATTTTTATTGATTTATTTACTTCAACTTCTCTCCCAAAAGAGAAATATGATTAGCTGTATTAGGAAATTATTTAAAATATAAATTAACCTATAATTATTTTTGCTCATCATTTTTATTTGAGAATCATTTCATATTAATATGGATAACATTGAAAATTTCAATTTTGACCCCCGCTTTGGGCCAATCTAGCCGACGTCATGAAATTAACTCTGCCGATTTTATTTAAAATTATGTATCTAAATAAGAAGACAAGTTCCATTCAAATCAAATATTCACATATACCCTATTTAAAAAATGTGTAAAATCAATTTAATAAAATGATTTGATTCACACATTTATTTGGAAGTTATCAACAAAACATCTATACCACTAAAATATTATTCTCATATGCATAAATAATTTTATATATTATTATGACATTTTAATACACCTGTGGATGTATTTCAGCGATTTTCATATTATATATGTAATAAATATTTCTAATCTAGTAACATGGTCACTACCGCAACTATCCTTTTCATGGGTTCTGGTTTAATGCACCCGGTATACTTTGCCCTTTTTTTGTTTTTTGAAAAAAAAATTACAAAAGTGTTAATGTAAGTGTGTTTAATATGTGTATAAATTTTTACCATTTTTTTATCTTTTTAGATATTTATTTCAGATTTTTAAAATCATTTAGTAATATAAAATTACTAAAATGCCACTGATTTTTAAAATCAGAAATAAATATATAAAAATCTCCAAAATTGGTAAAAATTGATACACATGTTAAATATACTTAGATTAACAAAGTTTATGAAAAATTTTTGAAAAAAATAAAAAATAAATAAGTATATGCGCCTAAGAGCATTGAGGCACAATGCTCTCGAGTGCATTGAGGCTCAATGCTCCTGAGTGCATTGAACCAAAACCCCCTTTTCATTATCAATTTTAAAGTAGTATTTTCAATCTCTAAACCGTCCAAAATATCATTTCTATGTGAATAAATGAGTATGTAAAGTATTATTATATTTTAATACATGTGTAAATAGATTTAAGCATTTTTATAATTTACACATGAATATATATATATTTGAACAAATGTAGTCCATAAATATACTTAATTAGGATGAAACTTGGTCTTCTAGATAAACAAATAATGTTAAATACAATACACGAATTGGATTTTCCATTAAGGTTTAAAATATTAAATTTTGAAGGGGTTATATCGTCTACTTCTATGTAACTCGGTTACGTAGAAGCAAGACCGATATATATATATATATATATATATATATATATATAGACATATTCAACTGCAACGCCGCTGAAATAGGCCTCTCATGATGATAAAATTAAAATCTACTGCACTCATAGTGTTTAAAATAATGTATTCTATTACCATATTAAATTTTATTCCAATCAGATATGTGTATGGACCCCATCTGAAAATGGTACAAATTCAATGTAATAAAATAGTTTGATATAAATAACAACTTTAAAGTGAATTTTCAACATATAAATCATTTTCTATAAAATTTATATTTTGATAAATGATTGTATAAAATTTCATTGCATTATAATATGTGTTGAGCCCTTTTTGAGCAAATGTATTATTGTTTCGGTATAGTTGTACTATATATATATATACGAGAGAGAGACATTCCGGTGCAGTACAATTGCACTGGAACAGCAATGCAGTTGTCCAAAAAAATGAGTCCCACACATATTAAAATGCAATAAAATTTATACAGTCATTTATCCATATATAAATCATACTATAGATAGTTTGGATATTGAAAAAACTACTTTAAAGTTGTTATTTACATCAAACTATTTTATTACGTTTAATTTATACAATTTTTAGACGGGGACCATACACATACCCGATTAGGATGAAAATTGATATGTTAATAAAATATATTATTCTAAATAGAATGGGTGGAGTAGCTTATAATTTTATCATCATGTGGGCCCCATTTCAGCGCCGCTATAATTGCACCGGAACAACAGTGAAGTTGCCAAAAAATGGGCCCCACATATATTAAAATGCAATGAAACTTTATACAATCATTTCCATATAAAATCATATTCTAGATAGTTTAGATGTTGAAAATACCATTTTAAACTTGATATTTACGTTAATCTATTTTATTATATTGATTTTACACCATTTTAAGAAGGGGATCATACACATGTTGGATTTAAATGAAAAATGATATGCTAATAAAGTAAACAATTTTAAATACAATGGATAAGGTGATTTTTCATTTATGATTATATGGAGCCCACAGTGCATGGACTGCATGGTGTAGTCACATGCACTATAATATTTTCCACACATATAGGGTATGTTTAGCTTTCAATAGAACTTTTATTGAAGCCGGCTAAATGTACCTGGGTGCATTTAGTCTTAGTGCACCCGGGTGCATTTCAATTATTTTTTATTTTTTTGAAAATTTTTTTATACAACTGTTAATATGGGTGTACTTAACATGTGTATCATTTTTACCATTTTTGAATACTTTTAGATATATTTTTTGATTTTTTAATTTGAATACTTTTAGAATCAGTAGCCATTGATTTTAAAAAATAAAAAACTATCTAAAATTATCCAAAACGGTAAAAATTGATATATATATATATATTAAATACATCTAAATTAATAGTTATATAAAAACTTTTCAAAAAATATTAAAAAATAGGTTTTGGCACCCAAGTGCACAGAAGCTTGGTGCATCGGGTGCACTAGATTTGAACTTAACTTCTATTCTAGAACTTTTCAAACTAAAACTTTTCACAGTCCACAACTAGCAATTTTTTTAATTATTTCTTCTCATCTTCTAATACAAACTATCATACTTTTTGATCTTTTCTACACAACTATCTATATAACTAACTTATTTATTTTAACTTTATTCTCTTTATTTTTCATTATTACTTCCATTATATCACATCATTTTCTTTCATTTTGACAAATTTTACACAAAAAAATTTTCATTCAAAAGTTTTATTACTTCCCAAATATAAGTTGTCAACTTTGTAGCTGAGGCCAACAATATGGGTAGACAAATGGAAATTACGACCTATAATGGTAAACGTAGAAAAAAAATGGGCTGCACATATCGTTATGTGCATCAAAATTTAAAAGAAATAGCTGCATTTCTCGTGACGGATTCCATTCCCATAAATGCAAAGTGCTTAGCGCCAATTCTTATATTTGCTACAAATGAAGCCATATGCAGAGTTAATTACAAGAATATGAAATTTCATGTAATCTTAATTCTTAGGCTGGCCTAAAATCATATCTGAAATAATAAGCAGGTGTTCTTAAATATCCACATATTTTAAATAATTTCTCCCATACTTAAATTTTTTTAAAATTTTCTCCTATATTCATGTTGTTAAGATCCATTAGCAACTACTATTAACAAGAATATGAAATGACTAATGTATCCCACTGATTTTGGGTTGTGAAAGTATCCTTTTTATTGAAACTTCAAAAGCTGTGCCACCAAACGTAGTTAATTTCACAAGTCACGACTTTCTTTTTCTTATTTTTAAGGATATAATAGTCACATGTGTATTAACGGTAGTTGTGGCTGATGCACCTTAATGAGCATAGGTATAAGAAGAATATTTGAAAAAATTATGCGTATGAAAAGGATTATTGAAAATAAGTGAATGTATAAGTAATTATGTTCAAAATCTGTTAATATATTTAAAATTTCCCTAATTTTAACGAAATTAGTCGAGCGCATTTTATATCAACATCAAGTGATAGAAAATTATGAGTTTGAAGTTTGAACAGGCCAAATCCAGTTTTGCGACTTTTTTTAAGGTTATATGCCTCTTATCGTAGTATGCACTAAATTATTTTGTACAGCGAAGAAAATTAGAGTTTTAAGATATGATAGTGTTTCAAAAATGGCAGACTACACTAATTGGGCCAGATTAAATAATTATTTAATTGGGCTAAATTGGGCCCGATTAAATGCACTACAAAATTTTGATATTGGACCACCAAACTTTTGTTGTGAAAGGTTGGACTTTCGGTGCAATAAGTTTTTGATTTCCGATTTGCGGTATGTGCCATGTAACAATTACTGAGAAAAAATTTAGTTAACTATAACTCATAATCATTTGTTAAAACATATCATAAGAGAGTCAATTGGGATCTTACTCAGGTGGAAGTAGGTTATGAAATTGAAGCCATGGAGCCTCTTCATTTGGTGTACATCTTGATTATCAAATTAAATTCAACTTATCGTATTGTTCAACTTTTTTTCGTTATTGTGATACTAGAAATAATTTCAATCAAAATCTTGGATAAATAGTATTTATTAAGATTACATATTATCATGATTAAATAATAAAAAACCTATGGATGTGTTCGGAACGGGGGAAAAGAAAAAAATCTACCTTCTTTTTCATCTACTTTTTTATATAAATTTTTTGATACAATATATTTTTATAATTATTCTATCCGTTTTGACTTTATTTACTTTACACCTAATCATGATCTTTGTTACATCGCATAATTATTCTATCTATTTCAAAGATTTTTACAGCAAAATTTTTCTTAATTTTTGCTGTTTTCCAAAACACGCCCGAATATTCTGTTATGGATGCATCAGAAATTATAATAATCTATAAAATCATTCACGTAAAATGTTTGAAATGGTTAATGTAGTATCCTTAATTAAGGAACAAATACATGCGTGGAAGAATGAGCATGTTTTAAATCGTGTCATAGTACCAAGTACCAACAGAGGATGCGTATTACCTGCCTAACCCATGCCTTGATGCCTTCGCTGTGATTTTCCCTGGCATCAGCATCCTTCAGGAAGGCTCTCATGCTCTCCAGTTCGTCTCTGATCTTAAGAACTTCCTCACGCACGCCCTTTTGCAATTTCACTTCTTCAGCCAGATAAGGCCCCAGCTGCTGGATCAAGAACTTCACGGCACTCTCAGCCATTTTTCTCCTCTCCAAATCGCAGCAGCACAAGATATTTGCTCTCACTTTACTGAAATATTGCTTCCGCGCTTATTTCTTTGAGGAGAAGCGGATTTTATAGAGATAGAGCTGAGCAGCCTAGCTGATGGCTTCCTCGAGGAAATTTCAGGTTGACTTCAAGTCGTCTCAACCCATCCCATCAAAATATATACAATATTTAAAATATTTTAATAAAAAAAATCTTTTAAGATTGCTGAAGCTCAATGCTTACATGATTCTTTTGAATTTTAAATTTTTCTTCATTTTTAAAATTTGAAGATATGTGGTCTCAATTGAGATTTTTTTTGGCCAAGTTCTATTATTTAATTTTTGAAAATCAAAAAATTTAAAATATTAAAATAAAAAATACAGAATTTAGGCAGTGAAAGATATTGTTTGAGCCCATATATGCATGAACAAATAAAAAATTTGCGTAGTTTGGACAGAATCCATCATTTTACAAAAATATATTTAGATAGTTTCCATATGCATACAAAATTTTGAAAATACAATAGTGTGTAAAAATTATCTTCGAACTAACGAGCTCTATATAAATGATTTTGCATCAATTAAATGTACTATCGAAAATTTCTATTTTAGATGAGTAAATGTAAATTAAATAATTTTCATATATAAAAGATACATAATATTGGGCTCCAGTTGCATGATGCCAATACCTATTTTTTAAAAATAAATTTACATAAATGCTAATTTAAGTGTATTTAATGTGTGTATAAATTTTTACCATTTTTGGAGATTTCTAAATATTTTTAAAATTTTTAAAAATTAGAACTGATTTTTAAAAATCCAAAAAAATCTAAATATTTTCAAAAAGGTAAAAATTGATATACATGTTAAATATACTTAGATTAATGATTTTATAAAAAATTTTGAAAAAAAAAAGATTAAATGCACCAAGTGCACCCGTATGCATGCTATTGGATCCCAATGATATTACAATTTTAGTGTTATCTGTAGAAAACAATGTCAATTTGGTTTTAGTTTGACATTAATTAATTTGGATTATTTGGAGTTAATCTAAGTCATTTTTCACCGAGCTAAGATTTAGGAAGTAAAACTAAGACATCTACTGGGGGAATTTAGCAGTAGCATATTTTATATTTCTTCCAAAATTACTATAAATTTATCTCATTCAAATTCTCTCCTCTGTTCACCTCTTGGGAGTCGTTTTCTATCACTTTTAAATTTTCACACTGTATACCATTAATTGAGGAGAGCTTATGTCTTCTATTTTTTTAAGGAAGAGCTTATATTTTTCGTTTGTATTATGAGTATTGTACTTTATTGTTGGGTTAAAAATCCACTAAAACTAAACGAAATGTGCTTTGAGATACATCATAAATTTGTAAGAATAAAAAAACTACACTTTCTTCTCATTAAATAAGGGGCTCAATTCAGTAAATAATTAGGTACTAGTGGATGAGATCCATATCCAGAAAATATAGCCTATCCCTATAACCAGCTCATAAATTCTATTATTAATATGCTTAGAATATTAATAGACGCGCTAAATCACATGGGGCGGTCTATTATCCTACACAGAACACGTCACATCATGATATCGTTCCAAAGTTTCAATTATTTCAAGATAGGCGATAAAAATATTGCTAGTTGCGCTAGACGTTGAGCCGGCAATATTATTAATTAGAAAACAGAATATTTTTCCATGAGCAAGGGTTCAACTTGCAAGAAATCGATTCCGTTCAAGTGAATTCGCGGAAGATGCACGTTGCACGATGATTAAAGTAAAATCCAGTCCGACTATTTCATCTAAAATATTTTCCACAATGCAAATACTTTTTTTTTTTTTGATGAAACACAATGCTAATATTTATGGTACTGAAAATCATTGCTAACTAATTAAAGCAACCTTGTGAGATTTGCAGTGACACCTTAAAAAAATATAAAATACAAAGTCGCTTTTTTAATTTGTTAGATCTATTCACACGTACACTAAATTGTCATAATAATTAATTTATAAGATCATTCATACATGCACGAAGAATATTTAGGTGTATTGTATGCGCTTAATTAATTAGATGCAGTGGCAAGTATCAACAAACAATTGAGAAAATTTATATTATTTTTAATATTGACTTGGAAAAGGTATTTAACAATGACTTCGAAAAGATGAGTTGATCTGACTTTTTCAAAAGTAAATAGTTGGTCCACTAGAAATTAAAGTAATCTTAACAACAATATCATGATACAAGTACCATTCTAGTTTAGAAATTACAGATAACCTCATCTAGTTTGTATATATTTATAAATATATTTACCCCTTCACTTTGTTAAAAATTAATACATGTATCTAAAAATTATAAAAAAGGATAATTTGCAAATCAATAGTTTGATCGTCTTGTGGATGTACCCATTTTGTTTTCCCAAATTTAATATTGAGATACCCATTTTGTTTTCCCAAATTGGATATTGATCTCATATGATTTGCATATATTTATAAAAATACTTATTCGGTGACGGTGCAATAACAACACCATGATGGCGTGAGTCTATTTACAAATATATAAAAATTATATCGAATTGCAATTTCTAAAACTACTTGAATACTCATGTTATTACGGTCAAACTATATGGATATATCTATAAATTATCCTTAAAATAAAATCTATTGTGATCAATTTCTTTTAACATATGTTCCGTGATAACATCAAATTAATTACTTCGCTTAAAATGTGGTATCATTTTTTTAAAAATATTATATCTATTCACACATAACTTTTAAATGCATAAATATATAATCAAGTTACAGGATCGTCCATGTATGTAGGAAAACTATTTAGATAAATTGGATGTTCTTAATTAATTAGAGGCAGTCCCCAGCGTTAACAACCATAGAGAAATTATTATTTTTTGACATTGACATGTAGAATAAGTATTTAAAAAGGACTTCCAGAAGATGAATTGATCCGACTTTTTTTTAGGGGAGCAAGTATAGTGTAGATGTATACATTTGGTCCACTCAAAATCAAAGTAATCATAATATAACTTCAAGATTGAAATATTGTGCTGCCACAACGCCGCGTGGTAAATGTGCCGGGTGGAGTTCGAGTAGGGCTCTCGGTAAAGGCGATGGGTGGCATTTTAGGATTCTGATCCAGTGTTTCCTGGGGATGCATATATTTATTTTTTTATTTTTTTGAAAATTTTTTAAGACAAATGTTAATCTAAGTGTATTTAACATATTTATCAATTTTTATCATTTTTGGATATTTTTAAATATTTATTTTGGGATTTTAAAAAAAATTACACTTAGATTAACAAGTTCATAAAAAATTTTCAGAAAAAATAAAAAATAAGTTTATACACCCGAGAGCATTGAGGCTCAATGCTACTTGGGACATTGGATGCATTTTACAGTTCGGTTTTCCTAAACTAGAAGCTTAGGAGGGTTTTATAATTTTCCCTTTGAGGTGGGGGTTTAAAAAAAATTTCCCTCAGAACGTGCTCTATTGTAAATCCGGATGTCATGATGCATATATAATATCAGAAAAAAAAATTGAAATATTTTGTCGAAAATGCAGAAATCAAATGGATGGCTAGGAGATTATGGAAGATATCCTTTAGACAAGCTCTTCCGGGAGGAAACTATGTTGCGCACGTATTGGCGGATCAGGCTTCCACAAATGAGTGGGGTACCAATGAGAGATCAAAAAAAGTCTGGTGGAATATACCACCTTATGTAATAAAGGAGCATTTATGTAAGGATATTAACGCGATATTTGAATAATATAAGGTGGGCCGTCCCCATTCCTCTGTATCTTGTTGGGTTCGGTGAAATGGGAAACTGGGGACTCTTTCTTTCTCGGGTTGACGGTGATATGCCACTAAGGGCTCTCCTCCGCGTTGATTTCGCTGCAAATTACACCCTCTTGATCAATTTCATTTAAAAAAAAATAGATTCAAGCCATGAATTATGTTTAACAATATTTATTTAGCCCAAATACAAAATTTAATTTGATTGAATACTTCTATACATCGTACTTATTGTAGACTATTCGCAAATCTATACAAATTTCTACGGAGAGAATAAGTTGGATGACTTGGATGCCTTTTTTAAAAAAAAAAATGAATGATTTGGATGTCTTAAGAATTTTAAAAATTAGGCAATTTGATGGGTCACAGGTAGCAACGGGTTCCAGAGGAAAAAAGCCATAAATAAAATATGAAGTAGATCTCAACTATACCTACAAGTCTTGCTTCCAGTTCTAAATACACTCATTATGTCTCAATAATCCTAATTGTAGTTCTTCCAAAAATCCATTTATATTTAAGCTGTTGGGGATTTATTAAATGAACAGTTATCTCTTTTATGAAATGACAAATAATCACTAAACCCTAATTATGGTGGATTATACTTGAATTTACCCAGTGCACTTAGGCTCCGTGCATTTAATCTATTTATTATTGTTTAAAATTTTTTATATAATTGTTTATCTAAGTGTGTATTTAACATATATATATATATATATATCAATTTTTACCTTTTTAGAGATTTTTATATTTTTTTGGATTTTTTTAAAGTCGTTGGCATTTTTAGTAATTAAATTTCAAAAAAATTTAAAAACTGAGTTAAATGCACCGAACTAAAGTGCACACGGGTGCTTGAAATTCGAGTCCAATTATGATTCTATAACTAAAAATTTATATTCAAATAAATTTTTAATAATTCTACATTTATAGAATTATATGTTATTTGGTGTCCTTTAGTGCACTATGTTTAAAATTTTTTAAAAAATAAAAATATATACCTACATTAGCAATTTCATAAAAAAAATTTAAAAAAAATTTTGCACCAGAGCGCATTAGAGTTTCAATGCACCCGAACATATTGAATTGGAACTTCATTTTTTAAATATGAATATTTAGTTGTAAGCAAACCAACCGTAAGTAATAGATAATTTTTTTAATGAAAAGCAGGGTATTGTATTGGAGAACGCTGGAAGAGTCCAAAACAACAAATTTACAATTTCATTTGGAGGGGTTCCCTCAAATTTCTACGTCCATATTAACAGTTATAGTTGCCAATTGATGAGCCATTTGATTGCCCGTAGGAAGGACATGCAGCGATCTGATTGCTTGATTGTTCACCACAACTTTCTTGACCTCATCAATCAGAATGCCTTCCGTTGACACAATGTGGCTCTCTTCGTTTAGGAATCTGACAAGATTGAGGGAATCACCTTCAATCTCCCACTGCTGAAACTTCATCCCCATTCCCCACCTAGTTCCAAAAAGAATTGCCATTATTTTCATACTTAGTGCATCCAGAATCCCTTCATTCCTGCAGCATTTTGCTGCCAAAAACCTGCCCATTGAATCACGTAAAACAACTCCTATACCTATATAGTTACCCTGGTGATGTCTACGCTACGCCCATCCATATTTATCTATACAAAGCCCCAAGCTGGCCTCCTCCGTTACAGGACTAAATCTCTCTAAGGGAAGTTATGTCCCATCCCTGACATGCTTCCTTGAATTCATCCCAATAGGAATGACACGGTCCAATGCTTTATCATATTCTACTAGTATATCATTTTCTCTCGACTGCCAAAAAATTGAACGTATTTGCCAAAAGCCTACCAAAAAGTAGCTCCATTTGCTAATAAGTAGTCAAAAGTTTGAGCTACATATACTATAATGTTGTTGAAAACTGGTATATTTTGCTATAAGGCTACTGAAAAATTGGCTATATTTGATAATAAAATTGGTTGCATTTGTATACTTACAAATGTTAAAAGCCACTACTTTTTTTAACTCGAAAAAAAAATCACTAGTTATAAAAATGTCACTAATTTTATAAATTAAATTAAAAAAAACTCTATAGATCTGCAAAAATAATTAAACTTGATACGCATATTAAATAGATTTAAATTAATAATTGTATAAAAATTTTCAAAAATATTCAAAATTGGTTAAATACAACAAGGTGCAGTATGTGCATTTAAAAATGTTCCTTAAAGTCTACCACCCAATAATTACTTATTTGTATGGAGGAATTGAACAATATATTTAATGTCAAAAACGGCCTTCGAAATAGATGTCTCCCCTACATCCTTAAAAGAATTCTTCGCTTGAGTTCGCTAATTACAGCCTATAAAGTGAATCCCTTTAAAATCACTTATTTTTATTGAAAAAGTAATCAGCATAATTTCGGGAAAAACTAACGACACCAGAAACGGCCTACCGAAGAAATGCCTCACGCATATCCCAAAAGAACTTTTCATCAGGCACCGAACCTTTAAAAGATTAATCCAGAGAAGAAAATAAGTCCCAAAGCTGCAGAATGCGCAGAGGAGAGTCCGGAGCACAGTTTTCAAAGCTCGTCATTAATCAACTAATCATCATATTTTATTCTAATTATTTTTCTATTTATTCTAATTTTATTCTTATCTTTTTATATTAATTACACAATTTTCAAAATATTCTATTTTCTACTTCTATCTCATTCCACAATTCTCACCAAATTCAAGAAGATTCAAGGTGCTTTTATTAACATTCTTGGTGAAGCCAAAACTAAACCACTCGATGAGTTAGCTGGTAAAGTCTCCGAATACTCAGGTATTTTGTCTAAAAATTAATCTACTACTCTAAATGAGGTTTTACTATCAACACAAGCCGTGCTTTCTAATCACATGAGATAATATTTTTGCCACCAGGGGCCACACCCACACGATGAAAAGTTATTGGATACAAGTATCAAGAGGGAAAATTGCGTCATAGACCCTCTAACTATGCGAATTGGCATTTTAGACTCCGAAGTTTGCATATTGGTATTTTAAACCCCTGAAAGTTTCAACCTTTGCATTTTACCCCCCGCGCCCTCACGGCATCAACAAAGCAGCACTTGGCCGTCCGAAATGATGAGAAAAAGACAAAAATACCCTCGTGCCTAGAGAAATTTCTAAAAACTCTTTATGCATCCATGCATGTTCTTGGTTTTGTTGCTAGCGGTGGCGGTTAAGTAATCCTAAAGGGTATCTGCCTTCCTACCGGCTTTTACACCCTCGGAAACCAAACTCCCAAGAGAAGCAATGTTGTATAGGTTTTCTTGCAAGCATCTAATGCTCCCTTCTCCATCAATATTATTACTACACATTCTCAACAACAACACAACCACTGTCTCCTTCCCTTTTAGAGAACCAAACCTCATCAAATCGACAAGAATGCCCACAAGCCGCCTTCTATTCTCTCTCATCTCCTTCAACCCCTCACCACAACCAGCTAGTAGGCCCAGCAACGCCAATGCATCCTTTGTGATCCTAGCTCTCTCATCCATCAGAAGGCCGATGAGGGTAGGGACTGTGCCAAGAGCCACAGTTGCGGCTTTATTTCCATGATAAACAGTAAGGCTAAGCAAGGCCATGGCAGCATCTCTCTTCCCAACGGTAATTCCCTCCTCAAGCAGCCTCACCAACACCGGAATAGCATTTGGGCAATCCCCAATCATCTGCTTGCACTCATCTAACATCGACAAGCTGAAGATGGCAGCTAAAGCGTTCTTTCTTGCCTCCATCGATGCCCCTCTCTTCAACACCTCCAAAATGACGTTGATTGCTCCCACTTCCATTATCAGCAGTCTGTTGTTGTTGAAGATGGTACGATTGAACAATGCAGTCACTGCGTTCTCTTAAGTCCTAGGATCGCCGGCACCCAATAACGCCACCAGGAAAGGGATTACGCCGGCATCCACGATTAGCCGACGGTCGTCCATGAAGCGCCTGCGCCTCATCTCTCTCTCTAGAAGGGAAGATATCAGTGGCGGCAGCCATGGCGGGTCTTCGAGACAAAATTTGGCGTCTGATTCTGGAGTTAGGCGTCAAAACCTAGAGATTGAGCTACAGAGACATCTGTTGCATCTCCATATCTTCCAGGCACCTTCACCACCTTGCTTACGAACACTCACTGTGGTCGATCTTGCTCGCTGTCGATTTTTCTTCTCTAAAATTCGCCCCTGTCGCCCCCTCCTCCTCTTCCAATTCCCCTGCGAAATTCCTCTACAAAACGAGGCAAGATAAGCATGAATCCTCTATTTCTTTGATTAAAATCATATCCATTCTGAAAGCGGAAATCTCTACAATTCATCTGATGGATTTAGTGATCTTCTCTGCCCAACATCGATCTGAGAATGGACGGTTGGGTAAAAAACATTATTTGGGCAATTTTCATGATGGTAGGATCATAATTCATTGGATCAACGATCTGGATGTGTAGATAGCTGCGCTGGGCATGGATTGTGTAGCAATTCATGAATCTATAATCAGGCTAGCAATTGAGATGGCTATTCAGCCATTTGTTTCCTCTTTCAATTCGGATGTGGTATTTGTTAGGTTTGAGAGAGTGAACGAATACAAGCTCCCTCCGAGGTTCGAGAGAGCGAGGGAAGAGATCTGCCCTCCTCCGAAGTTCTCGGGTATTGACGGCCGAAGCATGATCAGGCCGCGCGAGCTACTTGCGGAGAAGCCCAACCCGTTTGATAACGTCATCGGTGAGATGAAGCAGGCCAGCAATAGAATTTCAAGCGCCGACCCCACGTCCTTCTCGATCGCCAGAAAGCACTGGGCGACCAGTTCCAACTGCAGGAGGCTCCACAATGCGCTTCAGAAAAGCAAAGTCCTGTATTTAAAACATAGGCACGAGGGTATTTTCATCTTTTTTTTGTCATTTCGGACGGCCAGATGCTGCTTTGTTGATGTCGTGAGGGCGTGGGGGGTCAAAACTTTCGGAGGTCTAAAATGCTAATACGCAAACGTCGGTAGGGGTGCAACTTGGGTCGGGTTCGGCCCGAACCCAGCTGGGAGCAGTGCTGAAACTCTGCATTTCTCAGCCCGAACCCGGACCGAATTTAAACAACTCTAGGTTTTGGGTTCAGGTAAACCCGAACCCTGTAAACCCAAACTTAACCTAGATGTATTTAATGTGTAAATCAAGTATTACCATTTTTAGATATATGTATATACATTTTTAAAAATTTTAAACATAAGAGTATTTTAATCAATTTTTTATCTTTCAAAATTACTAAAACAATTCTATGTTGAGAATCTAAATATATATATTTATATACATCTCCAAGAACGGTAAGTCTTAGTTTATATGCGACTGGCCGAGGGACTTTTTTTTATTTTTCTATAAACACGTAAAGCTAGGTGTATTTAATGTAAATTTTATCATTTTTGGATGCTTTTAGATATTTTTTATTTTTAAACACACTGGCATTTTTCGTAATTTTTAAGTCAGAGATTACGAAAAATGTTACTGTGTTTAAAAATAAAAAAGTACTTAAAAACATTCAAAATGGCAAAACTTAATTTCTAGGTTAAATACACCTAATTTTACATTTTATAAAAAATTAAAATAAAATAAAAAAGGAGTTGCACGGTCGAACCCATAGGAGGTCCGGCCGCATGGGATCACTTATCTATTATATATATATATATATATAGATTAACAAATTTACGAAAAAAGCAAAAAAAATAAGTACTTTAAATAAGTTTTTCTAGCAAAATCATCCCTTCATATAAAATAGGAATTTCGTAGAAGCGGAGCCCTTAATAAACAATGCGGCATATTCTAAATATGACATAGCTCCCATATTCTAAATATATGACATAGCTAATACATCAAGATAGCATAATATTTTTCATAGACAAAATAAAAATTGCAAATAAGACATGGTGAGGGGAAAAAAAACCAAAATGTACGCAAAGCAATGTTATAAGAACTTGGCTGGACCGGCCGGTCCGACCGGGACCCGTCACCTCTCCTGTTTCATTAAGGCGGTTCAGTCCAATGCCCAAAAATGTGCCAGAACAATAAAAAGACGTCTGCGCTGTAATTCTCTTTCCTAGCTTAGGCAATTTTTCACGTCTCGCAGTATTCTTCTCTAGTCTTTTCTGTTTCAGTACCCTACTATGCACCAAAAATATGTCTGCATGCAACAACTCTTTTGGTACCCTACTATGCATGAAAATCTGTATTCAATGCAACCATTTTTTTTATAAGATTCGAACTATTAAAATATTTTATAACATTACATCTAATATTTTTATAAACTAATAGATGTAGTTAAATTATTTAAGCCTATTTTATTTTATTCTAGATGTATATTTTATTTTATTTGAAAATTAATAAATTTTTTACTAATTATTACACATAAATGTTATGAGTCATAATAATTTATTGATATATAAACATTAAAATAATTAACTATTTATAATATCATAAATATATAATATTAACATCATCGGTTCAAACGGATTTAAATAGCCGGTTAGACCGGTTTAAACCAGACTAGTCTTTTTACTGGTTCAATTAACGATTTGGTTCTGACACCATTAACACAAAGGGTGTGTTTGATAATGAATAAAACTTTTGATGAAAAGTTTTGAAGAGTAAAAGTTGTCAAATAATGTGATATGATAGGGGTAATGATGAGTAGTAAAGAGGATAAAGTTAAAATAAATAGGTTAGTTGTATGGATAGTAGTGTAAAATTGATTAAAAAGTAGGGTAGTTGTATAGAAAAATGTAAAAAAATAATTAAAAAATATAATAGTTGTAGAGAGTGAAAAATTTTAGATTGACTTGACATTTTTTGTCACTTGCCAAACACACCCAAAGTAAACAAAACAAATTTTTTGTTTTTATGAAAAAGTAAGCAAAACAATCGAAAATTAAGTATTGTGAGGGATCAAATAAATTAGAATTTATCTTAGCTACATTCGTAGACCCTTTAAGAAAGCTACAAATCCCATAATCTGATGTTAACAATTTTGGTTTTGATTATTAACAAATGGCTAATATCTCAAATAAACACAAGAAGAGGCAACATATGCATGTGTTTTTACCGCATTTATATAGCCAAAAAGGTTGCTCCTTTTGCTGCTAAGCCTGGTCGCCCTTGCCTAACCGCAATTATTTTTAAAAGTTTGTTGCCCATACATGACGTATGCAGGCAAAAAATTGGTTGCATATTTTCTCATAAGCTGCAAAAAAATTGCTAGTATTTGCTGAAAGCATTACAAGAAAATTATCTGCATTTGCTAGTACCTGTCAAAATTTTTGGCTGCATATACTGTAGCGTTGAGAAAACTGGGTTGTAATTTTATACACCTGGGAGCACTTAACTTCGGTGCACCCAGGTGCAAGTACTCATTTATTATTTTTTTTAAAAAAATTTTCCACAATTGTTAATCTATGTATACTTAATATGTCTATCAATTTTTACCATTTTTGAAGATTTTTAAATTTTTTTGAATTTTCTAAAATCAGTAGTATTTCTGTAATTTTAAGTTACAAAAATGTCATTGACTTCAACAGATCCAAAAAAAAAAAAAAAAAATCTTAAAATCTTCAAAATGATAAAAATTGATACATATGTTAAATATACTTAAATTAACAGTTTTATAAAAACAATGTTAAAATAAGCTAAATGCACCCAGAAGCATATAAAATCACTCCAGGAAAATAGTTGTATTTGCTATAAGTCTACTGGAAAATTGGTTGTATTCGATAATAAAACTGACTGCATTTATATACTTCCAAAAGTTAAAACTTACCACTTTCAATGGTCAAAAATATCATCAAGAACAATCCATCAAACAAAAAACAAATGCACACATGATCCATGAAAGTCTATCCTACCCATCACAACTGATACACAGCAAGATACAAGTGGTGCAGCAGAAAGTTTTCTTCGAGCTTTGAAGGTAACTCTGAGAAAGTATTATCAAATTGTGCAACAACATGAGTTATGGTTCCAGAAACAAGGCCTACGCAAGTGTTTTGTTCTTGCATTACATGACATACAGACATAACACTGCTCATAGTCAAGAAGGACAAGTCACATAAGGTGGACTTAACCATCGAATTGGAGAATAAGGCAAAGTTCAATGTAGGATTACATCTTCAATTCTAAAGCACCTGCAACATTGAGTTGATTCAGATCAGCCATCCACTTCATGATTCACTATTTGTTCAGCATATCACAAAGGAAATTGATCAGATATTTTCTTTAGTAGATTTGTGTTTTTCTCCATAGAATATGATAACATTGAGTTTCCGATCAACATGTCTGCAAAAAATAACCATTTTGTTGTATTTGATCAGCTTGTAAGCAATGAGTTGATTATAACATGATAACACATCAGATTAAGAGTACAATGTGACTCACCCTTGGAAATTGTATGTCAATCGCAAAACGTAACCATTTTTTATCAGCTTATACGCGATGAGTTGACTATAACATGATAACACATCAGATTAAGAGTACGATGTAACTAACCCTTGGGAGTTGTATGTCGATCTACATACCAAAGTAAGGGCAATTTTGTAGCTTGTTGCAACATCAACTATTATTTGTAGGGTAAAATAGTGGCGGACTCAGGAACATCTAAATAAAAGAAGTCAAGAAGCATTCCTAAAATGAGTATGCTCAGATGGATAAACTTAGAAAATGAACTACAAATATTTAAGGCTAACACAAGTTTATTATGCTAGAGCTCATCCTTAGAATATACATGTCAATCAAACCAAAAGGGGAATTTTATAGTTTACTACAAGACCAACTATTCTTTGCCACGTAAAATAGTGGCAGTTTCAACTAAGGGTGGAACTTGGGTAGGGTACTCATGGGTACCCATCGACCCGATCCTAATTTGGGTAAAATAGGATACAAAAATATTATCCATGGGTATGAATAGGGTATAAATTATTACCTGCCCCTTCAAATAGGGTATATAGGTAAGGTAGATATGTTAGGTACCCAGAACAAACCCGCATAGGTATAATTATATAAATAATGTATATTATATAGTATGTATTGTTTTTTGTTTGTAACATCTTGTATGTACACCCATGTTAGTATATTCAAATTCAAATCAAGCTTGTGCCATATGGAGCTATGGATTGTGAAGGAAGAAAGTAGTTGAATTTTTATGTCATTGACATTTGAAAGTCTTTTGTAAATAAGTTTGTGAATTGTGATTGTAATATACTAATAGTTTTAATGTTGGATTGCGAAACTCTATACTTTATATTTTTTATATAATAACGTAAATAATAACTTATGTATTTGTTATTTTAAAATATAAATGAGTATTGCTTTGTATTATTTAAAATAACATAAAAATATTTTTCAAGAAAATATTATATTTGAGTATTAAAAGAACCGATTTGGAATTGATCTTATGGGTAATGGGTAGGGTACGCTAAGAACCGAACTGACAAATGAGTAGAATAGGATAGGCTTTTTGCAAGTAGGGTATGGGTAGGGTAAACCGCTACCCGAACCAAACCGACCTGAGTTCCACCCCTAGTTTCAACTGTCCAAGGCCTGTTTAGAATGATTCAAAGCAACTTTTTTATTTTTCAATGCAACTTATTTTCAATGAAAGGTCAGAAACATTATCATGGATAAAATTAGAAAATGAACCAAAATGAATATTTATAGGCAACATAATACCAACTTCAATTATGCAATAAAAGCAGAGAGTTATGTGAATAGTTCTTGAGTAGTGCTAGTAATTGAAGACATTTTAGATGCTATTTCCTGTTAAGCATGGAGAAATACCTCCACCATCTATATTTGAACTACCATAATCTAAGCATGCCAACAGCAATATCTTGCACTAGGTTCAGTCTTGATATATTTTCTAAGCAATTAAAATACCAAAAAATAAACTAATAACTTGAAAAGTGATGATTATCGAATTCACTCTTTTTATTTCTTTTGCTTCCTTTTTTTTTTTTTTGGGTTAATATCAATCAATCACAGGGCTGACATAAAAGGAACCATATACTTACCTAACTGAGGTGGGAAACAGGTTATGATGATAACAATGGAAAATCTCATTATAGATCAGCAATATAATAAAGACATTCGTAACTTATTATAAGAATTTTACCACAAGATTCATAATCATGGATTTACTGGAGATTCTGCACCATGAAACCAAAGGCATTGACATAATGCTCTAAAGCATCAACTCCTAACAAGTTATGCGAAATACCCACAGTAAAATTAGCAATATCGTGCACATGCAAGGAATAGAATGACAAGCATATTACCAAATTATAAGAGTATAACTTCAGCACATAAGAAAGATATATCTCATAAAGGGACTAATTTGCCATTCATATTAACAAGAAGAATTTCTCAAAATTACAGACCCTCCAACTTAGCATCCATGTTGTTGTCAAATGGAACTCCTTGAAATATGCTAGATTATATATTCTTTCATTTATTAATCACCGATTCAAAAACTAAAAGATATACATATCACTAATTCCTGAAAATAGCTGATAGTTCAATCTCGTTAATGTTGCAACCTACAATAGCTCTAGGTCATCTTTTGTTTGCATTACAGCCAACAACAGCAACGCATATTGTGGTCTGCTAAAACATGCAGATTGATACATCCTGTTTTTAAATTTTGATGCATCAAGGTTCACTACTCATTAGTCAATAGTTCCATAGGTCTGAAAGCTTGCTTTTTTTTTTTTTGTGGGTGGGGGGTGGTGAAGATGATATCCATAGGTTTGTAAGCATCAATTAGTGATGAAGTAGAAAATAGCTCTAATATTGTCTCTTGGAACAACACAGTAGTTTCTAACATTTAACAAGGAGGATATAATACTTATTTAGAATAAAGCCTCTCAATTTCACTTAGAAGCCATATAACCCTCTTATGAAACATCAGCTTAAATTTTCATGAAAAAATTAATGGGACTGCAATTTGGAGCATTGTCCGTGTCCTTTGACATCAATACTAATGATACTACTACAATGTGATTGTCCTTGTGCTTTGACATCAATGATAACAATAGTACTAAAATTTGGTTACGTACATTATTTAACTCATATAATATGCCAGTAAAACATATAAATGGATATTCAGTTACTCCCATACAACGCATTCGGCATGTAGTAATTCCAATATGCCTTGCTGCCTATTGTACATGCCCGTGAATCTTAATGATACAGTAAAACAAGGTGGTGGCCTTACAAGCTCATTTAACCTTTAATCCATAGGGTGTATGGGTTAAGCAATGTGATTTAAGGCTATGTCCATGATTCCATCCACAGTACAGAAACACAGTGCAAGGCAGGGAAGGTAGAGAACATGCAAATGTCAACAATATAAAGAAGATCATCATTCCTACTTATTAAGAAGTTGAGTAAATGGAAATGGAAGTGCAATTTACCCCTAAGCTGTGCGAGAAACCCCAATAGCTTTGCATATCAAAAGCCCTCCTCCGGTTGTTCTTTGAATGTAATACAAGCTGGCATGCGATTGAGGCACATTTCCATAAGACATTTCCCTTGTCAATGGAGTTAAAACTATCCCGTCAAAAATAAAATCAGGAAGCTGCTTTCAGAAGTAATATTTCATAAAGCACATTCATCTTCATCGACTAGCCATCCTTGAAAAGGAATCAATACTAGAACATACCCTTTAAGAAATTATCAGCAAAGATAACCCAAATAAATCCTCTTCAAAAGAAGTTACAATATAAACTGGCAAATACTGTAGATTATATTATGCATTATCTTAACCAACATGAGAGCAAGTAGGTAATGGAAATATTCGGCCAAAAGAAGATAATTTTTATAAAAAAAATAGATTAAGTCAATCAGCAATCATAAATCTTATCACTAACAAAGACACAATTCGCGAAAAGAAGAGTAGGGAGGGGCGAAAGAGAGAAGCAAGGTACAGAGGCAAGCTGCAACTTTGGCGTTGGGGCATGTTTAGCTATTTTTTAAATCAAAATTTTTCTATTTAGGGCATAATTTGTTTAACATTAAAATTTTGTAAATTTAGATTTTTCAATCTAAAAATTTTCAGTTTTAGAATTATCCTATTTTTAATCTTTTTCATGTCTTTTTATATCTTACCTTTTAATCATTTCTACATAATTACTTTTACAATTAATCTATCTATTTTAATTTTATTCTCTTTCTCTCAATTATTATTCTTTTCATATCATGTCATTTTCTTCTAATTCAAAAACTATTATATTCAAAGGTTTTATCCAAAAGTTTTATCACTTCTCAAATGCAACCCTAGTATATTCCGATAAAATAAAAACTTTTCAAATTAAAACTTCTCTCTATGTAATTATCATATTTTTAAATTATTTTTATATTTTTCTTACATAAATATCCTACTTTTAATCATTTTTACAAACTATTCATATAATTAACCTATTTATTTTAATTTTATTTTCTTTGTTCATTATCATTACTCTTATCAAATCATATTAGTTTATCCTATTTCAAAAATTGTTTCGCAAAAAAGATTTTCATCCAAAACTTTTATCCTTCCTCAAATATGCCTGCAAGGGTTTTTTTTATATATACAAAAAATTTTCAAACTAAGAAAATATTTGATTTGATGGATGTCAGGGTGAGATAGGTTAACGTGGGACTACAACTTCCAAAACTAATTAGTCAACTCATCAACACTATTTTTTTATTGTTATCTTTATATTGCAATTATTTTTTTACCAACTACTCTTTAATAATCCTATTTATTCCAAATTTACCCTATAATTTCATATCAGTTATACATTTCTTAAAATACTCTTTTCTTTCTTGTCAAATTATCCCACAATCCCACAAAATTTCTACAAAATAAATGTCCCTAAACGTTTTATTCTACACAACTAACTTATTTTTAAATTATTTCTTTACATGTTCTTATATAACTACCTTACTTTTCAATTATTTATACATAACTATCCATACAAATAAACTATCTATTCTAACTTATTTCGCTTTACTCTACATCATTACCCTTATTATATCATATCATTTTCTTTCATTTTAAGAATTTTACACCAAAAAATTTTTTATTCGAAAGTTTTATAACTTCGCAACATACTCTAAAATTTTTCACTCTTCATTATTACTTTATGTTTTAATTATTTCTTTACATCTTCTTATACAACTACTCTACTTTTCGATTATTTCTACACAACCATATATACAACTAATCTATCTATTTTAAGTTTATGTTGTCTTTATTTCTCATCGTTATTTCTATCATATATGTTTTGTGAGTTCTCATAGGCAATCAGATCAATTGAACAACTTTTCTACGTAGGGTATGTTTGGAAAGTAATAAAATTTTTAGATGAAAAGCTTTTAATATAAAAGTTTTGAATTTGAAGACAATAACATGATATGATATGAGTAATAACGAGGAGTAAAGAGAATAAAGTTAAAATAGATAAGTTAGTTGCATGGGAGGTTGTGTAGAAATGATAAAAAAAAGTATATAGTTGTATACGAAGATGTGAAAAAATGATTAAAAAATATGATAGTTATGTATCGTGAAAATTCTTAGCTTAGCTTTTTTTGTTATTCCAAACACACCTGTAATCAGGTAATTCAGTCCATCTTACATATCGTAGCCATTTAAATTTGCCGAAAATATTATAATTTTTTTGATAAGTAAATATTAGTATATTTGGTTTCATTGTCCTTTATATGCAACTATCTAAAATTTCGCTGAAAAAATAGCTTTGTTTCTGTGAGCGTGTTTAGAAAGTGATAAAACTTTTGATGTAAATATTTTTTAAACAAGAAAAAATAATGTGATATGATAGAGATAATGATAAGAAGTAAAATGAATAATGTTAAAATGAATAGGTTAGATATTAGGTAGTTATATAAAAATGATCAAAAAGTATAATAGTTATACGAGAAGAAGCGTAATAAAAATTAAAAACTAGGATAATTGTGAAGAAAATGAAAAATTTTATTTTGAAATGTTTTTGGTGTAAACAAATACCGATATATCTTTTTATATGACATGACATTCAATTACTCACTTTCCAATCACTATCTTTGTATTTTAATTATTTTTTATGTATTTTTTGACAACTACACTGTCAAGTTTGATTTTGTTTTCTTTATTTTTAATCAAAATTTATCATTTGACCACTCTTTAATTCTTTAAAAGAAAAATTCAACAGAATTTCCATATTTTTTTCTTCTACCGAACCTAGCCAATTAATTAAAGAATATAACCTTGTTTCAGGAAAAGAATAATAAAAACTCACCAGCGGCAATGCCTCATTTCATTATTCAAATTCAGAAGGACAATTTATCCTATTGTAGGGGAATCATGAGACCTGTAATATTCACTGGAAAAATATAGTTTTTTTCACTTGAAGAAACACCTTATTGATCTAATCGAGCATCCGAAAATGGGCATATTGATTACAAAAAAAAAAAGAGTGGTCATATTGGAAATAATTATAAGATCAACATCTTAAATATCATGAGCATAGTTCAGATATCAAAATAGCATCACACGATTTCAGAAACGACAAATTAACTACTAATAATATGCGGTGAAGAAAAAAAGGAAATAAAAGGATACACAAAATAAAATATATGCAAAGCATCACATTAATCACTCACCAGAATTAACTCTTTGCCTTTTGAGAATATCATTAAAATTTTTGTGTAGTGTTTGATGCAGAGTCATAGTGGGTGACAAGAGGGATATGCTGGATAAAATTTGCTCTCTTTGTCCCGCCATCCCTGTGAAGACTGTTCAAAAAAGGCCTAGGCATATCCGCCAACTCAAGCTTCTTAAGATTAGTAAGGTGCTCAAGCCAATAAGGAGTTTCCACCAGTACTTCACATGCATCAATTAATAGAACTTCTAGATTAGGCATTGCTTCCTTCTCTAGCGTTACTTTCTTCAATCCTCTTAAAACTCTCAATACTAACCTCCTGAGTTTTGGAAAACCACCTTCCTTTGCATATAATTCTTCACCATCATAAGCATTACATATGATGTTGAGTACTGCTAGATTAGGCAGCGAACTGAGGACTTTGAGAGGGTCTTCTTTCAACCCAGACCAACCCAAACGCAGAATACGTAGATTTATAAGAGCAGAAATACAATACGGTAACTCTTTTAAATGCCCATACAATATAAGTTCTTGAAGAGTTAGAGGAGGATCCATGAGAGAATGTAATTGGATTTCTTCATCCTCTTCTATTGAATTGAGTTCAAGGTACTTTAGGTGGGTCATTTTCTCAATCGAATTGCACAAACGATGCCCATCTTCTTTTTTTAACTTTAAAATCTCTAAAACTCTTAATTGAGTGAGCTTCCCTAATTCCTCAACTATACCACTCTCTGCCTCAAGTTTTCTTAAATAATGTAAGGATGTTAGCCTACCAATTCCACTAGGCACTTTAACACCATCCTCAGTATGAAAAGCAGAATCACTTTCTTTTGAGTCACGAGAAATACATAGGTCACGTAAGCATTGGAGTTTGTAAATTTCCATAGGCAATTCACATATAAAGGTGTCTTCAATAACTAAATATTCCAACTTTCTTAGCTCCCCTATCGAACTTGGAAGATGTTTGACCTCTAACTGATACAAACCAAGATACCTCAAATGTAGCATTGTTGTTAGGTCTTTTGGAAAGCTATCCATGTAAATGCCACTAAGATTTAAAATTCTCAACAATCGCAACCCAGCAAAAGATGTGATAGCAGAGGAGGAAATAGATTGCCCAGACTCTCCAAAAATGAAAAGGGAACGAAGACGTGAGGAAGAGGAGCTCTCACATTTTGGTACCATTTTACCTTTGTTATGGTAAATAGATAGACGTCGAACTCTATCAGATAATGTTATCTTCCCCTCAATATTAGAAGAAAATACGATGATATTTTCTTCTTCAGACTTAGAAATAATTATTTCTCGTAACAGATCATGAATGCGAAAAGAGATTATTTCACCATCAATTTCTGCTTTCGTAACTTGAATAAGGCTCCTAGAGACGAGAGCATATAAGTAGCTCTCAGCTACCTCTTCTTTTGTCTTGCCTTCTTTTTTTTCTATAAAACCTTCGGCAATCCATAGGTCGACTATCTTTACACGCTTAATATCAGTATCTTCAGGAAATATACTTAAATATGAGAAGCAAGATTTCAAATAATACGGCAAATCATTGAAACTAAGCCATAAAATTTCCATCATACTCTTAAGCCGATTATCAATGTCAAATTCTGATCCAAGGCTACGATGCATCAAATCCCAGGCAACATAATCTTTGGTTGAGAGGAGGCTTCCTAATGTCACAATAGCAAGAGGTAGTCCTCGACACTTATTAACAAAGCTTCGAGCCAGCTTCTCCCATTCTGAAGATAAAGTAAAATTTTTCTCATTTGTTGCTAATGTTGGGAAGGCCCTTCGACAAAAGAGAGACCATGCATTATCTGAATCTAGAGGTTGAAGTTGGTATATGCAATCAAAAGGACCAATGAAACAAGATGATGCCACATCATGCCTTCGCATTGTAAGTATAACCCGGCTCCCATTTTCATGAATTGGTAATGCAAGCCTGAGAACCTCCCAGGCGTTTACTCCCCATATATCATCCGCAACAAGCACAAACCTCTTATTCTGAAGATAATCTCTTAGTATTTGGATTAATTGCAAATCAGTCATTTTATCAAGTCCAAAGGGAACTTGCTCTAGCTCTGCTTGGTAGAATTGCATAATCATTTCTTTGAGAAGCTCCATCTTCTTGAATGTTTCTGATACGGTGATCCAAGCATAAGTCTCAAAGTGCTCCTTCACTTGTTGGCTATCATACACTTTTTTTACTAAAGTGGTCTTGCCCATACCACCCATGCCAACCACCGATATGGTCGAAAGCTTCTGTTGATCTCTTCTGAGTAACCAGTCAATAACCCAAGTTTTTGGCCCATCAATGCCCACGAGTTGAGATTCTTCAGTGAAAAGAGCAGCCAACCGTGCATCATAAACTCCATCCTCCGAGTCGCAGTTTTGACTTAAAACCTGTTGTGTTTTCTGCAGGTGATAGTCTTCTTTTCTTTTTGAAATTTCTGAAAGCCGAACTCTCATATCTTGTATCTGTTTACCAATCTGGTGGCGAGCCATTAACTGCTTAATGCATTGTGCCATTCTGCAAAGAAATCCGCAGACTCCTCCATCATCTTCCTCATGTTGATACTGTTGGATGTGGACTATGAACTCGTCTAAAATATCTTCAGTGTCATAAGCTGCATTTCTTACCTATTGTGAACTTTTGTTAGCGTGTAACAAATTATTTCTTTTGATTCGAAAATTTTCATTCCGATGAATTATAGATGACATATATAATTTTCAAATTATTAATGGTTTGGGTTGTATTCCAAGTGATACATTGTACCTAAAAATGAGTATACATGCACAACAAGTGAGAATCATGGAAGAAAGTTTAGCCAACAACATTTATGATCTGTTTTTGGAAAAATGAACACAAAATTTATTCCTTGCGTGGTTAGTTGAGTTCAGATATTACTGCAAATGATGGAACTTGAAATGCATGGACTAATTATTCCTCACTTCAAAATTTTTCGCCTTGACGACTTAATTTATGTTTTATTTGTCGATAAAAATTATAAAATTTCATATTATCATTGATAGTTCGTATTGTATTCCAAGTGATAAATTGTATCTATAAATGCTTAGATGTGCACAACGTACCCCGTAAAAGAGAATCATGGCCGAAAAATTTTAGACAATAGCATTTATTAATTTGTTGTTGGGAAAAAATAATTGCAATTTTTTTTATGATCTTTTGAATTTTTAAAGAAATAATAGTTTTATAAATTTTTGCATATTTGAAAAACATTGATAAGAATATTACAAATTTTAGCAAACCAAACTGGAATGAATTTGATTTTTTAATGAAATGAATTTCCCTACTTAAACATTAGCCTTTGGGCTCGACTTCTATGTAAATTGCAAATAGATAATATAGAAGCGGTTCTATTTAATTCTTTTAAATTCTGAAAATTTTGATGTTTGATAAAAAAATTTAATTTATTCATTGTTTAATTTCTGATATTGCAAATATACTTACGTAATTTGCATATACCTATGTCATGGTAGTGCAATAATGGCACCATATAGGTGTAGTATATTTATAATTATGATAAAACTACATGAGTTTATCTGCAACTTTTGGAATCGTATGGGTATATTATTAAATTATCATGTAGTATACTAAGGGAATGTTTGTCAACATGTAAAACTTTTCACTTTCTATAATTATTTTAATTTTTAATTATTTTTTACTTTTTTATATAATTATCATACTTTTCAATCATTTCTACACAACTGACCATAAAACTAACCAATCTATTTTAACTTTATTTTCTTTACTTTTCATCATTATCTCTATTATATCACAGTATATTCTCACGTTTTAAAAACTTCTTTTTACTAGAAACTTCTCATCAAATGTATTCTCGCATCCTAAACAAAATTATATCATATTTCAATGGTTTGCCGACAACAGTATAATACTCGGTTGTTACCCTCTCATTTTAATCTAGTTTGATAGTTAAATTAAAATCTAATTAACTCATTGCATTTAAAATTACTTTTTAATTAGGAAAGTAAGTTTTATTTAAATCAAATATTTGCATTGGTCACCTTTGTTATAAAGGTTCAAATTCATATAATAAAATTGTTTTAATTATAAATTAATTTTAAAGTTATTAATTCAAATCTATACCATCTAAAACATTGTTCCTGTATAAGTGATAAAGTATTGCAAGATTTTAATACATATCAGAATTAAGTGTTTTACATAAATATTCATATGATTATATATTTTTAGTAAGCAGAGCACTTCTTGAAATTATTTTTTGTACTACAATTTTAAAATGAGTGATTCTGTTAGTCTAAGTTAAGAAAATGTCCTGATTAGCCTATGTAGAAAAATTCATTTACAATAACTTTTTTTATTTTTTCATGCACTTGTTTATCTATGTATATTTAATATATAACGTTTTACTATTTTTGGATATGTGTACATACTTTTTTTAGATTTTTAAGAATAGGAGTATTTTAAATACATATATACACATATATATATTTAAAATTTTCAAAATAGTAAAACTTGGTTTATATATTAAATACACATATTCAAAAATAGTAAAATTTGGTTTATATATTAAATACACATATCCAAAAATAGTACAAATTAGTTTATATATTAAATATATTTTTTGATAAAATATGTTAAATATGCTTAGATAAACAAGTGTACGGCGAAAACAGCGAAAAGAAGTTGTTGTAAATGAGTTTTTCGAAGCGAGCTAAGTGAGGTATTTAATTAACCCGAACTAACAGGATCATTAATATTAACAAACATGATGTTAACAAAGTGGATTGTGTGTTTACTTTCACCATCACATTGAGTTACCGACCCAAAATTCCGAGGGCTGTTGAAACCATTGAAGCGCAACCTTTGATTTTAAAATTGATATTAAATAAAATGATGTGAAAAAAGTGGATTGAATGTTGACTTAACCATCGAAGTGACCCATTCCTTAAAAAAAAAAAAAAGACAAAAAACCATTAAAGCGACCCAAATTTCTGAGAGTTGTTGACACCACTGAAATTTGAATATTTATATTTTTTGATGTGAGAAATTTGAATATTTAATTTGAGAACTATTTAAAAATAAATTTTCTGCATTTTTATTATAATTTAAGAATATTATATTTTATAGTATTTATAATGAAAATTTTAGAAAATTTGAAAGGCACCAAACTTATTTATCTAATGAGAGGATTATTTAACAAATATTGTTCCTTATATTTTATATTATTTTTAAATATATTTATTTAGTACAATATAATTTTATATAAATTCTTCTTTATTCATATATTCTTATAATGATGAATATATTATAGAAAATACTATAATATCAATGGCTGAATAAGAAGGGATAAATTCACATGAATGGGGAACCACATAAAAATAAATTATATTTCAAATATGTATTAAAAATTTAAGAGAGATTTTTAAATTTTCATAACTTTAAGGGGAAATGCCCCCTGTATATAATATAATATGTTGTATGCAATGTAGCCCCTATTTATTATTTCAAAATATATTTTTCTAAATGTAAGCATTTATCATGTTCGGGATGCTTCTATGAAACTCGCTTTTTATGTAATCCCTTCCATTTTCAACATCTAGATGGTTGATGAAGAAAAATTCATTCCATCTATTGTATTTAGTATTACTTACATTCGTATGGAAACCCTTTCATTTGTCTGATATCATTATATATAAATCTCATTTACAAACATGTAAAAAATATAATAAAATAATTTAACAATAAATACCAATTTTAATTAGTAATTTTAGCATCTAAATTTTCTAAAATATCGTTCCTACATAGACAAATGATTTTATAAAATATTACTACATTTTAATACATATATAAATGAATATCAACATTTTCCTTAGTTTACAAGTGAATGTACCTATTTTGAATGAATATAGCCTATGCACATATTGAATCTAGTTGAACTTGGTTCTTAATTAAATAAATGATATTAAATATAATGAATAGATTGAATTTTTCATCAATCATCAAAATCTTGAAATTTAAGTAGGTTACTTAGAATTAGGGGTGCAACTTGGGTAGGGTACCCGCGGGTCGACCCGTGGGTACCCTAAAATCGGGTAGGTTCGGTTCCATAGAACCTACCCGTAGGGTCGGTTCGGTTCCTCGGGTAAATTACCCGGTCAATTTCGGGTATGGGTCGGTTCCGGTTACGGGTACCCAGAACCGACCCGGATTTAATATTATATTATTATATATCATATATTATAAATGCAGCTAAATCCCTAAATTGATACGACGAGTCGACGATACCTGATTCTTCCCCATTCCGCCGTTCGTGAATCGTGATCCCTGAATCTTCATCGGCAGCGGTGGGCGGCAGAAGGTCGCAGCTGTTCAGCAGCGGTGGGCAGCTGAAGCCTGAAGAACTCCCGATTTCCCGTCGCGACGAACTGGCTAAACCTAAAACCTTTCTTCTCTTTCTTCCCCTGCGTCGTCTGCGAAGACTGCGATACACCGAACTGCTGTCGGTGCCGGTGCCGGTGCGTGGCTGTTTGCGGCCGTTCTTCTCGCCGGCGCAGGTTCAGTCCTTCCGGGCTTCTCTCTCTCTCTCTCTCTCTCTCTCTCTCTCTCTCTCTCTCTCGGTGCCGGTGCCGGTGCGTGGCTGTTTGCGGCCATTCTTCTCGCCAGCGCAGGTTCAGTCCTTCCGGGCTTCTCTCTCTCTCTCTCTCTCTCCCCCCGACCCTCTCCTCTGCTTCTCATTTCCAGTTTCCACATTTGTGATTTGCCCAGATTAGATCTTCCCACAAGAATATGTATGCGTGTATTACTAAGACTATGGCCCCGCCATGAACTCAAACTATCCACATTTGTAATTTTGTATTGTAACTCAAACGACAACCATCCACTCTCCAACCTGGCCACGATGTTGGCCTGTTGAAGGGTTTTCCTTATCTGGCGGTCTTGGACCTCTTGGTGGTACCACCTATTGAAGGCATGTGGATTTTGCCTTAAGGTTTGCTGTATCTTGTTCTTTCTTTAATGAGTTTGGATTCATTTTTCATCCTCCTTGTAATTGGAGACAATTTTCTATGCTTTGATATGAAATGGACCATAGTGCATGATCATGTGAGGTATAGGTATTCACTAATGTCCATATCAACTGTCAACTCCGAAATGTGGCACATCCAACATAAATGCCCTTTAACTGATTGTACATGCTTCAAGTTGTTAACACTGAATTGTTAAATGCCCTAAATGCATAGAATTTTCTGTATAAATCTTCAAAGTTTAAATGTGCCTGTCGAGCTGTGCCTTTAAAACATTGTCTTTTCTAATTCTTCTGCACTGCAGGTGCTTGGAAATTGAAATGGAATAGTTAATCTTTGATATCTGACCCTAGATAGTGTTTAGGGTCATTTGCACTGGTTTAGCCTTTTCTATGATTAATGAATGTATTAACCTTTATCTCTGTTACTAAAAGCAGATTTTAGGGTCTTTGTTGCACATTTTATGATTATTAGAAAGAATACTTAAACTGTATGCAAGAATACTTAAACTGAATGTATTAACCAACTTGATATGTTGATATTTCTGTTTCATTGGAAATTTTTTTTCAGAATATAGTATTTCTGTATTTGGAGCCAAGTTGGATGCATGACGTTTTTAGGAACCGATTTGGAACCGAACCGGAACCGACCCGCACATGAAAAAATTGGGTAGGGTAACCTCCGGACCGACCCGGTCTAAAATAGGGTAGGGTAGACATTTTTAAAAAATGGGTAAGGGTAGGTTCCACCCCTACCCGGGGGTACCCGAACCGACTTGCACCCCTACTTAGAATCACTTCTATGTAACCCGGTAACCTAAAATCTAGCACACATCATATTATCCATATAACTTTATTTATACTTTTAAAATTCAAAGGTATTGAAAACTTTTACGTACTGCATATATATTATACATTTTTCAACAACTTTAATTGTTATACATTGGCTCTCACAAGATTAAATTTAATAAAAAAAAATTTAGTATCATGATAAAATAAGACATCATAAACAAAATGAATGATTTAGATTTGAAAAGTTAAAAATACGAAAACTAAAAAGGCTACGTGGAATATGCATTCAGTCCCATGCCAATCCCACTCTATTGAATCACTCCTCAATACATGAGAAATACTTTAGTGTGTTGCCAGTATCGTTAAAAGTTTCAATATCTCACCTTAATTATGGACTATCTTGATAATTACTCACAAACCAAAATCTAACCCACCCAATCCAATTCATATATTATAAAATGAATATAATGGAATAGTTTGATTTAGATATCAATTTCAAAACTATATATCCAACATCTAAGTCATCTGAAACATCATCTCAAGCGGGCTAAATGATTCTGCAAATTATTATTAAATTCCAATGCATTTACAAATGAATATAAGCAATGATCATAATCTACACATGACTACATATACAAACTTTTAAGCAAGTATGACGCTCAAGAATTTGATTGAAGTGTTTTTCGGTATCACGAGAACAAGCTGATACTATTTTGATTTAATTATAAATGTGATCTTAAAAGTGATTGACACACTGAAATTTTCAATGATGTTGATAACACTGAAATGTATGTCGATATATTATATATTATATTTTATAATAATTTTTATTTAGGATATTTATATTTTTTATATATTAAAAAGTTATGGAACTGGAGAGTTGAGTCCCTGAATTCGTATGTAACAGTACGTTAGGCACTAAAGTTAACGCAAAATATTTAAAAAATAGTCGGTACATGTAAAAATAAAAGGAAATGGGTGGAGATACAAATATTTTAGTTTTAAGTTGGTGATATAAACAATTTTAATTTTTGTTGTGCAGGTGTTTGAGAAACTTTTATAATCATTTTTATTGATTCGTTTACTTCAACTTCTCTCCCAAAAGAGAAATATGATTAGTTGTGTTAGGAAATTATTTAAAATATAAATTAACCTATAATTATTTTTTTCTCATCATTTTTATTTGAGAATCATTTCATATTAATATGGATAACATTGAAAATTTCAATTTATGACCCCCCACTTTGGGCCAATCTTGCTGACGACATGAAATTAACTCTGCCTATTTTATTTAAAATTATCTATCTAAATAAGAAGACAAGTTTCATTCAAATCAAATATTCGCATATACCCTATTTAACAAATTTGAAAAATCAATTTAATAAAATGATTTGATTCACACATTTATTTGGAAGTTATCATCAAAACATCTATACCACTAAAATATTATTCTCATATGCATAAATAATTTTATATATTATTATGACATTTTAATACACCTGTGGATGTATTTCAGCGATTTTCATATTATATATGTAATAAATATTTCTAATCTAGTAACATGGTCACTACCGCAACTATCCTTTTCATGGGTTCTGGTTCAATGCACCCGGTATACTTTGCCCTTTTTTATTTTTTGAAAAAAAAATTATAGAAATGTTAATGTAAGTGTGTTTAATATGTATATAAATTTTTACCAATTTTGTATCTTTTTAGATATTTATTTTAGATTTTTAAAATCATTTAGTAATATAAAATTACTAAAATGCCACTGATTTTTAAAATCAGAAATAAATATATAAAAATCTCCAAAATTGGTAAAAATTGATACATATGTTAAATACACTCATATTAACAAAGTTTATGAAAAAAGTTTGAAAAAAATAAAAATAAATAAGTATATGCGCCCAAGAGCATTGAGGCTCAATGCTTTCGAGTGCATTGAACCAAAACCCCCCTTTTCATTATCAATTTAAAATTAGTATTTTCAATATGTAAACCGTCCAAAATATTATTTCTATGCGAATAAATGATTATGTAAAGTATTATTATATTCTAATACATGTGTAAATAGATCTAAGCATTTTTATAATTTACACATGAATATATATATATATATATTTGAACAAAGGTGGTTCATAAATATACTTAATTGAGATGAAACTTGGTCTTCTAGATAAACAAATGATGTTAAATACAATACACGAATTGGATTTTCCATTAAGGTTTAAAATATTAAATTTTGAAGGGTTTATATCGTCTACTTCTATGTAACTCGGTTACATAGAAGCAAGATCGATATATATAGACATATTCAAATGCAGCGCCGCTGAAATGGGCCCCTCATGATGATAAAATTAAAATCTACTGCACTCATAGTGTTTAAAATAATGTATTCTATTACCATATTAAATTTTATCCCAATTAGATATGTGTATGGACCCCATCTGAAAATGGTACAAATTCAACGTAATAAAATAATTTGATGTAAATAACAACTTTAAAGTGATTTTTCAACATATAAATCATTTGCTATAAAATTTATATTTTGATAAATGATTATATAAAAGTTCATTGCATTATAATATATGTGGAACCCTTTTTGGGCAAATGTACTGTTGTTTCGGTATAGTTGTACTATATATATATGAGAGAGACATTCCGGTGCAGTGCAATTGCACTGGAACAGCAATGCAGTTGTCCAAAAAATGAGTCCCACACATATTAAAATGCGATAAAACTTATACAGTCATTTATCCATATATAAATCATACTGTAGATAGTTTGGATATTGAAAAAACCACTTTAAAGTTATTATTTACATCAAACTATTTTATTACGTTTAATTTATACAATTTTTAGACGGGGTCATACACATACCCGATTGAGATGAAAATTGATATGGTAATAAAATATATTATTCTAAATACAATGGGTAGAGTAGCTTATAATTTTATCATCATGTGGGCCCCATTTCAGCGCCGCTACAATTGCATCGGAACAACATTGCAGTTGCCAAAAAATGGGCCCCACGCATATTAAAATGCAATGAAACTTTATACAATCATTTGTCTATATAAAATCATATTTTAGATAGTTTAGATGTCGAAAATACCATTTTAAACTTGATATTTACGTTCATCTATTTTATTACATTGATTTTACACCATTTTAAGAAGGGGACCACACACATGTTGGATTTAAATGAAAAATGGAATGCTAATAAAGTAAACAATTCTAAATACAATGGATGGGGTGATTTTTCATTTATGATCATATGGAGCCCACAGTGTATGGACTGCATGGTGTAGTCATATGCACTATAATATTTTCCACATATATATAGGGTATGTTTGGCTTTCAATAGAACTTTTATTGAAGCCGACTAAATGTACCTGGGTGCATTTCAATTATTTTTTATTTTTTTGGAATTTTTTTATACAACTGTTAATATGGGTGTACTTAACACGTGTATCATTTTTACCATTTTTGAATACTTTTAGATATATTTTTTTGATTTTTTAATTTGAATACTTTTAGAATCAGTAGCCATTGATTTTAAAAAATAAAAAACTATATAAAATTATCCAAAAAGGGTAAAAATTGATATATATATTTATATTAAATACATCTAAATTAATAGTTATATAAAAACTTTTCAAAAAATATTAAAAAATGGGTTTTGGCACCCAAGTGCACAGAAGCTTGGTGCACCAGGTGCACTAGATCTGAACTTAACTTTTATTCTAGAACTTTTCAAACTAAAACTTTTCACTGTCCACAACTAGCAATTTTTTTAATTATTTCTTCTCATCTTCTAATACAAACTATCATACTTTTTGATCTTTTCTACACAACTATCCATATAACTAACTTATTTATTTTACCTTTATTCTCTTTATTTTTTATTATTACCTCCATTATATCACATAATTTTCTTTCATTTTGACAAATTTTACACTAAAAATTTTTTATTCAAAAGTTTTATTACTTCCCAAATATAAGTTGTCAACTTTGTAGCTGAGGCCAACAATATGGGTAGACAAATGGAAATTACCACCCATAATGGTAAACGTAGAAAAAAATTTGGCTGCATATATCGTTATGTGCATCAAAATTTAAAAGAAATAGCTGCATTTCTCGTGAGGGATTCCGTTCCCATAAATGCAAAGTGCCCAGCGCCTATTCTTATATTCGCTACAAATGAAGCCATATGCAGCCAAAATAATGGTTGTGGTGTGGAAATTTCTTGTAGCAGTTAAATAAATGACGTTAAAAGAAATAAATGAGGAAGATTTTGGTTTAATCATCAATGTGGATACAATTAGGTAACACAATGAAATTTTCAATGGGTACAGCGGCTTTAAATTGTCGTTGATCCATTTGACCCTGAATTAAGATATAATATGATAAGATCAAGTTCAAATGCTTGACGAGCTCCAATTATATTTTATAAAATCTTTTGATTAAACGTAATTTATTTTTGTATATTTCAATCATTTACAAATCAAATTTTACCATTTCTAGATATATGTATATATTTTTCTAGATTTTTAAAAATAAGGGTATTTTAAATACATATATACATGTAAATGTTTAAAAATCTCAAAAAATCGTTAAACATACTCAAAAATTGTAAAATTTAGTCAATATGTTAAATACACTTAGATAAACAAGTGCACGAAAAAAAAGTAAAAAAATAAAGTTGTTTTAAATAGATTTTCTAAGGTAGGCTAAGTGAGACATCTACTTAGCTCGGGCTAACAGGATCACTCATCTATATATATTGCATATACATAAGGCTCTGCTTATATGTTACATATAAGCAAAAGCCCTTCAAAATCTAAAATTTTGATCTTCAATAGAAAATCTAATACATTCATTATATTTAACATCATTTGTTTATCTAGGAGCTTAAGTTTCATTTCAATCAAATATGTATATGGGTCATATTTGTTAGAAAAAATATATGTTCATATGTAAATTATGAAAATTGCCAAAATATCCATTTTAAAGTAGTATTTTTTACATCTAAACCATTCAAAATATCATTTCTATATGAATAAATGATTCTATAAAATATTATTATATTCTAATATATGTGTAAATAGATCTAAACATTTTTCATAATTTACACATGAATATATATATATATATATATTTAAACAAAAGTGGCCCATAAACATAATTGATGAGGATGAAACTTGGTCTTCTAGATAAACAAATGATGTTAAATACAATAAACGAATTGAATTTTCCATTAAGGATCAAAATCTTAAATTTTGAAGGGGTTACATGATCCACTTCTCTGTAACTTAGTTACATAGAAGCGAGACCGATATATATATATACACAGACATATTCAACTGCAATATCGCTGAATGGGCCCCACATGATGATAAAATTAAAATCTACTGCACCCATTGTATTTAAAATAATGTATTCTATTACCCTATCAAATTTTATCCCAATCATATATGTGTATGGACCCCATCTGAAAATGGTACAAATTCAATATAATAAAATAGTTTGATGTAAATAACAACTTTAAAGTGATTTTTTCAACATAAAAATCATTTGCTATAAAGTTTATATATAGATAAATGATTGTATAAAATTTCATTACATTCTAATATGTGGGTCTTTTTTGGGCAAATGTACTGTTGCTCCGGTACAGTTGCACTATATATATAAGAGACATTTAGGTGCAGTGCAATTGCACCCAAACAGCGGTGCAGTTGCCCAAAAAATGAGTCACACACATATTAAAATATAATAAAACTTTATACAACATTTATCTACATATAAATCATACTTTCGATGATTTAGATATTGAAAAAAATACTTTAAAGTTGTTCTTTACATCAAACTATTTTATTACGTCGAATTTATACCATTTTCACATGGGGTCCATACACATATCTGATTGGGATGAAAATTGATATGGTAATAGAATACATTATTCTAAATAGAATGAGTGGAGTAGATTATAATTTTATCATCTGTGGGCCACATTTCAATTCCGCTACAATTGCACCAGAACATTGGTGCAATTGCCCAAAAAATGAGCCAACGCATATTAAAATTCAATAAAACTTTATACAATAATTTATCCATATAAAATCATATTTTAGATGGTTTAGATGTCGAAAATTCTACTTTAAACTTAATATTTACATTAATCAATTATATTACATTGATTTTACACCATTTTAAGAAGGAGACCACACAAATGTTGGATTTGAATGAAAATTGGTATGCTAATAAAGTAAACAATTCTAAATATAATGGGTGAGGTGGATTTTCACTAATGATCATATGAAGCCCATACTGCATGGACTACATGGTGTAGCCGCACGCACTATAATATTTTCCACATATATAGGGTATGTTTGGCTTTTAATAGCACTTTTATCGAAGCCGACTGAATGTATCTGGGTGCATTTAGACTCAGCATACTCGGGTGCGTTTCACTTATTTTTTATTTTTTTGAAATTTTTTTATACAACTATTAATTTAGGTGTATTTAACACGTATATCAAGTTTTACCATTTTTGGATACTTTTAGATATATTTTTTTGATTTTTTAATTTGAATACTCTTAAAATCAGCAGCCGTTGAGTTTAAAAAATAAAAAATATCTAAAAGTATCCAAAAATGGTAAAAATTGATATACATATTAAATACACCTAGATTAATAGTTGTATAAAAACTTTTCAAAAAAAATTAAAAAATGGGTTTTGGCACCCAAGTGCACAGAAGCTCGGTGCACCAGGTGCTCTAAATCTGAACTTAACTTTTATTCTAAAACTTTTCAAATTAAAATTTTTAGCTGTCCACAACTAGCCAAAATTTTTAATTATTTCTTCTCATCTGCTAATACAAACTATCATACTTTTTGATCATTTTTAAATAACTATCCATACAATTAACCTATCTATTTGACTTTATTTTCTTTATTCTTCATCATTACCTCCATTATATCACATTATTTTTTTTCATTTTGACAAATTTTACACCAAAAATTTTTAATTCAAAAGTTTTATTATTTCCCAAATATAAGTTGTCAACTTTGTAGCTAAGGCCAACATTATGGGTTGACAAATGGAAATTAGCACCTATAATGGTAAACATAGAAAAACATTTTGCTGCACATATCGTTATGTGCATCAAAATTTAAAAGAAATAGTTGCATTTCTCGCGAGGGATTCCATTGCCATGAATGCAAGGTGCTCAGCGCCTATTCTTATATTTGCTACAAATGAAGCCATATGCAGCCAAAATAATGGTTGTAGTGTGGAAATTTCTTGTAGCAGTTAAATAAATGACGTTAAAAGAAATAAATGAGAAGGATTTTGGTTTAATCATCAATGTGGATACAATTAGGCAACACAATGAAATTTTCAATGGGTACGGCGGCTTTAAATTGTCGTTAATCCATTTGACCCTGAATTAAGATATAATGTGATAAGATCAAGTTCAAATGCTTAACGAGCACCAATTATATTTTATAAAATCTTTTGATAAACGTAATTTATTTTCGTATATTTCAATCATAGACGAAACTTTGTATTAAAAATATTTGAAATTTAAAAGTATTTTTAAGCCCTTAATTAGCAATTAGACTTTTAGGGTGTGTTTGGGAATAGATAAAACTTTTAATGAATAGTGTTAGAGAGTAAAAGTTGTCAAATGATGTGATATGATAGGGGTAATGATGAAGAGTAAAGAAGATAAAGTTAAAATAGATAGGTTAGTTGTGTGGGTAGTTGTGTAGAAATGATTGAAAAGTAGGGTAGTTGTATAGGAAAATGTGAAAAAATAATTAAAAAATATGATATTTATGGAGAGTGAAAAGTTTTTGATTGAAAATTTTTAACTTGACATTTTCTTTACATTGCCAAACACACCCTTAATAGTTATTTTCTCTAAAAGTCCAAAAGCGCTGTTTATACAGGCTCGAAACAAAAATTATTGAATAAAAATTATGTAGAAAATACTTCTCGGAGTCAATACCATTTAAGATCTTAGATATTGTCATTTCAATTTCTGCCTACCTTATTATTGTGTGTCTCAGTGTGTGTGTATCATTTCAATTTAAGTTTTAATGGGTCGTAACTACTTACAAATATTTATAATTGTATATAAAAGGAAAATTTTCCCACAGACCCACAACTTTTGTTCATTATTTCTTTCACACCACAACGTTTCAAATATTTCCCGGATACCCACAACGTTTCATCCATAATTTCTTCGACGTCCGGGCCGTTACACTGTTGATTAGGGCTAAAGAATATTTTATTAGATGAAACTTAATTTTCTAACTAAATATGTAGTTGACCGCACATGTAATGTTAATTCTTAGGCTGATCCAAAATCATATCTAAAATAATCTGCAGGGGTTCTTAAATATCCACATATTTTAAATAATTTCTCCCATACTTAAAAATTTTTAAAATTTTCTCCCATTTTCATGCTATTAAGATCCATTAGCAACTACTATTAACACGTATATGAAATGTCTAATGTGTACCACTGATTTTGGGTTGTGGAAGTATCCTTTTTATTGAAACTTCAAAAGTTGTGCCACCAAACGTAGTTAATATCACAAGTCACGACTTTCTTTTTCTTATTTTTAAGGATATATTAGTCACATGTGTATTAATGGTAGTTGACACCTTAATAGGCTTGGGTATAAGAAGAATATTTGAAAAAAGTTATGAGTATGAAAAAAATTGTTGAAAATAAGTGAATTTATAAGTAATTATGTTCAAAATTTATTAATATATTTAGAAATTTCCCTAATTTAAACGAAATTAGCCGAGTGCATTTCATATCAACATTAAGGGATAGAAAATTATGAGTTTGAAGTTTGAACAAGCCAAATCCAGTTTTGCGATAAGGTTATATGCCTCTGAACGTAGTATGCACTAAATTATTTTGTAAAGTGAATAAAATTAGATTTTTAAGATATAATAGTGTTTCAAAAATGGCAAACCACCAATTGGGCCAGATTAAATAATTACTTAATTGGGCTAAATTGGGCCAGATTAAATGCACTACAAAATTTTGATATTTGACCACCAAACTTTTGTTGTGAAAGGTTGTACTTTGGGTGCAAAAAGTTTTTGATTTCCAATTTGTGCTATGTGCCATCTAACATTTACCGAGGAAAAATTTAGTTAACTATAATTTATAATCATTTGTAAAAACATATAATAAGGGAGTCAATTGGGAGCTTACTCAGGTGGAAGTAGGTTATGAAATTTAAGTCATGGAGCCTCTTCATTTGGTGTACATCTTGATAATAAAATTAAATTCAATTTGTCGTACTGTTCAACGATTTTTTGATTGTTGCGATACTAGAAATATTTTCAATCAAAATCTTGCATAAATAGTACTTACTTAAAATTACATATTATCATGATTAAATTATAAAAAACCTAGGCATGTGTTTGGAATAGAGGAAAAGGAAAAAATCTGCCTTCTTTTTCATCTGCTTTTTTTATATAAATTTCTTTATAATATATTTTTTAATAATTAATCTATCCATTTCGACTTTATTCTCTTTATTCCTAATCATGATCATTCTTACACTACATAATTATTCTATCTATTTCAATTTTGCCCTTTTCCAAAACACACCCAAATATTCGTTTATGGATGCATTAGAAATTACAATAATTTATAAAATCATTCACGCAAATGTTTTAAATGGTTAATGTAGTATCGCTAATTAAGGAACAAATACATGCGTGGAAGAATGAGCATGTTGTAAATCGTGTCACAGTACCAAGTACCAACAGAGGATGCGTATTACCTGCCTAACCCATGCCTTGATGCCTTCGCTGTGATTTTCCCTGGCATCAGCATCCTTCAAGAAGGCTCTCATGCTCTCCAGTTCGTCTCTGATTTTAAGAACTTCCTCACGCACGCCCTTTTGCAATTTCACTTCTTCAGCCAGCAAAGGCCCCAGCTGCTGGATCAAGAACTTCACGGCACTCTCAGCCATTTTTCTCCTCTCCAAATCGCAGCAGCCCAAGATATTTGCTCTCACTTTAGTGAAATATTGCTTCCGCGCTTATTTCTTTGAGGAGAAGCGGATTTTATCGAGCTGAGTAGCCTAGCTGACGACTTCCTCGAGAATTTCAGGTTGACTTCAAGTCGTCTCAACCCATCCCATCAAAATATATACAATATTTAAAATATTTTAATAAAAAAATCTTTTAAGATTGCTGAAGCTCAATGCTTACATGATTCTTTTGAATTTTAAAATTTTCTTCATTTTTAAAATTTGAAGATATGTGGGCTCAATTGAGATTTCTTTGGCCCAAGTCCTATTATTTAATTTTTGAAAATCAAAAAATTTAAAATATTAAAATAAAAAAATACAGAATTTAGGCAGTGAAAGATATTGTTTGAGCCCATATATGCATGAACAAATAAAAAATTTGCGTAGTTTTGAACAGAATCCATCATTTTACAAAAATATATTTAGATAGTTTCCATATGCATACAAAATTTTGAAAATACAATAGTGTGTAAAAATTATCTTAGAACTAACGAGCTCTATATAAATGATTTGGCATCAATTAAATGTACTATCGAAAATTTCTATTTTAGATGAGTAAGTGTAAATTAAATAATTTTCGTATATAAAAGATACATAATATTGGGCCCCAATTGCATGATTCCAATATTTATTTTTTAAAAATAAATTTACATAACTGCTAATCTAAATGTATTTAATGTGTGTATAAATTACCATTTTTGGAGATTTTTAAATATTTTTAAAATTTTTAAAAATTAGCACCGATTTTTAAAAATCCAAAAAAATCTAAATATTTTTAAAAAGGTAAAAATTGATATACATGTTAAATATACTTAGATTAATGATTTTATAAAAAAATTTGAAAAAAAAGATTAAATGCATCTGGTGCACCAAGTCTAAGTGCACCCGTATGCATGCAATTAGATCCCAATGATATTATAATTTTAGTGTTATCTATAAGAGAATAATGACAATTTGGTTGTAGTTTGAAATTAATTAATTTAGATTATTTTGAGTTAATCTAAGTCATTTTTCACCGAGCTAAGAATTAGGAAGTAAAACTAAGACATCTACTAGGGGAATTTAGCAGTAGCATATTTTATATTTCTACCAAAATTACTATAAATTTATCTCATTTAAATTCTCTCCTCTGTTCACCTTTCGGGAGTCGTTGTCTATCACTTTTTTTTTTTTTTTTTTGATAAATTTGTCTATCACTTTTTAACTTCCACATTGTATAACATTAATTGGGGAGAGCTTATGTTTTCTATTTTTTAAGAAAGAGCTTATATTTTTCATTTGTATTATGAGTATTGTACTTTATTGTTGGGTTAAAACTCCGCTAAAACTAAACGGAAAAAAATGTACTTTGAGATAAATTATAAATATGTAAGAATTAAAAAACTACATTTTCTTCTTATTAAATAAGGGGCCCAATTCAGTAAATAATTAGGTACTAGTGGATGAGATCCATATCCAGAAAATATAGCCTATCCCTATAACCAGCTCATAAATTCTATTATTAATATGCTTAGAATATTAATAGACGCGCTAAATCACATGGGGCGGTCTATTATCCTACACAGAACACGTCACATCATGATATCGTTCCAAAGTTTCAATTATTTCAAGATAGGCGATAAAAATATTGCTAGTTGCGCTAGACGTTGAGCCGGCAATATTATTAATTAGAAAACAGAATATTTTTCCATGAGCAAGGGTTCAACTTGCAAGAAATCGATTCCGTTCAAGTGAATTCGCGGAAGATGCACGTTGCACGATGATTAAAGTAAAATCCAGTCCGACTATTTCATCTAAAATATTTTCCACAATGCAAATACTTTTTTTTTTTTTGATGAAACACAATGCTAATATTTATGGTACTGAAAATCATTGCTAACTAATTAAAGCAACCTTGTGAGATTTGCAGTGACACCTTAAAAAAATATAAAATACAAAATCGCTTTTTTAATTTGTTAGATCTATTCACACGTACACTAAATTGTCATAATAATTAATTTATAAGATCATTCATACATGCACGAAGAATATTTAGGTGAATTGTATGCGCTTAATTAATTAGATGCAGTGGCAAGTATCAACAAACAATTGAGAAAATTTATATTATTTTTAATATTTACTTGGAAAAGGTATTTAACAATGACTTCGAAAAGATGAGTTGATCTGACTTTTTCAAAAGTACATAGTTGGTCCACTGGAAATTAAAGTAATCTTAACAACAATATCATGATAAATGTACCATTGTAGTTTAGAAATTACAGATAACTTCATATAGTTTGTATATATATTTACCCCTTCACTTTGTTACAAATCAATACATATATCTAAAAATTATAAAAAAGGATGATATGCAAATCTATAGTTTGATTGCGGATGTACCCATTTTGTTTTCCCAAATTGAATATTAATCTCATATGATTTGTATATATTTATAAATATACTTACTCTATGATGATGCAATAACAATACCATAATGGCGTGAGTCTATTTACAAATATATAAAAATTATATAGAGTTATTTGTAATTTCTAAAACTACTTGAATACTCATGTAATTACTATCAAATTATATGAGTATATCTGTAAATTATCTTTAAAATAAAATCTAGTGTGATCAATTTCATTTAACATATTTTCCATGATAAAATCAAATTAATTATTTCGCTTTTATTCATACATAACTTTTAAATGCATTAATATATAATCAAGTTACAGGACGTCCATTTATGTAGGAAAACTATTTAGATGAGTCGGATGTTCTTAATTAATCAGAGGCAGTCCCCACTCCCAGCGTTAACAACCATAGAGAAATTATTATTTTTTGACGTCGACTTGTAGAATAAGAATTTAAAAAGGACTTCCAGAAGATGAATTGATCCGACTTTTTTTGATCGAGGCAAGTATAGTTTAGATGTATTCATTTGGTCCATTCAAAATCAAAGTAATCATAGTATTAACTTTAAGATTGAAATATTGTGCTGCCACAACGCGGCGTGGTAAATGTGCCGGGCCGAGTTCGAGTAGGACTCTCAGTAAAAGTAATAGGTGGCATTTTACAGTTCAGTTTTCCTAAACTAGAAGTTTAGGAGGGTTTTATAATTTCCCCTTTGAGGTGGGGGTTAAAAAAAAATTTCCCTCGAATGTGCTCTATTGTAAATCCGGATGTCATGATGCATATATATTATAATAAAAAAAATATTGAAATATTGTGTTGAAAATACAGAAATCAAATGGATGGCTAGGACATTATAGAAGATATCCTTTAGACAAGCTCTTCGGGGAGGAAACTATGTTGCGCACGTATTGGCGGATCAGGCGTCCACAAATGAGTGGGGTACCAATGAGAGACCAAAAAAAGACTGGTGGAATATACCACCTTCTGCAATAAAGGAGCATTTATATAAGGATATTAACGCGATATTTGAATAATATAAGGTGGGCCGTCCCCATTCCTCTAAATCTTGTTGGGTTTGGTGAAATGGGAAATTAGGGACCTCTTTTTTACTCCCTTTGACGTGATAAGCCACTAAGGGCTCTCCTCCGCGTCGAGTTCGCTGCAAATAACACCCTCTTGATCAATTTCATTTAAAAAAAAATAGATTCAAGCCATGAATTATGTTTAACAATATTTCTTTAGCCCAAATACAAATTTTAATTTGATTAAATACTTCTATACATTGTACTTATAGCATACTATACGCAAATCTAGTGAATATATATATATATACATATATATATATATATATTTACTATGCAAATTTCTATGGAGAGAATAAGTTGAATAACTTGGATGTGTTTTTTTTTTAATGAGTGATTTGGATGTTTTAAGAATTTGAAAAATTAGGCAATTTGACGGGTTGCAGGAAGCAGCCTGTTTCAGAGGAAAAAAGCCATAAATAAAAATATGAGGAAAATCTCAAATATACCTACAAGTTTTGCTCCGGTTCTAAATTCACTCGTTATGTCTCAATAATCCTAATTGTAGTTCTTCCAAAAATCCATTCATATTTAAGCTGTTGGGGATTTATTAAATGAACAGTTATCTCTTTTATGAAATGACAAACAATCATAAATCCTAATTATGATGGATTATACTTAAATTTACTCAGGTTTACTTAGGCTCTCTGCATTTCACTAATTTTTTATTTTTTAAATTTTTTTTATACAACTGTTTATCTAAGTGTATTTAACATATATATATATATATCAATTTTTACCTTCTTGGAGATTTTTATATTTTTTGGATTTTTTAAAATCATTGGCATTTTTAGTAATTAAATGGAGATTTTTAGATATTTTTTAGATTTTTAAAAAGTAATAAAAATGCCACTAATTTTAAAAAATTTAAAAAACTTCAAAAATGGTAAAAATTGATACACATGTTTTTTTTATAATTAATTGATATACATTTAAATACACTTAGATTAACGGTTTATAAAAAAATTTCAAAAAAATTTAAAAATGAGTTAAATGCACCGAAGTAAAGTGCACACGGGTGAATGAAATTCGAGTCCAATTATGATTCTATAACTAAAAATTTATATTCAAATAAACTTTTAATAATTCTACATTTATAGAATTATATGTTATTTGAGAGGCCTTTAGTGCACTTTGGTGCAACATATATTTTTTTTTTTTTCGAAATTTTTTATAAAACTGTTAATCTAATTATATTTAGTTTATAAATTGAGTTTTATCATTTTTAGAGATATATTTATATTTTTAACTTTAAAACAGCTTGAAACTGACACAGAATGCCTGAAACTTCATCTCCATTCCCCACCTGGTTCCAAAAAGAATTGCCATTATCTCCATACTTCGTGCATCCAGAATCCCTTCGTTCCTGCAGCATTTTGCTACCAAAAACCTGCCCATTGAATCACGTAAAACAAATCCTATACCTATATAGTTACCCTGGTGATGTCTTGTCCATCCATATTTGTCTACACAAAGCCCCAAGCTGGCCTCCTCCATTATAGGACTGAATCTCTCTAAGGGAAGTTATGCCCCATCCCTGATATGCTTCCTTGAATTCATCCCAATAGGAATGACACGGTCCAATGCTTTATCACATTCTACTAGTATAACATTTTCTCTCGACTAACAAAAAATTGAACCTATTTGCCAAAAGCCTACCAAAAAAGTAGCTCCATTTGCTAATAAGTAGTCAAAAGTTTTAGCTACATATACTATAATGTTGTTGAAAACTGGTATATTTTGCTATAAGGATACTGAAAAATTCGCCATATTTGATAATAAAATTGGTTGCATTTGTATACTTACAAAAGTTAAAAGCCACTACTTTTTTAACTCGAAACATGAATTATAAAAATGTCACTAATTTTACAAATTAAATTCAAAAAAACTCTATAGATCCGCAAAAATAATAAAACTTGATACACATATTAAATAGATTTAGATTAATAATTATATAAAAAATATTCAAAATATTCAAAATTAGTTAAATACACCAGGGTGCACCGAAGCATATGCATTTAAAAATGTTCCTTAAAGTCTACCACCTAATAATTACTTATTTGTATGAAGGAAGGAGGAAGCGACCAATATATTTAATGTCAAAAACAGCCTTAGAAATAGATGTCTTCCCAACATCCTCAAAAGAATTCTTCGCTTGAGTTCGCTAATTACAGCCTATAAAGTCAATCCCGTTAAAATCACTTATTTTTATTGAAAAAGTAATTAGCATATTTTCCGGAAAAACTAACGACACCAGAAACGGCCGGCCAAACAAATGCCTCACGCATGTCCCAAAAGAACTTTTAATCCAATCACCGAACCTTTAAAAGATTAATCCAGAGAAGAAAATAACTCCCAAAGCTGCAGAATGTGCAAATCGAAGCATCTATAGTACTAGGACAAAACCTTTTTATTTCAAATAATTCTGATAGAGTCAGGCCCCAACCACTAACTAATACAGCCCGTAAAGTGGCAGAACGTGTAGGCTGCGTTACTACTAATCTTGGTGAAATTAAGACTTTGGAAGAGGCATTTGATTGGCAATTGACGTGAGAGGCTGGAGCACAGTTTTCAAAGCCCATCATTTTTTTTGATAAAAGGAATCACTCTATCCTGACCTCCTTTCAATATGAAAGGGGTTTGGGAAGGAATAATCTAAACAAATCATTATCAAAAAATTGTCTGTTCAATTTTTTTCAAGTATGGCTTGGGAGGATTTCCCCACCAAGTTTGATGGTCCAAAAAAAAAACAGAAACCAAATCAGCTACAAAATGAGCAACTGCATTTTCTTGTTTTAGAACATGGTGAATCGAGAGGTGAGCATTAGCATTAAGGATAGTCCTAATCTCAGTAATGACAAAACCCACTGGTGACTAGATCGGACAATCGTTAGACAGATAGGTGCAAAGAAGAAGGGAATCAGATTCAACCTGTACTTGTCCGAGATTGAGCTGGAGGGCCCACTTAATTCCCATAAGGAATGTGTTTGCTTCCATAATTAGTGGCTCCCCCACACCAGTCCGTCTCTAACCTTTAGCAGCAATGAAGTATCCATGGGAGTCCCTGATGACAGCAGTAAGACCCATGGCTGCCCTATCCCCAATACATCAAGTATCCACGTTCATCTTCAAGACTCTTGCAGGTGGTTTGGTCCATCTAGGCACAAGGGGATGGTCCAAAGCACTCGCCTGGCCGAGAAGTTTGGCTCTCCAAAGTTTCTCAAGAAACTCCCAACATCACGCCAAGGTATCAGCGAAAACCGGTTGGGCACCCTCCTCCTTGAACTTGTTCCGCAAAAACCACACTCGCCAACAGCACAAGATGAAGAAAGCCAGATCATCGGACCTGTTTTTGGAAGATAGGATTCTCAAAATTTCTTGCACCGAAGATGCCTGGGTATTCAATTTTGCAACTTTCCAGCATATTCTTTCAGTACATACACATCCTATAAATAGGTGATCAGCGTCCTTAACCTCCCTCCTGCAAAGAACGCATAAAGGGTCCACTGTAACACCCCTATGACTCAGGTTCTGCAGGGTTGGGAAAGCATTCTTGAGGAGTAGCCATCCAAAAATTACCACCTTACTAGGGAACTTGTCCTCCAAATGGCCCTATAACAGCCTGAGAGACGTGAGTTGTCAATATCCGAGTTGAGGGGCTTGTGCGCTAACTTGACCAAGAAGTGTCCATTTGGTTCATGCTTCCAAAAGATGCTATCCTTTTCTGCACTAAGAGGAAGGGGAATGAGGCTGATTGCTTGCCATCCAACCTCTCCACAGCAGCCACGACCCGGTCTTTGTTCCATGCTTTTGTTTCTTCATTAATGAAGTGGCAGACCTTCACGTCCTTCGGGATAGATAGCGGAAGGGGTCCCTCCTTTCCCACCCTAGATTCAAGTCATACATCTTAAAAAAACCGGACCCTTTTTCCATCACTAATTCTCCATTTACACCCAGTTTGAGTCACATCTTGCACCTTTAGAATGCTCTTCCAAGTGTAAGAGTCAGATGGCTTCGCCTTACAGCTCTAAATATCAGAGTTTGGAAAGTATCTGGCTTTAAAAATCTTGTGGCAGAAGGATGTGGTGCAGGATGTTAACCTCCATACCTGTTTTGTAAGAAGGGTGTAGTTAAAAGTATGAATATCTCTGAAACCTAGCCCTCCCACTCGCTTAGGCTTACACATCTTCTTCCAAGCAACCTAGCTCATCTTCCGTTTGTCCCCCTGTTCACCCCACCAAAATTTGCTCAGCATTCCATTAATAACCTGACAAAAAGACCTGAGTAGCAGGAAAATACTCATGGCATACGAAGGAATTGCTTGAGCAACAACTTTGATGAACACCTCTTTCCCTCCCCAAGACAGTAATCGGCCCTTCCACCCTTGAATTTTGTGCCATATGCGCTCTTTGATACCCTTAAACATCCCTTTTTTGGATCTCCCAAGCCATGATGGGAGGCCGAGGTAGTGATGGAATTCCTGTCCTGATGATCCCAACATATTAGACATCACCCCCCGAGCATGGCTGTTCATATTTGAGTTGAAAAAAATAGAAGTTTTGTCCACATTAACCATCTGGCCCGAGGAAGCAGAGTATAGATTGAAGATATCCATAAACGTCCTGATATCTTTCTCATCAGCCCGGACAAAAATGAGAGCGTCATTCGCAAACAGTAGGTGAGTAAGTTGTGGCCCCCGCGGGTTAAGTCTGATTCCATGTAGAGCTCCTTGGGCGACCGCACTTGAAATTAGCGCAGAAAAACCCTCCGCGCACAAGAGAAAGAGATAGGGAGATAGCAGATCCCTCTGCCTTAACCCCCTTTGAGGTTGGAAGTACTTGGACTTAAATCCATTAACGTTAACTCGGTACCTCATTGTGGTTATGCAACTCATTATCCAGTTGATCCACACTAGACTAAAATTCATAGCCACCATAATCCGTTTCAAAAAAAATCATCTAAACTCGGTCATAGGCCTTTGACATGTCCAGTTTAATTGTCATCTCCTGTCTTCTACCTCCCTTTCGCCTCCGGAGAGAGTGAATTGCTTCATAGGCGACCAATATGTTGTCAGTGATCAACCGGCCGGGAACAAAAGCACTTTGTTCTGCCTCTATGACATCATGGAGCGACGCCTTAAGCCTATTTGCCAGAACCTTTGCCAAAATTTTGTATACAACATTACATAAGCTTATTGGCCGAAATTATAACAAGTCATATGCACCTGCCTTCTTCGGGATCAACACTAGAGTGGTAGAGTTTGACTCCCGAATATGCCTACCCTGATGAGCTTGGTTGCTCTCCTCCATGAATAATTTGCACCACTGGAAGATATCTTAGCCGACAGTGTTCCAATGCATCTGGAAGAAACCAGGGGACATTCCATCCGGTCCAGGGGCCTTAGTTAGGCTCATGTACCTAACCACTTTTTCCACTTCCTCCAAGCATAGTGGTTTAATCAAACATATCCTTTGATGATCGGAGATTCTCCTCGTGATATGATTATTCACCCAAGTTGCATCTTGTGTACCAAGGATGAGTAAACCCTTGAGAAGTGTGTCACTACCATATCCAGCAACTGATCTTGATCCCTTACCCACCGCCCATTTGGCTCTCTAAGCGCATCAATGAAATTGGGACGTCTACGGTTTGAAGCCATACGGTGGAAAAACTCTGTGTTTCTGTCCCCCTCTTGTAGCCTGTGGGTCTTAGCACGCAATCTCCATAGCTGCTCCTCATCCTCCAAAAGAAGGTTAATTTGAAATTTTAGCTTTCTCATGGTATCATCTCGATCATCAATAGGATTCTGACCCATAAGGGATGTAAGCTCCCTCTGCTTCCGCTCAATAGGAAGCCTGAGGTTTTCCCTTTTCTTGCGATTCCACTTGGATAACTCGGTACCATATAGCATAAGCTTTCAGTTGAGCTGATCGGCAGACGCCATTTGCCCCTGAGGTGTGGACTCCCACACCTGGTGAATGATTTTGTTTGCCTCCGGATCATGAGCCTAGAACAATTCATATCTGAATTCCCATGGAGGCCTCCTTTTGCCATTTTTAGAGTCAATCCTCAACACTATCGGGGCAGTGGTCAGAAGTGGCCGCCGATAGATGAACGATTCTTGCATAGGGAAAAAGATTGAGCCAAGAAGTAGTTGAAAGACCTCTGTCCAGTCTCGCTTCCACTCTTTGAACTCCCCTCCGGTTATTACTCCAAGTTATGGGTGCACCCACAAAACCAAGGTCCTGCAAATTGCACCTGTCGATAGTGTTACAGAAGAGATCCATTTGAGTTTGAGTGTGCATCCTCATACTGATATATTCATTAGGTCCCAAAACTTCATTAAAGTCGCCCATTACAAGCCATGGAGAGTCGATTCCTTCGCCTAACTGATTGAGAATGTCTCAGCTTTGATGACGACAATGGGTTTCTAGGTGACCATAAAACCGTGTGAACCGTCATCCCATGAAATCCACATTAATATGATGAACAGAGAAGCTCCGAACAGACACAGGATAGTCATTATTCCAAAAAAGAGCCAATCCACCCCTCCTAGCCACGGACTCCACGACAAAACAAGAGTCGAACTTGAGCTTTCACCTACTCCCCTCCATCTCCTTTGTTCCACTTAGTTTCACAAAGAAAGACTAGTTTGGGAACTTATTTCCTGACTAAATCAAGAAGGCTAGGAATTGCTTGTGGGTTCCCAAGTCCACGATAATTCCACGCCATCAGGGTCATGTCACATCAGGTGGGGCTGGGGAACACCTACAGGCTCCACCTCCCCATGTTCAGCATTGTCCATCTTCTTAGCCGGATTCTGCATATTCATTTGCACACTCGAATCCATAATCAGCCCTCTCTTGGCATTTCCAAGCTCCTTATTTCAATTGAGTCAAGCATTTCTATAACCTCTCCTTGTCGAGCTCGCCTTTTCCATCCACCTCTACGTCCACATATATGTTGATGTTCAATTTTGAACTCCACTGGTTGACCCACCCCGGTAACTCCTGGTTGTTTGGTGGAAACCATATCGTCCCCCACACCTACTATTTGCATATATACTTCAAAAGGTCTACTATCCTCCACCTCCCTTCGATTCCCAGTTTGCCCATCTACTAAGCCAGCTTCCCTCCCCATGACAGAAACTGTGCCTGCACTATCATGGTCCACCTTCTAAGCATATACCGAACTCTGCTTCAATCCACCCACTTCACTGTGAAGAGCCTCCATTCATTTGAATGGTCCAGATCTGCCCTACTCTCTCCCCACGCTTTGACTAACCTCATTCTCATGCCTCCCTCGAGCTGAGTTTAGTTCCATGGAAGTCGTGTAACCTTGTGTGAGTTCTAAATGATGTTACTGTTGGTGATTGAAACTCGGTCCTTTATGAAAATGGGAATGTGTCGAGTCTGTCTGGCAGTAGATGAGATTGGAATTGGTTAAACAGTCTGTCCACTTGAGCTCGTCCCCCATACTTTAAGTGCCCATCTACTCTGTGTTTGCTTCATCAGCGTAGTGTGAACGCCCCCCCTCATCAGAGCACCCAGCTTGCTGGTTGTCGCCCATGAGGGCAGTTCTCTTCTCATCTACTTCCCTTGGCTCATAGTTTTCCTCAAAATAGTCCCACTGGTTGCCCAAGCACTTAGTTAGTGCCATTCTGTGCCCAAAGACAAGCTTGTCTTTCAGCCTCATAAGTCTCATGCCCACCCTCAACCAACTGCCATAAGGCATGTCCACCTCTATTGCCTTCTGGTTTTTCTTTGATAATGTAGGACAGTCTTTGTGGGCATGCCCCATTATGCCACAAGAATAACAGAAAATTGGTAATTTCTCATACTGAAAACTGATCCATTTCCGTTGCTGGGAGCCAACTTGGATAAACAGTCCTCCTCAAAGCGGTTCTCTGCAGTCCACCATCACTTTCATCTAGAGTTCTGATTCCGTTGCTCTGATCTCCATCAATTCCTCAAAAGTGTTGCCAATGCTCTGTCCCAGGTAGTCTTTGTCAATAATGTATGGGTCCCTAGTATGTGTACCCACGTCAGCGTTTTGACGAGCATTTGCTGGGCATAGTCTAGTTCCTCTCGCAAATCAGCAAGAATGACGACGTTTCGTTCGAACAGCGATGGTCGCCCCCTCCATGATTCGCTCCTTGTCGCAGTGGTCCGCGAATGATACCTTGAGCAAATTTTCCCCCAACTCAGTGAAATAGAATCTGTCCTTCTTCCTCCAGAGTCATCTCATCATTCCCTTGAAAAATTCCTTGTTATATGACTTGGATGTCCAAAGTGAGCAGAGAATGGCAGCATCCTCTCCTGGCTGAATTTTCTTTATCGCCAATCCCTCAATAGTCATGGTTTGGAGTTTAGCCCCCAACAGGTCGGCAATGCTTGGGTTCACGATCTTTGCCTGAATTCCTCTAACCTCTCCCCTGATGTAAACTTCCCCGAACCAATAGCAACATCATCTTCCGGTGGCCGTCCGCCCAAGCCTTCCCTATTGCCTCCGGTCTCCCACAATCTCCCGAGCGCGACCAGATCGCCTTTCGGGGCTACAAGGGGGGAATAAGTTTAAAAATTTTTTAATTAATTATTTTGGAGTTATTTTGAGACTTTTAAAGCCTATCATTAATCAACTAATTATTATATTTTTCTACTTTTATCCTTATATTCCAATCATTTTTTTATCAATTACCATCCATTACACCTATTTATTCTAATTTTATCCTTATCATTTTATATTAATTACATAATTTTCAAAATATTCTATTTTCTACTTCCATCTCATTCCACAATTCTCACCAAATTGAAGAAGATGCAGGGAGCTCGTAAAGTCTTAGAATACTCAGGTATTTGTCTAAAAATTACTCTACTACTCTAAACGAGGTTTTACCATCAACACAAGCCATGCTTTCTACTAGCATGAGCCAATATTGTTGCCACTAGAGGCCACACCCATACGATGAGAAGTTATTGGATACAAGTATCAAGACAATGTCGTTCTAAGGTGACGGAGAAAACAAAATAGTGAGAGACAATGCAGAAGAAGAAGAAGAAGAGAAAAAAAAGTCAGGTGCCACGTTATCATGACAGATCTAGAAACCATTGCTCAGCCCAACAGAAAATATTCCATATTTCAGCATCAAAAGACACATGGCAGTAAAAAAAAGTATAAAGCATTACTCATAAGGTATATTATTTTACCCCTTATTTTATGATAATTTTCTAAAATAGGGAAATTTTTTTACATACATTTTCTCGTAGTCAAAATTTTTTTAAAAAGAATTTCTGGACCCCCTAAGAAATATGTATTTTCATCAAAAAAAAATTTAAAAGAATATTTTTTGCAATTTTTGAGTAAATTGCAAATATACTTACTTAGTTTGACCATAATTGCAAATATACCAAAGCCATTATGGCGCCCTGCAACTTCATAACGTGAGCATATTTTCAAATATATATTAACTATATGAGTATATTTATAATTTCAAAAATTAAGTAGGCATATTTAATTTTTGCAAATATATCCACATAATTTATATATCTTTGCAAATACACTCACAATGTAACGATGCGGCAAAAGCGCCCTAACAACATGAATCTATTTGCAATTTCTAAAATTATATAGTTATAACTGCAATCATGATCAAACTAAATGGGAATATTTGCAAATTACCCAATTTTTCTTGACACTTCTCATATGCACATCATAATTACCTATCGTATGAGAACTTTTTTCAAAAAAATGAAAGACAGCCTATTTACTTTTTTTCATCTAATTATGTATCATCCTTTTTATTCTAAAAATGAAAGTTAAAAAGCAAAAAAAATATAGAAACAAAAAAGAAAAGAAAAAATTTTGAAAAAAAAAAAGCAAAAAAGTGGTAAAAAGAAGGAAATTTTAGCAAAAAGCGAAGTATGGTAAAAAGAAAAAGAACTGAGGCAAAAAGAAGAACAAAAGGGACGCATAATAAAAACAGAAGAAAACAAGGCACTCCAAAAAAAATCTCTACCCCAAATGTTCATGTTTGAGAATCAACCAAGTCATCTTCCCAACTACGAGGCAGCCAATTCTATATCAACATTGCCGAGTATAACATGAAGAGACATGATATTATTATCTTGGGCTAAGTAATAACTTACTCAGGATAATAAACTTGCTAATTTTTTGCACTTTCTTCCATAAACTTAATCTAGATGTATTTAATGTGTAAATCAAGTATTATCATTTTGAGATATATGTACATATATTTTTTAAAATTTTAAACATAAAGAATGTTTTAATCAATTTTTTATCTTTCAAAATTACTAAAAAATCGTGTGTTGAGAATCTAAGTAGATATATATACACACATACATATCTCCAAGAATATTAATTCTTAGTTTATATATTAAATATAGAGATGATCCTATGCGGCTGGCCATGGGACCCTTTTTTTATTTTTCTATAAATATGTAAAGCTAGGTGTATTTAATTTATAAACTAAGTTTTATCATTTTTGAATGCTTTTATTTTGAAGTCAGAGATTGTGAAAAATGTTACAATGTTTAAACATAAAAAAAATACTTAAAAGCATTCAAATGGTAAAACTTAATTTCTACGTTAAATACACTTAACTTTACGTGTTTATAAAAAAATTTAAAAAAAAAAGAGTCCCATAGTTGAACTCATGAGAGGTCCGGCCACATGAGATCACTTATCTATTAAATATACATATATTAACAAATTTACGAAAAAAAGAAAAAAATAAGTTTTTCTAACAAAATCAACCCTTTATATAAAATAGGAATTTCGTAGAAGCAAAGCCCTTAATAAATAACGTGGCATATCCTAAATATGATATAGATCCCTAATTCTAAATATATGACATAGCTAATACATCAAGATAGCATAATATTTTTCATAGCCAAAATAAAAATCGCAAATAAGACATGGTGAGGGGAAAAAAAAAAAACCAAAATGTACGCAAAGTAAACAAAACAATTTTTTTTTTTTATGAAAAAGTAAACGAAACAATCGAAAATTAAGTATTGCCAGGGATCAAATAAATTAGAATTTATCTTAGCTACATTCGTAGACCCTTTAAGAAAACCACAAATCCCATAATCTGATGTTGACAGTTTTGGTTTTGATTATTAACAAATGGCTAACGTCTCCAATAAACACAAGAAGGGGCAACATATGTATCTGGGTTTTGACCTCATTTACTTACTTAGCCAAAAAGGTTGCTCCTTTTACTGCTAAGACTGGTCGCACTTGCCTAAACGCAACTAGGGGTGTAAATCGGGTCGGGTTGACTCGAGCTGGGACAAATACAACTCTAACCCACCTTGTAAAATCTCAACCCAACCCTACTTTCAACCCTACTTTTCACACCTTAACCCAACCCTATTTCAACCCACCTCAAATCGGTTCGGTTCTGGTTAGAAATTGGACTAATAGATTACACATATTATCAATGTTAGTTAAGCTTTTGTTCACCCAAATTTCTAAAATAACAAAAAAGCAACGATAATTATAAAAACAATAAGTACTAAAAAGTTCTACATAACTTAAAAGTGGAGGATAAGTTTTGTAATTGATTTATTTTTTTGCTTTTGTATTCTTTGAGCAATTAATGTCTCCTGCAAGTCAAAAAGTGAAAGTCAAGTAAAAGTATTGCAGTAAATTATGCAAAATGAAAAAACGAATATTATAGTCTTACTTACATTCTTAGTTGGCTTCCAATCAAAGCTACAAACATCTCAAAATCTCAATTGACCTGTTCGTTATTTCAAATCACCAATGCAAGCGAACATCTAAACAAACTATTTACAATGCAATATAGGGTATGTTTGGCAATTGAAAGAGAAAGTCAATTAAAACTTTTCAATCTAAAACTTTTCACTCTCTACAATTATCATATTTTTAACTATCATATTTTTAATTATTTTTTCACATTTTCCTATATAACTACCCTACTTTTCAATCATTTATATACAATTATCCACACAACTAACCTATCTATTTTAACTTTATTCTCTTTATTACTCATCATTACCCTTATCATATCACATCAGTTGATAACTTTTACTTTTCAAAACTTTTATTCATTACCAAACATACTCATAACCAAATAATCCAAATATAATTTCACAACTAATTAACCAAATATATTTCTAAACTAAATAAATTCAAACAACATTTCATAACCAAATTGTTAAACGTATTTCCAAACTCCACACAATTTTATTTAAATATCCAAACAACATGAATGAAATACACTCTCATAAACATATTCAAATACATATCTTATGAAATCGGATTGATTTGGGTTGGTCAAATCGGGTCGGTTCGGGTTGACCGACCCCCTAACCCGAGTCAACCCGATTTTGAAAATCGGGTCGAGTTGAACCCGAATTTCTAAAATATTAACCCAACCATGATATAAATCGGTTCGGGTTGAACCCGACCCTATTTACACCCCTAACGCAACTATTTTTTAAAAGTTTGTTGCTTATACTGTAAAGTATGCAGGATTTTCCCATAAGCTGCAAAAAAATTGCTTGTATTTGCTGAAAGCCTTCCCAGAAAATTATCTGCAATCGCTAATACCTGTCAAAATTTTTGGCTGCATATATTGCAGCGTTCAGAAAAATGGGTTTTAATTTTATACACCTTGGCGCACTTAACTTCGTTGCACCCACGTGCAAATACCTATTTATTATTTTTTTAAAAAAAAGTTTTTACACAATTGTTAATCTAAGTGTACTTAATATGTCTATCAATTCTTACTATTTTGAAGATTTTTAAATTTTTTTGGATTTTCTAAAATCAGTAGCATTTCTGTAATTTTAATTACTAAAAATGTCATTGACTTTAAAAAATCCAAAAAAAATCTTAAAATCTTCAAATAATAAAAATTAATACACATGTTAAAACACTTAAATTAACAGTTTTATAAAAAAAAAAAAAATTAATTAAGTTAAATGCACCCAGGTGCATATAAAATCACTCCTCCAGGAAAATAGCTGTATTTGCTATGAGTCTACTGGAAAATTGGTTGTATTCGATAATAAAACCAACTGCATTTATATACTTCCAAAAGTTAAACTTACCGCTTTCAATGGTCAAAAATATCATCGAGAACAATCCATCAAACAAAAAACAAATGCATACATGATCCATGAAAGTCTATCCTAACCATCACAACTGATACACAGTAAGATACAAGTGGTGCAGCAGAAAGTTTTCTTCGAGCTTTGGAGGCAAACTCTGCGAAAGTATCATCAAATTGTGCAACAATATGAGATATGGTTCCAGAAACAAGGCCTACGCAAGTGTTTGGTTCTTGCATTACATGACATACAGACATAACACTGCTCATAGTCAAGAAGGACAAGTCACATAAGGTGGACTTCACCATCAAATTGGAGAACAAGGCAAAGTTCAATGTAGGATTACATCTTCAATTCTAAAGCACCAGCAACAGTGAGTTGATTCAGATCGGCCATCCACTTCATGATTCATTATTTGTTCAGCATATCACAAAGGAAATTGATCAGATATTTTCTTTAGTAGATTTGTGTTTTTCTCCATAGAATATGATAACATTGAGTTTCCGATCAACATGTCTGCAAAACATAACCATTTTGTTGTATTTGATCAGCTTATAAGCAATGAGTTGATTATAACATGATAACACATCAGATTAAGAGTACAATGTGACTCACCCTCGGGAATTGTATGTCAATCGCAAAACATAACCATTTTTTATCAGCTTATATGTGATGAGTTGACTATAACATGATAACACATCAGATTAAGAGTACGATGTAACTAACCCTTGGGAGTTGCATGTCGATCTACATACCAAAGGGCAATTTTTGTAGCTTGTTGCAACATGAACTATTATTTGTAGGGTAAAATAGTGGCGGGCTCAGGAACATCTAAATAAAAGAAGTCAAGAAGCATTCCTAAAATGAGTATGCTCAGATCGATAAACTTAGAAAATGAACAACAAATATTTAAGGCTAACACAAGTTTATTATGCTAGAGCTCATCCTTAGAATATACATGTCAATCAAACCAAAAGGAGAATTTTATAGTTTACTACAAGACCAACTACTCTTTGCCACGTAAAATAGTGGCTATTTCAACTAGGGATGGAACTTGGGTAGGGTACTCATAGGTACGCATCGACCCGACCCTAATTTGGGTAAAATAGGATACAAAATATTACCCATGGATATGGGTAGGGTATAAATTATTACCTGCCCCCTCAAATAGGGTACAGGTAAGGTAGATATGTTAGGTACCCGGAACAAAACCGCATAGGTATAATTATATAAATAATGTATATTATATAGTATGTATTATTTTTTGTTTATAACATCTTGTATGCCCACCATGTTAGTATATTCAAATTCAAATCACGCTTGCGCCATATGGAGCTATGGATTGTGAAGTAAGAAAGTAGTTGAATTTTTCAAGTCATTGACATTTGCAAGTCTTTTGTAAATAAGTTTGTGAATTGTGACTGTAATATACTAATAGTTTTAATGTTGGATTGCGAAACTCTATACTTTATATTTTTTATATAATAATGTAAATAATAACTTATGTATTTGTGATTTTAAAATGTAAATGAGTATTGCTTTGTATTATTTAAAATAACATAAAAATATTTTTTAAGAAAATATTGGGTGTATTTGGTAATGAATAAAACTTTTGATGAAAAGTTTTAGAGAGTAAAAGTTGTCAAATGATGTGATATGATAGAGATAATAATGAGTAGTAAAGAGGATAAAATTAAAATAGATAAGTTAGTTGTGTGGATAGTTGTGTAGAAATGATTGAAAAGTAGGGCAGTTATATAGGAAAATGTGAAAAAATGATTAAAAAGATATGATAGTTATGGAGAGTGAAAAGTTTTAGATTGAAAAATTTTAACTTGACATTTTTTGTGGCTTGCCAAACACACCCATTATATTTGAGTATTAAATAAACCGATTTGGAACCAACCTTATGGGTAAAGGGTAGAGTACCTTAAGAACCGATCTGAAAAATGAGTAGGGTAGGATAGGCTTTTCGCAAACAAGGTATGGATAGGGTAAACCACTACTCGAATCGAACCGACCAGAGTTCCACCCCTAGTTTCAACTGTCCAGGGCCTGTTTAGAATGATCCAAGGGATTAGGATGGGAGGATTACATTTTCCATTCTCAAAGCAACTTTTTTACTTTTCAATGCAACTTATTTTCAATGAAAGGTCAGAAACATTATCATGGATAAAATTAGAAAATGAACCAAAATGAATATTTATAGGCAACATAATACCAACTTCAATTATGCAATAAAAGCAAAGAATTATGTGAATTGTTCTTGAGTAGTGCTGGTAATTAAAGACATTTTTCTATAAATTCACCCAGAATGGATATTACAAAGGTATTTTACTAAGATGCTATTTCATGTTAAGCATGGAGAAATACCTCCATCATCTATATTTGTACTACCATCATCTAAGCATGCCAACAGCAATATCTTGCACTAGGTTCATTCTTGATATATTTTCTAAGCAATTAAAATACCAAAAAATAAACTAATACCTTGAAAAGTGATGATTTTCGAATTCACTCTTTTTATTTCTTTTGCTTCCTTTTTTTTTTTTTTTTTGGTTAATATCAATCAATCACAGGGCTGACATAAAAGGAACCATATACTTACCTAACTGAGGTGGGAAACAGGTTATGATGATAACAATGGAAAATCTCATTATAGAGCAGCAATATAATCAAGACGTTCGTAACTTATTATAAGAATGTTGCCACAAGATTCATAATCATGGATTTACTGGAGATTCTGCACCATGAAACCAAAGGCATTGACATAATGCTCTAGAGCATCAACTCCTAACAGGTTATGTGAAATACCCACACTAAAATTAGCAATATTGTGCACGTGCAAGGAATAGAATGACAACATATAACCAAATTATAAGGGAGCGCAATTCAGTGCACCCGGGTGCATTCAGCCTCAACGCACCCGGGTGCACTGCACCTATTTTTTTTTATTTTTTTTTGAAAATTTTTTCATGAAGCTGTTAATATAGGTTTATTTAACATATGTATCAATTTTTACTATTTTTGGATATTTTTAGATATTTTTTTTAGATTTTTAAAAATCAGTGGCATTTTTCGTAATTTTAAATTACCGAAAATGCCACTGATTTTTAAAAATCTAAAAAAAATATCTAAAAGTCTCCAAAAATAGTAAAAATTGATACATATGTTAAATAAACCTAGATTAACCATTGTATACAAAAATTTTCAAAAAAAAATAAAAAAAAATAGGTACAGTGCACCCGGGTGCGTTGAGGCTGAATGCACCCGGGTGCACTGAATTGCGCTCCAATTATAAGAGTATAACTTCAGCACATAAGAAAGATATATCTCATAAAGGGACTAATTTGCCATTCATATTAACAAGAAGAATTTCTCAAAATTACAGACCCTCCAACTTAGCATCCATGATGTTGTCAATGGAACTCCTTGAAATATGCTAGATTATATATTCTTTCATTTATTAATCACCAATTCAAAAACTAAAAGATATGCATATCACTAATTCCAGAAAATAGCTAATAGTTCAATCTCGTTAATGGTGCAACCTACGATAGCTCTAGGTCATCTTTTGTTTGCATTACAGCCAACAACAGCAACGCATATTGTGGTCTGCTAAAAAATGCAGATTGATTGATACATCCTGTTTTTAAATTTTGATGCGTCAATGTTTGCTACTCATTAGTCAATAGTGCCATAGGTCTGAAAGCCTTTTTCTTTTTTCTTTTCTTTTTTTTTTGTTGGGGGGGGGGGGGGGGGGGGGGGGGGGATAGGGATATCCATAGGTTTCAAAGTCAAGTAAGCATCAATTAGTGATGAAGTAGAAAATAGCTCTAATATTGTCTCTTGGAACAACACAGTAGTTTCTAACATTTAACAAGGAGGATATAATACTTATTTAGAATAAAGCCTCTCAATTTCACTTAGAAGCCATATAACCCTCTTATGAAACATCAGCTTAAATTTTCGTGAAAAAATTAATGGGACTACAAGTAAGCATCAATTAGTGATGAAGTAGAAAATAGCTCTAATATTGTCTCTTGGAACAACACAGTAGTTTCTAACATTTAACAAGGAGGATATAATACTTATTTAGAATAAAGACACTCAATTTCACTTAGAAGCCATATAACCCTCTTATGAAACATCAGCTTAAATTTTCATGAAAAAATTAATGGGACTGCAATTTGGAGCATTGTCCGTGTCCTTTGACATCAATACTAATGATACTACTACAATTTGATTGTCCTTGTCCTTTGACATCAATGATAACAATAGTACTAAAATTTGGTTACGTACATTATTTAACTCATATAATATTCCAGTAAAACATATAAATGGATATTCAGTTACTCCCATACAAGGCATTCGGCATGTAGCAAATCCAATATGCCTTGCTGCCTATTGTACATGCCCATGATTCTTAATGATACAGTAAAACAAGGTGGTGGCCTTACAAGCTCATTTAACTGTTAATCCATAGTGTGTATGGGTTAAGCAATGTGATTTAAGGCTATGTCCATGACTCCATCCACAGATACAGAAACACGGTGCAAGGCAGGGAAGGTAGAGAACATGCAAAAGTCAACAATATAAAGAAGATCATCATTCCTACTTATTAAGAAGTTAAGTAAATGGAAATGGAAGTGCAATTTACCCCTAAGCTGTGCGAGAAACACCAATAGCTTTGCATATTAAAAGCCCTCCTCTGGTTGTTCTTTGAATGTAATACAAGCTGGCATGCGATTGAGGCACATTTCCATAAGACATTTCCCTTGTCAATGGAGTTAAAACTATCCCGTCAAAAATAAAATCAGGAAGGTGCTTTCAGAAGTAATATTTCATAAAGCACATTCATCTTCATCGACTAGCCATCCTTGAAAAGGAATCAATATTAGAACATACCCTTTAAGAAATTATCAGCAAAGATAACCCAAATAAATCCTCTTCAAAAGAAGTTACAATATAAACTGGTGAATACTGTAGATTATGCTACGCATTATCTTAACCAACATGAGAGCAAGTAGGTAATGGAAATATTTGGCCAAAAGAAGATAATTTTTATGAAAAAAATAGATTAAGTCAATCAGCAATCATAAATCTTATCACTAACAAAGGCAGAATGATGGATCGGAGCATTTCTTAAACAAGCAAATCTTAGATTCAGTCCCAGGTTGGAAATTTGCGAAATTCAAAACAGCAAAAAGCAATTGATGGGAATACTTCAATCTAAAGTTAGGTAAGGTGGGCCTGCTACAGAGGCATTGAAATGCAACAAGCCTTAAAAACAGAGAGTAACAGACTAAGTAGCTGAAGGAGTCATGAACTTTTACTAATGTCTAAGAAATTTGCCGACTTGAAGTCCTAAGTTTTGAAACATAATCCCAGGGGGAAATCTACGATCACACGACAAAACCAAAAACGTGATGCCTCGAAACATAGTTCTCGGAGGAAATAAAAAAGTAAGATCACACACCTAATTGAAGACCCTAAATATGACCCTAGGTAGAGAAGAACCAAGAATCTGCACAATAGGATCTGAGAAAGTCTAAATGTGTAGAGAGATATAAAATGCAATCCGAAGAGAAAGAAGAAAAGAGAGGTGAAATCACCAGTTTGAAACGAGATTTAGAGGCGAGAGAGAGCTTGTCAATATCGTACTAGGAAGATGCATCGATCGGATTCGCGAAAAGAAGAGTAGGGAGGGTCGAGAGATAGCTTGTCGATATCGCACTAGGAAGATGCATCGATCGGATTCGCGAAAAGAAGAGTAGGGAGGGGCGAGAGAGAGAGAAGCAAGGTAGAGAGGAGCTGCAACTTTGGCGTTGGGGCCTGTTTAGCTATTTTTTAAAATCAAAATTTTTCTATTTAGGGTATATTTTTTTAACATTAAAATTTTTAAATTTTAGATTTTTCAGTCTAAAAATTTTCACTTTTCAAATTATCCTATTTTTAATCTTTTTCATGTCTTTTCATATTTTATCTTTCAGTCATTTCTACATTATTACTTTTACAATTAATTTATCCGTTTTAATTTTATTCTTTTTCTCTCAATTATTATCTTTGTCATATCACATCATTTTCTTCTAATTCAAAAATATTACATTCAAAGTTTTTATCCAAAATTTTTATCACTACTCAAACACAACCCTAGTATATTCGGATAAAAGAAAAACTTTTCAAATTAAAACTTTTCTATGTAATTATCACATTTTTAAATTATTTTATATTTTTCTTATATAAATACCCTACTGTTAATTATTTTTACAAATTATTCATATAATTAACCAATTTATTTTAATTTTATTTTCTTTGTTCATTATCATTACTCTTATCAAATTATATTATTTTATACTATTTCAAAAATTGTTTGAAAAAAAAAAATTCATCCAAAAATTTTATTTTTCCTCAAATATGCCTGCAAGGGTCTTTTTATATATACAAAAATTTTTCAAACTAAGAAAACATTTGATTTGATGGATGTCTTGGGTGAGATAGGTTAACGTCGGCGTACAGCTTCCAAAACTAATAATTAGTCAACTCATCAACACTACTTTTTTATTATTATCTTTTATTATTATCTTTTATTATTATCTTTATATTGCAATCATTTTTCTACCAACTACGCTTCAATAATCTTATTTATTCCAATTTTACCCTATAATTTCATATCAGTTACACATTTTTTAAAATATTCTTTTCTTACTTGTCAAATCATCCCACAATCCCACAAAATTTCAACAAAATAAATGTCCCTAAACATTTTATTCTACACAACTAACCTATTTTTTAATTATTTATTTACGTTTTCTTATATAACTACCCTACTTTTCAATCATTTCTAAATAACTACTCATACAAATAAACTATCTATTCTAACTTTATTTGTTTTATTCTACATTGTTACCCTTATTATATCATATCATTTTCTTTTATTTTAAAAATTTTACACCAAAAAATTTTTTATTCGAAAGTTTTATAACTTCCCGACATACTCTAAAATTTTTCACTCTTGATTATTACTTTATGTTTTAATTATTTATTTACATCTTCTTATACAACTATTCTACTTTTTGATTATTTCTACATAACCATATATACAATTAATCTATCTATTTTAAGTTTATGTTATCTTTATTTATGATCATTATTTCTATCATATTACATCTTGTTCTCCCATTTTTTAAAAACCTTTACGCCAAAAACTTACTAAACACCTCCTAAATATATGTTTTGTGAGTTCTCATAGGCAATCAGATCAATCGAACAACTTTTCTACATAGGGTATGTTCGTAAAGTGATAAAAATTTTAGATGAAAAGCTTTTAATATAAAAGTTTTGAATTTAAAGACAATAACATGATATAATATGAGTAATAACGATGAGTAAAGATAATAAAATTAAAATAAATAAGTTAGTTATATGGGAGGTTGTGTAAAAATGATAAAAAGTATATAGTTGTATAGGAATATATCAAAAATGATTAAAAAATATGATAGTTATGCATCGTGAAAATTGTTAGCTTAACTTTTTTTATTATTACCAAACACACCCGTAATCAGGTAAGTCAGTCCATCTTACATATCGTAGCCATTTAAATTTGCCATAAATATTAGAACTTTTTTATAAGAAAATATTAATATATTTGGTTGCATTGTCCTTATATGCAACTATTTAAAATTTCGTTGAAAAAATAGCTTTGTTTCTGTGAGCGCATTTAGAAAGTGATAAAGCTTTTGATTTAAATATTTTTTAAATAAGAAAAACTAATGTGATATAATAGAGATAATAATAAGAAGTAAAGAGCATAATGTTAAAATAAATAGGTTAGATATTAGGTAGTTATATAAAAATGATCAAAAAGTAGAATAGTTGTATAAGAAGAAGTGTAATAAAAGTTAATAAATCAGATAATTGTGAAGAAAATGAAAAGTTTTTTTTTGAAATGTTTTTTGTGTAAACTAATACCTATGTATCTTTTTATATGACATGACATTCAATTACTCACTTTCTAATAACTATCTTTGTATTCTAATTATTTTTTTATGTATTTTTTGACAACTAAACTATCAAGTTTGATTTTGTTTTCTTTATTTTTAATCAAATTTCATCATATGACCACTCTTTAATTTTAAAAAAAAAAATTCGACAGAATTTCCAATTTTTTTCTTCTACTAAACCCAGCCAATTAATTAAAGAATATAACCTTGTTTCAGGAAAAGAATAATAAAAACTCACCAGCCGAAACGCCTCATTTCATTATTTAAATTCAGAAGGACAATTTATCCTATTGTAGGGGAATCATGAGACCTGTAATATTCACTGGAAAAATATAGTTTTTTTCACTTGAAGAAACACCTTCTTGATCTAATCGAGCATCCGAAAATGGGCATAATGATTACACAAAAAAAAGAGTGGTCATGTTGGAAATAATTATAAGATTAGCATCTTAAATATCATGAGCATAGTTCAGATATCAAAACAGCATCACACGACTTCAGAAACGACAAATTAACTACTAATAATATGCGGTGAAGAAAAAAAGGAAATAAAAGGATACACAAAATGAAATATATGCAAAGCATCACATTAATCACTCACCAGAATGAACTCTTTGCCTTTTGAGAATACCATTAAAATTTTTGTGTAGTGTTTGATGCAGAGTCATAGTGGGTGACAAGAGGGATATGCTGAAGAAAATTTGCTCTTTGTGTCCCGCCATCCCTGTGAAGACTGTTCAAGAAAGGCCTAGGCATATCCGCCAACTCAAATTTCTTAAGATTAATAAGGTGCTCGAGCCAATAAGGAGTTTCTACCAATACTTCACATTCATTAATTGATAGAACTTCAAGATTAGGCATTGCACCCTTCTCTAGCGTTACCTTCTTCAATCCTCTTAGAATACTCAACAATAATTCCTTGAGGTTTGGATATCCACCTTCCTTTACATATAATTTTTCTCCATCATAAGCATTATATATGATGTTGAGCACTACTAGATTAGGCAATGAACTGAGGGCTTTGAGAGGGTCGTCTTTCAACCTAGACCAACCCAAACGTAGAATACGGAGATTTTTAAGAGCAGATATCCAATGCGGTAACTCCTTTAAATGCCCATACAATATTAGTTCCTGAAGAGTTAATGGAGGATCAAAATAATAATCTAAATCGATTTCCTCATCCTCTTCTATTGAATAGATTTCAAGGTATTTTAGGTGGCTCATTTTCTCAATCGAACTACACAAACCATGTCCATCTTCTTTTTTTAACTTGATGATTGCTAACCGTCTTAATTGAATAAGCTTCCCCAATTCCTCAACTATACCTTTCTCTGCCTCAAGTTTTCTTAACTCATGTAAGGATGCCAGACTCCCAATTCCATTAGGCACTTTAACACCGTCCATGTCATGAAAGGCAGAATCGTTTTCTGCTAAGTCACTAGAAATAGCAAGGTGACGTAAGCATTGAAGTTTGCAAATCTCCATAGGCAATTCGCGTATAAAGGTGTCTTCAATAATTAAAGTCTCTAAATTTCTCAGCTCCCCTATGGAACTTGGTGTTGACTTTTGGGTTTCCTCCCACGTGGAGATGGCCCACACTAAAAGACAAAAAGAGAAAAAGCAAATGTCACGGCGCCGTTTCCTCTTTGTTTTTCTTCTGCGGTTGTTCGCGTTTTTCGGCGCCCGTCTTCTTCTCCTCTCTCAGCAGCGGTTCGTCGTCAGAGAGAGTTTTTTCTCTCCGTTTTCGGTTTTCAGAGAAGCAGCAGCAGCAGCTTCGACGGACGGAGGAGGATTTTATCCTCAAATGCTCAAGGTTTCTACGACAGTTATCTCTTCCGGCCATTAAGAGAGAAAATTCTGCCGTCATCTCAGATTTGGTGAGATCTACCCTTGATTAATTTCTGTATTGAAATCCATCCTTATTGTGATGATGAAATCCTCTAGTTTTGACTAGAGAAGACATTGCGTTGTAATCCCATTATTCTATAGTGGAAGATTTACCTAGACTGGGTCCCGTGGTTTTTCCCCTTTGGTAAAGAGGGGTTTTCCACGTAAAAATTGTGGTGTGTTTTTCCCGTGGTTTGATTGCTTATTATTTGCAATATTTATTGTCTGTGATTAATCATTCCTATTTAATCTACACAAGAAGGGGATAGCCAAAAATCCCAACAAGTGGTATCAGAGCGAGGTTTTAGTAATCTTGTGCCTTGTGTTGAACGATGGAGGTTAATACAAGTAGAATGATTAATTTGAATGGTTCAAATTATCATGTGTGGAAGGGAAAAATGGAAGACCTGCTATATGTCAAAGATTTTTATTTGCCTGTGTTTGCGGAACAAAAACCCGTAGAAAAAACTGATGCTGAATGGACTTTACTTCATCGTCAAGTATGTGGGTATATCAGGCAGTGGGTGGATGATAATGTTTTAAACCATGTCAGTGAAGAAACAAATGCACGTTCTTTATGGGACAGGCTTGAACAGCTGTATGCTCGAAAAACCGGGAACAACAAGTTGTTTCTAATAAAGAAGTTGATGGGCTTGAAATACAGGGATGGAACTCCTTTATCAGATCACTTGAATGCTTACCAGGGAATTCTTAATCAGTTGGCCGGGATGAATATCAAGTTTGAAGATGAGGTGCAGGGGTTATGGCTTCTAGGCACATTGCCGGACTCGTGGGAGACGTTTAGAATGTCGGTATCTAACTCAGCTCCAAATGGTGTAATCACTATGGATTTGGCTAAGAGTAGCGTTTTAAATGAAGAGATGAGAAGAAAGTCACAGGGTCCGTCACAGTCAGATGTCTTAGTCATGGAAAAGAGGGGGAGGAGCAAGAGTAAAGGTCCGAAGAACAGAGACAGAAGCAAAAGCAAGTCAAACAGGTTTGCCAATGTTGAGTGTTATCACTGTGGTAAAAAGGGGCATATAAAGAAGTATTGTCGACAACTCAAAAGAGACTACAAAAATGAAAAAGGGATAGAAAAAGAAACTGATGATAGTAATGATGTTGATAGAGTTTCTGCCGTCACAGATGACTTCCTTATTGTGTATGATGATGATGTTGTCAACCTTGCATTTCATGAGACTAGTTGGGTGATTGACAGTGGTGCCTCCGTTCATGCTACATCGCGACGAGACTTCTTTACATCTTATACATCCGGAGACTTTGGGGATGTTAAGATGGGTAACAATGGTGTAGCTAAAGCTGTCGGCATGGGAGATGTGTGCTTGGAAACCAACAATGGTACGATGTTGCTTTTGAAAAATGTTAAACATATCCCTGATATTCGCTTGAATTTGATTTCAGCAAGTAAGCTTGATGATGAGGGGTTTTGCAACACCTTCAGTAATGGTCAATGGAAGCTTACTAAAGGTTCTATGGTTATGGCTAGAGGCAAGAAGTGCTCCTCATTGTACTTCATGCAGGCAAAGGTTTCTGATTGTATTATCAATACAATGGAGAATGAAAGTACAACAGAGCTATGGCATAGAAGACTATGCCACATGAGTGAGAAGGGTTTGATGGTTTTGGCAAAGAAAAATCTTCTTTCTGGATTGAAGAATACAGTATTGAAGAAATGTGCTCATTGCTTGGCAGGGAAGCAAAACAGAGTTGCCTTTAAAACATCCCCTCCTTCAAGACAGCCGGGTATACTTGACTTAGTATATTCTGATGTTTGTGGTCCCATGAAAGTAAAAACACTTGGTGGTGCTCTCTATTTTGTGACTTTTATAGATGATCATTCAAGGAAGTTGTGGGTCTATACCTTGAAGACAAAAGACCAAGTGTTAGATGTTTTTAAACAGTTTCAGACTTTAGTTGAAAGACAGACTGGGAAGAAATTAAAGTGTATCAGAACTGATAATGGAGGTGAATATCGTGGTCCTTTTGATGAATATTGTAAACAAATGGGCATTAGGCATCAAAGGACACCTCCGAAGACTCCTCAGTTAAATGGGCTAGCTGAGAGAATGAACAGGACACTAGTTGAAAGGGTGAGATGTTTGCTTTCACATGCACAGTTGTCAGGATCCTTTTGGGGTGAGGCTTTGAGTACCGTTGTACATGTGTTAAATCTCACGCCTTGTGTTCCTTTAAATTTTGATGTTCCAAACAGAGTTTGGTTGGAAAAAGATGTATCCTATAGTCACTTGCGTGTCTTTGGATGTAAGGCCTTTGTGCATATTCCCAAAGATGAGAGGTCTAAGCTTGATGTCAAGACAAGACAGTGTGTATTCATTGGCTATGGCCAAGATGATTTTGGCTACAGGTTTTATGATCCAGTGCAGAAAAAGCTTGTAAGAAGCCGAGATGTTGTCTTTATGGAAGACCAAACCATAAAAGATATTGAGAAAACAGTTAAAACAGTTTCTCAATATTATGATAATTTAACAGACTTAGATCCAGTTCCTCTGACACATGTGCCAGTACAGGTTAGAGATGAAGTTCAAGATGACCAGGATGATACAGTTGATGTTGATACTCATACACAGGTTGAGATTAATGATGGCATTGTTGAGCAGTCACCAGTACCAGAAGTTCCACCAGATGTTCCACTCAGGAGGTCTACTAGAGATCGCCATCCTTCTACACGATATTCTGTTGATGAATATATGTTACTGACTGACGGGGGAGAGCTCGAATGTTATGCAGAAGTCATGGAAGATGAACACAAGAAGGAGTGGGTTGAAGCCATGCAAGATGAGATGAAGTCACTGCATGAAAATCATACATTTGAGTTGGTAAAGTTACCTATGGGCAAAAGAGCTTTGAAGAACAAGTGGGTATACAGAGTGAAGCTAGAACAACATACCACACAACCTCGATACAAAGCAAGATTGGTCGTCAAGGGATTCAATCAAAAGAAAGGTATTGATTTTGATGAGATTTTTTCTCCGGTTGTTAAAATGTCTTCTATTCGTGTGGTTTTGGGTCTAGCTGCTAGTCTTGATTTGGAGATTGAACAGATGGATGTAAAGATAGCTTTTCTCCATGGTGAATTAGACAAGGAAATTTATATGGAGCAGCCAGAGGGTTTCGTGGAAAAAGGAAAAGAGGATTATGTGTGCAAGCTGAGGAAAAGCCTTTATGGTTTGAAGCAAGCACCAAGACAATGGTATAAGAAGTTTGAGTCAGTTATGGGGAAATATGGCTACCGAAAAACAACTTCTGATCATTGTGTCTTTGTGCAGAAATTCTCTGATGATGATTTTATTATACTATTGCTTTATGTCGATGATATGTTGATTATTGACAGAAATTCTTTAAGGATTGACAGGTTGAAGATGCAGCTAAGTAAAGTTTTTGCTATGAAGGATTTAGGGCCAACAAAACAAATTCTTGGCATAAGCATTCATCGTGAGAGGAATGCCAAGAAGTTATATTTGTCACAAGAGAAGTACATTGAGAAAGTACTTCAGAGGTTCAACATGGACAGAGCTAAAGTGGTTAACTCTCCTCTTGCCACTCACTTTAAGCTAAACATCGAGCAGTGTCCCTCTACAGACATAGAGAAGAAGGACATGGAAAGGGTTCCATATGCTTCAGCTGTGGGAAGTTTGATGTATGCAATGGTATGTACAAGACCAGACATACTTATGCAGTTGGTGTTGTAAGCCGGTTTTTGTCCAATCCTGGGAGAGAGCATTGGAATGCAGTTAAGTGGATTATGAGATATCTACGAGGTACTTCCAGTTTGAGACTTTGCTTTGGCAATGAGAAACCATTACTAATTGGCTACACGGATGCAGATATGGCAGGAGATGTGGACACTCGTAAGTCTACCTCTGGTTCCTTGATTACTTTTGCAGGGGGAGCTGTAGCTTGGCAATCAAGGCTACAGAAATGCGTTGCACTTTCTACAACCGAAGCGGAATTCATTGCAGCAACTGAAGCATGTAAAGAGTTGTTGTGGATGAAGAGGTTTCTACATGAGCTCGGTTTCAAGCAACAAAGATATATCGTATTTTGCGATAGTCAAAGCGCAATTCACCTTGGTAAGAATTCTTCTTTTCATGCAAGATCAAAACATATTGATGTGAGGTATCATTGGATAAGAGAAGCTATTAATGACAAGTTGTTTGAACTTGAGAAAATCCATACCGATTATAATGGCTCTGATATGTTAACAAAGGCTCTACCGAGGGAGAAGCTTGAAGTTTGTCGTTCAATCATCGGGATGACAAATTCCTCCACATAGTCGGAAAGGGGGAGATTTGTTGACTTTTGGGTTTCCTCCCACGTGGAGATGGCCCACACTAAAAGACAAAAAGAGAAAAAGCAAATGTCACGGCGCCGTTTCCTCTTTGTTTTTCTTCTGCGGTTGTCCGCGTTTTTCGGCGCCCGTCTTCTTCTCCTCTCTCAGCAGCGGTTCGTCGTCAGAGAGAGTTTTTTCTCTCCGTTTTCGGTTTTCAGAGAAGCAGCAGCAGCAGCTCCGACGGACGGAGGAGGATTTTATCCTCAAATGCTCAAGGTTTCTACGACAGTTATCTCTTCCGGCCATTAAGAGAGAAAATTCTGCCGTCATCTCAGATTTGGTGAGATCTACCCTTGATTAATTTCTGTATTGAAATCCATCCTTATTGTGATGATGAAATCCTCTAGTTTTGACTAGAGAAGACATTGCGTTGTAATCCCATTATTCTATAGTGGAAGATTTACCTAGACTGGGTCCCGTGGTTTTTCCCCTTTGGTAAAGAGGGGTTTTCCACGTAAAAATTGTGGTGTGTTTTTCCCGTGGTTTGATTGCTTATTATTTGCAATATTTATTGTCTGTGATTAATCATTCCTATTTAATCTACACAAGAAGGGGATAGCCAAAAATCCCAACACTTGGGAGATGCTGGACCTCTAAATTATACAAATTGAGAAGCCTCAAATGTAATAATGTTGTTAGATCTTTTGGAAGGCTGTCCATGTAGTTAGCAAGACACAAAACTCTTAATAAACGCAATCCAGCAAACGATGTGATAGCAGAGGAGGTGGTAAATTGCCCATGCACTCCAAAAATGAAAAAAGAACGAAGGTGTGAGGAAGAGGAGCTCTCACATTTTGGTATCATTTCACCTTTATTATGGTAAATAGATAGACGTCGAACTCCATCAGATAATGTCCTCTTCCCTTCAACATCGGAAGAAAATACCAGGATATTTTCTTCCTTAAACTTAGAAATAATTATCTCTCTTAAGAGATCATGAATGCGAAAAGAGATTATTTCACCATCAATTTCTGATTCCGTAACTTGAATAAGGCTCCTAGAGACAAGAGCATATAAGTAACTCTCTGCAACCTCTTCTTTTGTCTTACCTTCTTTTTCTTCTATAAAGCCTTCAGCCATCCATAGCTTAACTATATTTGCATACTTAATATCAGTATCTTCGGGAAAAATACTTAAATATGATAAGCAAGATTTCAAGTAATATGGTAAGTCATTGAAACTGAGCCATAGAATTTTCATCATACTCTTAAGCTGATCATTAATTTCAAGCTCCGATCCAAGACTATGATGCATTAGATCCCAAGCAGCATAATCTTTGGTCGCGAGAAGGCTTCCTAATGTCACAATAGCAAGAGGTAGTCCCCGACACTTATTAACAAAGCTTCGAGCCCGCTTCTCCAATTCTGAAGTTAAAAGAAAATTTTTCTCATTTGCTGCTAATGTTGTGAAGGCCTTTTGACAAAAGAGAGACCATGCATTATGTGAATCTAGAGGTTGAAGTTGGTATATGTGATCAAAAGGACTAATCAAACAAGATGATGCTACATCACTCCTCCGCATTGTGAGTATAACCCTGCTTCCATTTTCATGAACTGGTAACGCAGTTCTTAGTACCTTCCAAACATTTACTCCCCATACATCATCCACAACAAGCACGAACCTCTTGTTATGAAGATAATCTCTTAGCACTTGGATTAGTTGCAAATCGGTCATTACATCAAGTGAAAAGTGAACTTGCTCTTGCTTCGCTCCATAGAATTGCTTGATCATGTCTTGAAGAAGCTCCATCTTCTTGAATATTCCTGATACGGTGATCCAAGCATAGGTCTCGAAGTGTTCCTTCACTTGTTGGCTATCATATACTTTTTTAACTAAAGTAGTCTTGCCCATACCACCCGTGCCAACCACTGATATGATAGAAAGCCTCCGTTGATCTCTTTTGAGTAACCAGTCAATAACGTAAGCTTTTGGCCCATCAATGCCCACAAGTTGAGATTCCTCAGTGAAAAGAGCTGTCAACCGGGCATCATAAACTCCATCCTCTAAGTCACTGTCAGGATTTAGAATCTGTTGTGTTTTGCGCAGGTCATAGTTCTCTTTTCTTTTCGAAATTTCTGAAAGACGAACTCTCATTTCTTGTATTTGTTTCCCAATCTGGTGGCGACCCACTAGTTGTTTGATGCATTGAGCCATTCTACAAAGAAACCCACAGACTCCTCGATCATCCTCATCGTGCTGCTTTTGATATTGTTGGACGTGGACGATGAACTCATCTAAAATGTCTTCAGTGTCATAAGCTGCATTTCTTACCTGCTGTGAACTTTTATTAGCGTGTAACAGATTATTTCTTTCAATTCAAAACTTTCATTCCAATGACATAATTAATGTTATACTTATAGATAACATTCATATATAATTTTCAAACTATTAATGGTTTGGGTTGTATTCCAAGTGGTACATTGTACCTAGAAATAAGTATGCATGCGCAACAAATGAGAATCATCAATTTCAAATAAAAAATGAGAATCACGACAAAAAAGTTTTAGCCAACAACATACATGATTGATTTTTTGGAAAAAGAACTCAATTTATTCCTTTCGTGGTTGGTAGAGTTTAGATATTATTGCAAATGATGAAACTTCTATAGAAAAAAAGATACGGAATCTCATATTATTAATAGTTTGGATTAAGGGTGGGAATTGGGGCGGATTGTACCAAGTCAGGGTTCACCTAACCCTGACCTTATTTTTTAAAAATTTTGTTTCATCCTGTATTTTATCCCGAATCAACACAAGGTCGATATGTCCTTCACCTTTTTTTGAAAGGTAACCAAACAAATGTGAGGTTGGTATCAAGTTAGTATCAGTATTAGGATGACGGATTGAGTAAAAATGTAGGCTAAGTAGAATAATTTTAAAATTTTATACACATATCAAATATAAAGATATATCTATGAGAAATTTAAATATTGTATACTTTATTATTTTATAATTTCAAAAAGTAAACATTATTCAAACAAAATTTGAATAAATATAATGTATTTAAAATAGGTTAATAAAATATACTTCATTCATAATGAATTTTGGCATTTATAAAAATATTTTCCTAAAATAATAGTATTTTTTACAAGAGTTTCTAAAATGATGGAAAAACTACAATTACGCATAAAAATTATATATATATGGGTAAACGTCTTGTTTTTATTTTGCTAATATAATTAATAATTGACAACTCTATAAAAATAGAGTTACGAGGGCTCATTTTGTACTCATTTTCAAAGCTAGTTCGAAGGAAACATGAAATGTTGCATAGGTTTTATATTATTTTTCACAATTTTTACATTTCTTGTATTGTGTGTAATTTTCATGCATTTTGGGTTGAATTCTATGCAAATCATATCATTTTAAGTTCTTGTAATTTCATTAGACCATTTAGGATTATGTTCACTAGTTTTTGTCTCTTGTTATAGGGAAAAGAAGGTGTCTTGCTCATAGATTTTATGCCAAAGTGATAAGAAGAGAAACTCATTGTGAACAACCATTGAAAAGTGAAGGTAGAAAGTTGGCACCCTTGCCTCAAAATCTAACAAATTGGCGTAGTAACCACCAGACAAAATTCTACAAACAAACAACACATAATTGTCTTAGACAACTTGGCGCCGCGGCGCCAACCCCTACACATGCAAAATTTCATATGTCTCACTCCATTTTGAAAGGAGTATAAATTCTCGCTTAGGATTTCTTAAATATAACATAAGGGAGCACCAAGTGGAGCAGGGGAGAGGAGAAAATAAGGATTTCCAAGTAAGAGGTGTAGATGAAGATGGAAATCAACTTGGAGGAGGAATCCAATTGAGTTTTATTTTCTCTTTCTCTCTATTCTTTTTATTTTTATCATTCTCCTCATTTGATATGTATTGGGATATGACTTTGAAGGGATTCTCTATAATGTTCATGGGCTAGAACTTGTGATGGGAAGTTGTGATGAACTTGAGCTCCAATATGCTTGAATGAATAATTGATATTGCTATAACTTGTGTTGTGTGAGATTACTTTTACATATCATATTAATGCTTCTACAAGCTTGATTATCTTGTAAATTGATGTAATATTTAGATCTATGCCTGGAAAAGTGAGATCTAGATCAGATCTATATGTAAAGTATAAGTTTTTCGGCTACTTATGGTGGTTGAGTATTAATATAGATAGAAATATACCTATTAACCCTATGTGATCATGTTTAGGTTATGTGTAAATCAATATTATTTTACTCCATTGCATGGGAATATAGCAATTCACTAAAATAAAATTAGATTTATACATGTTAGAAGGCATACATAAATATAAATGAACCTAGATCGGTAGCTCTCAACACAACTAGTTAAAAAGGAATTAATTTATCATAGTCTTGAGTCAAGGGATTTATAACTCACATCTATCTAATCATCCATTGAAAATCTCTATTAGTTGTCACCCATATCATTAGTCATTTTAGTTAATTTTCATTATTGAAGTTTAAATTATGGATTTCACAAAATTATATGCAACTTGACAATTCGTTATTGGCAAATGGAATTATTGGTTGTGCTATGATTTAACTCTCCCTCCTTATGACATTGACACTTTGCTATCACTTTATTACTTATTCGATACGTATACTTGCATTGAACCAAGCGAAATAATTAGACATATACGCTGCTCGACAATAATAAATAATATGAGAATTTTGAAAGAAAATTGGAATAAGATTTAAAAAATACGTTTATAATTTATAATAAATAAATATATGTAGGGCGGGTTGAGACATGGTTGACCCTTCTTGACCTTATTTTTCAATTCCAGTCAAAATTTTGACATATACTTGTATTAGATAAAAACAATGTTAATTTTACTCGGAAAAAAATCAGTCGGGTCATGAGTCAACTCATCCCAATTCTTACCCATAATTTGTATCATATTCAAGGTGATAAATTGCATCTACAAAATGTGTAGATATGCACAACCATGTAATAGTTAAAATCATGGCTAAAAAACTTTAGCCAATAGCATTTAGTAATTTCTTCTGGGGAAAAAATTGCTACGATTTATTTTTATAAAAATATTTTGGAATTTTTCAAGAAATATTAGTTTTATAAATTTTTCAACATTCAATAACATTGATAAGAATATTACAAATTATAACAAACCTGATTGAAATGAATGTGATGTTTTTTGTGTGAGGGTATGTTTTGGAAATGATAAACCTTCTGAATAAAAAGTTTTGGATGCAAAAGTTCTCAAAATAAGAGAAAATAATGTAATATGATAAAGTTAATAATTAGGAGTAAAAAGTTAAAATAGACAAAGTATTTATATAGATGATTGTATAAAAATAACTAAAAAATAAAATAGTTGTATAGGAAGGTGTGAAAAAATAATTATAATAGAAAATTATATGAGTTTAAAGTTTGAACAAGGCAAATCAAAATTTGCAACTTTTTTCAAAGTTATATGACTCTTAATGTAGCATGCACTAATTTTATAAAAAAAAATTTAGTACACATTAAATTTGTGAATTTATATAATTACTTCTTTTTTATTTGTTTTCATAATGACAAAATGAAGTATTTTTTTGTTCTTGATTTTAATTTTATGAAATTGTATTTGGTGCTCTTGAATAAGATTTTCAAAAGTGTAGTGTGTTTGTGAACTTAACATTTTGAGTTTATGACACAAATTATGATAAGATGAGTTTGAAATCCATGGATAACTTGAAAATAGAATTTGCTTGTTGAATGTTTAGAATAATATTAGAATATGATCAATTGATAACTTCACTTGGAATAATCATGAAATATGCTTTTTGAGATGCACTTAATCATGAATTAAGATTGGTTTGTTCATTTATAATTATCTTGATTGGATTAAGATGTTTGAAGCAAGTTTTTTTCAAAATTTTGAATTTTGCATAATAGAAAAAAAAAGGTTAATCTTTTGCTATAAAAGGTCAACCTTTTCATTGTTTAAAATCTATTCGAACATAAAAAGGCCAACATTTTTGTTGTAAAAGGTCTACCTTTTCGTGCTGGAAAATCTTTGTTTGGACTAAAGTGCAAAACATCGACCTTTTGTGCAAAAAATTCACTATTTTGCCTGGAACATAAAAAATGTCAACCTTTTTTTGAGCAACATAAATTCAAATTTCAAAGTGTTTGGATATATATGGAGACCTCTTGGGCTATTTTCTAAGCCACATCTCAAGTGATCTGGATACTATAAAAGGAGAACATGGGAGAGTTAGAAGGCATCGCAAATTTAAAGAAAAATACCCAAGTGCAAATTCGAAATATTTCAAAGTACTTTATTATAAGATAGCCTTCTATGGATGTTCAAAGGTAAAGCTAAAGTTGTAACTTCTTGAAAGTATTGCTACTAAGATTTCAAAGCTACAAAGTGTCGATCAATTGAAGAGTTACTGCTACTGTAGATGTGCTAAACTGGTTTGATTTTTATTTAAAGTTTTGTTCTTTGTATTACCTTGGTGTTGATGATGATCAAATTAAGAGAAAGCTTGTAATACCTTGGTGTTGATGGTGATCAAACCAAAAGAAAGTGAATCAAAGTATTGATCACTTTAGAAGCCTACCTAGAGCTTAGTACTTATCTGGAAGATAGATGAACAAACTCTACTACTATAACTTGTGTGTTAAAGTTACTAGTGGAACCCAAGTCATCGTGTTTGGAGAGTAGAGTAAGACAAAAAGATCCAAACCACTATATGTGTTCTTGTCTTTGTGGTTTGATTTCATTATTGTAGTTTGTATTATTGCTTGATTCACATCATTTTACTAAAGTTTTTTGAGTAGCTATCACATAGGACCTACAAAATTATTTCTAAAGTTAATAAAATTAGAGTTTTAAGATTTAATAGTGCTTCAAAAATGGTAGATAACACCAATTGGGCTGGATTAAATGCACTACAAAATTTTGATATTTGATCACCAAATTTTGTTGTGAGAGGCTATAATCTAGGTGCTAAAAGTTTTGATTTCCAATTTGCGGTATGTGCCATGTAACAATTACCAAGAAAAAATTTACTCGATTATAACTCATAATCATTTGTAAAAACATATCTATAAGAGAATTTTGGCAAGTCTAAACAAATGATATTAAATATAATGAATAGATTGGATTTTCCGTCAAAGATTAACATTTTAAAATTTAAAGGGGTTACATGGCTAAAGGTGAATTAAGATTGAGTAAAACTGTATTGAGAAATATAAGATTCCATTATAGAATCATGGTATCCTATTCCATTTTAGGACGATAAAAGCTACAAACAAAACATAACTTTTATATTATTCCAACCCATCCTACCCAATATTGAATGTCATATCTAAAATGAGGGGTGATCGGGTGCCGCCAAGCGCATGGCTGCCCATGCATCCAGCCAAAAAATTCATTTTTTATTTTTTTATGTTTTATAAACATGTAAAGTTATGTGTATTTAACCTATAAATCAAGTTTTACTATTTTTAAATGCTTTTAAGTATTTTTATTTTTAAACACACTGATATTTTTCGTAATTTCTAAGTCAAAAATTATGAAAATGTCACTGTGTTTAAAAATAAAAAATACTTAAAAGTATCCAAAAATGTAAAACTTGGTTTAGAGGTTAAATACATCTAAATTTACATGTTAATGAAAAAATTTAAAAAAAATACATTTTTTGGCCAGACGCATGATGCCCAACCACATAAAATCACCCCTCATCTAAATATTCTTTACATCTTCAAAGTCATTAAAAACAATAAATATTTTTACTGTTTCTATTTACGAATTTTAAAAAACATATTCATGAGTAAAAATTGTTTATCATATAAATGATTTGTGCCAAATAAATGTATTGTCAAACATTTCAATTTTAGATGTTTAACTGTATATTAAATATTTTTTCATATATAAAAGTGGGTAACATTATACTTTTCAAATTACTAATGAAATTTAGGATCAATTACGTCGATCTATTTTGAACTATTGAAATGTCGTAAATATATTTATAGTTAGGAGCAAAATTTGGAGTTTGAGATTTACGCTAATAATAATATTATAATGGTCCGGCGCCTACTTACTACCTCACTATCACTAGTTTGCTTAATTATTTTATGTACAACTTGCATGGACTGATTGAGTTTCGTTGGATTTATCTTATTTTATGGACCTGTTGGGGTCTTTGTTTAACTTCAATACGCAAAGTCCCCTGAATAAGTAATTACTCAATTCAAAATTTTCGTCTTGATGACTTAATTTATGTTATATTCATAGATAAAAATTATAAAATTTCATAACATTACTGATAGCTTGGATTGTATTCCTGGTGATAAATTGTATCTATAAATGTTTAGATATGTAAAACATACCTTGTAAAAGTGAAAATCATGGCCGAAAAATTTTAGAGGACAGTATTTTTAATTTTTTTTTATGAGTATTCATACATTACAATCTCAACTGGTATTACAATTAAATTCTGAGACATTTTTATAATTTTGCTAACAATTATCTACTATTTCTAAACTTTCCCACCGGTGGATGACTCCCACAAACTTGGGGAGACTTGCAACGCCACCACTTCAGAAATGCTGCCTTCGAAGCTAGGGCCACCTACTTGTGAGGCCATGTTCTGCACCACTGAGGCACGACCTCAGTGGCCAGTTTTTTTAATTTATTCTTCGGAAAACTTATTACAATTTATTTTTACGAAAATCTTTTAAAATTTTTCAAGAAATATTAGTTTTATAAATTTGTTCATATTTGACAACATTGATAAGCATATTACAAATTTTAGCAAACCAGACTGGAATGAATTTGATGTTTTTTATTTAATGAAATGCATTTGATGTCTTTAGTTTCCATGATTAAATATTAACCTTTGGGCTTGACTTCTATGTCAATTGTCAACATATAATATAAAAGCATTTCTATGTAATCTTCTCTAATTTTAAAATTTTGATGTTTGATGGAAATTTTGATTTATTCATTGTTTAATTTTTAAAATTGCAAATACACCTACATATTTTGCATAATTATGCTTATATCATAATAGCGCAATAACGGTGTTCTAACCACATGAGTATATTTGCAATTATGTTTAAACTATGTGAGGTCATTTATAACTTTGAAGTTATATGAGTGTGTTTACAATTATAGTGGGCATATTTGCAAATTATCCATTAGTATATTAAGAGAGTGCTTAGCTATCACTGAAAACTTTTCGTTCTTCATAACTATCCTATTTTTTATTTTTTATTTTTTTCCATACAACTACTCTAATGTTTAATCATTTCTACCTAATTAACCATATAAGTAACCTACCTATTTAACTTTATTCTCATTATTACATCACTTCTTCTAATTAAAAATTTTTCATTCAAGAATGTTATCACTTTTAGTTAGGAAATTAAACTTTATTTAAATCAAATATTTGCATGGACCTTTTGTTATAAAGGTTCAAATTCATGTAATAATTGTTTGAATTATAACTTAATTTTAAAGCAATTAAAATCTATACCATCTAAAACATCGTTATAAGTGATAAAGTATCGCTAAATTTTAATACACGGAGGAATTAAGTGTTTTACATAAGTAATTATATATTTTTAGTAAGCAGAGCTCTTCTTCAAATTATTTTTGGTACTACGATGTTTAAAATAATATTAAAGAACATGTTGTTAAAAAAGTGGATTGGGTATTTCCTTCACCATGACATTGAGGCATTGACCCAAAATTCAGAGGGTTGATGACACCATTGAAGCAGAACCTTGATTTTAAAATTAATATTAAATAAAATGATATCAAAAAAATGGATTGAATGTTGACTTAACCATCAAAGTAACTTTGATTAAAAAAAACAACAAAGTAACCCATTCCTAAAAAAACAAAAAACAATGAAAGCGACCCAAATTTCCGAGGGTTGCCGACATCACTTAAATTTGAATGTTTATTTTTTCATGTAAGAAATTTTAATATTTAATTTTTAAAAAAAATTTAAAATTTTTTTCTTATTTTAAAGATTTTTCTGCATTATAATTTAAGAATATTATATTTTAATGGTACTTAAATGAAAATTTTAGAAAATTTAAACGGCACCAAATTTATTTATCCAATTGGAGTATTATTTAAAAATAAATATTTTTTCTTATTTTTTATATTTTTTAAATATATTTATTTACTAAAAATATAATTTTACATAAGTCTTCTTATTTATATATTATTATAATGATGAATATGTTATATAATATACTATAATATCAATGGTGGAAGAAGAAAAGATAAATTCACACGAATGAAGAACCACATAAAAATAAATTATATTTTTTGATATGTATTAAAATTTTAAGGGAGATTTTTAAATTTTCATAAGGGGGAAATGCCCCCTATATATAATATAATATACTATATATGATGTAGCCCCTTATTTTTTATTTCCACATAGTTTTTATAAGTATAACCCATTTCTCATGTTTATCCATATAACTTTATTTATACTTCTAAAATTAAACCTTTACATATGCATATATATATTACACAGTTTTCAAAAACTTTAATTGTTATATATTAGCTCTAAAAAGATATTCTTAAAAATAATAAATTTTCGTGTCATGATAAAATTAGATATATTAAACAAAATAAATGATTTAGATTTAAAAAATTAAAATTACAAAAACTAGAAAGGCTACGTGGAAAATTCACTCAGTCCCATTCCAATCCCAATCTATTCAATCACTCCTCATTTATGGGAAATACTTTACTTTCTTACCAGAATCGTTAAAGATTTCAAATATGAAACCCGAATTACGGGACTATCCTGATAATTATTCAAAAGTCAAAAACTAACCCACCCAATCCAATCCATGTATTATAACATGAATAAAATTAATTTCAAAAATATATACGACATCTGTGTCATCTAAAACATCATCTCAAAGCTAGGAGTGTAATTAGAGTTGGTCCACCCAAACCCAACCCAATTCAATTTATAATAGTGTTTGTTTCAACGGCAACTAGATGCATTGAAATTTTAATGCATCCTACTAGAAATCCCATTTTTTTATTATTTTTTTGAAAATCTTCTTTTTATAAAACTCTTAATCTAGGTGTTTTTAATTTCTAACCCAAATTTCATTATTTTTGAAAACGTGTGTATATATATTTGATTTTTTAAAATATGGGCAGTTTAGTCATTTAAAAAGTACCGAAATCCCTCTATTTGTAAAAATCAATAAATATATATACACGTTTTCGAAAATGGTAAAATTTAGGTATAGATTAAATACACATAGATTAAGAATTTTATAAAAGAAAACTTCAATAATAATATTAATAAATGAGATTTTTAAAATTTCAATGCATCCGGTTGCATTGTAGTTGTAGTTGGTGATATCGGCCGTGCCAACTGTGCTGCCGATCAGTTGGCTATTTTAGTTTTAAGTTGGTGATATAAATAATCTTAATTTTTGTTGTGCAGGTGTTTGAGAAACAGTTTTAATCATTTTTATTGATTTATTTATGTCAACATTGTCTCCCAAAAGAGAAATATGATTAATTGTGTTAGGAAATTATTTAAAATATAAATTAACCTATAATTATGTTTGCTTATCATTTTTTAAGAATCATTTCAATAAATGGATAACACTGAAAATTTCAAGTTATGACCCGCACTTTGGGCCAATCTTGCTGACGACATGAAATTAACTCTACCTATTTTATTTAAAATTAGCTATCTAAATAAGAAAACAAGTTTCACTCAAATCAAATATTCGCATATACCCTATTTAACAAATGTGTAAAATCAATTTAATAAAATAATTTGATTCACACACCTATTTGAAAGTTATCGCCTAAACATCTACCACTAAAATATTATTCTTATATGTATATAAATAATTTTATATATTATTACGACATCATTTATATATTATTATGACATTTTGATACTCGAATGGATTTATTTCAGCGATTTTCATATTTCATATATATATATATAATAAATTTCTAATCTAATAACATTTTCCCTACCGGAAAAAAGTTTATGTGCCTATCTTTTTCATTACGGCTGGCTGCATATATCGTTATGTGCATCAAAAGTTCAAAGAAATGGTTGCATTTGTCGTGAAGTATTCCATTCCCATGAGTGGCAAAGTGCAAATGTGTCCTTCGTAAATAAATAATGCTAAATATAATAAATAAACTGCATTTTTCATCAGCTGGATGTTAAAAATGAATAATGTTCAATGTAAGAGAGGTTTCATAGAAATAGAAGCGTCACTGTTCTTATATTCGCTGCCAATGAAGCCATATCCAGCCAAAATAATGACTGTAGTTGTGGAAGTTTCTTATAGCAGTTAAATAAATGACGTTAAATGAAATAAACGAGAATGATTTTAGTTTAATCATTAAGTTGGATACAATTAGGTAACACAATGAAATTTTCAATGGATACAGTGGCTATAAATTGTCGTTAATTCCAACTTCACTGTTTAAATAGGCTAGAAATAAAAATTATTAAATAAAATTTCTATAGAAAATACTTTTATGGATTCAGTACTCAGTACCGTTTAAGATCTTAAATAGTGTCACTTCATTTACTGCCCACCTTGAGATTAAATTAAGATCTAATTTATTCAGTTTGTTTAACATCATTTGTTTTATCGTATTACCATATATCATTTCAATCTAAGTCTTAATAGGTCATAGCTACTTACAAATATTTATAATTGTACATAAAATAAAAAATTACTCAGGTCCATTAGAATATTATAATAATATGGAATCATTTATTTATATAAAGAGTACTTTTTTTAATCAAATATAAATAGTACTTTCAGACTGTATAGGTTTTTTTTATGAAATAGATTGTATTGGTTGACGATGAATTAACAACTTTAAAATAGATATATAAGTTAATTTTACATTTTATTTAATGAACTCAAGAATATTTATTTGGACGAAACTTGGTTTTCTAATTTAATATGTAATTTAAAGGAAATTTCCAAATATACTTAGGAATTTTGACCACAAACGTGATCTTAATTTTTAGGCTAATCTGAAATTGTACTTGAAATGATAATTTTTAATAATTTCTTTTATACTTAAAATTTCTCATATACTTGTGCTATTAGGGTCCATTGGCAACTATAATTAATACATATATGAAATAACTAAGGTAATTTAGAGTAGTGGAAGTATTTTATTGAAATTTCAAAAGTTGTGCCACCAAACGCTCACTCGGCAGTAACCTAGTTGGTAACTTTGGTAACCTCCACTAATGATGTCTAGGGTTTCAGTCTCCATATGGGTGAGAGTTAAGGTTTTAGTCTCCACATGGGCAGGAGTTACAATTATTTTTGGGAGCTTGGTCTCCCATCTCAATTGATAGCTCTGTCTCTTTTCAAGTATTTAAGTAGGATTTTGTTGTCTACTCTTATAATAAATGGAAGTGTGTCGTCTTCCTTATGAATAAGCTTGAGATTGATAAAAGATGTCATATTGTATAATATTAGTAAAAAAAAAAGTTGTGCCACCAAACATAATTAATGTCACAAGTCACAAGTTTCTTTTTGCTTATTTGTAAGGTTATATTAGTCGCAGCGTGTATTAGTGGTAGTTGCTAAGGCATCTTAACCGAAATGGATGTAAGAACAATTTTTAAAAAAATTTTAAGTATGAGATCAATTATTCAAAATAAGTTATAAGTAATTATGGTCAAGTTTTGTTAATATATTTGAAAATTTTTCCTTATTTTAACGAAATTAGTCGAGCGCATTTCAAATCAACATCAAGCTGAATCCGAAATCTGAGTGGTACACCATTAAAATCTTCAATTATTTCACCTATTTTTAATAGAAAATATTTGAGTTTGAAGTTTTAACAAGGAAAATCCAGTTTTGCGACTTTTTTCAAGGTTACGTGTCTCTTAATGTCGTATGCACTAAAGTGTTTTGTGAAATTAATAAAATTAGAGTTTTAAGATCTAATAGTAATTTTAAAATACACCGCAAAATTTGGATATTTGACCACCAAAATTTTGTTGTAAAGGGCTGCAATTTGGGTGCTAAAAATTTTTGATGTCCAATTTGCTGTATGTGCCATGTAACAATTACCGAGAAAAAATTTAGTTGATTATAACTCATAATCATTTGTAAAACATATCATAACTCATAAGAGAGTTTCTCCTACCCAATAATTTTCAACTTGTCGTTAAGGCTACGTTCTCATACTATTGATCCTTGGATGCGACCCATTATTTGCTCGCAAATATTTTTCATAACGACAGAAACTTTTTAGTACTTAAAATGGTTGCTAAAATAGAATTTTCTTACTTTGAAAACTACTAAAAACTCATTTACGCTTAATTAGTGCCTATGCTTATGATCTTTACGGTAATCTATACATATGACAGTAACTTGTATTTATTGCATACATGTGTATGATCAATTTCGGGTGTATTTGGCAATGGAAGAAATTTTATTTTCCCCTACTTTTCACACATTTTTATGTAACTACTGTATTTTTCTATATAATTATCTTAATTTTCAACATTTCTTCTCATATATTTATTCCATCTATTTTAATGTTATTTTTTCTGATCCTAATTATTACCTTTATTACGTTATATTACTTTCTCATTTTTTCTAAATTTATTTCACGAAAAAATTTTCTTGATTTTTTACTTATCAAAAATTCTTTCCTAATTAAGTATTGCATGCACGTGGACCTCTAATGTAGTGGGCGTTTGGTAAGGTGAGTAACGAAATAGGAAATGTAAGAACATTTTTTAAACTCGTGAAAGTAACGTGATTGGATAGAGATAAAGTAAGAATAATTAAGATAATCGTAGGAAAAAAAGATTAAAATATAAGAATAAAATGCAAAAAAGAGTAATTTAAAATGACTGGATTGCATTAAAAAATGAGCTACTCTCTGCTTTTCTCCTCACGTTACCCACAGCACATCTAGATTTTTAAGGATTTTTTATAGATGAGTTCGCATGGACGCTCAAAGCAGCTTCTGACCCAATCAAAGCTTAGCCTATTGGTATCAATTTGGGTCCTGCTCATGTGGAAGTAGGTTATGAAATTGAATTCATGAAGTGTCTTTATTCGGTGCAGATCTTGATAATAAAATTAAAATTCAACTTATCACACTGTTTAGCATTTTTTGGTTTATTGTGATATTAAAAATAGTTTCAATCAAGGAACAACAGTTTGGTTTCTTGTGATATTAAAAATAGTTTCAATCAAGGAACGACCGCAGTGCCGTCATGGTCGGATTCATGGTTATAGTTTTGGTTGGCATGAGTTTGAGAACTAGCATCTGGAAAAAATATATTTGTATATGTAAAATGGTAAAATTTAGTTTATATGTTAAATATACTTAGATAAACAAGTATATAAAGAAAAAATAAAAAAGTCATAAATAAATTTTTTAAAATGAGCTAAGTTGAACATTTGCTTAGCCCGGACTAACAGCATCACTTCTCTTACAATTTCCTCTCATTTAAGGGATTTGCAGAAAAATTTCCTCAACATCATGAGGGCTATGAATATACTTAATTATAATATTAGTTAGTCATATTGTATAAATCCCAAATAAAAAATAGTTTCAATCAAATTCTTGGGTAAATTGTACTTACTTAAAATTACATATAATTATGATTGAATTATGAAAAACCTATAGGTGTGCCCGGAAAGGAGGAAAAAAAAAATCTGCCTTCTTTTTTCCAACTTTTCATATATTTTCATACAATTGATCTATCTTTTTCAACTTTATTCACTTTGCTCATAATTATTATCCTTATTTTATCACATAATTATCCAATTTATTTTTAAAAATTTTGCATCAAAAATTTCCTTAATTTTTCCCCTTTTCCCAAACACACCCAAATATTCACTTATTGATGCATTAGAAATTATAATAATTTATCACAGAAAATGTTGCAGACGGTTATTGTAATATCTCTAATTAAGGAACAAATGCATGTATGGAAGAATGAACGTGTTATAAATGGTGTTAATAGTACCAAGTACCAACGGAGGATGGGTATTACCTGCCTAACCCATTCCTTGATGCTTTCGCTGTGATTTTCCTTGCCATCAGCATCCCTTAAGAAGGCCCTCATGCTCTTCAGTTCGTCTCTGATCTTAAGAACTTCCTCACGCACGCCTTTTTGCAATTTGACTTCTTCAGCCAGCAAAGGCCCAAGCTGCTGGATCAAGAACTTCACAGCACTCTCAGCCATTTTTCTCCTCTCCAAATCGCAGCAGCCCAAGATATTTGCTCTCACTTTACTGCAAATTTCTTTCAGGAGGAGAAGCGGATTTTATAGAGCTGACGACTTCCTCGAGGAAATTGCAAGTTGACTTTCAAATCGTCTCCACCCCTCCCACCACACTATATACAATATTTAATATATTTCTATATTTTCAAAATCTTTTAAGATTGCTGAAGCTCAATGCTAGCATTTTTTTTTTTTTAAGTTTTCTTCGTTTTTAAACTTTTTATCAAGATATGTGGGCTCAATTTAGATTTTTTTACCCAAATTCTATTTTTAAATTCTGAAAATTAAAAAAGTTTTAAAATATTAAAATACAAAATACAAAATTTAGGTAGTGAAAGATCTTGTTTGAACCCATATGTACATGAACAAAAAAAAAAAAAAAACTTGCGTGGCATTGAAATGGAACGGACTTGGTCCTATGCTCCTAGGAGCATTCATACACTCTTTTTTTAATTTTTTTTGAATTTTTTTAAAAAACTATTAATCTAAGTGTATTTAACATATGCATTAATTTTTACCATTTTGGAGTATTTTAGTTATTTATTTTTATTTTTGAAAAACAGTGGCATTTTAAATAATTTTAAAATTACTTAAAATGCCACTAATTTTCAAAAATCAAAAATAAATATCTAAAATACTCCAAAAATGGTAAAAATTAATGCATACGTTAAATATAATTAGATTAACAGTTTTATAAAAAAATTCAAAAAAATAAAAAAACGAGTGTATGCACCCGGGAGCATTGAGAGCTCAATGCTCCCGGGAGCATACTATCGGTTCCCGAAATTGAACCCATCAATTTAAAAATATATATATCTAGACAGTTCCTATATGTGAACAAAACTTTTTGTAAATCCCCTATTTTAAATTTGGAAGAAAATTTATATTTTTACAAATATGTGTACATAATAAATATTTTTTAAAATTTTTGTATGATAATACATGTTTCAAATATTTGAGTTTTGCTATCAATATGTAGAATACATTAAAGTATATCACTATTATCAATTTGGAAAGGTTTTGAAGCAAAATAGGGGTATTTTGATCTTTTACGACACATCGGGTATGAAATTACAAATTTTAGCAACTTGGGAGTACTTAATAAATAATAGGAAAGTGGTCCAAAAATGTAAAATGAAAAGAAATTTCAGCAATGCACCTTCCATATAGGTTAGGGGTGCAACTTGGGCCGGGTTCAGCCCGAACCCGGCCCGCCGAACCCGCATTTTGGCAGTGTTGGAACTGCCTATTCTCCAGCCCGAACCCGATTTCCCGGGTTGAACCCGAGACCGATTTGAAATCGGTTCGGTTTCGGGTTGATAAGAACCCTAACCCGCGCAATACCCAATTCACCCCTCCCCTCTTGGGTTTTGCCATCAACTCGGGACCAACAGGGACAAGGTCGGTTTGACTCTTATTTTTTTCTACCAGGTCTAGGGACAAAATTCGGGTCGGTATCCAACCAGTTTCGGGATAGCGGGTCGGGTCAAAAATACGGATCAAATAAGATAATTTTCAATATTTATATATCTATCAAACATAAGTATACATCTATACTAAATTTAAATATTATATGTTTCAATATTTCACTAATTATTTAAAAACACATAATTAAGAAAACAAAACATTTGAAAATATAATATACATTTATTAAAATAGGTTAATATACAATTACACATGAGGGTTATATCGTACAATTTTTTTATTGATTCTTATATTGCATTTTTAATAAATCGATTCTTCTATTGTTAATAGAGTTGATTATAAAAAAGTGAGAAATTTGAAAGAAAATAATAATAATATTTCAATATAGTCTTATAATTTTTAATAAATTTATATATGCGGGGCGGGTCGGACTCTTCGGGTCGGGACATGGTTGACCCACCCTAACCCTATTTTTGAATTCGGATCAAAATTTCTGACCCAACCCTATACCGAGTCAAAAATATATTGGTTTTACCCGGCCAAAAATGGGTCGGGTCAATACCGGGTCACGGGTCGACCCGCCCCAATTCCCACCCCTACTTATCATACCTTGCATACTTGATTCTTTACTTGCCATTTTATATCCTTGGTTTCTTCTACCCATAGTGCGTGTGTGGTTACGTATTGGTATGAATATGTAACATCTGAATTAAATAATGAATTTCTTAAATTTTAAATCATACACCCGAATTGATAGCTTACTGTATAAAAGTGATTTTTCGTGCGGGTGCCCTGATTTCGGATTTCCCCCCCAAAATTTTCCTGCAATCCGCCAACTCTGATCTTCCCACAGCCCTCTCCAGCTCTCCTGCGACTGCGATTAGTCCTTGAGACGAGAATTCCTTTGCCGGCAGCACCGCAGCAGATCTCGGCGACTGCGATTCGTCCTCAAGAATTCCTCTGTCGTCCAGAATCCAGATCCTTCTTCACCTCCGATGTCGGCGAGCTCGTCCCGGCCACGGCACCATAGTAGCAGCAGCAGCATCTAGCAGCCAGCACGGCAGCCGCAGAAATGGTGGGCTAGTCGCCCACAGCAGCTGCATCCCGGAGAGTGGCTTCTCTCGTCCTGCTTGGCTGCCTCCCTCCTTCAGTTTTTAACACGCCCGACTGCCTCCTTCCTGCTGCTACTCCGCCTCCGCCTCTGACGCCGGCGACCTCGTCCCAGCTGCTGCACCAGAGTAGCACCAGCACTCACCACGGCAGCAACGATCAATATCCCCGGCAGCTCTCAACAGAAATCCCGGTTCGTCAGCTCCCTTTTATCTTCTTTCATCCGGCATCTAATTTCAACCGCAATTTAGAGGAAAGCTTCGGTCCCTCATGTAATCTGCAAGGTCTCGATCACCCTGCAAATTGCCATCCCTAATGAGTGCTAGAATAGAGCGAGCTGCATGAATTCTGGACCTGCTGGACATTTGAGTATGGAAATTTGTAGCAGGATGCTCGTTTATCTTTTAAGTCTAGGAGAGATCTCATCAAATCACACAGGCCTAAACTCTTTAATAAACTCTGAACTTGTTTTGTCTGCAACAAAACTCACAAGGAACTCAGCATATGTCTCAGGAGCAGCCCTTGAAAGCCGGTAGTTGAACCATTCCTCAAAATTGCCGCACTCTTCTGCTCCTTGAATTCCCATCTTTACCTGCCCGATGCAAGAAATGAATAGCAAGCATGCATACGAGTTTAGTTACAGCAGCCATATAAACTTAATCATCTATGCTCAGGTCGCTAATTCATTCAATAGTATATTCTTCTGAAAATTGTCTACCTGCAGTTTAATTATCACTGAGTAAATATTTTGAGTGCTTTCCTTGCTTGCATGGGCAACCATCAAAATAAGCTCCTAGCAGAAAAATAATCATTATTCCAACTAAATTTCTCCACCAAAAAAGTCTCCACCTTGGTCCTTGGCATTGCATCTTCTTCCTGCAACAACTTTCATCCAACATTTTCTTGCACCCAAATTAGTTCTCATCGTTTTAATTCCCACCATTTTATTGTGATGGTCCACGACCATGAAATCTTAATTTGCCACGATGATTGACTTACTTCGTGCAGTAAATAAATGTTGATTGGTCTGTGGTTCGGTTCTTATTTCGAGATGATTTCTAAAAGTCATGGTGGCCTCTGAAGCTTGGCCAATTATGTCTAACCATGAATTGATCAGCAATGTGTAAATACTCGAGTAAAATAATTATCTAGCCACTTGCATCATCACATTCTCGCAATCATTCACCTTCTAACTATTATCAACATGATCCTCACATATGAAAGTTCTGATTTCAACATGAACTATTGATAAATTTCCTATAATGGAGAATGGGCAAAGCCGGAAAAAATTAATAAACAAAAAATGAATCAAAATGTAAATTCTTTTTTTTAAAAAAAAAAAAAGAACATATAAAGCGATAACTAAAAAAATAAAACTATTGGGGGATGTAAATTTCATTAGGATCAAAATATTCCTGAAAGTTTGTGGTGATCTTGAATGTGCTATAATCTTGAATTGTATTTAAATTTTTTTTGTTTTCTTCTAATAAATTATTATTTTAGATTTTTTTTAACAATAGATTTGTGATTAAATGAGTGTAGGATATATATTTATAGTAACATGTCAACCCGAAACTCAACCCGAGCCCGAATTTCAAAAATAGGGTTAGGGTTGAGATTTTACAAATAGGGTTAGGGTTAGGGTTAGGGTTGAAGATTTATAAATAGGGTTAGGGTTAGGGTCGAGGTGAACCCGAGTTTCATGAGCCCGAGTTGCACCCCTAATATAGGTTGGAAGTCAAATTCTAACTTCTAGAGGTTGCAAAAGCACCCTATTAACCAAAATAAATAATTACATTAAATAATTATGAAAATTGTGTAAATTTAGGCGAAAAATTCTACACCACTGCTGGGATTTGCTGGAACATATAAAGAAGGGGTGTGGCCCATCTTAGATAAAGAATGGAAAGTAGAGAGTAAAGAGAAAAGAGAGAAGGAGAGAAAGAAAGAGAAGGTAGGGCTTTGATCAAGTGATCTCAATCATCAATCATCATCATCAAGGTAAGTTATTCTTTATTTTATGTTCTACTTTTAAATTAAGCAAACATAAAGGGTAGAGATCAATCTGGACCATTGAAATTGAGAGATAAATTTCGGATTTGAAGAAAAAAATTGATGTCTGTAGAAACCAAATTTATTAAATTTGATGGAGGCATATTTGAATCTATGAATTAGGAATTTTTTATACTTGAATATGACCATGATTAAGGGGATGTTATTTGGAAAAAAATACTGTCCAAAATCCTGATCAAAGTGGGCCCAAACAGATTATATACCAATGGACAACATGAAAATGATCTCAACCATTCAATCTATGATTTCATGTATAATATGGATGATCCATACTGTTAGATATGTGTAAAATTTAGTTTCACATAAAAATATGATGTTAGATCATGCGTGAACACCTTAAATATCTGTAACTTTAGTGGATATATTGCTATAAATGGTGATGAGTTGATCTAGACCATTAAAGATTTAACTAAAACTGTATTCTCATAATCTAAATCATTGACTTAAGAATAAATAAGTTATTTTCTATGATATATGTGTTAAAGCTATGATTAGAAGTGTAATCAGTAGATTAGATTAATAATTACAATGATTTATAAGTTACCTTATATAACCTAGAAGTAAATCTGGAACTGAAAAAATACAAATATAAAAAAAAGTAAACGAATGATTTTTAGTATGAACATTTTACTTAGGACTCTTTATATTATTATTAAGGAATGACCAAATTTTCATCTTAAAATGTCTAGCAAATTGTAAATTATAAATCCTAGAAAATCAGCCTAAACAGGATTGAATGGTTGTCATGATCAACTACACTAATTTATTTTTAATAATTTTTTTACAAAGAAATTGAGGTTAAAAATTTTATATTATATAGAATATATTCTGAATATCACTCATAAAAAATAAAAATAAATTTTTAGATGATATAAATATGGGTAATAATTAATGTGATTTGAACCATCTCTAAACTCATACCCCTGTCCAACAAAATAAAAATACATAAATAAATATAAATAATTAATATTTTATGCTAAAAATATTTATTTTGATAAATTTATGTAGTTATTGATATATGATAGAAATTTTAGACTTAAGCATCTTATTTTAATTTTAAAAAAAAATTAAGAGACTTTAGTGTATCTAATTTCACCAAATTTGGACAAATTGAGGAATAATCAAAATAAAAATTTAGAACTTAAATAATAATGATCCAAATTGATATGAATAGTTAAAATAGATGATTATTTAGTTAGTTCATGTAGAAAGTTTTTATAAAATATATGAAGAATATTGAAAATTAAATTGGATATAAATAGACTGTCGAAAGTTAATCTGATCAAGGGAGGGCCCGCCTGTGATCGTATTAAGTTTTGGAGCCAAAAATTATTAATTAGTAATTAATAATATGAGAATGATTTTTAGTAGTTAAAATTGAATATTTGTGAAATAAAATTGAATATGATGCAGAAAATACAATATAGAGTAATTCGGCAATTTTGTGAAATGAGTTCCAACTCAAATTAAGTATTTTATTAACTTGGAACAAGTAATGTTTTAGAATTAATGAAATTTATTATAAATAATAATTTTGGAATAATTTAATTTATACAAAGGACCACATGTTGACTAAAGTATAAAAGTTAGGATACATATAAAAATCTATACATCTTAGGATGAGATATTATACTAAATCATGATTAGAAAAGTGAATTTAGTTAAAATATTAATGAAAGAAAAGTATTATTTTCTAGTGCAATGATTTGAACATTATAGCGAAATACGACACAAGAATGGATTCGGGATTTATACAAAGTAAGTAGAGCTCTTTTCTTCTCTTTTTGATTTTGTATTGTAATATATGGTCACGGGTATGGATGTTTTCATTGTAGTTGCTTTTCTAAATTTTGAGTGAAAAAATATTATTGGTCATAATAATTTATTGTGATGCTAAGTTTGGTAATTTATTCATGTCGACATTATGCATTATAGCATCGGCATATGTTGCTTGGTATGCGAGCATATTTATGAGTCGTGGCTGTAGTTGTGAATTTGCGAAGTATTATTGTTGGACCATCGGTGATGACTGTTGGCACATCCTGACGGAGGATTGGGATATGATGGTCTAGGTGTCATCGGTTCAAACCTACTTGTCTGACCGGTATGGATTTGGTAGGCTGTAGACCTGATTTGTCTGACCCTTATGATTTAGATAATGTATATTTTGACCTAGTCTGTGGGACTAGTGGTCATTAACGTAATGGTTGAGGCCAGAGTCGTTCACGTAATGTGGTACGGTGTGACTGTGGCTGTGTGGAGAGCGCAGCAAGGTATCAATTACACCTCTGGTTTGGATAAAGTTATTTTCTGATCTATCCGCGTTATACAAAGTTGGTCACTCATGCAAGGATGCAGTGATGGCAACCTAGGTTGTGTAGCGGGCTAGATTACGAGGCGAGAAGAAATGACATGCATTTGATGGTTTGATGCATGCTTGGGCATTAACATATATTTTATATGGATTTAAATCTGATTTGAATTTGTGATTTAATTTATATTTTGTCAACCCCTATGCATATTATTTACTCAAGTTTTGTCAGTTTACATTTATATGCTCTACTTACTGAATTTGCCCGGACTCATCCTATTATTGTTATTTTTTTAAGATAACAAGTATACGAGTAGAGACCAACACGAGGTTAGTGTACCTAATGAGGCTAGGACTTAATAAATCCAGATATAAAATGATCTATTTTGATTTATTTTTAAAGGGTAATTAGTGAAAATATTATGTACGTATTATATGAATTTTATTATTTGGATCTTATTTTATTAGAAATTAGTGAAACACCTAATTTATGCTGACCTAATGGATTTGTATATTGCACTTGTATATGTTCTCCTACTATTATCAATCTTGTACTTTAATAGTGACCGTTGACTTTATGGGTGGGGCATTACATTTTGAAAATATAATAGTGAGTAAAAATTATCTTAGAACTAACGAGCAATATATAAATGATAAATTAAATATTTTCATATATAAAAAAGTAGATAATATTATAATTTTAGTATTATCTATAAGAGAATAATGTCAATTTAGTTTTAGTTCGACATTAATGGATTTGGTTTATTTTGAGTTAATCTAAGACACTTTACACGGAGCTAAGAATTAAGAAGTAGAACTAAAACATCTATTAGGAGAATTTAGCATAGCCCATCTTATATTTCCAAAAATATTATTATAAATTTATCTTATTTAAATTCTCTCCTCTACTCACCTCTTTGGAGTCGTTTTCTAGCACTTTTTAAATTTGACAATTTATAGCATTAATTGAGGCAATTTGAGTTATAAACCCTCTAACTTTGCATATTTATATTTTAAACTCTGAGATTTGAGTATTAGCATTTTAAACCCTGTGAAGTTTTATTCTTTACATTTTAGACCCTCAGTGCTAACGGCGTTAAAAATGCCATTAAAATTTAATAAAATACTCAAAATGCCCTCTACATTTTAAATCATATGAAGTCTAGATTAAATTGATAGCCCTCATAGTACTTGTTGTATTTAAAGGCACCATTAAAATCTTGATTTGTATATTAGCATTTTAATCTTTTTAAGTTTGGTTTAAAATCTAAAGGGCATTTTAGGCGTTTCACAAGATTTTAACGATATTTTTTAACACCGTTATGGCTAAGGGTCTAAGATACAAAGAACCAAACTTCACAAGGATTAAAATGCTAATACGCATACCTCAATGTTCAAAATGCAAATACGCAATAGAGGGTTTAAAATGCAAATTTCGCACATTAATTGAGAAGAGCTTTTCTCTCATTTCTCATTTGTACATGAGCATTGTATTTTATTGTTGGGTTAAAATCCATTAAGAATAAAATGAAAAAAACGTATTTTGAGATGAATTATAAATATTTGACAAAAAAAGACTACACTTTCGTCTTATTAAGCAATTCATTAAATAATTAGGTACTAGTGGGTAAGATCTATATTCAGAAAATGGGCTTTGATACAATTTATGCAAGTGCACTTCGCTTCGGTGCACCCTGGTGTAAAAATAATTTTTTATTTTTTTGAAAATTTCTTTTACAACTATTAATCTAAGTGTATTTAACATATTTATTTAGTTTTACCATTTTTGGAGATTTGTAAATTTTTTGTGTTTTTAAAAATTAGTGGCATTTTTCATAATTGTCTTGTTCAAATTTATGAAAGAATCGCTTGGTTTTATCCATGGTTAATTTCTTATTTCAAACTCCTTTTTCTTTGTGCACTTCAGATATGATCGAAATAGGACTTTATTTATTTATTTATACAATAGAATTTATTCTGAGGGGTGATCCCGTGCGTCAGGCTTGGACCCCATAATTATTTTTTAATTTTTCATAAATATATAAAGTTATGTGTATTAATCTAAAAGCCAAGTTTTATTATTTTCAAATGTAATCTAAAAACTAAGTTTTACTATTTTTGGATGTTTTTAAATATTTTTATTTTAAACAAGGTGGCATTTGCGTAATTTTCAACTTAAGAAAATTACAAAAATGTCATTGTGTTTAAAAATAAAAAAATACTTAAAAGTATCTATATACATTAAAACTTGATTTTTAGATTAAATACACTTAACTTTACATTTTTATAAAGAAATAAAAAAAATGAGTCTCATGGCCAAAAGCATAGGACATCCCATGCGGCTGGCCACACCCAATGAACCCTCATTTATTCCTATTTTGTAGAATAGAATGGTGGTACACGCATTCTGCTCCCTCCGTTGAATCTAATTCTTTATCTCTCCATGAATCATATACTTGTAAGAATAAGGACAAAATTTTCTCAATTCCAATGAACTAGGTGTATTGTGTTGATTCTTTTGAGTAATATAATTGTAAGTACCTAGTGATTCTTTCTTGAAATTCTTTTGGACACAATTGGTATATTGCAAAATAGTTACCCCTCTAATATCTTTACCCTTAACCATGAACCTACTTTGGACTTGCATAATTCATCTATTTTTCTATCCAAACTAAAAAAGAAGGAACAAGAAAAAAAAATTGAAGATAAGTTGCTAATCCTAATCTGTTTATTATGAAGATGTCATGATTTTAAAAAATTCAAAAAAATATCTATAAATCCTCAAACATGGTAAAACTTAATACACATTAAATATATTTAGATTAATAATTATATAAAAAAAATTTAAAAATTAAAAATATGTTAAATGCGCTTCGTTTACTTGGATATACCGAGGCTAAGTGCACTCTAGTGCATTTGGTCGGCTCCCTCAGAAAATACAGCCTCTCCCTATCATGATTCATGTCCGTTAATAAATTCTATTATTAATAAGCACCGATCTTTTCAGACCGGTCGGAAATCCGATGATTTCCGACCGGTCAAAAAAAATATATATATATATTTTTGAAAATAATTTTATAAACTTGTTAATCTAGTTATATTTAATTTATAAACTAAGTTTTATCATTTTTGGATATGTCTATATATTTATTTTGGATTTTTAAATACAGGGGTATTTAAGTCATTTTAAATATTCTTAAAATGACTTAAATACCCCTGTATTTAAAAATCCAAAATAAATATATAGACATATCCAAAAATGATAAAACTTGGTTTATAAATTAAATATAACTAGATTAACAAGTTTATAAAATTATTTTTCAAAAAAAAAATTAAAAAAATATATTTTTTGACCGGTCGGTCTGAAAAGATCATTCGTCATTATTAATATGCTTAGGATATTAATAGAAGCGAGAAATCACATGGTTCTGTCTATTATCCTAAACAGTACACGCCACCCCATGATATCGTTCCAATTCTTTCAAAATAGACGATCCAAAAATATTGTCAGCTGCCATAGCCGTCGAGCTGGCAAGATTAATTAGAAAACAGAATATTTCTCCATAAGGGTTCAACTTGCATGGAATCGATTCCATTCAAGTGAAATCACGGAACATGCACGTTCCATGATGATTAAAGTAACATCCAGTCCGACTATTTCATCGAAAATATTTTCTCTAATGCTAATACTTCTAATACTGAAAGTCATTTCTAACTAATTAAAGCAGCCTTATGCGATTTCTAGTGACATCCTAAAAAAATATAAAATACAAAATCACTCTCTAATTTGTTAGATCTATTCACACGAGCATTAAATTGTCATAATAATTAATTTATAGGATCATTGGTACATGTAGGAAGACTATTTAGGTGAATCGTATGTTCATCATGAATTAGATGCAGTGAAAGTATCAACAACCAATTGAGAAAATTTATATTTTTTTTAACATTGACTTAGAAGAAGTATTTAATAGTGACTTCGAAAAGATGAATTGATCTGACTTTTCCAGAAGTGCAATAGTGGAGATGTATATTGTTGGTCCCTTAGAAATTAAGTAATCTTAAAACAATATCATGATAAAAGTGTCATCCTCGTTTTAGAAATTGCAAATAACTTATGTAGTTTGCATATATTTGTAAGGCCTTCACTTTGTTAAAACTCAATACATATATCTAAACATTATAAAAAGGATAATTTGCAAATCTATAGTTTGATCATCTTGTGGTTGCACCCACTTTGTTTCCCAAATTGGATATCTGTCCCATATAATTTGCATATATTTATAAATATACTTATGTTGTGATGGTGTAATAAAGACATCATAATGGCTTAGGTCTATTTACAAATACATAAAGACTATATGGGAGTTGTTTCGTAATTTCTAAAACTACTTGAATTCACTTGCATTCTATAAATTATCCTCAAAATAAAATCCAGTCCAAAAAATTTCATTTAACGTATTTCTGTAATAACATAAAATTATTTCGCTTAAAATGTGTTAACATTTAAAAAATATTAAATCATATAAAATACAAAAATCACTCTTTTGTTAGATGTATTCACACGTAACTTTCCAATGCTGTAAGATAAAATTAATTTACGGGATCGTCCATGTTTATATGTAGGACGATTTTTTTTTATGAGAGTAGGACGAATATTTAGATGAATCTCATGTGCTTAATTAATTAGGTCCCGTCCCCAGCGTTAACAAGCATTGAGAAATTGTTATTTTTTGACATTGACTTGTAGAATTAGTATTTAAAAAGGACTTCCAGAAGATGAATTGATCCGACTTTTTTGATGGGGGCAAGTATAGTCTAGATGTACATAGTTAGCCACTCAAAATCAAAGTAATCTTAATATTAACTTTAAGGTTGAAATATTGAGATGAAAATACAGAAATCAAATGGATGGCGAGGAGATTATAGAAGATATCTTTCGGACATGCTCTTCAGGGAGTAATTTAAAATTACTAAAACACTACTAATTTTTAAAAATCCAAAAAAAACTTCAAAAATGATAAAAAAAAAATGGATACACATTTTAAATATATTCAGATTAAAAGTTTGAAAAAAAAATTTTAAAAATTTTAAAAATAGGTATTTACACCAGGGTGTACCAAAGCTAAGTGCGCTTGGGTGCATGCGATTTCTCCAAGTATAGTCTAGATGTATACAATTGGTCCAATCAAAATTGGAAAATTTGTGTCATAAACTCTCTAATTTTGTGCATTAGCATTTTGTACCCCAAAGTCTATATAGTAGCATTTTAGACCATATAAAATTTTAATCTTTCCATTTTCAACTCTCACCCCTAACGGCATTGAAAATTGCCATTAAAATTATGTGAAATGTCGAAAATACATTTACATCTATGCAAAAAGCAAGATAGTCATGCCAAAAAAAAATCAACATCATTTGCAAAGTGGAGCCTCATCATTCTGAAGAGGTGATGACGTTCACGAAAAAAATGTTAGTTTTTAGCCATAATTATCTTGCTTTTTATACGAATGTAAAAGCATTTTCAACATTATGCATGAATTTAATGGTGTTTTTTAACGTGGTTAGGGGTGAGGATTTAAAATGCAAAAATCGAAATTTCGCATAGTCTAATGAGCTAATATGCAAACTTTAAAATCTAAAATTTTAATGCACAAAATTAGAGGGTGTATGATGCAAAATCAAAATAATCTTAATATTAACTTTAAGATTGAAATATTGCGATGAAAATATAGAAATCCAATGGATGGCGAGGAGATTATGGGAGATATCTTTCAGACATGCTCTTCCGGGAGGAAACTATGTTGCGCACTTACTGGCGGATCAGGCGTCCACAAATGAGTGGTAGCAATAAGAGATCAAAAAGTCCGGTGGAATATACCGCCTTATGTAATTAAGGAGCACTTATGTAAGGATACTAACATGATATTTGAATAATATAAGGTGGGCTGTCCCCATTTCTCTTTATCATGTTGGGTTTGGAAAAATAGGAATTAAGGGCCTACTTTTTACTCTGGTTGATGATGATAAGCCATTAAGGGCTTTCCTCCGGTCGAGCTCGCTGCAAATTACACCCCCGGATCAATTTCATTTTTTGATGGGGTGCAGGTACTAGGTAGCAGCCGGCTCCAGAGGGGGAAAAAAAGCCATAGATAAAAATATAAGGCAGATTTCAAATATACTTACAAGTTTTGCCTCCAATTCTAAATACACTCATTATGTCCCAATAATCCCAATCATAGTTTTTCCAAAAATCCATTCATATCTTAATCGTTGGAGATTTATTAAATGGACCATTATCCCTTCTGTAAAATGACAAACATTCACAAATCCTTGTTTTGATTCTTCAATTAAAAATTTATATTCAAATAAATTTTTAATAATTCTATATTTATAGAATTATATATTATTTGAGAGTCCTTTACTGCACTCTGGTGCAAAATTTATTTTTTATTTTCTCGAAATTTTTTTATAAAATTATTAATCTAGTTATATTTAATCTATAAATTAAATTTTACCATTTTTAAGGATATATTTATATTTTTATCATAAAATAGGAGTATTTTAAATGTTTAAGATATCCCCTTCTTAAAACTTAAAAAAGATGCATAGATATCTCGAAAAATGGAAAAACTTAAAATATAAGTTAAATATACTAGATTAACTGATTATAATATAAAATGAATCGTACGCTCAAAAAATCAAAAAAAAATACTTAGATTAGCAGTTTCATCAAAAATTTTTAAAAAGAAAAATAAGTTTTGCACCAAAGTACATTAAAGTTTTAACGCACCCAAGTGTATTGAATCGAGACTTAATATGAATTTTTAGTTGCAAGCAAACCAACCCCAAATAATATTAAAGCTTGGATATATTGGTCATTCCACAAATGATTAATGGCTCATTTAATAGATCTCTAACTGTATATATATATATGAAATTTTAGACAGTTTGTAGATATATTTAGAATTATGTTTTATATTAAAATTATTGAAACATCATGAATATATTGAATATATTTGAAATTAGAAATAAAACTTAGGTGTATATTTGGAATTTACCTTAAAATATGAGGATTAATGGCTCATTTAATAGATCTCTAACTGTGTATATATATATATATATATGAAATTTTAGACAAAGTATGTAGATATATTTAGAATTATGTTTTATATTAAAATTATTGAAACATCATGAATATATTGAATATATTTGAAATCAGAAATAAAACTTAGGTGTATATTTGGAATTTACCTTAAAATATGAGGATTCTTTAACATCTAGAAAACGAGGGTAGAACTTGAACAAAATTCGTATTGATCTGAATCAATCAATAGTCTTGTTTCTGGTCTCAAGCTGTCTTAGTTCCTAAACAACTTCTGTAATTTTGTACTGTTTATTTGGTACAGATAATACTTAATAGTTGATGGGTCAAGGAACATTATAGAGGACGGAATTTTTTTAGAAAATTTTAGATAATCTATTTCTAGTTTCATTTAACTTGATTGTTTATGTTTGGAAAAAATCTGAAAAATGTATACAAACGTCACATCTTCCTAAATTATTTGTTTATGTATAAATGTGAGAAAAATAAAATGTCCAAATCTAATTTTAATACTTCAAACTATAAAAATTCTGTAAAATGTACTTTAATTGGCTCCCCCAAAGCGTTCTAAATGGCCAGCTCGCACCACTCCGATTTAAGGAGCTTTTAAATTTTTGTTAGTCTAAACAAGGATTGCAAAATAGTGTAAAAAGGGATATTATGCAGAAGAAATTGCAAAACAACCCCTAGATTAGGGGTGGGAATCGGGGCGGGCCATACCGGGTCAAGGTTTGCCCAACCCTGACCCTACTTTTTAAAAAATTGAGTTTGACCTTCTTTTTATACAGGGTCAGGACAAGGTCGGTTTGACCCTCACTTTTTTTAAATAGGTTCCGGGACAAACTTCGGGTTGATATCAGACCGGTTTCGGGATAGCGGGTCTGGTTGAAAATACGGGTCAAATAAAATAATTTTAAGAATTTATATACCTATCAAACATAAGTATACATCTATACTAAATTTAAATACTATATGCTTCAATATTTCACTAATTATTAACAAGCACATAATTAAGAAAACGAAATATTTGAAAATATAGTATAAATTTATTAAAATAGGTTAATATACAATTGCACATAAGAGTTATATATGTACAAATTTTTTATTGATTATTATATTGCTTTTTTAATAAATTAATTCTTCTATTGTTGATAGAGTTGATTATAAAAAAGTGAGAATTTTGAAAAAAAATATATATTTAAATATAGGCTTATAATTTTTGATAAATTAATATATGCGGAGACGGGTCAGACTATTCGAGTCGGGACATTGTAGACCCAATTTTTAAATTCAGGTCAAAATTTCTGACCCATCTCTATACCAGATCAAAAATATATTGATTTTACCTGGCTAAAAATGAGTCGGATTAAAGTCGGGTCACAAGTCGACCCGCCCCAATTCCCACCCCTACCCTGAATTTCGGTCACCTAAGTCACTCAACAAGCAGCATCGGCTCATGGCTCTTGGCTCTTGGCAGTTGGCACACGGCGATAGTTGGCTTCGGCGGGGCAGGCTCATAAAACAGGGGCAAAGCTCAGATCTGTGGCCCAATAAGTGGACTAAACTAGGCTCAGCGGATGGCCCACTACAAGACTTTTTCCGAAGGTACTCGCTTTATTTCACATAAAATCTCAAATATATCTATTTAAGTTCAAAAAGTATATCTAAATATCAAAAAAAAAGTTCAAAAAGTATATCTATTACATTATTAGAGTGCAGTATGCTGCAAAATAGGCTCAACATACATTAAAATATTATGATATTTTATACAATCATTTATTCATATAAAAAACATATATTAAACACTTTAGATGTTGAAATAATAACTTAAAAATTATTATTTACGTCAAATTATTTTATAACTCTGATTTTGTATTATTTTCAGATAGGTCCCGTGCACATATCTAATTTGGATGAAAATTAGTATGATAGGTTAGTCTATTTTAGCCAACCTAAAATAGAATAAAAATAAAAGTAAAATACTAAAATGCTATAAATATGCTGCTGGAATTAATATATTATTGCTGTAATAAATAAAGATCAAAGCATTAAAATAAAAAGGGAGCTGTAGCTAATTTTTTTTAGGAGAATTAGAATCTAAATATTGCATTAAAATAGTAAAACACTGATTTTCATACATAGATATATGGATTACAGACAAATCATACATCTACAGCATAATAAAAATAAATGAGGCATTTTTTTGGGCTTGACTGTAACAGTGGCAGCGAGAGGCTACAAGAGGCTTTTACTGGTTTTCCTTATGGCTGAATAGGCAGAGTTTTTTTGGGTAGCCGGAACGGTATAGCTGTGGCTGGAGGTTTTTTAATGTTTTTTTTTATTTTTCCCAAAAGGGGTAACGGGAACTTGGATTTTTATTTGGTGGAGGTACGAGACAGATAAAATAAACTGGAAAACGGATGTAGGCAGGCTTTGGAGAATGGAGGAGGCTAGGAAACGGCGAGCTCAGCAGGTTAGCCGGACAGAGCCTCCCTTCTCTCCATGCTCCGGTCTTCCTTGGAGCTTCTTCTCCCCCTGGCATTGGAGAGAGGCCACGTATTTATAGATGTTGTGAGCAGGGGTGGCCGACGTGGCGTCGTTTCATTAGCTGGTAATGTGGTAGCAAGGCACATAATGGGTATTTCGTTGCTTCCTTTAGCAACGGCGAATGCATGCCAGATAATCCGCTGCTCTCCCGTTACTTCGTTTTCAAGCAATTTTGCTTGGTGGACAAGCAACTGATTGGATGGTGGGGATCATCGCTAGGTGGGGCTTGATGGTGCAGACGCACGGCTGTGTGATGGGGATCGATGCCGAGATGGGTGTGAAGAGTGCTGCTCGCTGGATGGAGTGCGCGCCGAATCTAGCAGGGGTTGCCGAAGATGGAGGACGCGGGCTGCAGGCGGATCGCAGATGGATTACAAGCGGCGGCGAGTTTCTTCTTCTCCCTCGTCGCCGGATCGGGGCAGAGGAGGGCGGTGGCTGGTTTTGGGAAGCTTTGGGTTTGGCGGCAAGGCAGTTTGGATTTGGGGCTGGCGATCAGATGCATGTATACAAAGAGGCGGTCGAGATTTGGATTTGTTGCTGCGATTGAAGTTGGATTTAAAGAAGATTGCACTGAGCTCGTTGCATGCTGTTGTTGGGTTTTGATGGGGCGCGCAATGCCGAATCTGGAAGAGAAATCAGACCACCGGATGACGAGTATGTGAGGGTGATAATGATCTGTGGTAGCCGGCGAGCTGTTTCGCTGTTTACCCAATCCGATTGGCGGAGATGGAGATCGCCGGCTGGCAGCCATGATTGGAGCTTCGTTTGGAGGGAGATGAACTGATGAAGCTGTTTTCGGTAGTCCGCTGTAGCGTGGGAAGTCGTGCACATGTGGGTTGTGTCCAGTAATCTGGACCGTCTGTTTCCATAGAATGTCGCAGCAATGGGCCCAAATCGTGTAGATTCAAATCTAATGACATCTTTCTGGATATAATTTAATCAAAATTTGCAGGTCATCCATCTCATCTAATGGGTTTGAAATGATTTAGCTTTATCTCAAAAATAACTCACTGCAATGCCTCACCCATTTTTTTAAATTTTTTTTAAAAACTTTTTGTCCTAACTATTAATTTAAGTATATTTAATATACGTATAAATTTTTTACATTTTTGAAATTTTTTAGCTTGTTCCGAGTTTTTAAAATTACTAAAATGCAACTTATTTTAAAAAATCCAAAAAAAATCTAGAAATTTCTGAAAATTGTAAAAATTTATACATATATTAAATATACTTAAATTAACATTTTCATAAAAAAAAGTTTCAAAAAAATAGGTAAAGCACACCCGGGTGCATTGAACCCGAATGCGTCAACCGTTGCCCCTTTTTGCCAAAGGCTACTTTTTGGTGAATGACAAAGTTTATGACTTTTTGGTGAATGACAAAGTTTATGACACTCCCAATTTTCGAGGTGTCCACCAAGTTGATGTCTTCTTAATTGCCAGTTTCATCGTCTTCCTTTTTGCTCCAAGTCTGTTAGCAAAACCTTTTTCTCTCTTTTTTTCTTTTTCTCTCTTTCTCTCTTTTTCTCTCTTTTTCTCTTTTTTTCTTTTCTCTCTCTCTCTTCCTTTTTTTTCCTCTCTTTGTTTTATCTTTTTCTTGTTTTTTTCCTTTTTCCTTTTTTCCTCTTTTTTTTTCCTTTTTTTTTCTTTTTCTCCCTCTCTTTTTTTTTGATTTTTTTTTGAAAAAGTATATATATGTACATAAATACCTTTCTTTATGCAGCTTGGCCTTTCAAGTCCCAAACATTATTTGATGTAAGACGTGACTTGATATAAAAATAATTTCTTTTCTTTTTCTCTAAAATGATATGCTACCATGCATTGTGATGATGTAAAAATAATTTCTTCCTCCTTTTGCCTTTCAACTTTTATTTGTAGACTATTTTTTGTTGTTTGAATTCAATATTGCTTTGATAGGTAACTTGGATTGTTTGCTTCTTTTGAATGATATTTGTTGTGGCTACCCTACTCTTATCAACATATAAATGTTGCCTCTGAGAACTTTGAGATAAATGCTGCCCCTGGTGAAATATTATTTCACATATCGTTGGTATTTTTCTGGTGGAAAGACTATCTTGTAGCCATTTTGAAGTGTCTCTTGTGAGTGTGGTAGAAATGCATTTGTGACGATGGGTTGACTAGTGACAATTGTGTTCCCTGCGCATTTTTTGGTTTTCGAGGCTAACCTTGCTGTTATTTGTCTTTGTCGACAATGTCTATATTAATGATGATTTGTTGAGGCTAGTTAGATGCCTTTTACTTGAATGTCTGTGTAAGAAATAAATTTGTTTGCGGCTTGTGGATAGTTTTTCCACTTGGCTTTTCTTCTGTAAGAACTTCTTGAAATTTGTGCTATTTGACTAAAACTTTTTTTCTAAGGCGTTTGCCTGATCCATTGATAGGACCAATATTTCACCTCCTATGGCTACAAATGGTTGTGATGAGGATGACATTTCTTTTAGATGGGTAGTAGAAGCGGGGTATGAGGAGCTTTTGAATTTTTTATTGCATTTTTGGACTATGGGCATGTTCGTTAGTTGACAGGAAAAAAAAAAATTCTAGAGATAGTTGGGGCAAAATTTGTTGGCCAACTATTTTTTATGGAGCTTTTGGGTTTGTAAGAAAAATATTGAAGAGCTTTCTTTCAATAATAGGTGGTTCACATGAAGTAGGATTTTTTTGTATGTGCACAAGCTTTGTAGGTTTTCCGAATAAAATGACAGGGTCGAGATATTTTCTTTGGAGAGTAATAGGGTTGACATTTTGACCTTGCCAAATAATATGATCATTGAACTTTTGTTATAAAAATAGAAGGTTCAAAAATTTAAGCATTACCCTTGACGAAATTAACTTTTGTATTGATGTTTGCCACCAGAGATTCTTAGCTTGTTTGTTCAAGATAAATATCCTTCCCTTGTTGTAGCCATGGAGATATCCTTTCCATTCTTAAGCCATTTTCAACTTTCTCTGTCACTTATAATAGTTGTGTAAAACTAGCAAAAGGATGCGAAATTAAATATCTAAAGATATTTGAGTATGCTGAATTGAGTATAATAGATACTTGCTCATTGAGGGGCAATGGACCTTCATCTTTGCTGTTAGAGCCCGCCATCTTGTTATAAATTATAAGAAAGTCTCACTCTCTTTTTGCCTAAAAAGCCTCCAAGTTAGCCCTTTTGGGTGCAATATTCAATATATAAGAAAATCGATCCATGAAAGCTAAAAATAATTGTTCCTGTGTTTTGTTTTGCTTGTAGTCGAGTGACATATACCATTCAAGAGCATCCCCACTCAAGCTATGCCAGAATAACACCACTAGAATTTTTTATTTCCTTACTAGAGGGTATAGAATGCTACAAAAAGCTTTGAGATAGGCATGTGGGCATGAGTCTCCTATGTAGATAGGGGGTTGGCATTTTGAAATTTTCAAGTAGTTGTATAGTTGGAAATGGGCATAAGTCTTTAATTTTTGTTGAAGGAAGATCTTCCTTATGTTGTTGCTTATTTTTTTCTTCCATTTGTTGGAGTTGGCTTTGAAACTGTGTCTTGACTTCTTCTATTTGGCCTTTTATGTTTATATGGGTCATGTGATCTTTGAGTTGAGGTGGATTGTAGGACCAAAGTTGTTATTTGCTAATGTTATGATGAAGAAAATGATGCTTGATGTTGTAGATTTGATGTGGATTGACATTACTCTAGCATTTTGTAAAATACGTCTTTTTATCCATTGCATTGTTTGATCTCATTTTTCAAAAGAGAATATAGTATTTTTCTTTAAAAAATGACCTATCATCTTCATGTGTATAGTTTTTGGCCTGACAGTAACTAAAACTTTCTAGTTACATTTTTCTTTCTTTTTCACTTTTTTTTTTGCTTTTCTTTTTCACCTTTTTTTGCCTCTTTTTTTAACTCCCTTTTTTGTGATATACTTGTTCCTACAAATTTTTTTTGCAATGAGCCAAAGAGGAATTATAGAAAATAATATATGACATCTCTTATTTTAGAGCCAAGGGTGCAGAAGTTGATCTAATGCCTTTGGGCTTGAAAACGGGTTATTAGATTGTTGCTGCCTTGTTCCAATGCTTCTGGATGCCACTGGACTTGAAAACTTTTTAGGTCTAGTCACAAAGCTCTTTTCGACACCTTTCTGCCTCCTCTAAACTTTGATGTATCTTTTCAAATCTTCATTTCACCTTGTTTTTGCTCTAAAACTGTGAGAATATAGTAGCATGCATTCGGATTTGTGTCAACCATGAAAGAGGGGTTGAAAGAGCTACCCTTTAGATTCTTGTATATAGACTAGCTCAAAGATCAATAGGATTGTAAATGATAATCAGTCGTAACTCCTTTTTGGATATAAAATGAAGGATGCGGATGTGGACTTGTAGAGCTAGAGTCAACCGTCAGCGAAGCTTGCTTTACGCCCCTGGACCTAAAAATGCTTTAAGTTTTTGGATAGATTCTTCTTGCACTTTCCCCTTGCTTTTGGTGCTTTGTTGCACCTTGGTTTATCATGCTTTGTTGTGGCTTGCTTCTGCTATAGATTGATGAAACATAAATGAGTATCTTCATGTCAAAGTAGAGCTGCGAGCAGAATCTATTGAACGCCTCTAGACTTGAGAACTTCTCAAGTTTGATCACAGAGATTTTTTTCAGCTGCATTTTCCTCACTTGGCACCTATGTATAGACTTAAAAGCCCATGTTAATGATAAGTAATGATATGAAATGAAAATAAAAATGCCCAAAGTGGTGTTGTACAGAATCTATTAAACACCTCCAAACTTAAGAGCTCTTCTTTCGCACTTTCTAACACTTGTTTATAAACTTAAAAGCTCGTGTTAATCATATGTAATCTCATAAAAATGAAAATGCCTCCAGTTTTTCCACATGCCATACGATAATGATTTAAAAAATATAGCCTTCTTAGTGCAGTCGCCAAATTGTAACACCCCTTTCGTATGCGGTAGGCGCTACAATGGGTTGATCTATTTTAGCCAATCTAAAAATAAAATAAAAGAAATAGTAAATGCTAAAAATATATATTGCTGGAAAATGGGTAATAATATTGTAATAAATAAAGATCAAAGTATTAAAGTAAAATATTACAGAAAATAAAAAAGAATGGCTACTAATTTATTTGAAAAAATTAAAACTCAAATATTATATTGATAAAGCATTAACATTACACAGACAGAGACATGTATTACAAGCAAATCATATATCTATGACATAATAAAATGGAGCATTTTTTTAGGAGGCTGGAACATGTGTAGCTAGACTAGGGCTTTAGATAAGAGAAGTGATTCTGTTTTCATGAGCTAAGTAGATGACTTGTTTAGCCCATTTCAAAAAATCCATTTAAAACACATTTTTTTATTTTTTTCTTTATACACTTGTTTATTTATATACAAACCAAGTTTTGTCATTTTCGTATATGTGTACATATTTTTTTGAGATTTTTAAACATCTATGTGTATAAAAATTTCAAAAAAATATATACATATATCAAAAAATGGTAGAACTTGATATATATATTAAATATACTTACATAAATAAGTGTATAAAGAAAAAAGTAAAAAATAAGTGTTTTAAATGGGTTATTTGAGGTGGGCTAAGTTAGCAATTTGCTTAGTCCCAGCTAACAGGATCATTCTTCTTAGATAAATATTTTAGACGACTGGAATAGTGGGGTAGAGTAAGCTAGGGATTTTTCAAATAACTGAAACGGAGAGAAAATGGTGACAGAAACTTGGATTTTTTATTGGGTAGAGATCAAGTTTTTATTGGGCAGAGAAAGGAGAAGGAGATAACAGAGATAAAATAAACAAGAGAAAGGAGGAGGATGACTTTGGAGAGAAGTGGCATGCCAGTACAGCAGTGCAGTTACGCCTCTCCATCCCTATTCTAGAGAGCTTAGGGTATTGTAGACACCCCATTTTGAGCCATTTTTGGATTATATTAATTAATCTTAAGCCTGTTTTATGAAATGGTGCTATTTGAAATTATATGCATCATTTGGATTAATTTGCAATTGAAGGTACACCGCTGAGCCAGATTTATACTTATGGGTCTATTACAAAATTATTGAGCTACTAGTACATGAGAATCAGCTGCCGAGATTGCTTGCAAATAAGTTGCACGTATACAAATCTTTATACGCCACAGACACCGAAATTGAATGCATCTTCCCCAAACCGAGCTCCTCCCATGGCTACCCTTCTGCGATCTCCTCCCACAACCATCGGACGGACGATCAAAGCCGCTCATCAAGCCATGCTCACCGCAACCATTCCTCTCTAGCGAAGGCCCACTATTTTTTCCTCCAGATCCCACTATTCTCATATCTTATTTAATTACTTCCATTTATGTTTTTTTGAGTTTTTCTCTCATTCTCCTACCATACCATCTTCTACTTGGATAGACTCTGCCCTCCTAATCGGTGCTATTTCAAGCTTACGTTTAATATGACCAAACCATCTTAATATATTTTTTCTTATTTTATCATCTGTTAGTCTCACTTTTAGATTTTTTCTAATTATTTCATTCATAATTTTATATTTTCTTATTTTACCACTTCTCTGCCTTAACATTCTCATTTTCACTATGTTCATTTTATATGTATATTGTTTTTTAATTACCCAACATTCTACCTTATAAAGCATAGGGGGTTTAATCGTAGTCTTATAAAATTTTCCTTTTAATTTAATTGGGACTCGATGATCGCATAAAAATCTGACGCATTTCATCATTTCTTTCATTTTGTTTGAATTCTATGTATTATATTTTTTTAAATTTTTCCGTTCTTTTGAACTATTGTTCCTAAGTACTGGAAGTGATTAGTTTTTATTACCACTTAATCTAAAATTTAATTGGTTTCTCATCTAATTTCTCACTATTATTAAAATCACATTTCATATATTCTGTTTTTGTGAGATTAATTCTAAAACCATTAATTTTTAAGGCATCTACCACCTATTTAATTTCGAACTTAGTCCTCTAGTTTCATCTATTAGAATAAAGTCATCTGCAAATAATATGCACTAAAATACTTTTTTTAAAATGTTTAGTAATTTCATTTATTGCTAAAGTAAAAATATAAGGATTCAAGGCTAGGCCTCGATGTAAACATATTTTAATTAAAAAAATTAGTATCTCTAGTAATGGTCCTCATATTTGTTACAACCCCTCATATGTATCTTTAATAGCCCCTCATATACATCTTTAATAACATCAATGTATCTGTTATTAATATCTTTCTGTTTCATCACTTACTATATCAACTTTTTTAGTAATCGATTATATTCTTTTTCTAAATCAATAAAATGTATAAGTTTTTTCTTTTTCCTATACTTTTCAAATAGTTGTTTAAGTAAGAAAATGGTCTTAGTAGTTGAACTTCCTTGTATAAAATCATACTGATTTTCAGACACACTAGTTTTCTGTCTTAGTTTATGTTCGATTACTCTTTTCCATAACTTTGTAATATGGCTCACTTGTTTTATTCTCCGATAATTTGCACAATTTTGAATATTTTTTTTATTTTTATAGATTGAGACTGCAACATTTTTCTCCATTTATTTAGCATTAACTTTGTTTTTATAATCTTATTAAAGAAATTAGTTAATCATATTGCACCTACATCTCCTATACACTTTTATGCCTTAATTAGTATATTATTTGGGCCTAAGACTTTTTCTGTTTTCATTTTTTAGAGCTTATTTTACTTCGGATATTCAAATTTTTAGGAAATAATAGATATTCATATTTTCTTCTCTATTTAAATTAACATTTAATGTTAAATGTTCTAGTGAGGTATCATTTAGTAGACTCTAAAAATAAATTTTTCATTTTTCATTAATTTCTTCATGTTTAATTGGAACTTTTTGGTCTTCACTTTTGATACGTCTAACATGTGCTAAATCTTCGAATTTATTTTCTCTTAATTTAGCCAACTTAAATATGTCATTTTCACCTTGTTTAGTTTCTAATCTGCCATGTAAGTTGTCATAAGCTTTGTATTTAGCATCGCTAATAACTTTTTTAGTAACTTTTTTTGAATAGCTTGTATTGTTGTAAAATTGTATCATTTTTGTAACTCTGCCATTTTTTAAACTTTTCTTGTTTATCATTTATAGCTTTTTGAGCATCCTTATTTCATCACCAAGTTTTCCTATGTAATGATCTATTTTTTTTAATATATCCGTACAATACTTGGTTCAACTTCTTTTATGTTAGTTGTCATTTTATCCTATATTGAATCTATTTCATCTTTTCGTATGTCTTATTTTTCTTCTTTTATCATTTTTTTACTAAAAGTTTCATGTTGTTTCTCTTTAAATTCCATCATTTAATTTTTAAAATTATATTGCTTTTAGTTTTTGTTGATTTTTTGTGTATGTATATTCATCACTAGTAATCTATGTTGTATAGCTAAATTCTCACATGGATAACCTTACAATTTGTACAAATGGAACTATCCAATTTTTTTATAAGAAAGAAATCTATTTGGCTAGAATTAGTTCCACTCTTGAAAGTTATCAAGTGTTCATTTCATTTTTGAAATAAGATATTTGCTATAACCAAATCATATACTATAACAAAATCTAAAATGATATTTTCCATTTCATTCCTTATTTCAAAGCCGACACCTCCATGAATTCTCTCATATCCTACATTCTCCTTTCCTATATGTCTATTTAAATATCCACATATCACAATATTTTCTTGGTTAGGTATCTTTTGCATTATGCTATATAAGCAAAACTATTTTTTGATTTTATCATCTAATCCTACCTGTGATGCATAAGTACTAATATCATTTATGAGCTCTACACCTAATATAAGTTTTATTTAAATAATTCTATCATTTGTTCTATTGACATCTACTACTTTACATATGAGTTTATTTTCCACTATTATCCCTATATAATTTCTATTACCATTATTTCCTATATGTTATAATTTGAATCCATTTACTTCTTTAGCTTTCTCTCTTTTCTACTTAGTCGCTTGAAGGAATACTATATTAATTCTTCCTATTCTCATAGTATCTACTATTTCTATACTTTTCCCTGAGAGAGTCTTAATATTCCGTGAGAAAAAACGGACCGTATGTTTTGGTACCATCTTCTTCCTTAAACTACATCCATAGAGGGATGAGAAACTTTGTTTACTTCTCACCACAATCGGCTATTGTTGTGATGTTTTGCTTCTAGAAAGATGCCCTAGTAACCCTCGCCTATTTCTCATTACATCTAGGCTATAATGTAGCGCATCGCTTATGGAGAAATGTCCTAGCAACCTTCGCTCATTTCTCACTACAGTTGCGTTTTGCTACGACACGTCGCTTATAGGGAATGCCCTAACATTAATAATTTTTAATATATTTTCAGAATCCATAAAAGATATGATGTTGATTTTTATAGCACTGGTTGCCAGCCTGACATGTCAACATTCACTTTTTATTCGGGCTTAGGACCGATAGTAAGATAAAAACTCGTACTTGCAAGGTTAACTACCTCACTTTTTGATAATTTTACATAATTATCTATACAACTAACCTATCTATTTTAACTTTATTCTCTTTATTTCTCATTAATATCCTTATCATATTACATCACTTCCTCCAATTCAAAAACTTCCATTTAAAAAACTTATTATTTTCCAAACAGACCCTCAAAGGAACATCTCAAAGTACAAAAAATTTAAATGCAAGGAAATATTAGAGGACATTTGAATGCACCCAAATTAGAGCTCATTTTATTCCAGATGCCACTTGATCATAAAATTAACATTTCTTTCACTCATTATATTTAAAATCATTTATTTACTAATTTTTATCCAAATTAAACATGCATATAAGTCTCATTTAAAAAGGAACAAAATTAATGTAATAAAATAGTTTGACATAAATATCAATTTTAAAATTGTATGCTAAGCATCTAAAGTCTAAACTACCTGTATATAATTTTTATATGAATAAATGTAGTTTAAAGTATTATAATTTTCTACTATGTGTAGGGCCCATTTTGCACCGAAATGCACCTTAACCTTAATCCGGGTGCATTTAAATGCAATGCAATGTATCGAGGTAAAAGTTTCATAAGAAGTTAAATTAATGGATATAAATAAGGTGAGATACTTAATTATTTACGGTTGTAGTTGGGAAGTGATAAAATTTTGGATAAAATATTTTTCATGTAAAAGTTTTTGAATTGGAAGAAAATGATGTGATATGATAGAGGTAATGATGATGAGTAAAAAGAATAAAGTTAAAAATAAATAAGTTAGTTGTATGTATAATTGTGTAGAAATAATTGAAAAAGTAGAAGAGTTATACAGGACAATATGAAAAATAATTAACAAATTACGAACAGTGAAAAATTTTAGATGGAAAGTATTTAACTTGATACTTCTTTTATTGCCAAACATGCCCTTTAGTATATGAACTACGAAATAGTTCCCTTTTTCCAGGTTCTTTTGAACTTTTCCCTTACTTCTGTTTCAAACGACTGATGATGCTCGTAGTAGCACGTCAGGCGATGACATGAGAAATAAAATATTTGCATGAACAATTATACTAATTTTAAGTATTCAACTATTGTATTTATGCAATGGTAATGCCAATCTATTATGTAAATGTGATTATTTTTACTCAATATGAAATGATTTCTGTCAGGTAGACACTCGAGCTTAAATTAGGTTGCAAGAATTCAACTTCGTTCCGGGATATTATAGTCATTAATAAATATTTCTAAAAAACAATTTCACAAACTTATTTATTTAAGCATGAGGCATGATCTTTTTAGTTTGGCACAAATATTTATTTTTTATTTTTTTATCAAACTGTTTTTCTAAATATATTTAATTATATGTCAAAGTTTTATCGTTCGTGAAGGTTAGTATTTTAAGAACGGAACCAAACTAGACTATCAGATGATAAACCGCTTGTCATGGCTCACTACTTTTTCCGGCTTATTTCACAGTTCAATCACCAGTTCGCATAGGGTGAACTGGAAAAACCGAAAATTGGTCAGGAAAACCATCTATGGTCTGGTTCGGTTTTTAATTTCAAAGTCAAGCATAGTTGAGTCATTTTCAATAATAAAAAAATCTGAAAGTGCCCCTAATTTTGAAATTTGAAAAATACACGCACCTCTTCAAAATTGTTAACTTAAAATATAAGTGAAATATATTTAGAAAAATAATTTTATAAAAGATCTAAAATAACTGTAGGCCGGTCTAAAATTGGCCGATTAGCCGGCTCAAGCATTAAACAAATCGCGAAAAGGGTGCACGTGCACTTCCGAAAGTCGGCGATGTACCATAAAAACCGCCGCTCTCTATAAATTGGCAATTATTCCCGCGGCGTTCGGATGAATTCAAAACACAATCGCATCTCGACGCGGTTGCAGGAAGGAAAGGTATGACGCTGCTCTGCTTCCTGCTCGATCTTCGAAGCATATCGCCTCAACTGCTCAGAGATCTGAAGCAGGTAAAAATTTCCGTCTCCAAATCGCCTCTTCCTGATTATCGATCGGGTCCGTGACGTCTCCATTTTCGATCAGTGCCTGTTGCAGCTCGCAAATCTCTACGCCGTCTCAAGCGATGGCCCTGCGCTTCAGGACCTCATCGGATTGTGCTGTATCCATAGGAAAAGATCTGTTCCTTCTCCTGGTCCAGCTTCCGCTGACGGCGATGATGACGAGGTTGCTTTTCCTGTTACTGTAATATCCATTCGAACTAAATTCTGGAGTTTAATTTCTGTAAGATTTGTAGATTTTAGTGGTTGTAGAGGAAATCATGCAAATTCAAGTCGTCGCAGCTAAAACTGGTGAAAGTAGTTGCAACGTATTTGTGCGGACAGAGCTAAAGGCAAGTTGACCGTCACTTTGATATCGAGATACCGAATGTTCAGACTACCAAATGGTGGGATTTGGTTTTGATGGATAAAGCATCTTGATTCATGCTGTCTAGATATGGAGCTGATAAATTTAGGATAGGGGATGAACTTTATCAAACTGGATTCATGTCACAGTCAATGTCAATCTAAGCTATTCTGAATAAGTTTTTTCACATTTTTATGGCAATTGAAACAGTCAAGTCGATGGAATTATTGGCATTTGAATGGGAAAAGATGAGAAGACTTCACGTTAGAGAGTTCACATTTATTATGAATTTTCATTTTCCATTAGTACGAATTTAAAACTGTGACCATAACTATTCCTGTGTGAGGTGGTTAGACTAATTGTTTAATAATTTATCAGCTAAAGATTGTGTACAGCCCAAGTGGGAATTTTAATCTTCGAGACTTCCATCATGCTGTGAACAACATGCCTACAGATGGCTTCTTAGCTGAATTCTGTGAATCAGGAGCGCCTAGAAGTGCCACAACAGGTATTTCTTCACTCTATTGCCTCATGAAACTCTCATCTGCGGACATAGAAAGGTTAAGCCTTGTAGATGCGGCCAGAACCAAGGCCAGTTTGAGACTGATTTATTTTTGAGCAGCAAATGCTGTTCTCCTGATTTACTGTGTTGGGTAGGCAAGTTCTGAAAATTGGGACTTCATTGTCAAACTTCTGGCTAAATGTTGTGTCGGTTCAATAGGATCCAACCCTGTTCATTTGTTTGGTGTGCCTGGAAAAATGAAACCAGACAGGAGCAGGGCATTGATAGCTTCTCTGGAATGATTATCGATGCTCTATTAGGTTACACTTGGAAAATCTTTCCAGCAAATGCTGCGAGATATGCTGATTGCGTGCAGATGCAAAGCTGGGAATGATTATTGATGTTCCATTAGGTTACTTGGTAAATCTTTCCAGCAAATACCGTGAGATAATCATGCTGATTGCATGCAGATGCGAAGCTTACAAAGCTGCTAAGCAAGGAAGCTTTGTGCTCATGGTGCAGTAAAGATATTTTGAGGAAAGTAATACTGATCACCTCTGCTCTACCACAAAATTCAGACACTTTGAGAGAGACTTTCATGGTACTAAAGCAGCATAATATGATTGTGCTCCGATTACCTTTATCTTATTTGGTTTATCCCTTCCAACTAAAGATGGTCATACATTGGCATCAATTTTATTGACTTTTTTCTAATGGTTTCATTGTAGCTTCACAATAAAAGTCCCACTCAAATGAAACTGTCAAATCAACAAAGTTTCAGTCATTTCAGCCAGATACCCTCCTGGAATTGCAGTTTTTGTCGGTTCTGCAATATCTACCATCAAAATAGCTGTTGATCATAGAATGGTTCTGATGGCAGCATGGCGTTGTGATGACTAGTTAAATAGAGCCTAAAGCAACTAATTTCTGGGATGGCCCAGTTATGTATGAGGAATTGACTTTTGAATGAGGTGCACTGGTATCTTCTTGGTGCTTGAAACTCTTCCTCTATTCATGTAAAATACATTACATTGATCCAGACAATCCCAATAATTTCGTTTCTGGATGTGGGCTAGGCTGAAAACCACAATTTCAGACAATTCTTAAAACCATTCACCTCATTTCAAAGCCAAAGGGAACCGGAAACCAGGAATTAAGATTGTTTAACATGAACCAGAGACCAGGAATAAAGATTGTTTAATCTTCTCTAGTGTTAGTGAGAAACAGGACCAGTAAAAAGAGTATACAGTCTTTCTATTTGTGGCCATGTTGCATCAATGGTTGACTAGCAAATCTAATATCTGGACTTATTTAATATAACTGATGATTGGAGCTTCTACTATCCTTACAGGAAGCTGCAGAGCAATACATTTCGTTGGAATTTGTAGTCTTCGAACATGAAGCAATACAGAATAACAACACATCTGAAAATGTGAAAGGATTTTTAAACAGCATATCTGACCTTGAAAACTGCTTGCTGAAAAGTTATTTTCCTGGTACGGGCATTGTCTTTTGCACACAGCTAATATAGTTGCTGACGATTAATGATAGAAGCCAAAAACAGGTGTCTCCTATCTTCTAACCAGATAATTACCAGAGAAGCTTTCTTTTTTGTTTTATTTTTTTCTACTTTTTGGAGTTAACTTAGTCAGCAGGATTATTTAGTTGTCATTAAGGCTATTATAAAAGCTTCAGTATGAAAGTGACCAGTTGTAGTGGCCTCTTGTTATAAAGCATGCTGAATAACTTTGACCATGGCCTGTCATAGTGGACTGGAATGAAATATCGTAAAAAATCATGAGTAACAGCATTCTGTTTCCTGTTAAATCCAGTAAATTGAAGAATGGTTGCAAGTTGATTGTTTAAGTTCTCTATTGTGTCTGTTTGATACAGAAAAGCAATTTGGTGTTATTTTGGCAATATCCTTTGAAAATAGGGCCCACTCCTTTGACAATAGGGCCCATAAGTAGGATTATTCAAATTGTACATTGGGTCCAACATATGATTGTCAGCTTCAAAGTATCCCCAAACTAGTGAATTGGACCCGATCCAAAATATCAAGACCACTGCAAATTGGGTTTAACTGTTAGCCTATTGGATCTCCTCCAAGCTCTAATGGCTATGTTATGAATATTGTTAGGGTTTGTTCGGATAGAAGTAAAAAAAAAAAAAAAAAAAAAAGTAGGGAAAAATTTGTAGAAAAATTTGAAAAAGCGAGACTGATGTGATATGATGGGGGCAATGATTAAAAGCAAAGAGAAAGAGATAAAAAAGATAGGGTAATTATATCGGAAGATGTCAAAAAAAGTTGGAATATAGACTTAATAATAGAAAAAGTAAGGTAGTTAGGAAGTTAAAAGGTCAAATCATATCAAAAGGTGTGTAAGAAGGAGCGAAAAAGTCTTTTTTTTTTTAAAAGAAAAAAAAAACCTCTATCCCTGTAGATCTGTAGTTGCTTGATCATAGCCAATGTGTGGTTTCTTCAGTAGAGTAGGCTGGATTTGCAGACTTGCAATGCTTGGTTAGCTTTACTGTAATGATGATTTTGCAAATTCCATTTCTTTAAATCAACACATTTTGGGCATGGTCTATCCATCGAGGAGTCTCTGGATGAATGGTGTATTTGTCTTCATTCAATCATATGAACATAAACATGGAATGTTCTTTGTAACTGAATATTTCTAATGGAGTGCTGTCCAATGAAATTATTCACTTATATACAACTCGAAAGGTACTTCCTTTGAAACTTGAGCTGAATAAAATGGTCTTATCATCCTTTTTTTCCTTCCTACTTTATAGCTAGAGCTGGCTTTCAGTTCAATCTTCACAAAGGCCTACACTGTGGATGGCTGAACTGTATGAAAATGACTGTGAAGGTCCTTTCCAAAGTCATTTGATCCCCTACCAAAGGAAGAGTCACAAGGATGCAGTCTAGATGTTAATAACCTATTATTTGGACCATAATAAATCCCTAGACTGCATTGATTTCTATGAAGTTGTTAACCCGCAGAAGCATACACTTGATGGAAAAATGTTAATTGTATTGCTCAGGCACATATGGAAACACTGGATGGGAAATATCGATCCAGTTACTGGGAGATATGTTTACGACTCTGATGGAAAGACTACTTATATTGACATTGAAAGATTTCCTTTCTCATGTATTTATAACTCAGTTATCTTTTGTAGATACACGCCTTTTGGGTGGTCTGGTAAAAAGATGGCTGCAAGAGCTGAAGGATGAGGTGGAGGAACCATTGCAGGTCCTCCTCCTTTTCAAGAACGGTTTGGTGGGCTCTGTAAACCAGATCTTGTGCAATTTGTCTGCTACTGCCACCCACACAATCGATGGTTTCATTCCTTGCCAGGTATGAAAGATTCTATGCTTTTTTCTCTTAAATTATTATGAGTATGCATATTGTTGAGGAAAAATTTCCAACGAAACATGAATGTAATAGTGTGATGTACAGCTTGTCATCTTGAGGCCCAACTCAAGAATTTTCTTTGAGTACTTCAATTCTATTGATTATCTAAAATGTTCTGGCAATGTAGTTTCGCTTCTTTGTTTATAATAAAAGCAGAAAACTTTCACTTTGTTTCTTCTCAATAAGTGTCAGAGGAAATGTCCCTAACATTTAGCCAATATATCATCAAGTTACTATAAAGTCTGCTTCTGAAAGGCATTTATATTGAAACCCAAATTCATAATTAAAACTGGAGTTTTAACAGTGACATTAAAGCTTGGCATACCTAGCTTCAATCAGGTATTCAATAACTGGAGACAGAATGAAAACGTATAGTAATGAATGTTTCTGAGTTTTTATGCCATTCATTCAATTCTATAAAATTCTGCTTGGGTGTAGTGTATTTTTCACTTATTTTGTCTGTTTGGATCTTTGTCTAAAAAGTAAATGTGTCTCAACTAAAGGCTTCACGATGAAATTAATTCTTTAACTTTCTTCTTCTGGGCCTCACCATGGATGGCAACCAGAGGCCTCTGCATGTATCAGTATATGTACATCCCCAGCGAACCTGCATTCATAGAGCTGTGTATCTTCATCTACCATTATGGGCTTTTATATGTGCGTTTTCTATAGGAAATGCCCCAATGTGTTGGGTCCTTTGTAACTTTTAGAGGTGATGACTCTAGTGTGCATATGACCTCAGAGTTTTGGATTATGGGAAGTTGTATGTAGCGTTTTCAGGAACCAACTCAGTGGTATGTATGCCAAATCATTCATACTTACCTCTTGGCATTGTATTCTTTCTTAGGATAAATAAAGTTAGAAATCTAAATACTTTATGATGAAATATGTCATGTTCCAGTGCTTGCATGAACATAATTCTATTTATGTTTTGGCCATTTTCTAGGCATGCAGATGTCATGGCTTGCCTGTAGATGGTGCAGGTGTTTACCAGAAAAATCAGCTCATTTGCCCTGTTACATTCCATGAGCTTGGATCCTCTGATTTGATTGAAAATGCAATGAAGGTAGGCAAGCAGACAATCCTGTTTCTTCCATCCTTTCAGAGCTGTTCCAAGTGCCAACGAGTTTTGGGCCCAGTTACTTTCAATGTTACAGAGCGCACCAACTTGGCATCTCTTAGTGAAGGTGATATTTAAACTCGAATTGCTTTTGGAGCGGCTTTTTTTTTCACCTAGGAAATGTGAATGCATTGTGATTTGCATCATGGAGAATTCCTTGTCTATCAGTCATGACTAACAACGTCAGAACTGTGGGATAGACTGCTTTTGTCATGCCAATCATTCCATTCAATAGTTCCTGACTGTTCTCAGTGACTTCATTGTCTCATCATAAAATTTCTTGCCTACTTTTCATTGTTGTCAAGTTGTCATAGCTGGGTAAGAATTGAGGAATATTTTACCAATTTATAGCAATCATTCATTTGACACTTTCTGACTTCCATTCTATCCTTAATGCGATCATTGTTAATGTTGTCGTCAACTGATCATTGTTAGGTCCTTCTGTCTCCATTTTACAATTTGGTATTCATGTAACCTTTCCCTTTGTCAAATAAGCAGGTGTGCTAATGGGAAGTTCCTTTTTCGTAACTCCAGCGACTTATCATGATGTTGAATCTACTTCGGAAGGCTATGACAAGTCAGAGTTAAATAGCCAACGTGGGTTTTCATCAAAATTAGGTTTTGGCTGTCAATTTGATAAAGATATCGATAATCTTTTCTGTCTTCCTATCAAACTTTTCGTTTGCGTTCTTTAGGTTTCTTATGCATCTTAATTTTTTTTTTCCCCCTTAAGAGCACTTCTTGAATCATGTCTTTCATTTCCTTGAATTCCCTACTTTGTTGTGAATGATACCAGTTCATTGTAGCTGTCCTAAAATCTCTAAACTGGATGGTGAATATCTTCAACCATTTTCTTTCCTTGAATGCAGTTTTCCATGGGCTTTGTCGAGCTCTTTATTCTTTGGATCAGGGGTTAGTGTGCCATGCGAATTGTAATACAGAAACAATGCATGAAGCAACCTTCCATTATTACTACATTCTTCAACCTTCAGACAAAGGAACAATGCTTCTGAGGGTAAATGTTTGTCATCTTTCCTCTCAGTTAACTGCTTCATGTGCCTGCCTCCAAGACATGTACATACGATGGACACGTGCCCTTGTGTTGACTAAACTCATTCATGAACTTGACGGACCTTGCAGATGCTTGCAGGATCAGAGGAGATTCTTCCTATTCCTGAATCCATTGAATCAACAAGTTCTCCATTGCCCAAGGAAGTAGAGAAATCCATTCAAGATTGTTTATCGAAGGTAGGGCCCATGATTCCCTTCATACATTTGTTTATTTGGTGGTTTCTCCCCTCATATTTCAGAAATTTCCATTTGTTTTTCTTCTGATGCACCCATTGAAATGATATATTTCATAAGAAAGTAAGACATTTCTATGTGATTAACCAACTTAAATGCTTCAATCTGGTGAAGTTAATTATTATTCAGCTTCCTACAAACATCATCATGTTAAGATTTTTTTTCCCTTATCAAACTGAGGTTATTTGCATGAATCCTTGCAAGCCATTCTACTTTGTCCCAGATGACATCATCAGGACCTCAGCTGATATGCCACGAATCATTTTTTAAAATCTAGTTCTATCCTTCCTATTTTTAGGCCTCAAAATACAGTCTATTGCACCCTTTAATGTGATCAAGTTAATTTTCTTTCTTGGAATATATGTTGAGCCTACTTTGCTTTCTTTTCTTACATACTACCGCTGACTGCAGATTCCATTGAACTTTTTTCTTTTTGTTCTGTTCTTCTATTTGTCTTTTCTAGTACCCCTGAGAATCATTTCAGCACTTTATTTTGTTTGATGAAATGAACAATCATATTCATGACATGTATATCTATGAAAGTTGATTATTTTTGTTTGAATCTCTCGTTTTTGATTTTACTACTAGCTTCTTTCTTGGAGATATATTGACCTGAACAAATTTTCATGGACTGACTTAAAGTCCTCTTATGGTTCTCCTAAAACTCAATCCATTGTTGCCAGTTGCTGATGATGATAGACCTTGGCCCAGATCATGAGCTGGTTATTCACCCTTCAGTAAAGCTTGGACCATTTTACAGCCCTCATTTAGTTAGTGAAAATTTTGCACTAGTAAAAGTCCAATGGCATGGAGTAGAGTAGGAACACTCTCTCATGGCTGGTTGTTTGAACTTTGCAATTCTAGGGCCATGCTGGAGTTGTAGTTCCATTTATTCTAGCTCTATTCCCCGAATTATAAAAAATTCAGAACTAACAAATTATTTGTGTAGTTCCTTTCTCGAGCAGATGCCAGTTTTCATTTCCCTTTACTATTTCAATAACCAGGCAAACACATGCATAATTGCCTTGCCAGGTGGAGTTAAAAGACTACGACCCTTTCCATCACGAGAGAGGCTTCCACCAAAAGATTAACTGTCTTGTGAAGGAGAGTCTACATTTTGGGTAACTTCCTGTGTTTTTCTCTGTTGAAGCTTTAATAAGCTAAGAGTGTGATGGTATTCTCCTTCAAAAAGTGGTAATCAATTTCCCTTGCTCAATTTTGGTGGCATTGTCACTGACTCACTGATATTTCCAGTCTAGAGTTCAAGCCTGCACCCATCATGGTGATTTGAAAATAGACATAACTGTTTAAACAAGCCAATTTCAGTCAAAACTCTGTGAGCCTGTGCAAGATCATCACATCGATAAGAATGGGATGAAATTCTTTTATTCCCCAAAATGCTTTCCTAATTTCTAATACAATATCTCCAGTATATAACAATCTTACTTTTACTATTTCTAAAACCACTTTTTCCACTCACAATATAATTTTTCAGTTTCCAATGCACAATAAACCCTCATCCAAATCCTATCCAATTTCATCCAATTGGATGATCTTGAATAGGCCCTATTTGGACCTTCTCGGCCGGGGTGTTGATGCAAATATATGAAAATTTTGGAAACAAGATTTAAGTCTCGCCTGTTTTATTCATCGGTTCCCTGATTTAGATCCCAGTCTCATTGAGTAGGCTGCTGTCCAATTTAAGCTTGATGTAGTGACGGCATAAAATATGGATATCTTTGTTTACAAACTCCATCTATCAAAAAGCTTGTTTTCTTCTAAGTATTAGAAAATTCCCTGTTCTAGAAAGTTGCATTAGATTTCTTTCCAACATGCAATATCTGCTCCATAGTCATTTTTAATGACCATTTGGTCCTTTTCTTGTTGATTTCCTTCTATTACACTGGTGGGTTTGGTACTGATCCATGTGTAAACAAGCATGTTCTGCTGGACTGGGTTATACAAGATAATCGTGGCTGTTGTTGCTTAGTTTCAAGAGTTTGGGCTAACTTTTCCCCCCACACTTCACAAATTCAACTCAAGAGCAATCCAGTAATTTTACACTGCTTTCTAATTTGAGAGTTTGGTGTGACTTGACCTTGTTTCATAGGAGTGCACCCTATTCTGGCTGAAATTTGAGAACTTCATCAAGTCAAGGCATTGATATTTTCAAGTTTAGACAGGCCATAGTGATAGACAAGAGCAAAGGTTAATGTATCAATCTCTTGGTTTATAATTCTTGGATGATTGATTGATTAATTTCATCAACTCCTATAAAACTTGTGACCTTTTATTTTTATATTAGTTGAGCTGACAGACATGTTCATTTGACTCCTGAGTTCTAGTTGGTTTGATAATTCTAGATTCTGTTCTGAGCTTTGCTCAGTAAAATGCATCTGATTTTATCATATCTGCATGTTTCCAGATCAATTCCACCAAAGAAAGTGAACAAGACCTGTCAAGAATCAAAACCCAACTCTTCCAGATCACAGAAGCTTTCAGAACCATCCACTCAAGCTGCCCCGATCAGGAGAGAAGTTAATGAGAGCAACAAAACAACACCCATCCAAACAGCAGCAAAGTTTGATGAAACGGCTGACTGCATTACAGAGGAATGGCAGCAGCTAATGGTTACCGAAGTTGGCTGTAACTATTCTCCGACTTGCATTTCCAAACCTAACTTTGAAAACATGCAGTCACCAGCTTCGGACGGTCATAAGCCAATGAACAAGAAGACAACAAGTATTTTGGAGAGATTAGAGGCTCCAAAACAGCAGAAAACCAAAGAATCTCCTCCACTTTCATTCGGCAATTTCAGGAGAGATGAGTTCAGGGCAATGAAGAAGCCTCTTGTGCCATTTGGACCAAACCATGCAGTGGACCAGGGGCAGGGATTGAGCTTGAGCCAGCCAATCAAGCCCAATTTCCAGAGGGCCAAAAGGAAACACCAGTGAAGGAGTTCTGATCAGAAACATATTCATGGTTTGGTAAGTGGCCTCTTTCTTCATTACATCTCATTACTGTCACAAAGTGATGCCCCTGCATATCCCTTGAGCATTATTGTACAAGAGAGCAATGAAGGGCATGCATAAGCATGGGGAAAACCTTTCGTGTGCAATCATAAGGATGCTGCACATGTTGCTATGAAATAAATTTTAAGTTTTCATAAACTTAATGCGGCAGCATAACCCATCGTCACGAAAATCTTAAATTTGTCTCTAATGCAAATGCAAGTCCAAACATAAGCTCGGAAATAAGCCCAAATAGAAAGCCCAGGTACAAACCTTAATAGACAAACGTCCCTCAGAGGACAGCGTCATATGAGGCAATCCTCTTATAATAGGAAAAATGAGAGTTCTTTAGGCTTGCCACCAACAATTAGATATCATCAGCATGAAGGGCTGGTGGAGAAATCTTAATTAAGTATTTAGTTAGAACACCCATAAGGCTTGGGAAAGGATGCTGAAGATAACTCCCATCTTTGGGGCGAAAAGTGATGAGGAAAAAAAAAAAAAAAAAAAAGGGAATATGGACAGGTGAAGGAAAAAATGATGTGATATGATAGAAGATAATGATAAAATATAAAATAAATTAACCATAATATAGATTGATGTTTCATTTAAAAAATGGGGAATACTAACTAGAAATAAAGGTACTGGCCTGTACAAGTAGGGTAATAGTCAAGGGAAAACTACGTTTGGAGGACTGAAAAAACAAAACAAAAAAAAAAAAAAACTAGGACAGAGAACACTCACTTCATGTTCATCAATTCCAAATTAAGTATTTAATGCGTAAAATCTCAGATAAATCCTTCAGAAAAAGGCGCATAGCTTTAAGCATGTAATCATATTCTATTAGCGTTTAGGGTGACAAATGCGATGCTCTGCCATGTCATGCGTTGAAGAAAAGACATGCTTTCGCGCGCTTCGTTTCCTATCTATTTCATGCACACACGCCTATTGTCCCTGTCATCATCATCCAAGGCTCATCCCAGTTACTTTTAGCGAGATTCATGAATCTGAATCTTCCTGTGTCTTGGACACCCAAAACGCCATGATAGCACAATGTCTGTAGTAGTAAATGAATAGTCGCCAGTCAGCATCTTTCGTCATGCAGTGGCCATGCATATGAATGGATAGGAGAGGCGCAGTTATATCAGAAAACCACACTTTTTTCCTGAATTGTGCAGCCAAGCGAAGCCTAGAGCTATTAGGTTGTTGCTAGAGCACTACTAGTTCATTGTCAATTTGCAAACGTCCCATGGTTGAATTGAAAGCTAGTTCTTGAGTGCGTGAAAAGGACTGCTAATGCGGTGTCCACCCACCTGCAGATGATCCACATACCGGCTCCAAAAGGCCACTATTATTCCTTCCAAGTGCTGGTCCCATAATGGGTGCCAGCGCATAGCAGCGTAGAGAGCATACATTTGCCTTGGTCGAATCTAGAATGCCAAATGATTGCTGTTTGAATCAAATGGACTGGCTTTGATCGAGTGAATCCTTGGAACTCCGGGCAAAGGAGATCATATTCAGATCAGTTGTTTGGTGGGGACAAAACAGCTGAGAAATTCCATTTTAAGCTTTTGTAGACTGAGCTATGAGGGCCTTTTTATATTGATTGAGAACTTAGGCGGGTCACATGAGTTACAAATTGCTTAATAGAGGAATTTATGCAATTGTCTAATTGAAATGATATCATGTTCTAATTTACATAAAATGTAAACACTATTTCTATCAGTAACCTATGTATATTATTATTTAATATCCATCCCCGCTTATTGTAAACCTACTCTTCTTGTCCCTTCTAGGTAGACCTGTGATGGTTTGTGTGGTAAGCACAGTGGGCTTGTTACACTTAAAATGATGGATTTTAACAATTTCGATGAGCCTATCAGTTTTTAAAATTTTAAAAAATAAAATGTAGAAAATCAAAAAAGTACAAAATTTTGATATGGAAACCAATTTAAGAGGGGCACACACATCTATAAAAATATAAATAATTTCTAAAATAAAAAAAATTATATAAAAAATATTTTTGGACTGCACATGTATAGCAAGAGATACGGGCAGCCGTACAGGATCCCGGTCCCTCTGAATGTACTTGCATTTAGTGGAGGCTAGCTCATTATTAATGTTCAAAAATGAAATTTTATTCATCCTACGGGTATCCTTTTTCTATGACTTATATCCTAGGTACCCGGTTAAAAGTACTTTTTGTTGTAATTCTGTAGTTTTTATATGAAAATTACTATTAAGACACCAGTTTGCTACATTGCAAGACCTTTTTGCATTGGACTTTAAGTTAAGGGTCGGTTTGGTAATAAATGGTGGAATTATGCACACTTTTTAAAATTGATTTTACATCTTAACCATCTACTTATCCTACTTCTTTTTCATTTTTACGCCTAATCGTATCTCATATGACTACCTTATTTATTCTTATCATACCCCTATCATTTGATATTGCTCTTACAATTTTGAACAAGAAATGCATCTACGGAATACGGTCAAATCTTGTTTGGGCCCATCTTAATGAATAAATAAAATCTAAGCCGAATATTAATCTTATTGTTACATATGCAGTCAAGATACTAAGAATTGTTTTGATCAAAGATTCATGTGGGCCACAACAAGTAAATCGTGTGAGAGTAAATATTACACTTAAAAATAGTTTTATTACTAGAGTAGCTGACATAATTTTATTGAGTCACCTAAACCTTCTGAGTGTTCTCTCCATCTATTTTATAACATTTTAATACTCAAGAAAATGATTCAAATGAATTTCAAAATTTACACATGTTACATTATTTTAAAATTTTGGACCATATAGGATTCCAACGGAAGAAATCTAATGAAATAGATGAAACCAAACATGATAGACGTTTTAATTCTATAAAATTATCAAGGTGGGTCCAAAATGAGACCTGACTATAGCAATATTTCTAATGCTGTTAATTATATGTTAAAATTTAAAGCATTGTCTCAATAAAAAAAATCTACATAAGATATATTACATCCAACAATGAACAAGTCGTTTAAAGCACACATATCACACTACATTTGTCGAGAATCACGTCTAACAAAAATGTTCAACATTCAACAAAGTGATTTCAAGCATATACGTGAGAATGCATCTGTCATAATTCATGTCGTCCAAGGACGTTGTCATCTTAGGTGGTTTTGGCAGGGTATGTTTCTGCAGTACTAAGAGTAAGACATGGCAAGGTCGGCAATGGTGGCTGCCGTTTACAATTTTTTTTTTTTTTTAAAATTTTCGACTGGTGTTGTACATTGTACATCTTGACATTAGCACACTTCAAGCTCTCGTTTATCTTGGAAACAGCTAGCTCCAACTTTTATCCTGGAGACTACAAGCTCCACTCATAATTTAAGGGAGACCAGATGCTCCCGTCCTATTTTCAAGGGACACTAAATGCCCTACCTAAATTTTTGGTTTTGGGATTGGAACACTCGTAGCGCGCCAGCTGAAAGCTTTATTTCTATCGCCCTAATCAAACGAGCTGATTTCAAAAAGCTTTGTTTCCGTCGCTGTGATCAAACGAGCGGATGGCTGCTGTTTACATATTAAAGCATATTTAAATGGTAAATGGAAATTCCTATTGTGAGAGAGGCCATTCTTCTAAGGTCGTCGCACGAAAATCTCATTGAGATCTGGCTTTTTCGGCAAGGAACTTGGCTTACATCAGCTTTTTTGTGCCGATGCCAATTCTGAGTATTTTTTTTTTCTTGGCATGCTCATGTGCTTGGGCAAAAATAAGTGCAAGAGATTCTTTAAAAAAAAAATTTCCCCTTCATTCTTATATCGATGCTATTAGTTTACATATTTTTTTCATATCAGCACCTTCACTTCTTCTAGAAGAGCCTATCATTTTATATATATATATATATATAAAATTTCATCTACCTCGTTTAGATGGGGAAAAGCAAAAGAAACTCTTGTTTTTCAACATATGATTTGACGATATATGTCTACTAGAATATTTATATATTTTTTCATCTGTATCTACAGTCTTAATAATTTTCTATTGATTCATGCTGACTTCCTCCCTATAATTTTCGTTTATACCCATCTGTATCTACAATTTCCTTTATACCCATCTTGTAGGCACTTTATTGTAGACCTGCTTTTGGGCCTGACAATACACAAGATTGTTGTCTTGTGCAAAAACAGACCAGGCCCCTCATGTTGGCATGCGGAGTAGGTCAGGCTTAACCCAGGCCGTATGTATACGTTTCTAGACAACGCCTTTGGGGACCTCTGCTTTCTTTCCAGTCTTCATCTCCACATATATGAGTCAGCATTCTCGCATGCCGGGTGAGACATTCCACTGCTGACTTCACCTCTCCTGACCCGAAAGCTCCCCAGTAAGAAAAAAGCAAAAAAATGATAAATAATCTAGTGGGTCCCACACCCCCACTCGGTATTGTCAAATGTCAACTGCGAAATGTGGAATGTGTTTGGCCTGGCTCCACCAGCCACTGAATTTGAGATTTTCGAGGCGACCGGCGCCGCGGACGCAGTTTCCGTGCTCGTGTCCATGCGTCAGTCACGGTCACGGTGACTCACGCTTATAGGTGTTAACGAATGGGTTACACGAGTTGGAGCATAATTTTAATCTTAATTTATTTAAAATATTTTAATATTAATTTATTTAAAAAATTTCAACTCTAACTCATGTACAACCTGTTTAATAAACAAGTTGGTAGGATGTTAACCGGTTGTATAGCAAATAACTTGAAAATCTAGACTTTAGTAGATGATGATTTCATAGGGAGAGACGAGAGGGTGTTTTAGGCGTAGAGGAAGTGAAAATAGGGCAGTAATGGAAAAGTAGGCAGCAGTGGAAAATGAAAATTAGGTGACTGAAAGAAGACTTAGAGAGAAAATAACCAAGGAGTTTATATATATATATATATTGATAAAACTTTAATGAGTTAAGTGAGCTAAATGAGTTGAACAAATTAAACAGATTGAACAGTTTATATGGGTTAAATGAGTTATTAAACGGGTTGACTAGTTATAAAATTTTAACCCTAATTTATTTATTTAATTAAATAGTTAAACGAGTTGGCTGATCATAATCCATTTATTTAAAAATTTCAGCCCAAACCCATTTATAAATGAGTTTGACAAGCACGTTGATAGATTGAACAAGAACATTAACACGCCTACTCAAGCTTTGCACCGTTTACCCGATCTTGTTCCTACCTCATTCTTTCAAACTCCTTCGCATTAATTGTCTGTGGCCCACTCCCCATGTTAGTATATTCCATTCCATATTGAAAACCATGGAAGATTTTATTTCACCGGGCCGTGTGTTTGCTCCATCTTGAATGTAAGGAGGGATTTTGGTGATGTAAGCCGGGTGAGAAGTTAGGAAATGAAAATTAAATATTTTTAAAAGTGCAAGAGGCTAAGAGTAATATAATATAATACAGGTCAAGTAGAAATAAATAAAGCAGTTTATGTAAAAAGATTGGAATACAAGAAGAAATAGAAAAAGTAGGGTAATGATATAGTGAGGATAACGTGAAAACAAGATTAGTAGAAGACTAAGCTTTCAAGATAGATAATGGAGTTTTAGATTAACACATAATATAGAGAAAAATATCAGAAATATTATTTAAGGTACCTGTCTAAAAACAAAAGAAATTATGAATTCATAGAAAGGAAAAGTAAGCCTTACGTTAACTATCAATATGCATGTAAAACACTAGACATCTATACTTTATATGTTTGACTAAAAATAGTAAAACACGTAATTTATTATAAATAGTAAGGAAAATTGCATAAAACTTCAAAGGCTTGGATTCATATGAAAATGGTGGATCTTAATAATTGATGAGCTCGAAAAATATTTTCCGTTAATATGTTGTGACTTTCGTAATTTCTCTTGGATAAAAAATTATAGTTACTTGAAGTTGGAGGGCTCCTTTGCTGCTTTCTGACCTTTTCGCCATGATCTCTTCGCTCTAAGAAGTCCTCAATGATTTGCTCGAAATTAAATGATTAAGATGTCAGATTATTTTTTTCAAAAACGTGTGAGGAAAAGGTAGAAAAGTTGTGCTTATTACCATATGGATAATTTGTCAAGAAGATACTTCAATTGTAGATTTTTAGTGTATCACCTTCATTTTTTATTGAGATTTTTTACAACTAGACAATTGATATTACAAATAAGTACATGGTCTTATCAAAAATAATATTTGCATGTCCACTCCAAAATTGCGGAAAATCAACTTGATAAAAAGTTAATTTATATATTAATTTTCGAGATGTATATTCATAAATAAATAGGTTCATGCCAACAAAAAAAATTAAATTGTTTTTATTAATGTAAATGAGTTTAAAATTTTTCTTCGATGTTTCCATTTTTTCAAATTAATTTCTTTCGTACCAAAATTTACTGTTGATATTAGATTTACAAGTTAAATTGATTATGAATATACATAAATGTTGCCAAATGGTTAAGATTACCATACTTATATTTTCGGAGGTATGTTTGTGGATTCACAATTTATTTAATTTAAAATCCAATCCCAATTTTTAAGGTTGAACGAAATTGATTTGAAAAATGTTGATATTGTTGAAAGACTTTTGAAATTTTAGTTTTTAGTTTTTTGTTTAGTTTTTTTTTTTTTTGTCTAGTTGGTGGAGTGATGCACCCCCATTCTCCCTCTTTGTATGTAGTGGGGGCTGTGGTGGAGTTGAGAATCCTGCCTGTTTGCCTTGATCTGTACACTTCAGAAAAAAAAAAAAAAAAAAAAGAAGATAAATCCAAAGTGAAGATGACCCATTGAAATATTCAGTACAATCAGCACCACTGAAATACATTCGCATTAGCAAAACCGCCGGCACGTCGAGGTTAAAAGATAAAATTCGTACAAATGGTAGATATGGGTAAGCTGCAAACAGTCCACATAGTGAGACTGCGAATTGTAATGATAGATCTTCGAATGAAAAGAACGAATTCTGATTACAAACGAAGTCAACGCATGATTTAAAAAGTGATAAAGAGATTAATGCTTTGAAAAATAAGTAAAACTAAAAAGAGCTTGTCGCTAATTTTCTTTGTTGCCATCTTTTTCCATAGCATTCATGAACCACTCGACTACAGATCCGTCTTCATCAAAGTACGGGGCAAAAAAGGGATATTAATCAGTATAGCATACTATTTATTCAATGAACCCCAACGTCGGCCATGGCAATAGTAATAACACGGTTTTAATCCACGTCCTTTGGATTTTCTTCTTCACCTACCACCACACATAAACATGCACACATGGCGAAAGCCTCGTCTATCCTCACGGAAAAAAAAGGTACTTTACCCACCCAACACTAAATGCTCGACGATACGAACGCGCCTTTGAAATTGACTCCCGCTGCAATACTCGCCGTAATCTCTTTTTTCTGAAGGGAACCGCAATTCCATTAAAACCTGTCCAAAAAAAAACATGACTTTCTCTCCTCTTTTCACATATGTTCCCGGGACCCAAGACGTCGCTATTGTGGGGTTGTTATAGGATCAAAAGCAGTGCTCAGCCGCGGTTTCGGTTTCTCTGAGGACTTTACACCTGTTCAATAGGGATCTGACCAAAGGAGAAAAAAAATAGTGATTTGATCCGTATCTGAAACCTAATCCACGCCGACCACAGCCGTAATTATGGGTATTTTTGGTGATCTGATTCCTTGGGGGACGTTTGGTAAGGTGAAAGTTGTGGAAAATATAATATTTAGTGGAAGTAGAAAATGAAATATTTCGAAAAGTATGTGATTAATATACAATGATAAGGGTAAAATTGGAATAAATAAGTTTGTTAGAAGGTAGTTAATAGGGAAAATGATTAGAATATAGGAGTAAAAGTGAAAAAGTATGATGATTGATTGATTAATGAGGTGCCTTGAAATTCGTGTTCCCACCATTTACCACCCATATTTTCCACAACCTATTACTAAACGTCCTCCAAGAGGTTTTTCCAATACAACTATCTAACTTTTAAATTATTTATATAATTATCCTACTTTTATTTTGATAGAGGCACTTGACTTTTTTATTGTTAAAGTTGTTTTGCATCAGTTGTCTGATTATAGAAATAAATGACATAGAAAATATGAAACTTTTTAATTATATATACATATTCTTTCATATTAATACTTTTTATTCTTAATCATTATTTTTATATTATTACATCATTTTCTAAACTTTGTCAAAACTTCTCCACCATTTTTGTTAGGTTATACAAAAAAAATAAATAAAAACCTATAACTAGCCAGAGAATTCAGCCGTAACATATAGCTAGATTTTTTTTGGGGGGGGGGGGAGAGTTAATTTAGAATTGCTTTGGCTTTTTTGGGAATTAATTGTCAATTTCAAATATGCAATGATAAAGTTAGGAAAGAATAAGGATAATAAAATCAGAAGATTAAACAGAATAGTTAAAATTATCATGGGTCTATCTATGGAATGATTAAGGCCAAGTTAATAAAATATATACGGCTATCTATGGAATGATTTGCAATGGTCTTAATATAATGAATATTCTGTGTAGTTTGCAGTTCAGTAAACATTTTATACTATAGTGGACGTACCTGCGGCTTCCTACTTTCTTGCCTTAGATCTTAATTTTTAGTTGCCATTTATCAAACCACGTGGGCTAAGAACACGTATTACGCCAACACGTCCCAACACAAACATTTAAGAACACGTATTACGCCAGCACGTCCCAACGCAAACATTAAGGGGATATGGAGATAACCATATCCAAATTACTATAAAAGAGTAGCAGATCGTTATCAGAAGAAAAAAACAAAAAAAAAACAAAAAAGAGTAGCAGATGATCCTCCGAACGATCATGAGAGATTCAACTAAAGGTTTTCCTATCATTCTTGGAAGTCCTTGAAGGAATTTAATTCCATCACAACTCTCAACCACTCTCCCGATCCTATTCAAAAATCAATATTTGACTATATATGAAATTATTCACATCAAAACTTTTTACTCTCCATAATTAACATATCTTAAAATCATTTCTTCATATTTTTTTATATATTACTCTACTTTTCAATTATTTCTACGTGAATACATATATAACCAACCTATATATTTTCACATTTATTATATATATATATATATATATTTTTCATTTCAAAAACTATTGTACTAAAATTTTTTCATCCAAAAATTTTATCATTTCGTGAATACACTCGTAAGTGACACTTTTCATAATCACCTATTTTAACAGGTATTCTTAATTACTTTTGGCAGAAAATTTATTTATTAGGCTAAAAAAAATTTACTCTAACGAACGCATGGATTAGCGGTAAAGTTGATTGCCCACAAAATGGCAGGTACGGCTTCGAATCACCTTGACAATATAATTGTCCCGCCTGTGCGTGGGTTTTGCACATTTCTCCCTGTTATGGGAGTTTACAATTTCCTCATGTGGTGGGGGTTTAAGGAAAAATTTCCCTCCATAATGTGAGGGTGTGCTACGTTGTTATAACAGAGAAATGTGCCATGGGAGTTTACAATTTCCTCCTATGGCGTTTTTATATCAGAAAGTCATGATGTATATAAAATATATAAAAACAAGCACAGGGATTCCAATGCGCTACAAGGAACTCAATATTATGCAACATAATTACATAATTAGAACTATTGGTAACCCATATTGTTGTGAAAAAAAAATCAAATAACACGTTTATATATATTTGCTATTTTTAAAAGTTTAGCCTGTGGTGACTGCGACATAAAATGTAGCCTTTTAGGGCCCAGAATTTCTGCCAATCAAGCTTGCATTTCCAACAGTTCAATTTGATAAAATTGTTGCTAACATTATTAGGGACCGAGACACAGATCCCATTGCGGCATCTTACACATACACAAATTTCTATGTTTGTTGAGCTACCTATGACAAACTAGTGAAAGCACTGAAAAAAGATAAAACCATTGAAGTCGTTTTTCATGGCTAATCTTGCAGCAAAACATGGCTACTGTCACGGAAGATTTTGACGGGTAACAATACAATATTGCTGCTGTACATTAATTCCGAGATCATAGCTTAGTTTAATTCAATGAATGATCATATATAAATGTATAAGGGTGCGTTTGGTTGGAGGTAAAACTTTTTGATGAAAACTTTCATAGTAAAAGTTGTCTAGTTAATAGAAAATGATGTGATATGAGAGGAGTAATAATGAGGTGTAAAGAAAATAAAGTTAAAATAGATAAAGTGGTTATATGAGTATTTGTGTAGAAATGATTGAAAAGTAGGGTTGTTTATATAGGAAAATGTGAAAAAATAATTAAAAAATGAGGTAGTTATGGGGAGTGAAAAGTTTTTGATTGAAAAGTTTTTATTGACATGTTTTGTGTGTAACCAAACACACCCTAAATAAGTTTGGATTTTCGAGTCTTGAGTAACAAAAACGGGGTGCAGTTGTATGCACCCGGGTGTATACATTCATTTTTTGTTTATCTTTTTGAAATTTTTTATACAACTGTTAATCTAAGGGTGTGTTTGGTAATAAATAAAACTTTTGATGAAAAGTTTGGATAGTAAAAATTATCAAATGATCTCCAAAAATTATCAAATGATGTGATACGAAAGGGGTAATGATGAGTAATAAACAGGATAAAGTTAAAATAAATAGTTAGTTGTGTGGATAGTTGCGTAAAAATGATTGAAAAGTAGGGTAATTGTATAGAAAAATGTGAAAAAATAATTAAAAAATATGATAGTTATGGGAGTAAAAAGTTTTAATTTGATATTTTCTATCAATTGCCAAACACCCCTTAAATATATTTAGCATGTGTATCAATTTTTACCATTTTTGAAGACTTTTAGATTTTTTTTTCAAATTTTTAAAAATCAATATTAAAAATCCCTCAAATAGAACACCATACGAAATTTTCTTTTCTCATAAGCCTAGTTGTTCTCATTTGAGAGTCTTTGGACTTTGTTATGTCCATAACCACCAAAGAGATAGATAAGCTTGGAGAGCATAGATGACGTTTTATTTTTGTTGGGTACCTAATTTGGTAAGAAGGGGCGGGAGGTCTATGATTTAGAAAAAAGGGAACTATTTGTACCAAGAGATATTGTTTTCTATGAAAAATCCTTTCCTTTCTAGCAAAGTGATACTTCGATTCCATCCAATATTGAGTATGTTGATAATTTTAGAAATAAATTTGGCATAGTTAATATTTGGGATGATGACTTTGGTATCATAGAGGAAAAAGGAAGTATAGAAGAAATACGTGATGAGGATACTGAATATAGAAGCCAGGGAAGATGAAATGAGGTAAGCAATGCCTAATGCTGAAATGAGTGTCAGTAAAAGAGCCTTTAATGCCCAATTCGGGATGAGCACGTAGATTAAAGCAACCTTTTGTACAATTTAGAGATTATATATATATCACTGGGCTTTCTCTCTTAACCCCACCTTAATGCCATCACTCCATAAAGGCATCATAGGTACTGCTCTGTATCTCATTAATAATTATATTACATATAACAAATTTTCTTTTGCCACTTGACAGTTCTTAGGAGTATTACTTAGTGAACATGAACCGCGTTGGTTAAAGACCCATGTTAGCAGAAGTAAGGTTAAAGGAGGTGACAAAATTAGAGACAAATGGAACTAGTAGAAAATTTACCATTAGAAAAGATCCTGTAGGCTTAAAATGAGTCTATAGAATTAAATACTAGGCTGATGGAAATTTATCACCAAATGGATGTTAATAATGCTGTACTCCACGGAGATTTGGATAAAGAAGTTTATAGGCAATTGTTTTTTGAATTTTTTGCTGCACATCTTGGTCACTACGTCGATTGTGTAAGTTGTTATATGTTTTGAAATAAGTTTCAAGGCAGTAGTTTGCTAAGCGTACTATAGCATTACCAGATTATAAATTTATTCAATCTCTTGTCAGTTACTCTTTATTTACTTATCGCAAGGATAAAATTCTTCTCGGTGTGCTTGTTTATTTTGATGATTTGGTTCTTGCAGAAAATAACTCTGTTGCTTGTGTTTCCTTCAAGAAATATTTAGATAATTATTTTCAGATCAAAGACCTCAGTAAATTAAAGTATTTTCTAATAACTGGGGTAACATGAAATCTAAAAGAATTGTTCTTATGCTAACGCAACTATGCTCTTAATATTTTGATCGAATGTGGATTGCTTAGGGTAAAACCTTCTGATTTTCCTACAGAGCCAAAGTACAAGTTAGTTTTAGCAAGTGAAAATTTATTCCACGATCCTCGCATGTATCATCGATTGGTGGGTTATTTGATTTATTTAAATAGAACTCGTCCTATGTTGTCATATTCAGTCCACATTTCATCTCAACTCATGCAGTCATCGAAACAAGAATATTATGATGTTAGTGTATGAGTTCTTAACTATCTGAAGGGTCAACTTGGACAAAGGTTATTGCTTAGTTCTACTTATGACTTTCGGTTATATGATTATTATGATTTTGATTGGGTGACATATCCTTTGACATGAAGGTTATTCATAGGATTTTCCACTATATTAAGCAATTTCCTGTCTCCTAGAAGACCAAGAAGCAAACAACAATATTTAAATCATCTACAGAGGTAGAATATTGTTCGATGGTTACTACAACTAATGAGTTGATTTGGCTTCAGCTTTTCCTTAAACTCTTTATGGATCTTTCACACAAAACTTATGCGTCTTTTCTGTAATAGTCAAGCTATACTTCATATAGCCTTCAATTCAGTATTTCATAAGAGAATCAAACATATTAAGATTGATGACCACTTAATTCAAGAACACCTAGGAAAGAAAACATCACACATTGCTACTTCTTATGTTTCTATGTATAATCATATAGTATACATCTTTATCAAGATTTTGAGTAAACAACAAATCGAGTTCTTCTTGCGTAAGTTTGGCATTGTAAACCTCCATGCTTCAACTTCATGGAGAGTATTAAAAATTATATTATATCTCGTTGTATTTTCTATTATTAGCAAATTATATATTTTATAGGTGTACATTTGTTAATATTCGACATATCATAATTGAGCACCGATCTTTTCAGACCGATTTCCGACCGGTCAAAAAATATATATTTTTTATTATTTTTTTTAAAATAATTTTATAAACTTGTTAATCTAGTTATATTTAATTTATAAACCAAGTTTTATCACTTTTAGATATGTTTATATATTTATTTTTAATTTTTAAATACAGGGGTATTTAAGTCATTTTAAATATTCTTAAAATGACTTAAATACCCCTGTATTTAAAAATCCAAAATAAATATATAGATATATCCAAAAATGATAAAACTTGGTTTATAAATTAAATATAACTAGATTAACAAGTTTATAAAATTATTTTTCAAAAAAAAATAAAAAAATATATTTTTTGACCGGTCGGAAATCACCGGATTTCCAACCGGTCTGAAAAGATCATTCGTCATCATAATTATGCTAGACATGTTAGCTTTATTATATAGTGCTAATTCAGGTTTTATATTATTTTGATTACTTGCCACTTAAGTGATTATAATTATAGATAAACTAAAGATTAATGAAACAATTATATTTTCTTTCAAAATTCTTATATAATACATGTACAAATACCGGTTATAATTCAATACAACAAATCCATGAATTCAAATTATGGAGCTTCTCCATACATGGCCTACCTTAATGGTTATACAAAATCTACTCTTTTTGTATATTGTATTTAGAATTACTTGTTTAATTAGGCAACTGAATTCATTTAAATCAACCATTGGATTGCTCCATCTAATTAAAGTATAAACTTAACGCAATAAAATAATTTAATTTATATATAAATTTTGAAGTCGTTAAATAAACATTGAAATTTTTTAAAATATTGTTCTATGTAGATGACTGATTTTGTAAATTACAATAGTATTTTAATATGAAATTATTTTAACATATGAATATATTAATGAACCAATCTTCATGTTTTCTATAACTTACGTATAATTATGTATATTTTTAATGCAAGTATGACCCATTTAATGCATTGGAAATGAATTTTGATATTATGAAAGAAAGGAATAATGTTAAATAATCTAATTAGTTAAATTATGATTTATCATAAGGAGGTCTCAAATGGAGAGGTTTCGTAATTTCAAAGTAATGAAACTAGTTACATTGAATTGTATTTTGTGTAATAAAAAATTTTCACTACTGGCACGTGTTATATGTAGCGGTTTCTCACCTGTTGTATTATAATACTTAGAAGAAAATATTGTTACTTATGATGTTATGTATGGCAAATAGCACTTTGCTGCATAAGAATTACTATTTAAATTCATAATTTTTTGTAGTAGAGGGTGCAATAACTATTTTTTTACATACTTTGTAAGTCCAATATTATAATAGGTAAGCTACTTCTAAAAATCTTCTCGTTATTTTCTTTTCGTTTTAATTAAAATAACCATTTTACTAATATTTCACATGTAGGAAATCCGACGAACCCAGATATTCAATCAGAACACAATAAAAGAGAAAGAGAGAGAATAATATATCTATGTTACACCGCATTTGTCTGCACCAAAATTTATCCTACATTTGGCCCAAAATGAGCCTTACATGTATTTAAATATATTGATAATTTATACAATCATTTATTAATATATTAATTTTACAGAAAATGATTCACGTGTTAAAAAAATAACTTTAAAGTTGTTATTTATATCAAACTATTTTATTATATTGTATTTGTATCATTTTCAGATAGGATCCAAACACAAATCCAATTAGGATGAAAAATAGTATGGTAATAGAATACATAATTTTAAATACAATGGGGTGGAGTAGATTATACTTTTATGATCATTTGAAACCCATTTTGAGATAATTGCACTGTAATTTATGATGCAGGTAATTGCATCTAAATATTTCTCATATATACAAGAATAACCCAATAAGGCCGACCTTGCTATAAATTTAAATAAGATTGACATGTGTTTGTCTTAGATAGATGGATTGTAAACCCACATATTAACATCTGTTTATCTTAGGTAGGTGGATTGTAAACCCACATATTGACATCTATTTATCTTAGATAGGTGGATTGTAATCCCACATATCTAGATAAGGATACTTGTTTAAATGGGAAGATGTAGATATACATAATAGGTATTTTTGTAGTTTGATAAGAGGATGTAATTAAATTTATTTATTTAGTTTCAATCACTCACTTATAACCATAAAAAAATACCCACAAATAAATTTATTTATTTGTTTTCAGTCATTGATTATATTTATTTATTTGATTTTCAATAATCTAGTTTAACTTCATTTATTTATTTATTTATATTTTATTAAATTTAAAACCATTTTTATATTTATTTACTTAAATTGATTTATTTGAATTTATCTAAATAAATAACGATTATAAAAATTATAAGAATATTTAGCGTGTATCTACACTTGCACATTTATACGAGGACATTTGTCAAAATTGGTAGCTTTACAATTTATTGAACCAAGATCAACGTATGTTAACCGTTGAAATTTTTGACAAGGTTGGCGGACTATTACTCATACACACATATATATATATCAGAAAAACATCATCTCTTATTTTATTTTAAGGGTGCAAAACATAAAATAAAATTATATAATTTCCAATAACACGCTATTAATTCTTTAATTACAAACCTTGAAACATACACTATTTAATTTAAATGTTTAAGATGTGTTTAGTATGCCCGTAAAGGTCCTTTGCTTTACGCAACCGCCCATAATGGTCTTTTGCTTAACGCAACTGCCCATAAAGGTCCTTTGTTTAACGTAACATTAATTGAGAATCATCATCATGTTACTACTATCATCATTATATTTTTATTCGCTTGAACAATGTTCTACTATAGATAATTATACCTCTTATCTCCAAATATTTACTAGCTCTATCTTTATTTACATGATAACAAAATGTAGTCTGCATAGCTACATAATTTAATAACATTCTACAATATGTTTATCTCTTTGTTATTTTACATAATTTCTCCATTTCTATCACTATTCAAGTTCATAAAATTTTAGTCAAATTTTCATTTTTACACAAATTTTTTTGATAAAGAGTTTTACACAAATTAAGTTCATGCATTTCCCACTAGTGTAATTGACAAAAAATAAATGTTTTTTTTTTTTTTTTTTGTGTGTGTTTGGTAGATTCCTAAAACACGTGCATGCAGTGGGTTTATTAAACAACATAGATTGACATTTATGTAAGTCGTAAAAGGATGGCTGGTGGTTGATAACACATTTATTGTTACATATTTCTTCTTTGAATAATTCACAACTCTGGGAAATTATTGTCGCGATTTGGAGGCGATTTGTGTGCATATATTATGCGTGCATGCCGTACGCATAGTCTAAGGCTGCGAGTCTGTGTCAGATAAAAACCGACGGCCAACAAACGCGTCAGTCTATTCCACGGCCAGCTTGGGGAGAACGAATCAAAGAGAGGGAGCATCGACACCAGAATAATAGCAGAAAATCTCACCTTTTTTCGTGTTTTCATGGCCAGCCGTCACACTAAGTCCACTCCTAACGTCATCAACCACTACTAGAAAATAGTGGAATTAATTGATAAGGGGTATGTTTTGCATTTTTGTAGAGTTTTAAGAGTGTGTTTGGGAGTCGATAAAACTTGTGAAGAAAAATCTTTTCTCTAAAAGTTTTTGAAAAATAAGAAAATAATACGATATAATAGAAGAAATGATGAGGAATAAAAAAAATTAAGTTAAAGTAGATGAATTAGTTATATATATAATTGTATAAAAAGGATTAAAAAGTAAAATAGTTTGTAGAAAAATGTGAATAAATAATTAAAAATAAAATAATTATAAGGAGTAAAAAGTTTTAAATTGAAATTTTTTGTTCAAAAAGTTTTATGTTGGTATTATATATGACATCCGATATTACAAATAATGTACGTTCGCAATCCTAACCATGATGGGATATCTTGTAAATACTTACATATTAAGACTGGACAATAGTAAATACCCTAGTTATTAGAGTGATGCTATGCAACTACCGAATGTAGGAATCGAACCAGTGTTTGCCATTTGAAATGCAGACATGGTACCTTCAACGTTTCTTCTATTTTCTACTAATTTCTATATATATTCATATATAGTTATCATACTTTTTAATATTTCTTCACAGGTATTCATACTATTTTAACTTTATTTCCTTTACTTCTTGTCATATCATATCATTTTTTACCTTTAAAAAATATTAAAAATTTTAATCCATACCAAACACGCCCATATTTTTGTGTTTTCTTTTAGTTTTATCTTCTTGAACCCTTAAACATATCTTTTACATTATTAATTTATTTTTTGTTTGTTAAAGGAAACCCATGATTGTTTTCTTTGCAAAGTGCGTGGGTGGACCAAAATGCGTCTTTTAATGAGATATAGTAACATATATAATATTGTATGCATCTAGGATCGCCCACCATGATACATTTTTTAAATCTTTTATCTTCTATGTGCATCCCCATCCAAAATTTCTTCGTATCCACGCTCACAATGTGGTTGGGTTAAGCATCCTCACAGTGCTTACACACGTTGGGATTAATTATCACTTTCTTGACCTTGACTAGTGTTGTAATATCACACCCTTGTTCCTCCCCCCCTCTCCCCCCACCACATAAAAATAGAAAGAATTAGGCCTAATATCATAGTTATTCTAGAGAAAAAATTATATGAACATGTTAGTTGTGTGTTTTGTATTCTTCATATGAGTTATATGCATAATGGTTTTGCATGTGAGAGTGCGCACTGAATATACAAGAGAGTGTATGTTGGTATTATGCAAGCACTTGTAGAGTTTTATTATAAAAGTATCAGTTGAGGATTCGGTAGAGTCCTTTGAGCTATCCCAAAAGGCCATGAAAGAGGAGTTGTTTGAGTGCTTTGGTTTGGAGATGTGTGTGAGAGATTCAGAGAATATGTATAAGGTATTCTATGTGTATCTTTGTAACCTATTTATTATAGTGGATTGTTATCTTTCTCACATGGTTTTTCCTTTCAGGTTAGAAAGTTTTCCATGTAAATCTTTAAGTGATGTTAAATATTTATGACATAATTTTATGATTAAAGTAAGTTTTGACATTAATTAATATAAATATATTAATCTATATTTACATGGTTTAGATGAAAAAACTTTAAAAATAGAAAAAGCAACCATTATATTTTATATGGTTAGACTTAAAAAAATAAATATAGAAGAAGCAAATATTAAATTTTACATAGTTTCGATGTTAAAAAAAATTTTAAAGATAAAAAAGTAATCATTTGTACAAACCATTATATAGGGTTTCAACTTCCAATTCTATGGAACAGTTGGATGAGTTTGAGTTCGGATAACATCTTCATTTGAGCCTCGCTCTGATGTTCAAAAAAAATAAAGAAAAAGAAGAGCCTCGCTTTGATGATTATATGAAATCCACACTACCTTTTACATGTATTTTATTTATTTACTTAGAAAAAAGTTTCATCTGGTTTTCGCGATCAAAAAAAGGTTTTATTTGGACTAAATATGTGCATAGTTGACATCTAATGAAAGTGTTAATGTATTAAAAAAAATTGCTTTATATACAAATTTCAAACAATGGGTTGATACTTTGTTTAAGTAACAATCCAACTGTATATGATCATACCCTTTTATAAGTCTGTATGACCAATCCAAAACTCTTATTAAGATGATTTTGTTACCACAACAACAAAAATGATGTTAAACAATATGGTTAATTGAATCTTGATGTCTTCACCGGGGTGAGTGTTTCCAGGAATTCAATCTCATGTAACGGTTCCATAGTATTGCAACCCTTAGATTATCAAAGAAAATCAATGGAATAGATTCAAGTAAATAATTTTGGAGGCCAAGATCATTAATTAGATACTTATAGGGTATAAACAAAACAGAAAATCATTATGGGTGCATGTTCTTCTTTCATGTACATATATAATGTGAGAATTGATTGTATTAGCTTGGACTAAGCAAATGATTCATTTAGCCCACATCGAAAAAATTATTTATAATATATTTTTTTTGTTTTTTCCATCATATACTTGTTTATCTAATATATTTAACGTATAGACCGAATTTTACTATTTTTGAATATATGTATGTATTTTATAAGATTTTAAAACATCTATATGTATATATTTATATTTAAAATACTCGTATCTTTAAAAATCTCAAAAAAATATATACACATACCGAAAAATAGTAAAACTTGACTTATATGTTAAATGCACTTATATAAACAAACGCATGAAGAAAAAAATAAAAAGGTATTATAAATAATTTTTTTGAAGTGAGCTAAGTGAGTTATTTATTTAACCTAGACTAACAGGATCATTTATTATATAGAGTAAGAGGAATATAAGATATAATATTCATCTCACACCTACGCCATGAAATATCAAATAGTAATTCTCTATTTGTTTATGATTCATATAGATCTCCAATTAAGATTTTTTAAAATTCTAAAAAAATATAAAATACAATAATAAATGAATTGGATTAATGTGCCCTGTCTACATCATCTTAGCACGTCGTAAGTTGTATCTTGATCATTGAATTAGAAAATTTTGTGGTGACGTTAAGAAGAGGACTCATTTTTCTTAAATGAACGTTTATGTAAGGATCAAGAAACAACTTCTTTACTTTCATCGAAAAAAAGAAACAAGTTCTTTACATTTTTAAAAGATATGGTTGACATTTTAATGTTGATTTTTCTATTGAATGTTGTTGTAGTTAGCATGCCTTGTACCACGAGGACCCCACCAGGCCGTCCACTTGCATTTTAAAATCAATGCATATGCCCCTTTTTTAGGTTTTTGAGACCTACATAAGGTAATTGAGATCATATGGCCTGATGTCAGTGGAAGATTGTTCCAAGCCAAAAAACGCGTGATTGCACTTGTGTAGGTGGATATATATAAGCCTTCCTACTCCTTAGTCCTTTTCTCCCTCACATGCAAAATGTACGCCAAAACAAGCAAATGTCCAAAACCGTATTGCACAGGGCACTGAAGAAATATATTCCACACGCGTGTACCGCATCTGGACCTTTGGTTTGGTGGGCCACGTGTCAGCATGTGACACCAGATGCTGATCATGATGTGATCTGACTCTGACATGAACCCGTCAGTGGTCTCGGTTTTGCAAAGCCCAATTGGAAGCTGCAAGTTGCAACCTCCCCAAGTTCAGATAAAAAGAAGTGGCCTGGAATGAGGATCGACATTATTGGCATTTCATGCAAATGAAGGGTGTGGATCTTTTTAGACTTTGGATGAATGTAGAGACGGGCAAATAGATTTGCCATTAAAAAGGAGAATCCAAAATGCATTTCTAAAGACAAATACAGACTCCAAAGTTTATATTATTTTAAGGTGGAGAAATACCCTACTTTTATGTGTCAACAACACACCGCCGAAGATTTCAATTGGTGTCACCTCATTTGTGGTCTCTTTCAGATCAGAAAATTAAAATCCAATCCTCTTGATTTTGTTTAATATCATTTGCTTTGTTATGGTATTAAAAATCATCTTAATCAACATTTTTTGATAGAAATCTTAATCAAAGTTTTGAATATTGTCGCAATTTTTATATTTATATATAACTTATAAAAATCACTTAAATTCATTCACAAAAAGCATTAAAATTTGTGATAATTTATAAAATCATTTATATATAAAATGAATGTTGTAGATCAATTTTGAAATGGATATATGAAAATGATTCCACCAAATTGGCCACGATGGATATTTGATTTGACTGAAAGTTTTCCTATTTAATCATTACGGGCACAAAACCCCTCAATAATTGGTATTTGGACCCATCTTCAGTGAAAGCGGTTTCAATAGAAGACAGATTACGAAACCATTCCATTCCGGCTCACATTGAGATTATATGAATCAATTTTATCTAAATTGAAGAGGTGCATCACCTCATCAATTTTGGCTAAAGTGAAAATGTGCATGACCTCATCTGTTTAATGTGTATAATCACCTTAACAAAATTGTTTGATTGATTGATTTATTGTTAAAAATTTAAATTATTATTTGAAAATTGTAAGAGCGTCTCAGAACTTAATTGTAATATCAGTTGAAATGTTGAAACATAAGAAAATTAAGAAAAAAATTGTTGGATTGCTACGTCAATTTCATAGATTTTAATTTACCATCTATTTTTACATCAATGAATTTTATAAATTATAATATTTTTTAATGAATTTGTCAATATACCTCACAATTGATTTTCATTTCATCAACAAAATGGAACCATCGAAAACCGGTTTCGCATAAACGAAACCTTTAAATAGTAGATCGATGAAAGTGGGGAAAAGATCCGCGTGAATATTTGGTATCCCAAGTACAACCAAAATTTTCCATTTATTTTCATCTTTATTCTTCTAATTATATTCTGTAGTACAAGATCATTAAAAAAGGGGAAAAAAACACTTTCACCACATGAAATAGATGTGGACAGCTAGCTAACTACTACAAAGAAATGCACACTTACGGATCCGATGTCTATCTACTACAACACTTCTATATATATGCAAAGGTAAAAAGAAAAAAAAAAGAAATTGCTTGATCTATACGTCAGTAAAATGGAGTTCTGCTGTTTCCCACCCACGTCCAAAGTCAATCCATGCCATCAAGTGGGTGGGCCATACGCACTCCATGACCTTGACAATCTTCTTTCATGGATTACCAACCCACTTCCTATTCTCTCTTCTCATTTTCCCACATTGCCTGCCTCTCTCGACATCTTCTCTCTCTCTTCTCTCTCTCTTTTGAAATTCTAGAGTCTAGTTTCATTTATAGCTTATGTGGGAAGAAATAAAGGAAAAAAGAAAGGAAAATACACCGCCAAAAAAATCAAAGAAAACGACTGACATATGTTTCCTGTACACTGAATCAATTTTTTTAAATTTTTATTGTGGCCCACTTCATCGGATGGTTAGAAATTCTCCTTGTGAAAATCGAACTTGGTGGAGGTTTTGTGGGAGAAATCCTGGGCAAGCTGGCATAGCTCTTTGGTCAAACCCGCTGCACCGCAGTAGAATACGCCTGTAAGCACCGCACCAACAAGGGAAGAAAAAGAATTAGTCACAGAACCAGAGATGTTTTCAACCTTTTATTGATGTTGTTTTCACTTTTTGTATCTTTTTCTGTGCTCCACAAAATATTTCTGTTTCTTATCCACATCATTAATTATTACATTAGTTTCATTGACTAGCTTTTACCTTTTCATGTGAACATCTTATCTGGTTTATAGCCCTTTTTCTTTAAAAAAAATAAATATATCCTTTTGTTCTCCCTTTTTTTTTTTTGAGGAACAGTAATTCTAGCTGCCATTTCGACTACGCAATAAGTAAAAATAAATTTTTTTGTAAATATAAAAAATAGTTTGAAAGTATTATTCTGAGGATATAGTTAATGATGTTATAAAATTTTCTATACTTTGGTCATTTTCTTTTCTGACTGGCCAACCAACCATCCCCAAATGCCGCTTGGGTCTAGAAGAATTAGGTGATGTTTGGGTTGGCTACCATTCACAATCCATTTGTGCTCCCTGATGTCACATGTGCTAAAACAATAATTAATTAATTTAAAACATTGTTTAATGAACTAAGTGGCATTAATTAAGGACGCACATGTTCTGTGGATTATTCTCCTAATGTCAGTCATGTAAAGTGGGCAGGTTTTGTCTTTGCCTCATGCAATAATATTCCAATAAACAAAATAACTAAAGACTGAAACCGAGTCATAAAGTGAGTCAACTCACCAACTTTCTCATCCCTGTGGTTGACAGCAATCCTTTTGTAGACATTCCTCCAGTTGGGCTTTGCAAAGTGGGACTTCACACGTGTGCCAGAGACGATATCCACGCCGTTCTTCGCATGATTAAGTGATTGAAGCATGGCGATCAGGGCCGATCGGGCGTCCCCCTCCTCGTAGACACTGGTGCAGTAGTTGTGGAGCTCGATCACGCCCTTCTGGTCAGTCTCAGCAACCTCATTCATCACTCCCTTGAACCAGTCGAATGAGCCTTGCTCTCGAGTCACCCAGTAGAAGTAGGCCCTCCTGGTCTTGAAACTTCCCTTCCTTGGCTTGTTGTTGCTGCCTTTCCCACCACCGGACCCCTTCTCGAGCTCCTCAGCTTCCTCGTCCAAGGCCTTCATGTTATTGACAATGTCCTTGACAATGCTAATGAAGGGTGTGGCTCCTATCCCTAGCCCCACCAGGAGGACCACATCATACTTCTTGTAATCCTGCGCCGGGGCACCATATGGGCCATCGATCAGCACCCTAGGAAAGCTGTCCACACAAGGATTCATTCAACTCATGTCAATAGTTTGTAAAGCAATTAAAGTGATCACTCATTATTAATATGTAAAAAAATATATATGAAAAGTCATAACGAGCCAGCTTAGCATAAGAACACCGGCATTGAGACGAAAATTTATAACATCAATTGTATTTTAATCGGGTATGCTCTATTAGATCCCAACTCAGAGAGTCAATGAGTTGGTCCAAAAAAATATTTTTGTTGTAGCAAATTGAGACCTATTTATCTTTTAAGTGCAGTTTAGTTCCAACTGGGTAAATTTTCTCAAAAAAAAAAAAAAAAAAAAAAAGAAGGTTCCAACTGGGCAAAGCTTTGTTAAATAGCTAAGTCTTTACTTAAACAATGCCACCGCGCCGAGTTTTTTTGACCTTAAGGTAATCATAAAAAAGGGCCTACGACGGCAATTTGGTTGGTTGTTTTTGGTCGAAATGTTCGGTAGAGGAGAAAAATTCCCACACGTCACAAGAATCAAAAAGCAAGGGGAAAAAAATTACTGTAGCAGGCAATAATGGGTTAATCATGCATCTTGGATGATGCGCTGCATGTTATTGTGGGGAATGAGACGGGCATCAGCTCATGCTGGCTTAATATTTCGAAAGGAGTATAAAAAAATCAATATTATGGAAAATGACAAGGAAGAAAATGCCATACATGGGGCTGTTTCCTGCTTGCACGTCAGCTCTCAGAAGCCCGCTTTTTCCATCTGTCGGACGTTGACAAACCTGCAATAAAGCGCAGCATGCGGAAATTAGAAATAGAATAAGAACAAAGAGATTAATTAAGTAAAAAATAATTGTATTTAAGACCCTCGTATTGATCATGATCAGTCTCTCTATAATACTATATATATGTACCTCTGAGAAAACGGTTTTGAGTTGGCCGGTCCAGTCACCAAGGGTACGGATATGAACGCTCAGATAATCATCTTGAGGTGCCGACGTAATGGAGAAAGGATGCCTGCATTTTGATTATCCAAATAATTAAAATTTAATCCACTCATCAAATAGGGTAAAATACAAGTCTCTCTGGAATGCAATTTTGCAATGCTAGAGCTTAAGATTAAGTCGTGGGTAAAGACTATAGACTGAGGGAATAATTCAAAAATATCAGAATATTTTACTTTTGGGATTTGAATTTCGATCCATCTTTACAAAAGACATCACAATATAGTGACAAAATATTTTTGGCATACCATTCGAAAGGTGAGACAGCAGCGCAATTGACAAACATGTACTGTCCGCTCTTGTATCGAAATCCTTGCGGCTTCGACATGTGAAGGGCCAAAACATTGCCGGGATAGACGGCCACCTGCATGAAACACATTAATTAATTAATTAATTAGACTTGATAATAACGATCATATGAATGCTCACGTATATGTAGAAACAATTTCAAAAGACTTATTCATAATCCAAAGTTTTTTTCTTGGGTATATTTAATTCCCTCCCACTTACTTTCAAGATCTTGACTGGTTTGATGCCGGATCTGAATGCTCTAATCAGCCTTTCACACCCGTAGAGAACCACCGGAACTGCCAGATACATCCACGTCTGAAAGAAAAATTTAAAAAAAATGGAAAAAACAAAAGCATTGTTAGTCATTCAATTTCACCCAAAACCCAAAATAAGAAAATTTCTTTTGTTTTTGTAAATTTTCTCTAAAAAGGGAGATGTGGGTATGATATATATTTTTTCTTTTTTAAAAAAGGAACTAACCGTTTTCTTGTACCACTCCTTGGTGAGATAGAGCTTAATGCCATGCCAGATGAGGAGGCCGTAGACAATGACAAACAGGTGGTGGGAATACCAGAAGGCATTGAAGCCCGTGAGCTTCCGTAGGGGCTTCGGCAGGTTGAGCTTGTTACGGCGGAACCACGGCGTGGCCAAGGTGAAGGCGATGGCCATGAGCACCACCATCACGACCCCCGTCACCCCCTCCACCCCCTTCACGAACCACCAGTAGCTCGTCGGCTGCTTCCCGAAGTACTTCTCCATCGGCTCGTACTTCTCCTCCGACGCATTCATCAGCCGCGGGAAGTCGCACGTCAAGTGGGCGCCGGCGTGGAGGCCGACGCCGATGGCGATCATGACGGCAATCACCTTGTGGAAATTCAGGTTGTCGTCGAACGGCACGGCGACGCCAAGCTTGGTCTTGTTCCGTAGCCAGGTGATGGTGTTGCGGCAGACAGGGAGGAGGATCAAAGCCATGTTGAATTTCAAGGTCTCGGCGGCGCCTTTGGCCACGCACACGCATGACCCCATCACGTGGTAGACAGCCTTGTTCCGGTATTGGATGAATTTGTAGGTGAAAAGGCCGGCGACGATCCCCAGCCATAGACCCATCACCCACAATCTCTTCCAATTGTCTTGGATGAAGTACTTGGAATGCTGGTACCATCTCCGGAGGGGATTGCTCTCTTTCGTCGGCTTCAGCTTTTGGCTCAGCATCTGGCTCAGGTTACGGCTGTTAGTCGTGCCCCCTCGGATCGACTGGTTGGGGGCTTGCAGCAGCAGCATCTCCAGGTTGGCCAGCTGCAAATTAAAAACCCAACTTCAATTCGTGGAACGTACATACGAAATGGGGTTTGAGATCATGGAGTTTAATTTTCTGCAATTTTTGTTGCTTGTTTTGGGTTTTGGTTGGGTTAATTGATTGATTACCTCGATGTAGCCCAGGTTGTCTGGGTCCAGCTCTTCCATGATCAGGGCTGCGTACTCCTCCGCCTGCTCTTGGATCTTCGAAAGCCGGTTTGCGGACGCGCTGAGCGTGATAATCTGCCAATCCCAAATGATCATTTTCGTAAATTGGACTTGGTTTTGCTGGGAATGTGTCAAACAAGATCATCGATGGAGGAGTACTACTCACCTCTTTGACTTCTTCTTCGGTGATTCTTCCATCAGCATCCTTGTCAACCCTGAATGTTCACATGATCGAACAGTTGTCAGTCTAACAGCTAGTTTTGGAATGAACTGATTCAGATGTTGAGGATTAATAAAAAATCATCGTAATTAATTACATGTCGAAGAAGGTCTGTAGCCTGGAATCGAAGCTCTGATCGGAGATCTGCTCCCAAAACTCTTTCAACTCCGATTTCGCGATGCCATCCCCGGTTATGTTCCTCCGCCGAGAAAGCGCATCGAAGAGCACTCCTGCGAATTCCTTCGATTCCTTCATTCCTATTCCAAAAGAAAATCAAAAGATTAGAGGAAAAAGAAAAAGAAAAAGAGAATCCGAGCAATTGAGAGGTGGAAAATGATCATGAATGTGTAGACCATAGATGTACCTATGCATTGGCCGAAGAGAGCGCGGGGGAGGGCGCCATTGACAGCGAGGTCGTCGAAGCGCTTCTCGACCGCGAGCCAGCCGGCGGCGCCTTCGGTCTTGCTGATGAACTTGAGGCCCTTGAGGGCGTGAGCGGCGGCGGACTTGCTGCGGTCCAAGCGGGCTGCGGAGGAGGGGCGGCGGGTGAGGGAGGCGAGGCGGCGGAGCTCTTGGGAGACCTGGCGGATGCGGGAGGAGGCGGAGCGGATGACGGAGCCACCGAAGGAGGAGCGCTTCTCGAGAGTCTTGGCGAGTAGCGTGACCTCGGGGTCCTCCGTAGCGGCCTTAACGCTGTGCACGGCCACCGAGTCGTCGCGGACGTCGAGGGTGATTTCGACGTAGGCCTCATCGGCGGCAGCGGCCGCGCTGCTGCTGCTGCTGCTGCGGGCGGGGGCGGTGGTGCCGTCCGGCAGGTTGAAGCGGGCGCTCTTCCGCCCGCCGCGCTTGTTGAGGGGCCCGCTCAGCGGCCCGCTAAAGGCCACCCGATCGCTTCCCACGCTTTCGGTGTCTGAATAATTGTCCGAATGATATCCTCTTCCATCGTCTGTTCCCATCTTCGGCATAAAAAAGATATATCGATTACAGACAGAGACGAATGTATATGGGAGAGAGAGAGAGAGAGAGAGAGAGAGAGAGGCTTGTGTTGGTGCTGCGTGAGAAGGAAGAGGGGGCGTTTGTATGTATATATGGGAAGGAAGGAGGGAAGAAGGAGAAGGTGCAGCTGGTGCTTTGCTTGGCCTTTGGCTTTTCTTGGCAGAGCTGTATTTCTGGAATGCATATGTAGACGCGGGAGTTTGTTTGCTGGGGTAGGCAGTCAAAGGGCCTTTCGGTATTCGTCGCCCCAATACGACTAACTCCTCTTCGCACAGCTGCTGCATCCGCATGCATACTTCCCCTCACTATCTTTTAGTTATTTTTCCTCCCACTCCAGAAAGCCGAACACATGCAATGTAACTCTGAAAGCTTTGCAGCCCAATGCAGATTTTCTTCGGTGGAATGGGGGACCCGCAACTGGCGAAGCCCCTGGTTTTTGGATTTTGTGTTGACCGTACCACTGGCGCGCGTTCTTTAGAGGGCTCGGTCGTTTTGCCGCGCACTGGTCAAACAAGGGCGATCGGAAGTCGGAAGACTTGCCGATGATTAGTAATTGAGAATATAGGTCACAATATTAGAAAAAAATACTTCCGGTGTATATATGTGCGTATGTATCGAAGGGATTATGGGGAATGATTCTCTGTGAAACATTTGCATGAAATAGTCTATAGAAACATTTGCTTAGTTGCTTTGATCAATGTATTTAACTTTTGTGTTAATTGTAGTTAAAAGTTTTATTGCTATTTGCAGCTAAAATTTAATAACTACTTTGAATTTATTTTTAGTTGCGTTTGATGTGAAAGATATTTGTATTTAACCAAATGCTATTACCCAAAAGTAGTAAATTACTTGAAGCTGAATAATAAATTGTATCCAAAGTATATCAAACGTGACCAAATATATACTAATGTAGCTAAAAAGTTAACTATATTAAGTGAAGTTTGTTGTATGAACTAAATATATTCAGATGATCATAAAAGGTTTAAATATTAAAATTAATATGATAAGTGAAAATTGCAACCATTTGTTAGAAATAGTTAATGCAAATATTTGCAGAGAATCATTTCCCCTCTATAAAAACGAGTTTTCATTCGGAAGAATAGCAAAATTCATTTCACCATTCGGTGATCTCCTGTAAGTACTTATGTTTGATTATTGTAAACTCATACATCAAAACGCCTAAATGCCTATCATGAGTTAATATTTCGTCTCAATGTTTTATGCGTATGGTATTGGTATAATACAAAATTGAAATAGAATTATAAAAGGATTGGTCTTAACGGTATTTCTGGGCTCTGATGAACAGATGGAGCTTTTGCCGTAGTTGATACGAAAATGACAACGGTACATATATAGCCCTTTGGTACAATGCATGATTTGAATTTAAGTAAAAACACGAAAAATACAAAAAATCCAAAAGTACAAATCGAAACAAGTATGCGTACAGCCCTTAAAGAAACGATTCTACCTTTTTCAGCAATAAAACGTGGTACGAATTTTTTTGCAACAAAATAATTAGTTGTTATTAATTATTTATATTTCATATTTATTAATAAATAATCATCTGGGGTAATAAATTCAAGCTTTTGCATTTAAATTAAAATTTACTTGCCCAAAGCCCATTTTCTATTAAGTTTTTTCTATGATACAAAAATGGTCCCTTTTCAATGAAGTCCTTCTCTGTGTAATCCTCTCCACTTTTAATATCTTAATTACTGATGAAAAATCCACTTCATCCATTATATTTAACATCATTTTTAGTATTTTAAAAATCCTTTTGTTTGTCCAATATCACTATGAATGGGCCCCATTGAAAATCGACTTAATATAATGATTTAATCTTAAATATCAATTTTAAAGTTGTATTTTCAATATATAAATTATCTAAAATATCATTTATACATGAAAAATTAATTTTATAAAGTATTATTATATTCAAATGCACGTATAAATGGATCTAAGAAATTTTTATAATTTATACATAAATATGTTATTTTAAGCAAAAGTGACTCATAAACATATTTGATCGGGGTAAACTTAGTTTCCTAAATAAACAAATGATGCTAGATCCAATGAATGAATTAGATTTTCTATTAATGATCAAAATCTCAAAAATTGAAGGATTGCATGGCTTCATGAGGCGAAGCTCATGTGAAAAAGCTCATTTAATTTTAGGGCAGCTTATAGTGATGTATCGCATGACAACCCTATACAATGTCTTATTATTTTTTTTATTTTTTGATTTTCTTCATAAACATATTTTTCTAGGTGTATTTTACCTATATAACAAGTTTTACAATATTTTATACACTTATTTTTAATTTTAAAAATCATCAATTCCAGGGGTGTTTAAATCATTTTCACTCCTTAAAAATCTTTATTTTGTATAAAATATTGTAAAATTGTAAAACTTGGCATGTGGATTAAAAATCAAAAAATGAAAAAATTAAGGCATAGTATGGGGGCTGCGACACGTGAGTAGGTCCCTTTAATTTTCTATTGAGTTTTTGCAACAAAAAAAAAATCCCATTTAATTTTCTATTAAGTTTTTGTAACAATAATAAAAAAGCCTAGGTTACGATTGAGTTTTTGCAACAAACTTTCCATGTTATGTTACATAGCTTTTTTCAACTAAAATATTATTGCGGAACTTAGATTTATATGGAAATTCTAGGGTTGAGTTGGACACGTGATTAACATGCTAGATCCATGATTAGAATGGGCATAAGTGTACGGACTTATGTCCAGTAAAAAATTTAATTTGGGTGTGTCTGTAAAGTTATAAAACTTTGGTGTAAAAGTATTCGAAAAAAAGATAAAATAATGTGATATGATCAGTGTTATCAGAACCGGACCGGACCGGCCGGTCCGACCGGGAACCGGTCCAGGTTCTGGTTCGGTTCGCACTGGTTCGGTCGGATTATATAAAACCGTCCGAACCGGTGAACCGGCGGTCGAACCGTAATTTCCGGTTTGACCGGATTCGACCGATCGGACGATAACCCTTAAACAGCTAACCCTAAAACTAAAGGGAAAAAAAAAAAAAACGATCTCTGCGACGCCGACTCTGCTTCATCTGTTCGTCGTCCCGCAGCCGCAGCAGGCACTGCCCTCGCCCTCGCCTGCTCACCCTCTTGCCGTCGTCGTCCCGCAGCCAGTGAGCCAGCTCGTCGTCCCGCAGCCGGCAGCCCTCGCCCTCGCCCTCGCACGCCGTCTTGCCTCACGCTGCAACCCTTCTCGCCGCATGTCGTTTTGCCTCAGCGGCGCCGACGATCTGCCGCTGACGATCTGCTGCAGCGGCGCCGACGATCTGCCGCACGCTGTCTTGTCGCTGCTCTGTGCTGTCTCCTCTCCCGGCACCGGCGCCGTCTTGCCGCACGACTGCTAAGTGCTATCTCCTCTCCCAGCGCCGACGACGACTGCTGTCTCGTCTCCCGGTGCCGACGACTGTCTCCTCTCCTCCCGTGGCCGAATCGCCGGCAGCATCAAAATTCAAACGGCAAAAAACAAAAAACAGCACTCATTATTTATTTATTTAGCCCTTTTTGATTTAGCCTAATTTTTTTTTGCTTGCGTATCTTATGAATTAGTAATTATCAATGATTCAATTATGCTATTAAACAATCCTATAATATCAATTATGTCATTAAATAAATCTAAAATCTTACGTAATTATTAAAAAAATCAATATAGGAATGATGATTATTAACTCCCATATATTCAAAATTTTAAGAAATTTTGGACCTACAAAAATACTTCATATAATCAATCCATTCTAATTAATCATACGTATCATAATATGCAACTCATGTAATTAATATCACTCTCATAATTAATTGTATGATACAAATATCTTCAAATAATTAATGTAGCAAATAAAAATTATAATATAACTAAAAAAATATTATAATTAGTTAAATGGTATCTCATGTTGCGTAAATATACAGTCACTATTGCGATTACTTGTATGGTTTATGTTAGCATTGATTTTCTGTGTTTATAAGCTTCACCTATAACACTTATAGCATTGATTTATGAAATTCATTGCATGATTTATTGTTGATTGTTTATATGCTAATATTAGGAAAATTATTTTAATTGTCTATTTGAGAAAATTTTGTTAAATGCATGGTAAATGAATTTTGGTAAATGCATCGTAGCTTATTATAAGTTTAAGTCTTTCAGGTCAGTTAATGTACTTAATTTTTTAAAACTCGCTATTAATTTTTTCCTGCATGTTTTGTTCTTATATTGTGGTCATTAAAATCCAACATATATATTTTGGATTTATAAGAACATAAGTTTATCAATATATTTATTTAAAATTTTTAAAAATTTAATATTTATGATGTCATAAATATGTCATGCTGACGTCACCGGTTCGAACCGGTTTGATTAACCGGTCGAACCGGTTCGAACCAGACCAGTTCCTTTACCGGTTCGATCACCGGTTCGGTTCTGACAACATCGGATATGATAAAAGTAATGATAAAGAGTAAATTAAGTAAATTTAAAATAGATTGGTTAGATGTATGAGTAGTTGTGTAGAAATAACTAAAAAATAAGATAGTTGTATATAAAGAAATGAAAAAAATAATTAAAAAATAGAGTAGTTGAGAAAAGTAAAAATTTTAAATTGAAATTTTTTTTGGATAAACAAATGCCCCAAAACTTCTATTTATAACCAAATGCGTACTGTTAATGAAAAGGTTTTGTTGAACTTTTCAAGATAAAATAGTTAGTTGTTAGCCCAATGATCATCTGCGACCACTTTTTTGAAAATTTTAATAAATCATTAATCTAAATATATATTATCTATAAACCAAATTTATAAAGAATAGCGATGAGTTGCAGTTGGCCATAGTTGGAGCCCAACTGTGTCCACCCATTTAACTTATTTTTATTTTTATAAACATGACAATCTGGGTATATCTAATTTATAATTGAAGTTTTCCTATTGTTTGATATGTTTACTTTTTTATTTTTAAAACACAAGGGCATCATGCTAATTTTCTTAGGTAGAAAATTACCGTTGTATTTAAAAATGAAAAACATAGAAACATATGAAAAAAATAGTAAAAGTTCGATTATAGATTAAATATACGTATATTAACAAGTCTATAAAAAGAAAAATGAAAAATGGTTAAATGGCTGGACATAATTGGAGCACAACAATGGTCGGCAGCAACAAACTAGCCCTCATCTATAAATATATAAGTATTTTCAAAAATGGCAAAAACAGATAATATATCCAGATTAATAATTTTATTAAAATATTTTAGAAGTATATCTAACAAAAAAATAGTTCTTTTTAAATATAAAAATGGTACTTCAGATCAGTCTAAAATGGGGCCTTTTCATATTGGTTTGAGAATATTATTGCCCTAGTTGGTATCCAGTACAACTAAAACTTAGGAATAATAATTTTTTTAATATTCGCTAAAAATTTTGAAAAATAATAAAACTTTCATAGAAAAAGTCGAATTTATCAACGAAATTATATTATTTTCTTCTTCAATGACCATTTTTTACAACGAAAGTTATCGTGGCAAAAAAACTCAAAACTCTTGTAGTAATCCTTTAAATGAATGGCTTGAGTCATCAATTGTTTTTCTACGAACTTTAAATATGCTCAAAGGCTTCATCGAATAATGGATTGGTTGGGCAGGAATTGAATGAAAAACGACGTTAATAATATAATAATGTCAAAATATAAGGAAGGAAGAAAAAATAAAATTGTTGCAGAAGTAGCTGGCTAGCATCATGTGTAGTTAGTGCTGGAAAATGGAACTTAGTTCCAATAATATCTGTTCCAAGAAGTATTGTCTGTTTGATAATCTTCCTCGAAAGAGACGATGAAATTAATTACTCAATCGGTCAGATGCAAATTGAAAGTCAGCCTCCAATGGGGAACGCCCCTGCAATTAATTTGGACAAAGTAGTTGGTTATCAGACAAGCAGTTTGGTCCAAATCCACCTGTTTTTTCCCCTTAGATCTCTATACATCAATTCGGTTAGAAAATTTTTTATCATTGTTTTTGGATCCTGCCTTGGTGTAACTACTAAAGATTTTTTTTTTTTCCATAAAACTCCATCCATTTGGCCCACCTTATCATTGAGAAAATTCTCTCTAGCATAATTTTTTAGCTACAATATCAAGCTTCATCCCAATTGAAAATATACATTGGCCAGATTTGCATAAAAATATATTCAAATTTAAATTATGAAAAATGCATAAATTTATTCACATATACATTAGATTAATATAACAATACTTAAAAAATCATCCATCCATATATGAATGATATTTTAAAATGGTTAAAATGAAGGAATTTCATCAAAGTGGATTTCACTGGGTAGAAATCCTTTTTGAGAAGTGATTCAATGCACCTTAGTGTATTGAAACTTAAGTGGTGTAAAACTCATTTTTTAAATTTTTTTATAAAGTTATTAATCTAAATATATTTAACATATATATTAAGTTTAATCATTTTTGAAGATATTTACATATTTTTCTTTAATTTAAAAAAGGGAGATTTTAGTCTTTTTAACAATTAAAATAGGGCTATTTAAAAAAATCAAAACATATATACACATATTCAAAAATGGTAAAATTTAATTTATAGATTAAATATACCTAAATTAACAATTTTATAAAAAAACTTTCAAAAAATAATTCTAAAAAAAAAAGTTTTGTACCCGGATACACTTAAATTTTAATTCACCTTGGTGTATTGAACCACTTTCCATCCTTCTTTCCACAGTTGAATATATTCTACTGAGATCATGGCGTCTAATTAATCCCAGGATTTCTACCGGCTGTTTATCGTTGATTTCATCTGCTTCGGAATTAATCAATGTACTTTGCATGAATTAATCCCATGGATAATTAATCTTCCACGAAAGACTACGTATATATAATTAATTAAACTTGGGTGGATGAAGCATGCAACTTAATTGGCATATACGTAATCTGTTGATTAGCAATTTGCCGACTGGATTGAAAATTGAAATCCACTACTCGGTTTTGCGATACTTTCTGCATTCAAAGGTAGGAAACGGGGGAGAAGCTTCTCTCAATTCATTTTCAATACGGTTGTGCAGCTGTGTGGATGTGACACCTTTTTCGTGCATACACTGATCGGATCCTATCCTTCATTCCCAGGGAGTTGGATTGGTTGCAAAACCTATTTCTTAAAAAAAAAGTTATAAAATTGCCAATCTATATTTAATTTAAAATGAATAAAGTCCCCCTATTTTTAAAAAATTAAAAAAATATATATATAGACATCTCCAAAAAGGTAACAATTAGTATATAATTTAAATAATCTACATTAATCTTTTGAGAAAAATAATTTCAAAAATTAAAAAATGAATTTTGCACCATGATGCATTGAAATTTTAATATATCAGGATTCATCGAAACACTCATCTTGCATGTTTGGGCTAAAAATGAAAGGTACAAGGAAGGTAATTATAATTTGGGAGTGGTTATTTATTATGTGCAACAGTTTTAAAATATAATTAGACTTTCCTCAATATACTCACTATACTCATCATAATCCTAAATATATTTATTATATTTCAAAATTTTCAAATATAATCGTTATATTGTATTGATCTCAAAATGTTCATTTCGTTAAAATTCATTACGTAAGTTAACAAATAGCCATTTAAATGGTGGTTATATTTTCATAAATACCCAAAATACTCCTATTTTGAAATAATAAAAGATAAAATAAAATAAAAGGAGAATGAATAAGGGCTCTACAGATGTAATCCCCTATTTTAAATTTGGAAGAAAATTTATATTTTCGCAAATATGTGTACATAATAAACACTTTTTAAAATTTTCGTATGATAATTCATATTTCAAATATTTGAATTTTGCTATTAATATATAAAATACATTCAAGTGTGTCATTATTATCAATTTGGGAAAGTTTTTGAAGATAAATACGAGTATTTTAACATTTTACAATAAACCGGGTGCAAATTTGTAAATCTGGAAAGCAGGGAATGTGAATGGTAAATGAAAGGTTCAAAATATATATTATTTAGTTCCATGTTTAACAAATATTAGACATTACCAAAGTGGTAGGGAACGATGGCTTGGAAATGAGATGCCAAATATCAAATCTTGCCTAGTACAAATTTGCAAATATTTTATTACTTGTCATTTAACTAAGGAGATTAATAATTTTTAAACTATATATAAATAAAAAATTCTGCAAATATGTGACATAAAGATTAATTAGAGATGGCAAGGTGGAAAGATAAAATAGCATAAGTCAAAAGGTTGGTGAAAAATCTTCTAGGTGGCATGCTATTACCCAAGATAAATAAATGAATAAAATAAACATTGTTATAAAGCAACACAACACACCTACATAACTAGGAAAGGAGGCAATAGTAGAGAATCAGGGAGAAGGAGGAACTCTAACCAAGAGATCCAACCCAATCTCAACCATGAAATTCCTTTAAAAAGGTTAGTGAAAAATTTATTTTTATTTAATCTTGATTAGAGAAAATAGATCTGGGTCATTTCATGCGAATTTAAATTAGTTTAGTTTCAACTTGTTTGTAATACATATAAACAACTCATTAACAAATTTTCAACTCGTTTATTAGACGAGTTATAAATGAATTAAAATTAATTTTTTAAATAAATTGATAAACAAATCGGTATTGAAATTTTTAAAATGAGTTAAGATTAAATTTAAGCTCTAATCCGGCCAACTCTATCTCATAACATCCTAATCAAGGTGGTGTAGGATGAGTGTGTATGGTGTGGGCCGCAATTGTGGGCCGCAATTCATAAGAAGTTGTTCCTCGAATTTTCTCATGCGAAGCTTGCTATCCACTGCTCATTTTCGATGGACGGTTGAGATTCCTGAAGATATTTTCGGCATCTTAAAAATTTAGAAGAACCGTGCAGTCATCTTCGGCTAGAATCCAAAGAAGGGCAACAATTTGACGTCAGATTTAAAGACAATGGGTAGTCAATTAGAAGAGGGGTGCATCGATGAATGCGTGGACAGTTTAAATTGGTTAAATTCAACTTATTAAATTGTAAATAGAAATAACCATGTGGACCATTAAAATAGTGTAGATATTTTTTATTTAAATGTCAAGAAAAATAATATAATTACTATCGACATAAACTTAATTCAAAATACTCATTTTATTTTGTTAATCATTTATATTAATTTTCATAGTACAGATTAAAGTAGACACAAACTAAGTAAATTAAAATAATTATTTCAAACAACTTCAAATAAATAATTTTCTACTAATCTAAAAATATTTAATTATTAAACCAGTCCTAAAAAGTCATATATATTTATTTAGTTTATTTAAATCTAAACTATAGTTTTGGGACACATAATTAAACCATTATTATACTTTATTATTAATGTTGGGACATAATTAAATAATCATTTAAATTAAATATTTTCTATCAATCTAAGTTTTCGGACAATTTAAATTATAATTTTGGGACATATAATTAAACCATTATTTTGTTAATCAAACATCTAAGAATACTTAATTATTAAAAAAAATTGAAAAAGTCATGTATTTATTTAGTTTATTTAAATATAAACTATGGTTTAATCATTATTTAACCAATCCCAAAAATTCACATATATTTGTGTTATTAAATCTAAATTATAATTATATATAATTTAAATAAATATAATTAACTACAATTTTATTTTTTAAAAGTCATATATAATAATTATTACAGTTTTATATATTTATGTAAATTTCTATTTCAATTAATTTAAATTATTATTATTCTAAATTATAGCTTTATATATTTATTTATCTTTTTAAATTATTTAAAGGTTTGCATAGTTCTAAAATGAATTATTAAGTATATACTTTTGTAAAATACCTAAATTTATGTAAATATTTCTGAAAATATTAAAATTAGATGTTGTTAAATGCTGTTAAATACTGTTTGATGATGTTAGATGATATTAGATTTAGGTGAATTTTATCAAATCCTATTATTTGACTTTTAGGTTTTGTAATTAAGGTATCATTTATAAAGAGCCTATGATCTTATTACGAGTGTTAAATTAGGATTAATATATTAATATTAAAAGGTAGATTCAATTAGATACCGTTAAATCCTGTTAAATGTTGTTAGATTCGGTTAGATGCTGTTAGATTTGGTTAGATATCATTAGATCCTATTAGGTGTTTTTAGATGTTGTTACATATAGTTAAATTTAAGTGATTTTATAAAATCTTATTATCTGAGTTTTAATTTTTATACTTAAGGTATAAATGACATTACGAGGAGCTTAGGATCATATTACGGATGTTAAATTATGATTAACTCATTAATATCAAAAGTTAGACCTCATTAGATTCTTTTACATCTCGTTAGATGCTGCTAAATTACATTATATTAAAAAATAAAAAATAATATTAAATTTTCAAAAATTTAGAAATAAATATTGAAATTATTTTCCTTGAGAGTATCTTATTTATATGAACTTTAAATAGTATAACATAATTTCTTATATATGAACTTTACTAATTATGATGAAATATTATTAAATAATAATATTTCTACTCAAATATTTTTAAAATATCAAATAATGAAAAATTACTCAACATATTAGTGGTTGATCCACAAATCAATGGCATAGATTGAGATTTTGTATACATATAATATAAATTTTATTGAAAAACCAAATATATTCACATATTTACTTGAATCCTAGTTATATGCTCCAAGGAGCACTTAGACTCACTGCTCCGAGGTGCATTTACCCATTTTCTTTTATTTTAAATTTTTTTTTTACATATTTGTTAATCTAAGTGTATTTAATATTTGTATCAAATTTTACCTTTTTGGAGATTTTTAGATATTTTTTTTGAATTTTAAAAATCAGAAACTTTGAGTAATTTAAAATTACTAAAAATGCTATTGATTTTTAAAAATTTGAAAAAAAATATAAAAATCTTCAAAAATGGTAAAAAAATTGATACACGCATTAAAAACATTTAAATTGAAAGTTTTATTAAAAAAACATGCCTGGCAGCGTCACTACATTCCGTTCGCTTGTGTACACGCGTGGCGCGTGGCGCGTGGCGTTGGCATGCAGTAGAAGTGTTTTCCGCTTTCTGCGTGGACGGTAGAGCATGTGGATTTTTGGGGTGCAGGAGCTTTTTTTAAATCACGAGCGCGTTTACCGGTCATAGCCGGTTAGCATCAGGCAGCGTTGTCGCATTCGACATGCCCGGCTGCTGGACACGTGCTGCCTGAATGATCCGCCGACGTTTGCTGTTTGCAGTAGCTTTTTGTTTTTACCCGTTTTTTAAAATTCGGATTTATACATAATTACATTAGATATTACAATAAGATAGATTTACTACTCTCACACTATAAATTTGTTTTCTATAAATACACATAAGGGAAAAATTTGTAAACTACCCCACACCAGGAGAGGAAATTGTAAATTTACCTACACATAAGGTGGGATTTGAACGACAGTTAATAGTATAATATCCACTAGCGCTACCACCCGAGTAATACTCGTGTGGCGATGAATCAGTAGCTTTTGATTCCTGTTAGGTATGGTATCCTAACTAATGGAGCATATTACATTTTCAAAAGGGCATTCTATATTTTCCATATTTATCTCATTTTTAACGTTAGTATAATTTATAAGGAAATTTTATTACCAATGAATAAATGTGTGTGCGCGCACGCTCTTTTGCCATTCATCAAGCTCTGATTAAGCATACTAGTCATTCTTTTAAACATTGGGTGCAGGATTGTTAACGGATCAGGTTGGATGGCTGGAGCTTAATCCTAATCCTGACCCATTTAAAATATTTTAACCTTAATCTGTTTATTAATTAATTTAAAAAATCTCAACTCTAACTTATTTATAATCCATTTAATAAACGGGTCGGTGGGTTGTTAACAGGTTATATAATAGATAACTTAAAAGCTCAGACTCTAGTAGACGATGATCTCACAGGGAGAGACAACAGAGTATTTTTGGTGTAAGGGAAATGTAAATAAGGTAGTAATAGGAAAACAGAATTAGGGCAATAACGAAAAAATAAAAATTAGGCAATAAGAGAAAGACTTAGAGAGGACAAACTATAAAGAGGTTGACATATATATATATATATAAAACTCTAATGAGTTAAATAAGTTAAATGGGTTGAACAGATTAAACGAGTTGAATAGATTATATGGGTTAAATAAGTTACTAAACGTATTGACGGGTTATCAAATCTCAACACATATGTTTATTTAATTAAATGGTTAAAACAGTTTACTAATCATAATACATTTATTCAAAAATCTCAACCTAAACTCATTTATAAATGAGTTAGATGAGTAGGTTGACAGGTTGACTATGACTATTAACACTCCTAATTGGGTGTGTTCATAAAGTGATAAAACTTTTTGATGAAAAATTATTAGTGTAAATTTTTTTGAATTGACAGAAAATGATGTGATATGATAGGAATAATGATGATGAGTAAAAAGAATAACATTAAAGTATATAAGTTAGTTGTATGAAAATGATTGAAAAAGTGGAATAGTTGTATAGAAGATATAAATAATTACAAAATAGGATAGTTATGAAGATTGACAGGTTTTAAATTAAAAAATTTGATTTGAAAATTTTTATTTATCCAAAATATTCTCATAAAAAATCATCACTAAATTTTTGTGCTAAAAATATTCAACTTTCATGCAAGTTTTTATTAAAAATTAGGAATTTTTACTTTCTTGCTTTTATAGTTTAGTAAAATTATAAGGATATTATGAGTTTTCAAAAAATTGCTTCCATATATGCATGGTTTGCTTAAAAAGGAAGGCACGTTATTTTTGTTAATTTTAAAATGACAAAAATGCCTTTCAAACAAAAAAAATTATAAAATGTAAGAAATTAGTTATAAAATATAAAATTTTTTTAGAAATATTACTCAAATTAAATACATTTAATATGCCTCCCATTAAATAGGTCTATTATAAGGATTGTTTTAAAAACGAAATTTTTACATTTTAAAGGTAATTAAATTCTATAATCATATTTTTTTGTTGGGGCATTTTTGCTTTTTTTAATATTTTAAAATGTAAGTTTTGCCCCTATAATTTTAGGAGAATTATATAGTGTAAAAGTTCAATTTTTTTGAGAACTCATGATAAATCTCCAATTTCACCCAAACTATAAATAAGTAAGATGCAAAAATCCCAAAAAGTTGTCTTGTATAACATAAATTTCGATGGCAAACATATGAATTAGCTTTAATACTAATATATATGTATATATGCAATGATAAAACGGTTGATATAACTATTCCTTTCTAAAAAATTTGCGAATAATATTATTTCGATTATTTTCGATTGCATATTTAATAGTGCTTTTCCCAACTATACCTAATATGTTTGACTCTTAATCGAAATATGCCCATTACATTTTTAAAATTCCGGATATACTCAATACGTTTGCATTTAATCCTAAAAACACTTAAACTTTAAGTTAATTTTGGACATAATATGCCTATCGGATTTTATACATAATTAAAAATTTAAATGTTATAATTTACCAATGTCCTAATTACACATGAGCTATAAATTTGAAGAGCTGTAATTTCATTTTCTTTTTATTTTATTTCATCTTTTATTATTTTATCATAGGAGTATTTTGGGAATTTATAAATATTTAATTAATGGTTTTTAACGGAGTAAACATTTTGGATTAAATGCAAACGTAGTTGATATATCTAGAATTTTGGAAATGTATTGAGTATATTTGAGATTAAGATTAAGCATAGTAGGTATATTTGGAAAAATCTCTATATTAAATGCAATGATTTGAATTTGGCTATAAGTAATTTAAAATTTTTCCTAATATAATATTCGTTTATCTACAAAAAGATGGATGTATATGGAAACCTTTTCTTTTAACGTCTAAATTTGTCTTTACATGGGTTCCTGAAACTATTTGAAAATTTATGAGTACCAATCTAACACACCCGAGTTCACTTAGCTTTGGTCCACCAGGGTGAAAAAAATCTATTTTTTAATACTTTTTAAATTTTTTTATAAAAGTGTTAATCTAGGTTGATTTAACATGTATATTGATTTTTACTATTTTTGGATATTTGTATATTTTTTAAAAATTTTAAAATTAGTTACAGTTTTGTAATTCACAAATTACGAAACTGCGACTAATTTTAAAAAATTCAATTTTTTTTTAAAAATCTCCAAAATTAGTAAAAATTAATATACATGTTAAATATACCTAAATTAATAATTGTATAAAAATTTTCAAAAAAAAATAAAGAAAAATGAGTTAAATATACTCGGGTGCAACGAAGCTAAGTGCACTCAGTGCACCCAGGTGCATTGAAAAATGTCCCAAAATGTATTTCTATCGTTTAATGGCTACGTTACAATTGAGAATAGAAAATGAGCCCTGCACAAAAGGTGACCATAAATGTGTCTAATTATTTTATTAACTAAGAAATTCTCTTATAAAATACCATTCTCAGCGATTAAATGCGTCTATGAAGGATGTTTCTGAAACAATTGAAGATTTTGAAAAGGTGTATTACGTAAGTCTAGAAGAAGAGGAGCTCTGAAGCATAACTTCCGAACAAGGGAAGTCAAAATCATGGTTTTGATCAAAGATTTGTTAAGAAAGATAAAAAAGGAGTTTTTTTTTTTTTTTTTTTTTAAAAAAATTCTAGATAGAAAAAGTGTTAGGAAAATAATTTAAGCATCATTACCGATGAGGGAGAAACATTAAGGAATGACGAAAAGATGAATGACACATTACAGAAAAAATTGAAGACCTAGAATATGAATTTTTTTAAAATTAGAAAATATCAAAGCTATACATGCAAAACCTATATTTTGCAAAATTCAAATAAGATTGTCGTAAAAATTATTTAATCACATGCTTCATGGCTAACAACTAAACCTTAATTTGAATGCTTGTGATTATTTAGAAGTTTTTTATATTTAAAAATTCGTAGATTCGATATTCTCATTAATAAGGGAAAATACAATAAAATTCACACGGCTGTCATGTAGAGAAGTGAATCTTGAATTAAAAATATTGAAAGTTAAAATAAAACCTGAAGTTCATGATTTTTGAAAATCAAGTTCGCACCATAAGGTGTTCACTTTAACAAAGATTTGTAAAAAAATATCCTAAATGCAAATTCTATTTTATAGGTTAAAAGACAATTTAAAGGCATAAATTAAATGCAAATTCTACTTCATCAGTTAAAATATGCAGATATAATCAAAATTTTAAGATCATTAATGATTGAAGTCTTTGAGTCCTTTAGTTTAACTATTAGGTTCGGGAAAAGATTTAAGATTTAACTATTGAAGTCTTTGAAACCTCTAGCTTAACTAGGTGCATTGGAAATAAAGTTTAGCCGATCTACTGGCCATTCTATATATTTATTATTTTTTAATGGAGCCCCGTGATATACGTTAAGATATTTTAGGGTAAAATACAACATTTATTTATTTTTAATAATTTTTTTGATAAATTTATTTTTCTAATTAGTTATATTTTTTTGACATTTTCTTCATAAATATGTTTTACTAAGTGTATTTAATATATATACAAAGTTTTACCATTTTGCAATATTTTTACATTTTTATTTTTTATTTTTAAAAATCAAGTTTTTTAAAGGGTGAAGAATGACTTAAATGCCCTTCAAATTGATATTTTCTAAAAATAAAAATAAATATGTAGAAGTATTATAAAATGAAAAAACATAATATATGGATTAAATACAATTAGAAAAATATATTTATAAAGAAAAATCAAATAAAAATAAAATAAATGAATGTTGTGATGCTCTTTTTTTAATTTCGTATTGATTTAATATGTTGTATCTTATATTTTGATTCATAACTTAAGGTTTTGATTTGTTATACTGATATCATGATTTATCGTAGCCCACGTTTTTAGGGTTACCTTATCTCCAAAGGCCATTGAAAATTTTAATTTTCTCTTCTTACACCAAATTAGACGTAGTAATTTAGCCACTAGGCATGTGGCCTTGTGGTAACACCTAGAGGCAAGCCTCACGTTGAGCATTCGATTCTCCCCTTAGGCGGGAGGAGTATTTGAGTATTTCCCCTAGTGTGGGGATATTTACAAATTTACCTTTGATATTCATGGTATTATAGAAAAATTTTCTCTACCGTGTGAAGGTTACAAATATGCTCGATTGTAATGTCAATTTTCACGATGTATAAATACCAATAAAAAAGGTATGTTTGGGAAGTGATAAAACTTTTGAATGAAAATTTTTTAATTAAGATTTTTGAAATGGAAAAAGCTAATGTGATAGGATAGGGTAATGTAACGCCCGGCCAAACTGTAGCAGGTATTGTCTGTTTTGGGCCTTAGTCCGCAGGTTTTGTCCTTTTTGAGTACCCTAAATGTACCTCAAAAAATGCCTCGACAGAGTTACCAGCGGCCTCCACTTATAGCCCAGGCTCCCTCCTTCATCATAAATGATATAGGATGTTACAGGTAATGATAAGGAAAAAAGAGAAAAAAAGTTAAAATAGATATGTTAGTTATATAGATAGTTGTGTAGAAATAATTACAAAATAGTGTATTTATAGAAAAATATATGAAAGAATAATTAAAAATTAGTGTAGTGTAGAGAGTGAAAATTTTAAATTGAAAAATTTTGTGCCTCAATAAATACACTCTTAATGAAATCCAATCCATGTAAAGTATTTAACATTATTTACTTAGAGGGGCTTGATTATCTAAGACTAGTTTGCAATCTAAAAAATATTTTTTTATTTTAAATTTTTTTATAAAATCATTAATTTAGACATATTTAATCTTTAAATCCAGTTTTAATATTTTTGGAGATGTGTATATATTTATTTAAAATTTTTTAATACATGGGTATTTTAGTCCTTTTAAATTGTTAAAACATGAAAAAATAGCTCCCTGTTTAAAAATCCAAGATAAATATATTACCCTTCCAAAAATGGTGAAACCCCTTTTTCTACGTAACCTTCTCTATTTTTAAAATTTTGATGGTTGATAAAAAATCCACTTCATCTATTGTATTTAACATTATTTCTAATATATTGAAAACTCATTTATTTTTTAATTTAACTGTATATGGGTCCCATATATAAATGTATAAAATCAACGTAATAAAATAACTCAATGCCAAAATATCAATTTTAAAATAGTTCTTTCAATATCGAAATTATCTAAAATATCATTACTATGTGTATAAATGATTTTATAAAGTATTATTACATTCTAATACATGTGTGAATAGATCGAAACATTTTTCATAATTTACACACATATATATGAGCAAAAATGACCCATGCACATACTTGATTTAAATGAAACTTGGTCTCCTAGATAAATAAGTGATGTTAAATATACTAAATGAATTGGATCTTAAATCAATAATCAATATCTTAAAAATATATCTATATTAACAATTTCATTAAAAAATTATGAAAAAATAAGTTTTTTTTGGACTGAAACGATCACGTGCCTGAGAATGCATGAATCATGATCCAATAACTGATTTTGCATCACATTTGGACCGGTCGACTCCCCACTTTATGCGGTCCGGTTCGGAAAGAAGCGAACCCTGTATGGACGGCGGTCCAACAGTTTAAAACAGTTTAAACTGGTTGGGCGCAGTCCACGCGGTTTGTAAAAATCCACCGAAAAGCTCTCGCAGCCTCCGCATCCTTGCCGAGACCCTAGGAAGTCTTGCTGGTGGGGCCATGTGTCAGGCCGTAGTTTTATAAAAAAAATCAATGATTTCTCTCTCCCGACTTTTTTTTAAACATATATCTACAATCCATCTTAATTTCTATTATTTCCATTATTTCCAGGTTTTCACATGGGTGTGTTTGGAAATGGTAAGATTTTTGGTGAAAAATTTTGGAAAATAAAAGTCGTCAAATGATGTGATATGATAGAAGTAATGATGGGAAGTAAAGAGGAAAAAATTAAAATAGATAAGTTAGTTATATAGGTAATAATGTAGAAATGATTGAAAAGTAAAGTAATTGTATAGAAAAATATGAAAAAATAATTAAAAATATGATAATCGTGGAAAGTGAAAAGTTTTAGATTTAAAAATTTTAAGTTGGCATCTTATTTTCGTTGCCAAACTCACCCGTATTCTCGTAAAATATTCAAAGAGGATACGTTACTCACATTTAGTTTTTGGAGAAACACGTACCCCGTCTTATTTTAGGGAGACATATTTTTTCCAACATGTCAGGTTCAGAGTCACCCATGCGGAATTGTGCCACTGCCCTCGCCACTGCGATGGCGCACAGTTAGGCTCTCTCCTGACTTTTTTAGCTTTAGATAGTTACCTAATGCCTAATGCAACGAAATTGAATCGAAAGTTAAATATATCAAACATTGGTTATGGACAAAAACCTTCCATTATACAATCTAATTATTGCAACATAATTTGCTAAACATATTAAAATAAACGATAATAAAGCAAGTTTTTAAAACATCCATGCATTTAGAGTAAAATTTAAACAACAATTAATTCAAATTTTAAAATAATAAATTAAGATTTATTTCAAATGCATAGATTTTTCATAATTAATTAGATAGGCTTTATATTTAGGATCGATTATAGATGAGTTTAAAAACCAGTTGAGAAAATCTTATCAATTTTTTTTTAAAAAAATAAGAAAACGATGTAATGCGACCCTTAATTCCATTTTTAAAATTTCATTCTATATGTTTTTAATTCATATTTTTTCATGTCAGTTAATCATGTTAATTTTTTGACTTAATATGCTATATTTGTGCTTAGTTTATTTATGAAAGATTCTATTATTTTTTACATATTTTGACAATTAATGCTATATTTTAAATTTAGACATAGTATTAAGAAATTATAAATATAACCATTTATTAGCATCTACATAAACCAGTTGAAAAAAAGGTTATCAATTTGTTTTTTAAAAAATAAGAAAATGATGTAATGTGACCCTTAATTCCATTTTTAAAATTTCATTCTATATGTTTTTAATTCATATTTTTTCATGTAAGTTAAGCATGTTATTTTTTTGAGTTAATATGCTATATTTATGCTTAGTTAGTTTATTTATGAAAGATTCTATTATTTTTTACATATTTTGACAATTAATGATCTGATTTAAATTTAGATATAGTATTAAAAATTATAAATATAAGCATTTATTAGTATCTATATAATAAAAATAATTAAATAGTTATGACATTATAAATATAATGTTGATATCACCGCTTCAACTCGGTTTTCTATAGTGGTTAAACAAGTTTGAAGCAAACCAATTTCCTAACTAGCTCAATCATCAGTTTGGTTATGATAATATTGTTAGAAACACCTACATAATGATTTTCGTTTTGCATATCAATGAAATATGAGTGCACTCTTTTTCTATTTTTAAATTCCAACTTAAGAATGGGTGAAATTGTTTTTTAAGGAAGCACCTAAATTATTTATAAAAAAATACTTTGGGGAACCAATCTAATGTAAACGTTTGCATTGAAAGAAATAATTTTTTATTTTTATTTTTTTTGAAAGTACCAAAAAACAGATTAATTAATGCAAGCAAATTCCCAACAACTTCTTGTTAGAATATCCAGTAGAGGTGGGAATTGCAGATATGGGGCGTTTAAAAAAGGAGATTGACTTCCTCAGTAGTAGAAAAATTAGAACATGAAAGTTGAGGGGTATTCCCATATAAATCTTCTCCGACGCCATATCTCTCTCCCAATTCAGCTCCCCTCAATCTGATATCAAGATCCTAGTTTTAGTAAGACGACAAAAACCAAAATCAAACAGCAGGGAAGGGAGAGGAAAACCTGTGCCACTGGAGGGGAGTTCAGCCAAGCGATCTGCAAGACCCTTCAAATTCGCTAATCCTGCATCTTCCTTCACAAATCAATAAAAACCCATCTGCCACAATAGGAGTTGCACGTTACCGTCTTCTTCATCTTTGGCAAATTAAAATCGACTCCAAAGAACTACTATCACTCCCCAACAACAGAATCTTAATCCGAATATGTCAACGAGCATACCCGTACGATCATTATTTGATATTAATTAATTAATAATAATATTATTTGATTATAAGGGCGGCTGTTGAGTTGTGTTGCTGTGGCAGCATGACGACGATCGAAGATGTGCTTCGGCTTTTTGACATTTTGTAAGAATTCTGACATAGTTGAAGGGAGCCCAGACAAAAGGGGTACGTGAAGTATATATTAGCTTGGTTTAACGAGATGACTTGCTTAGTACATATTAAAAAATTTATTTAAAATATTTTTTATTTTTTTATATATTTTTTTTATCTAAGTGTATATAACATATAAACTAAGTGTATTTAACATATAAACTAATTTTTACTATTTTTGAGTATGTATATATATATATATATTTAAAATTTTAAACATATGGGTATTATATACATATAGATATTTAAAAATCTCCAAAAAAAAATATATACATATTCAAAAATGATAAAACTTGCATTATATATTAAATACACTTAGATAAATAAGTGTACGAAGAAAAAAAAAATAAAATATTTTAAATGAGTTTTTAGTGTGAGCTAAGTAAGTCATTTTTTTAGCCCAGACTAACAGAATTATCCTTCTTATATAAATCTTGTAAGCATATTTGAAATTTTGTAAACTTAGTGACACATATATAATATTAGTCAAAATCTTACAGATATATCTGCAAAAACCTCCTATACTAAAGTATTAAAATTATTATTAAATTAAAAAGTTGTTGGGTTATGATTAAAAACAATCTAGCTGTTTTAAATTATAGCCCATAGATTTATGCTAATACATATGTAGTTATTTAGATAGCGTGGTTGTTAGGGAATATAATTCAAGTAGGTTATGAATAGGCCGTTATGTGTTAGGTTAATGTATGCAATGAAGCTTTGACCTCACATGTATTTTTATTTTAAAATACTAATATTGTGGGCCGATCGGGCAACTTACCACAGCCCAGAATTCTTTTGTTTTATGGGCAGCTACGTTTTCGAGAGAAAAAAACTCGAAATATGCCTGCCATAAACACTGAACTTTTTTTTTTTTTTTTTATATATATTTACGACTCCATTCAATTATATATTTTAATCATAACTTCAGGATGTAAATTTAACAATGTTACTAACCAAGTAATTATGAAGACATTGCTCTAAAAAATAAAAGATAGAGGGGAGGGTTGACTTATGACTCACCTTTGATCCAACCTATTTTTGATTGGATAAAACTAATTCTTTAAATTCAGTAGAAAAATAGGTCAAAATTTTAACATGAATTCAAAATAGGGCTAGGATGGGTTGACCATGTCCTCATTTGAAGAATTCCGACCCGACCTGCACATTTTAACAATTACAATATTTTAAAATATTATTGTCATTTCTTCAAAATCCTCATATTATTTATAATTAACAATTAATAGGCATTTGCATAAAATTCATTTGGAATGGGTAACATATTTTAATAAAATTACACTACATTTATTCACGTTTTATTTTCATAATGATATTTATTTCTATTAATTAGTAAAATATTGAATCATACAATATTTAAATTTAGCATAAATACATCTTTATATTTGAAATGTATATAAATTCTTAAAACTATCTTACTTGACCTACTTTTTTTATCCAACCCGATATCCCGAAACCGATTCGAGATCAACAATAAGTTTGTTTCGAGACCTATTAACAAAATGTAAAGGTCAAATTAACCTTATCCTGATTTGGTATAAAAATAAGATCAAATTTTTTTTAAAAAAAATAGAGTTAGAGTTGGGTAAACCTTTGCCCAACATGGCCAGTCTCCATTCTTAATCAAAATAGATGATAGTCAGGGAACTCTTCCATTTCCATGCCCAATTAACTGCCTATTAGAAACATTTATATGCATATTTTTGAATTTTATAGCAAAGTCCATCCTCGAACTTGATATCTACGTTTGAATACAAACGTAGAAATTGATTTTGACGTTTGTATTCATCCAAATTAATACATATATGTTCTTTTTAAATAGCTAGGGATGAACTTGATTTTGTTTTAATCTGAATAATCAACTCACCAAATGAAATAGATTTCAGTTATGGTAGGATTTTGATTTTTGGTGATTAAATTTTCAGTGTAAAAGAAAAAAAATCTGGTTGATAAAGAAAAGTTTGGTTGCACTAGTTGTTTATACGTCATAGCTTTCATATTAGGCAACCAAATCAAAATTTGGTTGAAGAAATTATTGTCAGGGAATCTACTTGACTCCAAAAGCATTATCATAGGTTAAATAATTTTTGCTGGTCAATAGTTACTAGTAGCTAATATAGAAGTTGTCAATGCCAACTTTTTGGTAGAACTTAACATTCGGTTGCATATACATTTCCTTTGTCAATAAAAACTTTTGGTCGTTAATAGTAGTAGTTACCAAAAAGAAATTTTTTGTAGTGTTGAACTAATTACCCAAATTGAATTTTTCTGTTTTTGACTGGGTTCATGGTTGCACAATTGTCGGAAGAGCCTGAACTAATTCAGACATTTCTACAGCTCAGCATGTTCTCACAAATTTTATGTACAAAGTTTTTTATACAAAAAAACTTTTCTACTCCTTAATTCCTATCCATATTTTGACATCATTCACATTTTAGTTTCACAACTATCATATTTTTTTTATTATCTCTTTATTCAATCATTATATATATATATATATTTTATCCAACTAATTTCTTTTTCTTTTTTCAATTCATTCATTTATATACAAATACCTTCTATTTGATATTACAAATCAATACATGCCTAATTCTCACAGCATGAAAGAACCTAAATAATACCTTCGCCACTGGAGGAAATTTTTTTATACCCCCTACCATGGAGGGACAGTTGAAGGCAGGCAAGCCTGCATGCTTTACCAGGGAGATACAACCTTGGAAGCAACTAATTTGTGTATTTTATTTGTCTTTTATTCCTCATAGTTATTATTTCTATCATGTCACATTCATCTCTCTTTTAAAATTTTTATTGCAACTTTTTCCTTCAATTTTTTTGACTTTTTTACGAATGGATCCTAAATTTCTTAAGTTTCTTGTATTTCGATTGGTATATTTACATACATTTTAATATCTATCATATTCAAGTTATGAGATAGCCTTACAAATATGGAAATACAGCTCTACCTAACAAAATCTGAAGACACAACTTCATTAACAAAACAGAGAGACACAACTCTGAAATAATAAATGAGGACAAAATGCTCCAATTGTCATTCGAACTCATGCCAAATGCTCCAATTGTCATTTGAACTCATGCCAACCGTATGGCTGGGCAAATGAGTTACCATTAGGATGGCAAACCTGGTGATTTTAATTCTGGGAGCCTTAATCCTCCTTACAGTGCTTTTACATTTTTATTTATGAATTTATGTATCCGTAGACTTTGCTACCGCAGAACCACCTTGGCCTATTCGAGTATGGTCGAGTTTGAGAATTTTCCACGCAAGAATTTGAGCACTTGATCACTTGTCGTTTCGATGTATTAGAGTCCAAAACCAACAAACACTACCACTGGTTTCAATTTCGACTTTCGGTCAAAGCATTATTTTCGTCTTCTATGTTTGTCAATAACCACCTCTATTTTTGCGCATTTTTTAATAATTCAATTTTGTTTTGAGCTTGACTGCAGGCGCGGGAAATATGTGTTAAGGGAAGACTGCCATCAAATTGGGAAACTTAATTCACATGCATGATGGCTACCTTTTCCATCGATGTTAATTTGTCCACGAAACTAAATGTATATTAACGGTAGGGGTTGCAACTTGGGTTCAATTCAGTTCGAGTAGTAATTTACCATAACCACACCTTATTTCTAAAAAGTCTACCCTACCCTACCTTACCCGCTTACAGATTAATTTTTACTATATCCTGCCTTACCCGTTACTCATAAGGTCGGTTCCGGTTCTTATTCCAAATCAGTTCCTACAGTAACCAATAAAGATATGTGAAATATATTTTTTTGTATTATTTTAAATAATATAAAGCAATACTCCTTTACATTTTAGACTTTATAGTTTATAATTAATTTCATTTATTATTGTTTAGGTCTATTTTCGCTTAATTATTCATATTAATAATCACATTAACATCATCATCCGAATTCATGTTATTATCATCCATCATTACAAATACAAACTCTATACCATTTATAAAATAAATAAATAAATAAATCAAACCTATAATAATTTACTGGTGGAGGAGGGATAGAAACTATTATGTATTTATTTATATACATATATTTATAGTTATTTACATATTACAAGGGTACCCATGTAAGTACCCATTTGGGTTAGTTCCGGGTACCTAGCATGTGTACCATACCCTACCTAATTTTAGGGATCAGATTGGTGGATATCCTATCCATGTTGTACCCCTAATTAATGGATATTGAAAAAGCCACAAGGCTTGAGGTGCCGTGCTAACTCTCATTGGCTGCCTTAGCACGATATGAGTTTGATTTTTGGTGTGTGAGTCTCCTTTATTAATGAGAACATGTCGTTATTTTCTCCTGCCAAAAAAATCTAAAAAAATTATATGGGTATCTCAAAGTCTAACTCTAATAGATGTTAAGAAAAAATATTGAAAAAATTTGTAAGAATTTCACATAACTTCAGCGTATAGATGTTGAGATGGATGAAATGTCTACTAATAAAAAAGGAATATTATTTCAATTTTAAAATTTATTATTATAAATTTTGATTTTGCGAATGACCCAAATCTCTAAACTTTTCCGTAAAAAAACTATCATGACAAATTTATTCAGCATGTGTTTGACATTCCAAGAAACATGTCAAATAAAATTTTTCAATCTCCATAATTATCTTATTTTCTAATTATTTCTTCACATCTTTTTATATACCACAACTTTTTAATTAATTTTCCATAATTACGCGTGTAACTACGCTATCTATTTTAATTTCATTCTTTTTTCTCCTCATCATTACTCCAATCATAACAATCACTTTTCTCATTTTAAAAATTTTAACAAAATTTTTTTTCTTTCAAATGTTTTATCAAATACCAAACACACCCTATCAGTATAAATCATGACATATAGGTCATATATAGGTAATAAATTATATAGATTTATTTGAAAAATGATAACTGGACAAAATTTCGTTATTGCAAGACCAAGAGTCATTGGTTACGAATCATGGCACATGGCTCATTTGTCAATATCCAAATCAGTCGATTTGCCTATTAACAAAGGTCACGAGACTCTAGATTTATGGACTAATGTCCAACACGCACTTTTCAACGCATGAAACAGGTTGGTCGAAATAGCTATTTTATCTAAAATTCATAGCGATAATATTTAATTGCTTGTTTGTCGTTCGAAATCGATGGAATTCATTGGCATATATGATGGGATAGATCTGATGCTAACTGCAGCACTGTTTTTCTCCAAGCAATGAATGCTTTGCTCTTCTAAGATGTACAATCCTACAATGTACATATATTAAATGGATGTCTAAAGAAGTTACCTTTTTTTGGAGGATAATACCATGTGATCATTGATTTGAAACATCTTATCATGTACATATATTTCATCTTCGTCTTTTTTATGGGTATTTCTACATCATCTCAATTAGTATTATAATTATTAGGCACTTGAGACATTGTTCATAATTTTCACCTAATGCTGTTGTGAGGATTTGAACCGGGGACACATCCACTGCATGGGGCCAGTCCCGGTACCACCTGAGCTATGGCTCAGTTGGCATAAGCTGTAGTTTCAACACTTTTTTTCACCATAAAAATCAATCGTATCTCATAAACCGGGGCGTAACCTAATTGGTAGTGGCAGAGACTGTTGTCGTGGGATCGAATCATGTGACGAGAAGTTTCATCATATTCCATGTGGCATGTGGGGAGCATTCCGCCTTTTCTGTGTTGATCGTTAGAAA